>JBBGZY010000480.1:0-2400000 GCA_037952925.1 Lithobates clamitans | reverse complement strand
GCATTTCATGGGCACTATAAATATTTTAGTACACTTTATATTTTATATGTATATTTTAGTATGAAGCAGCTAAATGAATAGACCTCCTAGCAATGTTATTACCAGGTTGCAGCTAGGGGGAGCTCTAATGTTTTGAGTGTGACCAAAGGAGAGTGATCCCATCTAGCTCACATGAACCCTTTCACTGCCAGAGTTGTTTTTGCTTTTTTTTTGCACATTTTGGGCAAAACCCCAAACATATATTTTCATAAAGAAGAGACCCTGGAGAATGCAACTATCAATCCCTCCCCTCACGCCAGGGTACTAGGTGTAATCCTAGACTCTGACCTGTCATTTCAGCCTCAAGTCCAATCGTTGTCAAAAGTTTGTAGAATTCACCTCCGTAACATCTCTAAAATTCGCCCCTTTTTAACAAATGAAACCACCAAGCTCCTCATTCACTCCCTCGTTATCCCTCGCCTTGACTATTGCAACTCCCTTCTCATTGGCCTGCCTCTCCATAGGCTCCTCCCCTCTTTAGTCTATCATGAATGCTGCTGCCAGACTTATCCACCTTACCACCTGCTCAGTGTCTGCCAACCCTCTCCTCCAATCCCTACAATGACCACCAACCCTCTACTCCAATCCCTACACTGGTTCCCGATCACCCAGCGAATTAGATTCAAAATACTAACCACAACATACAAAGCCATTCACAACTCTGCCCCGAGCTACATCACCAATCTTGTCTCCAAATATCACCCAAACCATCATCTCCGCTCTTCTCAAGACGACCTGCTCTCAAGCTCTCTCGTCTCCTCCTCTCATGCTCATCTCCAGGACTTCTCCTCTATGCTCTTCACAAGACCTCCTGCTCTCAAGCTCTCTCGTCTCCTCCTCTCATGCTCATCTCCAGGACTTCTTCCCTATGCTCTTCACAAGACCTCCTGCTCTCAAGCTCTCTCGTCTCCTCCTCCCATGCTCATCTCCAGGACTTCTCCTCCATGCTCTTCACAAGACCTCCTGCTCTCAAGCTCTCTCGTCTCCTCCTCCCATGCTCATCTCCAGGACTTCTCCTCTATGCTCTTCACAAGACCTCCTGCTCTCAAGCTCTCTCGTCTCCTCCTCCCATGCTCATCTCCAGGACTTCTCCTCTATGCTCTTCACAAGACCTCCTGCTCTCAAGCTCCCTTGTCTGCTCCTCCCATGCTCATCTCCAGGATTTCTCCAGAGCCTCTCCCATCCTCTGGAACTCGCTACCTCCACCGGTCCAGCTATCCCCTACTCTTGCTACCTTCAGGCGACCCCTGAAAACTCATCTCTTCAGGGAAGCCTATCACGTCTCTAACTAATCTTCTACCACTTCCATCAGCTCATTCCCCAGAGTTACAACCTTTTGTACCACCTGCCCCACCCTATTAGATTGTAAGTTCTTATGAGCAGGGCCCTCTTAATCCTCTTGTATTTTATTGTATTATAACTGTATTGTTTCCTTTTTATTGTAAAGCGCTGCGTAAACTGTTGGCGCTATATAAATCCTGTATAATAATAATAATAATAATATAATAGTACACCATTTGGTTCAGAATATTTTTTTTCCTGTTTTCCTCCTCTAAAACCTAGGTGTGTCTTATAGAGCGAAAAATACGGTGTATAAACTTATAAACAAAGGGTGCCAGAAAAGGCTTGGTCTTCAAGTGGTTAAAGTTGTCACAGAGAAGGAAGAAAATGGAAATTTGATAGTGGGCACACCTGTTTCCCCTCACTTTATAGCAGTGGTTGTCACCTTATGAGTTAAAGGAAGCCTTAAATGCGGCCCCTGACATCACCAAAGGGCCACACATAATGTTTAGTATATGTAATGCTTGAGAGGACTGTTAGAAACGGCAAACCTAATACAGGAAACAAGGGTCAGAGAGTGTGGACATGATACATTTTTGGGTGGGGTTTTTCTGCAGAAGACAATACGAAACTGGGAACATGAGGCTAGCAGAGATCAAAGCTATTGCTGAATCAACGTTCCCACCACAGACTGCTGAGGTCCGAGGGCCATATACCAATGGGCTGCTTTTGGCCCCTGCGCCACATGGTGGGCACCAGGCCTTTCGAGTAACTGCCTCTTACTTCCTGTTGTGTTTCCAGGGCAGGAAGTGAAGGGAAGCTCTTCCAACAGGACAAGGGCAGCAGGAATTTAAAAAAAAAATCCCATCTGTATTAAAAAAAAAAAAAGTTTTTGACTTAGCTACACTTTAAACAGGAGCCCAATAAAATTGACAGAGAGATGTGAAGAGGTTGTTATGAAAGAACACAGAAAGGAGTAACAATTTAATTACAGAGTGAAAGAAGGTAAGCGGAAATTCTGCTGTGTAAACGCCGAAGCATTCTTTGAATTCTTTAACAATGTTTCCTGGCAGTACAGTAATGTCTGAAATGAAAGTCACTGCACACGGACAAAGTGCAATAACCTTGACAGCGCGTCCACTCAGCCTAACTCTTTCAAAGCCAGAGTTGGAGAACCCCCAAAAAAAGGAGAAGAAACATGGATACTTATATAGCTACCAAGTGATTGGCATTATTTAAAGTAGAACTCCAGGAGTTTTCTTTTACATTTTTAGATCCCTCTGTGTTAAAAAAATAATATTGCCACTCTTCATTTACCTTCTGCACGCTCCAGCTCCGTCCCCAACATTCTCCTTGGTGCAGCACCAGCAGAATGACATCCATGTCATCCCTCCATTATTCAGCATCTCCAAACATTATATTTATATATATTCTCTAGGGAATAAAATGGTGATCTTTGCAATTTGTTACGTCACACGGTATTTGCACAGTAATTTTTTGGGAAAAAAAACACTTTCATGGATTAAAAAGAACAAAACACAATATTTACCCCCAATTTTTTGTATAAAGTGAAAGATAATGTTACGCCTAGTAAATAAATACCTAACATGTCATGTAACATGTCATGCTTTAAAATTGCGCTTACTCATGGAATGGTGCAAAACTTCGGTACTTAAATGACACTTTAATTTTTTTTTACAGGTTTTCACTATTGTGACCTTAAAGTTGCGCGATTTTTTTGCCACGATTTTGATGCAACTTGAAGCAATGCCTGTGTATTCTTAAGGTCTATGGACCTCAAGTCACATCAAAGTCAAAATCAGTTCAAAGTAGTGCAGGGACTACACTGAGGTCGCACAGATATTAACAGTACTCATTGTAAATCATGGGGTACGACTTGTCATGCGACTTTGCAGTTCCAAGTCCCAGGACAAGTTGCAGAAGTGGAAACGGAGCCTTATGCCCCGTACACACGATCGGACATTCCGACAACAAAATTTATGGATACTTTCCAACGGATGTTGGCTCAAACTTGTCTTGCATACAAATCTTGTCGGAAATTCCGAACATCAAGAGCGCGGTGACGTACAACACGTACGACGAGCCGAGAAAAATTAAGTTCAATAGCCAGTGCGGCTCTTCTGCTTGATTCCGAGCATGCGTGGAACTTTGTGCATCTGAATTGTGTACACACGATTGGAATTTACAACAACGGATTTTGTTGTCGGAAAATTTGAGATCCAGATCTCAAATTTTGTGTGACGGAAATTTCGATGGAAAATGTCTGGTGGAGCCTACACACGATCGGAATTTCCGACAACAACCTCCCACTGAACATTTTCCGTCTGAAAATCTGACCGTGTGTACGAGGCATTAGAGTTACAGAGGAGGCCGTGCGCTAGAATTATTGCTCTTAATCTAACGTTGGCGGCGATACCTCACGTGTGGTTCGAATGGCCATTTACATATACGAGCGCAACCTACGTATGCGTTCGCGTCTGTGGCGAGCACAAGGGGATGGGGGCACTTCAAAACATTTTTTTAATTTTTACATTTTTATTTTTTTTAAACTGTCCCTTAAATTTTTTTTTGTAACACTTTTATTACTATTATAAGAAATGCAAACATCCTTGGAATAGGAATAAGGCATGACAAGTCCTCTTTATGGAGACATCTGGGGTCAATGAGACCCCAGATATCTCCTCTACCCTGGAAAGCATGAGATAAAAAATAAATAAATAAATAAAATAAAATCGATCTCTGCTTTCCAGGTAAAAAAAAAAAAATGTGTTTACATCTGCCAGTGTCGGAAGTCATGACGTCGCTTTTGGCCTCTCAGAGTCATAGAGCTGGCCGGGGACCATACGGTCCCCGGCCAGCTCTATGGTAAGCCGCTGCTACCACCGTATCGTTAATTTGGTCTCCGGATCGTAGGGAGAGCCCAGAAGACGCCTGTAAAAGGCAATTCAACTGCTGAATAGCCAGATGAAAACAACGATATCTGGATGATGCCTGTAGCTGCAAGCATCATTCAGATGTCGTCACTTCAACCCAATAACGTCATATGACGTCCTATGGGCGGGAGGTGGTTAAGGTGGTGCACTACTTTCTGAGTTCACTATTCTTGTGAGTGCGATTTATTCTTTTGCTTTTAATAAAGTTTTTAGTGTTTTTACGGTATTACACTATCCAAGCCTTTACTCTTTGAGCAGAAGTTGGTATGGAGTTGGAGAGTTATTATCGAGGAAACATTGAGGACAACTGTGGGAGAGCAGCAGTGCCTTAGAGTGAACCCCTTTAGCTTTACTACTACAGTGTAGGCCGTGATTCTGCTTTTCCAGGTAGGGGGCGCCTTGACTGTGCTGTGATTAGTCACAGCGCAAGCCGACCAGCGGGTGCTGGCTAATGGATGGCCGGCCCTACCATGGGTTCCAGGAGTCCATTGGACCCAGGCAGGACTTTGAGAGGGGCAGCAAATTGAACCACAGCCGCCTCTCCTTCTCTTCTATCTACCCAGCAAATTGACAACCAAAGTTTTTTTTTCAGCAGTTTTGCGAGTCATGAAAACAACTCTCCCGGGCCGCTCCGCCTGCCCCAATACTACTCTAGCTAGCCCCTATACTGCCCTAGCCTGTCTATATACTAACTAGCCTGTCTATACACTACCCCAGCCTGCTCCTATACTACCCTAGCCTGTCCATATACTACCTTAGCGTGCCCATTTACTAGCCTAGCGTGCCCATTTACTAGCCTAGCCTGTCTATATACTACCTTAGCGTGCTCATTTACTACCCTAGCCTGCCCCTATACTACCCTAGCCTGTCTATATGCTACCCTAGCCTGTTTATATACTACCCTAGCCCACCCCTTGTAATTGAACATAATGGTATGTCATATAAATTTGCATATAGACAAGGTGCTTTTGCATTTAAATCTGACTTCCTGATAAATTTGATATTAGTTTTAATTTTGATATAAAATAATGGATGTGGGGGCCTTTTGGTGGGCGTAATTTTTTTTGGGGGGGGGGTGAGGGAGCAGCATTTTATTCTTGGACCCAGGCAGCACAATGTCTTGGGCCAGCACTGCCCGCCAGCACCTGCTGATCGATGAGGAGGAAGACAGGGCAGAGCTCTGTGCATGCAAACAATGCAGAGCTCTGTCCTGTCAGTGGGAATGTACCAGTTTTTGTTTCCCTGCAAAGCAGGGAATAAAATCCAGCACATCCCAGAGTGAAAGCACCTCACAGCACACACAAACACTGGTTAGGCACATATTTAACCCTTTGATCGCATTAGATGTTTAACCCCTTCCCAGCCAGCGTCATTAATACAGTGACAGTGCAGATTTTTAGCACTGATCACTGCATAAGTGGCAGTGGTTCCCACAAAGTGTCAAAAGTGTCAGATTGCCCGCCATACTATCGCAGTCCCGCTATAAGTTGCTGATCGCCGTCATTACTAGTATAAAAATAAATAATAATTCCAGTATACATACACACTATAGTTTGTAGACGCTATAACTTTTGCGCAAACCAATAAATATACGCTTGAGATTTTTTTACTAAAAATATGCAGCAGAATAAATATTGGCCTAAATGTATGAAGAAATTGTATTTTTAAAAAAACTTTTAAAGTACTTATTCAAAATTGTCAGTCTTTTTTCATTTATAGCGCAAAAAATAAAAAACCCAGTGGTGATCAAATCCCTTCCAAAGAAAGCTCTATTTGTGCGAAAATGTTTTATAAATTTTGTTTGGTGTACAGTGAAAATTTCAAGGACAAATTTACAAAGGTACAGTTATCCTTTAAAAGGTAATATAATCATAGGAAGAAATGGTAACCATTGGAAGTATTGTTGGCAGTGTTATAGCTTGTCCATCTGGAGATCTTGGTGGACATGTAGATGTGGACAAAAGTAAAAACAAGGGCATGTAAAAATAAAATAATGTATCCATGCATTAACCACATACAGGTTTTAGAATATAATAGTTTTGCCAATGGTGGTCCTTTGAACCTAGTGTCCCTTTAATTCATCCAGCTGTAGAATATATTAGGTGGCCATTTTGCTTTGGGAACCAGTTTTCTAAGTCCATGAATGAGATGTATGCTGTGTTTGAGGCATGAAGGACTATAACAAAGGTCACTGAAGCTATACCTGCCATGAGAACCTGGAGTCCCTGGAGTCATTTATTGGAGTGGGTCACACACAGCACACACAAAACGTTAAAGTCACATGCAAAACAGAATGACGGTCATGTCTTACCAGGCTGCAATGGGACTGGTAGGAAAGTGGGACAGCGGCAGGGTGAAATGGACAAGAAAAAGACACAGGTTAGTTGAGACAGAAACAAATGAATGGTACACACATGAACATTGAGGATGTTGCAGCCATTTAGTGCTTATGTGGATATTTTCGCTCAGATACTGCAGTCAGTAACAAACAACTGACAATAAATTGCATTATCTAAACTAAACAAGACCACAGTGCTTGACAGTGAGTCATCAGTCTGATAATTATCTCATGGGATCGGACTGGATTATCAAATCTGCAGACAGCCAAGTCAGAAAATTGGACCATTGATGGCCTGTGTACAGCCATTTTGAAAACAAGCCAGCAGGCCTCAGTCCTTCAGACCCTACAATCTTCATGTGCAACCTCTTTACCCAGAAGAACGCTTAAGATAAATTTAAGGATCTCAGGGAACCCCTGCTAAAATAAAATAATTGGGGGGAGGGGTAAGTGGGAAAAATGCCTCTTACATTGGTGGTCCATGAGAAGAATGCTCCTTACAGTGGGTGGTCAGCGGAAAGAATGTGCCATACATTGGTTGGTCAGCGGGAAGAATGCACCTTACACTGGGTGGTCAGTGGGAAGAGTGCTCCTTACTTTAATGGTCAGTGGGAAGCATTCATAGGCGGTCATTGAGAAGAATGCTCCATACATTGGAGGTTAGTGGGAAGAATACGGTCTACATTGGTGGCCAGTGGGACGTATAACCCCTTACAGTGGTTGGCAGTGGGAAGAATACTCCTTACAGTGGTGACCAGTGGGAAGAATGATCTTTACATGGTGGTCTATTGGAAGAAAAACCCCTTGGTCCTTGGCAAGCATACCCTGTTAAAAAGGGGTTCAGTGGGAGGAATGCCCTGTTACTTTGATGTTCAGTGGGAAGAATGTCCCTTACATTGGTGATCAGTAGGAAGAATGCCCCTTACATTGGTGGTCAGTGGGAACAGTGCCCCTCACATTGGTGGTCAGTGGGAAGAATGCCCTTTACATTGGTGGTCGGTGGGAAGAATGCTCCTTACAGTGCTGACTAGTGGAAATAATGCCCCTACATTAGTGGACAATGAGAAGTATACTCCCCTTGCAGTGATGGCCAGAATGCCACCCATGCAGACATCTAAAAAGATCTGTCAAATTGCTTTGGTTCTGAAATTATGCAGATGACCACCAAATGAGAGGTTGATCAGCTACAACTCAAGGAACCCATAGCAACCTCTGGCGGAATCCTGTTTGAGAATGGCTGCTATAATAAAAGAGTTCATTCAGACTGTTGCGTTCCATTGCAGAGTTTTACAGCACAGGCATTAAGATGCAATAGGATGTACCAGGAACATAACTTATCTCTGATTAGGTGCATCCTACATCCCTGCTGGCTGCTGATTACAGTAAGGGCTCATGTACATGGTATTGTCAATATTCGCATAGCACATGTTCCTGGAGATGAAACTACCAGCTGGAAACTGGGCTCATCACAAACCAAACGCACATATTCGCCAGCTCATCATGGATTGTCAAATATCGTCCTAAGCTTTTTTTTGCAGAATGATCACATGGCAAAGGACCAAGTGCAACGTTTCTGAGCCGCGTGGGACCCCTTCGTCAGGCACGTGATTACATGCCTACAAGCCTGACAAAGGGGTCCTGCGCAGCTTTGAAATGTTGGACTTGGTCCTTTGCAATGTGATCTCTCTGCAATAAAAGTTTCAGATGATATTTGATGATCCATGGTATGCTGGCAAATATGTGAGTTGGCTCATGCACATGGATGCGTTGGGGGGGGCTACCAGCTGTATGTAAGTGTAAAGAGTAGCGTAGATGGTAACATTTGCAAAATAAACTAGGCCTCAACTAAGACGTATCAATGTGTATGGTATTCCAAATGCCTGTATTAAATATACTGTATGGATCAGATACACCTGTCATGACAGAAATATGTTGGTCTTTGGGGCCATCTTTCTAAAGAGTCCTAGTTCCCTGGTTGTCCCTAGAATTAGCAACTTCTGAGACACAAGGTCTGAGAAAAAGCATCAGCAAATGAAAGCCTAAAAACAGTCAGTACTGCTCCTTTCTCTAGCTGTCTGGATCAACAATTCAAAGTATTTGAACCAAAGCATCAGCATGACTGTCTCACAACTAACATTTTTAGGAGAGGTCAGCAGTGGTAGCCCATATACTTCTTTCATGATAGGATTAGTTGGGCTCTTTTCACTTCAAACTGAGGAGCGGAAGTCATGTTTGAATGAAATCTGTCTATAAGTCTAGCTAGCAGAAGAGCTAAGCATTTTTTGCAAGAGCATACATGATAAGAACTAGGATAGCTGGTTCGACAGGAACAAACAACAATATTATATATCAAGCTAGAGTGTAAACCCGTATGTGGAATCTTCTTGGACACAAACTAAATGAACCATTGCTAAATGCTTTGGTGGTAGCCAGGATTCTGAAAAGCTTTTATAGGGCTCTCCACATTCAAAACCACAGTAGGAAAGTTGTTGACTCTGTTTGAACTACAAACCCCAGCAGGTCTCACTAGCCATGAAGTAAAAGGGTCCGTCCTTACACAGTTGATATTTCAATGTTTATCCGATTCTAGTGAGTTCAACCACCTAAACTTTTCCCAGATTTCTCAAGGACTCCAGTGGGTGAGATCGGATGTTCCCATCTTTTCTGGAAAATATACCAGCCTTATGATGGCTCTACAAATACCATCATGGCAACAAGTCCAATTTTCACCAGCCAGGCCAGTAAAATACTGTCCAGGTGGCAACCCTTGTGAGATCTCAAGAGCTGGAATTAACAGGTTTGCACATTTGCTGCAGGCAGTACGAAGTAGTCCCGCAAGGACACTAGTGAGTAAGATCAAAGGTTTCCATCTTTTCTGGAAGAAAAATACTAGCCTTATGATCTGTTTCCTATGAATTACATGGCAACAAGTCCCATTTTTACAGGCCAGGCCAGTAAAATAGTGACCAGGTGGCAACCCTGGTAAGATCTCAGTGCTTGAGTTTACAGATTTGCAGTGAGCATTACGAAGGGGTCTCCTACCTATTAACTTCTTGGTAGTGACAAGTTTTCCTCATTGTATCCATACAGGGACCTAAAATGTCATGCAATATGGGCAATGCTGTTGTTTTATGAATGATTAGCTCATTGTGCGTAAGTGTAAAGTTCACATGGGATCATAGGCAGATTAGTATGTTTTTTTTGCCCTTGCCTTACAGCAGTGGTCTCCAAACTGTGGCCCATGGGCCGGATAATCCCTTTGCTTGCCTTTATCCAGCTTTCAGGGCACTATTCCTCCTACTCACACCAACAATGGGGCACTATTTCTACCACTGACACCAACATTTGGGTACTATTCCTTCTGTGACGCCAACGATTGAGCAGTATTCTTTTAACTGACACCAACAGGGCACTATTCCTTCTATTAACACCAATGATGGGGCACTATTCCTCCCACTGACACCAACGATGGGGCACTATTCCCTAGTCTGAAGGATAGTGAACTGGCTCGTGGTTTAGAAAGTGGTTCTAAAGTACGCAACACAAGCGTGTTTTCTTGGGAAAACTTCATCTGTATGCCCCAGTCCCCAAACTTTGGTGGGCACTAAATCCCAATCCTGACTTGGACCCCATCTAGAGCTCTCTGGCTCACATTTTGCATCCCACAATGCAAAGCATATACCTCAGTAACCTACAAGGAGTCACGTGCTTTGCACGGGAAGATGTGGATCAAAGAAACCAACTTAGACTTCTATATGAGATTAGTAAATGTACACCATTCTGTTAAAAGCAGGCCAGCTTTAAAGAAGAGCTCCAGGAAGGCAAGATCTCGGGTCTGGTATGAGGACGGTGTAATGCATTAGGGGTCATGTAGATGGACGTTTTCCTACGTTCATAACTTAAATGCAAGATTTCTATTTATTTTAATGGTGTATTGTGGGTGATCATTCTAAAAAATTACATTGGATGAGCTTTGGGTCTTTTTTGACACATTCAATCCTACTGAGGTCCACTCGCACTGTAGGCAAAACAGGTCAAGCTCAGCATTTTAAACGCATGCATTTAAGGAGCACTGTGTTTGAATGCAAAAGGTAATGTTGACCAACACCACCCATCTACATGGACAATTTAACATTATTCAGTCGATCAGTTGTGTGGAAAATCTTTATGGGCTTTAACAAAACCGGCAACCAGTGCTGGCTCCAAATAGTGACTTTGGGTGTCTTTAGACACATTCAATCCTACTAAGGTCCATTCGCATTGCAGGCAACACGGGTCAAGCTCAGCATTTTGAACGCATGCATTTAAGTAGCATTGGGTTTGAATGCAAAAGGTAATGTTGACCAACAAAACCCATCTACAACTCCATGGTCAAACAGTTGTGTGGGTAATCCTTATGGGCTTCAACAAAAACCGACAACCAGCCTTGGCTCCAGATAGTGACTATTTTTCGGAGGGTGCATTACAATGTTAATAGTTGGGTACATTTACTATTATATTCTACATGAAGGATGTAAGTAGGGGAGGAGGGGGGTTGGAATTCATTCTAGGAAGACATTGCTGTCTATTGCTTGTGACACCAGCTCTATCGACAACTATTGCTGGACAGGTCAAGGCCAAATTTTTAGGATTAGTGGCATGGAGGTAAGTTTAATGCACAAGGTCTCATTGATTTCATTACTTCTTTGAGAACTTGTATACTCAGAATTTTTCCTTATTTGGCTAGGTATGCATGCTGGGACCTGTAGTTCTTCAGAAATCCAATAGGTTATACAAGCTTGCAGGGGTACAAGGTTAACCCATACAAAGCTTGATCAATACAGACATGCCTAACCCATAAATAAAGTATATTTTTAGATGTTTTTCCACATACCTTGGCAAGTGAGGGTGTCGTTTAGAAGGCGCTCTGTGACACAGACAGATAACGGTGGACAGACGATGAAGACAGATGCCAAATTCCGAGAAGGCAGAGTGGAGAGAGAGAGAAACAAATAGGCATGACAACAGACAGCGTGTGAGAGGCACAGACAAACATGGCTATCCTCCCGCACTCACAGGGAACATTTTAAGTGCAGCTCTTTGCAAAGTAGAAAGTAAAGTGCTGCAAGCAATGGAGAGTTGACACTGAGGAGGCGTGGAAAACCTCCCCTAGGTTCATGTGTACACAGAGCATGTTATGCATGTGCAGAGATAAGGCAGCTCACAGAAACACAGAACAAAAGTCACGCACAGAACTACAGCAAATGCAAAGCAAAAACATAAAGTAAAAAGGTGCAAAAGGCAAATGCATGAGCCTCTCAATGAGCGTTGGCATGTCAAAATTCGACCAGGAAGAGCTTTAAAGTGATATATTTTAGTTTGTTCAATAAAATAAAACTCAACCGATTTAATGATCCAGGGAATTTCCGATTACTTTCTGGGGGATTAGGAAAGAATCTATTTTTCCCAGCTGGAGCAAACTGGACCATGCTTCACAAGGGTTTATTTTTTGCCTTCCTCTGGGTCATAGGGTATAGGCTTCTGTATATGAAGGTTTTCTAATTATTTATTATTATTTTTTTTTGTTGGTTGAAGTAGATGGACTTGTGTCTTTTTCCAACCTATATATCTATGTAACAAAGTGAATGTGAAGATAAAGCGTGAACTTTGAAGGCTGGCCATAGACGGATCATAATTCAGCCAATTCAGCAGGGGAGGGACAAATTTCGATCTATCTATGGGCAGGCTGGCTAAACTGAAGTCGATCAATTGACTTCAGTACAACCAGTCAGTCTGTCTGGGTTTTTTTCGTACCATCACTGCCGGCGGCTATAGCTGCCAGCAGTGATTATTGTATTCTGTTGGCGGGAAACTTCCCACTGTCAGAATACAATAGCGCAGTGGGAGTTATTCTGACTGTGTTGAGGAGGGGAATCGAGCAAAGTCTATGGTCAGCCTAAAGCCTGGTACATATGGTGAGTTTTTTTCATTCAGCCCAGCAGGCTGAACGAAAAAAAATGAGGAGCTCGCAAGGAGGTCCTGTACCAAAAATTCGATGTTAGAAAAGTAGTCTCCCTACTGAGCTATTGTGTTCTGATAGGGGGGCCGCTCTCTGCCAGAACACAACAGACAGCGCTCGCAGCCATTGGCTGCGAGCGCTGATCGGATGCCAATCGGCTGCTGGTTTTTCAGCATGCTCGTTCAACGGAAGAGGATCGCGAGATAGGCTACTGTACCAGCTTATTTTGGTCGATATTCAGTATTTATGTGTATGGGGGCTTACCTTTGCATATAGTAGGGAAGAGTTAAAGTGGACCTTGGGACGTAAACACCCCCCCCCCCCCCCATTGCACAATTAGACTTTTAATTTTTTTTTTTTTTTTTAAATACCATTTTTTGGAAACCCGGACCCTGCTTTTTTGCCTAGATGAGAAGGCAGTCAAGCCAGCTGCCTTATGCCTCCTGAGATACACCACATAATGCATTCAAGGAGGCTTCAGGGAAATCTCCATGACACTGTGCATGCACCACCAATTTATACCACATTCGTCATCAGGGGGCTAGCTGCAAGAAACAGAAAGATAACCAGCCCCCTGAGGACATATGAAGAGAACATCAAACAACGCTGGATTTGCTGGGCATAGAACTATGTTTTTTTAAAACAACCCAGCAGACGATGTTTGAGGGGAAAGAAAAAAACATTCCTCTTTTTTTTTTGTTATCTATGTCCTCTCAGGGAGATTTCATTTCACTTCCTGTCAACTCTAAATTAGATGAAATATCTCCAAAGTGAGGGGAAATCCCTTCCTAAACAGTTGTCACCAAAAGCAGCTGAACCCTTTGAAGAACCCCTCACCTTCTTCTGTTTCTATAACAACTCCAAAATTTTGGATTTCCCATCACATCCCATCTTTGTGGCTCTGAGATGTCATGTGACCAAATGCCAGGAAGCCAATTCTGGAAGGTGTCAATCTGTACCCATCACAGCCAGATGTTTATGTTTGCCTAATACGTCAAGAGTTCCCAGTCCTCCCCTTTAAGTGTTTCATGGAACTCAGGCTGTGGCACGGGTGTGTCGCTTGCCAACATACTCTATGCCCAGTGGTGTTCCTTATTCTTATCTCAGTAAACTGACCACATATGGTTTAATATTTGAGTTGTAGGTGGTCTAGTTGGCACCATTTGGCTCGAAAAGCTCCAAATGGAAAACTGAAGTAACTGGGTGGAAAATTGTTGGCTGAACAGTGACTGAATCCCATCAGATACAGTCACTTCTTGTTTATTCTGACAGCTGAGGCCACCAGGGAGATTCCTCCATCCATGCAGCTTAGCACAGATAGGGGAATTTATTGATTTGCTAAACAAGAGAAATCAAAGTTTGTATAGCTGTCCATACAACAGTAGAATTTGATGTGAAGTTTTTTCTCTTTAAGAACATTTTTTTTATTTTCTAATCGGTAATGTGGTCAAGTCGAAGTTCATTTTTGACTGTTGTGACGAGAAAATTTGAAGGAGCAGAATTTCTCTCAATTTTTAAACACTGAATGACGTTTTTGTTCAGGAAAGTCCATTTACTCCAAAAATCGATAAAAAGCAAACAAAATTTTGAAGCACTTATAAACAACATTTGTCAAAGCACAGGATGTACTGATGCATTTTTATACAAATTTTCGTATGACTATACATTCAAAAACGTTTTAGTGTATGGCCAGTTTATGTCTAGCCTAAATTGGGAGGTATGCTAAGATTAGGGCTATAAATGATTAAATGGATTAGCTACTGGGAGATTTAAATGCTTGTTGGTAGTCACTTCATGTGTAGCTCACAGAAAAATGTGCTAATGAGATAATTACCAATAAGCATTTAAAGTTAACCTCAAGGCAAAAATCAGACTCACATTAATGCAGCTGGGTGTTCATTAATAATTCATTAAAATGTGTCTACAAGTTTGTTCACCAAGCAAATCATTTTCATGCTAAGGGTGGCAAATCTTAGCCATGTCATACTGATACTTTGAGGAGGACGACGGAATTTTTAGGGTAAGGTGTGGTCTCTAAAAACCAGAAATTATTTTATTTCTGGTAGCTAAAAACAATATAAATATGTTTCTGATGATCATTTTACTCTTTACGGTTAACATTGTTGGGTCAAAAAATCACCCTTTCTCAGGGCAAACTCCATGCCACTGGGCGGGGGACTTCATTTCTCAAGGCGCGCTTGTTTGGATAGAGATGACCCTTCGTAGACCACAAATATTATTATTATACCTAAAATAAGCTTTCAAAGCCCAACGCTGGAACAGAATTATTTTATTTTCAATCGTTACATAGGCCTGTTACCCAAGAACAAAAAAAGAAAATAAGCAACTCTTATTTGCAACAGCGATGATGATCGTAAAGTAGTCACTATGCCCAGTAATAAAAACTTAAAAGGGCAAGTTCACCTCTTCATGAATAATGAAAAGGTGAAGTCCAAATGTCTTGACCACCCCTCTGGACTAGGGTTACCACCTCATTCCTTTAAAACCAAACAATATGAATTACACCGGTTCACTCGGTGCCTTATATGCTTTAAATTAGCCTCAGAACCTGTGTGATTCATATGTGTTTGATGTTAAAAGGGATGAGGGGGTAACCCTACTCTGGACCCCCCTGCACATGTCGGTCATGATGTCCTGTGCTGCCGGTGTAGGTGTCCATAATACATAGCCCGAGAGAAAGTATCCATCATAATGCTCGCAATGGCAAGTGCTCTTTGATCAGCACAGTCATGTGACCATACTGACCAATGAGAACCGCATCTCAGACAACTACTTCCGGAAAGGTGTCCCAGAAGAAAGAAGTGCTTCTCATTGGGGGTCCCATTGACCAAGGAATACTTGCCATTGTGAGCATTGTGGTGTAGGGACCCTTACACCAGCAACAAGGGGCATCATGGCTGTTTTGTGCAGAGTGGTGCCCAGAATATTTTGAGTTGGTTCACCAATTCATTTTTTGTGAAACGCTGAACTTTCCCTTTAGCCCCCGTTCACATTGGGGCTATCTGACATGCGATTTGACATGTCAAATCGCAGCCTATTGCCGTCAACGGCACCGCCCGAATCGGTGCGACGCGGCGCAGCACCGATTTCCAAAAGTAGTTTCTGCACTATTTTTGCTAACTTCTGGGACAATTTCAATAGACATCTGTGCACAGAAGTCTTTCAAATCGCCCCAGAACTCACAATGAAATGCAGGTTTGAAGTCATGCGAGTTCAGCTGAACACAATTTCAAACCCGCCCCCAATGTGAACGTACCCTTAAGGTCATAAGAACTGCTTCTTCATGCGGCTATAAGTTAAAGTGGAAACTCCTTCCCCAGCTCTGTACATCTTTATGCAGACTTTCAATTAGAGAGAGACAGTCTGAAAGCAAACAGCTGCTGCTGCTCTGTAACAGTATGTGTAATACAAATATTTTATATAGTCAGCAAAAAAAAAGTATTCATCGATTGTTTACCACATGCCAACCAGCGCACGTCGATGTCGGCACAATGGCACGGCTGGGCAAATGGGCATACAGGAACATCCCCTTTCGCTGTATAAATGACAATGGTACCAAAATAGTGTCAAAAGTGTCCCATGTATCGACCATAATGTCGCAGTCACGAGCAAAATCGCAGTTTGCCGCCATTACTAATAAAAAAAATAATAAAAATGCCATAAATCTTTCCCCTATTTTGTAGACGCAATAACTTTTGCGCAAACCAATCAATATACACTTATTGCGATTTTTTTCTACCAAAAATATGTAGAAGATACATATTGGCCTAAACTGAGAAAGAAATTTGTTTTTTTTATATATTTTTTGGGGATATTTAACCACTTGCCGACCGCCTCACGCAGATATACTGCGGCAGAAGGGCTCGTACAGGCAAAACCACGTACCTGTACGTTGCCCTTTTTAAAGGCAGCCAGCGGGCGCGCGTGAGTAGGGTCGCAGGTCCCGCGGACTCGATCGCTGCGGGGATACCCGCGATCGCCCCACGGGGAGGAAGAACGGGGAGATGCTGATGTAAACAGCATCTCCCCGTTCTGCCTAGTGACAGTGTCACTCGATCTCTGCTCCCTGTCATAAGGAGCATAGATCAGTGACGTGTAACATGTAGCCGTCCCCCCCCCCCAGTTAGAAACACACCCCTAGGACACACTTAACCCCTACACTGCCACCTAGTGGTTAACCCCTTCACTGCCAGTGTCATTTACACAGGAATCAGTGCATTTTTATAGCACTGATTGCTGTATAAATGACAATGGTCCCAAAAATGTGTCAAAAATGTCCGATGTGTCCGCCATAATGTCGCAGTCACAATAAAAATCGCTGATTGCCGCCATTTAAAAAAAAAAATTATTAATCAAAATGCCATAAAACTATCCCCTATTTTGTAAACGCTATAACTTTTGTGCAAACCGGGTAAATCCTTCCAGGGCTGACGTGGTTAAAAACATAAAAAACAAAGACCATTGTTTCTTTTTATATTGTTTTTGAAATTTCAGACTCCCAGCCCCAAGATCTTACAGCTCCTATATCTTAATGCCAAAGTCAACTGAATCACAAGATAGTAGACATTACTCATCTGATAGAAAATTATATGAGCGAACGCAGACAGGCTCTAATCATCTGTGGCATGGTTAACAGGTTAACGTCTGAAAATGTATCAGTTTTGGTTGCCAATTAGCTGCTTCTTCTTTTTTTTTTTTTTTTTATATCAGCTTAGCAAAGGAGAATTTTGGTGGTCAAAAAACATCCTAAAGATACGTTTTAGCTTTTTTTGTGCCTTGTATTAAAGTAGAACGAAAGGCAACACCTTATTTTTTCATTTTAGATACCGTAGCTAAGGGAATGTTATAAATACAAGTGGCTGCAAATGATGGGCACAGTGGCTGCGTTTGATGGGCACAATGGCTGCATATGTATGATGGGCACAGTGGCTGCATATGTATGATGGGCACAAGTGGCTGCATATGATGGGCATAAGTGGCTGCATATGATGGGCACAGTGGCTGCATATGTATGATGGGCACAGTGGCTGCATATGTATGATGGGCACAGTGGCTGCATATGTATGATGGGCACAAGTGGCTGCATATGATGGGCACAAGTGGCTGCATATGATGGGCACAAGTGGCTGCATTTGATGGGCACAATGACTGCATATGATGGCACAAGTGGCTGCGTTTGATGGGCACAATGGCTGCATATGACGGGCACAAGTGGCTGCGTATGATAGGCACAAGTGGCTGCATTTGATGGGCACAATGGCTGCATATGACGGGCACAAGTGTCTGCGTATGATGGGCACAGTGGCTGCATATGTATGATGGGCACAAGTGGCTGCATATGATGGGCACAAGTGGCTGCATATAATGGGCACAATGACTGCATATGATGGGGACGAGTGGCTGCGTTTGATGAGCACAATGGCTGCATTTGATGGGCACAGTGGCTGCATTTCATGGGGGGTTAGTATTTTTCAGTTTGTTTGCGCCCCCCCAAAAATTTTGAGCACCAGCCGCCACTGATGAAGACGACTTGCTGAAAGTGGTGTTCCACCCTAAAAAAAAAAGTCATGATTGTGCCTAAAAAAAATAAAAAAAAAACATTTGGATATTTTTTTTTTTTTTACTTACCTCTAAATGCCTGTTGCTAGGGGGTCCCTCGTAGTCTGCCCCTTCCAGTGCCTGGGCTGGTGACATCACTTCCCCCTCGGCACAGGAAGGGCTCAGCTCTGCTACCTCCCTCCTTTCAATCATCTGGGACCCATTACAGGTCCCAGGTGACTGAGCGGCCAATCACGGCGCGTGGCACCGCTCACACATGCGCAGTGGGTGCCAGGCTGTGAAGCCACAGCCCGGTGCCCACAGTTGCAATGCCGGCGCCACTGAATGGAGGGGGAGACGAGCGGGGCTTCGATCCCCCGCATCGCTGGACCCTGGGACAGGTAAGTGTCCAATTAAAAGTCAGCAGCTGCAGTATTTGTAGCTGCTGACTTTTAGGTTTTTTTTGACTGCCCCTCCTCTTGAAGTTCAAACCGAGCATCAGAATGGGGAAGAAACGGGATTTAGGTGACTGGGCATGGTTGTTGGAGCCAGACGGGCCGGTCTGAGTATTTCAAAAATTGCTGATTGACTGGTATTTTCACACACAACCATCTCTAGCCACTTGCTTACTGGGCACTTAAACCCCCTTCCTGCCCAGACCAATTTTCAGCTTTCAGCGCTCTCACTGTTTGAACGACAATTGCGCGGTCATGCGATGTTGTACCCAAATTAAATTTTTATCGTTTTTTCCCCATAAAGCAGTGGTTCTCAACTCCTGTCCTCAGGACCCACTAACAGGCCAGATTTTAAGTATTACCTTGGGGAGATGCAGACTAGAATACTGCAATCACTGAGAAGCAAATGATATCACCTGTGATGTATTTCAGTTATCTTGCAAACCTGGCCTGTTAGTGGGTCCTGAGGACAGGTGTTGAGAACCACTGCCATAAATAGAGCTTTCTTTTGGTGGTATTTGATCACCTCTGGGGTTTTGTTTTTTTTTGTTGAAAAAAAAAAAGACAGAAAAAATTGAAAAAAAACCCAAAACAGTTTTATATTTTGTTATAAAATTTTGCAAACAGGTCATTTTTCTTCATTGATGTATGCTGATGAGGCTGCACTGCTGGGCACTAATGAGCACTGATAAGGTGGCACTGAAGGTGGCACAGTTGGGTGGCACTGAAGGGCATTAATAGGTGGCACTGATGGGTGGCAGTAATGGGCACTGGTAGGTGACACTGATAGGCAGCACTGCTAGATGGAACTGATACTGCTAGATGGCACTGATTGGCACCACTGGTGGACATTGATAGGTGACACTGATATTCACTGGTGGGCACTAATTGATGGCACTGTGGGCACTGGCAGTGGTACTAGTTGGCACAGATGAGGCGACTGTGCCTCTTCCTCTTCGGGACTGATATTCCTTAAACAGAAGCCGGTGATCGGCTTTTTTTTCTCCTCACGCTGTCAGCATGAGGAGGAAAGAAAACGACTACCGAGCTTGTTGTTATCACGTGATCAGCTGTCATTGGCTGATTACTCCGATCTGTGATCACCAGAGTCTCATTGACTCAGTGACCACCGAGCGCGGCGAGCGTGCAAAAGGAGAGGACGTCTATTGACAGCCGCCCGGCAATGTAGGTCCGCGCTGTAGCCGTCATTCGGCTATAACGCGGACAGGAAGAGGTTAAGCTTTACAGAGAATGGTCTGAAAACAGAGAAAATATCCAGTGAGCGGCAGTTGTGTGAATAAAAATGTCTCGTTGATGTCAGAGGTCACAGGAGAATGGGAAGGCTGGTTCAAGACAATAGAAAGGCAACAGTAACTCAAATAACCACTCGTTACAAGAAAGGTATGCAGAATACCATCTCTGAATGCACAACACATCCAACCTTGAAGCAGATGGGCTACCGCAGGAGAAGACCACACCGTGTGCCACTCCTGTCAGCTAAGAACAGGAAACTGAGGCTACAATTCACACAGGCTCACCAAAATAGGACAATAGAAGATTGGAAAAACAATGCCTGGTCTGATGAGTCTCGATTTCAGCTGTGAAATTCAGATGGTAGGGTCAGAATTTTGTGTAAACAACATGAAAGTATGGATCCATCCCGCCTTGTATCACTGGTTCAGGCTGATGGTGTAATGGTGTGGTGGATATTTTCTCGGAACACTTTGGGCCCCTTAGTACCAATTGAGCATTGTTTAAATGCCACGGCCTACCTGAGTATATTTGCTGATCATGTCCTCCATCCCTTTATGACTACAGTGTCCCCATCTTCTGATGGCTCCTTCCAGCAGGATAATGCACCATGTCACAAAGCTCCAATCATCTCACCACTGGTTTCTCGAACATGACAATGAGGTCACTGTACTCCAATGATCTCCACAGTCACCAGATTTCAATACAATAGAGCACCTTTGGGATGTGATGGAAATCTGCAGCAACTGCGTGATGCTATTAGGGCTGCAACTAACGATTATTTTCATAATCGATTAGTTGGCCGATTATTGTTTCGATTAATCGGTTAATAACCTTAAAAAAAAGTGTGGTGTATAATTTAGTTATTGTGTAAAGTTTAAAAAAAAAGGTAATTTATTCTTTAATATCTCTATGCAGTGGTAAATATAAATAACCAACTATTTGGTTAGGGAGCAAAATATCTAATCCACTCTGAGAATAACAGACAGAAGAGTTATATACTGTATATACTATTAGAGGAGATGTACTGTATATACTATAAGAAGAGATATACTGTATAAACTATTAGAGGTGACAATGTCTTCTTTAAAAAAAAATGTAACAAACAAAAACAATGTCTTTAAAAAAAAATGTAATTTAAAGAACGTTTGTTCGATTTTATAATTGTTAGTGGGGTCAAATCAACGTTCATTTTCAACCACAGTGATGGGAAAATTTGGAAATAGAAAACTTCTTGGTGAAAGAATTGATTTCTTTCGTGATTTTGCTGCAATTTGCATTTTTGCATTTTTTTTGGCCAATTTGTTGTTGGGCAGATTAAAAAACACAAATTCCTGCAAAAACGCATTACATGCTTTTCTGCAGCTTCTCTATTGAAGTACATTGAACCAAAAAAGCACCCTTTTGCGTGAACGTGTCCTATAGGAAACCATATAAATGAACTGTAGTGCATTTCTGCAAAAAGCACCAAAAAAAACACATTGATGTGAACCAGGTCTAAGACATTTAGTAACATAATGGGGTTAAAAAAAACTAAAATTAGCCCTTTATAGTACAAAAAAAGCAGATAATCACTACTGTAAGTGGTTCATTTTTTTTTTAGTGTAGAACTGTGAAAGTAATATTTACAGTAGCGATTATTTGCTCTTATTGTACTATAAGGGGCTCATTTTAGGTTTTATTTTAACCGCATTATGTTATTGGCCGATTAATCGATTATGAAAACAGTAATCGATTAATTCCATAATCGATTAGTTGTCGATTAATCGATTAGTTGTTTCAGCCCTAGATGCTATCATGTCACTATGGACCAAAATCTCTGGGGAATGTTTCCAACACCTTGTTGTATCTATGCCACCAAGAATGAAGGCAGTTCTGAAGGCAAAAGGAGGTCCAAACCGGTGCTAGCAAGGTGTACCTAATAAAGTAGCCGGTGAGTGTATATTGTTGCCAATATTGCCAGTAAACTGCTGACCTTAGAGCAAATGCACATGGTCGTATTGGGGCATATAATGTTAAATACGGCCATTTTTGGGCGCCCGGCAACAAAGGTGTTGCATACAACTGCCTATACAAAATAAATGACAGGCAATGGCTGTATGCGGGTATATGCAGCTTTAAGCTTAAGCGCATGTACAGAATTACGCTACTGGATGTAGAAAGACTGCGCCTAGGATCATATATCCATATGCATGCTTATGCTTGGAGCTGCACATACCCGCATACAGCCACCCTCAGTTTTGTCCTGTCATTCATTCGTACAGAAAGTTGTATGCAACACTTGTGGCTCCCGGGCGCTGAAATACGGCCATGTTTTGTGTCATATCCTGCAATACGCCCGTGTGCATGAGCCCACAGGTGCTTCAAAAGCAATGCACTGTAAGGCTGCATTCACACTTTCGTGATTTTTAGCAACCTGCATGCAGTTTTGCATGTCGCATAGGGTCAATCCCATTGACATGAATGGGCTACCCTATGCATGTTTGTCGCCCATAAAGAAGCTCCTGGTCCTTCTCGGGTGAGGAGCTTGACGTGATTTTTAAAAACAATCACATTGCATTTGGGGTGCCATTAAGGGATATCGGCACCCACGTGCGTCATGCAGCGATTGTCATGTGATTTGGAATCGCGGGCAGAGTCGCAGCAATTCCAAAGTGCAAAGTGTGAATGATGCCTTATTGCCAAGCTTTGTACATAGAAGTGTTGTCACCCTTCAACTGTAATGCTTTTATTATCCTTACAAAGCTGTACTGAAGTCTACAACAGTCAGAGGTCAGCCATGGCTAGTCAACTATATGGAGGAGAGGAATTATGGAAATTATGCATCATTATGTTCTTAAAAGTGGATATTTATATGTCCAGCATTTAGGATACCTGTTCTCATCATGTAATTTTCAGCATGTTGGATATTTTAGTTGAATGGTTTTGTTTTTTATCATTTCCAGCATGTAGGGAATACTGTACAGTTTCTCACAAAAGTGAGTACACCCCTCACATTTTTGTAAATATTTTATTATATCTTTTCATGTGACAACACTGAAGAAATGACACTTCGCTACAATGTAAAGTAGTGAGTGTACAGCTTGTATAACAGTGTAAATTTGCTGTCCACTCAAAATAACTCAACACACAGCCATTAATGTCTAAACCGCTGGCAACAAAAGTGAGTACACCTCTAAGTGAAAATGTCCAAATTGAGCCCAAAGTGTCAATATTTTGTGTGGCCACCATTATTTTCCAGCACTGCCTTAACCCTCTTGGGCATGGAGTTCACCAGAGCTTCACAGGTTGCCACTGGAGTCCTCTTCCACTCCTCCATGACGACATCACAGAGCTGGTGGATGTTAGAGACCTTGCGCTCTTCCACCTTCTGTTTGAGGATTACCTTTACCCTCAAACACACCTCCAAGATGACCACTGCCATGCTAAAGAAGCTGAGGGTAAAGGTGATGGACTGGCCAAGCATGTCTCCAGACCTAAACCCTATTGAGCATCTGTGGGGCATCCTCAAACAGAAGGTGGAGGAGTGCAAGGTCTCTAACATCCACCAGCTCAGTGATATTGTCATAGAGAAGTGGAAGAGGACTCCAGTGGCAACCTGTGAAGCTCTGGTGAACTCCATGCCCAAGAGGGTTAAGGCAGTGGTGGAAAAGCAGACTAAGGACATGGATTACTGGAACCACATGCTGTGGTCTGATGAGACCAAGATAAACTTACTTGGTTCAGATGGTGTCAAGCGAGTGTGGCGGCAACCAGGTGAGGAGTACAAAGACAAGTGTGTGCCTACAGTCAAGCATGGTGGTAGGAGTGTCATGGTCTGGGGAGGTATGACTGATGCCAGCACTGGGGAGCTACAGTTCATTGAGGGAACCATGAATGCCAACATGTACTGTGACATACTGAAGCAGAGCATGATCCCCTCCCTTTGGAGACTGGGCCACAGGGCAGTATTCCAACATTTTAACAACCCCAAACACACCTCCAAGACGACCACTGCCTTGCTAAATAAAGAAGCTGAGGGTAAAGGTGATGAACTGGCCAAGCATGTCTCCAGACCTAAATCCTATTGAGCATCTGTGGGGCATCCTCAAATGGAAGGTGGAGGAGCGCAAGGTCTCTAACATCCACCAGCTCTGTGATGCCATCATGGAGGAGTAGAAGAGAACTCTGGTGGCAACCTGTGAAGCTCTGGTGAACTCCATGCCCAAGAGGGTTAAGGCAGTGCTGGAAAATAATGGTGGCCACACAAAATATTGACCCTTTTGGCCCAATTTGGACATTTTCACTTAGGGGTGTACTCACTTTTGTTGCCAGCGGTTTAGACATTAATGGCTGTGTGTTGAGTTATTTTGAGGGGACGGCAAATTTACACTGTTATACAAGCTGTACACTCACTACTTTACATTGCAGCAAAGTGTCAATGTTGTCACATGGAAAGATATACTCATTTTTGTGAGATACTGTTTATTATATCATATGTAATAATAGTGCGATTTTTCTTTTCCTATAGTATAATTCTCATTTTTGTCACTAAACTAATATTAAACCATCAGCGTTTTTTTAGTTTAGCATTTCAAGAGCAATAAAATAAACATTACCCAGTAAACTATTAAAAATTGTTACCCCAGCACCTGCAGATTACAACTCTCTCAGTGCTGCTTCCCTAAAAGTGGTATTAAAAGTTTGGCTTTTTTTAAATAACAACCATGTTATACTTACATACTCTGTGTAATGGTTTTGCACAGAGCAGCCCTGATCCTCTTCTCGGGTCTCCTCATTGGCTCACTGGCTGTGATTGACTCCTGCTGCTGTCTCAGCCAATGAGGAGAAGGAGTCCCAGGACAGCCGGGGCTCTCGTGCACATCGCTGGATCGAGATTGAAAGGGGGCTCAGGTGAGTATTAGGGGGGCTGGGGGGGGGGGGGGGGAGTATTACACAGAAGGTATTTTGCCATCATGCATC
Organism: Lithobates clamitans; assembly: GCA_037952925.1. Taxonomy (NCBI): domain Eukaryota; kingdom Metazoa; phylum Chordata; class Amphibia; order Anura; family Ranidae; genus Lithobates; species Lithobates clamitans. Next base: position 2,375,163 of record JBBGZY010000480.1, on the reverse strand, counting down.
TTTATGCACAGCCTTTACAACTACTTGAACTTATGGTCTTCATTGGAAAGAGTGAAGCTGGATTCACACTGGTGCGATGCGGGAAACCCTGCCATTCAGTGCCGGTTCTCGCACTGCACCTGAATCGCACACTGGTTCACACTGACATCTGCGAACAGCTGGAGGTGTCAGTGTAAAGTTAATGACACCCTCAGATTGGTTTGCAGGTCAAACCGTCAAATGGTGCAGGTATTAGATCGCATAGGTGTGTACACCCATGCGATCCAATTCCAGTGCGAACCAAAAAAAGGGTCCTGCACCATTTTGGTGTGAATGCGATGCGATTTCACCTATGCAGTTTGTAGGGCTGGATTCTCATCGCACACACATTGCATGTGATCTGCACAGCAATGCGGTGTGAATCACATGCGATGTCTGTGATCGCACAAATGTGAACCTGTGTGCCTCCTGTTCTACTTCATCCAGAATGGAGGCCCTCTAAAACAGAAGGTGTGGTACTGGCTAGCTCACCAGGTGAAAACCGAGGGGGGAAAAGCCTAAAAAATAAAACTAATTCATCCACCACATCTAAAGATTGATAAGCTGTAATACATTACATTTTTGGTTTGGGGTTTAATACTGCTTTAATATCACTTTAAGCTGTGTCTGGAATTTGTCACACTTCTTAAATTGTAAATTTAGTTTCTTTTTCTTTTTTATATGAAGTCATTATATATTTATCAAGTTATACTTCGTTAGTTGGCTTTCATTGTTTTATTGGATTTTGTGGTTATATTATAATTGTGTTTTGTATGATTTTTTTATTATATTAGATTGCTTTTGTTCTCCATCTAGGATTCCTTATGATATTATTTCATAGTTTCTTAGTTGATGGTTTTACATGTACCAGTTTTAGAGCACACTGTGACCCACTTCCATACTATTTGGAAATCAGAGGATGGGTCACGTCACCCAATATATTCACCCAATCTGTTCCTAATTCCCTGTATCACCATGAATATGGGTGGATTTTTTTCCAAACACGTAAGTGTTATTTGTTGCATCTGTTCTATAAAGTCGTTTTTTTATGAGGAAATCGAGATTTGTTCATGGATAATACGGACATGGTTGGAGGCAAAGCCTGAGAACTCCCAGCGCCAAGAGGACAGTCATTGAGATAATGGACAATAACGGGGAGCTGTCTGTTCACATAGCCATACCTGAGGTCAGACAAAACTGGTCAGGAACCTGGAGGGGAATTATTTCTGTATCATCACGTCCTGAGAACGTGGATATCACCATGAAGATCTAGTCACTTCAGACAATGGAAACCACTCACAGATGTGCTCAGACAATTTAATTGGATCCATACCAAGGTCAGCTCCAGGCAAAATCTTTTGTATGGTTTTGGATTTGGTGGAGAAGGATGAGCACCTCTACTGGCCTTTTACTGCCCTCTGTGTCCTTACTGGGGGGGGGATTTGTCCTGAAGTCCCATTAGGAAAAAAATTATGGTGAACATCACCCCAATTGTGTCACAGACAGAAATAAGAAATGTGACGCAAATTTTAATTCCTCTCCACGCTATCCAAAACCAAACAAACAAAAACCTGTCTGAAGTTCAGCTTTATTCCCAATTGGTTTGATCTTTGTGGAAGCCTGATCCAAGGTTCGATCATTATGTTGGCTTTTAACCTTGATGGGGTGATCCCCCAGCATCCAATGAGGTCTGATCAGGATTTTGGCTTTGCAACCTTGATGGGGTTGATCCCCCAACCATCCAATGAGGTCCGATCATGTTTTTTGGTTTGTGATCTTGATGGGGTGATCTCCCACCATCCAATGAGGTCTGATCAGGATTTTGGCTTTGCAACCTTGATGGGGTTGATCCCCAACCATCCAACGAGGTCCGATCATGTTTTTTGGCATGTGATCTTGATGGGGTGATCTCCCACCATCCAATGAGGTTTGATCATGATTTTGGCTGGTGACCTTGATTGGGCGATCTCCCACCGTCCAATGCCAGGACAGCTGCCAGGGTCTCTGTTGTAAGATGAAATTCCTCCTTCCTTTTCTCCCAGTGCATTTTCCCATACATTGCCATAGATAAGCCACTAGAGGCCAGCGACACCATTATTTGGACTTGTGCACATGATCATTTGTTCAGTGCTTTCCTTCCTATGCATATCAATGGTAATGTGGGGTCAATGAAAGGCCAGATGAACCTGTAAAGGAGTGCAGAAGGATCTTAGACACAGGGCTCATTCAAACGGGAGGCCAGGGGAAAGTAAAAGAAGGTGGCTGAGGCATGGTTTTTCTGCCCCTGATTGCCAACCCACACAGAAATGCAGCCACACACGGCTTATTAAACTGCATTTTGCATTCTGCCACCAAACGCAACCCATCCAAATGACTAGGGTTGCCCCATAACCAACCTGCAACCGTGTGCAAGGCACATGGTTGTGCTGTGGTGGGTCAACATTTTGGACGGTTAGCAACATATCGCCTCTTCTCCATCTGTCAAACTCCCTCTGAAAAGCGATCCACAGTGGCCAAGAGCTAAAAAAATGGCTGCATGTGTAAATGACATGTAAACTGAACAAATATTATTGTTTACCCTACAGCCAACAGTGCTTTACAAAATAAATGGAGACAGTACAGTTACAGTATAACTCAAGACCAGAGGGTTAGGACAGCCCTGGTCAAAGGAGCTTACAATCTAAAAGGGAGGGGCAAGTGATACAAAGGGTAGGCACTATAAAAGAGTAGATGGAGAAAGTAAAATTCCAGTTGTAAGGCCTCATTCACACGAGGCGGTCTCCGCTTCCACGGAACCCACCTCGGTCCGATCGTGTGAAAGGGGCCTTAGGTAGAGGCGAGGTAGGTTTCCCTGAATAGTAGAAGCTGGCATACACGTTGGGGTAGGGAGTTCCGAAGGGTGGAAGAGGCTCTGGAGAAGTCCTGGAGAAGTACTGGAGGAGAGCATGGAAGGAGATAATGAGGGAGCTGGAAAAGAGATGGTCTGCTCTGCGGTGACATGCAGCGCCAACCACCCACCCAAAGAAGGGCATGAAGCTGCTCAGGATTGTGCACATGCTGCAGACGCCATACTTTGCTTCATAGCTGAGACAAAAATTAAAGGGGTTGTAAACCCTCGTGTTTTTTTCACCTTAACGCATCCTATGCATTAAGGTGAAAATACTTCTTCTACTGACCAGCCCCCTAGCCCCCCCCCCCCCCCCCCCCCCCCCCCCGTTTTACTCACCTGAGCCCTGGAATTTCCCCAAGGCGGAGACGTGCTCTTCCTTTGCCCGGGGTTCTCGGCTCTTGATTGGATAGATTGATAGCTCCCACTGCTGTCAATTAAATCCAATCACGCGGCGCCGGGGGGGGGGGGGCAGGGCCAAGTCCGGCATTCTGCGTCTATGGATGCAAATTCTGGACTCGGGTTCGCACCCGCAAGCTTCTCCTAGGGGGGTTATACAATGTGGGGAGGAGCTATTAGCGCCGCTGGGGGACCCAAGAAGAGGATGATTGGGGCCACTCTGTGCAAAACGAACTGCACAGTGTAGGTAAGTATAACATGTTTGTTATTTTAAAAAAAAACACAAAGCTTTACAATCACTTTAAACCTCATGTCGCATTCGGCGGTTGGTACCGCCACCAAACACAACCCATTTAAGTGTACAGGGCTGAACTGCAACCGTCCTGCATTACCTGCAGTGCAATGCTGCGGCCTTTACAGGGTTAATGGATCGTAAGGAGGCAACATATTGCCTCCATGCTGCCTATCAAATGCCTCTGAAAGGCAATCCACTGCAGGTTGCTTTTCAGTGGTAGGACAAGAGCTGCCACACGTATGAGCAAACTCTTAACAGGTTGTACAAGACAAAATCACACACACTCAAAAATAGGTTTCCAAATTTATTTTAAAAAGAGGACAGACTTTTTTTTCTTGTTTTAAATATATTATTATATGATGCTGTATCTATGATTTTAACTAATTCTTGTATCACATGGATAAAAAAAAAAAAAAAAATCCACTTGATGACTTGACGGTTTGGTTGAGTACCCAAGCAACTGCGACAGTTATCATTTGCAGCATGCCTTGAGTCAAAAAAAACAAAAAAACTGCATGGCCCATGGGGACAGGTTAGTGCACTTTGCAGTGGCAGTTCCTGTACAGATGGGCACTCTTGTCTGCTAATTACCCCCAACAATGAGTACAGACTGAAGGTGAAGAACGAGGAGGAGGAAGGTCATTAGAGGGGAATGTATAATTTTTCTATTTCGTATTAAAAAAGACACATTTAGGGAGAGTAAACGTATGTAAATAAACTTCCCAAAAGGGGACTTCTAGATGTAAGGGAGGACTCGAATGGGGACTCCTGAATGTAAGGAGGGGGGGCCTCTGATGGGCAGTCCTGGAAGTAAGGGGGACCACAATGGACACTCCTGAATGCGAGGACCCTCATGAGGACTTCTAGAAATAAGGGGAGACTCTAATGGGCAGCCCTGGATGTAAGGGGGACCCCTACTGGACACTCTTGGATGCGAGGACTCTGATTAACAGTTCTAGAAGAGGCGGCTCTGATAGGAAATCCTGAATGTAAGCTGGACTTTGATGGGCAGTCCTGGATGTAAGGGGAACTCTGATGGGCACTACTGGGTGTAAGAGGGGGACTCTGATGGGGACTCCTGGATGTAGTATAGGATTTTGATTGGGGCTCCTGAATGTAAAGGGGACCCTAATGGACAATCCTGGATGTAAGAGAGGACTCTGATGGAACTTCTAGAAGTAATGCCCCGTACACACGATTGGAATTTCCGTCAGAAAAACCTTGATTGGTTTTTCCGCCGGAATTCCGCTCAAGCTTGTCCTGCATACTTACGGTCACACAAAAGTTCTCTGAACTTTCGACTGTCAAGAACGCGGTGATGTATAACACTACGACGAGCCGAGGAAATGTAGTTCAATGCTAGTTCAAAGTAGTTCAAAGCGTCGAATTGTTTCCGAGCATGCGTAGGAATTTTGCGCATCATAATTGCTACAGACGATAGGAACTTTTTCCTTCAGAAAAATAGAGAACCTGCCCTCAATCTTTTGCTGGAGGAAATTCCGCCAGCAAAAGTCCGATGGAGCATACACACGGTCACGGCCAAAAGCTCACATCGGATTTTTGCTGGCAGAATTTCCAATCGTGTGTACGCGGCATAAGGCGATACTCTGATGGGGATGCCTGAATGTAAGGGGGACTCTGAGGGGGACTCTGGATGTAAGAGGGGGACTCTGAATGGGACTTCTAAATGTAAGGGGGACCCTACTGGACACTCCTGGATGCGAGGACTCTGATGGAGACTTCTAAAAGAAAAAGGAGGCTCTGATGGGAACTCCTGAATGTAAGGGGGACTCTGATGGGCACTACTAGATATAAGAGGGGGACTCCTGGATGTAACATAGGATTTGGATGGGGACTCCTGAATGTAAGGGGGACCCTAATGAACAATCCTGGATGTAAGAGAAGACTCTGATGAGACTTATAGAAGTAAGGGAAGGCTCTGATGGGGACTCCTGGATGTAAGGGGGCTCTAAAGGGCACTACTGGATGTAAGGGGGGGCTCTTTATACACCTGATTTTTTCTACCAGTGAATTCCAGTAAATGATACGATGCTGCCCTCGTAATGAAAGGTCTGGAACTCTCTGCTTCATACTACAAGCTGGTTTATCTGCTTTGTGGTCCCACAACACAGGCCGCGCTCCCCCTCCGCGCTCTCCGTCCGCGATCCCCCCTCCGCGCTCCCCCTCCGCGCTCCCCCTCCGCGCTCTCCCCTCCGCGCTCTCCCTCCGCCTCTCCCCTCCGCGCTCTCCCCTCCGCGCTCTCCCTCCGCGCTCCCCCCTCCGCGCTCCCCCCTCCGCGCTCCCCCCTCCGCGCTCCCCCCTCCGCGCTCCCCCCTCCGCGCTCCTCCCTCCGCGCTCCCCCCTCCGCGCTCTCCCCTCCGCGCTCCCCCCTCCGCGCTCTCCCCTCCGCGCTCTCCTCTCCGCGCTCTCCCCTCCGCGCTCCCCCCTCCGCGCTCTCCCCTCCGCGCTCCTCCCTCCGCGCTCCCCCCTCCGCGCTCTCCCCTCCGCGCTCCCCCCTCCGCGCTCTCCCTCCGCGCTCTCCCCTCCGCGCTCCCCCCTCCGCGCTCCCCCCTCCACTCCTCACAATGGAAGTCTGTCTCAATTTTAACCCCTTCCTACCAGAGTACAATTGTCCACAAAACTCAACCTCATCCAAACTTCATGAAAAATTCCATCATCACTGAGAAGTGTTCAGAACGGTTGGTGATGGGTTGTCCTCATCAGTTTGGTCATATCAGCAATTCTAATCTCACTGCAGACCATGGAGAACAAAACAAAGCGCTCCTCCAGTGACAGATACCTGATATAGTTGTTATTGGGAGTGATTGGAATGAAATACACAGCTCCCTCTAGTGGATGTGTCCACACTTACACTTTATCTTTAGGGCTCATTTTCACTTGCTTCAACTAACACACATAAATGTGCCGAACGCTTTAACGTGCTTAATAATGTGTTTTTGATGCTTTAAAGCGGAGTCCCACCCAACAATGGAACTTCCGCTTTAAGTGACAGTGACCCCCTGACATGCCACATTTGGCATGTCATTTTTTTTGGGGGGGGGGGGGATACCCTATTTTTTAGAGGAATCCAGCTCCCACTTCCTCCCGGGGCACCGGAAGAAAGTTCACCTCTCCCCCCTCCCTCCCTGTAATCTTCTGGGACACGTCACAGGTCCAAGAAGATTACCTGGCCAATCATAGCGCATATCGCGGCTCGCGCATGCGCAGTGCATGCCCGCAGTAGTGATACCGGCCCCGTGGAGAGGAGCGAGGCTTTATACGCCCGCATCGCTGGACCGTAGGACAGGTGAGTGTCCGCTTATTAAAAGTCAGCAGCTAAGCGTTTTTGTAGCTGCTGACTTTTAAGGGTTTTTTTTTTCGGTGGAACTCCGCTTTAATAAAGCTTGGCAAATGCCCTGTGTGTGTTGATTTTTTATGTTTTAAAGGGGCCCATTATAACCCCGGCTCAGTAGTATCCCCCACTCTGCAGATCCCCAGCTCATTAGTATCCTTATATAGCAGATTCCCTGCTCAATAGTACCCCTTAGCTCTGCTGATCCCTCACTCAGTATTACCCCCACTCTGCAGATCCCCAGGCTCATTAGTACCCTCATTCAGCAGATCCCCTGCTCAGTAGTATTCCCAGCTCTATTGATGTCCCACTCAGTAGTACCCCCAACTTTTCTTATTCTCTGCTAAGTAGTAACCCCCAGCTCTGCTGACCCCCCTTTAGTAGTAACCCCCAGCTCTGCTGATCCCCCCTCAGTAGTAACCCCCAGCTCTGCTGACCCCCCTTCAGTAGTAACCCCCAGCTCTGCTGATCCCCCCCCTTGGTATTAACCCCCAGCTCTGCTGATCCCCCCCACCCTCAGTAGTAACCCCCAGTTCTGCTGATCCCCCCCCTCAGTAGTAACCCCCAGCTCTGCTGACCCCCCTTCAGTAGTAACCCCCAGCTCTGCTGATCCCCCCCCCCCCTCAGTATTAACCCCAGCTCTGCTGATCCCCCCCACCCTCAGTAGTAACCCCCAGCTCTGCTGATCCCCCCCTCAGTAGTAACCCCCAGCTCTGCTGATCCCCCCCTCAGTAGTAACCCCCAGCTCTGCTGACCCCCCTTCAGTAGTAACCCCCAGCTCTGCTGATCCCCCCCCTCAGTATTAACCCCCAGCTCTGCTGATCCCTCCCCCTCAGTAGTAACCCCCAGCTCTGCTGACCCCCCCCCAGTAGTAACCCCCAGCTCTGCTGATCCCCCCTTCAGTAGCAACCCCCAGTTCTGCTGATACCCCCTCAGTAGTAACCCTCAGCTCTGCTGATCCCCCCCTCAGTAGTAACCCCCAGCTCTGCTGATCCTGCCCCCCTCAGTAGTAACCCCCAGCTCTGCTGATCCCTCCCTCTCAGTAGTAACCCCTAGCTCTGCTGATCCCCCCCTCAGTAGTAACCCCCAGCTCTGCTGATTTCCCCCCCCCTCAGTAGTAACCCCCAGCTCTGCTGATCCCCCCCTCAGTAGTAACCCCCAGCTCTGCTGATCCCCCCCCTCAGTAGTAACCCCCAGCTCTGCTGACCCCCCCCCCCCTCAGTAGTAACCCCCAGCTCTGCTGATCCCTCCCTCTCAGTAGTAACCCCTAGCTCTGCTGATCCCCCCCTCAGTAGTAACCCCCAGCTCTGCTGATTTCCCCCCCCTCAGTAGTAACCCCCAGCTCTGCTGATCCCCCCCCTCAGTAGTAACCCCCAGCTCTGCTGATCCCCCCCCTCAGTAGTAACCCCCAGCTCTGCTGACCCCCCCCCCTCAGTAGTAACCCCCAGCTCTGCTGATCCTCTGGTTTTCTGCCACGCTGTTTACCACCTGTGACATCTGCTAGTTTCTCCTGCTCTGGTCCCAAAGCTCTGCTGATCCTCTGCTGCTCAGTCCTATCTCTCCAGTCCCCGCTCACCTTCAAGCTATAGCATTCCCATGTTGCACACCATGTGTGCCGTCTGCTAGTTGCTCCGCTCCAGTCCACACCCCGCTCACCTTCCTGCTGCACACCTTATGTGACGTCACCACCAGACACTCCCAGAATATACACACACATGAATCGGAAGTGACTGCTGATGACATCTTTCTTGGTTTCCCAGTGCATCCTGGGTTATCTGATACCTGCAATACCCTCAAAACAAAGCAAAGCCAACGTTAAACTAAAGCCTCTCAAAAGCGGCAGGTGCTCTAAGCGAGGATTCTCTAGACTTCTATGGAGGCTTTGGAGACAATTTGAAACACCGACTATTTATGTTATTTTATCTATTTGACAAGTGCAAAAAAATAAATAAATCAGCTGCTTCTGACAGAAGTCTCGTTAGCCAATAGTATCCTGTGTCCACTCTTATCAGTTATATTGTGTCAAGCCATCTCTAAGGACCCCTCCTTCCTATGGAGAAGAGGATGGGGGAGGAGATGTTGTTTAGTTCTGTCCTAGGATGACAATGCTGCTGCTTCATAGGAACCGTACAGTGAGTGTTGTCACCCAAGGACAGGCAGTGTGTTACTGGCAGGATCACCAGGTAAAAATAAGAATAGGTTCACATATGTGCAAGTTAGGAACATGTGTATAATCATGAGCATGAGGCTGTCAATCACAGGCTGTGTGCTGGAGCTCTCTTCCCCATCACCATTTTTCTCTTGGTGCCAGGAAAACTTGTCAGTAGTGACAGAAGATGCCGATATAGGAATGGAGCAGTAGAGAGAAATGACACTTAGTGCTCTGGATTGAGACGAGTACACACTATAGAGAGATATGCTTTGTTCATATTTGTAGTTTACAACCACTTTAAGTAGAGCCTTGCCAGGTCGTAGCTTGTGCATTCCTTAGACCTCAACCACTCACAAACACTTGTAACAGTAAACAGAACTTTTTTTTTTTATACCGCACTTCCTGTTACCCATAATCCTTCTAGCTAGGAATGTGTAGTATGTGCTTATTTGCATGTCGATTGAGCATTTAACAAGCCTGGAAAACTCTGAAAACAACCTCTGGTGATCTGTAAACGCGGGACGCATGGCGACAAAAGTAAGAAAACTGGAAAAGAATGCCGGGAGGTACAAAGCCGGAGAAATCTGAGAACAGCCAGAAAATCCACTACAGGCAGAAACATCATCGGAAACTCTTACAGCAATCCTATTCTAATGATATAGGAGGACAGAGGTGGCCATACACATGGGAGGAAATTCATCGATTTACCCATCCATATCAAACAACATGGACGGGGGATCGCTACTGCCGTGGTGGCCTGAATTCGACTGAATGCCGATCGGTGATTGCATCTGATAGGACGCTGTCGCTGTTTGAATGCTCATTTTCCACCCAGCTCAAATTACAGCAGGAAATTGGCTAAAAACTGAGCCATCTGCAACCGGTTTGAAGCCCAATTCCAGGAATAGGTAAAAAGCCGCCCATGTAGTGGGAGTCCTTGTACCCGAAAAATATTAACTTACTGGGCCACAAACAAGAGTCTTCCAGAGGCTGTAACTCACAGCGTGAAGGGCTCAGGAGTGTGTCATGCACAGAGCGCAGGAGTCAGGAGTAATGCACAAAGCGCAGGGGTCAGGAGAAAGTCATACACAGAGCGCAGGGGGTCAGGAGAAAGTCATACACAGAGCGCAGGGGTCAGGAGTAAGTCATACACAGAGCGCAGGGGGTCAGGAGAAAGTCATGCACAGAGCGCAGGGGGTCAGGAGAAAGTCATGCACAGAGCGCAGGGGGTCAGGAGTAAGTCATACACAGAGCGCAGGGGGTCAGGAGTAAGTCATACACAGAGCGCAGGGGGTCAGGAGTAAGTCATACACAGAGCGCAGGGGGTCAGGAGTAAGTCATACACAGAGCGCAGGGGGTCAGGAGTAAGTCATACACAGAGCGCAGGGGTCAGGAGAAAGTCATGCACAGAGTGCAGGGGTCAGGAGTAAGTCATACACAGAGCGCAGGGGGTCAGGAGAAAGTCATGCACAGAGCGCAGGGGTCAAGAGTAAGTCATGCACAGAGCGCAGGGGTCAAGAGTAAGTCATACACAGAGCGCAGGGGTCAGGAGAAAGTCATGCACAGAGTGCAGGGGTCAGGAGTAAGTCATACACAGAGCGCAGGGGGTCAGGAGAAAGTCATGCACAGAGCGCAGGGGTCAAGAGTAAGTCATGCACAGAGCGCAGGGGTCAAGAGTAAGTCATGCACAGAGCGCAGGGGTCAGGAGTAAGTCATGCACAGAGTGCAGGGGTCAGGAGTAAGTCATGCACAGAGCGCAGGGGTCAGGAGAAAGTCATGCACAGAGTGCAGGGGTCAGGAGTAAGTCATACACAGAGCGCAGGGGGTCAGGAGTAAGTCATACACAGAGCGCAGGGGTCAAGAGTAAGTCACACACTCAGGTCAGGAGTGTGTATTGCACAGATCGCAGGGGTCAAGAGTGTGTAACGCCCAGAGTGCAGGGGTCAGGAGTGTGTAATGCCCAATGGGCAGGGGTCAGGAGTGTGTAATGCCCAATGGGCAGGGGTCAGGTGTGTGTAACGCTCAGAGGGCAGGGGTCAAGAGTGTGTAACGGCAGGTGGGCCGGGGTCAGGAGTGTGTAACGCCCAGAGGGCAGGAGTGTGTAATGCACAGAGCGTAAGGGTCAGGAGTGTGTAACGCACTCTGGTCAGGAGTATGTAATGCATAGAGCGCAGTGGTCAGGAGTGTGTATCACACAGAGGGCAGGGGCCAGGAGTGTGTAACGCACAGGTCAGGAGTGTGTATTGCACAGATCGTAGGGGTCAGGAGTGTGTAACGCCCAGAGTGCAGGGGTCAGGAGTGTGTAATGCCCAGAGTGCAGGGGTCACGAGTGTGTAATTCACAAAGGGCAGGAGTGTGTAATGCCCAGAGTGCAGGGGACAGGAGTGTTTAACGCGCTATAGTCAGGAGTGTGTAATGCACAGAGGGCAGGGGTCAGGAGTGTGTAATGCACAGAGGGCAGGGGTCAGGAGTGTGTAATGCACAGAGGGCAGGGGTCAGGAGTGTGTAATGCACAGAGGGCAGGGGTCAGGAGTATGTAATGCACAGAGGGCAGGGGTCAGGAGTGTGTAATGCACAGAGGGCAGGGGTCAGGAGTGTGTAATGCACAGAGGGCAGGGGTCAGGAGTGTGTAATGCACAGAGGGCAGGGGTCAGGAGTGTGTAATGCACAGAGGGCAGGGGTCAGGAGTGTGTAAAGCACAGAGGGCAGGGGTCAGGAGTGTGTAAAGCACAGAGGGCAGGGGTCAGGAGTGTGTAATGCACAGAGGGCAGGGGTCAGGAGTGTGTAAAGCACAGAGGGCAGGGGTCAGGAGTGTGTAAAGCACAGAGGGCAGGGGTCAGGAGTATGTAATGCACAGAGGGCAGGGGTCAGGAGTGTGTAATGCACAGGTCAGCAGAGTACAGCATAAAATGACCTTCCTCCCAAAATCAATATCCTCCCCTGTACAGCGCTCCCCCTTCCGCTAGTAAAGAACTCCCCCCATAAGTACAGATCCCCCCCACCAGTACAGATTACTGCCCTCAGTACAGATATCTACACCCAGGGTGGGGGGTGTAGTGAAGACTTGTGAGTGAAAGTGAAACTGCAGCAGATAAAGATTATGTCCCCTTCCCTGTCAGACAAGGCTGTGCTGTGTGGCAGAGCTGTTCAAATCTCAGAAAAGGATGGACAGAAATACCAATACCTTATCTGGTAAAGCAGATCGCATTGTTCATCTGTATATTTAGCGCTTGTACCTTAGGATCAGCTCTAATATATTCAAGGCTCCTTTTACACGATTGATCTGCCCGGCAGACTCCGCTTTTCTCAGCGGGAGATCGATTTGCTGAGCAGGATGACAGGTCCGTCTCCGCTCTGTGCAGAGCCCCACTCTCCTCTATGGGGAGATCGGCTGAAGACACGCCTGTCCGTTTTCATCCGATCCACCAGACGGATGGAAAATAGGGTCACCATCTGTCTGGAACCTGATAGAGCCCGTCTCATTTCCTGGCTTGAGGACATCCAGCATCATCTAGCTCTTTCCTCCCCAAGCCTGTCTCTGGCCCGCCCCTTTCAAATCAATGGATTTCAGTTCTTTCAATCATTGAGGTTCCGCATTACCACAGCATCCTGTCTTCAGGAAGCTACAAGCAGCAGCCCACCAGACTCTCCCAACAGCCATGATCTTCTCACCTTGCATAGAGAAGCACAGAGACCTAGTAAAGAGGTCACTGGATCCAATATTGGGTATGCCAAGAAAACAGAAAGGGTTAATGTAATATTTAAATTGGCATTTTGATGATGGGGGTAATGAGTTCTTTCAATCCTGGAGGTTCAGCATTACCACAGCTTCCTATCTATAGGAAGCTACATACGGCACCCTGCAAGCCCCTCCCACCAGCCATGATCTGCCTAGCTTGCATAGAGAAGTGCAGAGAACCAGTGATGAGGACACTGGATCCAACATTAGGTAAAGAAAACAAAAAGGTTTTATTTAAATATTTCATTAGCAGAAACCAGCGGCGGCCCGTCCATATGGGGCGCAGGGGTGCCGCCCCCCTAATTCATGCGCCCGGCCCCTAATTTACATGGAGGGCACCGGACACATGGATTCCAATGGGTTTTTTTTTTTTAAAGATGCACCTGGTTAGAGCAGGAGGTTCTAATTGGCTTCATAAAAGGGCGGCCCACCCAGTTGTGTGACAATAGCGAATTAATATTCGCTATTGTCTTCCTGATTCTCCTCTTGGCCAATCCCGGCTCAGGAAGTGGGTCCTGAGACCTGATTGGCCGAGAGGAGAAGCGATTCTATTGGCCGCCAAGAAGGGAGGGGACACAGGGAATGCCGTGAAGCCGCCGTCTGGAGGAAGCCTGCGACTTAGATGGGGTAAGTGGGTAGGTGCGGGGATTGGGGGGGGGGATGCAGGAGACGAACCGTCCCCCTCCCCCCCCAAAAAAATATATACGCCAGCCGCCACTGGCCGGAACTTTGTGTAGCCTGCTTCAGTTGGCTGGAGGACATCCAGCATCATCTAGCTTTTTCTTCCCCAGCCTGATTGTCTCTGGCCCACCCCTTTCATTCCAAGAATTTCAGTTCTTTCCGTTTCAGCATTACATGTGGGCATTACCACATCTTCCTGTCTTTGGGAAGCTACATACAGCACCCCGCCAGCCACGCCCACCAACCTTGATCTGCCTTGCTTGCATAGAGAAGTACAGGGGCCCAGTGATGATGTCACTGAAGCCAACATAGGGTGTTTAAACAGAAAGGTTTTATTTAATCATTTCATTAGCAAATTGCTGTGGGGAATCGGGAGGGGTGAGGGGGGTTGAACCAGGGAAGGCAAAACATAAGCAGATTAAGCTTCAGCTTTACGGAATTTACATTGGATTAAACGGCGGTCTTTCTGCCTGGAGTCCGGCTTCAGCCGGAGGACTAAATTGGCATTCCATAAGTGGCTATAATGAGCCCCGGGCACGAGGATTCTTCCTCCTCCCGTCACAGCCCAACGAGAGGGAGACAGTAGCAGGAAGACGAAGGGAATTTTCTAATAACTCCGACAAGTATTTTCCGATGGAGACGGGTAATTGCGAAGCAGCTGCCCGCGGTGCCTCCCCCCGCTGGCTCTATTGAAGTCATTAGTTCAGGCTAAATTTCTGCAAAGCACAGCAAATACAGAGAGTGGACAGGAGGAGGGAGCGCGGGGAGCACCGGGGCCTGGGCAGGCTTTTCAACTTCAAGTTCACCTTCCTCACAGTCCATGTTGTTTATCTTTACCTTCTCCAGATTCTACACTTTGTGATATCAAACTGGCTGGGCGGTGATCCGTACGCCCCTTGGCATCACCCCGGGGAGAGAACTTTGACCTGCTTGCCCCCGAGGGTCCTGCAAAGTGCAGCTCACTCGTCACTCCCAGAACCAGTAGAAGATCCTGGGGCGCTACGTGCCATGTGACCAGCCTGAAGACACTTAGGGCCAGTTCACGCAGCAAAGTGGGCTTTTGTGCCTCCGCGTTTCTGCACGGCGCATTTTTGACAGCCCATTTATTTAAATGACCTGCCAAATGCGAGAAATGCCAAAAGTAAGGCAGGCACAATTTTTTAAATTGCACAGAGTTAAAAAAACTAGGGTACCAAGCGGGTAGGCGGCGCAAACGTGCACACATTTGCTAGATGTGTTTGGGGTTCATAGCAATTAATGGCACCCTGTGCACATCTAACCAAGGCAAAGCGGTCCCATGTGGGTGCGGAAGACGCACACAGGAACGCGCATTTCCTGCACTGCAAGTGGTGTGAATGGGCCCTTAGCCCCCCCCCATTCACACCGGTGCGACTTGTCATGCGAGTGGATCGTTCCAAATCACATGACAAGTCGCACCCTATTGTCGGCATCCGGCTGCTGTCTGGTTACTATCCCTGCTCTGCACTGGTGGACACAGATGAGACCGCACTGATGGGTACTGGTGGGCATAGATGAGACCGCACTGATGGGCACTGATGAGACCGCACTGGTGGGCACGGATGAGACCGCACTGGTGGGCACGGATGAGACCGCACTGGTGGGCACGGATGAGACCGCACTGGTGGGCACGGATGAGACCGCACTGGTGGGCATGGATGAGACCGCACTGGTGGGCATGGATGAGACCGCACTGGTGGGCACTGATGAGACCGCACTGGTGGGCACTGATGAGACCGCACTGGTGGGCACTGATGAGACCGCACTGGTGGGCACTGATGAGACCGCACTGGTGGGCATAGATGAGACCGCACTGGTGGGCATAGATGAGACCACACTGGTGGGCATAGATGAGACCGCACTGGTGGGCATAGATGAGACCGCACTGGTGGGCACTGATGAGACCGTACTGGTGGGCACTGATGAGACCGTACTGGTGGTCATAGATGAGACCGCACTGGTGGACATAGATGAGACCGCACTGATACGCTGCACTTGTGGGCACAGATGAGACCGCACTGATGGGCACTGATAAGCTGCACTGGTGAGACTGCACTGGTGGGCTTACAGGAGACCGCACTGATGGGCACCGATAAGCTGCACTGGTGGACACTGAGACTGCACTGATGGGCACTGGTTGGCATAGATGAGACTGCACTGGTGGGCATAGATGAGATTAACCTTGCAAGTTTAGTACAGCATCTCCCGACCGTGGGTTGCACGAAAAAAAACTGTAGTGTGTACCAGGCTTTAAGCTGCAAAGAAAGGAAATTTACCCTCTATCGTGTGCCCATAGTACTCGCCCCTTTCAAGTGAATGGAACCATGCTGCAGACGTTCTAGCGCAGTAGTGCGACATTTAGGGGGTTGAAGCTGGTGGCAACTTATCAAATCAGATGCCTCTAAAAAAAATTTTAAGTGCAGAACGTTTTTCAGAGGTGCGGCAGCAAAAACGAGCCATTTGGAATTTGTTCAGATGGTGATCAGCAATGACACCTTTGTATTGTTGTCAAAACAGTTTGGGAATGTGCACCCGCTCCTGCGCACCGGTCAGATTTTGGCATGCGTCTGTCTGCGCTGCCGCTGCGTCTGCATTCACGTTCTTAGGCTGCCAGAACACAGCTCGGGGGGGGGGGGGGAGGAGCAAAAACAAACACCTTATTCACGCAGTATGAGTGGCAGTGCCCTCTGAATAAGGCCTAGCAGCCAATTAGATTTAACGGCTGCCGCAACTAATGTATAACAATTTTACGTTTTTGTATTTTTCACACAAGGATCTTTAGAGGGCCAACACAAGTGCGAATGAGCCCTAGGAGGGGATTTTGTTCGCTATGGAGACATTTTCTCCCACTTCCTGCTGGGTCTTCCAAACCAGAAGTAAAGGGAAATCCCCCCAATGGGACACAGGTGAAGAAACAAAACCTGACAGCCATTTCCTACGCTACCCAAAAAAAAAGCTTAGATATACTTCAAATCCTTTTGAGGATTCACTTAATAATGTAAACTCAGACAAGAAATTATTATACGCATTAAGTAAAATTCACGTTTAATCGTATGTACCATAAAAATTTAAGTCGAGCTGAAAAGGCAAAATGTTTTTTTTTTTTTTTTCATTTTTGATAGTGTAAGGGAGGGTTATAACCCGTCTTTTTTTTTTTTTGCCATATGTATCCCACTGGGGAGATATACCTTCACTTCCTGTCCTTTGGCTAAAACAGGAAGTGAGAGGAAATCCCTCCAAAGTGAGGGAATCTCTGGTTGTCACCAAAACTAATGTCCTCATTGGAAGATTTCCCCTCTATTCCTGTTCTGGGGACTGCTCAAAATTTGGGATTATCTTTCATTTTTAATGAGAACAGTAAACAGGACAAATAGAAAGAGTGAATCTCCCTAATGTCGCGTACACACGATCGGAATTTCGGCCCACAAAAGACCGTTGAGAGTTTTTCTTCGGAAATGCGACCGTGTGTATGCTCCATCGGATTTTTGCTGGCCGAATTCCAGCCAGCAAAAGATTGCGTATGCTCTCAATTTTTCAGTCGTAAAAAGTTCCTATCCGAAAATGCGATCGACTATGGCAATTCCGACGCGCAAAATTCCTACGCATGCTCGGAAACAATTCGGCGCATGCTCGGAAGCATTGAACTTCATTTTCTTGGCTCGTCGTAGAGTTGTACGTCACTGCATTCTTGACGGTCATAAGTTCAGCGAACTTTTGCGTGACCGTGTGTATGCAAGGCAAACTTGAGCGGAATCCCGTCGGAAAAGCCATCATATCTTTTTCCGACGAGAAGTCCAATCGTGTGTACGCGGCATAATGGAGACACAGACAGCAATAAATAAAAAAATCCCTCTAAACTGCATGCAATACCAAAAAAAACAACACATTTTGCCTTTTGTGTTTTTCAATATAGGTTTTTGATCCACTGAAGTCTATGGAACCAAAAACCAGAAAAAAAAATCCTGGCCCTTTCCATAAAATGCACAGATGTGAACATGACCCATAGGAAACCATGTTAAATGGACTGTAGTGCGTTTCTGCAAAACTAAAAACGCACTAAAAAATGCAAAAGGTGTGAAACAGGCCTAAAGGGTTAGTTCACCTTTACCAAAAACTGCCTGAGCACATAAGGGGTGTCTGTAGATAAAAACAAACTGTGCAGCTTTAACTAAAGTTGAATAATGTATAGTGGTGGGGGTAAACGTGAGAGGATTATAACTCCACGGAGGCACCGTCCCTGAAAAATGTCAAATTCTAGCTAAAAGTGAAAGGGAACAGGACTTTGAGTGTGCCCACCGAGGCACACTCAAAGTCCTGTTTCCTTTCACTTTTAGCTAGAATTTTAAATTTGAATAATGCCCTTTCTATAGGCCTGTGCATCTTGGAGCCTGACTGGAATACTCCCAGGACGTTGCTAGGATGTTGCTAAGTGAAGCCTAGTCAATACTGCTCACCTCCATCATGAAAGGAGTAAGCTCTCAAACGCTGAGCTCAAAACTACTGCATTAGGGGAGAGAAAGAGCATGTAAAGGGGTTAGACCCCCTTCACACTGGGGCGGTTTGCAGGCGGTATTGCGCTAAAAATACCGCCTGCAAACCGCCCCTAAACAGCCTCCGCTGTTTGTTCAGTGTGAAAGCCCGAGGGCTTTCACACTAAAGCGGTGCGCAGGCAGGGCGGTGAAAAAAGTCCTGCAAAACGTTTTTTTGGAGCGGGGAAGGAGCGGTGTATTCACCGCTCCTAAACCGCTCCTGCCCATTGAAATCAATGGGACAGCGCGGCTATACCGTGGCAATACCGCGGCTTTAGCCATGCTGTACGAGGGATTTTAACCCTTTTTCGGCCGCCAGCGGGGGTTAAAACCGCACCGCTAGCGGCCGAATACAGCTACAAGAATGACGGTAGCGCTGTTGTACCGCCGACGCCCCCACCGCCCCGGTGTGAAAGGGGCCTTAGAATGGGAGAAAAAGCTCACTCTTGTTATGGTGGAGGTGAGCAGTAATGCCTAGGCCTCACTTAGCAACATCCTGGGAGTAGTCCAGTCAGGCTTTGGGAGGTACACAAATTACCTACACCTATAGCAAGGGCTTTATTCAACTTTAGTCAGAGCTGCAGTTTGTTTTTATCTAGAGATGCCCATTATCTGCATAGACGGGTTTTTTTTTTTTTTGTAAAGGTGAACTAACCCTTTAAAAGTTTCAATGTGGACATTTCAGATACAAATGGGGTTTCATTTAGCACATATTTTCCAGAAAGTCTGACAGAAAAATCAATCACTGAAACAAATTCACTCCTCAGAGTGAAAGCAGTCAGGTTAGAGCAAGATCCAAAAGACAGATTGCACCAATAAACATGCAAAAGGAGCGGCCATTGTGAGGGAAGCACAGGGAGACCAGGGGAAGCCATTTACATTTCACTATGGGGTCTACTGTGAAAGAGGATTCTGACCCCTGGGGTGAAGCCACAATGTGGAGGGAGAGTCAGTTTCTCCTGTGACCAGGTTCAGGCCTCAGAGAGCAATAGAGAGATGGCGAGAGGGGCTGTGATGGCAGTCCTATGAGCAGGAGCAGGTCTGGGTTATTTGCCGCCTGAGGTGGCCATTTTTATCATTAACCACTTATGGACCAAGCCTCTTTTTGACACTTGTTTATAAGTTAAATAATTTTATTTTTGCTAGAAAATTACTTAGAACCCCAAAACATTATATATTTTTTCAGACACCCTAGAGAATAAAATGGCGGTCATTGCAATACTTTATGTCACGCCGTATTTACGCAGCGGTCTTACAAGTGCAATTTTTTTTTTTTAAAATACACTTTGAGTTAAAAAATAAGACAACAGGAAAGTTAGCCCAATTCTTTTCTATATTGTGAAAGATAATGTTATGCCAAGAAAATTGATACCCAACATGTCACGCTTCAAAATTGCGCCCCCTCGTGAAATGGTGACAAACTTTGGCACTTAAAAATCTCCATTGGCGATGTTTAAAAATGTCTACAGGTTACCAGTTTTGAGTTACAGAGGAGGTCTAGAGATAAAATTATTGCTCTCGCTCTAACGACCGCTGCTACCTCACATGTGTTGTCTGAACACAGTTTTAATATGTGGCTGCGACTTTCGTGTGCATTTGCTTCTGCGTGTGAGCTCGGCGGGACGGGGCGCTTTAAAAAAAAAAAAAAATTCTATTTATTTTACCTTTTCTTTTTACACTGTCCTTTAAAAAAAAAAAAAAATTGGGTCACTTTTATTCCTATTACAAGGAATGAAAACATCCCTTGTAATATAAAAAAAAAGCACGACAGGACCTCTTAAATGTGAGATCTGGGGGCAAAAAGAAAAAATAAAAAAATAAAAAAATTTAAAAAAAATTAAATGTCATTTATAAAAAGTTTCTTCCGCCCTCCAATGCTATGGAGCGGAGCGGAACAGTCAGGACAATTCAGCTGCAGCACAATTCTGGTAGTATGGACGAATTCCAAAGCCCTGCGTCAAATTCCTTAAAGCTGAACTGCTGCATGGACTTTTGCTACCTGCACAATAGTGGCGGCCCATGCACTGTGGGTGCACGGGTGCCGCCCCCTCATCCATGGACGCATGGACGCATGGATTCCTATGACGGGGGCGGGAGGGGGTGGTACTTTTTGAAGCACCTGATTAGAGCCAAAGGCTCTAATAGGCTTCAAAATTGGGTGGGCTCAGGGCGCAGAGAGTGCGCACTGATCCCATCCAATTGTGTGATGATAGCGAATGAATTTTTGCTATTTTCACACTAACCTTCCTCCCCGCCAATCAGGAGGCAGGGCGTCAGACCTGTTTCCTGATTGGCCAAAGCGCCAGGCCACCCTATTGGATGCCTGGCGCCTAGGAAGAGGAGCAGAGGAGACACACTGGAGCGGAGGTCAGTAAGTCCCCTCTTTCAGAGCCACGTGCGGGGGGGGGGGGTGTGTGCTGTCAGAGCGGTGCGCGCAGGGGGGGGGGGTTTGTTGGTGCTGCCAGAGCCGCAAGTGGGGGGGTGGTGGTGTTCAGAGTGGCTGCATATGATGGGCACAGGTGGCTGCATATGATGGGCACAGGTGGCTGCATATGATGCATATGATGGGCACAGTGGCTGCAGTTGATGGGCACAATGGCTGTAATTGATGGGCACAGTGAGGCTGCAATTGATACTTTTATCATTTAAGATTCCCTAATACACTGAACACTGGACACCAACTAGTCATTCCACACAAGAGTCTGTTCTCCCATAATGGATGGCTATGGTTAAACATTTGTGTTCGCTGGCTAGGGCAGGTGTTTTGTGACCTTGCATTGCAGTACTAGGGTCATGAATTCTAGTACAACAAGAACACTAGCTGCATGGAGTTTGTATAGTTTTCCTCCTACAATCAAGAAACATACTGACCGGTTTACTGGCAGGATCTTCTAAACTGTATGATTACAGTAGGGACATTTCTTTAATGCCCTCTAAACAGTTGCGTACAATAAATAGTTGGTTCACCTTTAAAAAAAAACTGCAGCTTTAACCAATGTTGGATGATGCTCTTGCTACAAGTGTAAGCCTGGCTGAAAAACTTCCAGAGATGGCATCCCTCCATCCTGCCTTGCTGCTAAGAAACTCCCTGCCATTACTGCTCACCCCCACCATCACAGGAGTGAGCTCTCACCCCCCCCCCCCCATATATGTGTGGTCCACTATATATATCCTGCTACCCCTGGCTGAAAAACTCCCAGAGAGCATCATCCTGTTTAGCCTTGTTGCTAAGCTGTTGCTAAGACACTCCCAGCTGTTACTGCTCACCCCCACCATCATAGGAGTGAGCTCCTATATGCACTATATGCTCCTCTGGCTGGCTGGAAAACTCCCAGAGATGGCATCCCTCCATCCTGCATTGCTGCCAGGACATTGCTAAGACACTCCTAGCCATTACTAATTGACAGGAAAACTCTTCTCCCGAGATCAGTCAAACTCCAGGTGTCTTAAAGTAAAGGTGATTTATTCAAAATGTACCCACTAATCACCTCCACCGTCGCAGGAGTGAGCTCTCAAACCCCTCGCACATATGTGGACTACTATTTCCTCCTCCACCTAGCTGAAAAACTCCCAGAGATGGCATCATCCCATCCAGCCTTGTTGCTAGAATGTTGCTAAGACACTCCCAGCCGTCACTGCTCGCCCCCACCATTGCAGGGGCAAGCTCTCAAACCCCTCCGCACATGTGTGCGCCATTACCTCCTTCATTGCAGCATCGCTGAGGTTGGAGCTACTGGGACAGGGCAAAGAGAACGCAAAGTGTGGTTTGATTTAGCTGGGAGTGTCTTAGCAATGTCCTAGCAACAAAGCAGGACAGGGGGATGCCATCTCTGAGTTTTTCGGCCAAGCTTTTGTAGGTACGCGATTGGCCTACACCTATAGCAAGGGAATTACTTAACTTTGGTCAAAGCTGCAGAGTTTGCGTTTATGTACAGGCCCTCCTTAACCACTTGACCAACCAGCTCCTGCCGATATACGGCGGCAAAGTGATTCATTCCTGCGAATCGCCGCATGGGTACATCTGTACCTTTAAGAGAGATAGCAGGCGCGCACCCGCTGCATGGACGGGAACCCGATGGGCGTGGCCAGCAGGCGCGATCACGTGCACGAGAGCAGGAACAGGAATTGGTGTGTAAACACACAAATCCCTGTTCGGTCAGGAGAGAAGAGAAATATCGTTTGTTCCTACTAAGTAGGAACAACGATATGTCTCTTCCTCTAGTCAGTCCTATCCCCTAACACAGGAATCTTCAAACTACGGCTCTCCAGCTGTTGCGGAACTACACATCCCATGAGGCATTGTAAAACTCTGACATTCACAGACATGACTAGGCATGATGGAAATTGTAGTTCCTGAACAACTGGAGGGCCGTAGAAGACCCCTGCCCTAACAGTTACACAGAACACACTCAGGGAACACACATTTAACCCCTTGATCGCCCCCTAGTGTTAACCCCTTCCCTGCCAGTGACATTTACACAGTAATCAGTGCATTTTTATAGCAGTGATCGCTGTATAAATGTCAATGGTCCCAAAAATGTGTCAAAAGTGTCCGATCTGTCCACCGCAATGTCGCAGTACTGCTAAAAATCACAGATCACCGCCATTACTTGTAAAAAAAAAAAAAGACATAAATCTTTCCGATAGTTTGTATATGCTATAACTTTTGCACAAACCAATCAATATACGCTTATTGCGATTTTTTTTTTACCAAAAATATGTAGAATATACATTGGCCTAAACTGAGGGAGAAACTTGTTTTTTAAAAACACTTCTGGGGATATTTATTATAGAAAAAAGTAAAAAAATATTGTTTTTTTTCAAAATTGTTGCTCTTTTTATTTGTTTTTAGCGCAAAAAATAAAAACCGCAGAGGTGATCAAATACCACCAAAAGAAAGCTCTATTTGTGGGGAAAAAAAAAGGACCTTAATTTTGTTGGGGTACAGCGTTGCACGACCGCGCAATTGTCAGTTAAAGCGACGCAGCGCCGTATCGCAAAAAATGGCCTGGTCATTAATCAGCCAAATCTTCCGGTCTGTAAGTGGTTAATTACATAGGTGATTTTTTTGGTAAACTTCTTTTTAAAAAATAGTAAATTACAAGGAACTGATCTGCAAACCTCTTCTGCAGTTTATAAACAGAAAGACAACAGCACCGTTCATATAACCTGACATTAAGAAAGCTTACTGGAAATTTGCACGTTCTCCGATTTTTTTAAGCCTTGTAAAAGGTTGTTTTAATAAAGCACCAAAGGCCAGGCAAGGGTTAAACATTTGTATGTTTGCACTCAACATGGCCCTGCTAAACTGGGAACTTAGGGACTCCCAAGACAGACCTCACAAAAGGCAGACCGGTGTCAGCACAGGTCCCTAGGCAACCGGCTAACACCCCCACCCCTGTGTAGTGACTCAGAGGGCCAGGAATGAGGACTACAGTCACATCCCAATGCTGGGCACACAGAACGGAGGAGGAGGGGGGCATCAGACCACCAGTGACCTCAGATCAAGCGCACGGCTGGTTTTCTTGGACCAGTCAGCCATGTTTGATTTAAATCGACTCGTGGTTCTCAGTGTACCTTTGTATCATTATTCCTAATTTAGGTCGGTGACTCAGCAATGGCAGCTTACAGATGTCTTTCATGAAAGGGCTAATTAAAGGCCATGCCACACTGGTGGATCCTGATGCTGCCATGGATGGGATTGCTAGAAAAGGGCAAAGAAAACACTCACCTGTTTGTATGGTGGTGTTTCCTACCTGGCGTCCCTTCCTCGTTGGCAAGGGACAATCTACTGCACTTCCATCAGCGAGTTGTCGCCAATGACAGAATCTCAGGTATGACATTTTCCTGCTGTGTTCCCCCACGCTGATGCCGCACGCCATCCTTGTTTCTGATGTCATCCGCTGCTAGGTGCCACTTTGTGGTTCAGACCTCTGATGACATACACCAGGCCTGCCCTCCCCAGAATGCTATGATTGCAAAGTGAAGCATTCTGGGATGTGCAACATTCATAGCCCAGGAGGCTTCAAAACCATGGTTACATCATTCTCATTCTGGCAAGAATGGCGGCTTGGGGTGTGGCAGATCAATAAAAAAAAAAAAAGCAGTTTGATTGCAGGGGGGAGGCAGAGTGCTTGGCCAGCAATGATGGCCTGTGCATCCAGGTAGTGAAGATCCGCTTTAAGGACTCTCCCTACACCCCATGTGGGCACTTATACTGCTAATCACAATGCACCAGCATGGTTACATAGGAGGGAATTATATTCTCCCCAAACCCAGAAACACCACTTCCTATTTGTTTTCAATGCCCACAACAGAATGGCGGAATGGCAAAGGAAAGGCGAGTACGTGCAGCTGGGATCCATTGTAGTTAAAGCGGCACAAATACTCACAAATAGCTCCCTCACCAGAGCAGGCATCTTCTCCTGAGTGCCGGTCTTTGGCCATCCTAATTTGCCGGCATGGGATGACATCATTCCCGTGCATGCGCAGGAGTGCAGACATCCCACTACACAGGGAGTGTGCCGGAATGTAAACTGAGCTGTGCATGTGCAACTCTGTGTACATTCTAGAGGGGATGAATGCAAGGCGGTCTCTGAATGGAGAAAGTGAAGATCGTGACATCACTGCCTCAGCTCTCCACCTCGTCCAATCAGAAAATGTTTTGCATTCATTGAGAAAATGCAAAGTGTTCCTTGATTGGTGACTGTGTAGAGCGAGCAACCTCCTGTGACCACAATGCAGCAGAGCAGTTGCTCAGCATAGGACCCGGAATTTAAAAAAGATCACTGTAGTAGTGGTACCTACTACAGTGATTTCTAGCTTCCATAAGGATCCCACAGGTACAACACATACAATATATGCATACATTGGTCCAATGTAGCTATGTAAAAATTGCCACACCTAATCTCCAGCTTTAAGGTCAGAAAGTTTAGGTCAGTACTTTTTTCAAGTGCCATAATCTCCATACCAATTACCTGGTGCCTGGTTGTCACACCAAAAAAAACATGTCCTGCCCCACCAGCCCATAAGCTCCCAGAGTAGAGGTTCCTACTGCAAGCCCAATACAAGTTACAGGTAACCATACCGGTTCGTAGAAAAAAATGCAAAGATGGCTTTGGAGTCCACCAAGGTGCTGATATGGTCTACTCTACCCACAATTCGATGGTGGTAGCCCGTGAACCTACATGTCCCACCCCACCTGCCCATCAGCTCCCAGAGTAGAGGCTCCTATTGCAAGCCCAATACAAGTTACAGGTAACCATACCTGTTCGTAGAAAAAATTTCAAAGATGGCTTTGGAGTCCACCAAGGTGCTGATATGGTCTACTCTACCCACAATTTGATGGTGGTAGCCCGTGAACCTACATGTCCCGCCCCACCTGCCCATCAGCTCCCAGAGTAGAGGTTCCTACTGCAAGCCCAATACAAGTTACAGGTAACCATACCTGTTCGTAGAAAAAAAATTCAAAGATGGCTTTGGAGTCCACCAAGGTGCTGATATGGTCTACTCTACCCACAATTCGGTGGTGGTAGCCCATGAATCTACATCAAACATCAAAAACAAAAAAGTACTCTAAAGTTGGGAATCTGAGCCACGCAGGGTGATTAGGGTGTGCCCAGGCACATCGGCACACACCGTGTGCATGCCTATGTTGGGGAGCCACAGCCAGCTCTGAATAATGTGTCTTGGTTTTAGGCGGGTTTGAAACCCAGACACATGATTCAAAACCCAGACTGTCCAGGTGAATCCTGGATGGGTAGCAACCCTACTCCTAACTATAAAAAAAACTGTGCTACGTCCAAAAGAATATAATTGGCGCACATTACGTAAGCTTGAAGTTCTTCGCAAGAAGAAAGTTTAACAACAGAGCAAGTAGACTATGGCTTTAAATTTCTTGCCATCCCCCCCCCCCCCAAGATTTGCTAAATCTCCAGGATCAGAGGAAACCCAAGAAAAATAATGTGTCGTAGTTTCCACAACCGCAGCCTTACGGGCCCTATAAAACCATAATTACAGAGGAGAGAGAATGTGTAGGCTCAACTCTGTTCCGTTCACTCAGCATTCTGCTGCTTCTTCCTGCTGCAAGTTACACAGTACACAACACACACGAGGAAACAGAAACGGGAGGATTGGTCAAACAGCCAACGTTTGTTTTCGCTGCACAGATTTTGTTGGGACCTAGTTACCAGGCGAAAAGGAATTCGATATTGTAGCTGCTCAATTCCATTAATTTTCTTGAATTTTTCTAAACTTTAGGGATCATGCACACTAGCAGTTGGGGGACTGTAAATCCCTGCAGCTGAGCCATGCTTTTACTGTCCCTCTACCCCCCTTAGCTGCAAAGGCAGCGGCCACAGAGTACACATGTCACACTATGCATTGCTTCACGGCCGCACCTGTTGCTTTCAGAAGGCGTAGCGCCCACCGAACATGGCCCATTCAAGTGAATGGTTCCTCTTGTAATAAATTGTATTGTAACTGTACTGTCTGCCTTCATTTTGTAAAGCACTGAGCAAACTGTTGGCGCTATATAAAACCTGTATGATAATAAGAACAATAATAAATGGTGCCGCTCTGCAAGCACCCCGCAATGCACACGGTTGCAGTGTGGTAGTGCGGGGTTCACGTAGGCGGTGAGGAGGTGATACAACACCTCCTCATTGCCTATCAAATGCTCTCTGAAGAGCGATCCAAACGTGACCAACACTTTTTGCTTCCAATTTTTTTTTTATACCCATGCAAGACAATGGGCAACCAAAAGCAGCTTGATGCAGCTTAGAAGGAGACCAACTGCAGGTGAACCTGTGAAGACACGCAGATGGAACTCATCAGATTGCAAATGCAAAATGAATGCATCTAAAAACAAGCTACATCTGCAATAAAAAAGTTCTTACAGCTCCTCTACAATGGATGGAGGGCCATACATGCATAAGCATGGCTGCACAATGTATTAGCGAAGTGAATGTTGTAAGCATCACTAGATATAACTGGCCCAGAGAAAACATGACTGGTTATTTCCTGAACTGATGTATGGCAATATTTTTGAGGATGCTTCATAGCATACAAATTAGCTTGTTTATGGCAGCTGCCCATAGATTTTTTCGGCAGGGTTGGTGGGTATCAGAGCAGTGGGCAATTTTTTTTGAGGATGCTTTACAGAGTACAAATTGGGTTGTCCAAGGTAGTTGACCATAGACTTTTCAGCAGGGTTGGTGGGTATCAGTGCCGTGGATAGCAGTACATGCAATATCTTTGAGGATGCTTCACAGTGTACAAACTGGATTGTCCATGATAGCTACTCATCAAGTTTGTGGCAGAGTTGGCAGGTATCAGAGTCGTTAGTAGCAGTACATGCAATATTTTTTAGGATGCTTCTCAGTGTGTAATTTGGTTTGTCTATGGTAGCTGCCCATCAAGTTTTCAGCAGGTTTTGTGGATATCAGAGCCAAGGGCAGTAGTACATGAAATATCTTTGACGATGCTTCACTGCGTACAAATTGGGTTATCTATGGTCATCAAGTTTCAAGCAGGGTTGGTGGGTATCAAAGTAGTTGGTGTATAGACTGGCTTGTCTACAGCAGCTGCCCATCAAGTTTTCGGTAGGGTTGGTGGGCATCAGAGCCATGGGTAGCAGTACATGCAATATTTTTGAGGATACTTCAGCAGTACAAACTGGCTTGTGCTCATCAGGTTTTCGGCAGGGTTGGTGGGTATCTGAGCCGTGGGTAGCAGTACATGCAATATCTTTGAGGATGCTTCACAGTGTACAAACTGGACTGTCCATGGTAGCTACTCATCAAGTTTGTGGCAGAGTTGGCAGGTATCAGAGTCATTAGTAGCAGTACATGCAATATTTTTTAGGATGCTTCTCAGTGTGTAATTTGGTTTGTCTATGGTAGCTGCCCATCAAGTTTTCAGCAGGTTTGGTGGCTATCAGAGCCATGGGCAGTAGTACGTGAAATATCTTTGGCAATGCTTCACTGCGTACACATTGGGTTATCTATGGTCATCAAGTTTTAAGCAGGGTTGGTGGTTATCAAAGTAGTTGGTGTATAGACTGGCTTGTCTACAGCAGCTGCCCATCAAGTTTTCGGTAGGGTTGGTGGGCATCAGAGCGGTGGGTAGCAGTACATGCAATATTTTTGAGGATACTTCAGAGTACAAACTGGCTTGTGCTCATCAGGTTTTCGGCAGGGTTGGTGGGTATCTGAGCCGTGGGTAGCAGTACATGCAATATTTTTGGGGATACGTCTCAGTGTGCAACTTGGGTTATCTATGGTAGCCGCCCCTCAAGTTTTCAGCAGGGTTGGTGAGTATCAGAGCCATGGGCAGCAGTACATGCAATATTTTTGAGGAACCTTCACAGTGTACAGATTAGCTTGTCTATGATAGCTGCCCACAGTTTTTTGCAGGGTTGGGTGACAATCCCTGGACTATAGTTATAGGGAGATGACCACTGGCTGGCCAGTTTTGGTGGAACAGATAAAAAAATATATATATATATTATCGTTCTTTCTCAACTTACATTAAAAAGATCAATCTGAAGGTGTCTGAACTGTACAGCCTAACTCTGTTACTCCATTTAAAAAGTTTTCTTATTGACTAGACAAAAAAAAAATAGTTAACATATTTCAATCCAGAGACCCAGAAAGCAGAGTCTGTTTTTGCTGACTCGACGGAGCTTTGAAGTGGGTAAGAGCCATTCACAATCCAGGATACGTCTCCCCAGGCAAGTGATATTCCCAGGGTGAACTAGTCAGACAATGAGGTTGCTGCAGACAGGAATTTATAGCACCTGCAGAATTATAATGTGGGACAACTAAATAATCAAACACAGCACTGCTACGGCGAGGCTGGAGTCAGGACATGCACATGCCGTCATCATAAGGCTCACTGCGGAACTTCAGGAGACAGACTGCTCATCCAGGTGGCAGTACGTATTAATGCTAGTGATACTACAATGACATTCCAGAATGGCAACTTCAAAGAGGTGATCCAAAAGAGGAACTTTATTTTTTTTTTTTATGTACATTTAAATCCAAGATGGTTTTGTTTAGTATTGCATATAGTAGGAACATATAGTATCAACCTAGAAGTACATACATTTTTTTTTAACTATATGTTTTTTTGTTTTTGTTTTTTATAGATTTAATGTACATGCGACATAGGTAGGCTTAAAGGGAAAGCACAGGTCTATTATTTTAATAAATAGGCAACTATTTTTAACTTGAATCTTTTAACCTTATAAATACTGCATACCAATATTTCATATTTACCCTAGCAGTCAGCAGATAATGAGTTTTAGGCAACAGCACCAACTTTCAGCTACACTCACTGCTGAATTACTCAGAGGAGGGCCATTCACCCTCCCGCTCCTCTACAGGGCCACAACTGGAAGACAGGGACCACACTGGATCAATTATTTTGTAAAAGGCAAAGTGTGATTAGTCATCAAATTGGTCACATAAAAAAAAAAAAAAAAAAAACCTAGCAGACAATTCAGATCACTACAGCCCAAAAGGTGATAGTACATACACCCGGCGTACTATGGGAGCGGCATGCATGTTTTTTTAATATGGTATAGGGAAGATCTAGAAATGTTGATTGTACTTATGCACTACTATATAAAAAAAAAAAAAAAAAAAAAAGAGAATTGCTCCTGAAAATTAGCAGTGCAGTTCCTTTGCTCTGAGCCTTATAACTGTATCCGTAGTGTAAGATCATCTAATGCACTGTGCTTCTGATTCAAATCTCACAAGATCCAGAGCAGCCATTTTCAACCAGGGTAATGTGGGACCCCGGGGTTCTTCCAAAGGTTGCTAGGAGTTCCTTGAGCAATGGCCAACTGTCCTCCTATCTGATAAGGTTGCATATTTCCATGGCCAATACCACTTGACAGAGTTACCTTCATTACTTCAATGACTTTTTTAGCTGTCTATAAAGGTGCCATTCTGACCAGCACTGTAATGGGAGCACTCATCTTACTAGCTGCCAACGGAAGGGGTCATTATCCCACTGACCTCCAATAAAGTGGTTTTAGCGTGGGTTCTGTAAGACCTGAAATTAAAAGTGATTGGAAAGCTTGGCTTTTTTTTTTTATTAAAAAAAAACATACATATTACACTTACCTGGTCTGTGTAACAATTTTTCACAGAGCAGCCCCAATCCTCCTCTTCTGGGGTCCCCTGCCAGCGCTCCTGGCTCCTCTCCCCCGCACTTGTGCATGCTCGCTTCCGAGCCCCGCTCTGTGTATCCATAGGACACACAGGACAGGCTCAGCCTCGCTCCCCGCTCCTTGTCACTGGCTCTGATTGACAGAAGCAGGAGCTGCTGTATATGAGACAACGAGAAGGCAGAGAGCTGAGAGAGCCTCAACTTTTGCACACATCACTGGATTGAGATTGGGCTTCGGAATGTATTAAGGGGGGGGGGGGGGGGGGGCTGCGGGAGAAGCTGCATGCAGGTTTTTCACCTTAATGAATAAAATGCTGTTAGGTTAAAAAAAAAAAACTTCTACCTTTACAACTACTTTTCTTTTCAAGGGTTCCTCTGGGGCAGTGGTGGCTGGTGGGTTTTTTTGTGGTGGGCGGTGGCAAACAACCCCCCCCCCCCCGGCCGCCGGTGGAGCGGCACTAGCACAACTGCCACCTACCCTCCCCCCCCACCACCACCACCACCACCCGCTGTCCTTACCCTTGATGCAGGCAGTGAGAGCCTCGTGATGCACCCATCTTCTCGTGGAAAGCTGCTGCGGTGTCCTCTCCTGGAGCAGGTCGCGCGGTGCGGTGCTAGGTGTCCAATAGGTTTGATCGGCCAGGAGGAGGATCAATGTTCCAACAGCGAATATTGCTGTTGCAACACACCTGGGTGGGCTCTGGCCGCATCCTCTGTGACCCGAACCCACCCTATTTTGAAGCCTATTAGAGCCTCTGGCTCTAATCAGGTGCTTCAAAAAAAGAAAACCATGGCCGCTGTAATTCATGCGCCCTGAAAAGGGCCAGACACATAAATAGGGGGCAGCCATGGATAGATTCATGCTGGGGATGGCAAGGAAAGAGGGGCGGCGCCCGGGCATCCCTAATGGACGGGCCGCCACTGCTCTGGGGTAAAAAGGTTGAGAAATAGAGTCTAGAGTCACATTTGATGTAATTGTGACTGTTTTCCTTGCTGGAGAGGAAGCTGTACCCGAGAATCTGCAGTGCAAGGATCTCCCTGCTTCATTTATTTTGTGCTTCTCCACCTCTCTTGCTTATTGATTACTACCTCACTAGTCATTAGATCACCAGCCATCTTGGAGCAGTTCTAAAATGAGAAATCAAAGCCCTGGCTTTGCCAAGATGGTTACCTCCACACAGTATAAGGGGGGGTGAGGGGGCGATAATGGGGAAAGATCAGCTGCAGAAAGACCACAGGCAACAGTGGTGATTAGTCTTTTGTCCTTGGCTTACTTTTTATGGGCAAAGCCTTCAGAGGTTAGCATTCTACAGAGAACTATAAGGCAAAGAGAATATGGACAGAAGCAAGGACCGCCTGTAGTTTAAACATGGCCAGCGGTCGTAAATACTGCATACAATATGTTCTTTTTTTTTACTGGAGTTGCCTTCTAATGGCTAAAAGGAGTTGTAAGATAGTAAGACATACATCCCAAGCTCCATAGGATGAAACATGATCCCAGTGAAGCCTCTGCTGACTCAATGTAAAGTGGATTTCCCTGCTAATATGAAACATGCCAAGCTTTACCGTCGTCTTTTCTTGAGGTTAATCGAGAACATAAATTAAGGTGAAAGGTTAAGTAACGTCAGGAAGAGCAGGGGGAAGTAAAAAGGTCACGTTGGGTGAGGTCAACGCCTCCCGAAAGTCACATGTCAAACTTTGGTGACATCATAAGGCCTGTGTTGATTTTTGCACCAGATGTTAAGGATGGCAAACCTAAAAATAGGCCACGATGTACAGGGAAAACAAACTCCAGATGTTGGGCAGTAGTATAGAACATCCATAGTATGTAAAGGCATCACGCCGGTTCTAGATGTGAGTGTATATATCATTTCAAAACAGTGAGACTGATACACTAAAACTAGAGGGAAAACAGATCCCTCTGTTGGCGGTGGAGACTAGATATTGTCATTTCTCTGCAACCACAGGCAATCCATAAATCAAAATGAGAACGGTTTCCTAGGAATTGTACATTTGTGATGAAGTCAGAAAGTCCACTTATAGAAAGCATGTTGGCGTTTAAGTCAACCGGTTTATTTGCTTACCTAGAATCTTTAGCTCCTGCTCATGTAATTGGCTTACTGCTTTACCCAAAGCTTGAAGTCAAATTACGAGCATCCCCTACAACAAGACTACAGTATATGATGCAAACCCTAACAATGAACTTCTATTTTTTGCCCCCCTTTGTTCTGCTAAAGCTGAACTCCAGGTATAATTTTAAACGCACACTTTACTTTGGCCCAGCTTTGACCAATGTAAGCAAATTTCATACCTGAGGGACCCCTCTGGAAGCTGACAATCACTGTAGTAGTTAGTAGGCGCTACTACAGTGATAGCCACCATCTTCTGGGTCCTCGGACTAGGTGGAACAGAGGGGTAGTGATATCACATTGTTCCCAGCTATATCTGGGAAAACAGAACACCTCTTCCCTATGTTATGGAGAAGAAGGGGATGTTCTTTAGTCCTGTTCTAAGTTCACAATGCTGTTCCTCCTGAGATACTGTACAGAGGGTTAACGTTGCTACCCTAGGACAGGAAGTGTGTTACTGGCGGGATCACCAGGTGAGAATAAAGGAAGAAAATGCCTTTAAAGAACTGGTAAATCTTTGTGCTTGGTTGCATGTACATTTTTTATATTGTTTTTGGGGAGATGCTTACGAAGAGTCTTATGCACAGTAGATTAGTAATTAGCACTAAGTGCCTTGCAGCACTGTGATCCCCAGTTCAAATCCAGGATTCTACCTGCATGGAGTTTGCATGCTCTCCCTTTACTTGCATGGGTTTCCTCTGGGTACACTAGTTACTACCCACACTCCAAAGACACGCTGGTAGTTAAATTGCCTAAATAGGCCCTAGCATGTGTGTATGCATGTAAGTTAGTGACCGTAGATTTTAAGCAACTTGAGGGTAAGGACTGATATGAATGTACAGCGCTGCATAAATTATCAGCACTATATAAATACCTGAAATAAAATATTGGATAACTATATCCTTAAAACAGGAACTGCACCAGTTTGTTGAAATCCTAGCAAAAATATATACAATATTTCACCTGCATGGGGAAAATTTTTTCCTCAACAAAACCAAATGTTTTCAAAAATTGTTGGATATGAAAAGTGTTTTTTTCTGACCCACAAATTTTCATTAGCGACCAAGGTGCAGGAAAAGGGGTCCAAACTCATAACTAGGTGGTACAGGTGCCCCTCCTCCACCAGTTCAACCGTATGGTTCCAGATACTTGCTGGCGGTGCCACACTTCTAAACGCACTGTGGTTCACGAATGGTGCGAATGCCCCCTATCCAAGCATTCTGGTTATGAATCCATCATCTCTATTGAAAGCTTATAGGGACACAAACATCAGGCTCTTCTACATTAGCATTCCTCGCCACGTTTCCTGGACACATTGGAGAGATTTATTGACACAAGTGAACACAGAATCTGATGCACCTGTTCATAGTAACAAATCAGCTCCTAGGTTTCATGGTCAAAGCTTAATTGAACA
Source organism: Lithobates clamitans (assembly GCA_037952925.1). Classification (NCBI taxonomy): domain Eukaryota; kingdom Metazoa; phylum Chordata; class Amphibia; order Anura; family Ranidae; genus Lithobates; species Lithobates clamitans. Next base: position 2,341,373 of record JBBGZY010000480.1, on the reverse strand, counting down.
AGCTGAAGTTAATTGGGTACTATGGACAGCTGCATCAGATTCTGTGTGCACCAGTTTTAGTAAACCTCCCCTATTAAGTCCATAAAAAAAGATTCCCTAAAGCCTCGTATACACGATCGGACTTCAAACAAACTTTTTCATGGATTTCTGTCCAAAGGGCGTTGGCCGTGAACTTGTTATGTATACACACGGCAGGACTTTTTCAGCCAACTTTCACCAAATCATGTGGTTGTTCAGCTCTTTACCGCCACCCTTTGATCAACTTCTGTATTGTTGTCTGATCTTTTGCATTGGCTCTGAGCATGCGTGTTTGTACTTTGAAGTCTGATGGATTTGTGTACACACGATTGGACTAGCCGACGTAGGACTTTTGTTGCAGGAAAGTTTGTCTGTTCGCAAAGCCAATATTTGTCCGATGAAAACCGAAAAAGTTTGTCCGATGGAGCGTACACACGGTCGGATGTTCCCTTAAAACAGGTAATTTGCATGTTTGTTGTCAAAAAGTCCGATCATGTGTATGGGCCTTAAGACATTTTCTAGCAGCGACCAGGCGGTCATACCCCACTACTAAAAAACAACCACTACACCTTCCCTTGTGGAATAGGCAAACAAAATTAACTCCATCAGAGACCTACAATGTCTGCAGGAAACCAATAGGGAAGTAAAAAAAAAAAAAACTTGGACCCCCTGGTCTATGTTCTGTTACTCATTGGCATTTCAGGATTGGATCAGGGAAGAGAACTCTTCAGCATCCAGTTAGCCATGATAGAGTGACCACACTCCCTCCTCTCTCTCTTCACATCGCCATTCATCTTCTCCCTTCTTTCCTACTCCCATTCTCCAATGCTTCCTTTCTCCCCATCTTCTCGTTCGATATTGGACACTGGCCTCAACTGCTCAATTATCCTGTCTTACTAGCAGGAGTAATTTGTCAGCTGAACAGTATTATCCATCATTTTATCTCCCGAGGAAAGTAACATCTGACTAGCCTGGCTGAGCCGTTACCTTCATTGGTTGCATTCTGGATGACCTGAGACAGCCGAGCCCAACCATGGTAGGCTTTTGTCTTCCTTAAATCGGACGATACGTGTTTATATAGCACCATGTATGCTCTAACATTGAATTCTTTTTCCATACTTTGTACCTGGAACTCTTGTATACAAAAAGGTCATTAAAATAAGATTGAAAGAAAAATTGTTGGTAGGAGGTCTGCATTTCATTGACTGACTTAACTTGTGGTTTGGATTTCCCCTGTCATTGTTATACTGGTCTCCGAGCTCCAAAGAAGCCCTGTACTCCTGCACACACAGAAAGCGTGAGTAGGTGTGTGTAGGGACAAGTCTATGCTCTCCAGCAGCAGCTGTTGAGTCTTCAGCCGCAGGGCATAATGAACTGGAGAAAAGATAATACACCTTCCAACCTGCCATGTCTCACACACCTCAGGCCTTGTATTCAAACAATAGACTCCACGTGGGCAGCGCAGACTTCCCTCCCGACTGGTTGAAATTTTTTTTTTTAAACGGCAGGTTTCTGATCCTTGCATACTTTATTTGTCTCAAATTCATGAATACTATTGTCCGGTACTGAATTTAGAGCGTACCTAAATCCAAGAACTAAAATGCAATGCAATGCATTACGGCTTACCAGTCCTGAAAATATGGTGGCTGCATTTATTTTCAGTTTATTAGGCTAAGAACACTTTCATCCAGTACAGAAAATACCTGTTGATCCCGACTATAATGCTGTGTCCTTGTCACTTCTTGTGAGCTTTAAATGAAGCACAAATAATCATATCTTTATTGTGTAAACTACTGTAGGGTAGAGGAAAGGGACTACCTGGTGTAGTTCCTGGTTTGGCCATGAGTTGGGCCATGGCTAGTTATAAGAGTACGTTTCGGGGCCTCTTGGATTGAGTCAGCAGTGATGTCACCTACAGTACATAGCCACTAGAAATCCCCAGAGTATGACCGATGTGGTGCGACTGTAGGAAGTGGCAGTACTGCCAGTGTGGGGCATCTGGGAGAGTAGGGCTGAGATATAGAGCCTTGGCCGGAGTCAACCAGGGTCATTATCATGAGAAGTGTTTGGAAGACCAAGCCACAATAAGGATGTAGCCTTGTGAGGCCCCATCCATTTTAGCTTCCCTTTTGGGGAAACGGGAGAAAGATGCTGGAATTAGACAGCTCTCATCTCCTTTGTTGGAAATGCTGGACACTGCCCCCACCCCATCCCTAAAAAGTAGGGGTTCCTCGACTCGACTCTACTCCCACCTGTGTTCTCTCTACTGTTTAGTGTCAATAAAGGCATATGTGTCCCATTGCGGAGATTTCCCTTCACTTCCTGTCCCATAGCCAAAACAGGAAGTGAAGGAAAATCAATCCAGTGAGGGAATCCCTGGTTGTCACCAGGGTCCTCGAAACTAGTGTCCCCACTGGAAAAATCCCCTCTAATCCTGTTCTGATGTCAACCAAAAATTTGGGATTTTTTTTTCAACAATAACAGTAAATAGGATAAATGAAGAGGGTGAATCTCCTTAACAGGGACACAGACAGCAATAAAACCTGACAAGAGTTCTAATCTCTCTCCACTCTATCCAAAACTGAAAGAAAAGATGTGCCTTTAGTGACACTTTAAGGAATGTGGCATTACCACTGGAATGACTGAAGAATGCAAATATTATCTGTGTTTAGTAAATATTTGAAGGGGCTGTAGAGGCAGATGGTTTTTTATCTTAGGGCATTCTATGCATTAGGAAAAAAAGGCCTTCTGTGTGCAGCAGCTCCCCTCACACTTACCTGAGATCCCTCTCTGTCCAGCGATGTCCACAAGTTTCTCAGTCATCCGAGATTCTCCTTCCTGATTGGCTGAGACACAGCAGTAGCGCTATTGGCTCCCGCTGCTGTCAAAGTCAGCTAGCCAAACAGGGAAGAGAGGGGGCGGAGCTGGGTCGGGGCTCCGTGTCTGAATGGACACAGGGAGCTGTGACTCAGCTCGGGTGCTCCCATAGCAATCTGCTTGCTGTGGGGGCACTGAACAGGAGGGAGGGGCCAGGAGCACAGAAGAGGGACCCGAGAAGAGGAGGATCTAGGCTGCTCTGTGCAAATCCACTGCAACAGAGCAGGTAGGTGTGACATGTTTATTTTTATTAAGAAAAGAAACAAGCATTTACAATCACTTTAAAAGGCTTTTGTGAGTGGACTCATGCTTCTCCTAACCTCAAAATGAAGAAGTCCTCTGAACACAGATGGCATTGGGGTGACCCTGCTACTGGGGTCCTTTGCCGTAAGGGCCTGAAGCAGGTATGGACAAACTACTTGGGGATGTTGGTAAGGCTTGGTCGGGAATCTCCTATGATGTGCTTGCAAAATGGCAGGTCCAGTGGGCACCCTGGGGGTCCAGTGCCAATAGCACCCTCGTGAGTCTAGGAAACCTATGTCGAGGCAGGAATGGATTAAAGACGACATACTCCCCCCACTGCATGTTCCACTTGGAGGACTTGCAGCACAACATGTGGCTTACCAGTACACTACACTACACTACTAGTTCCAACAATTTACCAAGTAATAGAAATAAACAAAAACAGACACATTTGCAGTCTAGCCTTTGTGACAGCCATGGTTCCCTCCATGGAGACATTGGGAAAATAAGTGTAGACATAAAGGGACAGGAAGAGAGTTATTCACAGGATTACCAGGTAACAATAAAGGGGAAAAAGCCTGAGAAAAAAAAAAACACTCATGCAACCAGCATACCTAAGGACTGGTAAGCTACAATATACTACATTTTCTTTTGGCTTTAGATGCTATAAAGAATCAGGCCACCCAAAAGTGAGACTTTAGTTGTAGTCAAAGCTTGGTGGGCTGTGTGAGCCACCTACTCCAACAGTGAGATCTCCCTATCATAATCCTGACTCTAATTCTAACCTACTAGGAGTTTTGGGGTGTTCCCTTCCAATTTTGTGTGTTTCAGCTCCTCCTTGTTGCATGCTCCATTATGTAAAATATTCAAATATTAAAACAGGAAGAGTGGGAGCCCCTCACATAGGGCACATTGGGTGTACAGGCCCCGGGAACTAAAGACTTGAACAATGCCCTACATCTATAGAAAAACTGCCCAACTTACTTCTGTTCCCCTGGCACTCAAGTACCTGGTACTTTCAGGTATGATGGAGCACATGACTCACTCTCTCCAAGAGAGAGCGCTGGTGCATGGCCACTCAGGTATTTGGCAGGGTCACATGGAGACAGGGAGAGAGTACTTAGCCCTGTGCAAGCAAGCATTCCTCTATTTTTACTCCCCATGGCTAAGCGATTGGGAAGCAAAGCTTCTGGGGAGGGAGGAAGATAAGTGAACTTACTGATTAGCCCTGCACGGGCAAACTCAATGTTCACTTAAAGGCTTCTTTCACACCCATATGTGCAAGTACCATACTATGTGGTTTATGTGCTCTGCTGTTCATTGGTCTTCATTCTGTATGCTACCCCAATGCACACCTACCCTTCAGTTCGTCACATTGCATAGATGTGAATGCAATGTGCTGGAGTATGCCGCATTGCTGAAAAATATATACAGACAGAGAAATTCCCCTATTTTTGGGACTTATAAGGCACTTGAATTATAAAAAGATATATGAGAAGTGAAATGTGTAAAAACAGAATTTATTGGTACATCAAGATATAAAAAGAAGAGACATGGCTAACTAAGCTACTATTACACCAACTGTGAAATGTATGAAAATATGATGAATCTTCCTCCACCCAACGTGTTTCGGAGAGTTCACATCTCCATCAGGGAAATGAGGAGTATCATATAGTCAATCAAGTGGTGTTGTATGTAGACATACCATTTTTCAGTTAAAACAAAGTTTGAAAGAATCTGTACTCTTGCCCATCATATTATATTGTGCAATATTATTATGTTTTGGAGGCATAGAAGAGGAGAGAGCACCACCTATATGGAGGGAGCAGGTAGTGCTGAGACCTTAGAGAGCCAACCCCTGGCCCTAATACAGGTCTGGATCATGTAGTCCCAATATGGATGATATAGCGGGGCTTCTAGCTAGAGAGCCTCCTAGGTGATGGTGTTTGTGGTAAATCACCAGTTTTTGAGCATAGAGGGTAAATTTGGAGTCCTCACGTCCAGATTCCAAGAAGGGTATATGACTGATGAAAAATAGTGTGTTTTTTCATGCTTTGAAGATCATCAGTTGACCCATTCAAAGTGTATAGCCTGCCTTAACTCAAATCACGGTAATGCACATAGGTGTGACTAGAATCAAATGGTTCGCAGTTTGTGAAACACAGGTGCTTCCTATGCTTCCACATTAAAGTTCAGGAATAACTTAATGTAGCTTAATGGAAAACTACAGGCAAAACTTTTTTTTTTTTAATTTTGGATAGAGTAAGGTAGGGTTATAACCCCTGTAAGGTTCATTTTTGCCATCTTTGTCCCATTGGTTAGATTTAGCTTTACTTCCTGTCCCATAGCGAAATAAGAAGTGAGAGGAAATCCCTGCAAATTAAGGGAATCACTTGGGGACCCCCAGGCCACCAGAACTAGTGTCCCCATTGGAAGATTTCCTCTCTATTACTGTTTTTGGGGACAACCCAAAATTTAGGATTTTCTTTTAATTTCAATGATAATGTAAAAGGACAAATAGAGAGGAGTCTGCTGGAGTCCCCCAAGAAATCAAAGGTGCCAACAGTTGACATGGTCCACCAGGTTCCAACTTACAACTTAAACTGCATTGCCCTGTGTGGGAGACATTTATCCTGACAGCCACTGCTTGAGCTTTTTTTGGAAATACTAGTTGTCTGGTTGCCATAATGAGCCTTTAATATTAGAACCTGGAATAAGCATGCAGCCAGAGCTACGTTCATGCTACTAGTTATGAGTAGAAAATTAGATCAACATGATTGCCAGGCAAATGGCATTTTTAAGGAGAAGACATTGTGGTTATAGATGAATTTGACTTGAACAAAAGGCCAGAAGCCTGTGCATGCCTGTCTACCATCCCCTATTTTGCTCCAGTGTTGATGAAGAAACCTGACCTAAAATTTACCCATCCCCATTGATCTGAAGGTTTCTTACGCTTCAGCTGTTAAGTGGTCCTCCTCACTATAGCTTCAGGGCGCTTGTTCACGGTGATAAGATATGACAAGGTTGCACAGTTCAGCAGGGGATTAACGAGTGTGTGATGAGAGTGTGTGAGATTTTGGATTTGTACAAGCACCACCTGGAGATTCTACAAACATTTAATGACTGTGTGGTTTACATAGATCCCACGCCTGATAGACTACTGGGGGCAGCAATGCAAACATAGAACTAGATGGCTGACAGGTAGCATCTGTGTTAACAAACTATATTCTGCCAGCACGGGTAGGTTAGGGTGGAACTATGGGCGTAGAAGTCGATACTTTTGCTTTGGGGCCTCAACTGTCCCTGATTTCGAGGGCCTGTCCCTGATTTGAAGTCCCACTGTCCCCTTCATCTGTTCCTCCGTTTGGTCTGATCTATATACCTACCGTATATATAAATGAACTTTTTATCATTCAAAAAGTGTTTCCCAGGGCTAAACCTTTCATCATCCAAATTCTAAAATTCCTGGATCTGTAAATTTCAAAAGCCAGTATAAAGGAAAAGTAGTGGTAGAAAAAAAAATCATTTGTGGGTTTAACTAATTTTTTTTTTGTTGTATAAGTCTCCTTTAAGGGGGTGTGACAGGGGTGTGTCCTATGCCTTGATACTTTTGCTAATAGGTGTCCCTCGTTTCCATCTCAAAAAGATGGGAGGTATGGGTTCAGCACTGCCTACCTACACAACGCAGGTAGCAAAAACATTCTGCAATTAAAGTCGGAAAAAATGTATGTATATTTTGAGAATGTATCTATCAATTCAATTAAGTTTGATCAATTAGTATTCTGTATTAGAGGATTTGCTTTTGAGAAATTAGTGCCTTTAATGGTTTGCTGTAGTGCAGTGGTCACCAAACTATGGCCCGTGGGCTGGATGGGGCCTTTGCTTGGCTTTACCTGGCCCTTTGGGCACTATTCCATCCACTGACTCCAGCCATGGGACATAATTCCTCCCAACTACATCAACGTGGGGCTCTATTCCTCCCACTGACACTAATGATGGGGCACACTTCCTCCCAATGACACCAACGATGAGGCACCAATACTCCCACTAACACCAATGATGGGGCACAGTACCTCCCAATGTCACCAACGATGGGGCACTATTCCTCCCACTGACACCAATAATGGGCACTATTCCTCCAAATGACACCAACAATGGAGCACTATTCCTCCCCTAATACCAAACAAGGGACTTTGTTTACTCCTACTGACGCCAATATATTTTTTACTACCACTTGCCCGAGCAGGCCCACTAAAGTTTGAAGGACAGTAATCTGGCCCTTTGTTTAGAAAGTTTGGGGGCCCCTGGTACACAGCAATGCTTTGCATTTACTGCCACTGACAACAGTGCACGTCCAGAGTTCAAAAGGATTATCAGAGTAAATATATATTCTTAATACATATCCCTCAATTTTGAGTCCGTTCACATCTTCATTCCTTAATTCCAAACCCTGATGAAGGGAGAGCGTTGTTGCCCCTGAAATTTGTTGGCTTAATGGTCAATTTGTGAACTGTTAAAATCTCTTTGGATTCTTGCACCTTATGGTTCGGTGCCCATTCAAGTATGTCTATATTTTAAGTCATTTTCTGGTACCCTTTGAGGAAGACCTGTAAGTTTTTTGGGATTGCCTCACCAAGTTATTGAACCTAATAAAAAAAAAAATCCTGTATTTCATCTTTTGAATAGGCATAGAAATGCAAGCGGATTTTAACAAGAATTCCAGGTATGGCATTTTATACATAGTTACATTGTGATTATGCCTACACCATACCTGTGGAATCCCTAGCTATTTGCTGACCAGGCCTTTTATGGAACTTTTTTTTACAAATTTAAAATTAGTATTTTCTGCTAGAAAATTACTTAGAACCCCCAAACATTTTATATATATATATATATATATATATATATATATATATATATATATATATATATATATATATATATATATATATATATATATATATATATATTTTAGCAGAGACCCTAAAGAATAAAATAGCGATTGTTGCAATGATTTATGTCACACTGTATTTGTGCAGCGGTCTTTCGATGTTTTTGGGAAAAAATATACTTTAATGAAAAAGAAAAAATTAGCCCAATTTTTTTTGTTTAATCCAAAAGATGATGTTACGCCGAGTAAATAGATGCCCAACATGTCATGCTATAAAATTGCGCACACTCATGGAATGGCGACAAACTACGGTACTTAAAAATCTCCATAGGCAACGCTTTACAAATTTTAACAGGTTACTTGTTTAGGGTTACAGAGAGGGTCTAGTGCTAGAATTATTGCTCTCGCTCTAATGATCGTGGTGACCCCTCTAATGTGTGGTTTGAACACCGTTTACATACGTGTGTGTGACTTACGTAAACACTTCTGCGAGCGAGCACTAAAATTTATTTTTTTTACTTTTTATTTTTACATTGTCCCTTTGCAATTATTTTTTTTTTGATCACTTTTATTCCTATTACAAGGATTGTAAACATCCCTTGTAATAGAAATAAGCATGACAGTTCCTCCTTATTGAGAGATCTGGAGTTAAAAAAAAAAAATCATCTCTTTAAGCCCGAGAACAGGACTTGACATCTGACGTCACTCTGGTCCTCCAAGGGCATAGAGCCGATTGGGGGCTATCTTGCCCTCCCTCGACTTCCTGCCTAGCCATCAGCCAGATCAGATCGGTTACGGGCTTACCGACTGATCCGTAAGGTTGGAAACGACCGGAAGGGGGAGGGGGTTACCTCTCCCACTGCCTCAAAAAGTGATCCGGGACCACCTTTATCAGACACCGAATCGTCCACCGGAGAAAAAGATGCCGGGGGTTATAACAAAAAGTATTGAACCTCAAAGTCATGACGTATATATACTGTAGGCAGTCGGAAAGTGGCTAGAAGCTGCAAGTCACTGTAGTAGACACTAGCTTCCGGGTCTCATGCCGAGTGGCTGCCCTGCTGCATTCTGAACACAGGCCAGCTGCTTGGCACAGGTGCCATTCAGATAATGCTTTGCATTTTCTCAATGAATGCAAAGCATTCTCTGATTGGATGAGGTGGACAGCGTTAAGGCTCTGCGCCGCCTCTCCACCTCATCCAAAGAATACTTTGCATTAATTCAGAAAATGCAAAGCATTCTCTGAATGGCACCTGTGGGCCATCCTCTTGTGTTCACAATACAGCAGGGCAGTCACTTAGCACAGGACCCAAAAGCTAGGGGAGAGTATTGTAGAGGTGGCTGCTACAATGATTTCCAGCTTCGAGAGGGATCCCACAGGTATGGTATATCCAAGCTGGACCAATGTAACCATGTATAAAATGCTATACCTAGAATTCTTTAGAACCCTGTCACCGATCTTCTTTAGTCTTTGCTGGAAGCTTCCACCGGGACTCAAAGTTAGTGACATACTTCAGACCAAAGCGAGGTCTTAAATATTAGCTTTATAAAAACACAATATGGAGGCCGTCAATCATTAAACAAGGTTTTTTTTAAGTCAGGAACATTTACAGAACTAGCACAGGACATAAAAGGCATACGTTTCTGTATTCTGATAAAAACACAAGATAGTGGCAGCTATTCACCTTCGTCCCCAAAGTCGGGTCAAATGTAAAATATCACTTTATGACTGGAGAACACTTTATCATTTAAAAAAATTATGTGAGCCAGTTAAAATCGGTAGTAAAGTCGATTTGCAGACTCCAGCCGTTTGAATGGCTCAGTTGCAATGATGTCACTCCTGCGCATGCACACGGGAGCCATGATCGTGGCACAGCACTCGGAAAGGATAGCATAAAACTTATGCTGTCCCTTTAGAGTGCAGGGCATATGCGCTGGTGATGTCACCAGCTGCAAAAATAGTGAATATCTAAATGGTGCAAGTTTAGAAGATATTCCATGTACCTACAGGTAAGCTTTATTATAAGCTTACCTGTAGGGTCACCATTTACTATTGCTTTAACATAACCTGGGAACCAGTAGTAGTAGGGGTGCACCGAATAAAAATTTTGGTGCCGAAACCAAAAGAAAATGACAGTTTTTTAACAATATGTGTGTGTGTGTGTGTGTGTGTGTGTGTGTGTGTGTGTGTGTGTGTGTGTGTGTGTGTGTGTGTGTGTGTGTGTGTGTGTGTGTGTGTGTGTATATATATATATGTATTATATTTGACTTTTTAATTAATATCATCAATTTAAATTAATATGAATTTATTTTTGGCCAGTATTGGCACTTTTAGTGCACAAAAGGTCAAGAAAAATGCAGTCCGCAGTCTCTAACCATCTCTTGTATCATGTCCTCAGTCTCTAACCATCTCTTGTATCATGTCCTCAGTCTCTAACCATCTCTTGTATCATGTCCTCAGTCTCTAACCATCTCTTGTATCATGTCCTCAGTCTCTAACCATCTCTTTTATCATGTCCTCAGTCTCTAACCGCTGAAATTTCGGTGCATCAAGTAGTAGCTTACACGTAAGGCTGACAACACTGCTGCCAATTGGGGGGAAGCAGCTTTAAAGGGGTTGTAAGCCCTCAAGGTTTTTCCCCTCAATGCATTCTATGCATTGAGGGGAAAAACCTCCTGTAATGCTGCAGCCCCCCATTCCCCAGTTTTACTTACCTGTACCCCCTCTATCTCGTGCCGGGGACAAGCACACCAGCAAAAGCCGTTGTCTCGGGTCCTGATTGGATGGATTGATAGCAGCGCAGCCATTGGCTCCCGCTGCTGTCAATAAAATCCAAGATGCGGGTGCCCTGGGGCGGGGCCGAGTCCTGCTTTCTGTCTGAATAGACGGAGAAGCAGGACACGGGAGCGTGCCCGCACGGGTGTCCACGAAGGAGAGCGCTTCTCCGACGGGGCACTCGAGAAGAGGAGGAGCCAGGAGCGCCGCTGAGGGACCCCAGAAGAGGAGGATTGGGGAAACTCTGTGCAAAACCAACTGCACAGCGGAGGCAAATATGACTTTTTTTTTCCCTTTTAAAAAAAAACCTGAACGTTTACAACCCCTTTATTGTTAGCCTGCAAAAAGAAAAAAAAAATGTGGTAAGAAAAACTTAGACAATAGATTCACAAAAACTGTTTGCTTAGGCTCCATTTACATTTGGGGTTTTGGCATCTAGGGCAGAATTGCACTATAATCACAAATCGCATGTTCGGGGTGCCATTCATTTTTAATGGTATCTAAAATGGTGTGTTTTTGCCACGATTATCGCACGGCAATCACTGCCGACCACAACACGCAAAGCTTGTTTCCCAAAAAGGAGCAGGAGATATTTTTTTTTTAGGCGACGAGCTTTGTGTGTTGCGGTTTGCAACAATTGCTGATTTATTGCACGATAATTGCAGCAAAAGCGCACTGCAATTTAGGTGCCATTGAAAATGAATGGCACATAAACATGCATTTTGCAATTGTAGTGCGATTTGAGATTGCGGGCAGAATTGCAGTGATTCTGCCAGAGAGCCTTTAGTAGTTAAGGAAACTATATAGTGAGACATGATGCCAAACATACTAAAAAATGGATTTTGGGTTTACGTACACCCAACCTTAAAACTCATACACACTTTTTTCGTGCATATTTAATACAACTGGATCTCTTACAGAGAAATTGTCCACGAATGACATTCCTATTTGTTTTTCTGAACTGCTAATCACTTCTGAAGGTGTGAATGAGTTCTAGGTGTCAACTGGGGTAGTAAAGAGAGCATCTGAAAATCAGGTGAACTGTCATTGTTTCCTGCTGTACCTGAACTTCCAGTTATGCCAAGCTGCCAAGGCCATCACAAAGCCATTCTCCCCCTGTGCCTACACCATCATGTAGGTTTAATTGGGTGATGCAACTGCTACAGAGTAACACCTTTGTTATACCCCTGTGGAAGGAGCCAAAGAAAAAACCTGCAAAACCTCCCCTTTGGAGCCTTCAAGAAATTGAGGCTGGCAATAGGCAGTTAAACTCACTAATATCCATCATGCACTAAATTATGCAATTGCACTGATCTTTAAAGAGATATGGTCACCAACTTAAAATAAAAAAATCCCGGTAACAGCACAGAAAAAGTCCAGTATTTTAAATGCTTATTTGCATTTTTTCCCATATAAATATTTTATTAAAATACAATGTGCTCTTAAAGTTGCTAGGACTGGCTCTACCAAGTGATGTAGGGTCTGGAATTATGTAGGTACCATCAAATGTGAGGCCTGTCAACCATATCTCAAGAAACTCCCTGGCAACCGCTGATGGCATCCTAGGGCTCCATGGATCCCTGGTTAAGAATGGCTGTTATAGAGTGTCTAGACTAGAGCAACCCTATGATTCAATGGAATCCTGGTAGAGAATGGCTGCTATAAATGTCTGGAGAAGCCCTAAGGTTCCATGGAATCATAGTGGAGAATGGCTGCTACAGAGTATCTGGAGGAACCCTAGGGTTCCATGGAACTCTGGTGGAGTATGGCTGCTAGTGAGTGTCTGGAAGAACCCTAGAGCTTCATTGAATGGCTGCTATAGCGTGTCTGGAGGAACCCTGATGGAAAATGGCAGATATAAAGTGTCTGGAGGAAACCTAGGGTTTCATGGAACCCTAGTGGAGTATGACTGCTTTAGAATGCCTGGAGGAACCCTAGGTTTCCATGAAACCCTGATGCAGAATAGCTGCTAGAGTGTCTACAGGTACCCTAGGGTTTCATGGAAACCCAGTGGAGAATGGATGCTATAGAGTGTCTGGAGGAACTCTAGTTGAGAATGGTTGCTATGGAGTGCCACTTGAGTGATATCTTTGAGTCTGCAAGGCCTCATGTACACTGCGGTTGGTAAATGGACGTTCAGAGGCAGTTGGCTGCTTTTTTCAGCTACCTCTAAACACATCCAATGTTATCTTATGTGTACATGTACACAGGTTCCTTTAATGTCGTTTTTAGGCAGTTGGCCTTTAGAGGCTTTTCTTTGAAGGCAAAAAAATGAGTTCAGACGCTGAAGTTTCTGACGTTTCAGAAGCTAAATGCGGCTAAACGCGGTACCGGCGTTTATAGGCGTTTTTCATTTTTGGCTATTTTGAAAAAAAAAATAAAATTTTTTTTTCAACGCTTCTAAAATGCAAACGCAGCAAAACGCCACTAATCGCAGCATTTAAACGTGGCAAAACAGACGTTTTAAATGTGTTTTTTTATCTGTCAAGTTAAATAGTTCAGGAGAGGTTGTAAAAACGTCCCGTGTACATTAAACCTTATGCCGCATACACACGAGCGAAATTTACGGCAGACTTGGTCCGGCGTACCGGATTTGGTCGGACAATTCGATCGTGTGTGGGCTCCAGCGGACTTTGTTTTCTCAAAAGTTGGACGGACTTAGATTTAAAACATGTTTCAAATCTATCCGACGGACTCGAGTACGGTCGAAAAGTCCGCTCGTCTGTATGCTAGATCGATGGACAAAAAGCCACGCTAGGGAAGCTATTGGCTACTGGCTATGAACTTCCTTGTTTTAGTCCGGTCGTACGTCATCACGTACGAATTCGACAGGCTTTGGTTGATTGTGTGTAGGCAAGTCCGTTCATTCAGAAAGTCCGTCGTAAAGTCCGTTGTAAAGTCTGCCGTAAAGTCCGCTCGTGTGTACGCAGCATTAGGGCTGCTGACAACACATTCAAGACAATGGAGTCCAGCAGCTATCTCAGAGTTTTTGGATGTTTACACGAGAGAGGTTTTTTACAGGTAAAAGCATGCATAAAATACATGCACATACAATCTTATAGTAAGATTTTTGTTGGGAATTAAATGAATGATCAAGCGATAGAGTCTCTTTAAGCCATCCGGCAGAAAAATAAAAAATAAAAAAAAATCCATGACATAAGGTTGATTCAGGATAAGGGGAATTTTGGCCCATTCACCTGTCAGAGTGATCTACAGATTTAGTCTCTGTAGCCAGACATTCCAGGGAATAAAGGAAATTCTATGTTCGTCAGTGCTTTTTTTTTTTTCATGTTTGTGTTGTCTGCGGTTTTCAGATTTCATTATACTCTTGGACAGTGAAGATGAAATTCCTCTTAATTAATGCATCGCTCTGAAATCAGAGATGTCAAATTTACACAGGCTTTCAATGCTGAGTTCCGTTACCAAACTCCCACAGCGATCAGAGCCACAGATCACGTGGGCCTGCCCGAAATGGAGAAGGAAGAAATTCATGTTGTTTGGTTGTGATAGAACAGAACATTTTCCCAAAAATTTAGAGGCACTATCAAATAACTAAAATGTTATTCATGTAATATACTGTACATAGCTGAACATTTGTTGTAATAGAAGATCTCACCAAGGAGGTTCTGCCTATTTTTTACTTAAAATGGACCCTACAGCACTAATAGGTATGTCCTGACAGTATCCAAAGTCAACCACAAAACTCCTTTTCGTACTTTATAGCATTTCTCATCATTCAATTTTATTTCACTTTGCTCCTCAAATGAGAAACAGCTTGTATTACTCTATGGCATAATTCTAAAATTCTCGTAGGGAGCTAAGTTCCCAATTGAGGTAGGCCATGCCCCCAGAACTACATTTTCCAAGAGTTTTTTTTTTTTTTGTGGGTTGGCTCTTGGAAGTCAATGTAGCAGAATTGTTTTGCTTTGAAATAAATCAATGCATGCACGAAAAATGGGACCAAAGGTTGGCGAAGATCTGCAGTTCAGCAGGCAGGGCTGACATTGCTGGTTGGGATTTTGGTGCAACAAAGGCACTGTGTTTTCAGCCCTAACAGGAATCTAGGACGACAATGGATTTCTGGAAGATTAACAGGTGCACACTTATTACTGTTTTTTTTGTTTTTATTTTGGCCTGACATACGCTTTAAATTAACCGATTTTTATATTATTCAGCCTACCCTATTATGAGGGTAAAGAAAGGTCACAAAACAAATCCTTGAACCCTAGCTATAGTAATCTCTTTGGTTCCTGACTATTTGACCAATGCCCAACCTCTGGTTACATGACCAGGCACCACGGGCATGTGGCATTACTATTAATAACAGACAAAGAAAAGGGTTGAGGACCCTTTTCCAAAGTACTCTTCACAGTATTGTGCAAGCCGAATGTTCCAAATCACCCCGTGCTTTACGCAGCTGAAACTTATATTGCCACTATGCCATAAAGTGGGACTAGTACTATAAACTCTAAGTCAGCATTAGAGTAGACCCATATAAGAACACTAACTTCCCCATCTTGACCATCCTGCCCAATATTAATGGTAAATGGAATAAAAAAGCTTTTTTTAAACTTATCAGTGCTCCATGTACTGCTGCACTGGAACCCCTCAGTGATCCATCATGTGACCATATGCTTAGGTATTTTGTTAAGTGATATGTGTTAAAGGTGAGGAACGATCAGCCAATCAGAAGTCTCATCCTCTCCTTCTCTACCAGCGGTGTTAGATAAACGTCATCAATTTGTGAAAATTAATAGTTAATTTGCATATTAGCTCAAAACATTCCAAAATAGTTTTGGAAATGACTTCAAGCAGGCTGTAACGATAATGCTTCGGGCCATGATCCACCCATCCCCAAACTGACCATGCAATGCCCAGTTCCTGGGCAACCATTGAAAGGCTTGGCCAATTTAGTAAAAAAGGTGTGAAGAGCCTACCTATGTCCTGACTTTCAGAAAAACAAGAAGTTGCAAAAGTTCCTGGAGTGTGCTGAAGCCTCCTTTTGGAGTACCCCATGGTTCCTGCCCACACTGGATGATTCCTAATCTCTAATCTTAAAGCGGGGTTCCACCCAAATTTTGAACATTATCTCTATGCATTCTCTTCCTTGCCTAGATGCTGACATGCTGTGTAAAAAAATTTAAATCGCCGTAATTACCTTTTTTTTTCTAATCTTCTTAGCACTTCCTGGTTTTCCTCCCATGGGAGTAGGCGTGTTTCTAGCCTCTCCCAGACCTCCCACAGTCCCCTGGGAGCTAGTCTCAGGCTTCCCAGCATGCATTGTGCAACAGCGTCATCACAACATCT
Organism: Lithobates clamitans; assembly: GCA_037952925.1. Taxonomy (NCBI): domain Eukaryota; kingdom Metazoa; phylum Chordata; class Amphibia; order Anura; family Ranidae; genus Lithobates; species Lithobates clamitans. The sequence goes on along the minus strand of JBBGZY010000480.1, from coordinate 2,325,261 downwards.
CGGTGAATGCTGGGAGCACAGCATTCACCGCATCCAGGGAATACATGCTTGTGGGCTTCAAATGCCCACAATGAAGAAGGAAACCGCCTTCAGTGAATTTTATAAGTTATTCTTTACAACGAAATCGGACACAGGCGGACTTATTACACAGAACATGTGAGTAGATAATCATGAGAAGAAAAGTTTGTGAATGAACTCCAAAAAAAAAAACGATAGATAGGTGGACCCCCGCTTTAATTTAGTTTAATAGCCTCTGTCTTTTTGTAGATTCACATTAGGAAATAGACTCAAATACATGAAATAAATAATGTAATAAAAGAGAGATGGTTGGACTATATCAGGAAGACAACTCAAGCAATTTTTCCATCCCTGATTAGAGTATAACTTATGTAAAGAAGAAGAGGGGGGGGGGGAGGAGAATATGGGCAAACCCCCTCTTCAAATTGATGGGACTTTAGAGGAAAAGACTGAGTTTCGTAGGTGAGAATCAAACAAGCTTAATAAAATTTAACAATATTTATTGAAATATAATAAAAGAATAGTATTGTCAATACATATACAAACATATGACCATCCAGTAGTAGAATCCAGAATTCGTACGTGACTAAAGCCAACATGTTTCGCAAAAGAATTTTCGCTTCATCAGGGCTAGACACGATGCAATTGATTCATTTAAACTACTGTTACAATTTCAAAGGAATAAGGCTATTACCACCATTCACTAGACATCAACCGCTAAACCAACCAACACGAACTGTCTCTGGGTGCCAGATCCCAGGCAGACAATACCAGTAGGAGGCCTGGACCACACACTCAGGGCACTATAGGCTGATAACCCGTACCCTAAGTGTAGAAAGCAGAGGGAGAGGAGCTGTAATGGCTCCTAATTACAGGATCGGGCGTCCGCCCGTTTGCAATGGATGGCCGCAGGATGCGTCTGAAATAAATAATAAAAACTTGATGACTATGTTTTCCAGAAACAGGAGGCATGTCTTGGGGGCACCGGATTACACATAGCTAAATATTTACAAATTTGCACTCACACCTGTGCATTCTGGTGCAGTGCCGATGTGAAACAAACAAAAAAAAGAAAAAGTAAGGATAAATGGAAAGATACTCTGCATCAGTGGTTGCCAACCTTTTGGACCACAAGGACCACTAAACTCACAATTTTTTAATCCCGCGGACAACCAACATGAATTTTACATGGCTTATATACACAATATTCCTCTGCCCCCCTTCCCCTGGATCACACTGCTGCCTTGTACACACAATGCTCAGACTCTCTACCCCCCCCCTCGCACTCTGCTGCCTACACAGACTCATCATTGGATCTCACCTCCTTATCCATCCATGTGCTTGAGTTCTGCGCTCCCTCCCACAGTCTGTAATCAGCACTGTCATTCGAAGCCTCCTCCATCTCCACCTTCTGCTTACTGCACTACTCCCAGCGCCTCCCTCTGAGTTCACAAGAGCCATAACTACAGAGGAGACATCTGGTATCAATGCACACTGGTCGTATTGACTGTCAGTGCGCATTGAGAACAACACTGGAAACAACATTGGGTGGTATACATCTGCCACAATGTTGATTTGTATCAGAACCCCTGGGGACCACCAAAATGTTCTCCTGGACCATCAGTGGTCCATGGACCACTGGTTGGTGACCACTGCTTTGTATGACCACTACAGGATACGTAGAGACCTGACCATCAAACCTACCTGTACGGCCAAAAGCCTGTGGACACTCCTTTAAATAGTTGAGTTCAGGTGTTTCCAATGAAGGCTACTGTTAATGCTATACCACACAAGGACATTTTTAACAATTGTCCACTTGCAACCACTTGAAAACAACTTTGGTAAACACCCTTTTCTGTTCCAATTTCACTGTGCCCCCATGCAAAGCTCCATAAAGATACAGTTTAACCAGTTTGGTGTAGAGGTATTTGAGTGTTCTGCACAGAGCCCTGACCTCAACCCAACTGAATATCTTTTGGATGAATTAGAACGCCAATTAGGAGCCTGGTCTTGTTCCACAGAACCCGATGTCACAAATGCTCTTTTGGCTGAATGGGCATAAATTCCCACAGATACACTCCAAAATCTCGTGGAATGCCTTCCAAGAAAAATGTGGGGGGACCCCATATTAATACCTATGGTTTTGTAATGGGATGTAAACAATTTTATATAGGTGTGATGGTCATCTCCACATACTTTTGGCCATATATTGTATGCATTTCCATGCTGAAAAAGCAGCATATGAAAAAATGTGGGCATGTCAATGTAACTTGAAACATCACAAGATAGCATTAAATTTTTGTTTTTTTTCCCCCCTAGAAATATTTTCTTTTTGATTTGGTACATTACAGCAACAATACAGTACACTCAGGTCCTTCTCTCTCAGCGCCCTTTCCTTTTTTGTGGTCTGGTTTGCCCCTAACAGCAATAAAGTTTTTTGCTTTGAATTTTAGTGCACAGAATGGTGGTTTGCACCTCACAGAAGTCAATAAAGGAGGTTGAATTATGAAAAAAAAAAAACCACTGGAAACTGAGACGGGCAAACTCTCCCACCCTTCGTACGGCCTACCCTTTGCAATTTGCAGTCACAACGTCAGATAATATCACTAATGGAAAAGGTCTTTTCACAAAAGACAAGAAAAAAAAAATAAGGTCAACCAGAGGCCATAGACTATGGGGAGACCAATCTAATTGCTCCATTAAAAACGTACCTGTCTTGGGAATCAACCTATCAACCCTATGATAACTAAATTACATAAAGGATAAACAGGAAGCTTCTGGGTATGACGATCTCAGACGGTTGTCATAATAATGACCTTCCGCATTTGTAGAAGGAGTAGCTGTTCCCAGCCCTGATAGGCAATCAAGAACGGCAAAGTGTGAGGGTGACATGACACAACTGTCCTGTGATACTCCACAAGGTACGAATACTAATGCACATGTCACTTCTGGGCTTAGCCAATAAAGAACTGATCCGGTAATCCATAACAATGAGATCTCTTTTTACTGGAGGCAGTTCAGTGAAAGATTGGCAGTAGGGATAAGCCAAATTGAGAGTTAACTTTTTTTTTTCTAAAGTTGGGTGTCCCACGTCAGCTCTAAGACCGAGAACACATGACTGCTGATCGCTCAGCTCTCGGTCTGCTCAGAGCATAGGGCCATACTTTTTTCCTTTAAATATACACTAAATTAAAAAAAAAAAAAAAAAATTAAAAAGGGTTCATTTACATATCACAAGGGAGCTCTAGCGTCTAGCTGGTGTTCTGTGCCTTGGTGGGAGCCATGGGTGGTGCATACAGCCAGTCAAAAGAAATACATGGCTGTATGCGCTTGTACATTGTGTAAATGGTGATGCTCTTTTGCATAGGCATTTTTCAGCACATGCGCATATGACTTGTTTTCCCAAATGCAGAAGTTTACATGAGCATCAGCTTTTACAAGCACATACAGCTATGAACATCTATGGCTAGTTGTATACGCCATCTGTGGCTACCTGGGCACGGGAATATGCAGTGAGCTTTACGCAGCTTGTGTCTGCAAATGGCCATGTGCATGTACCCCAAGTAAAGGAAAAAGTAAATTTTGAAAAATGTTTTGAGCTAAAAAAATACAATTTTTTTTCTCTTTGGTAAAAAATAGATAAAAATAATGGACTAACAGTCCCCTTCAGTACCTTTTTTTTTTAAACTACATTTTTACATATGTCAAATACAAGGGTCTTTTAGCTGGACACATGCCATCTCAGGGTCCTGTTTTTCCTGCGGTGGTGGTCTTCAAAACCTCAGACATTATGATACAGTATTGTACTGTGAGCCCAAGCGGATGTGGGAGTACACCCCCATGTCCATAACAGATTGTCCCTGTGTCCATTGCGGCCCGAGCTCACAATACATGATGATGTCCATCATTCAACCCTGACAAGGAATGGCACTGGACCTCAGAGAGGAGATTAATTAGCCTTGCAAGGGACAGCTCTGAAGAGGAGGCAAGTAAAGCAGCAGAATTAGCGTTTTTATTTACCATGCTGGGAATCGCTAAAAAAAGAAAAAAGAAAATGGAACTGGAGTTTCATGTTAGGAGATCAGGGATGACGCAAACTTCAGATGAGAATGTGAAAGTGGAATTTTCTCATGGTTTGTACATTTATTTTAAAAGAAAATAAGAAAATCTTGTACGAGTGTATACAGTATGGTTACTATCTCTACCATCCGTAAGCATCTAGTAGAAAAAAAAAAGAAGAAGAAGAAGAAGAAGAAGAAGAAGAAGAAGAAGAAGAAGAAGAAGAATACAATAGCACATCATTTTTGTACTTCTTCAATGAGGGGCCAAGGCCAAAGTTTTTATCCCTTCGGGCATAAAAATGTTCAAAAGACAGGATATCATGTGAGAAAAGGGTCTGAATTCACCATTGCTACCCCAGCCCTTTCTTCCCCAATAGCTTCTGCAGCCTTCAGATGGCCAATATTCCAGCAGCATACAAGGAATCCATTGACGTTCTCAGTGCATCGACTGCAGTGACTTAATGCACCAACTCTGAGGCTCTCTATCAACAGAATGAGAAGCATTGTATTTGAGGAGACTTTTATGGAGCAATAAGAAAAAAATGCTTGTCCTGCACTGACCACAGCTTAACCCAGGATGTACCTTTACCATTGTGTGGGAAGAAACTTGAGATATACTGCAGCTAAAAGGAGGCTCCCACACAAGGGTCTCCTCCTGCACTGGTATAAATTCTATGGAAACTGAAAATGGGTCATTCCAATACTGCAAGAAAACATTAACAAAACACAGTCACTATACAATTCATTTCAACAAACTTTTCCTATGAGATTTTATATGCATCTAACATAATTCAAAAGCCTTGAGACTGCTGCTGCTCCCATCTTGGATCTGGTGTTAGCAGCCCTAGCAAACTAAAAGCGGTCATTCAAGAGGCACTGTATAGCAGCCATTCTCCACCAGGGTTCCTCCAGACACTCTATAGCAAGGGTCTTCAAACTGCGGCCCTCCAGTTGTTCAAGAACTACAATTCCCATCATGCCTAGCCATGTCTGTGAATGCCAGAGTTTGACAATGCCTCATGGGATGTGTAGTTCCGCAACAGCTGGAGGGCCGTAGTTTGAGGATCCCTGCTCTATAGCAACCATTCTCCAGCAGGGTTCCATAGAGCACTAAGGTTTCCCCAGACAGTTTATAGCAGCCATTCTCAACCATGGTTCCATGAAAACCCTAGGTTTCCTCCAGAGTTTGCTATTCTCACTTGTGTACCCCTTGGCAGCCCATTTCCATAAATTCTACCCTTGAGTTGGGTTGGGACAGAGGGTGGAGTAAGATGTGGCCTAAAATAAGCAGGGGTGGTCACACCCGCCGAATGGCAGGTGTAGCCAAATTGCACTAACCATGAGAAAAGTTTAAAAGTGTATGTCTAAATCAATTCTAAGCCTACTCTGTTGTGGATCAGCCCCTGAAAACTCAGAGTGGTCACTCAATTGACACTCTATAGCAGCCATTCTCCACAAGGGTTTCAATGGAATTCCTAGGCTTCCCCCAGAGCTTGCTAGGGGTTCCTTTCACCCTTGTGTACTCTTGGGCAGCCCATTTCCATGAATTGTACCCCTCACATGGGTTGAGACAGAGGGTAGAGCAAGATGTGGCCTAATATGAGTAGGGGTGGCCACATCCGCCAAACTGCAGGTCTAGCTAAATTGCACCAACCAAGAGAGAAGCCAAAATAAAACCTAATCCTACTCTGTTGTGGATCAAAAGTGCAAAATTCAAAGAGTGCAGGGGACAGGAGTAAGACTCCTTCACACAGCATTTATGTGTGGCAATAATCCAGCAGATCCTACAGCTGGATTCACAGGCGGATGCAGATAGTTGCAGCCCCTCAGCCTGTATAAAGCAATGTCAAGTTGAGAGCAGCCGCAGCTGTCCTAGGGTGATGTAATTGCACGTGAAGCCATTACCTTTTCTTAGGAAGAGATGATCGCCACTGGACGCACACCGTTTAAACTGCTATATACATAAGTATTGTGGACCTGCGCTTACCCTTGTTTTATAAAGACAGCAGGGAACCTGTTTAAATGATTGTTTAGCCCTGGACCCAGTAATGCCTTAAAGAGGTCCTGTTCAGCCTTTATCATCTCTGCTGAGCATTTATTCTTTGTACCCACAGTAGATACAATGAGAGAATCCAGAATAGGAGCAAGATATGTGCCAGTGTGAGAAGGAAGTAAGAGAAGAGATAAAAGATGAAGATATACCAGACAGTGGGCAGCCTGTACTGCGCTCTCCTACACAACGTGGCTCTGTCTTCCCCAACAGACAGATCACTATGCAAAACTACAGAGACCTTTCCCCCCATTTAAAACAGGATTTTCCAGCAGCAAGTAATGGCTACTGTCTGGAGGGCCCCCCTACTGATATCTGCAGACGAACATTTACAACACTCCACAGTTGCTAAATGTTCTTGATGCAAAGCCCAATTCTGTCCAAAGCAGGGTTATTTAGCACCAATGGGTTTTTTTATTGTTGTCTGCATCCCTGTGGACCAGCAGACTCAGAAAATACAGCGCCTGGGTTTATCCGGTACTGCTTGGCCTGCAAATTAACAAGTTCAAGGTCTCTGCAGTTGTGCATGGTAAACTATCTGGATATATATATTACAATACAATAGTACAATGTCTGTACAATCTCTATGTAGTACAAGGTAAATCTGCAAATAGGCTCACTATACTCATTATCTGCACTGTATCTATTGAGGGAACCATAGTTTGTCACCAAGGCTGCTCCTCTGATTGACTACAAACATGTCTTCCTCTCCACATCCTTATTACAGAAGACAGCTTGGGTGGCAGATAAAGTTTTTCCAAGGACTGGTAACCTGCACAACACAAAAACGAATGAGAATGTTTTTACCCAAACATGTGTCCCGTGTTTTCATTAAGGGTTTCTGCTTTATACTTGTTCGGGTGACAACTCAAGATTTAGAATTTCCCATCATCTTCTATCCTGATGACAAAGGTTACCAGGAAAATAAGAAATGGTAAATCTCCTTGGTGAGGTGACAAACAGACAAGAGTTCTAACCCTTTACCTCCCCTTTCTAAACCAAGAAAATATTTTGTGATCGATTTGATACATTTTAAAGACTTAAGATCTTTTCTACTATGACAGAGGAGAGGTAGGTCACAGAAGACCTTGTGATTAACACCAGTCAATATGGCACTATGGCCCCAAAGCCCACAGTTTTTGTTTTATTATTGTAAATGTATATTGTTGATAAATCTCTGGAACTACTCAGGAAATACGGTTTTGTAATCTTGATGATGGACATAATACATCAAGCCAATATAGAGGGGTATTTGCAACTTCTCTGCCCTGAAATGTCTTTCAAGTGGACATATCTATGTCACAAAACTTGTTGGTAATTTATGTATGGTCCACGTCAAAAAAAAATATATATATGTTTTATGAACGAACAGCTTCCAAGATCATCCTTTATTGAGGGGCACCACTGCTTATATATTTTTTTCATTTTTTGAGGCTTAAGATCCTTTAATATACACCACATGGGCCCCCAACAGGCATCAAGGGCGATCTCTCACTGCGCAGACATGGCTATGTTCTCACAGGCATTGACCACAAGGTTAGCTGACCCCTTAGGGGTGTCCAGCAACCACACAGATGTAAGTAAATCACTTCAATATCCCCCATTTCTTATTTTTATACATTTAGTTCCAGTTACGATCTCATAAAAGGTGTTCTCCCATGGACTTTTTTTGTCTCTTTTTTTTCTCCTCTCCTCATGAGATATTCAAAACACTTAATACAATGTCAGCATTATAACCCATCTGAAAAGTCTTGAGTAGAACTACACAATCCTGATAGTGCTAGACACAATTCTGAAATGTGCTTGAAGTAATGGCATTAAAGGGCACCATGTAAAACCAACAACACAGAAGGAAGTCACCAGCACCCCAGAAACAGGTTTTCATGATTTATTCAAAACACATGATGTCATATATGTTAAAACAACCAATGTTTAGGGCCTCACAGGACCCTCAGGGTGAAACAGTGATGTCATAATGAAAACACATTTCAGAGGGCTGGTGTCTTCCTTCTCAGCTGAAGATAAGTCACTGACAACTTTTCTTACCTTGACCTAATTTCCTCTCGTGGATGATACAACAAAAGGCTATGTGATCTAAATTCTCTGCAGCTACATCATTTTTCCCATGATAAGCTACCAAGAGAGGCTGACTGTGACTGGACTCGAGAGGCCAAAGACCAGATCACGTAATGTGCCCTAGAATAGGCCAAGTGAGTCAGGCCCTGTCCACACTTCAACAGGATCCTGATGATTAAAATGCACACCCTCCCATTATCAAACTGGTAAAAGTTACTGAAGTCCATGATGGGAAGGGGTCACAACAACAGCTAGCTATGTGGTTAGTTTTTGGAAAATGCTTGTAACTACTGTGAATTAGCAAGACTCCTTGGTCTTAAAGGGTAAGTCTACATTTTCACGAAAAATTAAAAGGTGAACTAACTCCGAATATCCTGGCCACCCCTCTGTCATGATGCCACGTGCCGCCAGTGTAGCAATCTGTACATTGTATACACCAATACACAGCTCCAAGAGTCAGTATCCATCATAATGCTCGCAATGGCAAGCGATCATTGGTCAAAATGTGTTTTAGGCCTCATTCGCATGCTACTTTGTGTTGTGCGCTGACAAGATCAAGCATAAATTTCTAGCGGATTTCACAAGTGTTTACAATCAGTTGCCGCTGCTCAGTCTGTACAAGTCAATGACAGGCTAACAAGTGCCATGGTGGTTCACATGTAAACAGGCATCTGAGGTGTTGCATGCAATTGGGGACAGATGAATGGCCTTGAACGCAGACAGTTTGCATTCAGGACAGCTCATCTGTTCCTAATTGCATGCAGCACCTCAGCTGCTGACGACTCTAGGAGTTTCAATTTGTATGCAATCAGGCAGGCCCTTGCACTAGTACTACATGATTTTGGTAAATCTGAAGACAAAAATCTGCAGAAAATCTAATAGTGTGTATGGGGCTTATGTGTGAAGCGGTGTGCTGGCAGGAGAAGAAAAAATCTCCTGCAAGCCGCATCTTTGGAGCGGTGTATTCACCGCTCCTAAACCGCTCCTGCCCATTGAAATCAATGGGACAGCGCGGCTATACTGCGGCAATACCGCGGCTATAGCCGCACTGTACGAGTGATTTTATCCCTTTTTCGGCCGCCAGCGGGGGGTTAAAACCGCACCGCTAGCGGCCGAATACCGCGCTAAAACAGCGCTAAAAATAGCGCTGTTTTACCGCCGACGCCCCCTACCGCCCCAGTGTGAAAGCAGCCTAAAGCTGGCCATACACCAGTAGAAATTTGTTCAGAGGATTTGTATTGAAATTAAATAAAAATTGTTTGTCAAAGCATTTGATATGCACTATATTGTCAAAAGTGTTTGGACGCCTGCCTTTACATGTACATGAACTTTAATGGCACCCCAGTCTTAGTCCGTAGGGTTCAATATTGAGTTGGCACACCTTTTGCAGCTATAACAGCTCCAACTCTTCTGGGAAGGCTGTCCACGAGGTTTAGGAGTGTGTCTATGGGAATGTTTGACCATTCTTCCAGAAGCGCATTATCGACCTTGCTTTGTGAACTGGTACACAGTCATGTTGGAACAGGAAGGGGCTACCCCTAAACTGTTCCCACAAAGTTGGGAGTATGAAATTGTCCAAAATGTCTTGGTATGCCGACGCCTTAAATTCCCTTCACTGGAACTGAAGGCCCAAGCCCAACCCCTGAAAAACAACCCCACACCATTACCCCCCCCCCCTCCAACAAAAGATTTGGACCAGTGCACAAAGCAAGGTCCATAAAGACATGGATGAGCGAGTTTGGGGCGGAGGAACGTGACTGGCCTGCACAGAGTCCTGACCTCAACCCTAAAGAACACCTTTTTGATGAAGTTAGAGCGGAGACTGTGAGCCAGGCCTTCTTGTCCACATCAGTGCCTGACCTCACAAATGCACTTCTGGAAGAATGATCAAACATTCCCAATAGACACACTCCTAAACCTTGTGGACAGCCTTCCCAGAAGAGTTGAAGCTGTTATAGCTGCAAAGGGTGGACCAACTCAATATTGAACCCTACGGACTAAGACTGGAATGCCATTAAAGTTCCTGTGTGTATAAAAGCAGGCGTCCCAATACCTTTGGTAATATAGTATATATATATATATACCCTTATGAACAATTTTCTTTTGAAGACTCTGAAAAACATAATTCAATTGCCAATGTAAAATTTTAGAATGCACATGCGCATTAAAAAACGTACAATTTTTCCCAACCAAAAATGATATTCGCAATAAAAAAGAATTTGACAAACCCCATTTGTGGTTGAAATTTTGGTCAATCAAAAAAATTTCCATCATTCTCCTTCCGTTTTCCTCCTTACTGATCAAAAACAATCGCCAAGATGACCCTATTACCTATTAGAAATTCAAACAAACATTCTAAAAGCGAATTTTTCCAAAGGAGATTTTACTGGTGTATAGCCATTTTCATGACATCAGAGTGGCCAACTCATCCCTTTAACTGCTGACACATGCATTATACGGGATCTGGGGCTGATTAAATGCAGCTAGGCCACGGACAGAATTTAATAAAGCAAAGAATCTTTATATCTTCGATAGTTTAAAAGGATGAGTTAGCAGCAATTCACATGTAATTAAATCCTAATAGATCTCCAATTGATGTCTGCATTATATCCATATTTGCCTTAGAATGCATTCTATCTGACTATCGCTGTATCGCTGCATCTTTTACAGGCAGTTAATTCCATGAAATGAACATGAGTGTTGGGAAGCTTTTCCACCGTCTAGTCTGACCGTGTCAGCGCGGGATCACACCCTCCCTCATACAATCAGAGACGCATGCCCGACCATGCAGAAAAATGGCCTGGCTGCAGTTGGCAGAACACATCCCAGGGGTGTCTGGCACTTAAACATTAAAATAAAATATATAGAACAGTGCCTGAAGAAAAATCCACACAAGGCACAATTCTACGACAAAGTTTTATACTGATGATAGCGGCTTTCAAAAATGACAGCAGACCTGTACTCCTTGCCCTTAGCAACCCAATCGCTAATACTTATTAGATTGTAAGCTCTTCTGAGCAGGGCCCTCTTAATCCGCTTGTATTTTATTGTATTATAACTGTATTGTCTCCCTTTTTATATTGTAAAGCGCTGCGTAAACTGTTGGCGCTATATAAATCCTGAATAATAATAATAATACTTCATGGTGTCCACACACGTCTTTGGGCTTCTTAAATATTAGATACCACAGAAAAATTACATTTTGCCCATTTTTTGATTGCATTAAATCTCTTCCACTATTTTTGTTTTTTAAATGGTGTTTCTGCGGAGTTCTGGCCGCAGATGTTGGCTGAATCTAGAACCTTCCTAAATCAGATGTCATGACACCATTGACCCAAGCCAAAAGCCTGTTGACAGGGCCTTTACTTATATTACAGTAAAGCTACGTTTAGACTTGCGGTTGGGGGGGGGGGTGGCAAACATGCACTGTTAAGCCCACCAACCGCCTCCCTTTAGACTAAGGAAGGGGGTATTTACATGGCACATCCGCAATTGCTTACATGACAAAGTGGCAAAGTTCACCCAACATGTAGCAATTGGCGGGCAGCAAGCCTACGAACGCTACACAGTCAAGCGACTAGGAAAGTACCACAAACACGTTGTCAGCAAACGTGTTGTTAAAACGGGCAGTGGGAGGACGTCACATCGCTTCATCACCGCATGTCAAAATCTACCCTAAGAATATTGCCTATTAATTGCAAGACAAATCTTTTACAAAATTTTAATCAAAATTTCAGTCCTGCTCTGTACAGGCTCTGCCACTCCAGCAGCACCGTTATTGCTCATGCATAGATGCACCCACTGGCTCTGCCCAGCTGGCCAATCCCATAGGGGCATCTGTGCACGGGACATTCCACGCATGCGCAAAGACAGGGAAGGTTTCAGACTTCCCTGCCAGCAGTTTTTGCACATGCACAGGAAACCCTGCACATCTTCCCCGACCATGCACGGATGGTCGGGGAAGATGTGATGTGCTGCAAGGATCTCTTGGAACATGAGCCCTGTGGAACATCTGCACATGCGCAGGGGGCAGGGAGAACGTTGCAGCACAAATAAAGTGCACTGTAAAAAAAAAAAAGGGGATTGTTCATTCGCAAGAGAAGGAGTAGGGGGGAGGCAGGGCAGCACAAGATGAAATTTAGGGTGAGGGTCCGCTTTAACCGGATCCTTCCCCCTTTTTCCTTGTCTTAAACATCCTCCCTCTCTTACCTTCTATCTCTATTATTTTTTATCAAGAAATGCTTTGTCTATATTTTTTTTTTAAACAAAATAAAAAGATAAATTTACAAAAGGTGTAAAGTACTTTGCTTAAAAATAAAAACTACTTCTAATGGAGTTTAATTTTATTGAGATAGAGAGATATATATATATATATATATATATATATATATATATATATATATATATATATATATATATATATATATATATATATACATACATATATATATACATACATACATACACACACACACAAAAAAGTTGGGACGCTGTGTAAAACATACATAAAAACATCCCACTTTTTTGGGAATTCTATATAATTTTTTTTATTGGTCTTTTTTGTCTATAAATGATACAGAACAGTATTACAGTATATTTGCAATATAAAGGGTTTCCTAAATGAGACCTAATACCCCTCTACGTGAATCAGTTCACATTGCATTCCAGATCCTTAAAAAGAATTTCACAAACAAACGTCGGAAGTAAAACACTAAAACACACTAAAGCTGGGTTGACACATATGTGGCCGCGGTTTCAGTGTGGCAGTCCGGTGCGGTTCTGTTCACCCGTTCAGGTGCAAATTTTTATTTCAAATTGCACCTGAACCAGACCTAAAAACGCACAGGACTCTTTTTAAAACTGCTCCGCGGCAGTCCCGCACATGTGTGAACCAGCTTCATTGAAAACCAGTCCGAGGTACATGTTATGCAAATTGGATGCGGTTAAAAACGCAACCCAATTTGCATATATGTAAACTAAGCCTTATACAAATAATACGTATATTAAACCCCAAACCAATGTACTGGGAGTACAGTATTGGGAGGCCCTGGCCTCAGGAATGAAAACAGTTTCAAGGAAGAGCTGTGTTGCTCCTAGGAAGCAATCTTTTTCAAACTTTAATCTGCCTTATGATGCCCATCCATACTGTATACAGATTTAATCAGCGAATAAATTGCCAATTTCAATGACTTTAATTCTATAATTAATCAGATAATGAGAGGTTATCAATATGCAACAACCAACTGTGCCCGGTAATTATTCTACAATTTTAACTAAGGCGATTAGGCGTGGCAGAAAACCAACCAATAATTAGCTCAGAAAGATACTTTCAAATCGATTTTTAAGATCAGGAAGTGGTATGAGTCCATTTATGACAACAGGAGATTGTTTGAGTTTATTTGACCCTAGATATTTGATCAATCTGAGTCAACTGAACAACAGCCACCACTGCATGTGGTTGATCGATCCTTTGATCGATTATGTGTAGTCTTGATTAGTTGCTATGGGCAACACAGACAATAATGTTCATTATCCTTCCGTCACACCCTTTAGATATATATGGAGGTCTGGCATTATCACAATGTAGCAACACCCAGATCCAGTGGCACGGTAAAGAAAAAAAAAAAAAAAAAACTCGTGACTGGGATTCTGTTTTCCCATAATGAGTCAGAAAAGTCAAAAGGTTTTTTCTGTGCATGCACACAACTTGGCAAAACAGTGTGAGTCTTATTTTCCCTTTTTTTACAAAATATGATGCCATGTCCTTTCTAAAACAGATGAGTGGGAGAGTCCACTTTCATTATAACCACCTGACGAGTCTCATAACAATGAAACTCAATGCAGAGGATAGCTGTAACTAGACTGCAAACGGTGTGCAGACTGCTAGGTAAAGCAGCAAACCAATCACAGAACATAATTCACCTTCCCATGATGCCTTAAAAAAAAAAAGAAAAAAAAAAAAAAGAATATTACCGCATATCTGTCTGTTCCACCTCCCATAACTACAAGAGAAGGAAAATCTGAGAGTAATGCCACCAGCAAAATGAGAATGGAATGGAAATGAGATGGCAATGAGATTCCTTAGGTTCATTTGTGTAGGTATACAGTGTACAGAAGGTCTCTACAATGGTCCTCGAAAAAAAACATAAAATAGAAGAGTACTAATAATAATCTGTGCCACCTCCTGTCATTCAGATCTTCCTTCACTTGTAGAGCAAGGCCATTGTAATCTACATGAGATGGCAATGAGATTCTTTGGGGTTGTTTGCATATGTATGTAGTGTACAGAAGGTCTCCCTGATGCCCCCCCCCCCCCCCCAAAAGAAATACTTATCTGTGCCACCTCCTGTCATTTGGACTCTACATATCTTGTAGAGTAAGGTCACCAGCAGAATGAGATTAGAATATAAATAAGATGGCAATGGAATTCCTTGGGGCAGTTTATGTATATATACAGTGTACAGAAGGTCTCCATGATGTCACCCCCCCCCAAAAAAAAAATCTTAAATAGAGGAGTATTAATACTTATCTGTGCCACCTCCTGTCACTTGGATCTTCCTTCTCTTGTAGAGTAAGGCCACCAGAAGAATCTTCAGCTTTCAAACAATTCCTGGTGTATTGAATGCATATGTTCTCTGCAGCATTCTGGTTCCATCTGCAAGCCGCTATGGCTCTAGTGTGTCCCAGAGACAGCACTGACAAAGCGGGCAGAAGATAGAACGCAGGAATCCAACAAACTTGGAAGTGTTGAATGCTTAAGATTCTGCCACTGGCATTGTAACATTGATTAGATGTACCGTACTAATTCTTGTCATTGCTATTGCTTTAATTTTTAATTTGCATTAAAAAAAAAAAAATCAAGGTCCACTTGTGTTGTAGGAGCTCTGGACTCCAGGGTGAATGGATCTCAAATCCAAAGCCTCAAATGAAAAAGTTACAAATGTATTAAGAGGCTGCTCTTCATCAAACTTAGGGTGCCATACGAGGTCCCATATGCATAACATATCTTTTGGATAAATCAAAAGATTTTGTCTGGTACTTCAAATCTATTTTCTACAGAAAGCCCTGATAAAAGGGGGAGTTTTGAGCCCCCAACATGTTTAGCTATCAACATTTATATCTTGTTAAATAAACCATTAAATGTTGAGGTGCTCTCATTCTTCATATACCCTATATGCTTAAATTATTGATACCACCTCCTCATTCCAAAATGGTGAAGTTAAAAAAAAAGGGGGGGAAAGTAAATAAAACTTACCATACACCCCTGGCTTTTTGGAGGGGGTGACATTACCATCCTTCCAGCAAGATCCTGGCGAATGTTGAAAAGCACAAACTTCGAGAGAAGATGCGCCTTTGCTGGAGATTTAAAGTATCCAGCAATCCCCGGGATGTCGTAGGAAGTATGGTGACCTCACCCTCAGCAGTACAAAAGAGAGGCCCAGGGTAAAACCACAAGGCATTAGACGGAGGTCTGGCATGACAGGGGTTAAAGGGGATTGGGTATAGCAAGGTAGAAAAAAAATGTTTGGGCTGTTGCTAGATAAGCATGGAAGTTGGCCAAATGGGACATGGTCAGGGCTGGGTGGAGCTTGGGGGAAGCGGTTAGTGGACCTGATGGGGGTGGCCTTCAGACAGAAGCAGCAAGCGGGGGAACAACTTTCCACCCTCCTGCCCTGCATTTGGTGGGTATTTCGGGTTGGGAAATTGGGTGTTGTGTGGAGCCGGATATGGGGACTGCGGGATGCGAGGTCCTTTTAGATTCATATGGACACAAAAAGGTATGGTGTAGGGACTCATCTGAGGTATGGCTCCCAGTTGGTGTATGTGTACCTGCGAGTTTTCTCCGAGCTGGTGGTTTTGTGGCTGGAGGCCTGGGAAGTGACAAGCAGGTACTGTCTTGGTTTTATGCCTATTAGGACCTTGTGGCGCTCTTCTTTTATACACTGTCTGTTCTTGTGTTTTAGGTTATTGATCAGTTAATTATTTGTTATTTATATTTTGGTTAATTATTATTATTATTTACGATTTATATAGCGTCAGCAGTTTACGCAGCGCTTTACAATGTAGAGGGGGTAAATACAAGACTGCTATGGCCAATTTAACTCCAATCTGTTTTTGTGTGGCTATTATACTGTAAGGGTGAGGGTTTTAGTAAAGCAGTCAGCACAAGCCATATTTAATACTATAATAAAGCTGGATGCAAATATTTAAATTAAACTTTTTGCCCCACAGGTTTTTTGTTTAACTTTACATCAGCACTTTGGCGTGAGGGGATAGGGAAATAAATAAGCAGACTTTAAATTGTTGTGCTAGGTCCACTTAAAAATAAAATAAAAAACGTATGCACAAACTGGGGCCAACATACCTGGAGCCAAAGTGAAACAACTTACCAAAACAACCAGAATCCTCTTCATATTTCTCCCAGTTAATAAAAGAGGAAACCTGACTGGTTGGGATGAGCAACCTTTCCATTTTTCCTTTACTATTTGTTTCAATTTGTATTTGCTACAGTTTTTATACATCACTTAGCAAAAGGGTCTCTATCCAAAATGGTGTCCAGGACTTCTCCTCAACCTGTACTGCTATCTCCTACTCTGTCTACCTTTAGGCAATCCCTGAAAACTCATCTCTTGAGGGAAGCCTAACCCACCTCCACCTAATTGAACTTTTACTTTTCTTAACAACTAATCCCTCCATCTAGTACTACCTTACCCCACCCTTTTAGATTGTAAGCTCCCCTTGTTTTGAATTGTACGTTAGCTGTACTCTTTCCAGGCACAGGAGGGGTTGTTTTGATCAATGCAATTCTGTGCTGGGAAACTGAAAAAGATGGGTATATCGGTCAGGTAAACGTTGTATAGCGGAGAGGTTTACAGTCTAGCGGACTGAGGAATATGCAACATGCAGCACAATTTATAGTGGCCTTTAAAAAAAAAAAAAAAAAAAAAAAAAAAAGGTACATAAAATCTTAAGGAAGCCAACTTTAAAATGTTAGAACTGTAAATTTAACTTAGCAATAGGTAACTTGAGCCTGGGACAATGCACACAACCACTTGATGAAATTAATGTAGAACTATAGGCAAAGCTTTTTCTTTGATTGTGGATAGAGTAAGCGAGCGTTATAACCCCTGTAAGGTTTATTTTTGCCCACTTTGTCCCAATAGGGATATTTACCATCATCACTTCCTGTTTCATAGCCAAAACAGGAAGTGAGAGGAAATCCCTGCAGGTCACCAGAAATAGTATCCCCATTGGAAGATTTCCCCTACTTTTCTTGTTTGTAACCCAACATTTGGGATTTTCTTTTACTTTCAGTTTCAATGATAATGATAAACAGGACAAATAGAGAGGGTGACTCTCCATAATGGGGGAACAGACAGCAATACAAAACGGACAGGTCTTCTAATACCTCTCCCTCTAAGTTTTGCCTTTAGTTATACTTTAACTTCAAATCAGATGCCTCCCTCACCTTAGAGTTCTCCCTTAAAATGAGTGCCCCCCCCCCCCCATGACATCAGAGGTCTACATCAAGTCAGAGTCCCTCTTTCATATCAGAGCTCCTTATCCCATCAAAGTCACACGGAAGTTCCCCCATCACATCAGAGCCTCCCCATCATAGAGTTCCCCAGTCACACAGTCCCCTCTTCATAGCAGGGCCCTATCTTTTTGTGGGCGCCATCATAGCAATGAATGACGCTGTGCGTTCGGACCCTGGAGCGTCATTGGTTGTTATGGTGGTGGCAGCATTGTGACAAGCATAACTCTGATCCAGAGCAAACCGAGTCCCGTATTCCTGCCACACTGGGAAACCCAGATGGCACCCCAGGATTCCATGGCACCCTGGCTGAGAAACACTGATATACAGCACAGTGTACAGAGTTATGTCAAGATGTTGAAAGTCAGAAAGCTTCTAATTTGCATGTCATCGGCTCTCCCAGGAAACCAAAAAAGAACAAATACACAATTACATTAAAAGATTTGAATAACATCACTGCGTTCTATATAAAGAGAGGTTTAATCTGATGTTCATCTTCAAGTCAAAGAATGATCAGACAATACGAGAGGAAGAATGGCCTTTTCTATAAGGCTCTCACCCACTGGGAGCTATTTTTAAGACGCCCCTCTGAAAACCACGTCTGTCTCATTCTCGGGAAGCTCAAAAGTAAACAGGAAAACAGGAACCTCAAAATGGAAACATCTCTAAAGGGAACTGTGAAAAGAAGCATGTTGTTTCGAGCCCACCCTTCGGCCTAATTATCCATCTTTTTCGTTGCGATGTGCAACAACAATCACTCTTGTTTTCTTAATTATCGTTCTCTGTAACACGTTTTTCCTGCAAGAGCTTCCGAATGGCTTCAGTTTTCTTAACGCCGTACATTCCGGGACGTTAATATGGCTGACGACAGCTTCCTCCTGAAGTGAGGATGCAGGGAGTGGGTTCCTGTTGTTGGGAAGTTAAAGTGTATCTCCAGGCTAAATTTTTTTTTTGGATAAAGTATAAAAAGGTACCACAATAGATGTTTTTTCCTGCCTGTGTCCTCTTGGGGAAATTTCCATTCACTTCCTGTCCCACAGACACAACAGGAAGTGAGTGAAAATCTCTCCAAAGTTCCCTCTTAGTTGTCACTTTAACAGGTATCCCAATTTGAACATTTCCCCTAGCCATCATGTGTCCTGGTGACAATGGTCATCAGGACAAATGGATGGAGTGAATCTTCATAACAGAGAAACTGACTACAGTGAAAATCTGATAGAGGTTCTTGCCATTTCCCACTCTATCCAAAGCAAAAACTGGCTAGAGACACACTTTAATGTATGATTTGGGTCAGAAACAGGCATTTTGGGGAGAAGTACTGGTCTGCTAATAAGGTGTTTCAAGTACAACTACACATTTTATTTACCGTTTTGGATAAAATAAGGGAGGGTCTTGACCCCTGTCAGCATTTTTGCCATCTGTGTCCCACTGGGGAGACTTCCCTTCACTTCCTGTCCCATAGCCAAAATGGGAAGCAATAGGAAGCCTCTTCAAACTAGGGAGTATGCAGTTCCCAGTTTGCCTAAAGCTCCACCTTAAAGTGATATTAAAGACAATTATTTTTAAAAAACAAACATGGTATACTTACCTGCCCTGTGCAACAGTTTTGCACAGAGCAGCCCTGATCCTCCCCTTGTTGGGTCCCCCGCTGGAACTCCTAGCCCCTCCGTCCTGTCAAGTGACCCCAAAGCAAGCAGCTTGCAACAGGGGCACCCATGCAGGCTCACTCATGAGCTGCTGCTCTGTGTGTCCATTCACACACAGAGCCATGGCTCTGCCCCGTCCCCTCTCCTCATTGGCTCACTGGCTGTGATTGACTGCTGCTGCTCTCTCAGCCAATGAGGAGGGAGAGTCCCCAGAGAGCCGAGGCTCTCGTGCAGATCTCTGGATCCCGATGGGGCTCAGGTAAGTATTAGGGGAGGGGACGGGAGAGGAGAGGGGACGAGAAAGTTTAACTTCATGCATAGAATAAATGAAGGTAAAAAAACCTTGAGCCTTAGGAACCACTTTAAAGCAGTCCTTCACCCATTCGTAGCACTTCCTGTCTTCTGCCTCTTCCCCATTCCCTCCTAAACATTTAGGAAAAACATGAAAAACTAACAATAACAACCTTTTTTACATTTCTGTTGTTTAAGATCCACGAGGGATATCACACATGTGCAGAGAGCCACAGCTCTCTGCCAACTGAGGTGAGGATGACGTAGACCAATTGTTCAAAGTTAGGGCCTTGTGAATGTGCAGAAAACCACAGGCCTCTGCCAGTCCCTCTTAGACAATTGGGGAAAAAAAAAAATGTAATAAATGCCTACCTTATTTTACATTTGTTGTTTAAGTTTCTGAATCCTTGCCTAGGAGAGGATGATATAGACACAACCTTCAGGACGAAGGATGTCACACATGAGCAGAGAGCTGCAGGCCTCTGCCAGTACAGAAGACTGCCAGAGACCTGCAGCTTTCTGCGTATGCATGGGATTTTCACTTGCACATGTGCAGACACTAGAGGGCCTGCTGGTCTATAAAATCTGCCAAAAACCCACATCTTTCTGCTCATGCCTGGCAGATCTCAAGCTTTCTCAGACATGACAGTGGATCTCTCAAATCTCAAAATCCCATAGACATGGCAGAGACCACAGTAGCGTCTGCACATGCGCGGGATATCAGTCAAAGATGGCCACACAGGAGAAGAGTGGCGAGGAAGGATTGTGTCTGCCAGGACACAACGATGGACCAGCAAGTATGTTTTTTAATTATATTGACACAGTGACAATTATCAGGGCAGGTAGAGTGACGTTCCTCTTTAACTAAACATGGACTAAGTGACGAGAACGTGAACACTGTCCTGGGTGGCGTATCATTACCCAGAAGCCAAAAACCTGTTACACATTGTTTGCCTTCCAGCTGCTCAAACTCTTCCATTATTTAGGCCATAAAAAATTCATAGCTCTATAAAAACGTGACAAAGCAAGGTGAAAATCAGGCTCTGAGAAAAGTAACGCACCACGATTCCAGCCTGTCTTATACATAGAGGAACACTTAGCCCAGGGTTATGGATCCCCAGAGCGTTCCTCTACCCCCACAATCCCACTTCCCAAACATAATGTTATTGTTACAAGTGGACAGTTCCAAACATCGCCTCCCACCCATGGCTGCTTCTTCACAGCCACGACCTGTGCAGAGAAAAGGGCTAGCTTTGGCTTTTTTCATCGGAAAACAAAGGCATTAATTGTGTGCCGAGCCTCAATACAGACAGACAAGGGGGGAAACCCCTCCAGCAGAAGATTAGAATTTGATGGCATTACAAGTCACACACACTCAATGTCAGCTTTGGCAGGGATAACTGTCAATTTGGCACATCTGTGACCTACCAGATGACATTCCTCACTCCTCTTTAATTAAAAAAGGAGGACATTTATTTGAAAATGAAAAGCTGAAAACATTATAAAAAGACAACCTAATTTGCTAGCAATGGGAGTAGGCATAGCTTTCAGCTGTCTCTCCTTTAATGGGACTTTCCTTTTTTGGGAACCAAGTCCCCCTGTCCCTCTGAACCTTATGATAGGTTGTGGAGACCTCTGTAAAACATGTAACACTTAAAAACCAAATGAATTATACCACACATGCTTTTCTCAACCTTTCTACCCTATAACGCTGGTTTCCAACCCCAGTCCTCATGCACCCTCAAGAACCATGTTTTGGGACTATCCCTTAGATCAGGGGTGTCAAACGCAATTTCATCGAGAGTCACATCAACATTATGGTTGCTCTCAAAGGGCTGGTTGTATCTATAGGAGTAAATGTCCAGAGCACACCCTCCCCCTTAAATCAGATGTCAAGAACTCACCCACCATCAGAAGGCAAGAGTCCCCACCCTCCTTTACATCACAATGCACTCCTATTTGTGCTGCTGCCGGTGTTCTGCCGAGAAAGGCGGATAAGGACCCCCCTCTACTGCCCAGGCGCTGCGCCTGCGCAGTAGGATCCGGCGGAAATAGCCGAAGGGGAATAGGTGAAAATCAGCTGTACACAGCGCCTGTAAGAGGGCCCCTCGCGGGCTCGCTTCGCTCGCCACTCTTCGGGCACGGCCTCGCTTCGCTCGGCTCATTTTTATTCCCCCTCTAGCTCCACTTGGATGGTGGGGAAGGAACCTGGACCTAGGGCGCAGGCGCCGTGTACAGCTCATTGTAAACTTTGAGCTTCGGCTATCTCCGGCGGCTGATAGTAGTTCGTACTGCGCAGGCGCTGCGCCTGCGCAAGACAGGTGGGGTCCTTATCCGCCAAGGGAACTTTCTCGGCAAGACATCGGAAAGAAGCTGGTGATGGTGCTGGGAAGCAAAAAGTGCAGAGTCTGAAGGGGGACCAGAGGAGTCAGTTGCTGGAGTCTGCTGAATATTGAGACCAAGGGAGGCACAGATAAGGGGGTGCTGCAGCTGCAGAGAGAAGCACAGGATCTGAAGGAGGAATTCTGTCCTCCTTTCTGTTGTAGACTTCGGGGGGGGGGGGGGCAGAGACAAGCATCTCCGTGGCTGTAGCGGAGACATGGGGGGTGTCACAGCTGCAGGAGAGGTGCAAGGGCCACACAAAATGCCCTGGTGTGACAGATTCAGCCTGTGGGCCTTGTGTTTGACACATGTGCCTTAGCTAAAATAGCTCTTAAATACTAAGCTATTAACATGGGTTTAAAGCACATGTACAAGGTGAAGGAATTAATGACTGGTTTGGAGCAATGATGACTGATGTTGAACACTTGCCCTAATGGAAGCCTGCAAATATATTACAGGTCTAAAAGAACCCCTGCAGAAACCAATTTATTGGAGGTTAGCCCCTTACATTGCGGGCCAAAGGGAATGCCCCACTTACAACACCCTAAAAAACCATTGGCGTTATGCTGTTAAAATTGTGAAGTGGCTTTGACCCCAAATCTTTGAAGGCACTATCAAATAGGAGGTCAATCACCTAAAGCTCAAGGAACCCCTAGCCACCTCTGGAGAAACCCTAGGGTTCTGTGAAACACCAATAGAGAAAGGCTGTATTGCATTAACACATTTTTAGCCTCAAAATGTTTCAACTGTTATTTGGAAAAATCTATATAAAAAGATAAAGTAGTGGTGAAAGAAAATTCACTAGTGGGTTTACCCAATGATTTTTTTTCATATTTATTCTTCCTGGCCAACGAAACTGGTTGCTTGGATGGAGCAGGTCATTTGCATACATACTTGGTGCTAAAAAGTGTCCCTCTTTCTTACCTTAGAAAGTGGGACCAATAAGCAGTCTAGTACTTGACACCTTTGCAAACCATGGCTGGCCATAGACTACTTGAATTTTGGTTACTTCCTGCAGAATGAGCCAAAATTTGAGCAGAGAGTGGCACTATCCATGCAAGCACCATCTGGCTCAACAAAAGTCAAAAGAAAAATCGAATCGCTGAGTGGAAATATTATTAGCCAAACATTGACTGCATCCTATCAGATAATCAGACATTTAGGTGTGCCTGAATACAATAGCTGGCAGTGAAGCTTCCTCCATCCACGTGGTTAGCATGGATGGGTAAATCAATCTTAATATCTTATGCAGGAGCAAACCAGGATTATGCCAGTTCTAGCGGTAGTGCCATGGCAAGGGCATTAGTGAAGATCAGGCACTCATGAACCTCTATCTTGGGCAGCAGATGGAGTAATCCAAGAGTTGTATGCCCTTTTATTCCACTTTTGCCTGAACACCTCTGGGCATGTGGATATAAACCATCACTAGACTCTCTGAAGTTCAGGGAACATGAAGCCATCACTTCTGTTAAAATAGTCATTGCCAACCTATACAGGTCAATGGTGGCTCTCCTCATAAAAACAGACTGTATGCGAGTTAATTAGCGCTGAAGCTTGCAAAAAGTCACTTCTTTAAGGTGACAGCCAGCACCCCATTAGGTTTTTGCCATCCCGAAACTGGAGCTGAAATTTTTTTTTTTGGAGGTTCCTTGAATGGCTCCTGAATTCTACATTAGTTTGTCAACCTCTGGTTTAGCATAAATGGCCTGTGCCAACTCCGATAAACCCAAGCAAAACTCAAGTGTAGGCTGGGTGACCTCTATAGTGTGTTTATCTTGAAATGATAGGCAGAATTTTAAATCGGTACAGGAAATAACTTGCTCCTAGCACTTTTTTTTATCATAAGTCTATCACTTGTCACATTGACTTCCTTGCCGACATGTGCCAGTAGTCAGTGAAGAATTTGGAACAAGCCAAGAAAATTATCTTGAGTCAGGTTTAGAGTTGAAGTTTAAAGTATGGGAGTATAGAGAGATAAGGAAGGAAGGAACATAAACATATTAGTCAGAAAGGTCAGGTGTAGGAACTGCATTCTTCAAAAGGTTTATGGCTGTGTACCCATTGACGAGTCCTGAGACTTGGGATCACATTGGCGAAAGGTGAGCGAGTCCCATGTTCCTCCATGGAAGTACCTGGTCTTTCTCTGCCACTGGTTGCTGAACAAGGCAGTGATGGAGTAAAGGAAAGGCGAGTAAGTGTTACTGGGGAGGTGGGAGTTAAGTGAACCTGTTGCTTTATAAAGACCAGTTACTTCCAGGTATGGAGGAACATGGGACTCGTTCCCCTTTCACCAATGTGATCCCAAATCACAGGACAAAGCTTAGGTTCACTTTAAGGTGGAAACCGCTCCTTTAAAGATGTTTAAAGCTGCACTGTAGGCCGATAATCAAAAAAATCATTATTCAACCTCTTGCCTACCACGAAAGTCGTATGCGGCAGTAACAAATGCCCAGCCGCGACACATATGGTTTCACGATGACCTGAGGTTGTGTCCCAAGAGCATAGTCAGTGCACACCCTTCCAGCACACTGATCGAGCTGTCACCAACAGCTCTCGGTCACAGCTTCTGATTGGGAGCCAGCGGGACAGGCTCCCAATCATGTGACTACTGTGAAAGCCAATCACAGCAGTCATGATAGAGAAGCCGCTTTTAAAATAGTTAGTGTTACGGTATGTTCACGCCTCAGTATTGTGGGAACATGCGCAACACAGAAATGCGCTACATTTTTAGAGAGGGGCAAGTAGTGCCATTGGATCCTAATGGCACCCCATGCATCTGCAAATGGCCATATTTTTGTGTGCATGGTGCAGCCTGGTTTTTTCAAATAGAGTCAGGATCCTGCTTTTTTTTTTTGGAGCAGTTAATAGGGCAGCCCACTGAAACAAATGGGCTGCCCTACACGTGACGTGTGGAAATGCACATGCGCTCCGATGGTGTGAATGGAGCCTTGGGCTTTTCTTCCACTTTAAAGGGTTAAGTGGGTTAATCCAGTTATGTGTTCTTTAAAAAAAATAAATATGATGATTTTACATAGGATAATAGAAGTACCTAATCTGTCATCTCCTGCCTGGGAAAGGGAGGTGCACTACTAGCAGCCAATCAGGCTCTGCTCAACTAACAGAGAACGCGCTGACAGGAGGAGAGAACTGAGTTCCTATTTCGTCATTGTCTGTTCGTCAGTCTGCAGCCAGGGTTATTCTTATTCCTCAATATATAAAAAAAAAAAAATAGAGTGTGGTGTCACCCTCTTGGCTGCCCTGTCTGGCAGAGCTGTACAGATCACAAGAGTGGCTGAACAGAATTCCAAATCCATTGGTCCATAAGATTTATATACAGTATCTCACAAAAGTGAGTACACCCCCTCACATTTTTGTAAATATTTTATTATATCTTTTCATGTGATAACACTGAAGAAAAGACATTTTGCTACAATGTAAATTAGTGAGTGTACAGCTTGTATAACAGTGTAAATTTGCTGTCCCCTCAAAATAACTCAACACACAGCCATTAATGTCTAAACCGCTGGCAACAAAAGTGAGTACACCCCTAAATACAAATATCCGATTTGGGCCCAATTAGCCATTTTCCCTCCCCGGTGTCATGTGACTCGTTAGTGTTACAAGGTCTCAGGTGTAAATGGGGAGCAAGTGTGTTAAATTTGGTTTTATCGTTCTCACTCTCTCATACTGGTCACTGGAAGTTCAACATGGCACCTCATGGCAAAGAACTCTCTGAGGATCTGAAAAAAAGAATTGTTGCTCTACATAAAGATGTCCTAGGCTATAAGAAGATTGCAAAGACCCTGAAACTGAGCTGCAGCATGGTGGCCAAGACCATACAGCAGTTTAACAGGACAGGTTCCACTCAGAACAGGCCTCGCCATGGTCAACCAAAGAAGTTGAGTGCACATACTCAGCGTCATATCCAGAGGTTGTCTTTGGGAAATAGATGTATGAGTGCTGCCAGCATTGCTGCACAGGTTGAAGGGGTGGGGGGTCAGCCTGTCAGTGCTCAGACCATATGCCACACACTGCATCAAATTGGTCTGCATGGCTGTCGTCCCAGAAGGAAGCCTCTTCTAAAGATGATGCACAAGAAAACCCCCAAACAGTTTGCTGAAGACAAGCAGACTAAGGACATGGATTACTGCAACCATGTCCTGTGGTCTGATGAGACCAAAATGAACGTATTTGGTTCAGATGGTGTCAAGAGTGTGTGTTCGGAACCAGGTGAGGAGTACAAAGACAAGTGTGTCTTGCCTACAGTCAAGCATGGTGGTGGGAGTGTCATGGTCTGGGGCTGCATGAGTGCTGCCAGCACTGGGGAGCTACAGCTCATTGAGGGAACCATGAATGCCAACATGTACTGTGACATACTGAAGCAAAGCATGATCCCCTCCCTTGGAAGACTGGGCCGCAGGGCAGTATTCCAACATGATAACAACCCCAAACACACCTCCAGGATGACCACTGCCTTGCTAAAGAAGCTGAGGGTAAAGGTGATGGACTGGCCAAGCATGTCTCCAGACCTAAACCCTATTGAGTATCTGTGGGGCATCCTCAAATGGAAGGTGGAGGAGCGCAAGGTCTCTAACATCCACCAGCTCCGTGATGTCGTCATGGAGGAGTGGAAGAGGACTCCAGTGGCAACCTGTGAAGCTCTGGTGAACTCCATGCCCAAGAGGGTTAAGGCAGTGCTGGAAAATAATGGTGGCCACACAAAATATTGACACTTTGGGGCCAATTTGGACATTTTCACTTAGGGGGTACTCACTTTTGTTGCCAGCGGTTTAGACATTAATGGCTGTGTGTTGAGTTATTTTGAGGGGACAGCAAATTTACACTGTTATACAAGCTGTACACTCACTACTTTACATTGTAGAAAAGTGTCATTTCTTCAGTGTTGTCTCATGAAAAGATATAATAAAATATTTTAAAAAATGTGAGGGGTGTACTCACTTTTGTGAGATACTGTACATGTATTTAATCTGGTATTTAGCTGTTTAAGCCCTCGTTCACTTTGGAGCGACATGTCCTGCGATTTGACAGGTCAAATCGCAGGACAAGTCTCACCCTATTGCCGGAAATTGCACTGTTCAAATCGGTCTGACTCCGACTTTGCGGTGCCGCATCGGTTTGAAAAAGTAATTCCTGCACTAATTTTTACGACTTCACGTGTGACTTGCATGGACATCTGTGTATGAAGCCGCACAGATTCCAAATCACACCCAAAGTCGCACTGACATGTGTCTTTGAAATTGTGCGATTTCAAATGAAGTCACACGATTTCAAAGCCCCAGTCCATGCAAACAGGGTGTAAACACCTTTGTGCCATGTTACATAGTTAGTCTGGTTGAAAAAAAAAAAAGACACAAGTCCATCTAGTTCAACCAATGTTATGTCAACAAAAGCGCAGTATCACATGCTAACGCGCTTTGCATTTTTGCAGCCTATTAATTTGCACCACAACGCAGGCAAAAACAGGCATACACCATTATTTTTTTTTTTTTTTAGGCAATGCATCACAACACAAATGCCGACCACTATCAAGTTTTTATTGCTACCTACGCAATACTCAAATATAAGGAGGATTTAAATATAAGGGGTGCCCTATGAACTCTGATGTATGGGGGGCTCTGGGAACCCTAATTTAAGGGGGAATGCTGGTAAGTGGGAGGTTTAGTGAGCATAAACCCCCTCACATCAGAATCCCCCTTTACACCACAGTGTTCCCCCTTAAAAATAAAATGTTACTGTGCGTGGCTAAAGTGTTCAGGTTTGGCTTGAACAAAAAGTGGCAACCCTACCCTGGACACAGACTGTCCATATATCTGTAAGCATAGGCATGTTTACACAAGGACTGGTGTATATCCAAGTACAGCCATTGACTTCTATGGGTGGCTGTACTAGGCATCTGTGACTCCTGGGTGGGAAAATACACATTTTATGTTGTGTCACCCATGTGCATGAGGCCCAGTGATCAATTATCCTGATCATTATAGTCCCTGGGAATAAAGGTGAATTGAATCAAACATTTTGGTGGTCACCAGAACAAGGAGTGAACTTTTCTAATGGAGAACACTTGCTCCCATGACAACTAAGGGGGATAGCGCTCAAATTGGAAAGATATTCTCTCACTTCCTGTTGAGTCTCCAGGACAGGAAGTGAAGGGAAATCTCTCTAATGAGACATAAAATGGCAAAAAAAAAACAAAAACAAAAAAAAAAACCCAAAGCTTTAACTAGGGATGGACTGATACCAATATCGGTGCTGATAACAAGTATTTTCACAAGTACCCATATTCTTGAAAACGCTCCGATACCCAAAACCAATACTATGCAGTACGATTTGCGCCCATACTGCAAAGAATCGCGTGCGGTGTGATTCCTGTCCAAATAACATGCGGTTTCCTGCACTGCTCCTGTGTGAACTCAGGCTGAAATCACTATGACAAGCCTGGGTGCACACAGGAGCAGTTGGGGAAACTGCATGCGATTCGGACAGGAATCAAATCGTATGCGTTTCTTTGCAGTGCTGTTTGAGCCCATTCATTTTGTATAGGTGCAAATCACACCGCAAAGCATCAGTACTCGGTATCGGCGAGTCATTGACTAACTTGTACTTGCCCATAAAAATTTTTTTTAAAAAGTATCGGTGAATTCCTAGTTTTAAGCCTTCCATACTCTATCCAAAAAATATATATTAAAAAAAAAAAAAAAGGTTTTGCCTTCAAATATACTTTGGTGCCTTTATATAGGTGTAAATGGGCCCTAATGGAATTTGGCACTGCAATGGAAGTCTACGTGGCCACCATTGCAGCAACCAATTCCATTCTGAGCTAATGGTTCCGCTGCCAATTTAGAAAGGTTGTATCTTAGAAAGGACTGGTCAGTGGCAAGTAGAATTAACGCTTTACACTTACCTCCCAGTGTCCTTTTCATATACAGATTTTGGAGCTCCCCTTTAAAGATCATTGGTAGTCAACGCTCAATTTTTTAATGCATTTGTTTTTACTATACTGCACGACTGTCAGAGCTCTTTCTCATGTGTGGCAGCCCTTGCTGCCCCTCTGATCTGTGGTGGATTTAGGATTGCCACCCATCCAGGTTTCACCCGGACAGTCCAGGTTTTGAATCTTGTATCCAGGTTTCAGACCCGTCTGAAACCCAGACACATTATTGAGAGCGGACTGTGGCTACCCAAATAACCGAATACCCATAGGTGTGCGCACGGTTTTCACCATACTGTATGACTGCCAGGGCTCTCTCACGTGCGGCAGCCCTTGCCGCCCCTCTAAACTGCAGTGGATCTAGGGTTGCCACCCATCTTGGATCCACTCGGACAGTCCAGGTTTCAGACCGTCTGAAACCCGGACACATTGGGATTGATTTACTAAAACTGGAGCGTGCAAAATCTGGTGCAGGTCTGTATAGGAACCAATCGGCTTCCAAGTTTTTTGTCAAAACTTAATTGAACAAGCTGAAGTTAGAAGCTGATTGTTTACCATGCACAGCTGCACTAGATTCTGAGGGCTCCAGTTTTAGTAAATCAACCCAACAATTCAGACCGGACTGTGGCTACCCAAATAACCGAGTACCCATAGATGTGCAAGGGAGTGTGCCTGGGCACACTCTAATCACCTTGTGTGGTGCAGATTCCACCTCATCCCTACCTGTTTTAACCCTGGTGCCCTCCAGGGCAATGGTGGCATGGCCCCATTCACAGTACTGCTTGCCAAATGCAACATGCTCTTTAATATTTGCCGCAGCCAAAAAAACAAACATGACTGCGTCATGCGTACAGCACTGAGAAGCTGCATGACCGTGTTTTGGAGGGGAGGTAAAATTATGGCTTCACTCCCTGCTTTTACCTTTGCTGGCCGCTTGTTTGAACAAGCCCTTAGAGCACGCATCTCCAAAGTCCGGCCCGCGGGCTGTTCCGGTTTCGGACGGCCCGCCTGGTAATTTTGACATATATATCTTTTGTGGCCCCCGACGAATCCCCGAGCGCCGGGGGCCACAAAAGATAGATATGCTGGCTGCCTTGGAGGGGACGAGACAAGTGCCGTGCATAGCGGAGGGGAGTATTTCCTGTTTACATGGTGTCCTGTGTAAAAGGAAGTCCTGTCTCCTACGCTGCCATTGGACAACTGTTCTGTCCATCATAGGAGGCGGGACTTTCAATTAAAGAGGCCACTGAGAAAACAGGAGTTTCTCCTGTATGTCTGTTGGCGCTCATCCTGCCCCCTCCCTGTCTCCTCCAAGGCTGCAGATGGGCATGAATCAGGCTGCACTGATGGCAATGGTGAGTCTGCATTCATGGCAATGGAGTGGGTGCTACATTCATGGCAATGGAGTGGGTGCTGCATTCATGGCAATATGGTGGCTGCTGCATTCATGGCAATGGAGTGCGGCCTTCATGAAAATGGAGTGAGCTGCATTCATGAAAATGGAGTGCGGCATTCATGGAAATGGAGTGGGTTGTATTCATGGCAATAGAGTGGGTGCTGCATTCATGGCAATACGGTGGGTGCTGCATTCATGGCAATGGTGATGGTATGGGCACTGATTAGGCTGAATTGATGGGCACTGACCCTTATTTTGCTTCACAGTTCTTTACTTAAAATTTAAGATTTTTTCTTGAAACTTCCTTTTTAAAGTTAAGGTGCATGTTATAAGCCGATAAATACGGTATATCCAAAATAACATGCCCAGGCTCATCTCTTCACCACACACAGCCACAAAGGCAAGAGAATTCTTGTTGGGCAGTGTATTAGTGCTCAGACGAACACACTTAGACCGAATTTTAATGGTTTAAAGAATGTCAGGCAAAATGGTCAGCCCTCACCCATGCTCACTTCATCAAATCTGGCCCTCTTTGAAAAAAAGTTTGGACACCCCTGCCTTAAAGCAACTGGGACCACATAAATGAAAGATGTTTTTCACAGAATGGTAGCTTTTCGGAAAGTTCATTAGAGTAAATCACCGGTTTAGATGCACTTAATAATTTGCATAATTCTTCCTATAGAAAGAAAGTTACAAAAACGTATTTAAAATCAGGAAGGCTCAATATGCATAGCCTACAGTGTCCCAAGTTTAAAGATGTATGATTAGGTGCAAACGACCAGAGTCCACTAAGCAAACACCATCCCCTATATCCCCAAGGGAGGTAATGAGGAGGCTGCTTCTGTGCTGAGTGAAGGTTGGCCTCCATAACCTTAGGACAGCAAGATATGGTCAGAGGAAAAAAAAAAAAATGAAGACGTTAGAGACTAGACAGGTCTTTATTGCAGGTGGACATGCCTTCGCAAGCCTTGCCTTGAGAGATGGACTCAAAACAACACCATGGAGATAACCACCCCCTTTCTGGTTTGACAACTAGATGACAACTTCTACCCTTCTAAAGGCAAGGTCAGTCCCAGTTTAAGTGAACCAAGAACCAATCCTTCACTAGCATCATTGTAAACATATAGGAGCAACACAAACTAGATTAAGGCAGGCCATGGACTTGTAGCAGATCTCCTCCTAAATACATTACCAAGTCAAATAATACAATCTTTGCACGCTACTGTCCTAATGGTTCCAGAGGGAACCAAACACACACAAAAAAAAAAAAAAGGAGGTGGCTTCGATTTTCTGTCGGATTCACTTATCACCCCCAATTTCTCTGGTTCAAAGGATTTTTTTTAGGTGGATAGGTATTATAATTAAGAGCCATACTGCCATTATCTGCCAAGATAGACCATCAAGACTTTGTCAATTCCAATCAAGATTCCTAGATTCTACGACCACAGCTAAGGCCTATCAAAAGAGCATGACCAACCATTCAGTCTTCCCATTCATTAAAAACCCATTTTGTTTCATATGACCTTGTACCAGCACAAGTTTTGCTTGGATAATCAGATTCATAATCAAGGGGAAAAAAAAAAAACAGCCTGAGGAAATGGATTTCTGAAATTGCAAGGTTAGCTCAATGGGGCTGATATTTTCTAAATCTTTCCATCTGTCATTCCAGCAGCTTCACCACACAAGGCCAAAATGTTTCCTTTGGCCTGCCTTACCATTGATAGCCCCAAAGCCGCCCCCCCCCCAAAATAAAAATATAAAAAAATCAATTTTTTTTTTTTAAAGTAACAATATTGATTTAAAAGATAATAATAATAATAATAATAATAATAATACAAATAATGTATTAATATTATTTAAAAATTGTCAATTGGTGTACACAAAAAATTGCACTTTGAACAACTGTCAGTCTGTACGTCAGTCAATCAGGCTACAATTTAACACGATTTACCAAAAAAATTAAAATGAAATATTTGAAATTTATCCTAAAGATTTCGAACAGGTTATTCTAAACGGATCTATTTTTCTTTTTATTGCCCCTAATATGGTGCATGGTTCAGAGGGTAGGGTCCAAGCATTGTTAAATGTCTAGAAATAGGGGAGGGGAGGGGCAGAGGCAGGGGCTTAGGTTAACTTGTCATATAAAATTGGCTAAAATAGATTATATTCATAAGAACACAAGCACGCTCACTACAACAATTCATCCCATTATCATAAATCACGTGAGCGTACAATTATAGAGATTCAATTGACAGGCGTACACGCCTTGGTAATAAAAGAAATTAGGGATTAAATATGTTAAAATTATAACTGGATACAAAGCAGCCGCACAACAAGGCACATGAAAGCAAAATATACATATAATGCATATATATTTTTTGTAATGCAGTGCAATAATATAAAACGGGAACAATAAAAAAAAATATTAAATAATATTTTAAAAAAAGCACATTGTACGCAATAGAAAAATAGACAGACATACAGAGATGGAACAAAAAAAATAGAATTACCTGTCAATGGACGTCTGAGGTGAGCTAATACTCATTTTCGCAAAGGTTATCCCAAAATCCAGCGTATCCCTTCCAAATTGGGAGGAAATCAGAGATATAGATATATTAAAAATGTATAGGTTTATCACTGCATACAAATGCGGCTACCTTTTGTTAAAGGGACAGTCCAAACCATTTTTTGCATTGCCTTCCTATTTGGGGAAAAAAACAAACAAAACAATGCCTTCTTATGCTTCAGCTTGCAAATATAAAAACAAAAATAAATAAATAAAAGCTCACAGTCCCTTGTTATAACTTCCACCGCTAAACATTACGCAGGATTACAAAATATATACAAAAAATAATAATAATACAGCAAATCCTGTGGAAACAGCTGTTATCGTGTTGACAAGGCAAAGTTTTAACCCCCCCGTCTTGAAAATTAGATTTTGCAGCCTTGTCCATCCTCCAAATCCATCAAAAATACTGGCTTTGAAAAATAAATTAAAATTTTTTTTTTAAATCCTGGCAAAAAAAAATAAAATAAACAAAATAAAAATGAAAAAAAAAAATCCCACTAAGGCATTTTTTTTATCTGATCCTAGATGATCGCAAAAAATAAAAAGCTGTATTTTTTTTTTTTTTTTTTTTTAGATTCGCCGATTCGGATCTTGTGAATGGGATTCTCCAAGTGGATTATTTTCGTTGTCTTGCTCCAGTAGCTGTTTTTCTTTTTCTTTTTTTTTTTTCCTCTTTTTTAAAGCAGATCCAGCTTTGGTATATCCAAGAGGCCTGTAAGATCCCCAGGTTTTCCAGGAGCCCCCTGGCCCGAAGTCTGCATCCCTCTCCTCCTTGCACGCTCGTCTTTCCCCTTCCACATCCAGCAGGAAGGGAAAAATCTGAAATCTACACTGTAACAACTACACACAAAAAAAAAAAAAAAGATCTACAAGGCACAAATTTTGCAGCAGGGTGTGAGTGCAGTAGTGGTGCCTGAGATAGATTGGAGAAAATCAGTTATTTGCTGTCTCTCTCTGCCCCCTCCCTCTTTCCTTTCTTTTCCTCTTTTTTTTTTTTTTCCTCTTTTTTCTTTCTTTGCCCTCCCCCCTTCTTCTGCATAAATACAGGCAGAAGCTGCAATAAACACACAGCTAGCTATGGAGCTTCCCCTCCCCCAGGATTGCTAGGGGCTGGGCTGGGCAATGGCTGCAGATCCCTCTCCCCTCCTCTCCTCTCCTCCCTTCCTCCTCCTGATCTGCTCCTCTCATTGGGAAAGGAGAGAGTGCACACTGCAGACAACACACACTTGTAATGTGAAAGCATATTGTTACTCCTTTCCACCGCCTACAAAATTAATCAATTTGGAAATAAAATACACCTTTTATAAAAATAATAACTGCACCTATAGTAACTAACAAAAAATGTGCATTTATTCTTTTTTGTATAGGAGCCTGCGAAGCATTGCGACCGTGATCGGTGGGTGCAGCGCAGTCGCTGGTCTCTACCAAGGTATGGATGCTTGGTCATGGGACTGGAGGATGTGTCTGTGGACTACAAGCATGGTGTCTGTGCTTCATGAAGACCTACAGTTCCTCTGTCTGTGGCTTGCGTTTAAAGAAAAAATAATTCAGAGATTTTTTTTTGCACGCGGTTGTGCATGCACTATATTTTAAGTGTAATAATAGTTGGTGTAGTCTGCCTGAAGCCTCCTAAGATACTCACATGGTGCATCCAAGGAGGATTGGGGGCATCTACAGCATGCTGCACATGCATCAGGCAGTCTATACCACACTGTGCATGCGTTGTGCAAACTACACCACACCATGCATGCATGGTGCAATCTACACCATACTTTGCATGTACCAGGCAATCTACACCACATTGCGCATGTGCCAGACAATTGATGCTGCGCTGTACATGTGCCAGGTAATCTAAAACACAATGCACATGTCAGGTATTCAATACCACACTGCAAATGCCCCAGGCAACCAACGCAATACTGTGCATGTGTTTAGCAACCTACACCATACTGCACATGTGCCAGGTAATCCACACTACACTGCACATGTGCCAGGCAATCCACACCATACATGTGCCAGGCAATCCACACCACAATGCACATATGCCATGCAAAACCACACCATACTGTATATGTGCCAGGCAATCTACACCACACGGTACATGTGCCAGGAAACCTACACCATACAGTACATGTGCCAGGCAATCCACACCTCACATGTGCCAGGCAATCCACACCTCACTGCACATGTGCCAGGCAATCCACACCACACTACACATGTGCCAGGCAATCCACACCACAATGCACATGTGCCAGGCAATCCACACCACACTGCACATGTGCCAGGCAATCCACACCACACTGCACATGTGCCAGGCAATCCACACCACACTGCACATGTGCCAGGCAATCCACACCACAATGCACATGTGCCAGGCAATCCACACCACAATGCACATATGCCAGGCAAAACCACACCATACTGTATATGTGTCAGGCAATCCACATCCCACATGTACCAGGCAATCCACACCATACTGCACATGTGCCAGGCAATCCACACCATACTGCACGTGCCAGGCAATCCACACCACACTGCACATGTGCCAGGCAATCCACACCACACTGCACATGTGCCAGGCAATCCACACCATACAGTACATGTGCCAGGCAATCCACACCTGACATGTGCCAAGCAATCCACACCATACTGCACAAGTGCCAGGCAATCCACACCACAATGCACATGTGCCAGGCAACCCACACCATACTGTACATGTGCTAGGCAATCTACACCACACTGCACATGTGCCAGGCAACCCACACCATACAGTACATGTGCCAGGCAATCCACACCCCACACGTGCCAGGCAATCCACACCCACATGTGCCAGGCAATCCACACCACACTGCACATGTGCCAGGCAATCCACACCACACATGTGCCAGACAATTCACACCACAATGCACATGTGCCAGGCAATCCACACCATACTGTACATGTGCCAGGCAACCCACACCATACTGTAGATGCATACCTCCCAACTTTTTGAAGTGGGAAGGAGGGACACCTTTTAGCAAAACAATGCAGGCATAGGACCCACCCCTTGCCACGCCCCCTACAGGGGAATTATAGAAAAAAAAGATTGCTTAAACCCATAGTGTCTTTTTTTTTACCACCACTAGTCCTTTATGCTGGCTTTTGAAATTTACCAATGCAACAATTTAGAAATTGAATGAAAGGTTTGGCACTGGGAAACACTTTTTGAAAGATAAAAAGTGCATTTTGTGTGTGTGTGTATATATATATATATATATATATATATATATATATATATATATATATATATATATATATATATATATATATATATATATATATATACTATATAGATCAGACCAAAATGAGAGACACATGAGGAGGAAAGAGGGACAGAGGGACTTTGTTCCAAATCAGGGACAGTCCTTCGAAATCAGGGACAGTTGGGAGCTCTGTACATGTGCCAGGCAATCCACACCACACTGCACATGTGTCAGGCAATCCACACTGCACATGTGCCAGGCAGTCCACACCACACTGCACATGTGCCAGGCAGTCCACACCACACTGCACATGTGTCAGGCAGTCCACACCACACTGCACATGTGCCAGGCAGTCCACACCACACTGCACATGTGCCAGGCAGTCCACACCACACTGCACATGTGCCAGGCAGTCCACACCACACTGCACATGTGTCAGGCAGTCCACACCACACTGCACATGTGCCAGGCAGTCCACACCACACTGTACATGTGCCAGGCAATCCACACCACACTGTACATGTGCCAGGAACCTAAACCACACAGAACATGTGCCAGGCAATCCACACCATACTGCACATGTGCCAGGCAATCCACACCACACTGTACATGTGCCAGGAACCTAAACCACACAGAACATGTGCCAGGCAATCCACACCACACTGCACATGTGCCAGGAACCTAAACCACACAGAACATGTGCCAGGCAATCTACAATACACTGCGAATGTGTAGCGAATTGTACACCTCATTGCAGATGTGTCAGGCAAACTATACCACGCTGTGCATGTGCCAGGTAATGTACACTACACTGTGCATTCACCAAGGACATGTCATCATGGTGTCCACTGCAGAAACCAGGAAAAGACAGACAGTCCCTGATGATGGAAGATGGCAGCTCAGGATCCAGTGTACTGCAGCAGATTACACCAGACAATGCTGGATTTGCTGGCCATACATGTTTTGAGGACAACCCAGCACACAAGGTAAGAGGAAAAAACAAAAAGGTGTGGGGGGTGTAATGTTCCCCTTTAAATACTCTTATGCCGTGTACACATGACCAGTTTTCCCATCGGAATAAACTCTGAAGGTTTTTACGACGGAATTCCACTGAAACAGTCTACACACGATCACACCAAAGTCCAACCGTCAAGAACGCGGTGACGTACAACACGTATGACGGGACTAGAAAAGGGAAGTTCAATAGCCAGTAGCCAATAGCTTCCGTCTCGTACTTGCTTCAGAGCATGCGTAGTTTTTGGTCCATCGGAACAGCACACAGATGATCGGTTTTCCCGATAGGAATTGGTTCCGTCGGAAATATTTAGAACATGTTCTATTTCTAGGTCCTTCAGAATTTTTGAGAAAAAAAAAAGTCTGATGAGGCCTACACACGATCGGAATATATGATGAAAAGCTTCTGTCGGACTTTTGCTGTCAGACATTCCACTCGTGTGTACGGGGCACTATGCCGCGTACACACGGTCGGACTTTTCGTCTACAAAAGTCCGACGGACGCCAACGGACCAAAGCTGGCTGACAATCCGATCGTGTGTGGGCTTCCCCGGACTTTCAGCGGACCGCAAATCTGACGGACTTTAGATTTGAAACATGCTTCAAATCTTTACGTCGTAACTCCGCCGGACCCAGAAATCCGCTTGTCTGTATGCTAGTCCGACGGACAAAAACCCACGCTAGGAAAGCTATTGGCTACTGGCTATCAACTTCCTTATTTTAGTCAGGTGTACGTCATCACATACAAATCCGTCGGACTTTTGTGTTATCGTATGTAGACAAGTCCGTTTGTTAGAAAGTCTGCCGCAAGTCCGCCAAAAGTCCATCGAAAGTCTGTCGGACGGGCTGTCGGACTTTTGTAGCCGAAAATTCCGATCGTGTGTACGTGGCATAAGACTTACCGTAATGGCCATTTCGGTGTGCTGAGATGTGATGCTTTATCGCATATCTCTGCATTGTGCTGCACTGAAATGGACATTTGCTGGGGTGTGTTGGGTTGGCATTCAAAATCAATGTGTTGAATGTGTTTGCTTTAGCACAACACGTAGATGTGTCGATCCAGCCTAAAGGATAGTTGTACTTTTTTACCGTTACCTTTTCAGTCCATTGCGCAAGTGTGTTCAGGCCTATTCACACCTGTCTATTTGCCCGCAGTAAAACACATAAAATACTACAACTTGAATATGCATTTCATGTACAAATCCCATTCTTTCCTGGTTCACATCTATGGGCTGCAGGTTAGAGTAAAAAGAGAAGATATATAGGCTCAATAACGCCTACGCATAACTATGCATGCTGCAAGGCGAGGACATAGATGGGTTCCTGTATTTTGTACTTTAAGGTGCATTGCATTACCATAGCCCATTATTTTTCAAATATTTTCCCAATGTACATGTAGAGCTACCCCCATAAGAGCCGCTAGCTTTTTGGGTCCTCCTCACATGCACAGCCAGGCAACAGGAATGTTCTAGTATTCACTCACTAGTAGGTCCAGTCCAGGGTGCTTTGCTTTGTTTTTGGTTTATTAGGAGATAAACATGAATAGGGATGGGTAGGTATGGGATTCCCAGAACTGTATTTGAATGCAACTTGAGGACTTGAAACTGTCTTTGGCTAACAAAAGTCACAAGGTGTAGGGTAGCTGTACTGGCTAAGCTGTCCCTTGTTAAGGTAGGTGGTTATTGCACCTGGCTGCTTCTCCTCTATAGGCTCCGGGGTGTAGTGGTTGAAGCTGCTCACTCAGTCCCTTAGGTGAATCCTGTGGCACATGGGACTGTTAAACAGGCCTCCTGCTGGATCGGTCCCAATAGCTCCCAGGATGGCTCAGCCCAGCCTAGGTGAGTCTGAAAGGGTGTGAGGCTTCCTCTCCTGCTCTCTCTCTCTCTTTCATCTGGCTCCTTCCTTCTGCCCAGGGGCCGAGCCCCCAGCATAGGGGTTCCCTCCAGGCGACAAGACCCTGGACTCTGCACACCACATGGCCAGGCTCCAGAATATTTATGGGCTATCTCTCCACCTTCTGGGCTGTCCTCACCCAGGGATTGGAGGAAACTCCATATATATTCAGGTTTTATCTCTGCCCCTCTGCCCTCTAAGTTCTAGATCTCTCCAGCAGTTCTAGAAGCCATGGGGAGGCGACAGAGCCTCAGCCCTTGGAGCTCTAAACTCTAAACAAATGAACCCTGGCTCCTGTGACTATAGAGGAGCCCACTAAATGTTCCTGCACACAAAGGGTGCTCCATACAGAAAATGAGGAAAAACCATACCAACAAAATGTTTTAACACAGCAAAACAATGCACAGTGGGGGTCCATTGGCTCCTACTGTTCTTGTGTGTTGGGGTGCCATTCAAAGTTAATTGCACTGCATAAAGTGTTGTGCAAGTTGTACAACGCAATGCTGTAATACAGTGGTCTCCAAACTGCAGTCCTTTGTTTGCCATTATCTGGTCTTTGGGGCACTATTCCTCTCATTGATACGAACCACTATTCTTCCCACTGACAATAAAAATGAGAAACCATTCTTTCCACTGACACCAACAGTGGGGCCCTATTCCTCCCAATGACACCAAACATGGGGCACTATTTCTGCCACTGATACCAACAATGGGTCACTATTCCTCCCACTGAAACCAAAGATGGAGCACTATTCCTCCCACTGATACCAACAATGGGTCACTATTCCTCCCAATGACACCAAAAATGGGGCACTATTTCTCCCACCAATCCCATCTATGGGTCACTATTCTATCCATTGACGCTAATGATGGGGCAATATTCTTCCCACAGACACCGATGAGACATTATTCCTCCTAATGATGCCAAAGATGGGGCACTATTTCTCTCACCAGTACCAATAATTGGACACTATGCCTCCCACTGACACCAACAATGGGGTACAATTCCTTCCACTGACACCAACGATAGGGCACTATTCCTCCCACTGATACCAATGATGTGGCACTATTCCTCCCACTGATACCAATGATGGGGCACTATTCCTCCCACTGATTCTAATGATGGAGCATTATTTCTCCCACTGACATTAATGATGGGGCGCTATTTCTCCCACTGACACCAATGATGGGGCACTATCCCTTCCACTGATACCAATGACGGAGCACTATTCCTTATCCTACTGACCACAGACGCTATGACATTTTTTTACTCCCCCTGACCACCAGGCCCAAGGCTTTTCCTTCTCCAACTGGTCTTAGTCAGTCCCTTTGCTTAGAAAGTTTGGAGACCCCTGCTCTGGACACACTGTCCCTCACCAGCAGGTTCCCTTAACCACTTCACAAATGTGCACCAACTTCAGTGGGACACTGCTATTTATTAGCACTGCTCTTATTAAAGATGGCCGAAGAGGTCATTCAGCACAGCTGCATCCAATCATATGGCTGCTCTCTTGATGACACCTAAGGAGGCCTCAGAGGAACAAGACCTCTTAGCCTCGGTTCCGTCTACATAGTGGCTGCCAAAACAGCTCTACCTGTGGGGGGGAGGCTAAACTCCACCTGCCTACTGACTGTTCTCTGAGGCCTATACAAAGGTTAAAGTATTACTAAACCCAGGACCCTTCATTCACTATATCTGGTCTCCCACAGTACACAGAACACGGAAATGCAATTATTTTAGTAAATATAAACGGCTAAATACCTTTTCTCATTAGCGGTAAAAAAAGGCAGTCTTGTGACTTCTATCAGTGCCTGGTTAAAGCTTGTAGGAGGAGTTTTCATTCTACTTCGACTGTCCTATGAGGCTGCAGGACCCCTGGCCCTCTGGACAGTGCTTATTGGCCCTGTGCTAATCACATGCACCCTCTCAAGAGGAAAAAAAACTCTAGCAATACACACCAAACTGAGCATGTGCAGAGTGCCCCCAAGGCTCTGTACTATCGGCGGATGGATTGGGGACTATGGAAGAAGGGAAGGATCAGAGAAGATAGGATCAAACCGCTTTTTTAAACAATGCAGATGATTAACCCCTTAGGTTCCACAGTGAGTATAACAAGCATGCTTTGCTGCATATACAGACTGTTGTGGGTTTAGTAACACTTTATGTACACCCAGGTAATACCAACTCCTGTATTCCAATGAAAATGTGATAGCGTTTCTGGTTCCATGGTTTTCATATGTTTCCCAATGACAGACTACCCAAAACAATGACCCGATTCCTCCATCCACACACTCGATGTGGATGAGGGAATCACTCCTGCTGAGTTATTGTATTCTGACAGCAGGAGGCTTCCCCACCGTTAGAATACACTGATCAGTGCTGCAGGCTACAGCCAACGACACAAATCAATCGGGAAATACCCGACGGGGTGGCTGTAAAGAAGCTGATCGGTAGATTTCTGTACAACCAGCCTGCCCATACCTGGATCAAAATTCCTCCAGTACCTGCTGAATCGGTTGAATTTAGATCCATGTATGGCCAGCCTAAAGCGGAGTTTCAGGCTTTTTTCCATTTATTAAAAATCAGCATCTACAA
Organism: Lithobates clamitans; assembly: GCA_037952925.1. Taxonomy (NCBI): domain Eukaryota; kingdom Metazoa; phylum Chordata; class Amphibia; order Anura; family Ranidae; genus Lithobates; species Lithobates clamitans. The sequence goes on along the minus strand of JBBGZY010000480.1, from coordinate 2,283,543 downwards.
AAAGTGTAGCTGCTGACTTTTAATAAACAAACACTTACCTGTCCCATGGTCCAGAGATGCGGGACCCCGAAGCCTCGCTCCTCACCCCCCTCTTCTCCGCAGCGCCGTCATTGGAACTGTGGGCACCCGGCCGCGACAGCTTGTGGCTTCACGGCCAGGCACGCACTGCACAGGCGCAAGTCTCGCTGCGCTTTCCGAGTGGACAGGCAATCTTCTGGGACCTGTGACGTGTCCCAGAAGATTGCCTAGAGGGAGGGGCCACCTAGGGGGAGAGGAGGTGTCACCGAGAAGTGGAAGAAGGAAGTGGGACAGGAAGTCCCTCTCTAAAGTAGGCAACCACTCCCCCCCCCCCCAAAAAAAAAATTAAATTCCATATGTGGCATGTAAGGGGACGAGGAGTGATTAAAGCGGAAGTTCCACTTTTGGGTGGAACTCCGCTTTCATACTTCTGAGTAACAAACAGGCTCATTGCAGCAACAAATGTACTGAATGTATCTGAATGCAGTTTGTATAATAATAATAAGCAGTAGAATAGTCAACTGGATTGTTGGGAAATATTTTCCAGGATGCAGGCAGTCATCCACAGCATCAAAAGCCATAGGCCGCCTGTCACTCTAATCGCCATGCCCTGTCATAGGATTTATTAGTAAATTTGTCATTTGTTTTAGTGGGAAAACTACAGCCAATGGCCTGAGCCATTACCGCTTACCGAAGAAGTCCCCAGCATGCGGTATGATTGGTGTTCAACGTGTTGCACCCGTGTATGCTCCCAATGGATTGTAGGTACAAAAAAATGCAATCCCACACTGCATGCTGCAAAATGATGCTATGAGATTTAGTTTAGCACCCTCTAGTGTGTGCTAGGAGTAGAGCAGGCAAACCATATCCTGCCTCCTGCTGTCAATTTGTGAATCTCTAATTGGGTCAGGGTTATTGGAATTCAGGGCTGGATGACTCATCGTAGTGCCTCCCCCATATGTCTGAAAGGTTGGGGAACCTTCTAGAATTAGAGGGCGGGGGGGTGAGAGGAGCTGCCATGCACATTTATGAGGCCTCAGCCAGTCCCCAGTAGTGGTCTGGCAGCGGACTGAGATTACCTCAAAAATAGACATGGGCCATGCCAGCAGGGCAGTCGGGTGGAAGATGGAGATGCAGTGCTGAGGAGGCTGTCGGTGGCCATTGAGGGGTGCCCCCTAGTCTGGGGATGGGGTGTCCTGGCTTGGTGCTGGAAGGATCCTGCCTAAAGGCCCGTACACATGATCAGAAAATCGAAAGTAAGGTTTCGTCCGATTAACGATCTGACCGTTAGTACGGTGCTTTCGATAGCCGATTTCACGACAAAAACTGGATGTGCCGGCTCTAAAAATTTTAGTTGTAGGTGAACGCAACGTCCAATTTTTGTTCAATTAGTACAGTTTTCGTTCGAAAAAAAATCGTAAGAGCAAGACTACGCATGCTCAGCAACGAAAGAACACATACAAAACAATTCAATACATTACATCACTTCGGAAGTTGGATTCTGTCGTACGAGAATTTTCGTATGTTGAGTAACCTCTTCACGACACAAGAGAGGAGGCTTTACTGGAGGCACAAGAGCAAAGAGAGGACAGAGTGAGTAACAACACTGGTGAGAGACTGCCACGTGTAGCCAGTCTCCCTTGTAGACAGTGGTGGGCTTAAGTCTTCTACCTTTTTCCCCCGAGAGATCTCCTGAGAGTCAGCCAGGTGGGCTGGTAAAGAGGCAGCTGCGGCCAGGTGGAAAAGCATTGCCTGAAGAAGTGGTGCTGGGATCAGTGACCACAGAGGGAGAGTCTACACACTGTTTCATCTAACATGTCCTATCTTGGGGGGCCTTAGAGTTCCTGCCTGTAATGGGCTGTTACTAAGCTGACAAGGAGCCCATCAGTTCCATCAGTATTGAATCAGTGGAAGTCTGTGCAGGAGGAAAGTCAGGTGGGCATCCCATAACCTCCTATCCCCATTCAAGTTGTTAATCAGTGGCAGCCTGTAATGCAGGGCGCAGGGGCGCCACCCCCCTAATCCCTATTCTACATGCAGGGCACCGGACGCATGGATTCCAATGGGTTTTTTTTTTTCTTTCTAAGCACGTGATTAGAGACAGTGGCTTTAATAGGCTTCAAAAAAGGATGGGCTCGGGGGCCCTTGGCACACCCACTTGTGTGACAATAGCGAATGAATATTTGCTATTGTCACACTAATTCTCCTCCTGGCCAATCGGGAAGTAGCCCCTGAGACCCGATTGGCCAGGGAGTCTTAGGACTCCCAATCATGTCTCAGGACACACTGGCCAATCGTGTCTCAGGACACTTCCTGTTCAGCCCGGAGGAGAATGGGGCTCTTTAGGTTAGTGTCTCCTCTGCGGCCACCTGGGGGGAGTCCGGTGCTTGCGGTGATATTGCCGCCTTCCCCATCCACCGTTCGTTTCCCACGCAGGGGGGGGATGGGGTGGCTGCGGCGATCGCCAGCTTTCTGCCAGCCATTCGATTCCCGCTGGGGGAGGGTGTTTGTGGTGATCGTCCGCTGTTTGTCTCCAGTGGGGGAGGGGTTTGCTTGCAGCGATCGTCTGTCCGGGGGGGGCTGGCATTAGTTTAATAAACCACAAAAAAATAAAACAAAACTCCGGACTGTTCTCTGACTCAGCATGCCTGTGAAGATTCAGTGTGTCTGGCTGTGCAGGAGTGGGGGGTCCCTGTTCATTTGCAGCTCGTACGTGGGGTGTGCTACATGCGCATAAAGCCCCGTACACACGATCCGATTATCGGATGAATGATCGTTGTTTTTTTTTGTTTTTTTTGCATGCTAATCTCACGTCGAATCTGATTAGTTTACTAAAGTCCCGAAAATTCCCGTACGACAGAATAAAAATTCGGAAGTGATGTCATGGGTTGTAATGCATTTGTATTGCGTTTTCCAACGATAGCAGTACCGATTAAAGGAAAATCGTACGATCTGGCATCGTACGAAAAAAATTTCCGCGCATGTCCGATAGAATAATATCGGATGAACCGTCCTGATCGGCTCTAGAAAGCTCTGTACCAACGATCCGATTATCGTACAATCGATTCAAATACGGCATTTTTTGTACGATTTTCAGATTGTGTTTATGGGGCATAACTCTTTTTAATTGATAAGCAACACAGAAAATACTCAGAGCACAAACACACACACACACTCAGAGCACACACAGCACATGTGCAACACACACACAGCACATCTGCAACACACACACAGCATATGTGCAACATGCACACAGCACATCTGCAACACACACACAACACAAGCAGCACGTGTGCAACACACACACACAGCATATGTGCAACACACACACAGCACACACAGCATATGTGCAACATGCACACAGCACATCTGCAACACACACACAACACAAGCAGCACATCTGCAACACACACACACAGCACACACAGCATATGTGCAACACACACAGCATATGTGCAACACACACAGCACAAACAGCACATATAAAAAACACACACACATACACAGCACATGTGCAACACACACACATACACAGCACGAGCAGCACATGTGCAACACACACACACACGTACACAGCACAAACAGCACATGTGTAACACACAAACAGTCAGAGCACACACACACAGTCAGAGCACACACAGCACATGTGCAACAAACACACAGAGCACACACACACAGCACATGTGCAACAAACACACAGAGCACACACACACACAGCACATGTGCAACAAACACACAGAGCACACACACATAGCACATGTGCAACAAACACACAGAGCACACACAGCACATGTGCAAAACACACATACAGAGCACAAACAGCACACAGTCAGAGCACACACATGTGTAACACACAAACAGCACATGTGCAACACAAACAGTCACAGCTTAAACAGCACATGTGCAACACACACACCATCAGAGCACACACAACACACGTGTAACATACAAACAGAGACCAAAAAAAGCACACATGCAACGCACACACAGAGCACACAGCATATGTGTAACACACAGTCAGAGCACACATAGCACATGTACAACACACACACAGTCAGAACACACTTAGCAACTTAGCGCATGTGCAATAAACATACAGTCAGAGCCCACACAGCACATGTGTAACAGTCAGAGTCAGAGCACACACACAGACAGTGGTAAAGCTGAATACGTCGGCCCCATGCAATATAAAGTTCCTAGCTGTATGTACATAGAGGACGTCTCTTGACTAAATAAAAGCCACACCAAGAAAGTACAGCTATTTTCTAAGTCTGGCAATAAGGCCTTACATGCCTTGTCCTTGTATGCACCGGGTTTGATCCACTCTCCAGCTTGCACACATTTTTTGGGCAATATGGGGCAATTTTGCCAGGCCAGGACAGTTTGCCAAGGCATCCCGGAGGAACCCAAACACTGTGGTTGAAAATAGCTGCCATAAAGTAGAGCACATGACTACAACTAACACGCACTGTTCATTCATTCCAATAAAATGAAAGCGAGGGGGAAAGGGGGAGGCTTGGAAGTCTTTCGGAGGACATAACAAGGAGGCAGAAAAACACAGTAATTCTGCGTACACACGATCAGACATTCCGACAATTAACGAATTGGAGCATGTATGGTCACCATTAGATCTTCCACCAATTTTGAAGTAACTTATTATTAACGGAATGGATTGTATAGGTCTATCTAGACATTACAATGTTTTGGTAAATCTAAAGAAGATTGCACAGAGATTGTACAGTGCATGGCTAGGCTAACGGTGGCCATACATGCTTTGATGTTATTATCCGATTGATGTGCGATTTGGTCAAAACTATTGAATCAGAAACTGGTCGAAGAAATTCCTTTCCGATTGATTTAGGACAGGGGTCTACACATTTTCCAAACAAAGGGCCAGTTTACTGTCCTTCAGACTTTAGGGGGGCCAGACTGTAGCCACTGGGAGTAAAAAAATTCCCAATGTCTGTGCGTAAAAAAACACTGACACCATCTTTGGTGTCAGTGGGAAGATTTGTGACCCATCGTTGGTGTCATTGAGCCCCATGGTTGGTGTCATTGGGAGAAATTGTGGCCCATCATTGGTGCCATTGAGCCCCATGGGTGGTGTCATTGGGAGAAATTGTGGCCCATAGTTGGTGTCATTGAGCCCCATGGTTGGTGTCGTTGGGAGAAATTGTGGCCCATAGTTGGTGTCATTGAGCCCCATGGTTGGTGTCATTGGGAGAAATTGTGGCCCATGGTTGGTGTCATGGAGCCCCATGGTTGGTGTCATTGGGAACAATTGTGGCCCATAGTTGGTGTCATTGGGAGAAATTGTGCCCCATCGTTGGTGTCATTAGGAGGAATTGTGCCCCATCACTGGTGCAGTGGGGGGAATTATGCCCTTTTTGTTCTTATTACTGTCCTTCAGACTTTAGGGGGGCAGACTGTAGCCACTGGGAGTAAAAAATTTCCTGATGTCTGTGCGGAAAAAACACTGACACCATCTTTGGTGTCAGTGGGAAGAATTGTGACCCATCGTTGGTGTTATTGGATCCCATGGTTGGTGTCATTGGGAGAAATTTTGCCCCATCATTGGTGCCATTGAGCCCCATGGGTGGTGTCATTGGGAGAATTGTGGCCCATAGTTAGTTTCATTGAGCCCCATGGTTGGTGTCATTGGGAGAAATTGTGGCCCATAGTTGGTGTCATGGAGCCCCATGGTTGGTGTCATTGGGAAAAATTGTGGCCCATAGTTGGTGTCATTGAGCCCCATGGTTGGTGTCATTGGGAGAAATTGTGCCCCATCCTTGGTGTCATTAGGAGGAATTGTGCCCCATCACTGGTGCAGTGGAGGGAATTATGTCCTTTTGTTCTTATTACTGTCCTTCAGACATTAGGGGGGCCAGACTGTAGCCACCGGGAGTAAAAAATGTCCCAATGTTAGTGCGGAAAAAAAACACTGACACCATCTTTGGTGTCAATGGGAATAATTGTGACCCATCGTTGGTGTAATTGGATCCCATGGTTGGTGTCATTGGATCCCATGGTTGGTGTCATTGGGAGAAATTGTGCCCCATCGTTGGTGTCATTAGGAGGAATTGTGCTCCATCACTGGTGCAGTGGGGAGAATTCTGCCCCATTGCTGATATCAGTGGATGGAATAGTGCCCCAAGGGACAGATAAAAGCAAACAAAGGGCCGCATCTGGCACCCGGGCAACAGTTTGGAGACTACTGATTAAGGGCATGGTTTTGATAAAAATTGATGAAGCTCAGTTGATTGGCCAAGACACATTGTTTTATTGATCATTTTACATCAATCAGCATCACTGAGCTGATTTGGCCATAAATTTGATTGTATTTCAATCGATCAGATTATGAAGTTGTGCGGGTAGATAACTTACAACACTCTTCCAAGTATCGATCCAAATCCACTTCCCCATGCATGGCATATTGATTGATTGCGTTATAGACTATTGATTGATTGTCCCTATTTAGAGAGATCAATTAGAAAAGAAATGGATCATTAATCGAAGCATCTATTGGCCACCATAAGACACTATTTCTAAGTCAGTGATGTGAAGGGTGATGGGATGTATCTTGTGGTGCTGGCAGCGCTCTTCCATGGCAGACGCCGCTCTCCCGGCAGGAAGTTCCATTGCGCTGGAAAACATTACAGTAGCCACTAATGAAGTAATGACTTGTGTGTAGCGGATGTGAGGCTGTCTTGTTTTCTCCCAGCTGGACGGTTATTCTCATTCTATTAAGCACGCAGATTCCATTTAACCCCCGAACATCCTGCGTTATCTCCTCCGGACAGCCGGCCAGTCTGAGATCTTGGCGCTCTGCTCTATATTCCAGGGATGGAGGGATCACCATTCATAGCTCATCGCTCTTTTTCGATAGACAGTAAATCTGGAGCCGTATCATTTTTTCCCAGTATAACTGGCATTTTTTGAAGATCTGTATAAATAAAGCTTATATTTAAAGGATAACCCCTTTTTCATGGGAAAAAAAAATTGCAAATAAAAAATAAAAATAATAATAATAATAATACTATAGCATATACAATTGCGACACAAGTCATATTGTAATTGAATGTTATTATAAATCTCCTTTTCTTTTCAATCTGCAGCTCTGTCATTTTCTCTAAAATACAATATAGCTACCTGGAGGTGTTCTGTACACAGCCGGTGCATGGAACCCTTCCACCCCCCCACCCCAGAAATGTCATTTCCTGCTTGTGTGATTGGCTCACTGATTTTCCCAGAAGTCTGCACTAAGATACAAGTCAGATTTTGAGCATCCCCTGCAACAAAAATCTCATTTTGGCAAGATACTTCAAAAAAAGGAAATCATGTCTAAAGGGATGCAGACTCTGCCACTTTCCTCATTAGAGCCCTGCAGGTGCAGCAGTTGATTGATAATTATAAAATCACTCCCATACAGATTCACAAGGACACCAACACACAAACAGCTATTTCTTCAGAATAACAAAAGGTAGGAATCTGCAACAACGTTTGTCAAAATCCCTGCAATGTACAAAGATCACCCAGAGGGGAATGTTTATTTTCATACCAAAAGTTGAGTTTCTCTTTAACCACGTCATTACCGGTCACTTTCACCTCCTTCCTGCCCAGGCCAATTTTTAGCCTTCAGCGCTGTCACATTTTGAAGGACAATTGCGCGGTCGTGCAACGCTGTACCCATATGATTTTTTGGCTTTTTTTTAGACAGGTAGAGCTTTCTTTTGGTAGTATTTAATCACTATTGGGCTTTTTATTTTTTGGTACACAAATTAAAAATGACCAAAAATGTAAAAAGAAAAATGTTTTTTCTTAGTTTCTGTTATAAAAATTTTCAAATAAGTAATTTTTCTTTACTGATGTGATGAGGAGGCACTGATGGGCGGCACTAATAGGCAGTACTGATGAGGCGGCACTGATGGGTACTGATAGGCGGCACTGATGGGCACTGATAGGTGGCACTAATGGGCACTGATAAGTGGCACTGATGAGGCTGCACTGATGGGCACTGATAGGCAGTACTGATGGGCACTGATAGGTGGTACTAATGGGCACTAAGTAATTTTTCTTCACTGATGTGCTGATGTGTACTGATGAGGCGGCACTGATGAGGCTACACTGATGGGCACTAATGAGGCTGCACTGATGGGCACTGATAGGTGGCACCAATGGGCACTGATAGGCAGTGCTGATGAGGCTGCACTGATGGGCACTGGTAGGCGGTATGGATGGGCACTGATAGGTGGCACTAATGGGCACTGCTGAGGCTGCGCTGATGGGTACTGATAGGCGGTACTGATGGGCACTGATAGGTGGCACCAATGGGCACTGATAGGCAGTGCTGATGAGGCTGCACTGATGGGCACTGGTAGGCGGTATGGATGGGCACTGATAGGTGGCACTAATGGGCACTGCTGAGGCTGCGCTGATGGGTACTGATAGGCGGTACTGATGGGCACTGATAGGTGGCACCAATGGGCACTGATAGGCAGTGCTGATGAGGCTGCACTGATGGGCACTGGTAGGCGGTATGGATGGGCACTGATAGGTGGCACTAATGGGCACTGCTGAGGCTGCGCTGATGGGTACTGATAGGCGGCACTGATAAGGAGGCACTGATGAGGAGGCACTGAGATGCACCAGTGAAGAGGAGACACTGATAGGCAGCACTGATGGGTGCTGATGGGCGGCACTGATGGGGCTGAACTGATAAATTGGGCACTGATGATCAGTGCCTTGATTATCTGTGTAAGTGTCCCCCGTCACACTTGCCAGTTACGACTCTCCTCTTCTTATGCTGTGACAACGCGTGAGGAGAGGAATGCCGATAACCGGCAAGTTTGTTTATACAGGATCAACTGTAATTAGACACATGATAAAGGGGGACTGTGATTGGCCATTTACCCCATATGGGATCAGCTGTGCCTGAAGTACACATCGATTACAGAGCGGGCTAGATGCTCGCCCCAAGGGGGTGTCATTCTGGGAGGACGTCCATAATGAACACAGTATGCACGAGGACCTGGGAAGTCAAGCATAGAGACATCACCAGTAGATACCCCAAGAGATATATGAACTCCCCTGCTCGCCCACGGAGCTGATGCGAGTGCCCTGCGGTCGCGATAACCGCCGTGCCCCCGCGATTGCTCAGGGCACACGGAGAACCGGATCTGTGTATGTAAACACAGAGATCCCAGTTCTCTGAGGGAAGAAGAGATGAACAACGATCTGTCATCTCCCCTACACAGTCCCCTCCCCCCTTCAGTTAGAACACACGCTAGGGAACACATTAACCCCTTGATCGCCCCCTAGTGGTTAACCCCTTCACTGCCAGTGACATTTTTTACAGTAATCAATGCATTTTTATAGCACTGATCGCTGTAAAAATGCCAATGGTCCCAAAAATGTGTCAAAATTGTCCGACGTGTCCACCATAATGTCGCAGTCCCGATAAAAATCGCAGATTGCCACCATTACTAGTAAAAAAAAAAAAATAATAATAAAAATGCCATAAAATTATCCCCTATTTTGTAGACGCTAGAACTTTTGCGCAAACCAATCAATATACGCTTATTGCGTTTTTTTGGGGGTTTTTTTTTAACCAAAAATATGTAGAAGAATACATATCGGCCTAAACTGAGGTTTTTTTTATATATTTTTGGGGGATTATTATTAAAGCAAAAAGTAAAAAATATTGCGTTTTTTTTCAAAATTGTCGCTCTTTTTTTGTTTATAGCGCAAAAAATAAAAACTGCAGAGGTGATAAAATACCACCAAAAGAAAAAAAGGACGTCAATTTTGTTCGGGTGCAACGTTGCAGTCCCGCTAAAAATCGCTAAAAAACGCAGATCGCCGCCATTACCAGTAGAAACAATAAAAAAAAAGTCCCTAAATCTATCCTGTAGTTTGTAGACGCGATAACTTTTGCGCAAACCAATCAATATACGCCTATTGTGATTTTTTTTTTTAAACTGATGAATACATTAGATTTTTTATACATTTTTTTTTGGATATCTATTATAGCAGACAGTAAATACATTTTTTTTTTAAATTGTTGGTCTTTTGTTTATAGCGCAAAAAATAAAAACCGCAGAGGTGATCAAATACCACCAAAAGAAAGCTCTATTTGTGGGGAAAAAAAATTTGTTTGGGTACAGCATTGCATGACAGCGCAATTGTCAGTCAAGGCCTTTAGTGACGAAACCGGTCGGGCGAGGAGACGCTATCCTGCCACCTCAAATTTTAAACTCTCAGCTGCAGTTTTTAAGCCTTGATGCACCGTGTTTTCTATGCTGTGCACAGTGTCTGAATAAAACACCTTACAAAAAAGGTTTTTTACACTATCGGAAGCCTCCCTTTTTTACTTCCTTTGGGAATTTGCTTGACGAACATGAGGTTCTGATCTGGCCATTGGAGGAACTGTCGGAGAGAGGCATATCCCTTCTTATACCACTATTCCCTTTTATGTCAGGAGCTGACAATTTCCTATGCTTGTTTGACCTTCCATAACAGAAGGTCCACCATGTGGGGAAGGAGTGTTGGAAGTCTGTTGGACTTCAATTATTTATTCACATTCATATTGTGTTCGTTTAGCGCAGCTTTTTTGTATTTTATATTTGTTCATGTGTATATCTCTCACATTTTTGTTGCTGCTTATTTTTTTGCACTTAACACACAAACGCAGTATTTTTTTGTTTTTCATAGTGTCACTAAACCCACAACAGTAAAGTCAGTCTGTATATGCAGTAAAGCACGCTTGTTATACTGTGTAACCTAAGGGGTTATTCCTCTGCGTTGTGTAAAAAGGCTGTTTGATCCTGTATGCAAAGATCCTCCTCCACTTCCACTGAATCCAAAACATGTCCAGATAAGACAGAGTTACTGGCGGCACTCTGCACATGCTCAGTTTGGTGTTTATTGCTAGAGGGTTTATTTTTTTTTTTGGTAGCGTGCATGTGATCAGCACAAGGCCAATCAGCACTGTCCAGACAGAGGGTCAGGGGGTTCTGTATACTGATAGGACAGCCAGTGCAATATGAAAACTCCTCCTACAAGCATTATTCAGGCACTGATAGAAGTCACAAGACTGCTATATACTGCTGGTGAGAAATGCATTTAGCAGTTTATATTTACTAAAATAATTGCATTTCCATGTTATGTTTACTGTAGGAAACCTGGCCCTGGGTTTAGTAACACTTTAAGAGATAAGCAAGCTTTCCATAGTACAACCCGCTGATTTATTGTAATAAGTATTTGTGCATCTACTTACATAGGTACAAGGATACATCGCATATAAACACAGCCAACACCACTACTAGCTCCAGCATGTATACCTCAGCACAAGCTTCACCCCCCCCCCCCCCCCAATGCATTTCAACCAATAGGTCATTCTCAAGGGGTTGCAGGCTTGACTGGGACCATTCTCATGTGCAAAGCATATTCAAGTTTTAGAATGGCCCAGTCAAAGTCCAGACCTAAATCCAATTGAGAATCTGTGGCAAGACTTAAAAATTGCTGTTCACAGATGCTCTCCATCCAATCTGACAGAGATTGAGCTATTTTTCAAAGAAGAATGGGCAAAAATGTCACTCTCTAGATGTGCAAAGCTGGTAGAGATATCCCCAAAAAGACTTGCGGCTGTAATTGCAGTGAAAGGGGGTTCTACAAAGTATTGACTCCGGGGGGCTGAATACAAATGCACACCACACTTTTCACTTATTTATTTGTAAAAAATTTTGAAAACCATTTATCATTTTCCTTCCACTTCACAATTATGTGCCACTTCGTGTTGGTCTATCACATAAAATCCTAATAAAATACATTTAGGTTTTTGGTTGTAACATGACAAAATGTGGGAAATTTCAAGGCATTTGAATATTTTTTCAAGGCTCTGTATAGGGGTTGATTTACTACAACTGGAGAGTGGAAAATCTGGTGCAGATGTGCATAGAAACCAATCCGCTTCCAGGTTTTTTTGTTGAAGCTTAATTGAACAAGCTGAAGTTAGAAGCTGATTGGCTACCATGCACAGCTGCACCAGATTTTGCACTTACCAGTTTTAGTAAATCAACCTCATAGTTTGACTGTGATAGTGTGGTGGACAATATGGCACTAACAAACACTGGCTGGGAGAATTACTAACTGACTAACTGACATCACTAGTGGCATTCATACAGTGATCAGTAATAATACTATACACTGTACTAATGACACTGGCTGGGAAGGTGTTAACATCAAGAGGCAATCAAGGGGTTAACTGTGTGCCTAACAATGTGTAATATTTGCTGCTTTTACAGAAGCCCCTTTCACACTGAGGCGCTTTTCAGGCGCTAAAGTGCTAAAAATAGCGCCTGCAAAGCGCCCTGAAAGAACCGCTGAATGCACTCCAATGTGAAAGCCCCGAGGGCTTTCAAGCTGGAGCGGTGCGCTTGCAGGGTGGTTTAAAAAGTCCTGCAAGCCGCATCTTTGGAGCGCTTTAGGAGCAGTGTATTTACCACTCTTAAAGCGCCCCTTCCCATTGAAAACAATGGGGCAGCGCTCCAAACCCACCTGCAAAGCTGCAGCGGTGCTTTGCGGGCGGTTTTAACCCTTTTTCGGCCGCTAGCGGGGGTTAAAACTGCAACGCTTCAGTGTGAAAGTATACTTACTGATCTGACTGTTTTTTAGAATCAGGACTGCAGATAATACTGGGGTGCTGTGACGTGGCTATTCCAGCTTACGCATGTATTTGCAAATGTGTGCAAACTAAACCCCTTGGTTTTAACGTAAACTGTTAGGTCAATTTGGTTTTGTTGCAGGCTGGCTGATAATTTGAGCTGGGAATTTTTTAGCTCTAGCTCTTTTTTCTCCCTGCTTTTCAGGGAGAAGAAATAGCCAGATTGCTGTTCACTGTACACATATTTGTAAATACAGAATTCTGTGTGTGATTGGACACAGCCGTTCAGCACGTTTCAGCCAAAATCCTGCTGCCAAATTTGTGCTGTGCCCACGGCATGGGACAGCGGGGGCCATGTGCATGCATGCCCTAACATGTACGTTGTAGAGCCTGCAACTGCCCCCCGCTCGCAGTATATTTACTGTGAGTGGTTGGCAGGTGGTTAAAGTGGTTGTAAACCCCAGATATGAAATATAAACAAAGCATACCCATATCTATAGTGTGTACTTGTCTCAATTAAAAGCATTAAGTGGCATTTCTGTCTGCTGCTTAGTTCCTCTGCTATCAACATGAATCACTTCTGACAAGTTTTCCTGACACCAAGAGAAAAATGGTGACGGGGAGGGAGCTCCAGCACACAGCCTGTGATTGACAGCCTCAGCTCTGTTCATGTGTGAAAGGCTATAGAGAAGAGAAGACTGCAAGTAAACAGGCACAACTTATGTAGGAGGGTTTGTTTCATCTGTGTATATCACCTGAGGCCAGTTACTGCACTGGGTATATGTAGGGGTTACAACCACTTTAAGTATGCAGATCAGATGTGATGATTTTTAAGTGATATTAAGCCCTTTAGGTTCAGGAGCAGAGATCGATACCTAGGAGTTTCCAAACTTTCTAAACAAAGGGCCAGTTTACTGATCTTCAGACTTTAAGGGGAGTAGAGTGTGGCCAGTGGAAGTAGAAAATGAACTGGCATCAGTCACTGGAGTAAAGAAGGTCCCATCGTTGATGTCATTGGAAGGAACAGTGCCCCCATTGTTGGTGTCATTGGGAGAAATAGTTTCCCCATCATTGGTGTTATTGGGGCGCAATAGTGCCCCATCGTTGATGTCAGTGGAAGGAATAGTGCCCTATCATTGGCATCAGAGGAAGGAATAGTGCCCTATCATTGGCATCAGAGGAAGGAATAGTGCTCTATCATTGGCATCAGAGGAAGGAATAGTGGTCCATCATTGGTGTCAGTGGGAGGAATAGTGCCCCATCATTGGTATTAGTGGGAGGTATAGTGCCCATCATCCGTATCAGTGGAAGGAATAGTGCACTATCGTTGGTGTCAGTGGGAGGTATAGTGCCCCATTATTGGTGTCAGTGGCAGGAAATATGTCCCATTGTTGGTAGAGATGGGACAGATAAAGCCAAGCCATGATCCACATCCATCCCCTGGGCCGCAGTTTGGAGACCACTGCTCTAGATCAGTGGTTCTCAACCTCAGTCCTCAAGTACCCCCAACAGGCCATGTTTACAGGTTTTCCTTTATCTTGCACAGGAGCTTTAAATCAGAATCAATGGCTTGGTATTGTGGACAGCTGTTTTATCTAAGAGAAATTCCCAAAATATGGCCTGTTGGAGGTACATGAGGACTGAGGTTGAGAACCACCGTCCTAGATGATACTTCTTGCTCTTTACAATTGTCCCTTTCCATCTCTTTTGGCAGGTCCCCAACCAGCTGACCCCACCCTGGGTTTCTCCTTTAGCTGGCTGGGCTTAAGAGACACTTGTGCATGCACATTCCTGTTTGCAACCTATAATGTTTGTTTTGTCAAAGGTGGCCTTTCGGAGGGTAATACATATCTTAATGCATGGTTTCATGGCAGCTAGTGTCCCAACTTCTTCTCTTTCTCCCTGGAATGTGGGTGGGCCCTGCCATCATCACTTACCATGCAGGACAAGTAGTGTCCCTGCATTGTATGTGATGACGTCAGCAAGAAGGAAGACTACATGATCAAAGAAGGAGAGGGGCTTCATGGAAATGGGCATCATTGGTAGAGTGGGGTAAGGTGGGTATCCCTCTTTATTTGATCCCCCTGATGCTAAATGACCATTATATCCTACATAAACCAGGAAGGTGGGGGTCACCCACATTTGAGTTGTAATTTTTTTGGCCAGTGCGGAGTCAGGCTTTAAAAATAAGGCCTACATTAATTTGGCTTAAACCAAGTTGTCAACCCTCGGTAATGAGCTCAAGGCAGATTATAACGGACTCCAAACAAGATTTCTCTAATGCCTATGAATAAATATAGACCGGTTTCAGGGGATTATCAGAGGAGATGATATTTGAAATGATGGTGACACAGATATGAAATGTATTTTTGAACACGTAGATGACTTCCTGTCTAGTAATCCCATCATAGAAAACTGGCAACGGTCATTTGGTGCCACCTTTTGTGAAAACAGCAGCTAAGATGGATGCCAAATATTGGAATGTTTGCACAGGTGTGGGAAGGTTCTACGCTCATAGTAGTGAGTGTGACTAATAGATCTTTTATGTCAATTACTTTTCTGTTTTGTGTTAAGGGAACCTCTTATTAGGAAAGCTGTAAAAACTATTATTTATTTAAATTGGAGTCTATCAACAGCAACATTTTACAGAACAGGAAATTTTCAGTTTCACCATTTTAAGCAAAATTAGCTTAAACCGGAAAAAAAACTCAAGTTTCCAAAAATTGCTGGTAGGCTGGATTTTATTGCAGCAGAGACTTTGCTGTCTTCTCACAACAAAATAGGTTTTCCTGCCTGCCAGCAATGTTTTTGTACTCACTGTACAGCCTCGGCATCTGCTGTGTGCTAAAATGAATTAACTCCAGCTCATATAGGTGGGAGTTATGTCACCCTGGGCTAGCCAATCAAGATGACCTAGGACGTTGAACCTGGAAGAAGACCAAGCGAAGAGGTCAGCGGCAGCGATAGAGCAGTGAGGGATATCGCTGCTGTAGCAGCACTGAAGTGGGGTGCTTTGGCAGGTAAGTGATCCATAATGTACAAATAGGCCTGCCAGAAATGTCTTATGTAAAAATATACACTAAGACAAATATGCACAGCTCTGCCTACAATCTGGCATCTCTTGGGATGAACTAACACCTGTGTGCATGCACAGGAAATACCTTAGTTAGGCTGGTCAATCCATATGGCCAAAGACGTCCGACCTGCATGGATACTAGCTGAAGATGTCAGTGGCAGCAATGGAGAGGGAACATCTTGGCCGTTGCAGTGTTGAAGTGGGGCACTTTGACTGGTAAGTCTGCCATAATGTGCAAATAGGCTGTGCGTACCTGCACATTATAGCAAAAAACCCAGGCATAGTCTTAAGGGGACTCAATTGTGTCCCAGTTGATTTGGCTGTTAACTGTCTTTGGGTATCTTAAGATCCACACTATCCATCCTTAATAGTCAATTGAGAGGGGAAGGTGAGGAAGAGATTGGAAATGGCAAAAGTCACAATTCTTAACCAATCCAATCAATTGTTCCTCCAACTGCTCATGGTCTCCAAAGGCCAACTGCTCATGGTCTCAGGGGGAACAACCAATTTCTACCCCTTAGCTTTGGGTAGCTTAAGCTCTACATTGTCAATCCCTAATTAATGAGAGGGAAAGGCGAGAAGGAGTTTGGAAATGGCAAAGGCCACTGTTCCTAGCCAATCCAATCAATTGTTCCTACAACTGCCAACTGCTCATGGTCTCCAAAGGCCAACTGCTTATGGTCTCAGAGGAACAACTGATTGCTACCCCTTTGTTTTACTGATAACTGCCTTTGGGTAACTTAAGCTCCACACCGTCCATCCCCAATAGTCAGCTGAGGGGGAAAGGCGAGGAGGAGATTGGGTTTGTCAGAAGCCACATTTCTATACAGTCCAATTAACTGTTCCTCTGAGAGAATTTGGCTTACTTTCTGACGGGGAAGAAACCATTCATACTCCTTAATTGAGCTAATAACTGTCTTTGGGTAGCCAACTGCCAATGACTCATGGTTTCCAAAAGCCAACTGCTTGTGGTCTCAGGGGGAACAACCAAATTCTACCCCATTGTTTGGCTTATAACTGTCTTTGGGTAGCTTAAGCTTCACACCGTCCATGCCTAGCAGTTGAGAAGGGAAGGTGAGGAGGAGATTAGAAATGGCAAAAGCCACTATTTCTGACCAACCCGATCAATTGTTCCTCCAACTGCTCGTGGTCTCCAAAGGCCATTTGCTCATGGGTTATGGGGGAACAACCAATTTCTACACATTTGTTTGGCCAATAACTGCCTTTGGGTAGCTTAAAGTGGTGTTCCGGCCAAAATTATACTTTTTTAATAAAAATACCCCCATAATACACAAGCATAATGTATTCTAGTAAAGTTAGTCTGTAAACTAAGGTCTGTTTTGTTCGTTTATAGCAGTAGTTTGTTATTTTATAAAATTACAGCGGGCCGTGGCCATGTTAAGTGTGGGCATCTGAAGCCAGACTGTATTTTTTCCTGGATCTCATCCTTGCAGATCTTGCACATGCTCAGTGCAGCGCAAGCAGTGTAATAGGTTTCAGGTCAGGTTTCCATAGCAATGGCAGTTTCAGAGGAAGTTGCCGCCCCTTCCCAGAAGGCATTGCAAACAGGAAATGATGCGATGGGCCGCGGCCAGGAAGGAGGAAGTGAAAAATGAATACAGCAGATATACAGTAGCTGCTGAGAAAAAAAAATTTAAAAATATCCAATTTTTTTACAGAGCATGGTTTAGTGAGGGATGCTGAAGAGTTGTAAAAGTGGGTGGAACTCCACTTTAAGGTCCATCCCTAATAGTCAGTTGAGAAGGGAAGGCGAGGGGGAGATTAGGAATGTCAGAAGCCACATTTCCTAAACAGACCAATCAACTGTTCCTCCTGAGAAAAGCTGGTTTATAGTCTGAGTGGGGAATAACACATTGCTACACCACGATTGGGCCAATAACTATCTTTGGGTAGCTTAACCAGTTCCCGACTGGCTCACGCAGATATAATGCGGCAGATTGGCTCTCCTGGGCGAAACCCGGTACGCGTACGTCCTTCCGCTTTTCGGCCACCAGCGGTCATGCAACCGCTATACGGCGGGGGACACGATGCATGTGGCACTATCGCCGCCGGCCACGCGCGATCGCGTGCACAAGCGCCAGCACAGGGATTTGTGTGTGTAAACACACAAATCCTTGTGCTGTCAGGGAAGAGATAACATATTGTTTGTTCCTACTAAGTAGCAAAAACGATCTGTCGCCTCTCCTAGTCACTCCCATCCCCACACAGTTATAACACACTGGGGGAACACACAGTTAACCCCTTGATTGCCCCCTAGTGTTAACCCCTTCTCTGCCAGTGACATTTACACAGTAATCAATGCATATTTATAGCACTGACTATTGTATAATTGTCAATGGTCAATTGTCAAAAAAGTGTCAAAAGTGTCCGATCTGTGCGTCGCAATGTCGCAGTACCGCTAAAAATCGCAGATCACTGCCATTACTAGTAAAAAAAAAAAATAATAATAAAAATGCCATAAGACTTTTCCATAGTTTGTAGACGCTATAACTTTTGCACAAACCAATAAAAATACGCTTATTGTGATTTTTTTTTTTTTACCAAAAATATGTAGAAGAATACATATTGGCCTAAACTGATGAAGAAATTATTATTTTTTTTTAAATTGGGGGATATTTATTATAGCAAAAAGTAAAAAATATTGCTTTTTTTCAAAATTGTCGCTCTTTTTTTGTTTATAGCGCAAAAAATAAAAACCACAGAGGTGATCAAATACCACCAAAAAAAAGCTCTATTTGTGGGGAAAAAAGCAACGCAGTGCCAAATTGTAAAAAGTGCTCTGGTCAGGAAGGGGGTAAAGTCTTCCTGGGCTGAAGCGGTTAAGCCCCACACCTACCATCCCTAAAGCCTTGTACACACGATCGGATTTTCGTCAGGGAATTGTGTGCTGACCGACTGTTGGCCTAAAATCTGACCGTTAGTACGCTCCATTGGACAATTGTTGTCCGCCAACAAATGTTGGATGGCAGGCTAGTAAATTTTTCATGGACAAAGGTCTGTTGTCAGATTTTCCAATCATATGTACACAAGTCCGTCACACAAAAGTCCAAAGTACAAACACGCATGCTCGGAATCAGTGCTCACCAAACACAACATTAGTAAAAGGTGCCCAAAGGGTGGCGCTCAAGAGCTGAAATTCCACGTAGTACGTCACTACGTTCGTGTTTGTTGGCCGACAATTTTGTACCGTTTGTATGCAAGACAAGTTCCTGGCACACGCCCTTCGGACGCCTTGTTGGCCAACAATCTGATCATGTGTATGAGGCTTTACAATCAATTGAGAGAAGGATAGGAAGAAATTGGGAAAGGCAAAAGCCACATTTCCTAACCAGTCCAATCAACTGTTTCTTCTTAAGCCTCATACACACGATCGGATTTTCCGCAGACAAAACCTCGGACTATTGTCTGAAGGCGTGTGCCTGGATTTTGTCTTGCATACAAACGGCAAGGAATTGTCGGCCAACAAACACGAACGTAGTGACTTACTACATGGTTTTTCAGCTCTTTAACGCCACCCTTTGGGCTCCTTCTGCTAATTTCGTGTTAGTAGAAGTTTGGTGAGTGTTGATTCGCGCTTTTCATTTCACGCTTTTCATTTAGCGCTTTTCATTTAGTGCTTTTCAGTTTGCGCTTTTCATTTCATGCTTTTCAGTACGTTTCTGAATGGCCAGTCATCAACCAGACATGTTGCTGAATGGGAGGAGATAACGTGTTATTTATTATTGGCTTTGGAGTTATTGCTTTGACCCAAGTCCAGTCAAGGAACAGTAGGAGGAAGATTTCTTAGACCAAAAATTGTTTGCTTTGTTAATCGTGACCAATTATGTCATATGCCTTTGCTGCGGGAGCTCCAGGAGAATAATCCTGAGGATTTTCGGAATTATCTCCGGATGGCGGACCCCTGCTTTCACCAACTCTTGGCATTGTTGACCCCCTATATTAAGAAGCAGGACACATGCATGAGGCTTTTACTTTATTTTTTGGTTGAATAATAATGATTTGATTTGTTATATTTTCTATATTTTTGGATGCATAGAATGCACTTTTTGGTTAAGTTCTATTGGCAGATAGCATGTCTAATTTTATTTGTTTTCTTTTTTTAATGCACAATAAAAACATTGTGGAGAATAATAATTGGCTATGTGTTTTACTTCAAATGACAGTTTGGGAGTAGGCAGTTACATTTAAAAAAAATACAATGTAAAATTGACAAGGGACACCAACATAGTTGTATCTTCGATCTTAAAAACTACAGGATAATGGTGTTGTGTTAACTTGCCAAAAAAAGCCTTTGAAAATTAGTTTGCCATAACTCCATCAGTATCACCAGCAAAGCAGCTTCATTATTATCCCATTAAAGAAGAAGAGAATTGTGAGCTGCATTTCGAGATTTCATTATTTGCCCCGTCACGAATGTTAATTCTCCATTACGAACGCTAGTTTGCAAGACCGACCGCTTCTGGCTCGTCCTTGCTTCCGAGCATGCGTGTCTGTACTTTGGACTTTTGTCCGACGGACTTGTGTACACAGGCTTGAAAAATCCGACAACACACATATGTTGGTGGAAAATTTGAAGATGTGCTAGCCAACATTTGTTACAGGAAAGTCGGACAACAATTCTGATGTCCCACTGATGAAATCTGATGAAGCATACGCACATGGTCGGATTTTCCTCCAACAGCCTGACATCGAACATTTCCCGGCGGAAAATCCGATTGTGTTCACGGGCCTTTAGCCTCACATCATTCACAATCAAAAACCCAACTCCGATGTTATACTTTCTCTACAGTTTCTTAAAACTCTTTAACCTTCTAACCTTTTTTTCTTGTTTTTCAGTCCCAACTATCATGTACAAAAAATTGTTGCTGCCCTCCAAAATCTCCATAAAAGTCCAGTAGAGGATACCAGTAGAGTTTATTTTGAGAGGGCTCCTCAAAGCTTGTCCCCTAATATAGAATCTTTTTCGAAGTACAGCAAGCTTCCTACATCTTTGATCCCATTGTGTCACGATTCTTCCCAGCAACAGCAGGATATCGCTGGGAATTCATGCTAATAGAGGCATGCAGTTCCTATCAGAGGTCAACAAGAGCAAGACGGCCGTTTAACCCTTTGGGTGGATGAATGAGTCATGTCCTACAGAACACATTTTAAAGCCCAGATATGTCAAATCAGCACTTCTCGCCTTTTTAAAGAGATTCTATCTTTAATAGTATTGTTTTTAATTCTTTACATATTTGAATATGTGATAATTGTCTTTAGAGTATATCTATGTCAACTTTTTTTAATTTTGGATAATATACTGCTGTTATTTTTTTTGCCATCTTTATTGCATTAGAGAGAATTTTCTTCATTTCCTACCCTTTAGAGTCAACAGGAAGTGAAAGGATGTCTTCCCAATGTGAGCGATATCTCCTCCTAGACAGTTGCCTTAGGAATAAGTGTCCCCATTGAAAGATGGGGGCACAGACAGCAATCAAAGCCTGACTGTTCAAAATATTTATATGTATGTAAATAAATGACAGGTGCTCTCTACATAAATATCCATTTGGAAGGTCCAGAAAGTCTTCCTTATTTTTGGAAATTCATTAACTGTTGGTGGGTCTAAAGTTCAATTGAACTGGACCCTACCAGCATGCTGTGTGGAAGCAGTGGACTCTCTGCTAAGTTCCGACACGCCTCTGCTGAGTCAGACCTATAGCCCTACAATCAGAAAAGTTTACACTTCCTGCCGATTGAAGAGCTCTAACAATGACTCGGCAAGGGGTGTGTTTGACACCTTCGGAGAACCCACTGCTTCCACACAAAGCTCAAGGGTCCTTCTCTATATCTTGCTGGCAGGGGAGAGGCATTTCTACTCAGCTCTGATTCCCAGCCGCTGTGCGAATTTGGCTCCTGCAAGCCCCTGGTATTTGGCGAAGGTCTCCTAGGTGGCTTGCCTAGACAAGAATCAAGGTGGGGCCACCATAAAAAAAAAGGCAGCATTTAGCCACTTTTGGAAGCAGCAGTCTATCTGCCCCAGATCGCCTGTTCAAATTAACAAGAATACTGCACTACACTTTTCACTGAAGTTGGGAATGAGACAAAATGTATCCTTACACCCCTTCCCCACACTGCAAAGGTTAAATGCTTGTTTAGTCTAGTTGTGCAGAGATAGCAAGGTCTCTCAATTAATGTACTGAAATCAAGAAATAAACAGAGGGTGAGCCGGCCTAGTGCATTATCCTGATTTGACTTTATTAGGTAAAACTCCAGTTGGCTCTGAGGAAGAGGCGATACCTCGAAACACGTCAGTCGGTCTTAGTGTGGGACGTTTCATCTGTTTTGTGATACCATGGAGGTAAAGCTGCCTAGTATTTGATATGCTGTATTCAAGCGCATGTTCGTGAGTATCATTTTTTATCTAAAAATAATAAGTAAAACTACTATGGGGCCCGCCTTCAAGCCCAGGAGATATGTGTTGTTTATGTTGAGCACTCAATTAATGTGACTGGTCCACCTCAGTGTCCTCCCTAAGACACTTCAGGCCGTAGTTGCAGACTCACCCCCTCATGTACAATGCAGGGTGTGCATGATGACACAGGGGGACTACTACTCAAGGCCTGAAGCTTGAGGACAGTGCTGGAGCCTGAAATAAGGTAAGTTATACACCTTATCTCTGCACCCCTGTATTATCACAAGCATTTGACCCTGGGGGGGGGGGGGGTTCCAGAGTTCAGCTTTAAGCTTCTAAATGATGGGGTAGTGACCTCCTCTAGTTAGGCTGTCAGGCTAAATCTTGTTTGTGGCATCACTGTAGTAAGTGGAGCTGTGATCTATTGTTTTTGTCTGGTCAGGGTTTCCTAAGCTGGGTGTTTGATTTCTCCCACCTGTTTCTGGAAGAAGCTTTCATAATATAGGGCAGGAAGAGTCAAATGACCAATATGAATATTTATCACGCTCCAGCCAATCCCTACAGGGAGGCATCCAGAAGGTGGCCGAGGAGGTGATAAATATCTGCCAGGATTTTTTAGAGTGTTTGTTCCTCTCCGGGGAGGGTTTCAGTACTCCTGCGACTGCTGCCTCCGCGAGATGGTTATTGATAAGAAGAAATTGCAGTCTGGGCCTCCTCAGCAGGAGCTGGGCTGAGGGCCTGGAGAAGATTACTAAACAGGATTGTTTGTGTTACAGTCTGGGCCTCAACAGGAGCTGGGTTGAGGGCCCAGAGGAGACTGGTGAAGGATTAATGCAGGAAGGTACTGTCTGAAGTCCTGGTCTGTAGAAGGACCTGTTATCTCCCTCACCTAGGATCTCCTGGTGGAAGATGGATGGTGGTCAGCTCCTGGGACACTATCAGTACAGTAGGACCTCATTCAGTACCTTCATGTTTGACTGCATTTATGAGGATTTAGTGTAAAGTGGGATTTTTCTCACTCTCCCCTCCTTGTCTGACCAGAGACCATGTTGACCTTTCGTTTGACCCTTAAGATTGTTCTCCCATGGCTGTCGGTCGTTTTGGAGTATCCTAAATCCCTTTAACCCCTCTCCTGTTTCAAGTTCTTCAGCAATACATTCTAAAAAAGATATCCCCTACCTAGACTGAGCCTGTGTTGTTGGTGTAGATGGAACGGTCCTTGTAGCAGCCTCTGTATTAGCAAGGGAGACCTGGGCATATTCTCAGCAACTCCTCCGGGATAAGTGCTCCAATTGCATTAGGCATTTTGAAAAGTATTGAGGAAATGTCGAGAAAAAAAGTTATTTGTGGGTTTAGGCGCTCATTCACATGGCTGACCTTTTTTTTTTAAATAGGCAGTGCTCAATGCATATTCTTTTTTGTATCTGATTTTTATTGGGAAGTAGAATCATTTTCACTTTCTGCCATTGTTACCATACTAGTGAATTCTTCTTTATATTCAAATGGGCTACAACACCGACATCTGCTGGCCACATAGAGAACTGCACATCCCCTCCTTTGTTGTATTTTCCATCATCTGCAAAAGGCATGAGCTTACAATGCAGTATGGCCAATTCATATTAATGCAGCATGGAAAAGTGTGCAATAGCACAAGCATTCTTGCAGCAGGCTTTTTTCTGGCAGGCTTGCCAAGGTGCCATTTATTCTTAATGGCATCTTAAACGCACCAGCCAATTCACGTGCGCTGAATCACACCGCAATGCATGGTGTCCTATTGACATATTGTAGTGCGATCTGATTGAAAGATGCCCGTTCTTATTTTGTGTGATTGTTGCATGAAGGAAAACCCATTGAATTGAACATGATGCACCTTAATGCACAAAAATGCAAGTGCACCGTCACGTCCGCATAGATGTAAAGCAGCCTAAGGCTATCTTCACATTTTTGTGCTTCTGTTTGAATGCATTTTCTATGTGTTTTTCAATGCAAATGCATTGACACACTTTTTTTTGCATCTTGTGCCTTCATACATCATGTGTTTTTCATGTTGCCTAATTAGAAACTATTTGGGCTTATTCACACTATGGCTAGGTTCACACAAGCTTGAGCTTCTTCAGACATTTTTGGACCATTTGTCTATGTGCGTTAATACATGCGTTTTCAGGCTTGAGTGTTTTTATTTAAGCCAATAGAATGATAGTTACCAGGAGAAGGAGACACAAAAAAATGACACGAAAAAAATGCTTATGCGCATGCCTCCTCACATCTGTGCACTGCATTTTTTCAAATATCTCAGTGCGTATTTTTTTGGCCACTTTCATGTTCTTTGGGGCCCATAGAAGTTCTTGTGTCCAGCCACTGCTAATAAACCTAAATAGTATTTTATTGCTCAAAATAAAAAGATCCCACAATGGTTGAAAGCACATTAAAAACAAACATCAATGGATGTGCAAAAACACTCAGCATGCATTGGAAAATGTATTAAAAACACATCACAGCTATTATACTCCATAAGGCCGGCTATACATGATTTGAATCTCGGCCAGTTCAGCAGGAACCGGCTGAGATTCCAATCGTTTTTGGGTAGGCAGATTGTAACAATTTGATTGATTGATCAACTTGGGTACAACCATCCTGCTGGATTCTCTTGCGAATATCACTAGCTACTAGCGATAATCACTGTCTTCTCCCCGGCGGGGGCAGATTACTGTCTTCTCCCCGGCGGGGGCAGATTACTGTCTTCTCCCCGGCGAGGGCGGTGGGTGGTACTCATACGGTCGGGCGGTGATGCAGAGGGATCGCTCTGATGCTCCGATGACGGTGGCCATCTTCCCTTCTGGATCTCCCCGTACATCCTCCCTGTCCCCGGTACTGGCTAATACGATCGCTTCTCTTCTCAGCCAATAGTGATCCTCCCACTTCCTGATTGGCTGGGAGGAGAAGCAGGAAGATAATAGCGAATATTAATTCGCTAATGTCACACAACTGGGTGGGCTCAGGGGGGGCCCCAAGCTCACCCTTTTTTTAAAGCCAATTAGAGCCTCAGGCTCTAATCCATGTGCTTAAAAAAAAAAAAACCCCATTGGAATCCATGCGTTCGGAACCCTGCTAGGAGATTAGGGGCTGGGCGCATGTATTAGGGGTTCGGTGCCCCTGTGCCCCATATGAAGCTGCCGCCACTGGTGAGGAGGCAGTATGTCGTCTCCTCACCACCAGTTTTACCCCTGTAAAATCTTTGTTACTGCACACATTCTTTGAGCAAACTCAATATTTTCTTTCATTTACTTCTCCTGTCTAACCACTCTGCGTTCTGCCCCTCCAGCGCTCACTGGAGCGTCAGGCTGTGGAGGGAGTGGGAGCGGCTGGCTCAGGCTCTCAGTGTCGCACAGGCATCTGGATAGATCCCTATATTATTGTCAGGATTCCTGCAGAGCCTGGCACAGCAATGTGACTTCAGCAAGAGGAAACATTTGCTCTTATTTTGTGGGCCAGTGGGAGTGCACAACAGTGTAAACTTATTGACATGAAGGATCTTAGTGTCGGGACAAAAGGGGGCAAAAGTCCTGGACACAGTGTTACTATGTAAAGGGGGAGCTCTGGGAGATTCAGCCATTCCCTTCTCCTTGGTCTTCACTGACAAGAGTGACTGCACTGTCAGCAGTACTTTTTTTGACTGTACTGCCACCTCCGGCACTGACCCTGTGCTCGCTTCTGTCACTTGTTATAAACACAGAAGCTGGCTTCCTCTGTCGGTTTCTGTGTTTACCACAAATGGCAGCGCGCCCCTCCTCTGGGCTCACACAGAATGCCCCCTGCCCTGCAACATGACAGCAGAGCCCAGCCTCCTGGCAGCTGCTACTCCTGCACTGATGACTGGGTGAGTAGCACCGGGGGGGGGGGGGGGGGGGGGGGTGGAAGAGCTCTGTACTGAAGGGGGGGAGGTAAGAACTCTGTACTGGGGGAGGTGGGAGGAGAGATGGAGTAACAGCTCTGTAGGGGGAGGGGGGAAGGGCTTTTTAATGATGGGGGGTTGAAGAAAGAGCTCTGTACTGGGGTACCCACTTCTAAGCCCTGCACCCCATGCAATGCCCACTCCTGAGTCCTGCACCCTGTGGAATGCCCACTCCTGAGCCCTGCACCTTGTGTAATGCCCTACACCCCATGCAATGCCCACTTCTGAGTCCTGCTATCCTGTGTAGTGCCCACTCCTGGGCCCTGCACCCTATGCAATACCTGCTCCTGAGCCTTGCACCCTGTGCAATGCCCACTTATGCACCCAGTGCAATGCCTACTCCAGAGCCTTGTGCCCTCTGCAATACCCACTCCTGAGCACTGCATGATACATTCTCCTGAGCCCTGCACCCTGAAATATATATGCACTGCTTAGCCATCCTCATACTAACTCCACAGACACAGGGACATTTTTTCCCAAATGACACTGATGAGCATATTCTTCAATCCAGTGACACCCCCACCACTGGGATATTTTTTTCTTCAAGTGACACCACTGACGCAGGGGCATTTTTTTCTCTTCATCTCCAAGTATGTATGTATGTACTGGGGGGGAGGGTTGAAGGAGGAGCTCTGTACTGGGGTACCCACTCCCGAGCCCTGCACCCTGTGTCATGCCCACTCCCGAGCCCTGCACCCTATGCCATGCCCACTCCTGAGCCCTCTACCCTGTGCCATGCCCACTCCTGAGCCCTGCACCCTGTGCCATGCCCACTCCTGAGCCCTGCACCCTGTGCAATGCCCACTCCTGAGACCCGCACCCTGTGCAATGCCCACTCCTGAGACCCGCACCCTGTGCAATGCCCACTCCTGAGACCCGCACCCTGTGCAACGCCCACTCCTGAGACCCGCACCCTGTGCAACACCCACTCCTGAGACCCGCACCCTGTGCAACACCCACTTCTGAGACCCGCACCCTGTGCAACGCCCACTCCTGAGCCCTGCACCCTGTACAATGCCCACCCCTGAGCCCTGAACCCCGTACAATGCCCACTCCTGAGTCCTGCACCCTGTGCAATGTCCACTCCTGAACCCTGTACAATGCCCACTCCTGAGCCCTGCACCCTGTGCAATGCCCACTCCTAAGCCCTGCACCCCACAATATATATGCACTGCTTAGCCCTCCTCAGACTAACACCACAGATGCAGGGACTTTTTTCCCAAACGATGCTGATGTATGCCATTTTTGCTCTTAGCAACACCACTGTCGCAGTGGGAATTTTCTTTCTTCCAGTGACTAAATTTAGGATTTACTCTACACTATGTGAATGTTTTTATTCCCCTGTACTTTAGGATCAGACTTAAAGTGTGAGTGTCTTGGCAATATCCTAGATACAAGGCAGGATGGGGGGATGCCATTTCTGGGAGTTTTTCAGCCAGGATTCTGGAGGTATGTAAATGGTCTACAGCTATAGCAAGGGCATTATTCAACTTCAGTCCAAACTGCACAGTTTATTTTTATCTACAGGCGCCCCTTATTTTCATGTTTTTTTTAAACATTAGGTATTTCTTTAACTACTTGCCGCCCGCCCACCGTCAAATGACGGCGGGACAGTGCAGCTCTCATCCTGGGACGGCGTGACCTCGATCTCTGTAAAGAGCCGCGCCCGCGGTTCTTTAACCATGTGATCGGCTGTGTCCAATCACAGCCGGTCACATGTAAACACGGAGATGCTGGTAAACAGAGTGTGTGCGAGGAGAGCCAATCAGCGGCATCTCCTCGCAGGGAACAACAAAACATGTAATCGGGGCACTGATCATCAGTGCCCTGATTACAATATAGCGCCACCATGTCACCAATCAGTGCCAGCAATTAGTGCCCACCAGCTCCCACAAGTGCATCAATCAGTGCCCATAGTGATGCCAGTCAGTGCTGGCTATCAGTGCCGCCTATCAATGCTGCCCATCAATGCCCATCACTGCTGTCCATCAATGCCCATCGGTGTCACCCATCAGTGCCGCCCATCAGTGCCTGCTAGTGCCAATTAGTGCCACCTATCAGTGTTCATCAGTGCCACCTATCAGTGCCCCCTATCAGTGCCACATATCAGTGCCCATAAGTGTGGCATATTAGTGCCTCCTCATCAGTGCCACCTAATCAGTAACCATAAGTGCTGCCTCATCAGTGCCCATAAGTGCCACCTCATCAATGCCCACCAGTTCAGCCTATCAGTGCCCATCAGTGCCGCCTCATCAGTGAACTAGAAAAATTACTTATTTACAAAATTTACTGACAGAAACTAAGTAAAAAAAAAAATTTTTGTAAAAAATAAAAATCCCAGCAGTGATTAAATACCACCAATAGAAAAGTCTATTTGTGCGAAAAAAATGAAATGTCATTCAAAGTGCGACAGCGCAGAAAACTGAAAAATGGCCTGGGCAGGAAGGGGGTGTAAGTGTCCTGTAGGCAAATGGTTAAATAATAAAACATTTAACAATAGATGACCAATAAGATTCTGTTCATATTGGAAACCTATTCCAAGAAATAAGCTAAAATAAAAAGCTTCTCCCTCTAAGGCCTTGTTCACACAGACATAAAGAAACAAAGAATTTTGCCCGTGGGACTTTAAATGAAGTGTCCATGGTGATCACATATGAATAAAAAGAGTATAATAGTAACAAAATTTATTGGAATATATAACATCCAGTATAGATCATACACATAGGTGACAGTTACATAGAAACAACAACATGATAAAAAGGTCCAAAAAACATGACCATCATCACATAACATCAAAGTATAAAGAGTACAGATATACGTGATACATCTCTAATCCGACGCGTTTCGCGAGCTCTCCTCGCTTCATCAGGGGCTGATGTGTATATCTGATGTCTGTAATAACAAGTAAAGAGTATATTGAAGTATAATATGTAGTTGAACAATAGCATGAAGTCAGAGCTAGTAATCCGATACCTACTTGTCAGGTACTTGACCCCAAAGAGGGCGGCCCCAGGCAGGGGGCGGCGGGAATGCATCTCCCCCGGGAGCTGAGGGGGAGGAGACCACGACGTTCACACAGACATACTACAGCGTACTTCTGTGTGAGCACCGTGTTTACTTGCACAGGGATGCTCAGGTGTTCTGTGCATCCCCATGCAGGCAGACCCATTCATGGTACTAAGGACACAGCGGCTACACAGAGGGAGCTACTGCTCCCAATCTGACATCCGTGTGGGTGCAAGATCCAGAATGCAGACAGTGTGCATTCAGGGACCCCGTAACCTGCATACACCGGAGAAGCAGCTGTGTCTGTGCAGCCGCTGCAAGAAATATGTCACAGCATCAAGGAACACCATGGAAGGGTCCAACGCTTTTTGGATTGATCACATCACAGCAGGAAAAAGTGATGTTTTGGAGCCATGCAGGACCCCTTCATCAGGCATGTGTGCCCGATGAAGGGGTCATCTGTGGCTCTGAAACATTGCTATCTTCTGCTGTGACATAAAAAATCAATCGGTGCAGCATAGAAAAATATTTTTCATCCTTCACATCTTTTTGTTCTCTTGTCTTAAATGCATTTTTAAATATATCTAGTGTAACTACATGGATTTTTCTTTTATTAGACTTTTTATACTCTGTACAATAACACTCAGACTGAAGGGTAGCACTAGGAGCCAATGAGTGCACATGAACTGGTAAGGCGCATTCTGACAGAGGAACGACCCACCACTTCAAAGTCATACTGCTAAACTGCAGTAAAAAAACGATCATCAAGCTGGCTGTGCTATCTGGCAGGGCTGTGTAATTCTGAGGACTGGCTGAACAGCTCTCATGTACTGTATGTATTTTATGTGTTTATATACAGTAGCTGTCTGCTTAAAATTCAGATTAAAAAAAGAACTCCAGAATGCTATAATCTAAACCTCGCTTTCATAGGCATGCGCAGGGGGTGTGCCGGGTGTGCCTAGGCTCACCCTAATCACCATGTGCGGTGCAGATAACTCCTGCTGATATTTCACCAAAAAGCCCCCCAATGGGGCTCCTAAAAAAAAAATAGAAAAAATAAATAAAAAAGTAAAATAATAAAAAACTACTTACACTGTCCACTGCCCTACTGACATATCCACTGCTCTACTTACACCATCTGTTTAATACATTTGGGGTGCACACCCTAATGCAGGGGTCTCAAACTGGCAGCTCTCCAGCTGTTGCAAAACTACAAGTCCCATCATGCCTCTGCCTGTGGGAGTCATGCTTGTAACCGTAAGCCTTGCAATGCCTCATGGGACTTGTAGTTTTGCAACAGCTGGAGGGCCGCCAGTTTGAGACCCCTGCCCTAATGCAATAAGCTGCACACACCTATGCTCCCTTTTAATGAAAGTATACTGTAATCAGGACAACCAGCTCTATGTAAGAGTCTGCAAGGATCTAACAGTCGCTAAGCTGTAGATAGATTTAAAAATTCATAGCTCTCACATGGCTTCTAATCTGCATTCACTGCATGCATGGCTAAGTCGTGGCACAATATACAAAACTCTGCATCCCCTGACATAAAAGGGTTATGTGCCTTACCTTTTTCAGCCACTAAATGGTGCTGTTGCACACCCTCCAGCACCAATAGAAAACATTTTTCTTTTCATTCTGCCAATACGAGGAATTCTGGTACCAACATGGAGACCATTCATCCTGTTAGCGTGTACCAACAGCCCTGAGAAATAGGGAGGCAGTTCATCCGAAACGCATTGGCTCGTACTATACATTTTTATTCTTTCAATAAACAATTGTTTTCTCCAGCTAAGAGTTGCATCAATCCGGACACTGGGCGCTCTTTCCTTCCCATTCAAGTATTGAGGGGCACCGGAAGTCTTAATCTTTTGGGTTATGCTGCCCCCTACAGGAGGACTGGACACTAGCAAACAAAAAACTGTAACAAGCCTAGAGTATAAAACCTCCTACTACCAGCATGCCTCACTTTTTTGCTTGTGTCCTAGCAGAATGGATGTCCTTTCTCATTTCCACTGGTTTAAGACTTAAGACCTTCTTCTCATGCTATGCTCCAAAACTCTGAAATTCACTTCCTAAGAACGTCAGACAGTCATCTCTCTAAACTCATTCAAATCAAATCTAAAAACGTTTTTCTTTAGACAAGTCCGTTTTCCCTTATGTTATGTTATCTTGTGTATTTCTTGTGTCTTCCTT
This sequence comes from Lithobates clamitans, assembly GCA_037952925.1. NCBI lineage: Eukaryota > Metazoa > Chordata > Amphibia > Anura > Ranidae > Lithobates > Lithobates clamitans. The sequence goes on along the minus strand of JBBGZY010000480.1, from coordinate 2,252,225 downwards.
GTAAAGCGCTTTGAGAAGCCACCTTTGAAGGTGCATAAAGTTTATTAACATTATTATTATTAACTTACTTTATTTCCTTTTAAATCCAGATTTTTCTCCATCTAGTTGTATGAGGTTTCTTCACTTCCTGGCAGCTACCCGTCACCGTAGTCTCCATACACTGGTAGAATTATGGTCAATTTTTTTTTTAGGACAGTTTGTTCAATTTTCTAATGGTTAGTGTGGTCAAATTGACATTCATTTTCAAGTAGTAATGGCCATTTATCTTTCTCCATGTTCCCTACTCTTTTTACCTTATTGTGATCACGTTTTTATTGTAAAGTTTTTTTAGCAATAAAAGTATCCCCTTTTTATCTGCACTATGTGAAGGCATATTTTTTCTTTTCACATACCATCTGAATGGGAGTGAGTGTTTACTCCAGTTCCATGAGGGATACTCTACCTTCCGGATCCATATTCAGGCCATCTACTGCGGGGACTTGCCTGGTGACCCCCGGAAATCTACGCAGAGACCAGCTGAGAGGATTGGATTGTTGGGATATCCTTCTTTATGCCCTGGGTGGCACACTGCTTTCCAGACTCCCTGTCGTTGACAAGGGAGTCCATAAGATCTGGTAAGAGTTTATACATACCACCTTTTCCATGATGTCCTTGTCTGGTTGATGTGTCTTCCCTCCACGGACCTATACACCATTTGCTACTATTGGAACATCATCTCCCTTTGGGATTTCATCCATATTTCCATGCAGCGGAACATTACACCCCTTACTCACCATTTATTGGTTTATTGACTTTGTGTTTATTATATGATTTTTGGTTAATGATTTACTAATATTTTTTAGATAGAAATGTAATGGAGTAACACACTTTATTTATACACATATATACTATGCGCTACATTTTTTCTACTATTGATTTATTGTATTTGTAATACTGTATGTAGCTGCTCCCCTTTCTTTTTTCACCAGTTAGCGTAGTGTTTTTTCGTACACCTTTTCACTAGTACACCTTCTAAACATCTGGGAACTCGGGAGACAAGTTTCTGGAGTTTTGAGAGAGGAATGTTGTCCTATTCTTGTCCAATACAGTATTCTAACTGCTCAACATCCTGGGTCTTCTTTGCCGTATTTTTAATATCAAGATGCGCCAAATATTTCCAATGTGGGAGAGGTCCGGATTGCAGGCATGTCAGCTAAGCATCCAGACTGTTCTACTATGAAGCCATGCTGTTGTCATAGATGCAGTATGTTGTTTAGCATGGTCCTGCTGAAATATGCAAGGCCTTCCCTGAAAAATACATCATCTGGACGGGAGCATATGGCATATGTGGCTTTAAAACCTGGATTTATCTTTCAGCACTGATGGTACCTTTCCAGATGTGCAAGCTGCCCATTCCATGCACCCCCATACCATCAGAGATGCCGGCTTTTGAACTTAGCGCTGATAACGAGCTGGAAAGTCCCTCTACTCTTTAGTCCAGAGGAAGCAGCTCCCATGGTTGCCAAAAAGAATGTCTTTAATTCATCTGACCACAGAACAATTTTCCACTTTGCAACAGACCATTTTTTTTTTTTTTTTGCCACATCAGTCAACTTTATCCAGAGACTACTTTCAGAATGATATTCATATATGTCTCTAATCTAGTCACATCATTGTGGCCTTTCAAGATTTTTCCCCCTTTTTTTTTTTTTTTTCCCCCTTTTTAAATTTTTAAAGGTAGTGTATTACAATTTGCATTTCAGTATGTAGATGGTAACAATAACCCCAAACTATAGATCACATGTCATACAACTTATACCTCAAAGCCAGTTGGCCGCATATCTTATCATTACCATTATACATATTTATGTGTTGTTACTTTTCTCTTAATTGAACCCTCCCTCCACCCCCCTGTGGCCCTCCCTTGTTGGACCCCCATAGTACCCAGGCGCACCCAATGAGCAGCGTCGGTTCTGTGCGTTGTTCTCTCTTATCTCTGAGTTACTCCCAGCATGGCCACGCCCCATTACTGAGGAAATAAGTGCTCTCAGCGCTAAAGTAGCACTGATTGCGGACATGGCATTGCCTGGACCCACGGATTCCACAACCTCAGAAACTTGTTGTAGTTGCCTGCCCTAGTATAGAATGTCCTTTCACTCCACACTGTGGAGTTGACTGTTCCGATCCAATCTTCCGAAGTCGGGGGAGTTCTTGATTGCCATAACTGTGCTATTAATTTCCTGGCTTGGAACAGACATCTTGCTACCGCTACCGCTGTGCTCCTGTCTCTCAGCCCGTTGTTAACGTAACCCAGCACACAAGTCTTGGGATCAAGCTCTAGATTAGTTTTAAACGTTAAATTTATTTTCTTTAAAATCTCGGTCCAGTACCTGACTAGTTTTGGGCACCTCCATACCATGTGAATTAAGTCGCCTGTTCTTCTACATCTAGGGCACTCATCATTAATTCTACGCCCAAACATGAAAAGCTTTTTTGGAGTATAATAAGATCTATGCAGTAACATCAGATGGGAGGCCTTTTGTGAAGGTAAGACCGACACCTCTGATCCAAATTCCAGGATCCTTTTCCACTCTGTGTCTGTTATCTCCCCCACATCGGCCGTCCATCTGTCCCTGCCCCCAGGGAGGCCTACCTGCATATTTATTCGCTTTATTAATTGGGTGTATATCTCTGAGATTAACCCCTTAGAGGTCTCTGATTTAATTATTGTTTGTAGTAATGGGATCCTACACCATATGGGAGGTTGCCTGTCAAACTGCTTGCTCAAGGCATGCCTTATCTGTAAGTAGCTATAAAATACACGATCTGGCATCCCGTACTCGTGCTTCAATTCCTCAAAGGATTTCAGGGTATCCCCCTCATATGACTGTATCAGCCGGCTTATCCCGCACCTTTCCCACAGCTTGTTGCTGTCAACAGATAATAATTCCTGCAAGTTCTTATTATTCCAGATTGGTGAATATTCTGAGGTTCCTTTATACCCCATTATACGCTTGGTTGTCTGCCAAACCCTAGTAATCATTTTAAGTGTTGCAATCTCTCTTTGTAGTGAATCTGCCTCCAGTGCTTCCACCAGTGAGCTATGTGGGCTTCCCTGTAAAATAATTTGGGCACTCTTACTTCCCCCTCCATCAGTGGCGCATCCGCCAAGTTGTTGTAGCTGGGCTGCCAGGAAATAGGTAAACGGATGGGGGACCCCCAGTCCCCCCTCCATAGCAACAGACCATTTTAAATGAGCTTTGGCCCAGAGAAGATGGCAGCTTCTCTGGATCCTGTTCAGATATGACTTCTTCCTTGCATGATAGAGCTTTAAAATGCATTTTTGGATGGCACAGACAACTGTATGGAAGTATTCCTGAGCCAATGCAGGGATGACCATCACAGAATCATGCCTGTTTTTAATGCAGTGTCATCTGAGGGCTCGAAGATTACGGACATCCAATATTGCATTTTGGCCTTGTCCATTGCACACAGAGATTTCTTTAAATTCTCAGAATCCTCAGAATCTTTTGATATTATGTACTGTAGATGAAGATATATTTAAAGTGATACTTTATATTTAAAGTCTCCTATTTTTTTCCTTTTAAAAATAACAAACATGTCATACATACCTCCTTTGTGAAGTTTTTTAAAAGAGCAGCCTGGATCCTCAGACTCCTCAGGGCCCTCTTTGGCGCTCCTAGCTCCTCATTCCTGTTGAGTGCCCCCACAACAAGCAACTTACTATGGGGACATGAGCAGCATTCAGACACGGAGCCATGATTTGGCCTTGCCCTCTCTCTCTCCTGATTGGCTAACTGATTGACAGCAGCCGAAGCCAATGGCGCTGCTGCTGTGTCTCAGCCAATCAGGGAGAGTTCCGGATGGCCGAAGCACTAGTGCACATTGCTGGATCGAGATGGGGCTCAGGTAAGTATTGGGGGGCTGAGGTACAATGCATTAAGATAAAAAACCTTCTGCCTTTACAACCACTTATACCTCATCCCTTTTCCTTATATTGCTGCCAAGGGGACGGTGAAATTACATTTGGCTGGAGTCAACCGATGGTTTCAGATGTGTTGGCAGTTTTTTTGTTTTTTTTTATATAGTGGGTTGGCAGCCATCAGGCATCATGATTGACATGGAACTGTAAATTTATATCATAGGATTTTTTTTTTAAAGGACTTGTCAAAAATGTGTGCGCGTTTATTTACTGTAAAAAAAGTTAGGAGTTGCACTCTATTTTAAATTCTTAATATTGTTTTAGTCCATTAAAAACAAAGTGAATGCATACATTCTGTCTCCACCGAACATGCCACTATTCAGACGCCTTTTACCCCTAAGGGCTTGCTCACAGATTGGGTTTATTACTATTTTTACATTTTTTGTGATTTAGTAGGTCTATGTACCCCTTCACATGGGGGCAGTAGTATATGGGGGGCCCCATTTTTAAAGGGGACTCCCAGATTCCAATAAGCAACCCACCCATAGACCCCCACAATCACTGGGTCAAGGTTATGGGTAAGAGGTACTTGTCCTAATCAACATGAGGACAAAGTGCTGTGCTAGAGGGGATCCCATTGTAAGGTACCCATGTCATGTTGAGGGCATTTGGTCTAGTAATGTTCAGAGAGGGGCACACACTCATCCTCCTGTTTCTTGGCCACCCAGGCTGTGTGCTTCGATAAGGGTTTGGTATGGACTTTAGGGAAGACCCCCACACTTTATTTTCTTGTTTTTTTGTATGGGGTTTCCCCTTTAAATCTCAAGGGTCTGGTATGAAATTTGGGGGGACCCCACAACTTTTTTTTTCATGGGGTCCACCTTAACCTGTTGGTGCAGAGTGCATGCAAATATGCGGCCAGTAGAGCTGTGCCGAGAGTGTGCGTCGCTGCTTGCGATCGGGAGCTGTGACAGCCATAAGCCCCTCCTCACCTCACAGAATTTTAAAGACCTTAAAGGGCCAGCGCCAATGGGTTAACATCCATATCAGACCCTACCTATGCGTCCAAACGGCTCTCATGGCTAGGTAGAGTGAATGCCCTGAAAATGGATGTTCTCCCTCGGTTCCTGCACTTATTTCAAACCATCCCTATACACATACCTAATTCTTACTTCCGGAAACTACGCCAGCTGTTTTTCAAATGCATCTGGAATGCTGCCCATCCCAGAATATGATATGAAACATTGTCTCTTCCAAGGGTTCGAGGGGGGATTGGAGCTCCAGACGCCTCACTATACCATAAGGCAGCGGTGCTCATTCGCATATTAGATTGGTTTCACCACTCTTCAACCAAGCTTTGGGTTCACTTGGAAATCCATATGAATCCCTCAATGACCTTACCCGTCAAACGATTCAGATCTGGGATTGTATGCTGTCCAGAGGGTGCTTATCGAATCACCTGGGGCCTATGACTCCCTTCTTTGGGACCCCGGCCTTCCCATCGGCTATGTACGTAACAGGATTCAGACCACGGTGAAAAGAAAATCATAGGGGGCTTGCCCAAGTCCTTAGAGCAGACCACACTCTAAGGACAGATACCCCTTGCGGTTCGCTTTCCCGACACCCCATGCAAGTGGCTTCAGAGACAACAAACTACTTCTTACATTCGGACTTTCCCATCCATACCAGACATCCTAGCTGAACCGACAGGATTTGAGAAACTGCTCATGCAGGCAGAAACTCCAATGCATGTGGTCTCTCAACTTTACTCCCTCTTGCTCAATATTTCTTCTCCTGACCTTCCACCATTTACGAAGGCCTGGGAGGCAGAACTATGGCACTCTATCTCTCTTATTGACTGGCAAAAATGCTTTATCCTAACGCACAAGCAACCCCTAGCCACTAAGACCCAGGAAAAAGGATTTAAACTGGTAACGAGATGGTACAGATGCCCTTGGACTATACACCATTTCAACTCGACAGTGCCAGATACCTGTTGGCGGTGTCTTGGCTCTCAGGGTACTATGCTCCACATCTGGTGGGAATGCCCTCCTGTACAGGGATTGTGGCAATGGATCTTCAAATATACTGCTCTCCTTAACTCTCAAATGACCTAACGGCTAAAACCAGCGAACACTATTCTGTACTACTTCTCCTGGATCTCTCTGCTGCCTTTGACACAGTTGACCACCCCCTCCTCCTCCATAAACTCCACTCCTTTGGTCTCCGTGACTGTACTCTTCGCTGGTCCTCATCCTACCTATCCCACCGTTCCTTCAGTGTCACTTACAACTCTACTTCCTCCCCTCCTCTTCCTTTCTTCGTTGGGGCCCCCAAGGTTCTGTTCTTGGACCTCTCCTTTTCTCAATCTACACCACCTCCCTGGGTCAGTTGATTTGCCTCCCGCGGCTTTAAATATCATCTCTACGCTGATGACACCCAAATCTATCTCTCTATCCCCCAGCTCTCTCCATCTGTCTCCTCACGCATCAACAACTTACTAGCAGACATATCAGCCTGGATGTCACATCACTTCCTCAAAATCAACCTATCCAAAACCGAGCTCATGATATTTCCTCCCTTTGGTGCCACTTCCCCTAATTTCTCTGTCAATATCAACAGCTCAACTATCAACATCCCCCCCAAGCCAAGGTCCTAGGTGTAATCCTGGACTCTGAACTAACCTTTCGGCCCCAAATGCTATTGCTATCCAAAATTTGCCGCCTTAACCTCCGCAACATCTCCAAGATACGCCCCTTCTTAACCAATGTCACCACAAAGCTTCTAATCCACTCCCTGGTCATCTCCCGCCTCGACTACTGCAACTCCCTCCTCATTGGTTTACCTCTAAATAGGCTATCCCCACTTCAGTCCATCATGAACGCTGCTGCCAGGCTCATCCACCTCACAAACCGCTCAGCGTCTGCTTTACCCCTCTGTCAAGCCACTCAGCCACCGAATTAAATTCAAGATACTAACTATAACTTACAAAGCCATCCACAACCTGGCCCCCAGCTACATCACTAACCTAGTCTCAAAATACCAACCTAATCGGAGCCGGGCCCTCTGATTCCTACTGTATTAAAGTGTATTGTATTTGTACTGTCTACCCTCAAGTTGTAAAACGCTACGTAAACTGTTGCCGCTATATAAATCCCGTATAATAATATAAATAATACTGTAAACTGATGGCGACATCTATTCAACCTTCACCTAAGGTAGCGCTCTTATCTATACTCCCTGGAATGTTCAAATCCATTAAAAAAGATGTATTGCGACACTTGCTGGCAGCGGCCAGAGTAGCGATTCCCCATCACTGGAGATTGACAACCATGCCTTCCCTGGGGGATTGGGCTGCTGAAGTGGACCGCATTAGGAGCCTTGAACATCTGTTGGCTGAGGAATATGGTAAAGACGAACAGTTTTCTTTCACTTGGACTTCGTGGTCCATGTTTCGATACTTCTAGTTTATCTCCTGGGCTGAGAGTAGCCTAGACGACATCACTTCATGACTATTTAATAATGATACCACTGCTAAATGTTTCACTTCACACTGCAGCTGGAGGTTTGTTTGGGTGGTCGCTCTGGAATCTCCATAGAGTTACACAGTACAAAGGTCCTACTAATATTATTTCCTGTGCTGGTCAAATGTTCTTAGGCTATAGTGTACGGCTATTTTCTGTATTGATTGATGATTGTTAACTCTTATGCCCCGTACACACGGTCGGATTTTCCGATGGAAAATGTGTGATAGGACCTTGTTGTTGGAAATTCCGACCGTGTGTGGGCTCCATCGGACATTTTCCATCGGATTTTCCGACATACAAAGTTTGAGAGCAGGCTATAAAATTTTCCGACAACAAAATTCGTTGTCGAAAATTCAGATCGTGTGTACACAAATCCGACACACAGTGCCACGCATGCTCAGAATAAAAAAAGAGATGAAAGCTATTGGCTACTGCCCCGTTTATAGTCACGACGTACGTGTTTTACGTCACCGCGTTCAGAACGATCGGATTTTCTGACAACTTTGTGTGACCGTGTGTATGCAAGACCAGTTGGAGCCAACATCCGTCGGAAAAATCCATGGATTTTGATGTCTTAATGTCCGATTAATGTCCGACCGGGGCATTAGTGTCGGTTCACACTGAGGCAGCACGACTTGCAGCGCGACTGCCTCAGGTGACCTGGACACGACAGGAGCGGCGACTTGCAAAACGACTTCTGTATAGAAGTCTATGCAAGTCGCCCCCAAAGTCGTACAGGAACCTTTTCCTAAGTCGGAGAGACTTGCGTCGCTCCGATTAAAACGGTTTCATTGTACATAACGGGACGCTACTTGTCAGGCGGCTAAGTCGCCTGACAAGTCGTCCCAGTGCGAACCGGCACTCATGGTCAAATGTTCTTAGGAGTATTTTTTCTTGATTTTTTTCTGATATTTTTCATTACGATTGAATGTTATGGAATATTCTGCCCCTTACACATGGGGCGGAATCCGTCCAAGCGGGGTGTCACCACTGCTTTTCTGAAAATTGACTTTCTTCTGATTCTGAAGTCCAGCTACACCAACCTTTTATGTGAAGACCTCCTTAAATTCATGCATAAGGAACACACAGACAAAGAATATTTACACAATGACATAAAAACGGGTCACTCAACAAAAAAAAAAAAAAGTATATTGACATTTCATAAATCACCCCATCTATTTAGTAAAACAAGCTCATGGAAATATTTTTGGTCCCTTTTTGAAGCCAACACAATTGTTCTGTCTGGGAAAAATAATAAATGTGGCGTTTCCAATTCGATTTTAAAATTCATGGTGATGAATGAGTTAAGTTTTTGCAGACATGACTCAGATGAGAAAGTTCATTTTGTGGTTTGTCCAAGAATCTGACATGGATTCTTTTGTAATGGAAGAGAGAAAATAATTTAGCATGGAATACAGAGGGCAACTTCACCCACCCATAAAAAATACAAAAACAAAATAAAAAAAACTGTTACAGTAGTCACTCCCTAGAAATAAAATCTCAATTTTATTTTTATTTTTTTTGGGGGAGGGACACTATTCCCTGTAAGCTATCCTTTATAGTTGCTTTATGAAGAAGTGTGTGGGTGCATTTTCTGATTCTATAATTGTTATCTGTAGAGCAAGGGACTCTAAACTGCAGCCCACAAGATTTTATCCAAGCCGAAGTGGGTGTAAGGGGGGCTTTGATGTGAACTCTGATGTAAGGAGGGACTCTGTCGGGGACCCTGATAAAAGAAGAAACTCTAAGAAGGGACTCTGATGTAAACTCTAATTAAGAGGGGCTTTGATGCGGATTCCGATGTAAGGAGGGACTCTGATCTGAACTCTGAAGGGGATCCTGATGTAAGAAGAGACTCTAATGGGGACCCTGATAAAAGAAGAGACTCTGATGAAGACCAGATGTAAGAAGAAACTCTGATGAGGATCCTGATGTAAGAAGAGACTCTGATGGGGACCCAGATGTAAGAAGGGACTCTGATGAAGACCCAGGTGTAAGAAGAAACTCTGATGGGGACCCTGATGTAAGAAAAGGCTCTGAAGGGGGCCTTGATGTAAGAAGAGACTCTGATGAGGAGCCTGATGTAATTTTCTTATTTTTTGGGGGGGGGGGGGGCTCTATTCCATGTTAGCTATCCTTTATAGTTGCTTTATGAAGAAACATGTAGGTGCATTTTTTGATATTATAATTGTTAATCTATAGAGTAAGGGTCTCTAAACTGCAGCTCACTACAAGATTTTATCTGACCCGGAGCAGGTGTAAGGGGGATTTTGATGTGAACTTTGATGAGGACTCTGATAAAAGAAGAGACTCTGATGAGGACCCTGATACAAGAAGAGACTCTGATGAGGACCCTGATAAAAGAAGAGACTCTGATGAGGACCCTGATGTAAGAAAGGACTCTGATGAAGATCCTGATGTAATAAGAGACTCTGATGGGGACCCTGATGTAAAATGAAACTCTGATGGGGACCCTGATGTAAGAAGGGACTCTGATGAGGATCCTGATGTAAGAAGAGACTCTGATGGGGACCCTGATGTAATAAGAGACTCTGATGGGGACCCTGATGAGGACCCTGATGAAAGAAGGGACTCTGATATGAACTCTAATTTAAGGGGGGGGTTTTATGTGGTTTCTATTGTAAGGAGGGACTCGAATGTGGACTCTGATGAGGACCCTGATGTAAGAAGGGACTCTGATGGGGACCCTGATGTAAGGAGAGACTCTGATGAGGACCCTGATGTAAGAAGGGACTCTGATGGGGACCCTGATGTAAGAAGGAACTTTGATGTGAACTTTAGTTTAAGGGGGGCTTTGATGTGGATTCTGATGTAAGGAGGGACTCTGATGTAGACTGTGGTGTAACGGGCACTGATGTGAACTCTGATGTGGACTCTGATGTGGACTCTGATGGGGATCCTGATAAAAGAAGAGACTCTGATGAGGACCCTGATCTGAGAAGGGACTCTGATGTAAAAAGAGACTCTGATGAGGACCCTGATGTAAGGAGAGACTCTAATGGGGACCCTGATGTAAGAAGAGACTCTAATGGGGACCCTGATGTAAGAAGAGACTCTAATGGGGACCCTGATGTAAGAAGAGACTCTAATGTGGACCTTGATGTAAGGAGGGACTCTAATGGGGACTCTAATTTAAGGAGGGCTTTGATATGGATTCTGATGGAAGGAGGGACTCTGATGTTGATTGTGGTGTAACAACGGGGGCACTGATGTGAACTCTGATGTACGAAGGTACTCTGATGGGGAGCCTGAAGTAATAAGGGACTCTGATGTGAACTCTTATTTAAGGGAGGCTTTGATATGGATTCTGATGTAAGGAGGGACTCTAACGGGGACTGATACCCCCTAATGTAAGGAGAGACTCTGATGGGGACACTGATGAAAGGAGGGACTCTGAAGTGAACTTTAATATAAGGGGGGCTCTGATAAGGACTCTGATGTAAGGAGGGACTCTGATGTGGACTCTGGTGTAAGGGGTGCACTGATGAGAACCCTGATTTTAGCGGAATTTAGAGTTTCAGCACTGGCTCTTTAAGCCTGCAGATTTCAGTGTGAAGCTGCCTACAGTGGGTATAGAGAAGAATCACCCCCACCCCCCTTTTAGAATAGGGACTATGATGTGAACTATAATTTAAGGGAGGCTTTGATGTGGATTCTAATGTAAGAAGGGACTCTGATGTGGACTGTGGTGTAACAGGGGCACTGATGTGGACCCTGATGTAAGGAGAGACTCTAATGAGTACCTTGATGTAAGGAGGAACTCTAATGGGGACTTTGATGTAAGGAGAGACTCTAATGGGGACCGTGATGTAAGGAGAGACTCTAATTGGGACCGTGATGTAAGGAGAGACTCTAATGGGGACCGTGATGTAAGGAGAGACTCTAATGGGGACCTTGATGTAAGGAGAGACTCTAATGGGGACCTTGATGTAAGGAGAGACTCTGAGGACCTTGATGTAAGGAGAGACTCTAATGGGGACTGTGATGTAAGGAGAGACTCTAATGGAGACTGTGATGTAAGGAGAGACTCTATTGGGGACCTTGATGTAAGGAGAGGCTCTAATGGGGACCTTGATGTAAGGAGAGACTCTAATGGGGACCGTGATGTAAGGAGAGACTCTAATTGGGACCGTGATGTAAGGAGAGACTCTAATGGGGACCGTGATGTAAGGAGAGACTCTAATGGGGACCTTGATGTAAGGAGAGACTCTAATGGGGACCTTGATGTAAGGAGAGACTCTGAGGACCTTGATGTAAGGAGAGACTCTAATGGGGACTGTGATGTAAGGAGAGACTCTAATGGGGACCTTGATGTAAGGAGAGACTCTGAGGACCGTGATGTAAGGAGAGACTCTAATGGAGACTGTGATGTAAGGAGAGACTCTAATGGGGACCTTGATGTAAGGAGAGACTCTAATGGGCACTGTGATGTAAGGAGAGACTCTAATGGGGACCTTGATGTAAGGAGAGACTCTAATGGGGACCTTGATGTAAGGAGAGACTCTAATGGGAACCTTGATGTAAGGAGAGACTCTAATGGGTACCTTGATGTAAGGAGAGACTCTAATGGGGACCGTGATGTAAGGAGAGACTCTAATGGGGACCTTGATGTAAGGAGAGACTCTAATGGGGACTGTGATGTAAGGAGAGATTATAATGGGGACCTTGATGTAAGGAGGGACTCTAATGAGGACCTTGATGTAAGGAGAGACTCTAATGGGGACCTTGATGTAAGGAGAGACTCTAATGAGGACCTTGATGTAAGGAGAGACTCTAATGAGGACCTTGATGTAAGGAGAGACTCTAATGGGGACCTTGATGTAAGGAGGGACTCTAATGGGGACTTTGATGTAAGGAGGGACTCTAATGGGGACCGTGATGTAAGGAGAGACTCTAATGGGGACTTTAATGTAAGGAGAGACTCTAATGAGGACCTTGATGTAAGGAGAGACTCTAATGGGGACCTTGATGTAAGGAGGGACTCTAATGGGGACCGTGATGTAAGGAGAGACTCTAATGGGGACTTTAATGTAAGGAGAGACTCTAATGAGGACCTTGATTTAAGGAGGGACTCTAATGGGGACCTTGATGTAAGGAGGGACTCTAATGGGGACTTTGATGTAAGGAGGGACTCTAATGGGGACTTTATGTAAGGAGAGACTCCAATGAGGACCTTGATGTAAGGAGAGACTCTAATGGGGACTTTGATGTAAGGAGGGACTCTAATGGGGACTTTAATGTAAGGAGGGACTCTAGTGAGGACCTTGATGCAAGGAGAGACTCTAATGGGGACTTTGATGTAAGGAGGGACTCTAATGAGGACCTTGATGTAAGGAGAGACTCTAATGGGGACTTTGATGTAAGGAGGGACTCTAATGGGGACTTTAATGTAAGGAGAGACTCTAATGAGGACCTTGATGTAAGGAGGGACTCTAATGGGGACCTTGATGTAAGGAGGGACTCTAATGGGGACTGTAATGTAAGGAGGGACTCTAATGGTGACCTTGATGTAAGGAGGGACTCTAATGGGGACCTTGATGTAAGGAGAGACTCTAATAGGGACTTTAATGTAAGGAGAGACTCTAATGAGGACCTTGATGTAAGGAGAGACTCTAATGGGGACCTTGATGTAAGGAGGGACTCTAATGGGGACCGTGATGTAAGGAGAGACTCTAATGGGGACTTTAATGTAAGGAGAGACTCTAATGAGGACCTTGATGTAAGGAGGGACTCTAATGGGGACCTTGATGTAAGGAGGGACTCTAATGGGGACTTTGATGTAAGGAGGGACTCTAATGGGGACTTTAATGTAAGGAGAGACTCTAATGAGGACCTTGATGTAAGGAGAGACTCTAATGGGGACTTTGATGTAAGGAGGGACTCTAATGGGGACTTTAATGTAAGGAGGGACTCTAATGAGGACCTTGATGCAAGGAGAGACTCTAATGGGGACTTTGATGAAAGGAGGGACTCTAATGAGGACCTTGATGTAAGGAGAGACTCTAATGGGGACTTTGATGTAAGGAGGGACTCTAATGGGGACTTTAATGTAAGGAGAGACTCTAATGAGGACCTTGATGTAAGGAGGGACTCTAATGGGGACCTTGATGTAAGGAGGGACTCTAATGGGGACTGTAATGTAAGGAGGGACTCTAATGGTGACCTTGATGTAAGGAGGGACTCTAATGGGGACCTTGATGTAAGGAGAGACTCTAATAGGGACCTTGATGTAAGGAGAGACTCTAATGGGGACCTTGATGTAAGGAGAGACTCTGAGGACCTTGATGTAAGGAGAGACTCTAATGGGGACTGTGATGTAAGGAGAGACTCTAATGGAGACTGTGATGTAAGGAGAGACTCTATTGGGGACCTTGATGTAAGGAGAGACTCTAATAGGGACCTTGATGTAAGGAGAGACTCTAATGGGGACCTTGATGTAAGGAGAGACTCTGAGGACCTTGATGTAAGGAGAGACTCTAATGGGCACTGTGATGTAAGGAGAGACTCTAATGGGGACCTTGATGTAAGGAGAGACTCTAATTGGGACCGTGATGTAAGGAGAGACTCTAATGGGGACCGTGATGTAAGGAGAGACTCTAATGGGGACCTTGATGTAAGGAGAGACTCTGAGGACCTTGATGTAAGGAGAGACTCTAATGGGGACTGTGATGTAAGGAGAGACTCTAATAGGGACCTTGATGTAAGGAGAGACTCTGAGGACCGTGATGTAAGGAGAGACTCCTTACATCAAGGTCCCCATTATAATCTCTCCTTACATCACAGTCCCCATTAGAGTCTCTCCTTACATCAAGGTTCCCTTTAGAGTCTCTCCTTACATCAAGGTCCTCAGAGTCTCTCCTTACATCAAGGTCCCCATTAGAGTCTCTCCTTACATCACGGTCCCCATTAGAGTCTCTCCTTACATCACGGTCCCAATTAGAGTCTCTCCTTACATCACGGTCCCCATTAGAGTCTCTCCCTACATCAAGGTCCCCATTAGAGTCTCTCCTTACATCACGGTCCCCATTAGAGTCTCTCCCTACATCAAGGTACCCATTAGAGTCTCTCCTTACATCAAGGTTCCCATTAGAGTCTCTCCTTACATCAAGGTTCCCATTAGAGTCTCTCCTTACATCAAGGTCCCCATTAGAGTCTCTCCTTACATCACGGTCCTCAGAGTCTCTCCTTACATCAAGGTCCCCATTAGAGTCTCTCCTTACATCACAGTCCCCATTAGAGTCTCTCCTTACATCAAGGTCCTCAGAGTCTCTCCTTACATCAAGGTCCCCATTAGAGTCTCTCCTTACATCACGGTCCCCATTAGAGTCTCTCCTTACATCACGGTCCCAATTAGAGTCTCTCCTTACATCACGGTCCCCATTAGAGTCTCTCCTTACATCAAGGTCCCCAATAGAGTCTCTCCTTACATCACAGTCTCCATTAGAGTCTCTCCTTACATCACAGTCCCCATTAGAGTCTCTCCTTACATCAAGGTCCTCAGAGTCTCTCCTTACATCAAGGTCCCCATTAGAGTCTCTCCTTACATCAAGGTCCCTATTAGAGTCTCTCCTTACATCAAGGTCCCCATTAGAGTCCCTCCTTACATCAAGGTCACCATTAGAGTCTCTCCTTACATTACAGTCCCCATTAGAGTCCCTCCTTACATCAAGGTCCCCATTAGAGTCTCTCCTTACATCAAGGTCCTCATTAGAGTCCTTTCTTACATCAAGGTCCCCATTAGAGTCTCTCCTTACATCAAGGTCCCCATTAGAGTCCCTCCTTACATCAAGGTCCCCATTAGAGTCCTTCCTTACATCAAGGTCCCCATTAGAGTCCTTCCTTACATCAAGGTCCCCATTAGAGTCCTTCCTTACATCAAGGTCCCCATTAGAGTCCCTCCTTACATCAAGGTCCCCATTAGAGTCCTTCCTTGATGTAAGGAGGGACTCTAATGGGGACTTTAATGTAAGGAGAGACTCTAATGAGGACCTTGATGTAAGGATGGACTCTAATGGGGACCTTGATGTAAGGAGGGACTCTAATGGGGACTGTAATGTAAGGAGGGACTCTAATGGTGACCTTGATGTAAGGAGGGACTCTAATGGGGACCTTGATGTAAGGAGAGACTCTAATGGGGACCTTGATGTAAGGAGAGACTCTAATGGGGACCTTGATGTAAGGAGAGACTCTGAGGACCTTGATGTAAGGAGAGACTCTAATGGGGACTGTGATGTAAGGAGAGACTCTAATGGAGACTGTGATGTAAGGAGAGACTCTATTGGGGACCTTGATGTAAGGAGAGACTCTAATGGGGACCGTGATGTAAGGAGAGACTCTAATTGGGACCGTGATGTAAGGAGAGACTCTAATGGGGACCGTGATTTAAGGAGAGACTCTAATGGGGACCTTGATGTAAGGAGAGACTCTGAGGACCTTGATGTAAGGAGAGACTCTAATGGGGACTGTGATGTAAGGAGAGACTCTAATGGGGACCTTGATGTAAGGAGAGACTCTGAGGACCGTGATGTAAGGAGAGACTCTAATGGAGACTGTGATGTAAGGAGAGACTCTATTGGGGACCTTGATGTAAGGAGAGACTCTAATGGGGACCGTGATGTAAGGAGAGACTCTAATGAGGACCGTGATGTAAGGAGAGACTCTAATGGGAACCTTGATGTAAGGAGAGACTCTAATGGGGACTGTGATGTAAGGAGAGACTCTAATGAGGACCTTGATGTAAGGAGAGACTCTAATGAGGACCTTGATGTAAGGAGAGACTCTAATGGGGACCTTGATGTAAGGAGAGACTCTAATGGGGACTTTGATGTAAGGAGGGACTCTAATGGGGACTTTAATGTAAGGAGAGACTCTAATGAGGACCTTGATGTAAGGAGGGACTCTAATGGGGACCTTGATGTAAGGAGGGACTCTAATGGGGACTGTAATGTAAGGAGGGACTCTAATGGTGACCTTGATGTAAGGAGGGACTCTAATGGGGACCTTGATGTAAGGAGAGACTCTAATGGGGACCTTGATGTAAGGAGAGACTCTGAGGACCTTGATGTAAGGAGAGACTCTAATGGAGACTGTGATGTAAGGAGAGACTCTATTGGGGACCTTGATGTAAGGAGAGACTCTAATGGGGACCGTGATGTAAGGAGAGACTCTAATTGGGACCGTGATGTAAGGAGAGACTCTAATGGGGACCTTGATGTAAGGAGAGACTCTGAGGACCTTGATGTAAGGAGAGACTCTAATGGGGACCTTGATGTAAGGAGAGACTCTAATGGGCACTGTGATGTAAGGAGAGACTCTAATGGGGACCGTGATGTAAGGAGAGACTCTAATGGGAACCTTGATGTAAGGAGAGACTCTAATGGGGACCTTGATGTAAGGAGAGACTCTAATGGGAACCTTGATGTAAGGAGAGACTCTAATGGGGACCTTGATGTAAGGAGAGACTCTAATGGGGACTGTGATGTAAGGAGAGATTATAATGGGGACCTTGATGTAAGGAGAGACTCTAATGGGGACTGTGATGTAAGGAGAGATTATAATGAGGACCTTGATGTAAGGAGAGACTCTAATGGGGACTTTGATGTAAGGAGGGACTCTAATGGGGACTTTAATGTAAGGAGGGACTCTAATGAGGACCTTGATGTAAGGAGAGACTCTAATTGGGACTTTAATGTAAGGAGGGACTCTAATGAGGACCTTGATGTAAGGAGGGACTCTAATGGGGACCTTGATGTAAGGAGGGACTCTAATGGGGACTGTAATGTAAGGAGGGACTCTAATGGTGACCTTGATGTAAGGAGGGACTCTAATGGGGACCTTGATGTAAGGAGAGACTCTAATGGGGACTTTGATGTAAGGAGGGACTCTAATGGGGACTTTGATGTAAGGAGGGACTCTAATGAGGACCTTGATGTAAGGAAGGACTCTAATGGGGACCTTGATGTAAGGAGGGACTCTAATGGGGACCTTGATGTAAGGAAGGACTCTAATGGGGACCTTGATGTAAGGAAGGACTCTAATGGGGACCTTGATGTAAGGAAGGACTCTAATGGGGACCTTGATGTAAGGAGGGACTCTAATGGGGACCTTGATGTAAGAAAGGACTCTAATGAGGACCTTGATGTAAGGAGAGACTCTAATGGGGACCTTGATGTAAGGAGGGACTCTAATGGGGACTGTAATGTAAGGAGGGACTCTAATGGTGACCTTGATGTAAGGAGGGACTCTAATGGGGACCTTGATGTAAGGAGAGACTCTAATAGGGACCTTGATGTAAGGAGAGACTCTAATGGGGACCTTGATGTAAGGAGAGACTCTGAGGACCTTGATGTAAGGAGAGACTCTAATGGGGACTGTGATGTAAGGAGAGACTCTAATGGAGACTGTGATGTAAGGAGAGACTCTATTGGGGACCTTGATGTAAGGAGAGACTCTAATGGGGACCGTGATGTAAGGAGAGACTCTAATTGGGACCGTGATGTAAGGAGAGACTCTAATGGGGACTGTGGTGTAAGGAGAGACTCTAATGGGGACCTTGATGTAAGGAGAGACTCTGAGGACCTTGATGTAAGGAGAGACTCTAATGGGGACTGTGATGTAAGGAGAGACTCTAATGGGGACCTTGATGTAAGGAGAGACTCTGAGGACCGTGATGTAAGGAGAGACTCTAATGGGGACCTTGATGTAAGGAGAGACTCTAATGGGAACCTTGATGTAAGGAGAGACTCTAATGGGAACCTTGATGTAAGGAGAGACTCTAATGGGTACCTTGATGTAAGGAGAGACTCTAATGGGGACCGTGATGTAAGGAGAGACTCTAATGGGGACCTTGATGTAAGGAGAGACTCTAATGGGAACCTTGATGTAAGGAGAGACTCTAATGGGGACTGTGATGTAAGGAGAGATTATAATGGGGACCTTGATGTAAGGAGAGACTCTAATGAGGACCTTGATGTAAGGAGAGACTCTAATGAGGACCTTGATGTAAGGAGAGACTCTAATGGGGACCTTGATGTAAGGAGAGACTCTAATGGGGACTTTGATGTAAGGAGGGACTCTAATGGGGACTTTAATGTAAGGAGAGACTCTAATGAGGACCTTGATGTAAGGATGGACTCTAATGGGGACCTTGATGTAAGGAGGGACTCTAATGGGGACTGTAATGTAAGGAGGGACTCTAATGGTGACCTTGATGTAAGGAGGGACTCTAATGGGGACCTTGATGTAAGGAGAGACTCTAATGGGGACCTTGATGTAAGGAGAGACTCTAATGGGGACCTTGATGCAAGGCCGGACTGGCCAACCGGGATACCGGGATATCCCCCGGTAGGCCGGTGGTCTGGCTACCCCTGTGCGGCCGCCGGCCGCTGTGAGGGCAGCGGCGCCTGAAAGAAAAATGGCTGCGGGGGCCGGGCCGACGTGCAACTGCGCAGGCGCCAGCGCTGTTCCGAGGTTGGCCGTGCTCGGGAAAACCCGTACACACTCGGCAATTTTCGGAAGTGCGGGCGCATGCGCAGTGACACGATGGCGCCGAGCGGCGCCATTTTCAAAGGTAAAGCGGCTGCAGCGCTCAGTGTCTGGCGTCTGGTGGCCTGTGCCTCTTCCTGCGTCCCCCAACAGCCTCTGACCTCCTGCCCGCCCCCCCAGGCAGCCTCTGATCACCTGTCCCCCCCCTGCAGCCTCTGACCACCTGTCCCCCCCCCTGCAGCCTCTGACCACCTGTCCCCCCCCTGCAACCTCTGACCACCTGTCCCCCCCCTGCAACCTCTGACCACCTGTCCCTAGAGTTGCCACCTCATCCCTTTAAACCCGAACACATATGAATTACACAGGTTCTGAGGCTAATTAAATGCAGATAAGGCACCAAGTGAGTTTAATTACCACCTTATTCAGCCACAGAACCTGTGTAATTAATATGTGTTCGGGTTTAAAGGGATGAGGTGGCAACCCTACCTGTCCCCCCCCTGCAACCTCTGACTTCCTGTCCCCCCCCTGCAGCCTCTGACCTCATTGTCCCCCCCCAGCCTCTGACCTCCTGTCCCCCCCCCCCGCAAGCCTCTGACCTCCTACCCCCCCTTCAGCCTCTGACCACCTGTCCCCCCCTGCAGCCTCTGACCTCCTGCCCCCTCCTGCAGCCTCTGACCTCCTGCCCCCCCCTGCAGCCTCTGACCTCCTACCCCCCCTGCAGCCTCTGACCACCTGTCCCCCCCTGCAGCCTCTGACCACCTGTCCCCCCCTGCAGCCTCTGACCACCTGTCCCCCCCTGCAGCCTCTGACCTCTTCTCGTCCCCTCCTCAGCCTCCGACCTCTTCTCGTCCCCTCCTCAGCCTCCGACCTCTTCTCGTCCCCTCCTCAGCCTCCGACCTCTTCTCGTCCCCTCCTCAGCCTCCGACCTCTTCTCGTCCCCTCCTCAGCCTCTGACCTCTTCTCGTCCCCTCCTCAGCCTCTGACCTCTTCTCGTCCCCTCCTCAGCCTCTGACCTCTTCTCGTCCCCTCCTCAGCCTCTGACCTCTTCTCGTCCCCTCCTCAGCCTCTGACCTCTTCTCGTCCCCTCCTCAGCCTCTGACCTCTTCTCGTCCCCTCCTCAGCCTCTGACCTCTTCTCGTCCCCTCCTCAGCCTCTGACCTCTTCTCGTCCCCTCCTCAGCCTCTGACCTCTTCTCGTCCCCTCCTCAGCCTCTGACCTCTTCTCGTCCCCTCCTCAGCCTCTGACCTCTTCTCGTCCCCTCCTCAGCCTCTGACCTCTTCTCGTCCCCTCCTCAGCCTCTGACCTCTTCTCGTCCCCTCCTCAGCCTCTGACCTCTTCTCGTCCCCTCCTCAGCCTCTGACCTCTTCTCGTCCCCTCCTCAGCCTCTGACCTCTTCTCGTCCCCTCCTCAGCCTCTGACCTCTTCTCGTCCCCTCCTCAGCCTCTGACCTCTTCTCATCCCCTCCTCAGCCTCTGACCTCTCCTGTGGTCCCCTCCGCAGCCTCTGACCTCCCCTGTACCATCCGCAGCCTCCGACCTCCCCTGCATCATCTGCAGTCTCTGACCTCCTGTCCCCCCTGCAGCCTCTGACCTCCTGTCCCCCCTGCAGCCTCTGACCTCCTGTCCCCCCTGCAGCCTCTGACCTCCTGTCCCCCCTGCAGCCTCTGACCTCCTGTCCCCCCTGCAGCCTCTGACCTCCTGTCCCCCCTGCAGCCTCTGACCTCCTGTCCCCCCTGCAGCCTCTGACCTCCTGTCCCCCCTGCAGCCTCTGACCACCTGTCCCCCCTGCAGCCTCTGACCACCTGTCCCCCCTGCAGCCTCTGACCACCTGTCCCCCCTGCAGCCTCTGACCACCTGTCCCCCCCTGCAGCCTCTGACCACCTGTCCCCCCTGCAGCCTCTGACCTCCTGTTCGCACCCCCCTGCAGCCTCTGACCTCCTGTCATCCCCTCCTCAGCCTCTGACCTCTTCTCGTCCCCTCCTCAGCCTCTGACCTCTTCTCGTCCCCTCCTCAGCCTCTGACCTCTTCTCGTCCCCTCCTCAGCCTCTGACCTCTTCTCGTCCCCTCCTCAGCCTCTGACCTCTTCTCGTCCCCTCCTCAGCCTCTGACCTCTTCTCGTCCCCTCCTCAGCCTCTGACCTCTTCTCGTCCCCTCCTCAGCCTCTGACCTCTTCTCGTCCCCTCCTCAGCCTCTGACCTCTCCTGTGGTCCCCTCCGCAGCCTCCGACCTCCCCTGCACCATCCGCAGCCTCCGACCTCCCCTGCATCATCTGCAGTCTCTGACCTCCTGTCCCCCCTGCAGCCTCTGACCTCCTGTCCCCCCTGCAGCCTCTGACCTCCTGTCCCCCCTGCAGCCTCTGACCTCCTGTCCCCCCTGCAGCCTCTGACCTCCTGTCCCCCCTGCAGCCTCTGACCTCCTGTCCCCCCTGCAGCCTCTGACCTCCTGTCCCCCCTGCAGCCTCTGACCTCCTGTCCCCCCTGCAGCCTCTGACCTCCTGTCCCCCCTGCAGCCTCTGACCTCCTGTCCCCCCTGCAGCCTCTGACCACCTGTCCCCCCTGCAGCCTCTGACCACCTGTCCTCCCCTGCAGCCTCTGACCACCTGTCCCCCCTGCAGCCTCTGACCTCCTGTTCGCACCCCCCTGCAGCCTCTGACCTCCTGTCATCCCCTCCTCAGCCTCTGACCTCTTCTCGTCCCCTCCTCAGCCTCTGACCTCTTCTCGTCCCCTCCTCAGCCTCTGACCTCTTCTCGTCCCCTCCTCAGCCTCTGACCTCTTCTCGTCCCCTCCTCAGCCTCTGACCTCTTCTCGTCCCCTCCTCAGCCTCTGACCTCTTCTCGTCCCCTCCTCAGCCTCTGACCTCTTCTCGTCCCCTCCTCAGCCTCTGACCTCCTGTCGTCCCCTCCTCAGCCTCTGACCTCCTGTCGTCCCCTCCTCAGCCTCTGACCTCTTCTGTGGTCCCCTCCTCAGCCTCTGACCTCTTCTGTGGTCCCCTCCTCAGCCTCTGACCTCTTCTGTGGTCCCCTCCTCAGCCTCTGACCTCTTCTGTGGTCCCCTCCTCAGCCTCTGACCTCTTCTGTGGTCCCCTCCTCAGCCTCTGACCTCTTCTGTGGTCCCCTCCGCAGCCTCTGACCACCCCTGCATCATCCGCAGCCTCTGACCACCCCTGCATCATCCGCAGCCTCTGACCACCCCTGCATCATCCGCAGCCTCTGACCTCTCCTGTACCATCCGCAGACTCTGACCTCCCCTGCATCATCCGCAGCCTCTGACCTCCCCTGCATCATCCGCAGCCTCTGACCTCCCCTGCATCATCCGCAGCCTCTGACCTCCCCTGCATCATCCGCAGCCTCTGACCTCCCCTGCATCATCCGCAGCCTCTGACCTCCCCTGCATCATCCGCAGCCTCTGACCTCCCCTGCATCATCCGCAGCCTCTGACCTCCCCTGCATCATCCGCAGCCTCTGACCTCTCCTGTACCATGCGCAGCCTCTGACCTCTCCTGTACCATGCGCAGCCTCTGACCTCTCCTGTACCATGCGCAGCCTCTGACCTCTCCTGTACCATGCGCAGCCTCTGACCTCTCCTGTACCATGCGCAGCCTCTGACCTCTCCTGTACCATGCGCAGCCTCTGACCTCTCCTGTACCATGCGCAGCCTCTGACCTCTCCTGTACCATGCGCAGCCTCTGACCTCTCCTGTACCATGCGCAGCCTCTGACCTCTCCTGTACCATGCGCAGCCTCTGACCTCTCCTGTACCATGCGCAGCCTCTGACCTCTCCTGTACCATGCGCAGCCTCTGACCTCTCCTGTACCATGCGCAGCCTCTGACCTCTCCTGTACCATGCGCAGCCTCTGACCTCTCCTGTACCATGCGCAGCCTCTGACCTCTCCTGTACCATGCGCAGCCTCTGACCTCTCCTGTACCATGCGCAGCCTCTGACCATCTCCTGTCTTATATCATGTCTGCAGTCTGGAGCGGAGTCAGCAGTGGGAGTGGCGCAGGGATGGGGGTCATGGGAGAAGTCAGACATGTATGGACTGTGGAGAGGAAACTATGGGATAAAACCAGAGCCACCGAGCTGGAGCCGACTGACTGAGCCCTGTACGGTGCACCTGAGAGGAGGTCAGTGACAGCGCCGCCAGGCCTACCTGAGAGGGAGGGGGGTCAATACAATATTGTAAGGGGGCACTGATATATAGGTTTCCCCCTTATATCAGTAAACCCCCGTACCTTAGTGTTTTCTTTCTGCAGAAGGTGGTCTCTGGTCACCAGAGTCCTCCCCACATTCCCAGAGTTCCCCTTTACATCATAGTCTGCAGGATTCCACCTTACAGTGCAAGGGGGGACTCTGATGTAAAGGGCAATGCTGCAGACCCTGATGTAAGTGAGAACTCTGATGTAAAGGGGAAAGCAATGGACTCTGATATAAGTGGGGTCTCTGGTCACCAGTGCCCCCCTTTTATATCAGAGTTTCTGCTTAGATCATGATCTGCAATGTTCCCCTTTATATCAGAGTTCCCTTGCACTGTAAAGGGGAATCCTCCTGATATATGGGGGAACTCTGTGTTGGGTTATATTAATCTGACCTTCATGTAAGAGGAGAAATATGGTTTTTGACTTTTGTTTAACTTAACACATTGCTAATAGCAGTTTATAGCTTAAATATTGATATTTGCACTGAAACCTGCCATTTACGGCACCTTTTTTTTGCAGTATCAGTAAAAAATGTGCCAGTAAATGCCATGATTTTTTTGCCAGTAAAAAAATAAAAAATTGCTGCTGTTTGTAAATTCCATGTCTCTCTTATCTATAGATAATACACTCTTCAAATGTGCTTTAAAATGCATGGTTTTCCCTTTTGTGAACAAAAAAAATAACGACGTTATGCGGTTGGGCTGGTATAAAAATACTATGGGGCTGGTATGAAATTATTTCCAGGGCTGGTTTTTATTCCCAGTCCGGCCCTGCCTTGATGTAAGGAGAGACTCTGAGGACCTTGATGTAAGGAGAGACTCTAATGGGGACTGTGATGTAAGGAGAGACTCTAATGGAGACTGTGATGTAAGGAGAGACTCTATTGGGGACCTTGATGTAAGGAGAGACTCTAATGGGGACCGTGATGTAAGGAGAGACTCTAATTGGGACCGTGATGTAAGGAGAGACTCTAATGGGGACCGTGATGTAAGGAGAGACTCTAATGGGGACCTTGATGTAAGGAGAGACTCTGAGGACCTTGATGTAAGGAGAGACTCTAGTGGGGACTGTGATGTAAGGAGAGACTCTAATGGGGACCTTGATGTAAGGAGAGACTCTGAGGACCGTGATGTAAGGAGAGACTCTAATGGAGACTGTGATGTAAGGAGAGACTCTATTGGGGACCTTGATGTAAGGAGAGACTCTAATGGGGACCGTGATGTAAGGAGAGACTCTAATTGGGACCGTGATGTAAGGAGAGACTCTAATGGGGACCGTGATGTAAGGAGAGACTCTAATGGGAACCTTGATGTAAGGAGAGACTCTAATGGGGACTGTGATGTAAGGAGAGACTCTAATGAGGACCTTGATGTAAGGAGAGACTCTAATGAGGACCTTGATGTAAGGAGAGACTCTAATGGGGACCTTGATGTAAGGAGAGACTCTAATGGGGACTTTGATGTAAGGAGGGACTCTAATGGGGACTTTAATGTAAGGAGAGACTCTAATGAGGACCTTGATGTAAGGAGGGACTCTAATGGGGACCTTGATGTAAGGAGGGACTCTAATGGGGACTGTAATGTAAGGAGGGACTCTAATGGTGACCTTGATGTAAGGAGGGACTCTAATGGGGACCTTGATGTAAGGAGAGACTCTAATGGGGACCTTGATGTAAGGAGAGACTCTAATGGGGACCTTGATGTAAGGAGAGACTCTGAGGACCTTGATGTAAGGAGAGACTCTAATGGGGACTGTGATGTAAGGAGAGACTCTAATGGAGACTGTGATGTAAGGAGAGACTCTATTGGGGACCTTGATGTAAGGAGAGACTCTAATGGGGACCGTGATGTAAGGAGAGACTCTAATGGGGACCTTGATGTAAGGAGAGACTCTGAGGACCTTGATGTAAGGAGAGACTCTAATGGGGACTGTGATGTAAGGAGAGACTCTAATGGGGACCTTGATGTAAGGAGAGACTCTGAGGACCGTGATGTAAGGAGAGACTCTAATGGGGACCTTGATGTAAGGAGAGACTCTAATGGGCACTGTGATGTAAGGAGAGACTCTAATGGGGACCGTGATGTAAGGAGAGACTCTAATGGGGACCTTGATGTAAGGAGAGACTCTAATGGGGACCTTGATGTAAGGAGAGACTCTAATGGGCACTGTGATGTAAGGAGAGACTCTAATGGGGACCGTGATGTAAGGAGAGACTCTAATGGGAACCTTGATGTAAGGAGAGACTCTGAGGACCTTGATGTAAGGAGAGACTCTAATGGGAACCTTGATGTAAGGAGAGACTCTAACGGGGACTGTGATGTAAGGAGAGATTATAATGGGGACCTCGATGTAAGGAGAGACTCTAATGAGGACCTTGATGTAAGGAGAGACTCTAATGGGGACCTTGATGTAAGGAGAGACTCTAATGGGGACTTTGATGTAAGGAGAGACTCTAATGAGGACCTTGATGTAAGGAGAGACTCTAATGAGGACCTTGATGTAAGGAGAGACTCTAATGGGGACCTTGATGTAAGGAGAGACTCTAATGGGGACTTTGATGTAAGGAGAGACTCTAATGAGGACCTTGATGTAAGGAGGGACTCTAATGGGGACTTTAATGTAAGGAGGGACTCTAATGAGGACCTTGATGTAAGGAGAGACTCTAATTGGGACTTTGATGTAAGGAGGGACTCTAATGAGGACCTTGATGTAAGGAGGGACTCTAATGGGGACTGTAATGTATGGAGGGACTCTAATGGTGACCTTGATGTAAGGAGGGACTCTAATGGGGACCTTGATGTAAGGAGAGACTCTAATGGGGACTTTGATGTAAGGAGGGACTCTAATGGGGACTTTGATGTAAGGAGGGACTCTAATGAGGACCTTGATGTAAGGAAGGACTCTAATGGGGACCCTGATGTAAGGAGGGACTCTAATGGGGACCTTGATGTAAGGAAGGACTCTAATGGGGACCTTGATGTAAGGAGAGACTCTAATGAGGACTGTGATGTAAGGAAGGACTCTAATGGGGACCTTGATGTAAGGAAGGACTCTAATGGGGACCTTGATGTAAGGAGGGACTCTAATGGGGACCTTGATGTAAGGAGAGACTCTAATGGGGACCTTGATGTAAGGAGAGACTCTAATAAGGACCTTGATGTAAGGAGGGACTCTAATGGGGACCTTGATGTAAGGAGGGACTCTAATGGGGACCTTGATGTAAGGAGGGACTCTGAAGTGGACTTTAATATAAGGGGGGCTCTGATAAGGACTCTGATGTACACTCTGGTGTAGGGGGTGCACTGATTTTAGGGGAATGTAGAGTTTCAGGCCCGCGATGCTCTGTGTGTTCTCACACCTTTCTATCAGAACCAGCATCCACTTTTTCAGCAACTTGAGTTCCAGCAGCTCTTCTATTAGAATGACTACATGGACCCGCCTTCCTTCCCGGTGCACCAATGAGCATTGACCACACATGACCTTGTCGCTGATTTGCCGGTTTTCCTCCCGTGGATCACTTTTGGTCGGTCCTGACTTCTGCAGACCAGGGACATCCCTGGAGCTGCAGTTTTGTAGACCCGGTCATCGAGCCATTACAGTCTGGACCTTCTCAAATTCTCTCAAATCCTTGCGCTTGCCCATTTTCTTCCTGCTTTCAACATATCAACTTCAGGGACAACATGTTCACTTTGCTGCTTAATATATCCCACCCACCATTGTAAGGAGATAATCAATGTTATCCACTCTACCTGTGGTCATAATGTTATGGCGGATCGGTGGATATTCTCAACTCCATTTGTAAATCAGCTTCATCTGTGATTTATATTCGGAAGCTCTGCGATTGGCTCCTCCATGGCATCCCATAATAGTTCTTGTCACCCCCCGCGCTCCTCATTCCACTCCTCCAAGTGCTGTTTTGCCGAGATCCCTGAAATGTGTTATCCAGATTATTACAATTAAATCATAGCCGTATAATTACTTCTTGTCTAGGACTGAGATAATTAGATGGCAGTACTTTAAGTGGTTAGGCAAAATGAAACACGTTGTCAAATGAAGGGTCTTGTCTCCACAATAACTAAAATACATTCAAAAGAATTTTACATTAAAAAAAGAACTCAGCTGAGCAGTCCTGGTGTCCAAAATGACCAAATTTATAACAGATCCCTATAAAACCCTCTGTAATAGGAACTTCTTATTTAACCACTTCAATACCGGACACTTTCACCCCCTTCCTGCCCAGGACAATTTTCAGCTTTCAGCGCTCTCACACTTTGAATGACAATTACTCAGTCACGCAACACTGTATCCATATGAAATTTTTTATCATTTCTTTGAGACAGATAGAGCTTTCTTTTGGTGGAATTTAACCACTTCAGCCCCGGAAGATTTTCCCCCTTAACGACCAGGCCATTTTTTTGCAATTCGGCACTGCGTCGTTTAACTGACAATTGCACGGTCGTGCGACGTTGCACCCAAACAAAATTGACGTCCTTTTTTCCCACAAATAGAGCTTTCTTTTGGTGGTATTTGATCACCTCTGCGGTTTTTATTTTTTTGCACTGTAAACAAAAAAAGACTGACAAGTTAAAAAAAAAAAACAATATTTTTTACTTTTTGCTATATTAAATATCCCCAAAAAATGTCTTCATCAGTTTAGGCCGATATGTATTCCTCTACATATTTTTGGTTAAAAAAAATCGCAATAAGCGTATATTGATTGGTTTGCGCAAAAGTTATAATGTCTACAAAATAAGGGATAGATATATGGCATTTTTATGGCATTTTATTTATGTATTTATTTTATTAGTAATGGCGGTGATCTGCGTTTTTTAGCGGGACTGCGACATTTCGGCGGACAGATCGGACACTTTTGACACTTTTTTGGGACCATTGACATTTTACACAGCGATCAGAGCTAAAAATAACCACTGGATACTGTGTAAATGTCACTGTCAGAGAAGGGGTTAACACTAGGGGGCGATCAAGGGGTTAAATGTGACTGTTTCTAACTGTGGTGGGAGGGGACTGACTGGAGGAGGAGACATATCGCTGTTCCTAATTACTATGAACAGCAGATCTGTCTCTTCTCTCCTGTCGGAATGAGTTTTTGTGTGTTCACACACGCAAATCCCCATTTTGGCTCTCATGCCCGTGATCGCGGGTGGCCGGCGGAGATCGCACCCACCGGCCACGTGCATTGGGTTCTCTCGCCGTGCAGATGGCACACCCGTGCACATTCTATGGCTCTTAAAGGAGCCGATGTACGAGTATGTCGATTCATGGGAATGAACCACTTTGCCGATGTATATGAGCAGTCGGCAAGTGGAAAAACACCACTGGGTTTATTTTTTTGCTATATAAAAAAAGACCAAAAATGTTTTTTTTTAAAAAGGGTTTTTTTTTTTCCGTTTCTATTATAAAGTTTTGCAAGTAAGTAATCTTTCTTCATAAATTCAGACCAAAATGTATTCTATTAGCCAGGCCTAAAAGTGATACTAAAGTCTGTTTTTTTTTTCATTTCAAGGTAACAAACATGTCATACTTACCTGCTCTGTGCAGTGGTTTTGCACAAAGCAGTCCAGATCCTCCTGTTCTCGGTTTCCTCTTCAGCACTCCTGGCCCCTCCCTCCTGCTGAGTGCCCCCACACCAAACAGCTTGCTATGGGGGCACCGGAGCCGAGCCGCATGCACTGTGTGTCCACACAGACATATAGGCAGCAATTTGCCCTGCCCCCTCTCTCCTCATTGGCTCACTGACATTGATTGACAGCAGCGAGAGCCAATGGCGCCGTGCTGCCGTCTTAGCCAATGAGGAGGGAGAGTCCCGGGCAGCCGAGACACTCCTGCAACATTGCTTGATTGAGATGGGGCTCAGGTAAATGTCCCTATAGGGCTTGCTGTGTGTTGACTTCTTAGGTCTCCCTCTGATTACCTGCAGGCAGGTGCTAGGGGTTTTTCACATATCCCCCCTTACTCCCGTTTGCTCTTTACTCAATAATCAGTCCAGGGTGTTTGGTTTTTTATATTTATTGCAGAACTTGGATGGGAGAAGGGAATAGTGGTATACTCCAATTTGAACTATTCACAGTAGATGAGGACAACTCTCACTTGGTCTCACCAGATTACTTGTTGAAGCAGACACACTGATTTTACCATACTGCCACATGTATGGAAGAATGAAGTCTTCTTGCTCTCTCTAGCCACAGACTTGATGCCACTACTTTATCTTCAGGATACTTTTTAGCATCTCCTTGACTGACACCCATCCACTGACTCTTCCAGCTGAAGGGGACGGCCCTCGCAGGACAGGCCCCATGACACAGATCTCTACTCACAGTAGGCAGAATCAGATCCTTCCTGGTGTCTCCCTTCCAATCAGCTCTGCAGGACCTCTGGGTTCAGCTTCTCTGACTCTCCAGCCCTCAGGTCAACTACCCAAGGCCGCATGACAGCCTCTACAGAGGAGGGGCAGCCGCCCTCTCCCTGCGGGACCCCACTCTCCAGCTGAAGACCCCAAGCACATGTGCCCTTGGCATTTATACAGTCACCCAGCATGCAATGGGGCCCTTCCCTCTGCCAATAGCCAGGGCTGTAACAATGTAACAAGAAATCAACCAGCGCTATTCACATAAAATTGAACTAAAGCAGCTATGGTACTGAGGATAAAACTTATCAAATCCCACAAATACATTTCATAAAAAGCAGTACAGCGCATAAAAGAATTATTAATCACTTGAAGCAATATTATTCATAAAATGTCCATAGAGAAGAATTGCAGATTGTAATCCAATGGTGCGAGTGACATCCACACAAGATGAGTGACTGTAGTGAGATAAACCTTCACCAACGATAACACTAGCCGCTCACCTCAGCAGGTGGACCCCTGAGTGAATCAGTCAGGTCATAAACAGCCTTTCCCGCAATGGGAAATAAACAGGAGTAGGTACACTTGTGGCCGGTCAGCTTACAATCTTAGTGGAGCTCGCAGAGATCACATGTAATAAAATAAAGAACATCTAGTGCTCTCTGTATGTTGCGTAAAAGATTTAATGTATTAAAAGTAGACAAACTTATAAACGAAGCACTGTTCCCCAGTGCAGAGGATAAAAACCTAATAGGATAATCCACGGAGATCAGCGAGCGAGACGCGGGTGACGTCACAATCCAAGTCACGTGATGTTTTCCGTACGCGTTACGTCCCTTGTGATGGGCGGGACTTCTTCAGTGGCGACGGCATAACGTGGTCCACTCGCTATAAATGTAACTCAGCTGATCGGAACAGCCAATGGGCCGTAATGTATGTATAATACCATGGGGACCAATAAACGGAAACGAAAGAAATAGTCCTTATGACAGAACAACAAAGGGGTCAGCTAAAGCGGTAATGAATAACCGCAACTAAGCCCATAATAGTTATATAGATGTAATGTTACTAAATGTAACTAATATGAATATAACCACCATCCATGTAGGATGTCTAATTTGAGAAAACAACCCGTGTACTCGCTAGATTCCGTGGAACATCCTAATACATTACATAATAATACTGAATCAAAATTCATAATTCTATTCAAAACATAAAACTCAAATAAACCATCGGTCAGAAATAAAACAGTTAACGTCAAACTCGACGTTCAAGTCTCTAGGTAAAAGGACCTTGGTCTCGTGAATCCAATGGGATTCCCTACGACTGAGCTGGCGAAGGAAATTTCCCCCCCTCCAATGTTTATTGACCTTTTCAATACCCCAGAATTTTAATCCTCTGGGATTTTGACCATGTACTAGTTTGAAATGTTTGGAAACATTATGAGTTTTTAATCCTTTTAATCCTGCAACACTTTAATTGCTTGTATGAATCAGACCTCGATAGGTAGAAACCCAACCTAATGTGGATTGTGTTTTTTTTTTTTTTATACTTTTACCGATATGTTTTTAAATGTGTGAATTAAAAGTGAAGTGCTGATCCATCCTTTTCTGGACTTGTGTTTATGGTTTGGAGGCACTCCATTGGGGAGCTGATGGATCCCAGGTAGAGGGGTCAGCTAATCACTAACATTTTTTTTTCTACAAAGTGTCATACATTACTTCTATTTTCTATGACAATCATAATACTCACTGATATAGGAAGAGATATACAGAATGAAACACAAGAAGCTGATTATGTTTTCTATGAAGAATCACATACCTCTCATTATGTTCCTCCTTCTTGTGTGTGTGTGTGATCAGTTTTCTCAAGGAAAGATCTTTTACTACCTTCTGTAGCCGAGCGAGTGGACCCGCCCCCTGCCCGAGTTGACCTAGCCGGTCGGCAGGCCCGTCTCCCCAATGAAGCTGGTTGAACCAACCCCCCCCCCGCCAGCCAAATGGACCTGCCCCCCACCAGAGCCTAGCCAACTTACAAACAAATGAAAGGTCTTTGATGTAGCACCTTGGGGTTTAGTCAGGGAGCTCCTCACAAATTTACTTGCCAAGAGTATTTATCTTGGTCGATTGATAGAAATCTATTGATTTCTCCCTAAGTTTGGCCTTGTTGCACTTTTCTCTTCTACCACTAGGTGGTCGGGTGCTTGGTGGTACTAGATATGAGAAGGGCAAACCAAGGTCAGGTTATGAGTATATGGGGTATCTCAGCCAATGGGCAGGGGTTTTCTTGAATCCCTTGGCCTGCTGGGAGAGCAGCCTTGTGAATCAAGCCAGGGACCTCGCCGGTTAGCAGGGGTGAAGCTTGAGAAGTATCTGGAGTGCCAAGCTAGCGACCCAGCAGAGAAGCAGGGGTAACACTTGAGGGAGATACCACCACAACCTTGGAGGAGCTCAAGAGATTCAGAGTCAGTGAATCAGAGGGTCTAGTGAGAGACCGGGAGCTCAGTGTTGAAGAACTACAAGAGGCAGTTGTAGTGGAGCTGAAAGGACTGTTACATTTGAGTTAGGAACTGTTAAAGACTGTTACCATAGGAGGAGACAGCATTCCTGCATGTGCAGAAGTGGCACCTTGCTGGGGCCTTTCCCTGCACGGCTGTCCTCCTATTGAAGTCTCGGAGTCTGAAAATTGGATCTAACCCACTTTCCCCCAAAAATACAAAAAGGACTGTCAAAAGAAATAAAACCTCTTTTACATTCAAGAAGTGTCTGGTGCCCAATGACTTTTATCATCTTTGCACCCACTAAGCCTCACAACCCACTACATATTGAAGAATGTCAGCTATCTTTGGCTTTGGAGGTCCTCATTAGACAGGACAAGGCCGGAGACCTTGCTGCATTAATTTTTATCATAGGTGTATTTTAAATGATAGAGACAGAATATCAACCAAAAATCCAGAAAAAACACATGATACAAATGTTATAAATTGAGTTGCAGTTCAGTGAGTAAAATAACTATTTGATCCCCAAGCAAAACATGACTTAGTACTTGGTGGAGAAACCCTTGTTGGCAAGCACAGAGGTAAGACGTTTCTTGTAGTTGGTTAGCAGGTTTGCACACATCTCAGGAGGGATTTTGGTTTACTCTTCTTTACAGATTTTCTCTAAATCCTGCAGGTTTCTTGGCTGTCGCTTGGCAATTTGAAGTTTCAGCTCTCTCTATAAACTTTCCATAGGATTAAGGTCTAGAGACTGGCTAGGCCACTCCATGACTTTAATG
Organism: Lithobates clamitans; assembly: GCA_037952925.1. Taxonomy (NCBI): domain Eukaryota; kingdom Metazoa; phylum Chordata; class Amphibia; order Anura; family Ranidae; genus Lithobates; species Lithobates clamitans. The sequence goes on along the minus strand of JBBGZY010000480.1, from coordinate 2,219,437 downwards.
TGCTTCTTCTTGAGCCACTTCTTTGTTACCTTGGCGGTATGTTTTGGGTCATGGGCATGCAGGGAGATCCGTCCACAACCCATCTTCAGTGTTCTGGCTGAGGGAAGAAGGTTTTCATACAAGATTTTACAATACATGGCCTTGTCCAATGATCCCTTAATGCGGCAAAGTCGGCCTGTACCTTTAGCAGAGAAACAGCTCCAAAGCATATTGTTTCCGCCTCCATGCTTGACTGTAGGGATGGTGTTCGTAGGGTCATAGTCAGCATTTTTCTTCCTCCAAACACTGCGATTTGAGTTAATGCCAAAGAGCTCAATTTTGGTCTCATCTGACCACAGTACTTTCTCCCAATCCTTCTCTGAATCATTTATGCCTCGTTTCCACTGAGCGGATCGGTTCGGATCGGTAGAGTTTGAATGGCCTAGAATGGTCCGGTCTATTCTGGTGAGCGTTTCCACAAGGGCCCATACAGGGTTTAGAAAAAATGCCTCAACATAGCACTGCAGAGGGTTTTCTGTCAGCCAATCAGTGGAATGTATCGTAGCTCCGCCCTAACCGAACCGTTCCATTTTCTATGGCCCTACATCTGAAGCAGGACCCTGAATGGAGCGGTACGGTTTGGTTATATGGGCCGCTTTCATAATGGAAACACCCAAAATAGCGTACCGTACCAAACCGAATCGATCCGCTCAGTGGAAACGAGGCATTAGATGTTCATTGGCAAACTTCAGACAGGCCTGTACATGTGCCCTCTTGAGGAAGAGGACCTTGCGGATGCTGCAAGATTTCAATCCATGGCGGCGTATTGTTTTACCAATTTTTTTTGGTGACTGTAGTCCCAACTGCCTTGAGATGATTCACATGCTCCTCCCGTGTAGTTCTGGGCTGATCTCTCTCCTTTCTCATGATCATCCTTACCCCATGAGGCAAAATCTTGCATTGAGCTCCAGACCGAGGGCGATTGATTGTTATTTTGTATTTCTTCCATTTGCGAATTATCACTCCAACAGTTGTCTCCTTCTCACTAAGCTTCTTGCTGATGGTCTTGTAGCCCATTCCAGTCTTGTGAAGGTCTACAATCTTGTCACCGATGTTCTTTAACAGCTTTGACAGCTCTTTGTTCTTGCCCATGATGGTGAGATTTGAATGGAAGAAAGATTCTGTGGACAAGTGTCTTTTATACACATAACGAGTCGTTGTTCACAGCACCTTCTTAAATTGTCTGTGGGAGCCAGAATTATTGTTGGTTGGTAGGGGATCAAACACTTATTTTACTCACTGAACTGCAACTCAATTTATATCATTTGTATCATCAAGTTTTTTCTGGATTTTTTCTTGATATTCTGTCTCTATCATTTAAAATACACCAATAATAACAATTATAAGCCCTTCATTTCTTTGTAAGTGGGTAAACTTACAAAATCTGCAGGGGATCAAATATTAATTTTCCCCGTTGTATATATTAGAAAATTGATCAATTATTATGTACTTATTTCTTCAGGCCCTAAAATGCCAGGACTTTTTGGAAAGTAGACAGTCCAAGATATTGGATAAGAGCCATGGTGAGTTTTTGTCACAATTTTTGTGAAAATTAAAAAAATTATCAAATTTGATTTTTATATATTGATTTTTTTTTCATACTGTCACCAGAGCAGTACAGTGTTATATGACTGGTGTGCCAGTTGGAAAAACTTTGTTGATCAGCAGCTGCAGGTGAGTGCCACTGCCAGAATACAACGTCCTGTGAGGGGATTCCTCCCTTGACCTTGCCTCTGTTAAAGGAAGAATGTGTTTGTTTTTGTACAGCCTAGTGCCTGATGAAAAAAAAAAATACTCATCTATGGCAAGCGTTACTAGAATGGCTTAATGTCTTTCTCCAATTCTGCAGTTCTGTTATATTTAGTGATTTCAACACCCCCGGTTTAAAATTCTGTTTAGTTCTTGAAGAAGCCATAATGCATATGTTATGTACCATACGGATTGTTATTTTTAGCCAGGTGATTGTTAATTATAGCTCTCATTGCTGAAAATAATAAGCATTATGTCAGATTATGATGATTATAGTTAGAGTCTGAGGTGGCCATACGTGGTTAGATTTTCATTCAAGGGTTTGTAGAAAAATGTTCATCAGAACATTCGATCTTCCCGGGAGCGAGTCAACTAATTTTGTTCAACAGACCTTAAAATTTCTTCCAGACCTTCTATTTGAATAGAATCCCAGATGCAATAAACAGGTTTTATTACAATATATATGATTTTTTTTCCAAATGAAAACCACATTTACTGTTAGAACTTTTTTTCATTCAAGAAGAATTTTCCATCCTGCGCCTTCAAATTTTCTTGTTACTACAGTCAAAATCAAAGTTTTTGACTTCATTAACCATTATATAATGATGATACTTGTATATGGCCAGAATAATGGTTCTTATTAGAAGAGGCCCTGTCAATTTGCCCATTCACGATGATTGTCAATTGGCCTATTCAGGCCAATTATCCAATCATTGGTCTAATCTACTGATACTCACCTATTCAGCAAAACTCCATTGCGCCTTTTTCTACTTTGACTGCTAAACAAATACCAGGTGCTTCTAGATATGCGACCACCTCCCATGTGGCAACATTTGGGTCTAGTGGCCAGTCCCTAGGCCTGAGTACTGTCATTTGATGATCACAGCTTACTCTAGGCCTTTTTTAACCTTTTTACCCATGCAGAACCTTAGAAATAATCACCAGGTCTTCAGGAACTCCTACTAAAACCAATTGATTTAGATCAATGGGGAAAAATACATTGGTGGCGAGTAGAAAGAACATTCCTTACATTGGTGGCGAGTAGGAAGAATGTTCCTTATAAGGGTGGCGAGTAGGAAGAATGTTTCTTACATTGGTGGTCAGTAGGAAGAATTTTCCCTACATTGGTGGCCAGTAGGAACAATGTCCATTAAATTGGTGGTCAGAATACCAATTTTACATCCAAAGAAATCATTGATATCATGTAGCTGGCTCTGCCAAGTAGTGTTGGCTCAGAAACTATGCAAGCACTGTTGAATTGGAGGTCAATCAGCCACAGATCAAGGAATCCCTAGCAACTTTTGGAGGGACCCTAGGGTTCCACACGGGGGCTGACTGGCAACTTTTGGCCCAGGGTCAAGTACAACCCAGAGGCCTATGGTGCAGTGACTCAGTCCCCCTCTCACTCTCCCTCTTCCTTGCCTCCTTCCAACCCCATCCCAGGCTGAAACTGCTCCAGGTACTCTTGGCTCAATGGGCAGGGCAGCACCTGCTACAATGACTCTGGGTTCCTGACCTGGCCAGCCGGGGGGCTGCAGGGGGGAGCTGGGGCGCCTCAGTTGGGGCTGGCCAGGGGGAGGAGATCCTCCAGTGGGGCGCGGAGCTGGCCTCTGCTCTGACACGGCGTACACTATCCTGCGCTCTTTTCTTGTCCTCATCCCGCACTCAGTAGGACACCAGTGGAGACTTCTTACTCCTCTTCACCAGAAAACTTTTAGGCATGTCTGCGCCAGAAGTGGTGTGGCTTTTTTACAGGGCATCAGAGCGGCCCAGGGAGCAATTGCCACCTTGTCCCATGGCCCAGCCTGGTTTCACAGAACTCTGGTTGAGAATGACTGCTCTAGGCTCTGACACCTGCTGACATTAGGTATTTTGGTGACCACTGCAACAAAGAAATGAGTGCCGTGGGATCCCTGGAGAGGTGATTATCAGTGGGTTAGGGCAAGAAGGGCACATGGTCACTGTGATCACCGGAGACAGAATTATTAGTAGGCTGGGGGGTAGGCAGAAGGCAGCTTTTACACTGATGCTGTTACTGAATGGTCAAAGCGTATGTGTCTCTTTTTGAACTTTAAACACACAAAAAATCGGGTTGTCACATCTTTATTGACCTTTTTTTAAATAAATATGCAATTTACATTTATTTACAACCATCACATTGGTGCAGTCTTATAATATAGAGACTTACATAACTGGACAAACCCTTTTTGTAATACATCAGCCTGGGGCTCTTTAACTGTTGCTGCCTTTTAAAACAGGAAAAAGTAATGTTTTAACAATTTACATACATTCAATCCTTAATGATTAGTTGACTGATTCAGGTGTCGGGCAACTGGGACAGGGAAATGTGATAGCCAGTTGCCAAAAAGAAAGTTAAAGAAGACTTCACCCAAGTGAATTGTCAACAGACAACAAGCACATATTTTCAAAGACAGCTTAGATGGAATCAGAAAGAAAGAGATTGGGATTGAATTACTCAAGGAGTAGAGGCTGTTCACCTAGCATAGTCATTGTTTACGGAGCAAATAAGGAAACAAAAAAAATAAAGATATGTTTAGTTCAGTCAACTTTTTCAGCATGACTGTACCCTGTGCACAAAGTCAGATCCATTTAAACACAGTTTAATGAGTTTTGCGTGGAGGAAATAGAGTGGAAAGCACAGTGCCTTGACCTCAACCCTACTGAAAATCTTTGGGATGAATGGGGAACGCCAGTTGCTTCTCATCCAACTTGGGCTTCTCATCCAACATCAGAACCTGACTTCACAATTGTTCTTTAGGGGGCATAAATTCCCTAATGCCGCGTACACACGACCAGACTTTACGGCATACTTTGCCCGGCGGACTTTTCGACGGACTTTACGACGGACTTTCCGAATGAACGGACTTGCCTACACACGATCAACCAAAGTCCGACGGATTCGTACGTGATGGCGTACGACCGTACTAAAACAAGGAAGTTCATAGCCAGTAGCCAGTAGCCAATAGCTGCCCTAGCGTCGGTTTTTGTCCGTCAGACTAGCATACAGACGAGCGGACTTTTTGACCGGACTCGAGTCTGTCAGATAGATTTGAAACACGTTTCAAATCTAAGTCCATCAAACTTTTGAGAAAACAAAGTCCGCTGGAGCCCACACACGATCGAATTGTCCGACGAAATCCGGTACGCCGGACCAAGTATGCCGTAAAGTCCGATCGTGTGTACGCGGCATAAGACACACTCCAAAATTGTGTGGAAAGCCTTCCTAAATGAGTAGAGGCTGTAATACAAACAAAGGTTGTAATACCAAAAAAGAGGGAGCAAACTATATTAAAGCCTGTGGTTTTGAAATGGGATATCGTACAAGTTCTGAAAGGTGTGGTGGTCAGTTGTCTACAAACATTTGGTCATATAGTTTATCATGCACTTTGCTAAGTGAACTGCCTCTACTTCGTCCACAAACCAACCCCGCTGTGTTGTCTTAACTTGAGAATTTTAACCCTACTGATGAGGTTCTTTAGCTTTCTGATTATTGATGTCTCAAGCTATGATTCTGAGACTTAAAGAGTATACACATACATTTTACATAGAGATTAATTATCTGTAGATCTTTTATACCAAAGACTCCTAGGCAGGCTTCAGCAGCCAGTTCTTGGTGGTAAATGGTTGGCCCACTTCCACTGGGCGCAGCTTACTTTGCACAATGTGCGTTTCAGATGGACTTAAACAATCCTTTATGGTTGCTTTAAAGTTTTTCAGCTTGGTGTCCTCTTCTAAAGGCTTATACTGGCTCTCTGGGTCAGGTTTCACAGTTGAAGTTGGCTGGTAGTTGCTTTTCACCTGTTGGGCCTCCAAAACAGGTGATATGATAGGCTGGTTCTCCATTGGTGGCATGGTCTGTTGCCCTAAAAGGGAGTTTGATTGATTGCCTTCCATTAACCTGTCATGTATCCCCCTATGGCCAAGGCTCTGAAATCTTTCCTCCAAGGACATCAACGTTAAACTGTGGTGGAACGTGTGGCTGGCACACAGTGGCCACTCGACTGAGCCTGGTAGTGTGGCTGGAGTAGAAGAGTAGAGAGGTCGCCCAGGGTGGAGGGCTACCCCAGGATTGTGAAGCTCTGTGGATGTCCCAGGTGAATGGAAACGCCCACTGCGCAGGCCAAAGTAGCAGCAGGAGCCTGAGAAACATGGAGTAGGAACCAAATTGCACCCTGGAAAAACAAGAATAGAAAAAAAAAGTTTTCTCAGTAGAGGTCTATAATGTATATAACTAAAAATGTACCTCAGCTGACGTTTAAAGTGTACCTATGACCAGCCAATGGACACCTATTTACTTATTCATGCTTACCAGGTTTAAAATGAGCTTTAATACAAGCTCTCATTGGCCTCTGCAGCTGCAGGCCCTGTGGAGTAAATACCTTCTCAATGTTCATAGAAGAAGCACTATTCAACTAATTTATTCAGGCAGCTCAGATCACCCCACTCATCCTTCCCAGAACCCCTGATCTGTGTTACATTAGAGATTAGAAGACTAGAAGGCTGCTGAATCATTTCTGGGAGGTGGGAGCAGAAGAGCTGAACTGGAGAGTCACTGAGTCACTCTATCCAATAAGGACCAGAGACAGCGGCTGGAGCTGCTGGACTCGTCCTCGATGCTGGGACGAACGGGTTCAGGTAAGTAAAAGGGGGGCTCTGGGGGGCTGCTGCAGCACAAAAGGTTTTTCACCTTGATGCATAGCATGCATCAAGGTGAAAAAACCTGAGACTTTACAACCCCTTGATGAAGAAGATGAATTGCTACACAGTGTCTGACGCTAAGAAGGTCAGTAAGAATTTGTTGTGAAACCCAACTGTTGTACAATTCTACCTTGCAGTGGGGCTTTACCCGGACTGCAAAGATAAACTGCTCATTTAGGACAAGGGACATAGAAAACTCTATCCTCTGCTTTGCTTGACTGGTCCCCACTGCATCCTCTCCCCTATGCTCCAGTGGTATAAGGTCATGATGTCATCAAGACCAATGCAGGGCGCATTGCATGTAATGATGTCTTGGAACAGTCCACCTCTGGAGCATGGGGGAGCTTTGTCTGCTGGAGGAGTGGAGGACCGGATAAGTAAAAGTGCTTTTACTCTTCCCTAGAGTAAATGACCAGTTAAGCCTTGCAGTGTGCGATTTCCTGGAGTAGGGCTATAAAGATTATTTATTGCTTGTCAGGAATATGTAAATACTTGAATATTCATGGCCTGACCACTGGTGTGTTAAAGAGATGATAACGTGGCTCCTCAACCAATATTATCATGTGACATTTTAACATTTTTTAGCTCAAACCTGTCCCATGCAGGGTAAACTAACATCCTCACGTTAATGCCTCCCTCTCCAGCAGCACATACTCACCTTTACTTCGCTCCCTCACTCTCTGTTCAGCCACAGAAGCAATGGAGGGCAAGGTAGACCCAAGGTAAGCTCCAAGATGCTCTAGAGCCCTTGTGCCCAACTTGTGGCCCGAGGGCCAGGGCGGCCCTTTGGTATATTATGTGTGGCCCTTGGACCTCAGCAGTCTGTAGTGGGAACATTGACTAAGGTAATAGCATTAATCTCTACTAGCCTCATGTAACATGTTCCCAGTCTCAAATTGTCTTTTGCAGCATATCCCCAGCCAAAAATGTAGCATGTCCACACTCTCTGACCTTAATTTCCTCTATTAGGTCTGCTGTTCCTGACAGTCCTCTCAAGCATTACATATATTTTCCTCATTCAACACCACGCTATCAATGACTAGCACTTTCACATGGTACTACTATTGACTGGAATGGTACCAGCTGATTGGAGAAAAGCCAATGTAGCACCAATATTTAAAAAGGGCCCAAAATACATCCCTGGCAATTACAGATCAGTTAAATAAATTATAATATTAATTTATTTATCCGTGATTCTCACACATTAGTATGGGACATGATTAGTGCTAGCAGCTGTCATCATACTATTATAAGATAGGGGATCTTTGATTTGGTAGCTCGCAAGACCTTTACTACTATAATTACAGACCAGTTAGCCTAACATCAATAGTATGTAAACTCTTGGAGGGGATGATAAGGGACTATTTACAAGATTTTAGTAATGAGAACGGTATCATTAGCAGTAATCAGCATGGATTCATGAAGAATCGTTCTTCTCAAACCAATCTATTAACCTTCTATGAGGAGGTGAGTTGCCATCTAGATAAAGGAAGGCCGTAGACGTTGTGCATCTGGATTTTGCAAAAGCATTTGACACAGTTCCACATAAACGTTTACTGTACAAAATAAGGTCCATTGGCATGGACCATAGGGTGAGTACATGGATTGAAAACTGGCTACAAGGGCTAGTTCAGAGAGTGGTGATAAATGGGGAGTACTCTGAATGGACAGGGGTGGGTAGTGGGGTCCCCCAGGGTTCTGTGCTGGGACCAATCCTGTTTAATTTGTTCATAAACGACCTGGAGGATGGGGTAAACAGTTCAATCTCTGTATTTGCGGACGTTACTAAGCTAAGCAGGGCAATAACTTCTCCGCAGGATGTGGAAACCTTGCAAAAAGATCTGAAAAAATTAATGGGGTAGGCGACTACATGGCAAATCAGGTTCAATGTAGAAAAATGTAAAATAATGCATTTGGGTGTCAAAAATATGAATGCAATCTATACACTGGGGGGAGAACCTCTGGGGGAATCTAGGATGGAAAAGGACCTGGGGGTCCTAGTAGAAGATAGGCTCAGCAATGGCATGCAATGCCAAGCTGTTGCTAACAAAGCAAACAGAATATTGGCATGCATTAAAAAGGGGATTAATTCCAGAGAAAAAACGATAATTCTCCCACTCTACAAGACTCTGGTCCGGCCGCACCTGGAGTATGCTGTCCAGTTCTGGGCACCAGTCCTCAGGAAGGATGTACTGAAAATGGAGCGAGTACAAAGAAGGGCAACAAAGCTAATAAAGGGTCTGGAGGATATTAGTTATGAGGAAAGGTTGCGAGCACTGAACTTATTCTCTCTGTAGAAAAGACACTTGAGAGGGGATATGATTTCAATTTACAAATACCATACTGCTGACCCCAAGATAGGGATAAAACTTTTTCACAAAAGGGAGTTTAACAAGACTCGTGGCCACTCATTAAAATTAGAAGAAAAGAAGTTAACCTTAAACTACATAGAGGGTTCTTTACTGTAAGAGCGGCAAGGATGTGGAATTCCCTTCCACAGGCAGTGGTCTCAGTGGGGGGAGGCATCGATAGTTTCAAGAAACTATTAGATAAGCACCTGAACGACCGCAAAATACAGGGATATACAGTGTAATACTGACATATAATCACACACATAGGTTGGACTTGATGGACTTGTGCCTTTTTTCAACCTCACCTACTATGTAACTATGTAATGGAAGAGGAGTGAGGCAGAAGCATCGGGTATTTTTTCGCTCCTAAAGAGTGAACAGAGCAGTTGGGGCAAAGGAAAGGTGAGCAGTAAAGCACATCCTTGGCTTTTTTCTGCATAGATAGGCTTGATTTAAAGCAGGGGAGTCAAATGAAATTTCATTGCGGGCCACATCTAGAGTATGGTTGCTCTTAAAGGCCCCATTGTATCTCAATTGCGCTACATATGAAGTGCAGGGTTCAGGAGTGCGTCTTGTACAGAGTGCAGATTTCAGGTGTGCTCTACATACAGAGTGCAGATTTCAGGGGTGTGTTACGTACAGGGTGCAGGATTCAGTGGTATGCTACGTACAGAGTGTAGAATTTAGAGTACGCTATGTATGGGGTGCAGGGTTCAGTGGTACGATACGTACAGAGTGCAGCGTTTAGGAGTATGCTACATACAGAGTGTAGAGTTTAGGGGTGCGCAGTTTAGCGTGCAGGGTTTAGGGGTGTGCTGTGCACAGCAAGCAACCCCCCCCCCAAAGCTTCCTTGCATCCCTACTCTCTCCTACCTGGCCTGGCTCTAGTACCTCCCTGTGTTGGCGGCTCTAGTACCTCACTGTGTAGGCAGCTGTGCCTCCCCTTGCAGGGAGATCGTTCTCTCTCTCAGATTCTGGAGACCTGTTTCCGTCGTAGCTCCGTGTGCATGCAGGGATCTCTTATATTTGACAGCTGCTGAGAGCAAAGCTGTCCCTTGTAAACACCGAAGGCTTCTGTATTTACAAATGACAGTGGGGAGCAGGAACGGAGGGTGAGAGCCAGAGGTGGTGGAATGGAGTTCCACCATGTTTTTGTCTGCAAAACACGGGTGCGAAGGCCACATGACAAAGCCTGATTTAGCCTTGTGTTTGACATGTGTGATTTAAAGGGTACCTACTGTATACCCAGGAGCAAAAATGTAATTTAGCTACCAAAAACTGTTATATTGCCATAAAACCTTTCATCCAAACTCTAAATTATTTCAGTTATTATTTTGAAAAGATGTAAAAACAAAAGTGCAACACCTAGGTGATCAAGAATAGATATAACAATCTCTGGAATGACAAAACAAAGTGTAAACAATATATTTATAACAAAAACAATAAAACAAAAGGGTGACTTTAAGAAGTGCATAAAAAGTTCCACAAGCATCTTAGTGATAAATAAATAGCTAGCTAGTATCCCCAGAAGACCTGCATGCGCACACAACGCATTGGGCAGAGCTACGTGCTGATGCCGCGCTGCCACATCTGGGATCGATGGCCACCTTAGTAAGTGATTGTCCCCACATGGTAGATTTACACACTGCTATACCTGCTATACCTGTAAACTTTGATGTATGGATTTATAGTGATTGTAAAGTCTTGTTTAAAAAATAAAAAATAAATAACAAACATGTTATTCTTACCTGCTCTGTTGCAGTGGATTTGCACAGAGCAGCCCAGATCCTCCTCTTCTCAGGTCCCTCTTCCCTGCTCCTGGCCCCTCCCTCCTGTTGAACAGCAGCTTGCTATGGGGGCACCCGTGTGTCCATTCAGTCCCCTCCCTCCCCTAATTGGCTAACTGACTTTGATTGACAGCCACGGGAGCCAATGGCGCTGCTGTTGTCTCTCAGCCAATCAGGAGGAGAGTCCCGGACAGCTAAGACACTCGTGGACATCGCTGGAAAGAGATGGGGCTCAGGTAAGTAATAAGGGGGTGCTGGGGAGGCTGCTACACACAGAAGGTTTTTTTACCTTAATGCATAGAATGCATTAAGGTAAAAAACCTTCTGTCTTACAACTCCTTTAATGGATGGATAGAAACTGAATTTACAAATAAACGACTACACTATGGGGGTTATTTATGAAAGGCAAATCCACTTTGCACTGCAAGTGCACTTGACAGTGTACTGAAAATGCACTTGGAAGTGCAGTCGCTCTAAATCTAAGGGGTAGATCTGAAATGAGGGGAAGCTCTGCTGATTTTATCATCCAATCATGTGCAAGCTAAAATGCTGTTTTTTATTTTCCTTGCATGTCCCCCTCGGATCTATAGCGACTTTACTTCCACTTTATGTGCAAAGTGGATTTTCCTTTAGTAAACAACCCCCTATATACCTTTTTCTGTGGCTCCGGTGTGGTGAATGTTCCTCCTAGGGCTTGATATATTGGCGGTGCTGGCGGTCCCCTGTGCGACTGGAGGATTACAATGCAAGTGGATTCCCATATTGTGATGCCTTGTCTTTTCTAAAAACGCTGTCTGTTGCCTTTCTGATGCAGCTTAATAGCTGGTAAGTGTGCAAAGGCGGTAGTTTGGAACAACATGTGGTGATATATTCAATTGTTGGATGAACACTATACAGGGATAACCGTTGGAGTTATTTATTTATCACTAAGAAGAGTCATATGCTTGTGGGACTTTTTATGCACTTCTTAAAGTCATGCTTTTGTTTGGTTGTATTTGCTATAGTATATTCTTTACACTTTGGTTTCACATTTGTAGAGCACCCCCTAAGAAGCCGCAAGTAGAAAGGGATCCCCCACCCTGCACAGCCAGGCACACCCCATCTTCATAATTACACTGTTGTCAGGAAACAGTCCAGTGCTTTGTTTTTTGTGTGTTTTATTGAGGGGAATAGGATTAATATGGGATGCCCACTTGACTTCAGGGACAACTTCTTCTGTACAGTCTATTTACACACGCCTCAGCTTCCTCTAGCACATCACTTGCTTGCAGCTCAAAAATCCCAGGACCAGCTGGCACCGTGTTAGGTGATCTGACAAAAATGCCCAGTTAGATAAAGTGAATGCCCATTACAGGCGGGGACTGTGGGCCCCTTGGTTGTGTAGCAAATCCTAATGCCCAGCTGTCCTTCTGTGGCTACTGACTTCAGCACCATCTCTTCAGGCACCGCCAGCCCAACTGTCTGCAGCTGCCCCTTTCACTAGCCCTCCTGGCTAGTGAAAGGCCTCTCAGTCCTCCCCGACTGTCTCACTCACCAGCCCGCCTGGCTGTCTTCTCACTGGAGATCTCCTGGACGTGCTCACTGGCTCCTGCTGTCCTCACACCTGCTCCCATGCCACTGGACACAATTCCACCTTGGGTAATCAGAGGATTCCTCCTGTACCTGAGCTCCCAGGCCCGAGGTCACCCCCCCAGACTAGGGGGTTACTCTCAAGGGCCCACCAACAGTCTCCTAGCACTCCATCTCCAGCTACCACCTGAATTCTCCTGCCTTTCTGGGCTGACCCTGAGTATTTGAGGGGGCCTGCCCCCTGCCAACCCATCTGTTGGGGATTGGTCAGGGTCCTCATGAATACTCCAGGCAGCTTCTCCTAACATCCCTCCCATTCTTCTGGAAGTTTCCAGCAAGTTCCAGAAGTAGGGGAGAGGTACCAAAGATACTGCCTATTGAGTCATACCAGCCTCCATGGATCACTCACCCGACCCAGATTCAAACACTGGCTTGGCTGCCAGCCAAGCCAAAACATTTTAACCATACTAACAAAAATTATAACATTACCTACTCTAGCACACTAGAGGGTGCTACACATTATAAGATTGTTATATCCATTCTTTTCTTAGGCACTTTTCTTTTTACACCTTATTTTTCTTTTTATACCTTATAAAAAAAACCTTTTGGGGCATACATACTTACCTTACTAACCAACTAAATATCGTACTTGTTTGATTTTAGAAGCTAAGCAGGGTTGGGTCTGGTCAGTAATTGGATGGGAGACCGCCTTACCTTACTTGTTAGCTGCATAAAAATTCTCCTTTTCCCTACCGCTTACCATTTCTTTTGAGTTTATTATTTTAAAAAAGCAGTGTAAAAGAAAAAAAGTGGGGGAAAAATACTTGTATCTAAGCATGTGGGTTATATGGAAGCTCACAAGCTTTCTGGCAGGATCAACGGTCATTCTCTGCTCTTATCAAACAATTATAACAAAACACTTCCAATGGTATATCTAACAGGCCAAACGGTAGAACATAAGAGAAGTTCATTGTTAGGGTTTACATATCCTTTAATTTTTTTTCAAATGTACATAGAATGGAAACACACCAATAAGGCGTGAAAAGCTCATAGTAAACAGATATTGATATTATGGAGATGGCTCATAAACTTTTGGCTAAACAAAGTCAGTTGACAGATGTGCTCATACAACTATAATAGGGCATACACACGGTCGGACTTTGTTCGGACATTCCGACAACAAAATCCTAGGATTTTTTCCGACGGATGTTGGCTCAAACTTTTTTTGTCTACACACGGTCGCACAAAGTTGTCGGAAAATCCGATCGTTCTGGACGCGGTGACGTAAAACACGTACGTCGGGACTATAAACGGGGCAGTGGCCAATAGCTTTCATCTCTTTATTTATTCTGAGCATGCGTGGCACTTTGTCCGTCGGATTTGTGTACACACGATCGGAATTTCCGACAACGGATTTTGTTGTCGGAAAATGTTATCTCCTGCTCTCCAACTTTGTGTGTCGGAAAATCCGATGGAAAATGTCCGATGGAGCCTACACACGGTCGGAATTTCCGACAACACGCTCCGATCGGACATTTTCCATCGAAAAATCCAACCGTGTGTACGGGGCATAATTGTAAAAATATACATGCCTTGAGCATTTTTATTAAAAGAAAATTTGCAGGGCAGATCTGGCACTAAGACCTTGGCACTTTATGATTGCCATGCAAAGGGGATCCTGTGTTCATCTAGAGCAGTGGTTCTCAACCTGGGGGTCGGGACCCCCTCGGGGGGTCGAATGATGATTTGCCATGGGTCACCGAATCCTGGGCTGTTCCTGAAGCCCGCACCGCTCTCCCAGCCTTTTTGCGGCCACCCAGCTGGGCTGTTCCTGGAGCCCGCGGCCGCCCACTCAGCCTCTTCGCAGCTGCCCATTCAGTTCACGGCATGGCTTGGGGGCAGAAACTAGAGGTCAGCTGACTGGTGAGGAATGTGAAATGGGAGGGGTTGAAGGAGACTCAAACTCGGAGACACAGTGAGTAACACTACCTGTGATTATATTTGCCATTAAAAGTCCCCACTACAATTCTCAGATCAGCAGATGACCTTAAACAAGAGCACCTAAGTTGGCTAATCCGAACTCCCCCAGCATTGCCACTCAACCCATCTCCCCGTCAGCACTGCCACTCATCCCGTTCCCTCCACCAAGGAGTAAGAGAAGGAATAAAAATAGAGAATACATAGAAGGGAGAGGAAAGAGGGAGGAACAAAGAAAAAGGGAGAGGAAGAATAAGAGAACAAGGAAGACGGCTAGAGAGAGGGATGGGGAAAAAAACAATAAATTAGGATAGAGAGAGAGAGAGATAAAAGGAAAAGAAATGAGAACAAAGAGAAAGAGTGGTACATCCTAAAATGTACCATAAGGGGTTTTAAAACTGTACGAGTGGAAGGGACTCAGGGAGCGCTAAATATCTGTGGGTTGGGGGCGCAAATTACTTGTCTTGCCTTGGATGCTGACAACCCATGCTATGAAAATAAATTTACTGTCAGGGGTCCCCACAACTTGGGAAATTTTATCAAGGGGTCACGGCACTAGAGAGGTTGAGAACCACTGATCTAGAGTTAAACATTGTGTGGAGTTGGCCTATGATGTTCCCTTGGACTAGAGAACCATTCTTTCCTCCCCTAAGTGCTGGGAGCCTCATAGAGTGCCAAGGTCCGGGTACCAGAAATCCATGTCCTGACAGCTGTGCACTGCTGGAGGGACGATGGCTGTAGGAAGGCTTAGAATAAACGATCACTATGTGACTTACTTGCAGCTCCCAGTGTCTTCTTCCCTGCGCTGTTATCATACTCCATCGGATTCTGGGGAACTCTGCGGCAGGTAAGTTGGTCTGCGAAGAGCTTATGCGCTAGGAGAGTGTTCTGTAACACCTGTAGTGAGGGTAAGAGGAACATTGTAAAAAAAGCTTTATACATAAAAAAATAGACCAGCCATTCTCAACAAGGGTCCCTTAAGAGGGTGCTAAGAGCTCCTTGAGCTGTGGTTAGTTGACATAACTTTTGATGGGGCCTTCATAGATTTGGGACCAATGCCACTTGGCAGAATCAGCTATATAACAACAATGTTTTTTTTTAGCTGTCTACAAGGGTGGCATTTTGAGCACCACTGTAAGTGAGGCATTCTTCCCACTGACCACCAATGTAAAGGACATTATTCCCACAGACCACCAATGTAAGCAGCATTCTTCCCACTGACCACCAATGTAGAGGACATTATTCCCACTGAACACCCATGTGAGGGGTCTTCTTTCCACTGACCACCAATGTAAGGAGCATTCTTCCCACTGACCACCAATGTAAGGGGCATTCTTCCCACAGACCACCATTGTAAGAGGCAATCTCCCACTGTCCACCAATGTAAGGGGCATTCTTCCCATTGACCATCATTGTTAGAGGCAATCTCCCACTGACCACCAACGTAAGGGGCATTCTTCCCACTGACCACCATTGTAAGAGGCAATCTCCCACTGACCACCAACATAAGGGGCATTCTTCCCACTGACCACCATTGTAAGAGGCAATCTCTCACTGACCACCAACGTAAGAGGCAATCTCCCACTGGCAACCAATGTAAGGAGCATTCTCTCACCGGCCACCAATATAAGGGGCATTCTTCCCACTGACCACCAATGTAAGGAGCATTCTCTTACCGGCCACCAATATAAGGAGCATTCTTCCTACTGACCACCAATGTAAGGAGCATTATTCCCACTGGCCACTAATGTAAGGAGCATTCTCTCACCAGCCACCAATATAAGGATCATTCTTCCCACTGACCACCAATGTAAGGAGCATTATTCCCACTGGCCACCAATGTAAGGAGCATTCTCTCACCGGCCACCAACATAAGGAGCATTCTTCCCACTGACCACCAATGTAAGGAGCATTCTCTCACCGGCCACCAATATAAGGATCATTCTTCCCACTGACCACCAATGTAAGGAGCATTATTCCCACTGGCCACTAATGTAAGGATCATTCTTCTCATTGACCACCAATGTAAGACGCATTTTTCTCACTGACCACCAATGTACGAAGCATTCTTTCTCCTGACCACCAATGTAAGGAGCATTTTTTTCTACTGACCACAAATGTAATTTTTATGTTTACATTACATTTTACACATCATTGTAATCTGATTAGTGAAAACGTATTTCTGACTGTTGCTGTGGGTTACAACTCATTTTAGATGAGCATTGGTTCATGCACTGCCTAAGGGAATGAGTGTATCTAAGCACCAGTTTATTAAAAAAAAAAGTGGCAAACTGAAATGTTTATGTCATAATAATAATTATTATTATTAATATTATTATTATTATTATTATCATATGTTACTATTATTATTGTTAACATTGTCATCATTATCATTGTAGTTTCTCTTCTAGCTTGAAATATGTACAAATGTATTAAATAGGAACTGGAGCAATGTCTTTGCATTACCTCTCTTTGAACACCAGATGGCAGTACAGCTGTATGACCCATATTGTTCCCCAGAAGAAGGGACTGTGAGTGGCACCTCATGTCCCATAATGGGTAGTTCACAAAGATAAGTTTGCTGAAGTTAAACTTGTATGTGAATCTTTTCCCTTTTGTCTTGTGCAGTATTCTCTTATTGTAGTAATATCTGAAAGCATAACATTTAATGATGAAAAACAAAAAAAACAAAGGTGTTTTTGGATATAATACAGTATATATGTACATTTATTGCATAGCACCTACTTTGGAGTGCTTGTCATACTTTTTAAACCTCCAGAGAACAGATTATAGTTGTGCAGTATATATATATTTATATATATATATATATATATATATATATATATATATATATATATATATTATATATATATATATATATTTTTTTTTTTAATGATTGACTGCAACCAGACCTAATTTTTTTACCTCCACATTCACAAGTTGATTTATTATTAGGACATTACGCAACTCTGCTGAACCAGTCACCTCCAATCATGAGAAATTAAAATGACCATATTGGTGCACCCTTTACTAAAGCCTCTCGAACCCTTTTTTGAAAAAATAACTTTTTTCTTGATAGAGTGGGAATATGGTCAAATTTTGTTAGCCTTTTATTTCAGCTGTGACACCGTTGGGGATATTTTCTCACACACCCTATTCAGGTGACACACGTATAAACAAATGAATGGGGTTGTCACCAGAATAAAAAGGAACAGGAGCAATAAAACATTGTTGGAAGTTCTAACCCTTCCTCACACTACTAACATTGTATATGGGATTGTATGATTTAATTTTTTTTTTAATTGGTTGAACTAGATGGACTTGTGTCTTTTTTCAACCTGACTAACTACCCTGTTTCCCTGAAAATAAGACCTAGCGTGATTGTTGGTGATGGCTGCAATATAAGCCCTACCCTCCCAAATAAGCCCTACCCTGTTTCCCCAAAAATAAGCCCTACCCTGAAAATAAGACCTACAAGGACTTTAACTAGGGCTTATTTGGGGGGTAGGGCTTTTATTGCAGCCATCACTGACAATCACGCTAGGTCTTATTTTAGGGGAAACAGGGTATGTAACTATGTAACAGTGTGTTGTTGTCTATGTTCTATATGGTGATGATGTGGCGAGTACACTGTCATAGTACTTTTCGAGCTCTACACTGCACAAACTTTCAGTGGCAGTAGTTAATTCCAAATTATATAACTTCAGTTGTAAAATGTTCAGAGTTCAGCCATATATATGATTAAACAACACACAAGCCCTGATGAAGTTTTCTTAAACCCTGAAACACGTTGTATTTATTTTTTATTGTTTATTTAAATAAAATAAATTTTAATAAAATTTGGACTGGTGGGGTGCCTCTGTTTTCTGTATAGTAGGACCTCCCTCTTATGACCTATATCATAGGTGTTCTACAAACACCTATGATATAATATATAATTGTTTTTATTATTATTATTATTATAAACTACTTCTATTATTCCCTGCCTCCTCCTGCATTTTGTGCTCCTTCTCCTTGGCTGGATTAGGGTGTCTGCTGAAGGTCTATCTCCCTGGGGGGGGGGGGTCAGTCCTGGGTGTTGTATGTGAGCCTGTGAGTTTATGAGGACGGGTGTCTTTAAACATTGATGTTTCCTGATGAAGCTATGGGCGAAACATGTCGAAACCACCAATTAGAGCAAAACTCCCTAATGGGACCTTGAAACTGCTCTTATTGACTAACTACTGTTTTCTAAACTAACACATTCTTTTGTTTTGGGTTTTGTTAAAAAAAAATTCCATTTGGTAAGATTTGTGTTTTCTTCATTGGCATCTTAAAATTCCCACTTTCTTTGATTGTTTTAAATTGCAGTTGGCAAGAAGTTAATTCAAATATGTTATAAGTCATTCTACCAAATCAGAGTTTTCCTGTCTACCCTGATGGTGCTTTTATGGCTTGAATTTGCATGTTATTAAGGGATATCTTCTCACCTGAGTGCCCGGCTCAGTTTGTCATAGTTCATCTGGGGTTTACATTTCCGCCGGCCCCACAGCCTGGCCACTTCATCAGGGTCCTTGATGACAAACTCGCCATACTCCCCCTGCTGCCAGGCGATGACATGGCGGAACTCTTCTTTTTGCAGCAGCTCCAAGATGAAGTGCCACAGCTGGATCTGACGGGAGCCTGGGCTCGACTCTGCCTTGTATGCCCAGTCAGGGAAGGCCAGACCTGATGATTGAAAGCGTTTTTAATGAATAGAAACTTGTACAAAGAGAAGTATGCATTCTACTCTTGCAGATCCTCAAATTCCCAGTCACTTGCCTACAAAAAGCATGCAGGCATAAAAGTTGTTAATATATTTTTGATAACTTTTATATGTCTGCATTGGTCTCTTCGATAATTGTAGTGTCCATGAATTTTATAGGGATATTTCTTATCTTCTGTCATATTGATGAGTAATTTATCTTTGTTTGTTTTATACCTGGGTATGTTATGCCTTTTACTATTGTCAATATGATAATTGTTTCCATATCTGTTATCATTTTATTGTTTTTGTACTATGACAAGGAAACCAATTTAAAAAATGTAATAAAAAAATAAAGTCAGGACACTTTACTCGCATACTTGTTTCAAGATACTGGGGTTGATTTACTGTTCTCCTTGCAAAATCAATCTTTATGATGGAAGAGAATTTTTACTAACTGAATGTGGTGAAAATTTCTTTGCTGTGAAAAACCAATCACAGGCAACAAATTAAAAAACAAACAAAAAAACTCCACTATTTTTGCTTGCACATGATTGAAGGATGGATGCCAGTCATTAAGACAAGTGAAAATTCCCTTGCAAAGTTAAAATGTTTCTAAACCCAGGACCCTGCATTCACCATATCTGGTCTCCCACAGTACATAGAACATGGAAATGACATTATTTTAGTAAATATAAACTGCTAAATACCTTTTCTGATCAGCAGTATATAGCAGTCTTGTGACTTCTATCAGCGTCTGGTTTAAGCTTGCAGAATGAGTTTTCATTCTTCTGTCTGTCCAATGAGGCTGCAGGACCCCTGACCCTCTGTCTGGACAGTGCTGATTGGCCCTGTGCCAATCACATGCACCCTTCCAAGGGTAAAAAATGCTCTCTAGCAATACACACCAAACTGAGCATGTACAGAGTTACTCCAATGGCTCTGTGTTATCAGGAGACATATTGGGGACTGTGGGCGAAGGGGAGGATCAGAGAAAACAGGATCAAACAGCCTTTTTACACAATGGGCAGGATTAACCCCTTAGGTTCCATGGTGAGTATAACAAACATGCTTTACTGCATATACAGACTGATTTTACTGTTGTGGGTCTAGTATCACTTTAAAATACAACTAATCTCCTTTAGTATGTAGCACTGTCCCCGTAGGGCTTGCTGAGTGTTGACTTCTTAGGCCTCGTTCTGTTTACCTACAGCTGGTTGCTAATAGTCTCCACTTGGTTGCTGAGGGTTCCCACTTGGTTGCTAGGTGTTAATACTTGGCCCACCCTTCTCCCGCTTGCTCGTTACTCAATGACCAGTCCAGGGAATTTGTGTTTTTGTATTTTATTTTAGAACTTGGATGGGAGAAGGGATGAGTGGGATACTCCAACTGGAACTATTCACAAAGGATAAGGACAAGTCTCACTTGACCTCACCGGGTTATTAGTAGAAGCAGTCAAACTGCCTACCCATACAGCCACATGTATGGAGGAATTAATTCTTCTTGCTCTCACTCACAGCAGACTTGATGCACTACATCAGGGCTTGACAAATTTGCTTGGAATCTAGGAGCCAGCTAAAAAAGTTAGGAGCCAGTTTTTTTTTTTTTTTTTAAAGAACAGTGAAAAAAAAAGTTAAAATAAGAAAAAAAAAAAAAAATTAAATGTGTCCCATCCCTTGTAATAGAAATAAAAGTGACACCATTTTTTTTTTTTAAACAGTGTAAAAATAAAAAATAAAAAGTAAAATATATAAGAAAA
This sequence comes from Lithobates clamitans, assembly GCA_037952925.1. Lineage (NCBI taxonomy): Eukaryota > Metazoa > Chordata > Amphibia > Anura > Ranidae > Lithobates > Lithobates clamitans. Next base: position 2,198,764 of record JBBGZY010000480.1, on the reverse strand, counting down.
AAAAAATTTTTTTAAACGCGCCCCGTCCCGCCGAGCTCGCTTGCAGAAGCAAAACGCATATGTGAGTAGCGCCCGCATATGAAAGCGGTGTTCAAACCACACGTGAGGTATCGCCACGATCATTAAAGCGAGAGCAATAATCCTAGTCCTGGACCTCCTCTAACTCAAAACATGCAACCTGTAGAATTTTTTTAAACGTCGCCTATGGAGATTTTAAAGGGTAAAAGTTTGTCGCCATTCCACGAGCGGGCGCAATTTTGAAGCGTGACATGTTGGGAATCAATTTACTCGGCGTAACATTATATTTCACAATATAAAAAAATTGGGCTAACTTTACTGTTTTATTATTTTTTAATTAAAAAAAGTATTTTTTCCCAAAAAAGTGCGCTTGTAAGTCCGCTGCGCAAATACGGTGTGACAGAAAGTATTGCAATGACCGCCATTTTATTCTCTAGGGTGTTAGAATAAAAAAAATATATAATGTTTGGGGGTTCTAAGTAAAGGGAAGGAGATGAGCAGGCAGTGAAAACAGGCAGGGGAAGCTCCATTAGCATTGGTGGATGTCTTGTCATACCAACGGCCACCACCAGAGGGCGCCCGATTGCAGAAGGAACCATAGGACTGCAGTAGGCCGCAAAGCCGGGGCCTCAATTACCGGCGCGGCCCAACGCGATCGCCGGGAGGGGGGGTGTCGAACGGACACAGGACACCCCAGCTGTGCCGCCCCAGGCGCCAGGTCGCTAATTCTAGTCGCAAATGCGACCTGGCGCCCGGGGTTTGTCGAGCCCTGCACTACATTATCTTCAGGACACTCTCTAGCATCCCCTTTACTTACACCCGTCTACTGACTCTTCTAGCTGAAGGGGGCGGCCCTCACGCGACTGTCTCTGTGGAGGAGAGGGCAGCCGCCCCCTCCCTCCTGGACTCTGTTCCCCAGCTCAACTAACTCTGAGCACATGTACTCTGGCTTTATATACAGTATCCCAACATGCAATGCAGCACTTTTCCTCTGCCAATTGCCAGGGCTGTAACAAAGCCTGTGCACTCACTTGTCAGGTCCCCTCCCACTGTTCAATATGCCTTCCTATTGGACCAGGGAGGGACAGTCAAACAAGCTGAGCTGCACCTGAGCACAATGAGCAGACCTAACCAATAGATCCTGCTCCCTTGTAGGCAGAGAGCACTCTAAGTTTTACCTAGCCATTTTCCTGGTAAGCAGAAAAACCAAAAACTATACTCTCTTCTAGCACCTACCTAGGAGGGTGCTACTAGTAGATCAACCTCATTGACTCCAAAGCTATCAAAGCTTTTGAGTCACCATGAAAAGTGGGCAGCTAGCATGACCGTCCATAGATTTAGTACAGGTCTATGAGCGTTCACAGACTTGTAACTAGCAAAAATAATGAAAAATGGGTCATAATTAAAAGTGATATTAAACTCTCAATTTTTAAGCACTTTTAGCAGCTGATTTAATCACATCTGCAGTATGCAGCTGCTTTATCGTTTAATTGCTTGTCTATGTTCCTATTTAAGCTGGGTTCAGGATCGCTGCCCCAGGTTTCCTGACTCAAGGTGGCTCCTTTCCCTTGCAGCCCTAGACCTTTTTTTTCTTCAAAATTCCTCAAAATTCTACAAACAATACCCCATAATGACAACATGAAAGAAGTTTGTTTAAAATCTTTGCAAATTTATTAAAAATAAAAAAACAAAAAAAATCCCATGTACATAAGTACCGGTATTCACAGCCTTTGCCATGACACTAAAAATTGAGCTCAGGTGCATCCTGTTTCAACTGATCATCCTTGAGATGTTTCTACAACTTGACTGAAGTCCAGCTGTGGTAAATTCAGTTGATTGGACATGATTTGCAAGGACACATCTGTCTATATAAGGTGCCACAGTTAACAGTGCATGTCAGAGCACATTCCAAGCCATGAAGTTCAAGGTATTGTCTGTAGACCTTCAAGACAGGATTAAAGCGAGGCAAAGATCTGGGGAAGGGTACAGAAACATTTCTGCAGCATTGACGGTCCCAATGAGCACAGTGGCCTCCATCATCCGTACAGAAGTTTAGAACCACCAGGACTCTTCCTAGAGTGGGCTGCCCAGTCAAACTGAGCGATCGGGGGTGAAGGGCCTTAGTCAGGGAGGTGACCAAGAACCCCAATGGTCACTCTGACAGAGCCATCGTTTCTTCTTTGCAGCACTCCACCAATCAGGCCTGTATGGTAGAGTGGCCAGATGGAAGCCACTCATTTGTAAAAGGCACATGACAGCCTAACTGGAGTTTGCCAAAAGTCACCTGGAGGACTCTCAGACCGAGAGAAACAAAATTCTCTCATCTGATGAAACAAAGAGTGAACTCTTGGCCTGAATGGCAAACATCATGTCTGGAGGAAACCAGGCACCACTCATCACCTGGCCAATACTATCCCTACAGTGAAGCATGATGCTGCCAGCATTATGCTGTGGGGATGTTTTTCAGTGGCAGGAACTGGGAGACTAGTCAGGATTGAGGGAAAGATGAATGTGGCAATGTACAGGGACATCCTTGATTAAAAAACTGGCTCCTGAGCGCTCTGGACCTCAGACTTGGGCAAAGGTTCATCTTCTAACAGGGCAACGACCCTAAGCACACAGCCAAGATAACAAAGGAATGGCTACGAGGCAACTCTGTGAATGTCCTTGAGTGGTTCAGCCAGAGCGCAGACTTGAACCCGATTGAACATCACTGGAGAAATCTGAATATGGCTGTGCACCGACGCTCCCCGTCCAACCTAATGGAGCTTGAGAGGTTCTGCAAAGAATGGGTAGGGGGAAGGGGTATTGTTTGTAGATTTTTGAGGAAAAAATTGATTCAATGCATATTGGAATAAGGCTGTAACATATCAAAATGTGGAAAAAGTGAAGCACTGTGAATACTTTCCGGATGCACTGTACAGTCCCAAACGATAAGATGGTAAGGCACTCCCCTGCTCTTCCCTCTTTCTCCCTTATCCACACTAACAGACTGGCTGGAGACTGCACTGTGCACTGGTAACTCTTTCCCATGAAGACCGGAATTTCAGGGAAGCAGCACTACGAGATCAGGAGCCAGCAGCGTTGAAAGTTGTAAACGGCAAGTGTTGGGAAAATATTTTAGCAAATCGTTTTGTTCTTTTATCGTATCAATTTATTAGGCATAAAAAAGCTGAGGGTTATACACTTAAAGGAAACTGTAGTTTATCAAATGTCTTTTTATGCAAGATCAACTTTATGTAAACAATATTATCAGTGCTCGATAATGTATTAAAGTTTACTGTTTAATTGTATAGTTTCTAAATAAGTATGTACATACAGTAGAGACAGCGAAATTTGCCTATTACATATGCGGACTCTGCTTCCTTTTTTGAAGTGCTGAACAAAAATTTGCTTTACTGTTCCCTCTAACTATGAAATTTTCTGGCCCACTGGAAACAATCCAACTAAATTGGAGATAACAAAACTCTTTCACACACATTCAAAAGAAGGATTGTATTCATTCCTCCAACATTTGAGCCTGCGAGCTGAAATTTCAGTAGTCAACTCTTTATCTTCCCCATATGTCATAGATAAGAGATTGTTCATACACACATCATTTGCTTACCTTTATGAAATCCTAATCTAATGGCTAATCTAAGGGTTAACTGCTCATTTAGGTCTAGGGCAGTGGTCTCCAAACTGTGGCCCTTTGCTTGCCTTTATTTGGACCTTGGGGCACTATTCCTCCCACTGATACTAGACACCATGCCTCCCACTGGCACCAACGATGTGGCACTATTCCTCCCCCTAATACGAAAGATAGGGCACTATTCCTCCCACTGACACCAACAATGGGATGCCAGACAGAGGGGTCCTGCCTGACAGAGGGGTCCTGCATGACTCGCAAACATTACACTACACTGTTCTGTGATGTGATCTTTCTTTAAATAAAAACCTTTTGGACGAAAATGGAGATCCTTGATGTGCTGGCGAATATTCACATTATCGTGCATGTTCCAGTATCCAGCTGGTGGTCGCTACAGCAACCAGTACTTTTATGCCCTGTACACACGAGCGGACTTTTCGACCAGACTGGTCTGACGGACCGAATCCAGCGGACAAACGGACCTTCAGCAGGACTGTTTCTGTCGAAAATCTGACGGACTTTAGATTTGGAACATGTTTTAAATATTTACATCGAAACTCCACCGGACCCAGTTCCTATCGAAAAATCCGCTTGTCTGTATGCTAGTCCGACGGACGAAAACCGACGCTAGGGCAACTATTGGCTACTGGCAATGAACTTCCTTATTTTAGTCTGGTCGTACGTCATCACATCATTTGGTGTGATCTTGTGTAGGCAAGTCCGTTTGTTTGAAAATCCGTCGGAAGTCTGTCAAAAGTCCATCGAAAGTCCGTCGAAAAGACTGTCGGACCTTTGTTACCGAAAAGTCTGCCCGTGTGTACAGGGCATAAGAGCTCATTCCAGGAACGTGTGTGATGGAAATATGGACTGTGTTCCCACCCAGCAAAACAAACTGATTACTGCTAGCGGCTATAGCCACCGGCAGTAATTACAAGCAAAAAATCAGACAGGCTGGTTATACTGGAGTCGATTGATGGATCAACTTTAGTATAACCAGCCTGCCCATGCATTGATCAAATCTCGGCAGGTCCCTCCTGAACCAGCCAAGATTCGATCCATCTATGGCCAGCTTAACCACTCATGGACCGGAAGGATTTGCCCCCTTAATGCTCAGACCATTTTTTGCGATACAGCACTGCATCACTTTAACTGACAATTGCGTGGTCGTGCAACTCTGTACCCAAACAAAATTTAATTCCTTTTTTTCCCACAAATAGAGTTTTCCTTTGGCGAAATTTGATCACCTCTGCGGTTTTTATTTTTTGCGCTATAAACAAAAGAAGAGCGACAATTTTGAAAAAAAAAAAACAATATTTTTTACTTTTTGCTATAATAAATATCCACCCCCCCCCCCCAAAAAAAAATTCTTTATCAGTTTAGGCCAATATGTATTCGTCTACATATTTTGGTAAAAAAAATCGCAATATTAATTGGTTTGGGCAAAAGTTATAACATTAGGGCAGGGGTGTCCAAACTTTTTTTAAAGAGGGCCAGATTTGATGAAGTGAACATGGGGGAGGGCCGACCATTTTGCCTGACATTCTTTAAACCATTAAAATTCAATCTAAGTGTGTTCGTCTGCCCAACAAGAATTCTCTTGCCTTTGTACTGTGTGTGGTGAATAGATGAGCTTGGGGGTGTTATTTGGATATACTGTATTTATCAGCTTATAACACGCACCTTAACTTTAAAAAGGAAGTTTCAGGAAAAAATCTTAAATTTTAAATAAAGAACTGTGAAGCAAAATAAGGGTCAGTGACCATCAATGCAGTCTAATCAGTGCCCATCTGCAACCTCACAAGTGCCATGAATGCAGCACCCACCATATTGCCATGAATGCAGTCCCCACTCCATTGCCATGAATGCAGCAGCCACTCCATTGCCATGAATGCAGCCCCCACTCCATTGCCATGAATGCAGCCCCCACCATATTGCCATGAATGCAGCACCCACCGTATTGCCATGAATACAGCACCCACCATATTACAATGAATGCAGCACCCACCGTATTGCCATGAATGCAGCACCCACCGTATTACCATGAATGCAGCACCCACCGTATTGCCATGAATGCAGCACCCACTCCATTGCCATTGTTGCCGCACCCACTCCATTGCCATGAATGCAGCATCCACTCCATTGCCATGAATGCCGCACCCACTCCATTGCCATGAATGCCACACCCACATTGACATGAATGCAGACTCACCATTGCCGTCAGTGCAGCCTGATTCATGTCCATCTGCAGCCTTGGAGGAGACAGAAAGGGGGCAGGACGAGCGCCAACAGACACACAGGAGAAACTCCTGTTTTTATCCGCGGCCTCTTTAATTGAAAGTCCCGCCTCCTATGATGGACAAAACAATTGTCCAATGGCAGAACAGGAGACGGGACTTCCTTTTAGACAGGACGCAGTGTAAACAGGAAATACTTCCCTCCTGTATCCACGGCACTCGTCCCGCCCCTCCAAGGCAGCCAGCATATCCATCTTTTGTGGCCCCTGGCGCTCGGGGATTCGTTGGGGGCCACAAAAGATATATATGTCAAAATTACCAGGCGGGCCGTCTGAAACCGGAACGCGGGCCGCGATTGGCACGCGGGCCGGACTTTGGACATGCCTGCATTAGGGGATATATTTATGGGATTTTTAATATAGGGTAATTATTTTTTTACTAGTAATGGCGACGACCTGCAATCTGCGATCAGAGCTAAAAAGAGCCACTGATTACTGTATAAATGTCACTGGCAGGAATGGGGTTAACACTAGGGGGCGATCAAGGGGCTAAGTTTTTCCTGGGAGGTGTTCCTAACTGTGGGGGGAGTGTACTGACTGGAGGAGGAGAGAGATCGCTGTTCCTGATTACTAGGAACAGCAGATCTCTCTCTACTCCCCTGTCAGAACGGGGATCTGTTTGTTTACATTGACAGATCCTCGTTCTGACTCTCTTAAGAGCGATCGTGGGTGGCCAGTGGCCATCGTGGCCGATGGCCACGCACATCGGCTCCGGCATCATGCTGTGCACCCCTATCGCTCTTTTTTTAATCAAATCCTTTTTATTATTTTATATGAAAACGACATTGACACAATACAGACAAAACCCCAAAATTAATAACCCCAAACCCCTTCCCTTTAGGAGTATATATGACACACAAAAACAGGAATAACAATATCCAGCATTACAAAGTACTCAGTACACATTGGTTGACAAGATACCTAAGTCATAGATTGAAGCCATCTAGACCAGATAACATCAAACTTATTCAGGGAGTTCCTTGGGGAATATGTATGCTTTTAAAAAGAATGATCCTATTGAGATCTACAATCCAATCGGACACAGTCGGTGGATGTGGAGAGATCCACTTAAGAGCAATCTTTCTACAGGCAACAAAAAGTGCGCGCCTTATAGCATTACCAGTAGGGGAGGTGTAGATAGAGGTGTCACAGTAACCCAATATACATATAAGCGGTAAAACCAGGATATTAATATCCAATACCCTATTTAAGGTACCAATCACCTCCATCCAGTATCTTTGAAGTTTTGGACATCGCCACAAAAGATGTATTAATGTACCTGTGTCACCGCATCTAGCACAGGCTGGTTCATATTTCAGTCCAATTGCACAGAGAAACTGCGGAGTTCTATAGACCCTATGGAGAATAAAAATCTGGGTCAGTCTGTGTGATGGAGAAAGAGACACCCTGGATGGGGACCGGAGGACATCGTCCCAAATCTCCTCAGAGATGGGACCAATATCTTTCTCCCAGCCAACCCGAGAATGGATGGGGAAGTTCAATAGAAACCCATCTGACAGTACCCTATAAGTAACCGAGGTAAGACCCTTTGTTGACCCTGCCCGTACTATTTTATCTAAGACAGGGATAGAGAGGAAAAATATCTTAGCAGAAGAAAACTGGGCATGTAGAGCATGTCTTAATTGAAGGAATTGGTAAAACCATTTGGATTCTAAAGAGAACTCTCCCGTCAGATCTTCAAAGGATTTAAGTACACCATTCTGATATAACTGAGCTAAAGTAGTTATTCCTAGTTTTGCCCATCTTTGAAAGCCTCTAAGAGCCAAAATTTGAGAAAGTCTATCATTTTCTTATATGGGAGTGTATCTAGTGGGATATGAGACACCCAACATTTTTTTAACTGTATCCCATACTTTACAGATTAACATACAAGTAGGCATATCAGCAAGCGAGACACCCCCTCTTGCACCATCGAGGACAAAGAGTGGAGACCGACCCTTAACCACTTGCTGACCGCCTAACGCAGATATACTGCGGCAGAATGGCACGGGCAGGTAAAATCACGTACCTGGTACGTGATCTGCCTCCCGTGGGTGCCCGAGGCGGTCGGCTTCGTTAGGGGAGCGGTCCAGGCTGAGGGGGAGACCACTCATTGGTGGCCCCCCCTCATGATTGCTCCCCACGAATGAGATTCTTCCTCTGCTGCTGTATAGTAAACAGCGGCAGAGGAAGTGATGTCATCGCTCTTCGGCTCTGTATTTTCCGTTCCGGCGCTGAGGAGAGAAGACATCGATGTGAGTGCACAACACATACACACACAGTAAAACACACCAGGCATACTTTACACCCCCCGATCACCCCCTGATCACCCCCCAATCACCCCCCCGTCACAGTGACACCAAGCAGTTTTTTTTTTTCTGATTACTGCATTGGTGTCTGTTTGTGACAGTAATGCCCGTACACACGGTCGGACATTGATCGGACATTCCGACAACAAAATACATGGATTTTTTCCGACGGATGTTAGCTCAAACTTGTCTTGCATACACACGGTCACACAAAGTTGTCAGAAAATCCGATCGTTCTGAACGCGGTGACGTAAAACACGTACGTCGGGACTATAAACGGGGCAGTTGCCAATAGCTTTCGTCTCTTAATTTATTCTGAGCATGCGTGGCACTTTGTGTGTCGGATTTGTGTACACACGATCGGAATTTCCGACAACGGATTTTGTTGTCGGAAAATTTTATAGCAAGCTCTCAAACTTTGTGTGTCGGAAATTCCTATGGAAAATGTGTGATGGAGCCTACACACGGTCGGAATTTCCGACAACAAGGTCCTATCACATTTTCCATTGTAAAATCCTATCGTGTGTACAGGGCATTAGTGTGTTAGGGCAGTTAGTGTTATCCCCCTTTAGGTCTAGGGTACCCCCCTAACCCCCCCTAATAAAGTTTTAACCCCTTGATCACCCCCCATCGCCAGTGTCAGTAAGCAATCGTTTTTCTGATCGCTGTATTAGTGTCACTGGTGACGCTAGTTAGGGGAGTAAATATATAGGTTCGCCGTCAGCGTTTTATAGCGTCAGGGACCCCCATATACTACCTAATAAAGGTTTTAACCCCTTGATTGCCCCCTAGTTAACTCTTTCACCGGTGATCACCGTATAACTGTTACGGGTGACGGTTTAGCCCCCTGATCACCCGGCAGTGATATAACTTAGGTTTTAGGGTCAGATAGGGTCTGCGTGCCCCAGGCAACGTCAGCTTAGCGCCAGTACTGCTAACACCCACGCATGCAGCATACACCTCACTTAGTGATATAGTATCTGAACGGATCAATATCTGATCCAATCAGATCTATACTAGCGTCCCCAGCAGTTTAGGGTTCGCAAAAACACAGTGTTAGCGGGATCAGCCCAGATACCTGCTAGCACCTGCGTTTTGCCCCTCCGCCCGACCCAGGCCAGCCCACCCAAGTGCAGTATCGATCGATCACTGTCACTTACAAAACACTAAACGCGTAACTGCAGCGTTCGCAGAGTCAGGCCTGATCCCTGCGATCGCTAACAGTTTTTTTGGTAGCGTTTTGGTGAACTGGCAAGCACCATCCCCAGGCAGCGTCAGGTTAGTGCCAGTAGCGATAACACCCACGCACGCACCATACACCTCCCTTAGTGGTATAGTATCTGAACGGATCAATATCTGATCCGATCAGATCTATACTAGCGTCCCCAGCAGTTTAGGGTTCCCAAAAACGCAGTGTTAGTGGGATCAGCCCAGATACCTGCTAGAACCTGCGTTTTGCCCCTCCGCCCAGCCCAGCCCACCCAAGTGCAGTATCGATCGATCACTGTCACTTACAAAACACTAAACGCATAACTGCAGCGCTCGCAGAGTCAGGCCTGATCCCTGCGATCGCTAACAGTTTTTTGGTAGCGTTTTGGTGAACTGGCAAGCACCAGCGGCCTAGTACACCCCGGTCATAGTCAAACCAGCACTGCAGTAAGACTTGGTGACGTGGCGAGTCCCATAAGTGCAGTTCAAGCTGGTGAGGTGGCAAGCACAAGTAGTGTCCCGCTGCCACCAAGAAGAAGACAAACAGGCCTGTCGTGCCCATAATGCCCTTCCTGCTGCATTCGCCAATCCTAATTGGGAACCCACCACTTCTGCAGCGCCCGTACTTCCCCCATTCACATCCCCAACCAAATGCAGTCGGCTGCATGAGAGGCATTTTCTTTATGTCTTCCCAAGTACCCCTACCCAACGAACCCCCCCCCAAAAAAGATGTCGTGTCTGTAGAAAGCACGGATATAGGCGTGACACCCGCTATTATTATCCCTCCTGTCCTGACAATCCTGGTCTTTGCATTGGTGAATGTTTTGAACGCTACCATACACTAGTTGAGTATTAGCGTAGGGTACAGCACTGCAGAGACTAGGCACACTTTCACAGGGTCTCCCAAGATGCCATCGCATTTTGAGAGACCCGAACCTGGAACCGGTTACAGTTATAAAAGTTACAGTTACAAAAAAAAGTGTAAAAAAAAATAGGAACCACAAAAAAATATAAAATAAAAAAACAAAAATAGTTATCGTTTTATTGTTCTCTCTCTCTCTATTGTTCTGCTCTTTTTTACTGTATTCTATTCTGCAATGTTTTATTGTTAATATGTTTTATCATGTTTGCTTTTCAGGTATGCAATTTTTTATACTTTACTGTTTACTGTGTTTTATTGTTAACCATTTTTTTGTTTTCAGGTACGCCATTCAGCTGCAGCGCGGATTTATTTATCTTGACAGCAACAGCATTTGTTCCCACGATATATAAAGTGATATATGCCGAAGCATGGGGGCAGCAGTGGGCGGAGGAGCGATTTGCTCCTAACTTTTGGGGCAGATGCCCCCATGCTTCGGCATATATAAATGGTGCATGTATGCCCATCATTAGAAGTGGGTGGATGAAGGGAGGTATTCTAATGGTGGGCATACCCACCAATCAATCTCTTTTTTTCGTTCAGCCCACAGGCTGTATGAAAAAAAAAGATTACAATATATGCCCAACAAGGACCAGCAACGTACTGGTATGTTGCTGGACTTTGAGTGGTTATACCAGAATGATGCCTGCAGGTTTAGGTATCATCTTGGTATCATTCTTTTCAGCCAGCGGTCAGCTTTCATGTAAAAGCAATCCTAGCGGCTAATTAGCTTCTAGACTGCTTTTACAAGCAGTGAGAGGGAATGTCCCCCCTCCCACTGTCTTCCATGTTTTTCTCTGGCACTCCTGTCCCAACAGGGAACCTGAGAATGCAGCCGGTGATTCCGCCAGCTGACCATAGAGCTGATCAGAGACCAGAGTGGCTCTAAACATCTCTATGGCCTAAGAAACCGGAAGCTACGAGCATGACTTAGATTTCGCCGGATGTAAACAGCGCCATTGGGAAATTGTGAAAGCATTTTATCACACTGATCTTGGTGTGGTCAGATGCTTTAAAGGGCAGAGGAGAGATCTAGGGTCTAATAGACCCCATTTTTTTTCAAAAAAGAGTACCTGTCACTACCTATTGCTATCATAGGGGATATTTACATTCCCTGTACATAACAATAAAATGATTAAAAAAAAATATGAAAGGAACAGTTTAAAAATAAGATAAAAAAGAAAAAAAAAAAAAGGAAAAAAAAAAAGCTCCCCTGTCCCCCCCTGCTCTCGCACAAAGGCTGGTCTGGCGTCAAATGTAAACAGCAATTGCACCATGCATGTGAGGTATCACCGCGAAGGTCAGATCGAGGGCAGTAATTTTAGCAGTAGACCTCCTCTGTAAATCTAAAATGGTAACCTGTAAAGGCTTTTAAAAATGTATGTAGTTTGTCGCCACTGCACGTTTGCGCGCAATTTTAAAGTATGTCATCCATGTACTCTGCCTAAGATCATCTTTTTTATTTCATCAAACATTTGGGCAATATAGTGTGTTTTAGTGCATTAAAATTTTAAAAAGTGTGCTTTTTCCCCAAAAAATGTGTTTGAAAAATCGCTGCGCAAATACTGTGTGAAAAAAAAAAAAGAAACACCCACCATTTTAATCTGTAGGGCCTTTGCTTTAAAAAATATATATAATGTTCAGAGTAATTTTCTTGCAAAAAAAAAAATTTTTTTCATGTAAACAAATAGTGTCAGAAAGGGCTTTGTCTTCAAGTGGTTAGAAGAGTGGGTGATGTGTGACATAAGCTTCTAAATGTTGTGCATAAAATTCCAGGACAGTTCAAAACCCCCCCAAATGACCCCATTTTGGAAAGTAGACACCCCAAGTTATTTTCTGAGAGGCATGTCGAGTCCATGGAATATTTTATATTGTGACACAATTTGCAGGAAAAAGACAAATTTTTTTTTTTTGCACAAAGTTGTCACTAAATGATATATTGCTCAAACATGCCATGGGAATATGTGAAATTACACCCCAAAATACATTCTGTTGCTTCTCCTGAGTACGGGGATACCACATGTGTGAGACTTTTTGGGAGCCTAGCCGCATATGGGACCCCACAAACCAAGCACCGCCTTCAGGGTTTCTAAGGGTGTACATTTTTTATTTCACTCCTCACTGCCTATCACAGTTTCGAAGGCCATGGAATGACCAGATGGCACAACCCCCCCCCCCCCCCAATGACCCCATTTTGGAAAGTAGACACCCCAAGCTATTTGCTGAGAGGTATGGTGAGTATTTTGCAGACCTCGCTTTTTGTCACAAAGTTTTGAAAATTTAAAAAAATAAAAAAATATATATTTTTCTTGTCTTTCTTCATTTTCAAAAACAAATGAGAGCTGCAAAATCCTCACCATGCCTCTCAGCAAATAGCTTGGGATGTCTACTTTCCACAATGGGGTCATTGGGGGGGGGAGGGGGTTGTGCCATCTTGGCATTTTATGGCCTTGGAAACTGTGATAGGTAGTGAGGAGTGAAATCAAAAATTTACGCCCTTAGAAATCCTGAAGGCGGTGCTTGGTTTTCGGGAGCCCCGTACGCGGCTAGGCTCCCAAAAAGTCAAATACATGTGGTATCCACGTAATCAGGAAAAGCAGCTGAATGTATTTTGGGGTGCAATTCCACATATGCCCATGGCCTGTGTGAGCAATATATCATTTAGTGACAAATTTTTGTAAATTTGTTTTTTTTTTGTCATTATTCAATCACTTGGGACAAAAAAAATTAATATTCAATGGGCTCAACATGCCTCTCAGCAATTTCCTTGGGGTGTCTACTTTCCAAAATGGGGTCATTTGGGGGGGTTTTGTACTGCCCTGCCAATTTAGCACCTCAAGAAATGAGATAGGCAGTCATAAACCAAAAGCTGTGTAAATTCCAGAAAATGTACCCTAGTTTGTAGATGCTATAACTTTTGCGCAAACCAATAAATATACGCTTATTGAAATTTTTTTTACCAAAGACATGTGGCCGAATACATTTTGGACTAAATGTATGACTAAAATTGAGTTTATTGGATTTTTTTTATAACAAAAAGTAGAAAATATCGGTTTTTTTCAAAATTTTCGGTCTTTTTCCGTTTATAGCGCAAAACATAAAAACCACAGAGGTGATCAAATAGCATCAAAAGAAAGCTCTATTTGTGGGAACAAAAGGACCCACATTTTATTTGGGTACAGCATTGCATGACCGCACAATTAGCAGTTAAAGCGACACAGTGCCAAATTGTAAAAAGTGCTCTGGTCAGGAAGGGGGTAAATCCTTCCGGGGCTGAAGTAGTTAAACGCAAAAGAAAACAATCGTCGAGCAGGAAAGGATATCTGTTCAGACTCCCATCCGGCAAAATGCTGTAATTGGGAGATGAGAAAATATAGCCTTGGATTAGGAACTGCCAGGCTGCCGGCATTTGTGGGATGCTGTAAAGTCTCCAGTTTGATGGTGGTTTTGTTCCGCCATATTAATCGCCTAAATATATTGTTTATCTTAATAAAGATCCGGATAGGTATCCAAATCGGGGCATTATGTAAAAAATAGAGAAGCTGAGGCATCCATATCATTTTTATTCAATTGATATGACCTATTAGCGATAAAGGGAGCTTAGTCCAGGTTTTACTCTGATTTTGAAATCTAATAAGTAATGGAGATATATTATCTACAATATATGACTGCGGGGAAACCGACATAGTTATACCCAAGTATTTTATAGATGATGCAACCTTAAAATGAGAAAGTATACGTGGTAGTGGATCCAGAAGGGGGTCTAAAGGCATCAACATGGATTTCTCCCAGTTTATACCTAGACCGGAAAACCTTCCAAACTCCTTAACGTGTTCCATTACTACCGGCAGGGATGAACAGACATTAGACATGAAAAAGAGAAGATCATCTGCATATAGTGATATCTTTTCCTCAATGTCTCCCCTAATCAGACCAGTAACATCAGGAGAGGCATGCCAAAGGCTCTATGGCCAGGGCAAAAAGCAGGGGAGACAGCGGACACCCCTGCCTAGTGCCCCGGAAAAGTCTGAAACTAGGAGAAAGCCATTCATCCTAACTGATGCCCCCTAACTGAGCAGTGTATAACAACTGGACCCACTTACAAAAACCAGAGCCATGCCCAAATTTATCAAGAAAGGTCCACAAATATGGCCATTCGACACAATCAAGGGCCTTAATTGCGTCTAGTGCTAAGAAAGCACGGTTTGAATGGGCCAGGGGTGGAACCTGCATATTTAAATATGCACGTCTGATATTAAATGCAGTTGATTTGTTGGACATAAATCCTACCTGATCTGGATGAATAATACTGTTAATAACCTTATTTAGTCTAGTTGCAAGTATCTTCGCAAGAACGTCTGTAGATAATAGAGAAATTGGTCTATAAGATTCAGGGTGTAGCAAATTTTTATCCTTTTTGGATATGACTACTATTACAGATTGTCCCATAGAGTCTGGGAGCTGGCCATATGAAAAGCCTCATTTAGTGTGCTAAGAAGAGCAGGAAGCAATTCCTTATATTTTTATAGGGCTCAATAGGGAGGCCATCGGTCCCTGGGGCCTTGGCATTGGGAAAACTAGCCACTGCATTTTCTACTTCTATTAAAGTGAGTGGGGCATTGAGAATTTCTCTCTCTTCTATTGAAATAGCCTGGAGATCAATACTGGCCATGTAACTAGATAACTCTGCAAGGGTAAAATCTGCCCTGGAAGTAAATACATCTTGATAATAGGACTTAAAGATAGATATAATTGAACTAGTCTGGTTACAAATCCCACCCCCCACCCCTCTACATTCATTAAAGCTGAAACATGTGTAGGGTTAGATTGGGACCTTACTATCTGAGCCAATAATCTACTGTTTGCTTCTCCCTCAGCCCAGCTAAGTCTTTTCTGAAAAAAAAGTTTATTCCTGGCCCTAGATTCCAATAGTTCGTTCAGCCTATTTTGAGATGAAAGCCATTCCTGTTTGATATCCGGAGAAGGATTTTGAATATATATGGCTTCCGTCGCGGAGGTGTCAGCCTTTGCCAGCTCAAGCTCTCTATGGGAAGCACTTTTGATAATGCTTATATTCTGGATTAACAATCCGTGAAGATAGGCCTTTAGCGCATCCCATACAACTTGAATGGAAGTGGAGCCTAAGTTGAGGGACCAAAAATCTAGGATATGGTTAGGAATGACGTCCTCCTTAGGAAATAATTCCAACCAAAAGGGATTCAGCCGCCAAGACATATTAGATGCCTGACACCCTGATGTTAAAGTAACTAACAGAGGAGAATGGTCTGAGATACCTCGAGGTTTGATACTCACATCCAACACATATGGTAAAAAATCAGCCGAGCACAGAGCCAAATCTATTCTCAATAGTGTGTTATGTGTTCTAGAATAGCATGTATAGGCATTTTCTTCAGGGTGTAGCTTCCTCCACATATCATACAGTCCTACCTCCCGACATAGTCGTCCAAAGGGGGAGAGGCGCACATTGGTCATTGACCTTGGAGCTGGGCATCTGTCCCACCTCAACACTATTGAAATCCCCAAGCACCAATAATGGTATCTGAGGAGAGACCCCTGCAAATTAAATAAGCTGACAAATTATTTCTGAATTATATGGGGGAGGTATATATATATATATATATAGCGGCAAGAATCAACTCAAGATCGACCCGCTTGAATTGTAAAAAAATATATTTGCCATTATCATCTACCATAGTCCTACTGCAGGAGAATACCACACCAGCATAGACCAGGATTGTAACCCCTCTTGAGTGAGAGGTATGTAACGAGTGATAAGCCTCTCTAACCAATCGGCGCTTCAGAAACCTGGTCGTGTTGGATGTGGCATGTGTCTCCTGCAGACAGACGGCGGAAGGATGAAAAGAAGCAATATAGTCAAATATAGATTGTCTTTTTAAAGCATTGTTCATACCCCTAACATTCCAAGAAAGTATTCTAATTGATTGATTTACCATAGGTACAATGGCATAAGAACATCACTAGTCAACCAACCTGTACTGTACACAAAAATATGATATATATAAATGCAAAACATGAAAATACTCCAAGATGAACCCCCACAAAAAAAAAAAAAACGGTTCCTCACGGAAACAAAAAGCCACTAATGTAGAAAAAAAACCCCATTCAGTGGCTATCGCTCTTAGGTGTCCGTTTATGAAGCAGTGATCAGCGGTGATCCCGAGGATCACCGCTGATCACAGTCCATAAACAGTTTATCAAACAGTGATAATTGGGGGAGAACATGTTTGAACTTGTTCTCCCGCCGATTATCTCTACACACGGAGAATCCTCATTGAATGACACAGTAACGGCCAGTTTATGAAGCGGTGATCTCACCGCTTCACTGGCGATCTGTGTCAGAATTCACACTCCCAGGTTCACCAGCTCAGAGGTGGTGAATCGGGGAGTGAAGAGGAAATCTGGGGGGATCTGAGGGGGAAGGAGGAAGTTTTTTAACTTCCTTATGCCTCGTTCAGACCCCCCAACACTGTAAGCATGTCCCCCTGTCATATTTATGTGTATACATATTTATACATATATACATATAATGTGTATATGTATATATATATCATGTGTGTGTATATACATGTATATATAGTGTGTGTGTGTGTATACATATGTGTATAATGTAGGGGGACACATTATTTTATTGACATTAATCCACGCGCCGTTGAGCGGTGATAATTTATCACTGCTTGATAAACTGACATTTGGTACTATAATCTCGTAAAGTCTCACGAGATTCCAGTATCAGGGGCCGTTCTCCACTGTTTGAAGCATTTGTAGATCACTTCACTCCTTCAAAGGTGAAGTGATCTACACCGCTTCATAAACTGCACACAGAGGAGAAAAATCTTCACTGTGAATGCCGGAGAATGAAGCAGTGAATAGATTTCACTGCTTCATAAACGGACACCTTAAAGCGGCCGACGTACACCCACGACGATTCACCCAGGAGAGCCAACCTGCCGAAGTATAATGACGGCGGCTGGTCCGCAAGCGGTTAAGTACTATAAGCTAAGTAAACATCCTCAGTTCCCTTAGGAAAATCATCCATATGTAATTCTTGATACTTGATATTCAAAAGAAGAACAGCTTTACTTTATTTACTAAGCTAAGTAAGCTTTCACTTTCCCAACATAAGAGTCTCTGCTCCTATGGTAATTCAACCCCAATGTCATTAAAACAAGTTCAATTCTTACTTGTATTTTTCAGGCTGTGCTAGAAAAATGGCAGTTGGGATTCAATCTGTTCTGTAATGTTGAAGACTTTTTTCTACATATCCAACCAACTTCATTCACCATAGAAAGTGTCTGAATGTGACAAACTACTACTAGCTAAGCTAAGTGCACAACAATTCCCTTAGAAAATGATCCCCGCTGTATACTACTGGGTATTGTAAGTAATCACAGCTTTATTTTACTTACTAAGTTGACTGAACTTTCACTTTCCCAAGTAAAGAGCCCAAACTGCTACAGTAAATCAACCCCACTGTCAGAAAAAACAAGTTCAATTTGTGCTTGTATTTTTCAAGCTGTACTAGTAAATGGCAGTTGGTCTGTAATCTGTTCTGTAATGTTAGCAATGTTTTGCTGCATATCTGCTTCTTCTGTTCTAGTTATTGTTAGGCATATACCCCAGCACTGATAGCCACACTCAGGGGTAGATTTACTAAAACTGGTGCACACTGAATGTGGTGCAGCTGTGCATAGTAACCAATCAGCTTCTAATTTCAGCTTGTTCAGTTAAGCTTTGACAATTAAACCTGGAAGCTGATTGGTTTCTATGCAGAGCTGCACCAGGTCTTGCACGCTCCAATTTTAGTAAATCTCCCTCATAGTCACCTTAATCCAATCACCATAGAAAGTATTTGAATGCGACTAACTACTTCTAGCTAAGTGCACAACCTCAAATCCCTTAAAAAAAAACTCCCGCTGGGCATTTCAAATAATCACAGCTTTGCTTTATTTACCAAGTTTAGTGAACTTTCACTTTCCCAAGTGAAGAGCCTCCTATAGTAAATCAAATATCTTTCAGTAAAAGCAAGTTAAATTCATTCTTGTATTTTTCAAACTGTACTAGACAAATGGCAGTTGGGCTGTAATCTGTTTAGTTACTATTGATGACACACTTTTCATATTGCAACTTTTAATACATCAGCCTTACAGTATATCAGATTGTAGCCAATGAAAAAAAATATTTGAAATATACCTGATGTTATTGAAAGCAATTTTGGGAAGAATAAAATTGTAATAATAATATGAGCAATTTCTCAATGCCTTACCTGGTAACCAATATGAGCTGGGTGCACAACCACAGTGCATTATAATTCCTGCAATAATGAATTTCAGTAAATTAAGTTATCCTTTTAAACATAAAAACCTGCATTGCTCTGACTTCAAAAACCCATTGTACAATACAGTATGACATTTAATAAATGCAAAAAACAAATATCAACACCCATTTTAAAGTTTTAAATTGTGCTCAAAAAGTTTGTATATGTATTAATATTTTCTACATAAAAAGACTTGGATTTAAATTATTGTATTTGACAAGAATTTAGTCGAACAACAATGAAAAAATAAAAAAATCCCAACATCAATCAGCGAAATATTGTAAATGTTTTGTATAAAAAAATATTCTAGCAAAGACAAGCAAACCCAATAGTGAGGTATTAAAATGCATTAATAAATACAAAATATTATTATCTTTCAAATATACTTTATGCATGTTTTAGTGTTTTCAGTTCGTTCTATAAACTCCCCAAAAAGAATTTAAGGCAATGTATGGAAGAAAACAGACACATAAGCAATGTGTTTCAGATTGCTAAAATAAAAATTTTCTTCAAATGTTTAGCTACACTCCTTTTACTGTAATTATTTACTCTGATTTACTTGATTATATCTAGATAGATTTTAATCTTCCCAATCAGTAAACTGTTAAGATATTGCAAAGGATTTACATAATATTAATATACAGCATACAAAATCAAAATATAGTCTAATTAAAATCAGGACCATGATTTTAAGGAAAAAGTGTAATTTAGAATAATTGCATTAATTTTCAATAGATAATTTGCATAGATTGAAATTTTTTTAGAAACAAAAATGTTTTAACTATGATATGCATGTTGTTTAAAACATTTTTTCAAAGTAAGGAAATGAAATCTTGATTCGGACTTATTTATATTATGGTTTAATATCTTTTTTGGTTTTTTTTTACAAAGCATAGGACATGAAAAATAAATACATTTATAGCCAAAAGTTATGATGAATTGAAATAATTTAAATGATATAAATCAGCTTTTTTAAAAAATAAATAAAGCAGAATAATTAGGAATAAAGTGACCGTTAATTACAAAATGTAGACAAATACATTACAAATATAATAAAAATAAGTATAGCATGAAGATCCACACTTACATAAATTCATAGAGGAAAATTCTTGACAAAGAATCTGGCTAGAGGATAGAAGATGAATGTCCATGAAGTGTGTCAGATATAAAGGATATCAAGGAGAGGGGGGATCTTTTCACCCTTATCTTCTTAACTCCCCTGAAATAAGTAGTAAGTTACACCAAGGCTTAAACATAGATTTATCCTACTGCAGTTGGTTCTAAAAGGATTTTATACTCCTCCCTTGGATTTTCACAGGCCAAAGAAACTATATCATTAGTTTAATCCCATTTTCTTCAAAAACATTTAAATATATAATTTGATTATTGGGTATGGGATTACCAGGAGTTCCATGACCTGGTTCAATCAATCTGGCATAGTTTATACTATGCGAAAAGGTTCAAGTGTCTTACCAAATGCTAAAGGTTAGTTAAACTTTGCCCAACAACTTTGTCCGTATTTATGACCCATAACAGGAAGAAGTAAAAAAAAGGTGGAGAAGAGAAAGATCTGTACTTCCCATAGCACTTAGATTATTTATTTTCTTGTAAGAAAAAAGGTAACACTGAAATACCATGGGTTTCTATGGGCAACACAATTTTTTTAATCTTTTTTATCTTTGAGGACCAGTGGACAGCACAATATTTTTTTTTCTTTTACCTTTGAGGACTAATGTCATCAAAAAATGAAAGACTTGGTCAGTCCACAGACAGGTCAGTCTACCCATGTTTTAGCACCTGAGTTCCCAGCTCCATCCAAATGTGGCAACCATTATGTAGGTCCCACAACTATTTTTTTTTCTTTTTTTATAATTTAGGGAACATGGGAGGAGGACTAATACAATATTCTGATAAATGGAAATATTTACTGCTTTGAGTGATATGTTAAAGTCGCTAATTCAACAATAGTCCACTCATAACCAAATTATTTGTTTTTATGAAGTAACCCTTTAATTAGTTGTGGTCCCAGGTGCTTATGGGAGAATATGTGAAGTTTTTTACGTTGCTTATCACCAAGCTTTTTCTGTAAGAGCAGGATTTGACAAAGGTTAATCTGTGGATAACAATGTACCAAGAGCAAAGTACAAAGAATTAGCAGCAAGGCTTAAAGCCCAACTCCAATCTAGAATTTCAATATTGTTTTGAATAGTTCCCCTTTTTTTGGCTCTGTGTCCTTATTGAAGAACTCTTTCCTAACTTACTATAATGATAAAATGTTATGTGCAATATCTTCGATGTACATGCAAACAAAAAAAAAGCAAAAACATATTTTTAGTAGATTGGGGAAGAGCTGAAACGTCTAAAAATGTTTTTATTGCTGCCTGCAACTTCTTCTCTTGGTGACAACTGCACCTAACATTTCCTATATAGGTGTCACAGGGACAGGACGTGAGGGAAAATCTCTACAATGGTGTTACAGACAGATGTAAAAAACACCAACTGTACATAAAAAAACACAAAATGGCTAGAATTAGGCTAATAAGTGTCTTTTTTTAAGTTAAGGAGGTCTGGGCAGTAAGAGTACAGGTGGAGTAATATTTTTATAGAATATTAGGCAAAGCAAAAGGGAAAATCAAGGAGCTGACAATTAGTTACCTAACACCGAAATATAAGGGATGTAGCAAAAGTAATGCAAAAGTGTGAGTAACCTTTGTATTTTTACCTAAACTTAAATAGATTTGTATAAAGAAAGATGGGGGAGGAGGAAAGGGAAACCCTGGGGAAGGTACCCAAATAATACTTATCCATTTTCACTTTTTTGGCAATTATTTCACTAAACTTAAATAGGTTGTCCAAATTACACATTAGTAGAGTAATACTTCCATTATAGTAACTCTTTTCCTTCTTCTTTTTCATTGCAGGCAAATAATGGATTCCAAGCAGAAGCAACGTGCTGTCATTGAATTATAGATGAAGGAGGGGTGCAGGCTGTCTGACATCCACAGAAGACCATTAAATGTTTACGGAGGTGACGCCATTGACAAGACCAATGTCTTGTCATTGGTGAGTCCTGTTAATGGTATCTTCTCCGTAAATATTCTGTAGTCTTCTGTGAATGTTGGACAGTCTGAACGCCTCCTTTGTCAAGAATGATGGCATGTTGCTTCTGTTTGGAATTCATTTTTTGCCTGCAATGAAGGAAGAGTGTATATAGTACAAACCCTTGAAAACCAAATAACATGCTGCAGAGTATTATATAATTATAGAGAAATAGTACAACTGATAGAAGGTAATACAGTGAGGCAAAAAAGAATTTAATCCCCTGCTGATTTTGTACTTTTGCTCACTGACAAAGAAATGTTCATTCTATAATTTTATTGGTAGATTTATTTTAACAGTGAGAGACAAAATAACAACAAAAAAATCCAGAAAACCGCATTTCAGTTATAAATTGATTTGCGATTTAATGAGTTATAAATTGTTTTGTGATTTAATGAGTGAAATAAGTATTTGACGCCTTCGCAAAACATTATTTTTAGTACTTGGTGGCAAAACGCTTGTTGGCAATCACAGAGGTCAGACGTTTCTTGGTCACCATGGACGTCAAGATTCCCTGATAGTGATTAACTCTATTAATAAAATTCTTATAAACATTTACTTAATGAGCAATCCTCATGTTCTGGTACAATCTTATTTGTTTAATTTTCTATTTGTTTTTCTTTTAACATTATGCTTTCTCACTGTTACTTTAATAGTAGCCTGTATAACACAGGCGATAATATATATTTGATAACATTTTACAGCTAACCTGTAACTATCCTATGCAAGGGTACGTGGCATCCACATTGTATAGTAGTTGCCCACTACTGTTGCCTAAGATCCTATGCAATGCTACTGTTGTAATTTACAATGTTAAACCGCAATAAAAAAACGAAAAGAGGTCAGATGTTTCTAGTTGGCCACCAGGTTTGCACACATCTCAGGAGGGATTTTGTCCCACTCCTCTTTGCAGATCCTCACCAAGTCATTAAGGTTTCAAGGCTGACATTTGGTAACTCGAGCCTTCAACTCCCTCTTCATATTTTCTATGGGATTAAGGTCTGGAGACTGACTAGGACATTCCAGGACCTTAATGTGCTTCTTCTTGAGCCACTCCTTTGTTCCCTTGGCCATGTGTTTTGGGTCATTGTCATGCTGGAATACCCATCCACGACCCATTTTCAATGCCCTGGCTGAGGGAAGGAGGTTCTCACCCAAGATTTCATTGTACATGGCCTCGTCCATCGTCCCTTTGATGCAGTGAAGTTGTCCTGTCCCCTTAGCAGAAAAATAACCCCAGTGCATAATGTTTACACCTACATGTTTGACGGTGGGGATGGTGTTCTTGGGGTCATAGGCAGCATTCCTCCTTCTCCAAACAAGTTGAGTTGATGCCAAAGAGCTCGAATTTTGGTCTCATCTAACCACAGCACTTTCACCTAGTTCTCCTCTGAATCATTCAGATGATTATTAGCAAACTTCAGACGGGCCTGTAGATGTGATTTCTTGAGCAGGGGGGCCTTGCGGGTGCTGCAGGATTTCAGTCCTTCATGCTGTGGTGTATTACCAATTGTTTTCTTGGTGACTATGGTCCCAGCTGCCTTGAGATTATTGAGAAGATTCTCCTGTGTAGTACTGGGCCAATTCCTCACCATTCTCCTGATCATTGAAACGCCACAAGGTGAGAACTTGCATGGAGCCCCAGACCGAGGGAAATTGACAGTTATATTGTGTTTTTTCCATTTGCGAATAATCGCAATAACTGTTGTCATCCTCTCACCAAGCTGCTTGGTGATGGTCTTGTAGCCTTGTGTGGGTCTACAATCTTGTCGCTGACATCCTTGGACAGCTCTTTGGTCTTGGCCATGGTGGAGAGATTGGAATCCGATTGGTTGATTGATTGGTTCTGTGGACAGGTGTCTTTTATACAGGTAACAAGCTTGTTACCTGTATAGAAGACACTTCCGAGCCATAGCTGATTGATAGGAGATCAAAAACTTATTTCACTCATTAAAATGCAAATCAATTTATAATTTTTTTTAAATGCGTTTTTCTGGATATTTTTGTTGTTATTTTGTCTCTCACTGTTAAAATAAACATACCATTAAAATTATAGACTGTTCATTTCTTGTCAGTGTGCAAACGTACAAAATCAGCAGGGGATCAAATACTTTTTTTCCTCATTGTATGTAATACTATGATAACTAATATGAAATAGATTTAAAGGACCAGTAAGCATGCAATGGCATTGTTTAAGGACATATACAGGGTTTCAGGATTTTCAGCTAAGCAATACAGCTTGGTCACCTTACTGCCCCAGAAAGGTCACTAGACATTGAAGGAGCTTCACTGTACCATTCTGCTCACTCTTTATCACTTTCTCCTATCAGCTATCTCTGAAGTTAGATTGATGGCACATTTCAGCAATACCTACTCAGCAATTACATCAATTAAGAGATTGAGGTGATAGATATATTGAGTTTTTTATAATTGAATTTAGAATTCAGTAAAGAAGTAAAAAACATTTCCAGTTTAGCCAATGAACACTTATTTTAAAATAACCAGTGTTTGGCAGGCCTTACAAGATTCTTTTTTTTTCGTTCAACCATGGGGTTGAACAAAAAAAAATGGACCAACTCCCGCATCCACACATCGATGGCTGGGGAATCACTCCGGATGAACTATTGCATTCTGCAGGTAGGGAGCCTTCCCCGCTGGCAGAATTCAATGATCAGTGTTGCTGGCTATAGCTGGTGGCATTGATCGTTTGGGAAAATCCCAACAGGTTGATGGCCCATACCTGGATCAATATTTGGCTGGTCCCTGCTGAACCGGTAGAATTTTGATCCATGTATGGCTGGCCTTACTGTAGTGTTGTGTACAAATTATTTTTGCAATTTGTTACATTTATCGTGACACAAAGGACAAAATGCATGGTAGTGTAAAATATATACACTGAGAAAAATTATAAACGCAACACTTTTGTGTTTTTCCCCCTATTTATCATGAGCTGAACGCAAAGATCTATGACTTTTTCTATGTGCACAAAAGGCCTATTTCTCTCAAATATTGTTCACAAATCTGTCTAAATCTGTGTTAGTGAGCACTTCTCCTTTGCCAAGATAATTAATCCACCTCACAGGTGTGGCATATCAAGATGCTGATTAGACAGCATGATTTTTGCACAGGTGTGCCTTAGGCTGGCCATAATAAAAGGCCACTCTAAATTGTGCAGTTTTATCACACAACACAATGCCACAGATGTCGCAAGTTTTGAGGGAGCGTGCAATTGGCATTCTGACTGCAGGAATGTCCACCAGTGCTGTTGCCCTTGAATTGAATGTTCATTTCTCTACCATAAGCCATCTCCAAAGGCATTTCAGAGAATTTGCCAGTACATCCAACCGACCTCACAACTGCAGACCGCGTGCAACCAGAGCAGCCCAGGACCTCCACATCCAGCATCTTTATTTCCAAGACCAGCCACCTGGACAGCTGCTGCAACAATTGTTTTGCATAACCAAAGAATTTCTGCACAGACTCTCAGAAACCATCTCAGGGATGCTCATCTGCATGCTCGTCATCCTCATCGGGGTCTCGACCTGACTTCAGTTTGTCGTTGTAACCAACTTGAGTGGGCAAATGCTCACATTTGATGGTGTCTGGCACTTTGGAGAGTTGTTCTCTTCACAGATTAATCTTGGTTTTCACTGTACAGGGCAGATGGCAGACAGCATGTATGGTGTCGTGTGGGTGAGCAGTTGTCTGATGTCAATGTTGTGGATCGAGTGGCCCATGGTAGAAGTGGGGTTATGGTATGGGCAGGCGTATGCTATGGACAATGAACACAGGTGCATTTTGTTGATGGCATTTTGAATGCACAGAGATACTGTGACGAGATCCTGAGGCCCATTGTTGTGCCATTCATCCACGATCATCACCTCATGTTGCAGCATGATAATGCACGGCCCCATGTTGCAAGGATCTGTACACAATTCCTGGAAGCTGAAAACATCCCAGTTCTTGCATGGCCAACATACTCACTGGACATATCACCCATTGAGCATGTTTGGGATGCTCTGGATCGGCGTGTACGACAGCATGTTCCAGTTCCTGCCATTATCCAGCAACTTCGCACAACCATTGAAGAGGAATGGACCAACATTCCACAGGCCACAATCAACAACCTGATCAACTCTATGCGAACGAGATGTGCTGCACTGTGTGAGGCAAATGGTGGTCACACCAGATACTGACTGGTTTTCGGACCCCCTGGACGCCCCAATACAGTAAAACTGCACATTTTAGAGTGGCTTTTTATTGTGGAAAGCCTAAGGCACACCTATGCAATAATCATTGCATCTTGATATGCCACACCTGTGTGGTGAATGGATTTTCTTGGTAAAGGAGAGGTGCTCCCTAATACACATTTAGACAAATTTGTGAACAATATTTGAGAGAAATAGGCCTTTTGTGTACATAGAAAAAGTTGTAGATCTTTGCGTTTAGCTCATGATAAATAGGGGCATTTATAATTTTGGGGCAAACACAAAAGTGTTGCATTTATAATTTTGCTCAGTGTAAATAAATACAAAAACAAATTGTGCTACAAATTCAAAAATTAAAAGCTAAAATGGGTGTACAAATGATGGCACAAAAAGACTACTAAGCATGGAGAAAGGAGTTGAGTAGGTTTAGATATCAATAACTAGGGGTTCATCAGGGGCTACTTTTTTGTAGGTTTGTTGCTAGTAAATTGAAGCTGGGTATAATTTTGTTTGAATATTTTCATTTTAAGACTGTTCATTTGATTTTCTCATCATTAGTGGGATCAAAGCAACATGATGATGAAAAAATTTAAAGGGACAGGTCACAGGAGGGAATATTTCTCTGGAACACACTAATTTCTAACAGTGTATGTGGTTTTCATTTGGTCGAGCCCATTCTTTCCAAAATTAAAAGTTAAAAGCAAACAAAAACTACTTTCAAAAAACATTTGTCAAGCCATCTAATGCACTGAAGATTTCCATTCCTTCCTGTCCTTAAAGGAACCAAGTCATCATGAAGGGAAGTGGTAAAAATCTGTGCAATAGGATCTCTCAGTGGTTCTCAGCCTTTCCCATTCCACCCCCAAGAAAAGTTTTGAATGGAGTATCAATTTAAAGAATATCTTTTGTAATTTTAAATTTTGTAATTAATTGCCTCACACCTACTTTTTTTTTATATTCACCTGCTCTTGATCCTGGCAGATCCATGCTGTATGGCCTCTGGAAGACGGCTTTAGAAATTTTAAGAGGGCTCTCCCAGAGGTCTTTTAAGCATGCACAGACAACATCTTATTCATGCTAATAGATTTGCCCTCTTATCATACAACCCAGGAAGACTTTAGGACCGTCTGGCAGAGATTTTAGCTCATGGCACACAGCTTGGGTTTTTTAGGATCCTGGATAGGTGAGTATAAGACCTTTGGGGAAGAGGAGGGGGGTCATTTAGAAAACAGCTTAATGAAAGAAGAATTATCTTTTAAAATACTCACATGTATTAGGATTGCAATAACTAAACAGAAAATGAGATATGTAACATTTATAGAAGGTTTTTGTGAAGGCTATTGCTGTATGCAAGCTACAACGTATACCTACACATTGGCACTACATGTATGTAAATAACAAGGGCTGAATCAAATTCTAAAATTTGACATCAATGCCTTAGAAATAGATTAGTGATCAGGTCACCTTACTTTATTGGCTGTTCCAATTTTATTTCAATGAGCTATTAGACAAAACAAACCGAAAATAAGGAGATTACTGGACGAAGGACAGCCTCAAGACTTGGGAAGAGAGAGAATCTCACGGTTTTTAGTTCCAAACAAACAGGCTAGCCAGTGTTAGGAGTAATTCCTGAGACCTGCTTGAGTTCATCCTGCTAATTCCAAGAGCAAGCTCATTAATTCCCTCTCAGGGGGCTGTCAGGCTCATCACAGCCGATTGGGTCTTCTCTGGTTAATATAGCTCAGGCCTGAGGTCAATACCCTTGTTTGTTTAAAGCCGTTTAATGCTATTATACCAAGAAGATTATGGTACACTGGAAGAACAAATGGACAGAGCACAAAGGATTCTGGGATGCTCATCTGACAATAAATACACAGGATCAGTGAACATTGTTAGTATACAGATATTTATAGGATAAAACATAGAGAAGCGTGGACCTTTACATTGAAATTGCTGCCATGTTGAAAAATATATTTAGATATAAATGTTATATAAAACACTGCAAATATTGCCAGGTTGGGCCCCATTTATAAATCCCCCCCAATAGCTCAGAATATTGCTCTGAGATTTTCTCATTATAAAGCTCATTTATTGTATGGAAATCAGTACAATGATTTTCAGCAGCTGGTAAATGGCATAATTGTTTCCTGGAACAGTACCACTGGTACAATTCCTTTTTGTACATTTCAGCAGGAATAAATTGGATGAAGCTGTTGTCTATATACAATTTCCACTGAAGTCTGGGGTGCACATAATCATATCTGAAATTCCAAAACAAAGTTCAACCCAGGACCTAAAGCTGGTCACACAACTCTTAAGGCTGTCATAGGCAATAGAGCGAGCTTGGACAGGCAGATACGATGCAAGCACCCTCAGGTGCCAATTCCCACTGCCAATTCCCTAAACACAGATATTCACATTGTTTGAGTGTCTGTTGTTTTAGTTATATATGACATGAGGTCATCCTATGAATTCAGATGGGGTTGATTTTAAATGTTTAAGACCCCTTTCACACTGCACATGTGTTGTTTAAGCGGCACTTTTAGGCTGCTAGTGGGGCGCTTTTAACCCCAAAGAAGGGGTTAAAAATGCCCGTGTTGCGGCACTTGCGAATCGCTTTTCAGGCTCTTTGGAAACACTGCCCATTCATTTCAATGGGCAGGGCGTTTGGGGAGCACTGTATACAGCGCTCCCAAACTGCCCCAAAGATGCTGCTTGCAGGACTTTTGCAGGACTTTTTCTAATGTCCCACAAGCGCACTGCCCCAGTGGGAAAGCGCTTTACAGGCTCTATTTCTAGCGCTAAAATACCTGAAAACTGTCCCAGTGTGAAAGTGGTCTTAAAGTGTTATGATTTTTGTAATTATTTGATTCTAATAAAATAAATAGTATATATTGTGGTGGGAGGGTGTTTCTAGATCTATTGGTATGGCACTACCTCCATAAGTCTTTGACTAGAGATGTCTCTTGGGGCCTCATAGACATTGGATTATCTCCTAATCAGGTCCAAAAGGAGAATGACATGTAGTGTTCACTTTTAGATTTTCCAAAGATATGACCCAGGTCAGTAAAAGTTACTAATAACTATTTCATAAGATGGCCTACTTGATTGGATATAAATTGATTGCATTTTTCAGGTAGGATCTCACACAAAATAACTAATTACCTGGCTCTGCCCGATATCACCTCTTGAAGATCACTTCTGGCCTGTGATGATGGCAAACGTAATGTGCCAAATGCCGATAATGAGGCTAAGGAAACTTGGGGATTGAGCGTGGCTCTTGCTGAGAAAAATTATGTAATATTTGCATACCAAAACACCTGGGATTTGGGGAACTAATTAGGACCGATCTGATATACAGACATCTTCTATGTAGTGCTAAAAGTATTATGTAAAAAGTATTAAAGCTTGTGGACCAGTATAAGAGCCATTAAAAAGTATTTTCAAAAGAAGATCCATTTCAACAATGGTAGCCTCCATGTTTCTCCAGAACTGGTTTCCTTCAACCTCCAGCTGTAATGGTAACCTATATGTAATGCCTTACAATTAATGCCTCAACAATTAATTGTTTATTGGTGTAAAAGCATTAGCTCAAAGTCCTGTGCCATTGTGGTACAAAAGAAAATGGATGTACCTTAAAAACATTAGGTTCCAAAAAAAATCTATGTTGGGGGGGATTGTGGAACTGAAATACAAAATGCCATAAAACCATGGCAAAAAACCCGTAACACTGTTTTGGGGGTCATGTGAGATGACTATCCCCTGGCAGTTTACATCAACTTTCTCTGTAGCACTGGGTAAAGCAGACTATCGGAGCCTCCCTATTAGTATAAGATAGCAGAATTTCCTTAATTCTCTCTGTATAGTGCCTCCACTTAGAAGGGCCTTGGTCTGTGCACGTGGGATCCCCCTTCTGAGAACACATTGTCCCCAGGCTGTTCACTTACTTTCTTCTTGCACTAGTTCAGTCTGTAAGTTTTTGTAAGGGTTTTATTGATGGACTCGCAAGAAAATGAGACAGTGGAATACCCAAATGACAGGCTCCTACAGCATCTCTTGCTGACAGTCTCTGTGTCAGGTTCAACTTCAGGAGCACATAGCTACCACTAAATTAACTTTCAACAAAACTCCAGGTTATATTCCTCTGACTGCAGCTTTTAGATAATGGCTTCTCATGCACACAACCAAATTTCACCGGGTAGACAATCTGCACCCCCAGGTACCTAGCCTGCTCCTCCAGGCACACAGCCTGTAAGAGCACTAAGCCCTCCAGGCACAGATCTGTAGTCCAAAAGCTTCCAGCCAAGCTCACAGACTGCTGGTCAGGGACCTCTCCCCAAAGGAACGCAGCTTGCTCCTCCAGGTACTTAGCCTTCTTTTCAAGCTACATAACCTGCAAGAGGGCCAAGTGCTCTAGATTATGAGTTGAAGCCCAAGGGCCTTCAGACAGCAGACAGACTGCTGGTCTGGGACCTTGCCCAAAGGAAGAACTAAATTATATTTCTAGAATTATGCTCAATCTATTTGCTAAAGCTTAGTCCAATTCCCAATGACAAATTCAGCAGAAATCTGTCCCCATCATACAAAAGTGCTAGTCGGTTGTTCTTCTCCAACAGACCAAAGGCTCCCTGTCCTCCTCTGATTATAGCAGCAAACCACTTTGATGAAATTTGGCTATTGAAGGGTCTTACTGATATTTCAAAAAGACATTTCTAACCATAATAAGAATATCAATTTTGGGTAGAGTTTTTAAAGTTTTATAGCTGGGATACTTTGTCTATTTTTTCTTGGGAAGGGTCAGCAAAGAGAAGAGTTCTTGTTAGATCAGAGGTGGAAGAAGAGGTGGGAGCACTTTTGGGAACAATGTTTAAATTGAAGACAAAGGCTGGTCATAGATGATTAATTTTTCTTTGAACAGTTAGAGGGCTAATAAAAAAAACCCCAAAAAGAACAAATGGATTTCCCCATCCACACAATAGAGGAATCCTCCCCATTGTGCTATTGTTTTCTGCCAGCGGGGACTCCTCGGCTGTCAAAATACACTGATCAATATTGCAGCCGCTGATCGAATTAAAGTTTTCCAACAGTCCCGTTCAACAGAAGTTGATTGTTAGATTGTCAAGCAGGAACAGCCATAAATGGATAGAAATTTGGCCGGGCCCTGTTGAATTTCGATCCATCTACGGGTAGCTTTGAGGGCACACTTGCCAACTGACTTTTTGAGACTTAGTTGCACTGATTATTATGCATATAATTTACAGGATCTAATTATGATATATTTTTAAATAATGTTGGGTACACAGATGTATGGATATGTATTTATTTTGGTACACTGTACAAATTTTTATAACATGATGTTTTTGTAATAGAGAAATAATGAAATTGGGTGGGTGGGTGCAGCGTTCGGTACAATCACTGAACACATTCCTAACAATGGCAAAAGCTTAAAATTTGCCATGAGAGTCCATACACGCTGGCTTAATAAAAAAACGCCAGTGCCGTTTGGCAGAAAAAAGCGCTAGTTTTCGACAGGTTTTTGTACTAGCGTTTAGCATTTTTTTGCCAGAAAACTGTTTTCAAAAACGCAAAACAGAAGAGGTTCTTTTTTCTGCCTCTAAATGCTGAGCTTAAAACATGCCTCTAAATGACCTAATGTGCTTGGACACATAGGATAACATTAGTTACTTCTACATGCAAAATGCTGAACTCTTCTAGGCGGTGCTGGGACAAGGCCATCCAGCACCCAGGACAAAGATGCCAAACTGCGCCCCCCTCCCTTCTCTTAGGGTAAGGGTCAGGTGTCCACGTTCCTGCTATAAACAATTGTGTCCAGGGCAGCCGTCCCTCCTGCCCACCCCTTGTCCGGGCCCTGCCTCTAGGAGCAGCATTTTTGTTAAGCCAAAGTCCATGGACCCTGAATGTTGCTAAATGCAAGGAAAAATACCGATGTCTTTCTGACATTTGAGCCTATGGTGCAATAAAAATGGCCTTCAACAAGTGCATACGATCTAGCGATTACTTGTGATCTAATTTTTGATTCCTGTTGGCTTAAAAATTATTCAAATTGACAAAAAATTGTCAATTATGTACGGTTAGCTTTGGAGATATAATAGAAAAACAGAATAAAAGACAGAAATAAGCTTCCCCCTAGTGTAAAAAAAGGATTCAGTGCTGGCACCTACTGTCCCGGTTTTAAATATAAAAAATATAAAAAAAAGGTTATTATCATTTATCACAATTTAATTGTTTATCTTTACAAGGACATGCTGTTGTGCAATGCAGAAGACAGAGTGCCTTAGTTAATTAAAAACAGTGCAAATAGTAGAGGAGGCATTGTAAATCAGATTCCATCTGTCATTTCTCTAAAGCACTTTATACAGTCATGCAGATGACTCAAAGTTTCTCGAATTGGATGAAAAACTGTACCTATGGTACATTTAAAGAATGTAGAGAAAAAAAAATGTAGAGAAAAAAAAAATGTAGAGGAAAAAAAACGTCCCGTGCCCTCCTCCTTTTAACTGACGTCCAAGCAAGATGGCTTTTACATTTAGGATTTCAACGGGTGCTGCTTTGCTATATGATGCATTTGGCGATGGGTCCATGTGCACAAGGTAT
This sequence comes from Lithobates clamitans, assembly GCA_037952925.1. NCBI lineage: Eukaryota > Metazoa > Chordata > Amphibia > Anura > Ranidae > Lithobates > Lithobates clamitans. The sequence continues at coordinate 2,166,110 of JBBGZY010000480.1, read as the reverse complement.
TATTAGTCATTATTAGCATTCTGCTATTTTTAGATCGGACGGTGTTTATTTCATGACTTTCGGAAAAGACCCAGACCCTGATAACAGAGATGTCACAGCCTGAGATAAAAATGAAAATCTATTCTTGCTGCATTACGTCGGACCGACGATGCTGTAATGTCGATATAAATAAACCTAAGTCTTGACCCGTGTTTACTTTCAACACCTACATTATTCTGGGAACTACCGAGGCATCCGTGTCTTTGTGCTCCTGGCAGCTCTCCCGCAGATGATCAACGCCAATAATTAAAAATATAGCTCTCTCTTGACTCTATTTCCACCCTCCCAGCACTCCCCAGCAGTCTACCGCTGACTCTCTGCATTTCCTTGCTTTGTGTCTCTAGGGGAAATGGGATTTAAAAGGCTTTTGTACTACAGTCAAACAAGAAATCCTAAACGAGAGGGGAAAAACGCAGGTCATTTGAAATAGGACCGAGAAGCGGTGGTGGTGGTGGGGGGGGGGGGACACATGACAAAATAAAGTAAATATAGACCTTTTATCAGGCTGCTGTGTAAATCCTACTGTAAATTGCAAGCTCTTGGGGGTAGGCAAAGGAACCTTTCAACTAATATCTGCAACTCATTTTGACTACTTTTTCTAAATTATTTTACATATTTTTTTTTTTTTTACACTATTTCTGACTGCAGAGTGAATACCACATTTATTAATGAATGTGTAATTGAAAACATCTAGAAATGTTTTACCTGTGCATTGGTATTTTTGGGGTTAATTTATCAGCGTTTTCACCCAAGATTTAAAAATGTTTACACATTTTTCAAACTGAATCTAATATGAAAAAAAGTGTGAATATTGGTTAAAAATTGTGTAAATCTAATATACAGTGCCTTGAAAAAGTATTCATACCCCTTGAAACTGTCCACATTTTGTCATGTTACAACCAAAAACGTAAATGTATTTTATTAGGATTTTATGTGATAGACCAACACAAAGTGGAAGGAAAATGAAAAAAGGTTTTCAAATTTTTTTACAAAAAAATATCTAAAAAGTGCATTTGTTTTCAGCCCCCTTTACTCTGATACCCTAATTAAAATCTAGTGGAACCAATTGCCTTCAGAAGTCACCTAATTAGTAAACAGAGTTTACCTGTGTGTAATGTAATCTCAGTAAAAATACAGCTGTTCTGTGAAGCCCTCAGAGGTTTGTTAGAGAGCCTTAGTGAACAAACAGCATCATGAAGGCCAAGGAACACACCAGACAGGTCAGGGACAAAGTCGTGGAGAGGTTTAAAGCAGGGTTAAAGCAGGGTTAGGTTATAAAAACATATCCCAAACTTTGAACATCTCACGGAGCACTGTTCAAGCCATCATCCGAAAATGGAAAGAGTATGGCACAACTGCAAACCTACCAAGACATGGCCGTCCACCTAAACTGACAGGCTGGGCAAGGAGAGCATTCATCAGAGAAGCAGCTTAGAGGCCCATGGTAACTCTGGAGGAGCTGCAGAGATCTACAGCTCAGGTGGGAGAATCTGACCACAGGACAACTATTAGTCGTGCTCTCCACAAATCTGGCCTTTATAAAAGAGTGGCAAGAGGAAAGCCATTGTTGAAAGAAAGCCAAAGGATGTCCTGTTTGCAGTTTGCGAGAAGCCATGTAGGGGGACACAGCAAACACGTGGAAGAAGGTACTCTGCTCAGATGAGACCAACATTGAACTTTTTGGCCTAAAAGCAAAACGCTATGTGTGGCGGAAAACTACCACTGCACATTACCCTGAACACACTACCCCCACTGTGAAACATGGTGGTGGCCTCACCATGTTGTAGGGATGCTTTTCTTCAGCGGGGACAGGGAAGCTGGTCATAGTTGATGGGAAGATGTATGGAGCCAAATACAGGGCAACTTTAAAAGAAAACCTGTGAGAGTCTGCAAAAGACTTGAGACTGGGGTGGAGGTTCACCTTCCAGCAAGACAACGACCCTAAACATACAGCCAGAACTACAATGAAATGGTTTAGATCAAAGTATATTCATGTGTTAGAATGGCCCAGTCAAAGTCCAGACCTAAATCCAGTTGAGAATTTGTGGCAAGACTTGAAAATTGCTGTTCACAGACCAAGCTGACAGAGCTTGAGCTATTTTACACAAAAGAATGGTTGCTCTCTAGATGTGCAAAGCTGGTAGAGACATCCCCAAAAAGACTTGCAGCTGTAATCACAGCGAAAGGTGGTTCTACAAAGTATTGACTCAGGGGGGGTGAATACAAATGTACGCCACACTTTTCTGATACTTATTTGTAAAAAATTTTGAAAACCATTTATCATTTTCCTTCCACTTCACAATTATGTGTCACTTTGTGTTGGTCTATCACATAAAGTCCCAATAAAAACATGACAAAATGTGGAAAATTTCGAGGGGTGTGAATACTTTTTCAAGGCACTATATATATATATATATATATATATATATATATATATATGTGGATCTTGGATGAAAGCTGTGTGAATCTTGGGAAAAAAAACGTAAATGAATAGACTCATTTGTGTCAGAGATTTTCTTCATTTTATCATATTTTTAAATCTAATTTTTTTATTTATTTTTTGTAAAATATTGCGATAATTTTACCCTGTGTGATCACACATGCCGCATTGTGGCATGGCAACAATTATCCACAATGTCGCATTCGGTGGTCAGTACCGCTAGTTGAGTGCAACCTGTTCATATATATATATATATATATATATATATATATATATATATACATATACAGTATATATTATATTTTTTCCACAAAAGTGGAATTACTCTTTAAAGTGTATATAAACGTTATTATTTTTAATTTTAGATCGAATGTGGAAGGGTTTGAATCTACGTCAGGTTTTTATTGCTTTATCTGTCCCCAGTGGGGATGTTTACTTTTGCTATTGGTCCTGGTGACCTTTGGCCTTGTTATAGAAAGTGATAGGAAATCCAAACATTTTGAGTTGTAACAGGAAACTGAGCTTTGAGAAATCCTTTCTGTTTTAGTGACAAATAAGAGAGGGATATCCACTCCCTTTGGAGAGATCTTCTCTTATTTCATCCTTTTTACTGGGGAGAGGAAGTAAAGGGAAATCTCCCACTGGGACACAGACAGAAAAAAACCCTAGGAAAGAAATTTGGAAGGGTAGCACTGGGACTATACAGTTATCCTATTGCTATAGGGGGCAGTGCCAGGACAAGGCCATCCAGCACCCAGGGGAAAGATGCCAAACTGCTCCTCCCCTTCTCTTAGGGTTAGGGTCAGAGCACCCACATCCCTGCAATAAACCATTGCGCCCAGGGCAGCCGCCCCTGCTGCCCACCCTTTGTCCTGGCCCTGATAGGGGGTATAAAGGTATTTGACTAGAATGTCTGGATTCCTGGGATTGGCAGCTTCTCCATTCCAAAGGATTTTCACTATCTGCTTGATTTGTAATTGAGTAAATCTAGAATTGAAGTGCCACACTAAACATTAATCGTTCTGATATAGATTTATTGTAAGGAAAGATAAAAGACTGTATCGCAAAGCCAACGCATTTTGGTGGTCAGACAGCACCTTTTCATCAGGGACCTTCCATTTCAAGTGCCGATAAAAGGGGGTGTGCTCTGACCCCCAAAACACATTGGCTTGTGATAAAGTCCTTTATCTTAATTTGGAAAAAATCTCTATCTTGACAATTAGGCAAGAACCTGATAGTGAGACAGGGGTATTTTCTATTCAAACTACACTTTAATTAAATTTAAGTGATTAGTCTTATTTGGTGCCAGAACAATCAGCGCTGAGATCTTGGTATCAAAAACAGCTAGATTACAGAATACTTAGCATCAAGAAGTCCTAGAAGACTGTGAGTAAGGTAATATATAACCTGAAAACAGGTTGGATATTTCAACAAGACAATAATCCAGTACACATTTTAAAACAAAAGGACTAAGGTCTCGAAATGGCCTTTATAGTCTCTCAGATATGAATATAATTGGAAATCCATGGATTGATCTCAAACACACAATGCATGGCACCATAAGATTTAGGCAGCCCATAATTGAATTGATTGATTAAAAAAAAAACCTGACTCAATATTCCCTATCCACACATTCAAGGTGGATGGGGGGAATTCTCCTTTCTGAGCCATTGTGTTCTGACAGCAGGGAGACTTCCCCGCCTTGCGAATACACTGATCAGCGTTGTAGGCTATAGCCGGTTGCGCTGATCGAGCAGCAAAAATCTGCCAGGGTGGTTAAACATTAGTCGATTGGTAGATAGACTTCTGGACAAATACAATGCAAAAATTACAAGGCATGGAACACTTAAAATAATCTATCTATCTATCTATCTATCTATCTATCTATCTATCTATCTATCTATCTATCTATCTATCTATCTATCTATCTGTATATCTATCTATCTGTATATATATCTATCTATCTGTCTATCTATCTATCTATCTATCTATCTATCTATCTATCTATCTATCTATCTATCTATCTATCTATCTATCTATCTATCTATCTATCTATCTATCTATCTATCTATCTATCTATCTATCTACATAAACTTAGGGGCATATCAATAATGCAATTAAACTGACATTTACCGAACATTCACTGCAGGTAAATTCTCCTGATGCATGTGTTTTAAACAACTGTCATTGATTCACCACCAGTGAATGTTTGGTTAAAATTAACTTCTTTATAAATATGCTTCTTTAAGTATCTTTCCCTGATCTATCTATCTATCTATCTATCTATCTATCTATCTATCTATCTATCTATCTATCTATCTATCTATCTATCTATCTATCTATCTATCTATCTATCTATCTATCTATGTGTTTTCTATCTATCTGTCAATATATATTTGCCAAAATCCATCCATACATCTAGCTAAGGTCCTATTGATATGTCTAGGTATACCTTGGTATATTATTTGAAAATTAATTTAAAATTAATATACCATCATCTTCATGATATAGACATATATGAAATAAAATAATTTAAGAAATTCCATATCCTTAGACTTTTAAAAGACCGTTGTCCCTGCCATTATCACCTAAGCTGATATTCCGTAATGTCAAATATTAAATGAAAAGAAAAGTCTTTTATATCTAGGAATATATAGATAAGTGCCACCTTACCTGAAGAGCGGAGTGATGTTGTCTGTCTCCGGTCTCTCTGGTATCTGTCACCAGTGAGTGGCAGTTTTCATCACACGCTGTATTAAGAGTTACTTAAAATGATAGTCCTGTCTTGTGTGGTCCCAGGAGGGGACTGTGGTTTGCAGGCAGTTAGCTTAACCCTTTAAATAACATTGAACTAGTACTCAGATTATAATTCTGTTCCTGCATGAAACAGAGAACAGATCGGGTAAAATAAGTCAATTCAGTTCCATTTTTTTCAGTAGTATTAATTTATTCTCTACATATTTTCTATGCAGAGATTTAAGTACTTTTTCAAAGTTATAAAACACAGATATGCTTTTCGTGTTTTAAAGCGAGCTCTGTATAATATACTGTAGCTACCACAGTATGTAGAAGAAATTATTTGGGCCCTTTTACTGAACCAGTGAGAGTTTTTTCTTCTTTGTATTCCAGCATACCTATATGTATATGTGTATGTTTTTTTTTTTAAGTGTGTATTTAAAGAATATTTAAACACAATTAAATGTATTCTGTTGCAGTTTACAAGTCTTTAGATATGGTGGCTGCATTTGTTTTCTTTTTCAGGGTTGTTTTCCTTTATTTTAATCTGATGACATTGCTGGTAAGTTGTAACACACTTCCTGTACTAGGGTGACTACGCTCACTCGCCATACTGTAGCATTATCACCCTAGGACAGGAATGCAGAACATCTACCATTCTCCTCGTCCCCATAACACAAGTGAGGTATTTGTTAGTCCAAAGAGATAGCCGAGAACAATAAAATTACACTTAATGGTATATTTATCAGGTCAAAAGAGAACAAATATGAAAAGTTCATTGTTAAAGAGTATCCATGGCCAACATTTTTTCTAGTTTTATCTAGAGTGGGGAAGGATTAGCACCTAGGTCAGGTTTTACTGCAGTTGGAGGCCACATTGGAGAGACTCCTTCACTTACTGCCTAGTAAAAAGGTTGTCCCCAGGACAGGGAGTGAGCAGAAAAATCGTTAAAAGCAGTACAGATAAAAGTAAGGGTTAAGGTGGTTTGCCTTCCTCTGGATCAACTTTGGATTTAGGGTTCTGTACAGGGGCATTTTCTCAATGCAGGGGGCATGTGGGCAAGAACATAAGTTGTGCTCCACTGTGGGTCTTTAACAAAGCAGAGCCAATCCACACTCCGCCTACATATGTACATTTTTTACCATGCCCCCATACCAAAAAACAATTTTCGTGAACTGAAGAAATGGCTTGGATAAGCTGTGGAATGTCAGGTACATGTAAATGTGAATACTAGGCTCATTCACTGTAGCTTTTTAAGGGAAGTTAGAAATCAAATACTTCTTCTATAGCTTTATTTGGAACTTTATTTTCGCTTTACACATTGGGGGGGATTTACTAAAACTGGCAGACACAGAATCTGGTACAGCTGTGCATAGTTACCAATTCCAACCATTATTCTGTGTGCACCAATTTTAATAAATCTCCCCCAATATATTGTTGTTGTACATTCCTGTTTGAAAAAGTTTTTTTCTGCCTAATAATATATATATATATATATATATATATATATATATATATATATATATATATATATATACCAATGTAGCCATTTTTGCTGGTTATATAAATACAGGGGCATTTTCATTCAAAGAAGTAAAATAAGTGTAGCACCCTCCTAGGTGGGTGCTAGGATGGTTAAGATAATTGTTAGAGTGTGTTTTGTTTTGTAGGCAGTGTGGCTATAATTTTGGGTAGCTAAAAGCATAGTTTGGTTTAGGCCCCTTTCACACTTATACGACTTGTCCCACGATTTTGTAATGCAAAATCGTATGACAAGTCATTCTCCATGATTTTCAATGACTACCATTCATATTGGCACGACTTTAAGTCGTGCCGACTTCAGAGTAGTCCCTGCACTACTTTGGTCCAACTTCCATACGATTTCTACTCCATAGACCTCAATGCTAAACCCTCAAGTAGCATGCAAATCGTACCTGAATAATATAGACACGATTTCAGCACTACTTTGGTCCAACTTCCATACGATTTGTACTCTATAGACCTCAATGTTAAACCCTTAAGTAGCATGCAAATCGTACCTGAATAATTCAGCACTACTTTGTAAGCACAAGCTGAGAATTGAGAATGGTTAATGCCAAAGTTGTGGCAAAGTCGTACAAAGTAGTACTGCTCCCAAATCGTGGCAAAATCGCAGCAAAATCGTGGGAAAATCGCGGCAAAATAGCGGCCCCGAAATCGCGGTAAAATCGCGCCACTTTGAAGTTGTATAAGTGTGAAAGGGGCCTTACTGTACCAAGTGAGCTGTAATTGTTTAGTTAGGTCTGCTTGCTCTGTTTGCTCTGATGCTGCCAGTCTGCAGGATAGCTCCCTCTGTATCCAGGTAACTTGAGAAGTTTCTGGATGATAGGTGTAGAGCTATGCAGATGGCAGCATGAATTTTGATACAGCCCTGGCATGCTGGGAGTCTATATTTATTCTGGGAGCACACAAAGCTCTGGGTCTTGCCCCAGAGTGGAGTAGTCAAGCCTGAGGGGGGCAAGATGCCCTCTCAAGCCCAAACTGCATTGAGGAGGCCTCAAGGGGGGACCTGAGGGAGGAATGCTGAGACCCAGGTGCTTGGAAGAAGCTGACTGTGGGGAGCTGTCTGCCATAGATCTGTTTGGTATTACTGGAGAGCATAGCTTGGAAGATTGGAAGAGGGCTCCATCTGTCCTTGGGCCTTGTGAGTACAGACATTAAAAGATCTTGGGGACCTTGTGCTTTAGCTACCCCTCTGGTGCCTTATTATAGTCAGCTGTGGGCCTATCTTTTCTCGGTCTATTAAAGGGGACAGCGGCTGGTGTCCTGAAATGCTCTGTCCAGACACTTTCCTACTTAGAGGGAATTAGCTTTAATGGCTCTACTTCTACTTAAGCTGAAGTCCAATGTTTTTTACAAACCCGGACTTAATCATAGCTTGTCCAAAAGGAAAACCATGTCCTCAACTGTACATAGTTGTTTTTCTTGGAGTATCCCACAACTTCCCTCATTCCTACCAAAGTACCAAAAAACAACAAAAGCAACATCCCCTAGACTGGTCCATGGAGAAAGAATGAATGAGCCTGTTGTGTGCCTGGCTGCGAGGCAGAAGTTGGGAAGACCTGGAAAGTAATTCCTGCGGCTCCTGCGGAGTAGCGCTACAGAAGAATATGAACACAAAAGTGGATTATTGACCATGGATATTTTAAAGTGACCCTGTCAGCGCAGGATTACCTGTACAACAAGCCCTACTAACAAAAAGGCAACATACTTCCCCTCCAGATTAACAGATTTGTGGGATATCTGCTGCCTCGTCACTAATAGTGGTTGCTCCCGCTGGCTCATACGTCACTACAGGATGTACAAGGTGGCAGAAGGAACCATTGAAAGTGTCAGGAGAAACAGGTATTCAACACATCCAACAGGTTAAATACTTACATTGGTTTAGGAGCAGAAAAGTGGGGGCATTTCAAGGCATGGGCCTTGGAAACAAAAGCACATTGCCTGTATGTTTTAGCAGGTGGGCTATTAGAGTTCAATCGACCCTGTGCAGACAAGATCATTTTAACATTGATATCTTCTTGCTATAATTCACAACTGATCCTTTCAGTCTGGAAGTTTTGGGTGTTCCTGCCATCTTCCATTGTTCTGGATCCTCCTGCTGCATGCTCAGTAATAAAGGCCTTCTTAATGATCACAGCAGGTGTACAGGCCCAGGCACCCAGAAGTCTCAACCATAGAGTCCCCAGAGATAAGGATGGGTTTGTGTTTGCCATATGAGTATAGGCCCAAATTTGGAAGTCAGCTGTCATTCATGGGTCATTTCCCACCCTGCAACTGAAGTATAAAAAGGGATGAGGATTCTTACTACATCAGTGACCTAATGTGGCCACATGGTGATATGGTCAATGACATTGACCAAATTTAACCATGTGGGCATATTATGTCAATGGTATCACAATCACCCCTTTGTGCATGTCAGCTGCGGGCAAGAGAATCCCCTGCCTGCTGCTCATAGGCCCAGAAATTACAGCTGACTTCCAGGTTTAGACAAGTGTATCCCTACCTAGAGCTATAAGAGACTGTGGGGTTGATTTATCAAAACTGAAGAATGAAAACTCCGGTGCAGCTCTGTATAGAAACCAATCAACTTCCAGGTTTTTGTCAAAGCATATGTGAACAAGCTGACGTTAGAAGCTGATTGGCTACCATGCACAGCTGCACCAAATCTTGCACTCTCCAGTTTTAGTAAATCAACCCCTGTAGGTGCTGTAACTCTCCGGCATCTATCAAAATCTGAATGATCACTTTTGGGTGAACTGATCCTTTAAAGAATTTTTACTGGGGATGGCAACTGCAGAACCTGCAATGACTGCATTAACGTTTCTATCCTGAAAGGTTGCTTTTAAAGAATATCTCATAAATTATTTTTTTTTTACAGGCATTCCAGCAGGCTCAAATATTCACACCAGAAAAAAAACTTTGTGGTTCAGAAGACAATGAAAGCCAACAGTCAACAACAACAAATCACTCTGTACAGTGAGGATTAAACAGTTTGAGGTCAGAGGTCCAAATAAATCTTTACTTCCTGACATTGTCTTTCCTGATAGTGGAGATGACGAGATTGAACACAAAAACACATTCACTGCATACTTTGGCCCTTGTTGTGGAGATGGTTTGCAAATTGCTGGCTCTCAGAAAAGTCGCTGTTATATTCATCTCTAATTTGGAAAACATTTTTAAATGGTCTTTATATACCTAGTATTACCAAATATACGTTTATGCCCTGTACACACGGTCAGACTTTCTGATGGAATATGTATGATCGGAGCTTGTTGTCGGAAATTCTGACCGTGTGTGGGCCCCATCAGACTTTTTCCATTGGAATTTCCAACACACAAAGTTTGAAAGCAGGCTATAAAATTTTCCGACAACAAAATCCGATCCTTTAAATTCCGATTGTGTGTAGACAAATCAGATGGACAAAGTGCCACGCATGCTCAGATTAAATTAAGAGACGAAAGCTATTGGCTATTGCCCCGTTTATAGTCCCGACGTACGTGTTTTACGTCACCGCATTCGGAACGATCGGATTTTCCGACAACTTTGTGCGACCGTGTGTATGCAAGACAAGTTTGAGCCAACATCCGTCGGAGAAAAACAATGGATTTTGTTGTCGGAATGTCTGATCAATGTCCGACCGTGTGTACAGGGCATTACACTCAAACCGATAGAATGAATAATGGTCAAATTACACAAGAGGGATTAATCATCTACTGGTGTAGGAAGAGGGGTCACAACTGGGATCCTTTCAGGAGGCTCCTGTGTATGACCCATGCATCTATGCTGGTAATGTTCAACATACTGTGAAGAGAAGCTAGCCCTAATACGCTGAGCAAAATGGTAAAGGGAACCATATTGGGCTAGCTCAAAATGCAGGGACACTTTTCCACGTGTGATATGGTATCCCAGTTACCTGACATTTTTGTTTCTTTGAACCCATCGCTACATAAAGCCCTGAGGAAGGAGAAGTTTTGAGGCCCTTTAAAACATTGGCTACCTACTTTTGTATCATGTTTAATAAACCCTCTACTGGATTTTTTCAATTGTTGAGGTACTCTCTTCTTTTTTATATCCTGTTCTTGCTCCATAATCTCCTGCACATTTTAACATTGAATAAAATATGGATTTACATTGGATTTTGCCTCCTTATCAAGGATGTGGTGAACAATCCATTTCACTTCAACAGGTCAGTGTAAAATGTTATGCTGTATTATAAATTTTTGGATCAAGGTGGGACTTTATGTGAACCCATACAGGGCAAATAACAAGGTGACTTGAAGCTTATCTCTGGGCAAAAAAAAAAAAACGTTTACCCGTGCAGTGGGGCTGTGCCTGTACTGCACAGGTTAACTGCTTGTTATTGTCTAGGGCTGGGGTCTCAAACTGGCGACCCTCCAGCTGTTGCGAAACTACGAGTCCCATCATGCCTCTGCCTGTGGGAGTCATGCTTGTAACTGTCAGTCTTGCAATGCCTCATGGGACTTGTAGTTTCGCAACAGTTTGAGACCACTGGTCTAGGGGAAAGGAGATATGCTTACCCAATTCTCCCAGCAAAACACCGGTTCGGCACCCCTGCTCTCCAGTGGTCTTGAGTTGTGGACTATTCCTGACATCATCAAGTCCAGAGCAGGCTCCATAGAAAAAGTCTACCACTGAACCATGGGGGATTGCTGTTTTCTAATGGAATGAAGGTTCAAGTGAGTATAAGCTTTCTCCCCACCCCTAGACAAAACAAGCAGTTAAACTGTGCTGTGCGGGCACAGCCCCACTGCATGGGAAAACTTTTTTTCTTAGCCTGGAGTTGGGCTGTCCCAGCAGGACATACCTCCCACTGTTCATTTGGCCAACAGGAGTGAAAAGATATGCCTGGTACTTCCAAATATGGGAGACATGTGACTTTCTCCCCTTTTCTCTCATGACAGTGATGGCACTTAGTGATTTGCGTCTTATGCCGCGTACACATGAGTGGACTGTCTGGCAGAAATGGTCTGACGGAAGGATTCCGTCGGACATTCCGATCGTGTGTGGGCTTCATCGGACCTTCATCGGACCTTTTCTGTCAAAAATTCCGACGGGCCTAGAAATAGAACATGTTTCAAATCTTTCCAACGGACTCGAGTCCGATCGAAAAATCCCTTCGTCTGTATGCTAGTCAGACTTTGGTGTGACCGTGTGTAGGAACTCCGTCGAAAAGTCCTTTGGGGTTCAGGCGGACGAGAAATCCACTCGTGTGTACGCGGCATTAGGCTCCTAGATTTGTGCTGTGCAATAAGAGATACATGCTGGGCTGCATGTCCTCCATATGTGCAGCTGAACAAATTGGGGTGGGGGGGTGGGGGGGCATGAGCACGCTTTAATCTATTACTGCTTGGATATAGGATGCTCCCCTAGACCTGTTAGGGCATTTTGGACAGGGGATCCTGTCCAATACAGTCTGGTCTTACCAGCACCCACAGGCAGTTTGTTCCATACCTTCCTCTGCAATACAGCCATAGAGTCAAGATGAGGAGCCTGTTCCGTTTAGCCAGAGTTCTACATCCCATGTATAGGTGATGTGTGTAATCCCCAAAGTCCTGCAATGTTCCTCCCCCCTAAGGGGATGCACCAATCCTTGCAGCCTTGCTGTAGACACTTCCAATGATGATTCAGGGTGGACATCCACCAGACTATTACAGTATACAAAGCCCTACTTCCCAAGATACTCCACACTGAAATGGGCAGGGCTGGCATAACCTCACTATCTGTGGTCACACCCCACAACTAATCTGAGGGCCTCTATCTGCTACTTAGGACACTACAGTGCCCCTCGCTAAAAGGGGTCCCTAAGCCTATTTTAAAGGCTAACTATGGCAACACCTAGTGGTCAAACTGGGAAACAACACTAGGTACTTCTGTGCTCCTACCCAACAGTTGTTACATGGGGTGTGGGGAAGGAGGCCTCAGCCTTCTGTAAGTACCAAGCCACAACCCAGGGTTTTTACCTCTTCATTACTGATGGTCAAACGGAGATGCAAGTAAACAAAGAGGGTTAGTATGTGCAAATCTGGAATGTGGAAAGTAAATAAAACTGTTGTTTTCCCCTGCATGGGCACAACACAATTTTAATTAGGGTATCTTTATCTTCCTGTTTACCGTCTACCCTCAAGACAAAATTAAATGAGATGGATTATTATTATTATTATACAGGATTTATATAGCGCCAACAGTTTACGTAGCGCTTTACAACTTGAGGGTAGACAGTACAAATACAATACACTTTAATACAGTAGGAATCAGAGGGCCCTGCTCCTTAGAGCTTACAATCTAAGATGGATGTAATTTCCTAGCTGATCATATTTGTAGAACCCACATATAGCATGCACCAGGAAGTCTGCACATGTAATAAAAGTGCAGAATTATTGTACAGAAAAATTCTGCCACAGTTAGATCTTTTGACGCCATGGGGTTGATTTACTAAAATTAGAGAGTGAAAAATCTGGTGCAGCTGTGCATGGTAGCCAATCAGCTTCTAACTTCAGCTTGATTAAAAAAAACTATTTTGTACTCTCTCGTTTTAGTAAATCAACCCCACATTTCTATGGGTACTTTTAGTGCTGCCTTGGGTACTTGGGTTGAACATTTTTTTATAACACGTCAAGGAAACAAACACCATAAGAAGGGTGCTTCCAAACAGTTCTGTTGTTTCTGTTTATCTGTACTCCAACGTGGCTGCACTTAGAAGCCATTACTGTGGTGTAATTGGTATTAAGCAATGTGAGCAGTATGGAATGGCGGGCAAAACAAACCATCCCTGGAATAAAGATGAGGCCGTCCAGAGAGAAATTGGCATGCAGTGAGATAGGTCTGCTATGGCTTTTCATATCCCATTATTGCCAATGAAAAGTGACAGTGGCAGATCAATAACAATTCAGAGAAAAGGACTGAGTAATGAACCTATTTCAGTTAGATTTAGGCATGGGTTCTGTGATGGACCCCCACCCTCCAGTGTGTATCAAAAATAGGAGGCTAGCCAATGTTTATGAAAGACCTTGAGAAACCTTATATGAGGACAGTGCTGTGGCAGACCATCAATTCTTCACTTCCTTTAAAAATTTTAAGGCCATTTCCCGACCTAAAGTGGACCTGTTGGTAAATAGTCCATGAGTCAGTAGAGCACACCTCAGGACTAGCAAATTACAGAAATCCCGCATACTACATAAAGCCTAGGCAAAGATCACATGATCTCTGGCTGCTAGAAGCTTTATGAATATTTTATGCCATTGGTTACTGTGGAGAAGCTTTTATTTTCTATCAAACAGACCCTCACCAGTATATTTGCAATAAATACCAGTAAGACACAAACATTGTGCTACACCGCCAAGCAGGAAGTACGGTATATGTAATGAGCAAATATGGCTGCCCCCATACATATACAGCATATCGTTACAAATTACACACACAAACAAGGTTTTTAGTATTCATATAAAGCTGTTTCATGTACAGGTATATCTATAAATAATAATGCTATATATAGTTACATAGTTAGTCTGGTTGAGAAAAGACCGTTTAGTTCAACCAATAAAAGGGAAAAAATGCAATCTATATATACAATCCTATACCCACAGTTGATCCAGGGGAAGGCAAAAAACCCAATAAAGCATGATCCAATTTGCTCCAACGAGGGAAAAAAAATCCTTCCTGATCCCCCAAGAGGCAATCAGTTGTTCCTTGGATCAACTTTACCTATAAATATTAGTTTCCATTTATAAAATGTGTATCTAGGAAAGAATCCAGGCCTTTCTTAAAACAATATACTTAGCTGGCCAGAACTTTGTCTGGAGGGAGTCTATTCCACACTGTGAAAAAGCCTTGGGGATAAAATTTATTTTCCTTCAGACGTAAAGAGTGCCCCCTTGTGAACTTAACACCAAGTTCACTGTATGGACCACTTATGTATTTAAACATGTTGATCATATCCCTCCTAATCCCCTATTGCTGTCCCTTAAACTGAAACAAATTCACCATCTATATACTGTTGTGTTACCAAGCAATTGAACAGGTGTACCTAATAAAATGGCCGGCCAGTGTACATTGAAAGGATTTTCATATATTTCCATGCAAATCCCTACCTGCTTAGGCTTTGTAGATACTAAAGCGAGTCATGCGATTGCACTTGCTGAAATACCATGCTAGTCAACATATTTATTCCAGTCCGTGGGACACGATCACACTCACCTACAGTCCACACTTACCACTTTTCAGGTGGTCCCACTCTGATCATGGCCACTTTCTGGGTGGCCCTGATGCAGACCACTCAACTTTCCAGATGGCCCCGCCCCTAGTTATGCAGAAACCACCTACTTGCATCTACAACCCCTTTATTTAAAACCCTTTTTTTGATTTAGGGCGCATTCTCAGTAACTCAATTAAGGACAATGCTATGATCTCAGGATGCAGCCTGTCCACAGCATCGTCAGGACAGAGCATAATAACTTAAAGGTATAACATGGATTAGAATTTTTTTTTCAGTGGAGTTTGCCTTTAAGAAGATGTCAAAGAAAAAAGTTCAGCTCTATCCATCTGCTCAAAAATAATACAAAACCATAAAAGTGGTTAATGACCAGGCCATTTTTTGCAATATGTATAAAAAAAATGTACTCATCAGTTTAGGCCGATATATATTCTTCTACATATTTTTGGTAAAGAAAATTACGATCTTTAGCGGGACGCAGCGGACAAATCTGACCCCAAATGACACTTTTTGCGGACCAGTGACATTATGCACTGATCAATGTAAAAATAACACTGGCAGGGAAGGGGGTTAACACTAGGAGGCGATCAAGGGGTACTGTGTTCCCTGGGCATGTTCTAACTGTAGTAGGGATGGGCTTACTGGAACATGACAGAGATCACTGTTCCTGATTACTGGGAACACTAGATCTCTGTCATGTCATCTGGCAGAACTGGGAATGGCCTTGTTTACATAGGCAGTTCCATGTTCTGTTTAGACCCCTGATATCTCACCAAAAAATACAATAAAAATAAAATAACTTCTGCCACATGTGCCGCTGTAACATGGCATTTAAAAAAAGTATCGGTATCGGCGAGTACTTGAAAAAAAGTATCGGTACTTGTGCTTGGTCTTAAAAATGTGGTATTGGTGCAACCCTATTATTTATGATGGGCGCCTATATTTCATGTGTATTTGCTTTTTTGCACAGAGACGGAGGGCTTTTTTCTCTTCCAAACTGGGGATCTCCCTTCCTTGGAGGACCAACTTTAGCAAGTCCTCAAGGAGCGGGGCAAGAGTGCCTGAGGCTAGAGGCTTGTGCTATGGGGGGTTCAGGCAGGGCCGGGATAAGAAGGGGGGGTCAGGAGGGGCGGATGCTCTGGGCGCTGCTGTATCATGTGAGGTGGGGGGACACAGATTGGAGAGTTCCTACAACTTCAAGTGGACAGGAGTAGTGACAGCAGCATCACTACTCCTGTCAGCTTAGCATGAGAAAGCAGAAGACAGCTGGGAGGAGGTGCAGGCTGTGCTCGATAACCCCTACAGCTCCTCCTCCTGCCACTGCAGTGCTCCTGTATCAGGATTGTCAGATCGGGGAGGTGCAGGGTTTCTTTACTTGCCTCCATCTTTTTCCAGCAAAGAGAAGATGAGGGTGGGTAAAGAATGCCTGGGGGTCAAAGATTTGTGCTGGGAGGGGGAATTTTCACTGGGTAGAGGGGGAATTTTTTTGGAAGGGGAGAATGTTTTTTTCAAGGAGAATATATGCTTAAGGTGCAGATTAGTGCTTGATTTTTTTTGTGGGGGGAAGAGGGGGGGGGCCTCTGGTTGGCATCTTCACCCTTGGTTCTAGATGACCTTGTCCCCGCATTCTGTACCCTCATGCTCTTTTTTATTCACTGGGGATTGACAAAGCACGGCACCACGGAGCACCAAAAAAAAAAATGACTATGTACAGTAGCCTGGATTCTTAACATTGCTTGCTCATTTTTTCGAGTAAAGGGGCAATGTTAGATGTACTGCGCCAGTTCATCACATGCAAATTCAGTGCAAGCGCGCACATGTTCACGAGCACGTGCACATATGAATCAGCAATTAGTGGCCTATTTAAACTGGTCTATCACTATGAGCAGTTGCTGAATGGTCTTCAGTATGGATGAGCCAAACACCCCCCGGTTCGGTTCGCACTAAAACATGCGAACAGACAAAAAATTTGTACTAACAGGCGAACACCGTTAAAGTCTATGGGACACGAACATGAAAAATCAAAAGTGCTCATTTTAAAGGCAAGTTATGAAAGTTATTGCAAAAAAAAAGTGTTTGGGCACCCGGGTCCTGCTCCAGGGGACATGTATCAATGCAAAAAAAAGTTTTAAAAACTGACGTTTTTTCAGGAGCAGTGATTTTAATAATGCTTAAAGTGAAACAATAAAAATTAAATATTCCTTTAAATATTGTGCCTGGAGTGGTCTCCTTGGTATGCCTGTAAAGTAGTACATTTTTCCCATGTTTAGAACAATACCACAGCAAAATGACATTTCTAAAGGAAAAAAAAATCATTTAAAACTGATCGCGGCTGTAATAAATTGTCGGGTCTCGGCAATAGATAAAAATAATTGAAAAAAACTGTATGGGTTCCCCCTCAGTCCATTACCAGGCCCTTTAGGTCTGGTATGAATATTAAGAGGAACCCTGTGCCAAATTAAAAAAAAAATGTGTATGTGTGGGGGGGCCCCCCAAAATCCATACCAGGCCCTTTAGTGTAGAGAATGCATCATGAATAAACATAACATAAAATTTAGCATCTTATAAGTAAAATAAGTGTGCTAGTAAATCAAAGAAAAACAAAACAATAAAAGTATAACAGAGGCTGAAAACAGTTGTACATTGGAAACATGAAAATGGTTGGACATACTAAGGTTTCAGGAATGTTCGTAGGACTGCGTCCGATTTAACAAATACTTGAAAAGATTGTCTCAACAGGGGCCTAACTGTAAATAGTCCTGAATATCTATCCATGTAACCATCTCAACTGAGGCTATGCCCGGTGGCCAGATGGATTCTTAAGTGCAACTAAGAAGTAAAAGCATTGAGAAGAAGGTTAAAGAAGAACTAGGGGTTAAGATTAGCCAAGAAAGGAGGAGTAAAGAATAGGGGGGAAGGAGAGAAGAGGAGAAGAAAAAGGAAAAAAAAAAAAAAGGGGGGGGGGGTGGGTCCTCGCGGTGGGGAGCAAGAGTGCATTAAATATAAAGAAGGGTGGTATCAAATCTGGTGGGTTTAGTATATTCAACCCATGGCCTCCATACCTTCAGGAACTTATCATGAGTGTCCGAAAGGACAGCAGTCAGCTTTTCATTAACCATTATATCGTCCATGCGATTTTTACCTGCCTCAAAACTTAGTGTCTGTGTCTTCCATGCCCTAGCTATCGTTAGTTTGGTTGCAGTAAAGAGATGCAGAGCAGGCTGGCGCTCCGGGCAAAGCAGCTCTGCTATTGGGTTGCCGAGAAGTGCTTCGTATGGATCTTTTTTGAGGTCAGCATGGAGTATGTTTCAGAGGAGGGACTAAACTCTGATCCATAACCTGCGTACCCTCGGACAGGTCCACCAGATGTGCGTCATTGTGCCCTCCTGGGAGCACCCTCGGAAACACAGGGGGGAGTAGGCTGGAATGAATCGGGCCAGTCTAGCCGGTGTGTAGTACCACCTGTAAAGTACCTTATAGGCATTTTCTAAAAAGAAATAATAATAATAATGTCATGACCTGCCAGTCCGCCGGATCTAGGTGTTTTCCTAGTTCCCTTTCCTATTGAAGGCGATAGGGCCGTGTTGGTGGTTTTTTAGAGGTAATAACAGAGAAATAGATCAGTGATATTAAATTATTGGGGTCTTGCTCTGCAGAAGTTCTCAAAAGGGGTCAAAGTATAAGGGGTCGTCGAAATTTTATAAGCCCCTGGAGAAAATGTCGTATCTGTAGGTAGCTGTAGTGTTCGAGTAATGGGATATCATGAGAGGAGCGTAGAGCCACAAATGATATTATCCTAGTGGGGGTAAAAAAAGAGTGGATGTCTGTGAAACCATTTGTCTTCCACCAAGAGAACTGCTGGGGATTTTCGCAGCCTGGTGGGAACAATGGGTACTGGAAAAGTTGAAGTAAGGGTAGATGAGGAGAAATCAGGCTGGCTGAATACTTGACCGAATCCCATATGCGAAGGGGATGGGAAAGACACGGCCCCGTCACGAGAGGACGATGTGTGGGGGGGAGCCAGGGTAACGAGGAGATGGGTGTTGGGTGCAAGTCTACTAGGTCCTTGGTGGCCCATAGCGGCATTTGGTGTTGTGCATGGAGTTGGGATAACGGGGCAATGTTGGCACCTATATAGTAGGTTTGCAGGTTAGGGGCTGAGGGTCCTCCATTGATTCTGTGGGCATATAATATTTGCCATTTGATCCTGGGATGGGTAGAACCCCACACAAATTTCAGGATTTTACGCTGATGTATTCGTAGGATATGCGGCGGAATCGGGATCGGTAGGACTCTAAAGAAGTAAAGTCATTTCGGCAGGTATGTGATGCGAATTGCCACGATCCTACTGAACCAGGATAATGGGAGATGAGCCCAGGAGGACAACATGTCCGTCAGCTTCTTAAGTATAGGAGAAAAGTTCACCTTATAGAGTCCCGCGTAGGTTGGGGTGAACCGGATCCCCAGGTAGGGTAATGAGGTCAGCCATTGGAACAGGAAGGTGTTTTGTAAGGTTATCAAGTCCGAGGGTTGAAGATTGATTGACATGGCTTTTGATTTGGTGGGGTTAACTGACAAGCCAGAGAGGGAGGCAAAGGAGTCTAGCAGAGAGAACAGGTTAGGTAGGGTGATTCTAGGGTTTGTCAGGGTTAAAAGGATATCATTTGCGAACAGTGATATCTTATGGGTTGTGCCTGCTATTTCAACACCAGTTATGTCTGGTATGAATTTTAAGAGGAACCCTGCGCCAAAATTTTTTAAAAAATGCCGTAGGGGTCCCCCCAAAATCCGTACCAGACCCTTATCCAAGCACGCAACCTGGCAGGCCGAAGGAAAAGGGGGGGGGGGGGAGAGCGGCCCCCTTCCTGAACCATAACAGGCCACATGCCCTCAACATGGGAAGGATGCTCTGGGGTCCCCCCAAAACAACTTGTCCCCATGTTGATGGGGACAAGGACCTCGTCCCCACAACCCTTGCCCAGTGGTTTTGGGGGTCTGCGGGTGGGGTTATCGGAATCTGGAAGACCCCTTTAACAAGGGGACCCCCAGATCCCAGCTCCCCCCCATGTGAATGGGTATCGGGTACATTGTACTCAAAAGTAATAAAAATGACAGTAGACAGTTTGGGACAAATCCTTTTTAAAAAATATAAAAATTAAAATGTCCCGAGATGTAAATCCATCGTTCATCACGCCGCCCGACGAACCGAAAAAAAACGTTTACGTCACCGCGTGACCTCGCCCCCAGCTATATAACAGCTGTCATCGCGAAGAGGCTTTAGTCGGCAGGAGCATCCCATGGAGGCAGAGCTGTTGCGTTTTTGTTTTTTTTTCGGTTCATCAGGCAGCGTGATGGACGATGGATTTACATTGCGGGACATTTTTATTTTTTTATTTTTTAATAAAGGATTTGTCCCAAACTGTCTACTGTCATTTTTACTATTTTTGACACTTTTTTTGGTGACTGTTTAAGGATACAATGTACCCGATACCCATTCACATGGGAGGGCTGGGATCTGGGGGTCCCCTTGTTAAGGGGGTATCCAGATTTTGATCAGACCCCCACAACCACCGGGCAAGGGTTGTGGGGATGAGGCCCTTGTCTCCATCAACATGGGGACAAGGTGTTTTGGGGGGACCCCAAAGCATCCTCCCCATGTTGAGGGCATCTGGTCTGGTTCAGGAGGGGGGGCTGCTCTCTCATCACCCCCCTCTTTTCCTGTGGCCTGTCAGGTTGCTTGCTCGGATAAGGGTCTGGTATGAATTTTGGGGGGACCCATATGCCATTTTGTTTTAAGTTTTGGCACAGGGTTCCCCTTGAAATCCATACCAGACCTGAAGGGCCTGGTATGGATTTTGGGGGGACCCCTACCCCATTTTTTTTTTAAATGGCGCAGGGTTCCCCTTAATATCCATACCAGACCTAAAGGGCCTGGTATGGATTTTGGGGGGACCCCCACACATTTTTTTTTTAATTTTGATGCGGGGTTACCCTTAATATTCATACCATACCTGGTAATGGACTGGGGGGGAACCATGCCGTTTTTTTCAATGATTTTCATCTATATTGCCGGGATCTGACAATTCATTACAGCCGTGAGCAGTTTTGAATTACTTTTTTACCTTTAGAAATGTCATTTTGCTTTGGTATTGTTCTAAACACGGGAAAAATGCGCTACTTTACAGGCATACTAAGGACACCCCCCAGGCAGGATATAAAAAGGAATATTTCGCTTTTATTGTTTAATTTTAAGCATTATTAAAATCACTGCTCCTGAAAAAAAACAGCAGTTTTTTTGTATTGATACATGTCCCCTGGGGCAGGACCCCATACACTTTTTATGACAATAACTTGCCTTTACAATGAGCATTTTTGTTTTTTCATATTAGTGTCCCATAGATTTTAACGGTGTTCCGCAGCTTTTGAATTTGCCACGAACACCGCATAATGTTCGCTGTTTGGCGAACAGGCAAACACACAATGTTTGAGTCGAACTTACGTTTGACTCAAACATCAGGCTCATCCCTAGTCTTCAGCTTGTTCCTCTGTTCCCGAGACCTGATCCACTGTACCTGCTTACCCGTGTATGACCTGGCTTGCTTCTGGATTTAGTTTCGGCTTTCCTCTGTTACCTAACTATTCTGACCTTAGCCTGTTTACTGGATTGTCCTTCCTGCTGACTTTGTACTGCTTTCGTCTCCTGCTCTGGTGCCAAGCTGCTCCTGCATCCTGTTTTGAGGACTGTGAATACCAGCTCTACCCACCTACAGAGTGGATCACCAGCCAGCTACTACGGCACTCATGCCACTTTTTGCCCTTACACTCCCTGTCTCCACCTTCAGAAGCGTTGGGCAGGAGGTGCAAGAGAAGCCTCCACAATGTTCCAGTCTTCATCAGGTACGCGGTAGACCTTTACCAGACAAGGCAAAAAATTGAAGTATAGCTGATCTTATGAAATCAAGTTCCTTTTTTCTGTACCAGGATGTACAGGGGAGCCTTTAGAATGTCTTCTTACCTGTTTTACATTTATACCTTTTTCCTGTTCTAGATTGAATACAGCTCGGAGCTGTAAAGTCAGCTGAAAAATTTTACCTCTTGCCTGGGGCTGACTGTACAGGAGTCAACATGAAACCCTGTTTTTCATGTTTGTTGAATTAATTTATCGTTCCACAGGTATTTTCCAGTTCAGCTCTTGCACCTGTATACCTTAGACACATTAGAGAAAATTTTACAATCACCGATTTTTGATTTGTCAATATCTTTGGTATAGTTAAAGTTAAAAAAGCAATGCATACATCATATTTTTCAGGACAAACAAGGACAACATTTTCAGGTTGCTTTAACTGATGCCATATGCAAAACAAATGTCAATCCTTTGATCTACTTATGAATGATACAAAGGAAGTACAATAAAACAATGTTGTTACAATGTATTTCTAAATTATATTTTCAAAAGTTATGATTCAGAGCAGGTCTTGGCTGTCATTTTGGGTGAACAGAAGGAATAGAGCACCAAACGTTTAGCTCGAAAGTCCATATGTCTTTACTCTTGACAGTATAATGACAAGCAGTATAAATGCAGTAGCCAGAGTATTTCAAGGACCCCCTTCATTGAGGCTTTGGCTAAGATTGTTGGAGTTCCTTTATGGTGAAATCTCCTAAAAGGGGATCCTAATCTGAAAACAGGCAGATGTGAAGAGCTTAGTGGCTGCATAATGGCATTGCCAGTTGTCAAACTTCACCAATTGGCTGTCATTTTGACAGCCTGAATTTGCCATCAATAGCTTAGGAACCTGGATGATGTTTTATAGGGCATATTCTCTACATCCAAGGTCCAGAAGTGGACAAAAAGATTCTGTCACCTTGTAGGGTAAAGGCACAGAATTTAAAACACTTTTTCCTTTTTAGAAATCACTGCTCTTTGATGATTGGAATGCATTTTTTTATTGTGTGGCATTAGTACATATTCCCCAGGACAGTGCCCACTCCCCCTATGCTATTTTTAATTTGACTCTCAATAATTTTTTGGGGGGTTGGCATCTGAACTTTGAAATTTGAACAAATCCTGCTCAAACTGAACCTTGGGCAGTTCGGCTCGTCCCTAATGCAGATCAAATGGCATCCCGTTGGTATACATATGAACAGGGCCGCTGATAACGCAGTACAGCCAGCCCTCCTGTACTGGGCCCAGGACTCATCGATTCAAAAGGGGGGCCCGGGCACCTGCTCAGCAGGAGGACAAACAGTACTGCCTTATTGCTGACACTTGTGACTCTTGTGCAGCATTGAAGGCTTCTACTTTTCTTTTCTCCCTCCAGCTGCGCTGCAGGGGGATAAGTTCTAGTATCTGCGCTCCTTGCTCTCTGGGACCCCTGTGTGCCCCCTTTTTCCACAGTTCTGCCAGTTTCACTATTCCTCTGCCGGAAGCTGCTGAGGACACACAGGGGGGTTATTTCAGGATGGTGAGTGGGGGGGGGGGGGCTCACCATCCTGAACAAACACACCATCCTGAATGAACACAGTGAGCGATCGGTACCGATCATTCACTGTGGGGGCGCAGATATTTCTTCCGTGCCACTATTCACTTGAATGGGTCTTGTTCGACAGGGTATAATTTTTTCCATGACTGCAAAGCATAGCATCGCAGCTATTGCATTTTAGCAAAAATATGATTTGATATTTTCAGAGGAGGGGGCCCCTGTCAGGTAGGTTGTACAGGGCCCCATGATTTCTATCAGCAGCCTTGCATATGAATAATTAAATATGAATATAATAATATTTCTGTTACAATGTATTTCACAATTGCACTTACAGACATTATCTGCAAGTGTCATGATACAGAGCAGGTTCTGGCTGTCATTTTGACAGCCGGATTTGCCAGTAATAGTAGCCAGCTGTTGCTGACAAGAGTGGCCAGGAAGCATAGTAGATATGTCCTAGGATCCGTGCTGATTTTTTTTCCAGGGTTGTCCAGGGTTCAGAAGTGGTTAAATTGACTCTGTAACTTTGTCTGCTTAGGGTAAAGTCATATAATCTCTTGAAAGGTGTTATTCAATCCAGATGAGGATCAGTACTGGACCACAGAACTGTAAGGCCTGATTCACACAGGTGTACTATAGCTAACACCCACGTGTGGGCCATGTTTGCCTGTATGTGGATGCACAGGTGTTCCATGCATCCCTGTGCACAGTTCAGGCAGTCCCATTCATGTCAGTTGGGACACAGCCGCTGCTCCCAACTTGACAGCCGTGTGCATGCACTGCCCTGAAAGCACACAGACTGTGTTTGGGGCCCTGCATGGCTGTCAAATTTATGCAGCTACTGCACTGCTACCAAGTCACAATTTACATGAATGGGACTGTCTGCCCCGGGATGCACGGAACACCTATGCATCCCTGTACGGGCAAACATGGTCCTCACTTGGATGTACGCCCGTGCGAACAAGGCCTACGTCCCCAAGAAAGCTTTAGGAACAAGGTGAGTGTTGTAGAGAATGCTGCATTTTTAATTATTTTAATTAATTTTATTTATTTTTTGAGTTGTAGCTGATTCTGCAGTCTTTATTTCACTGCCCCGCCTCCCACCACCACACTGATGTCATCACTTCAGGCTCTTTCCCTCCGGTAAGACCCCACTGAGCACCTTCTGAATTAAACTTTCACACAGGATGTGTTAATTCAGTAAAGTACATATTGAAACAAATGACAATTGATTGATTTTTTTTATTTTAAAAAAGAAGTGAAGAGCAGCGGGTTTTAATCGATTTGTTGGGGACTGTTCCTT
This sequence comes from Lithobates clamitans, assembly GCA_037952925.1. Lineage (NCBI taxonomy): Eukaryota > Metazoa > Chordata > Amphibia > Anura > Ranidae > Lithobates > Lithobates clamitans. Next base: position 2,141,340 of record JBBGZY010000480.1, on the reverse strand, counting down.
GAAGAGTTTGCACACCTACATACTGACAGTTAAGTGAATTTATCACATTCATAACCTATATCCCTCGTAGCTAGGAGTAGATAGGAAGGAGCTGGCTGGTTTATGGTCATGTCAAATGTCAGACTATTATTACTTTTTTTGGCCTGGGGTTTATTGCATAGAAGTCAGCATGGAAGCCTGTTCTTCGTGTTTTTGGATACGTAATTAGCATGCATACTGTATATACTGGTATTGTGGAAAGCCCTAGTTAGGAAAAGACTCACCTTAGGCCTCAGGGATATCGCACTTGGTATTATTGCGAACCACAGCTCTGTGTTTTTTAGGAATCAGATGTTCTGAATGTGGAAGTATCTAAAGATGGATCACACTGCATTGTGTGTAATGGCTTGTATTCAAAACATACAGCTAATCCCAGATGCTTATCTTGCTCTTATGACATAAAAGATTTATGGATCACTAACTGGTGAATATCAGGTGACTAAAAAATTTGATGCGTTTATGTGTAAAGATCCCTCTAAACGCTTCAGGAAAATATAAAAAACAAAAAAAACAAAAACAAAAAAAAACTCTTGATAAATTGTGAAATTACTTTTCAGATGTGCCATTACCTGAAATCTGTGTTTGGGTTGTCACCGGCCTGTTGACATCTGAAATGAAGCTTGTGGTGGGATAGTTCTTTTGTTAGCCAGTAGGGGGAGGTACTGAGATGGGCTGATACAGAGGAGGGCTTGGGGCTGTTGTCACCCATGCGGTGACATCAAAGTGACACTAAATGATATCCTTACTCTCCAAAAATAATAATGATGTGGCCCTTTGCTTGCCTTTATCCGGTCCTTGGGGCACGTTTCCTCCCACTGACACCAACAATGGAGCACAATTCCTCCCACTGACATCAAAGATGGGGCACTATTCCTTTCACTGCCACGAACAATCGGGCCCAATTTCTCCCACTGAAACCAATGATGGGGCACTATTCCTTCCACTGACACCAACAATGGGGCACTATTCTTCCCATTGACGGGGCACTATTTTTCCCACTTACAGCAACGATGGGGCACGATTCCTTCCACTGACACCAATGATGGGGCACTATTCCTTCCACTGACACCAAAGATGGGGCACTATATCTCCCACTGACACCAACGATGGGGCACTATACCATCCACTGACACCAATGATGGGGCACTATACCTTCCACTGACACCAATGATGGGGCACTATTCTTCCCACTGACACCAACAATGGGACACTATACCTTCCAATAACACCAACGACAGGGAGCTATTCCTCCCACTGACACCAAAGATGTGGTTTACTCCCACTGATGCCAGGACAATTTTTACTCCCAAATGTCCGGCCCCCCCTAAAGTCTGAAGAACAGTAAACTTGCCCTTTGTTTAGCTCTAAAAGGAAGTTGTATATAAAAAAATGTATTAAACGATTTGGAAAGGATGAAAGCAATAGAATTTTTTGAGTTAGGAATATATACTTAAATAGAATTTCTTTTTTTAAGGCCATTTCATACCAGGAATCAATGTGAACAACACGTTCCTTTGCGATTCACATGCAGTTTTGTGCAGTGCGATTTGCATGCACTACTTTTGGAAGCTCACTGCAACCAGCTCGCATGGTACTTCTGTATACCATGCGATCTCGTCTGGACAAATGCACTGTGTTCGCAACCGAGGTTTGGGGTGTTTGGTAAGTTTACAATGACACCCGCTACAGAAGATTGCAACAGCAGCAAACTGGAATAGCCAGGAAGTGAAGATGTTGCATGAGGCTCGCAAGAATGAGTGCCTATGTTGTGGTTTTTACGAAAAAAAAAGCTTTGTGACTAAACAGTTATTTGTATCCTTGTATATATGGGGATCCAAAAAAGCAATGGAATGAGAATGAAAATTCATCATGACCTTTAAGTTGTAGCTGTTATGATTATAGACTTATCCATAATTTAATTTAAAGTATCTTCTGTACCAGTCCAAATTACTAAAATGTTGTCTATATAGCAGAACCAGCACAGCACATGGTTCATACACAGACTTAGAGTATGGTAGTGTATATTATATGTTGATGGATGACATAGTTTGTAGTCCACTACTATATTTATAAATGTATATTTCTTACTACAATTTGATGCACCTCAACAGCTCCTGAGGAAGCGACCATCATCACGAAACATGCTGAGCCACAAGTCTACTGGAATGCGGAAACCCAATATGATGTTCCAATAGGTTAATGATACAGTACCATATTGTTGATTGACCAATGTAACTTTTGGGGGGACTGCGCTGATTCCATTTGTCAGGGTGCTTTGATTTTAGGATATCAGTATTGATATTTTAGGTGTTTTAATAAGATTGTAATAAAGATAATTTGATTTTATCCTTATGTGTTCCTATGTGCCTAAAAAGTCACAACACTTTTTATTATTACTCCTTAACAGTTATCAGGACGTGGCATGTGATATACCCATGGTGTGCCTACAGTACCCCCCCCCCCCCCCCGCCCTGTGGTTACACCTTTCCTTAAATTTCTATACTTAATATTATAGTAACATTGCAAGCATGATATGTCTTTCATCTGCTGCATTAAGTTTCCTTGGCCAACCACTGTGTCTATGGTCCTCAACGTTACCCAATCAATTGTTGGTACCTGCATAATTCATTGTGTAGCCAGGCAGCTCTTGGCTAGGCAGCAAGTAAACATGTTGTCCGTGAAGCTGATGTGTTGAAAGGGGGAAAAATGGGCATTGCAGTTTGTTGTGTATGGGGCCACAGAACGATGAGGGTGCCCATCCTGACCCATGTCCACAGCCTGAAGTGCCTACAATGGGCACCTGAGCATCAGAACTGGACCACAGAGCAATGGAAGAAGGTGGTCTGGTCTGATGGCTCACATTTTCATTTACATCATGTGGATGGCCGGGTGTGTTTTGTCAGGGCTTATGGGTCGGGGATGTTTTGTCAGCAAAAGGGGCCCATACGCAATATTAGATGGGTGGTCATAAAGTTATGTTTGATCAGTGTATGTATACACATTATTCCAGCTGCCTAATGACCTTTGTGAGATGCTGCAAAGTTACTATGTACAGTCACAGTGATCTCTAATCACTTTCCCCTGCCTGAAGACATCATCTCTTAGGCACTGAGCTCAAGGACTGCTTACAATGAGAGAACGGCTCTTTAAACAGCTACAGTATACTGCTTCTGTATATTACATCAGGATTCTATTCATTCAGACTTGCAAAGTTACTGAAAGGTTCACTTTAACCACTTGAAGATCAAGCTTTTCCTGGCACTTTTTGTTTACTTATTTTTTGCTAGAAAATTACTTATAACCCTCAAACATTATACATATTTTTTAGCAGAGACCCTAGGAAAAAAATGGCGGTCATTGCATTTTTTTATTTCACATAGTATTTGTGCAGTGGTTTTGCAACCGCAATTTTTGTAGACAAAATACATTTTAATAAAAAAAAATATATATATTTACTCCAATTTTTTGTAAAATGTGAAAGATGATGTTAAGCCGAGTAAATAGATACCTAACATGTCATGCTTTAAAATTCTGCACACTTGTGGAATGGCCCCAAACTATAGTACTTAAAAATCTCCATAGGTGAAGCTTTAAACGCCTTTACAGGTTACCTGTTAAGAGTTACAGAGGAGGTCTGGTGCTAGAATTATTGCTCTCACTCTAGCATACGCAGGGATACCTCACATGTGTGGTGCGAATACCGTTTACATATGCAAGCGCGACTTACGTATGCATTAACTTCTGCACGCGAGTACGAAGGGATGGAGGCACTTTAAAAAAAAAAATCTTATTTATTTTACTTTTTATTTTTAAACTGACCATTTCATTTTTTATTTTTAGTTTTTTTTATCACTTTTATTCCTATTACAAGGAATGTAAAAATCCCTTGTAATAGAAATAAGGATTACAGGTCCTCTTTATGGAGACATCTCGGGTCAGAAAGACCCCAAATCTCTCCTTTAGCTTTAAAAGCAAAAGTAAACAAAAAAAAACAAAAAAAAGTATCTCTTGATAACCACTTGACCTCCGAAAGACTTACCCCCCCTTCATGACCAGGCCATTTTTTGCATATGGCACTGCGCTACTTTAACTGACAATTGCGCGGTCGTGCGACGCTGTACTCAAATAAAATTTATGTCATTTTTTTCCCCACAAATAGAGCTTTCTTTTGGTGGTATTTAATCATCTCTGTGGTTTCTATTGTTTGAACAAAAAAAGGCCGACAATTTTGAAAAAAGACTATATTTTTTACTTTCTTCTATAAAACATATCCAATAAAAAAAAATGTAAAAAAATCGAATTTCTTCATAAATTTATAAAATATTCTGCTATATATTTTTGGTAAAATAAAAAAACTCCCAATAAGTGTATATTGATTGGTTTGCGCTAAAGTTATAGCGTCTACAAACTATGAAATATTTTTTTTTTTTTTACTACTAATGGCGGCGATCAGCGACTTATAGCGGCACTGTGATATTGCGGCGGACATTCTGACACTAACTGACACATTTTGGGGACCAGTGACACTAATATAGTGATCAGTGCTAAAAATTTGGCAGTCACTGTACTAATGACACTGGCTGGGAAGGGGTTAACATCAGGGGCAATCAAAGGGTTAACTGTGTGCCTAACCCCTGTTTTACTATACTGTGGGATGTGCTTTTACTAGGGGAAGAGATGGAATTTATTCCCTGATTTGCAGAGATACAAACTTCATCCCTTCCCTCCTGGCAGAATGGGAATCTGCTTTGTTTACATAAGGGGATTGCAGTTCTGGCTCTCTGCCTAACGATCGGCGGGTGCCGGCGGACATCGGGTACCCTGCTAGCACTGATCGGCTCTGGAAGTGTCGGATAGCGTCATAGGTGCGTGCAGCCTACTGTATTAGGGAGTGCACCCCAAAGCTCAAACACATGCGCGTGTGTGTATATATATATATAGCAGTAGAGCAATGGACAATGTCAGTAGAGCAATGGACGATGTCAGTAGGGCAGAGATTGGTGTCAGAATTTTTATTATTTTTTTATTGTTACTTTTTTACAATTGTATATTTTTTTGAGATTTTTTACAATAATTATTATTTTGTTTACAATTTTTTTTAGGAGCCCCATTTGGGGGGGGGACTTTGGTGAAATATCAGGGGTCTAAACCCCTGAATTCCCACTTTTGAGACAGAGAAAGGGAATGAGGACAGAGATTCCCCAATCTCCCCTTTCTCTGCAGCCAAGCAGCAAGGGAAATCTTCATGGCACAGGTTGATTAGGGTCTGCCCAGGCACACCTGGCACACCCTGTGAGCACGCTTATGGATAGCGTATATATGTACATGATCTGGCACACAGGTGCCGCACTGTAGCAATAAAACTGCTCTGGGCAGACCTTAAGCGGTAAAAAAACCCCTACTTGTTTACTTCCAGCCTGGACCGGAAGTGAAGTCATGACATCTCTCTGGACCTCCAAGGCCAGAGGCGATCAGGGTGGATCTACTCTTTGATCGCCTGTGGCCAGCCAGCGGCACCATCAGATCGTTTCTCGGGCGAACCGACGGAAACAGAAAGCCAGAGAAACACTGGCGAGCAGAGGAGTGGGACACATGCCCTCCCACCGCTTTTGAAAGTGTTCCAGCAGTTCATGAGCCACTCGGACCGCTTTCATGGGAAAAACAATACCAGGGTTGTGGCTGTTATTAGACTTGTGCACAACGGAATTTTTTTTTTAGTTTCGGTTCGTTGTCATTCATAAAATACATAATTTCGTTCTGTTCTATTCGTTATGTTACGTTAATTTGTTTTTGGATAATTCGTTATTTCTGTAGAGTGTCGATATTTGTTATACTGAATCTCGAATCATGTCAAATTCATTCGTTATATCCGCTATAATTTCTTTCGTATTAGTTGAAATTCGATATTTATGTATGTATATATATTCGTGATAATAATTCGTAGTTTGGAAAGTCGTTTGTTTATTGAATCCATGAACACACACAATGACAATATCTCTTCTCCTCTGCTCAAATACAATACAACACCCTTCTCACTCAGTTCTCAGGAATGCACTTTGTCAGTAATCCAACCTCCAGCACAAAATTAATCAGCTGATTGGACTGTAAGATTAACTTTCAGTTGACCTTTTGTTTCATTAGATCTTCAACAAATTACCGAAACATGTCAAATTCATTAGTTATATTCACTATAATTTCTTTTGTATTAGTTGAAATTCGTTATTTTTTTATCCAGACATTCGGATGCACCCGGATGTTCAAAAGATGCAAAATTCGGTCGAATTTCGATTCGTTACGAAACGCTTTGCACATGTCTAGCTGTTATCTTCAGCCATAATCCTGGTAAACCACTTGCATATACATATTGCAATCAGCTAGTGGTTAAAGCGGTATTAAACCCAAAAACAAAAACTTAATATATTACAGCTGAACAATCATTAGATGTGGTGGCTGCATTTCATTTGTTTTCTTTTCTTTTTTCCCCTCGGTTTTCACCTGGTGATCTGGCCAGTAACACACCTCCTGTATTAGAGCGCCCCCACTCTGGATGAAAGAGCACAGGGGGGACCTTATGACAGCAGCAACAGTCAGCCTGGGGGGGGGGGGGAGGGAGTGTTAGATGTACTAGCAGATTTATATACACTGACAAATTGAAGCTACACTCCAGCTAATACTTTATAAGCAGTAACAGCAAACAGTTTTTAACTTTTTTGGGATAAAGGTTTTACGTAAATAAAAAAAAAAAAGATCATTGTAAGCACCCCTGCCAGTGTTAAATGGTTTGTCCCATCTCTGTAACTGAAAGAACTTGATCTTTTAACCACTTACGGACCACCGCACGCCGATATACGCCCTTACTTTGAAGAGGAATATCGTTGTTATGGCAGCAGCTAGCCGCCATAATACCGGTATCCTCTTCTTCGGCCGGTGGTCCGCTTTCTGATAATAGTGGTCTCTGCAGCAGATTCGCTGCAAGATCACTTTTATCGGCGGCGGGAGAGGTTCCCCCCCTCCCGCCGCACTCTGGTGCCCTCCGCTGCTTACCGGAGCCGTCGGCAGCAGCGGAGGCGATCGGATCTTCTCACGTCAGTGGCATGGAGATGAGGGGAAGATGGCCCCCACCTGTCTCCATACCATTGCAGGGCGGTAGCGGCGTCAAAACGTCACTTCCGCCCATAGCTCTTAATGGGCAAATTTTTTTTTTTTTTTTAAATGACAAAATTTATTTATTTATTTTTTTATTGCATTTTAGTGTAAATATGAGATGTGAGGTCTTTTTGACCCCAGATCTCATATTTAAGAGGACCTGTCATGCTTTTTTTCTATTACAAGTAATGTTTACATAAAAAATAAAAATAAAAGGTAAAATAAATAAGAAAAAAACAAAAATTTTAAACGCACCCCGTGCCGCCGAGCTCGCGTGGAGAAGCGAACGCATACGTGAGTAGCGTCCGCATATGAAAACAGTGTTCAAACTACACATGTGAGGTATCGCGGCGGTCGGTAGAGCGAGAGCAATAATTCTAGCCCTAGATCTCCTCTGTAACTCAAAACATGCAACCTGTAGAATTTTTTAAACGTCCCCTATGGAGATTTTTAAGGGTAAAAGTTTGTCGCCATTCCATGAGCGGGCGCAATTTTGAAGAGTGACACGTTGGGTATCAATTTACTTGGCGTAACATTATCTTTCACAATATAAAAAAAAATGTGCGAACTTTACTGTTGACTTATTTTTTAATTAAAAAAAGTATATTTCCAAAAAAAAGTGCGCTTGTAAGACCGCTGCGCAAATACGGTGTGACAGAAAGTATTGCAACGACGGCCATTTTATTCTCTAGGGTGTTATCAAAAAAATGTATAATGTTTGGGGGTTCTAAGTAATTTTCTAGCAAAAAAAATGTTTTTAACTTGTAAACAACAAATCTCAAAAAGAGGCTCGGTCCTTAAGTGGTTTAAAAAAACAACAGACTTACTTGGCAGATCACCAGATGAAAATAGAAAAAAGGAAGCCTAAAAAAAAAGAAAACGAATGCAGCCATCACATCTAAGAATTGGTAAGCTGCAATATAATAAATGTTTGCTGTTGGGTTTAATACTGCCTTAAGACAAAGGTCATGTTAACAGAAGTATTATGAAAGAATTCCGATTTTTTTCTATAAATAGGCTGATTACCTGCTGGCATTAAGTAACATAAAAGGTTAGGCTATTCAATCATTCATCGATTTAATAATAGAACTACTATTAGGAAATGGGCACAGAACAAAGCTTTGTGTATGAATTAGTTACATCATACAGACAGGGAAATGCTGGCATATTAGTATTACGGCTGGTGGAGCGGGATGGACAGGGCAGCCAGGAGCATGTGGGGTCACACCCCGGTGATTCAGACAGGGCATTGCCTGTGGATTTGGGGAATTACTAAGCAACCCGGTGAATCAGCCGTTTGACAAACACATTAGACTCAGATTGCCGAGCCGTTCTGCATCCCTGACCTATTACCTTTCATCTGTATAAATGGAAAAGCTATGAGTCAGAGATTCTGATGTCTTCTACAAAGGTATGTGAGAGCAGACCAGCCTGGAACAACACACCTTTATATCTGTATCTAATCATCGGACCAAAACATGGGGGCATAGTTGTAAAGCCGTGAATGTGACTTTCACCAATATTGTGCTAACAGTGGGAGGAGCTTTACATTTGAGTGCATATTGTACAGAACTCAGGGGTCAGGAGTGCATATTGTACAGAGCACAGGGGTCTGGAGAGTATATTGTACAGAACTCAGGAGTCAGGAGTGCATATTGTACAGAACTCAGGGGTCAGGAGTGCATATTGTACAGAAATCAGGGGTCTGGAGTGCATATTGTACAGAGCGCAGGGTCCTGGAGTGCATATTGTACAGAGCGCTGGGGTCTGGAGTGCATATTGTACAGAGCGCAGGGTCCTGGAGTGCATATTATACAGAACGCAGGGGCCTGGAGTGCATATTGAACAGAGCGCAGGGGTCTAGAGTGCATATTGTGCAGAGAGCAGGGGTCTGGAGTGCATATTGAACAGAACGTAGGGGTCCAGAGTGCATATTATACAGAGCGCTTGGGTCTGTAGTGCACATTGTACAGAACTCAGGGGTCTGGAGAGTATATTGCACAGAGCACAGGGGTCAGAAGTGTGTAAGACACAGTGTGCAGGGGTCTGGAGTGCATATAGTACAGAGCGCAGGGGTCAGGAGTGCATATTGTACAGAAATCAGGGGTCTGGAGTGCATATTGTACAGAGCGCAGGGGTCTGGAGTGCATATTGTACAGAGCGCAGGGATCTGGAGTGCATATTGTACAGAGTGCAGGGGTCTGGAGTGCATATTGTACAGAGCACAGGGGTCTGGAGTGCACATTGTACAGACCGCAGGGGTCTGGATTGCATATTATACAGAACTCAGGGGTCTGGAGAGTATATTGCACAGAGCACAGGGGTCAGAAGTGCATAAGACACAGTGTGCAGGGGTCTGGAGTGCATATTGAACAGAGCGCAGGGGTCTAGAGTGCATATTGTGCAGAGAGCAGGGGTCTGGAGTGCATATTGAACAGAACGTAGGGGTCCAGAGTGCATATTATACAGAGCGCATGGGTCTGTAGTGCACATTGTACAGAACTCAGGGGTCTGGAGAGTATATTGCACAGAGCACAGGGGTCAGAAGTGCGTAAGACACAGTGTGCAGGGGTCTGGAGTGCATATCGTACAGAGCACAGGGGTCAGGAGTGCATATTGTACAGAAATCAGGGGTCTGGAGTGCATATTGTACAGAGCGCAGGGGTCTGGAGTGCATATTGTACAGAGTGCAGGGGTCTGGAGTGCATATTGTACAGAGCACAGGGGTCTGGAGTGCACATTGTACAGACCGCAGGGGTCTGGATTGCATATTATACAGAGCGCAGGGGTCTGGAGTACATATTGTACAGAGTGCAGGGGTCTGGAGTACATATTGTACAGAAGGCAGGGGTCTGGAGTGCATATTATATAGAGCGCATGGGTCTGGAGTACATATTGTACAGAGCGCAGGGGACTGGAGTGCATATTGTACAGAGTGCAGGGGTCTGGAGTGCATATTATACAGAGCGCAGGGGTCTGGAGTGCATATTGTACAGAGCGCAGGGGTCTGGAGTGCGTATTGAACAGAATACAGGGGTCTGGAGTACATATTATACAGAGCGCAGGGGTCTGGAGTGCATATTGTATAGAGCGCAGGGGTCTGGAGTGCATATTGCACAGAACTACGGGGTCTGGAGAGTATATTGCACAGGGCACAGGGGTCAGAAGTGCGTAAGACACAGAGCGCAGGGGTCTGGAGTGCGTATTGTACAGATTGCAGGGGTCTGGAGTGCATATTGTACAGAGGGCAGGGGTCTGGAGTGCATATCTCACAGAGCGTAGGTGTCAGAATTGCATATCGCACAGAGTGCAGGGGTCTGGAGTGCATATTGCATAGAGCACAGGGGTTTGGATGCATATTGCACAGTGCACAGGGGTCAGAAGTGCATATTGCACAGAGCGCAGGGGTCCGAAGTGCATATTGCACAGAACGCAGGGGTCAGAAGGTCATATTACACTGAGCGCAGGGGTCTGGAGTGTGTAATGCACAGAGTTCAGGAGAGCATATTGCACAGAGTGCAGAAGTCTAGGGTGCACAATGCACAAAACACTCTATATTATTATACAGCGTGATCGGTTTACCTTTCCCTGTACCATGTGAATCAATTAAATCAATAAATATTGTACATACAACTAAACATCGCTAAATAAAGTGCCCATGCAATATAACAATCTCTTATATATTTATAATAATTTCCACAATGCCATAAAGTTCTGTTGTGCTGTGCAAAAAATCTTCAAAAAGCGTTGTTGTGATCGACCACTGACACGCAAGAGAACTCACCAACTATACATGACCACTCACTACAGGCAAGTCATATAGCGCCTGTTTTAGACAGAGGATCCACCATCCGCAGCAGCTCTGGGACATCCACCTCTCCTCTCATTAAAATTGGGATACAATCACAAGTGACACATATGGAAGACAAGGGAGATTCGCCATAGTGTAAAACCATTAACTTTTATTAAAATGGAAAAACTTTATAATCCTACTCACATTCAACAGTGCTATGCCTTGCACCAAGGGTATATCACGTATTAAAAAAATAACGTAGTATCAAGTATAATGTGTTCCAGCATCTTGTTCATACATACTCCTGGCTACCGATCTCTTCCAGCTTGATCCCAGATGTACAATGACATCACTTCCGGGTGTACTGTGCGTGATGACATTACCTTTGGTTACGCCTCAACGCGTTTCGTCACTCTGTCGTTCTCAAAGGGTGCACAATGTACAGAGTGTCGGGAAAGGATTATGTAAGACACAAAGACCAGTGTAAGGATTGTGTAACATACAGTCACAGGGATCAGAAAAGCATAATACACAGGTCAGTAGACAAAGAACAAAAAAAAAACCTCTCTCCCGAAACCAAAATCTTCCCAGAACAGATTCCCTCCCTCTCACTTCCCACAAAAACACTTTTACCAGACCAGAGTAAGAGCGAGTTCACACTGGTGTGCTGTGGTTTGGCTGCAGCGTGATTGTATGTGCAGGGTCAGGAGTGCGTAAAACACAGAAAACAGGGTAAAGATCACGTCACATACAGTTACAGGGATCAGGAGTGCAAATCTCACAAAATGCATGCAAGACTTTGATGCACTTTCATGAAAATACACAGTCTGATAGAATTTGATGGGAGTGCACCTAAAACCACAGGTACATTTCACATACAGTTGTGCTCATAAGGTTACATACCCTGGCAGAATTCATGATTTCTTGGCCATTTTTCAGAGAATATGAATGATAACACAAAAACTTTTCTATTTTTTTATCAATCAACTGTGCTTACTCTTTTTCAAATCATAATCACAACAGAAACTACCCAAATGACCCTGATCAAAAGTTTACATACCACAGTTGTTAATACCGTGTATTGCCCCCTTTAACATCAGTGACAGCTTAAAGTCTTTTGTGGTATTTGTGGATGGGGCTCTTTATCTTCTCAGATGGTAAAGCTGCCCATTCCTCTTGGCAAAAAGCCTCCAGTTCCTGTAAATTCTTGGGCTGTCTTGCATGAACTGCACGTTTGAGATCTCCCCAGAGTGGCTCAATGATATTGAGGTCAGGAGACTGAGATGGCCACTCCAGAACCTTCACTTTATTCTGCTGTAGCCAATGACAGGTCGACTTGGCCTTGTGTTTTGGATCATTGTCATGTTGTAATGTCCAAGTACGTCCCATGCAGATTCCTGGCTGATGAATGCAAATGTTCCTCAAACTACGTTCATCTTGCCATCAATTTTGACCAAATTCCCTGTGCCTTTGTAGCTCACACATCCCCAAAACATCAGCGATCCACCTCCGTGTTTCACAGTAGGAATGGTGTACCTTTCATCATAGGCCTTGTTGACTCCTCTCCAAATGAAGCGTTTATGGTTGTGGCCAAAAAGCTCAATTTTGGTCTCATCACTCCAGATGACTTTGTGCCAGAAGGTTTGAGGCTTGTCTCTGTGCTGTTTGGCGTATTGTAATGGGGTGCACATATATTAGCAAGAAGGGCAGAAAGACCTCAATCTTCATCTCCAGAATAGCCCTCCATTAGTGTGTTACCTTTGTCTGAATATACGCACATGTTCCAATAAGACCATGTCTTAGTATATTGCTCTCTCCTGTTTTGGGCGGTAAGAACTAGATATTCCAGAGCATTAATGTTCCTGACTTTATTAAGCCACATAGCAATAGAGAGGGGTTGGGGGTCACTCCAACACAAGGTAATGCAGGCCTTGGCGGCATTAATCAAGTGAAGAAGTACTGATATCTTGTCTTCATACCAGATTTAAAGGTAAAAGTCCATTAATCAAACAGGGATATGGAAAGCACCACCACTCTATCATAACGGAGAAGAAGCTTGCGTTCTAACCGATTTCGTTGGCGACCCAACTTCCTCAGAGACTGCCCTACCTGATGTGTTAGAATTCTAGCAATATAAGAAGTCTTCACTGAGCCCTCCCAGGAATGCAACCAGGGTGACATATAATTTCCATGGAAAAAGTGGATGACCTAGCATCTGCTATCCTACAGTTTTCCTTTTTACTCTACGATTAATAATTTCACTCACAGAGCCCTTTAAGGAACGGTTGCCATTTTGAGAGAGTACCACCAGTACTGTTACATAAGTACTACATCCTTACCATTCATACATTATATGTTGGCTACAAGTTTTTTGATATTTTGATTTATATTTTAGGATGTATCTATGTATTTTTAAAGATAATTTTGGGAGTTATGTGGGTTTTAATAGGTATACCATTATGTGTTTTTTGTCTTTAGAATTTTTTGTAATAAAATATTCTTGTTAAACGCTGCAGAAGAGTCAGATAAATTTTTTCTCTTATAAATAACTATTTGAACTTCCATGGAAGCCCTATAAAAGTAGATATTTACATGGTAGTGGTGTTTTGAAGCTTTCTACTATGGGCTCCGGATTTGTTACCACCTTTTGGTTAATTTTGCAAAGTGTAAGGCTTGGAAGTCTGTTCGCAAGTTTGGTTGCTGCTCTAAGAATTTTCACCTGCAGCGAATGTTTGATGAAATTCAGAGTTTACGGATTATCTGTTTAGCGTTATTTATGAATTATAGTCCTAGGATCATTGCTTTAATGCTAATATCCCAGGTCCTGTGGTCCTGTTCCATGTGGCTGCCCTAATGCATACTGACCACAAGGGATGGCTCGCTCAACAGTGCCGACATTCGCAGCACCAACACCTATTTTTTTTAAAGTAATGATTGGACGAGGTGGAGAACGTGATGTAACCACCTCATTGCAAAGATAGGACTTATTTTGTGAACAGCAGAGAAACTGAACGGGGGTCAGTATGCAGTGGGGGCAGCTGGCGGAAGATTGTGGAAACCACTGTAGAAACGCTGACTACTACACTGATTGTCAGCTTTCCCAGAGGTCCCTTAGGTATGAGATGCATACTTTCATTGGCCCAAACTGGTCAAATGTAACTATGCAATTATGAAGCTGAGCTTTAAGTCATTTTGTCTATATCACACAGAGGGAAGCACACGGATAAAGTGTACATGTTCAGGCACACCATATACTTGTCCAACTTGCCACAAACACGCTCTTCCTAACAGCCATAGCTACAATATAGCTACTGCTATACAAACCCATCGATTCCCAGCTTCTGTTCACCCACAAGAGAAGGTGCCCAGTTGTCCAGCGGGAGAGGGGGTGGCTGGAGCTTCACAGGGGGGAAGGGGAATAGTGGGTGCTCAATAGTTCAGGGGGGGATTGTGGGTACTCATCAGTCTGCTGGTGGGAAGGAAAGACGCAGGTGTTCAGCAGTCTGGGAGGCAGATTGCAGGTGCTTAACATTGTGGGTGGAATCGCTCAGCAGCCTGGGGGGCATACTGCAGGTGTTCAACAGCTTGGTGGGGGGTTTGTGAGAGGGGGGTTTGCAGGTACACAGCAGGCCAGGGAAGTTGGGGAATTTGAACATGTCATCATTTTTCTAGGTAAATATATATCTAAAGGTGCTACTGACATGAAGTTTTCACCTCATGTCGGTAAGAACCCATGCAATCCATACATACAAAGAGACTAAAACAAATAAGTTCAGAAATAAAGTTATGTGTGATAAAATGGAATGACAAAGGGAAAAAGTAATGAACACGCTAACAGAATTTTTTCTTTTTCTGTTAACAAGAGGTTTTTTTTAAACAATTGACATATACAATAGATCCATGCATGTTTTCAAGGTAATACATTTATCACATGTGAAAAATAAAGTTATATCTCAGATACATGGTAAAATCCAGGTTTAACCGCAATACAAACAGAGATATGTCCATCGGGGCACAAATGATGATTCCCGCATGGTGATGAAAACATGGTTTAACTACAGTCAATGAGGAACTCTTCTGGGGAACCGACGTGGTGTTCATGTACATGTTTCTAAATCTTGTAGCCAACAATCCCAAATTTTATTGTACTTTGTTGGGCACCCTCTGTTTATATAGAAGAATTTTTTGTTAGGGAAGGGTATTATTCACATCTACCTTCCAGTTAGTAAAACTTGGAGGTTGTGTTCTCATCCATTGTCTAGCAATGATTGTCCTGGCCAAGAATAGCATTTCATCTAAAAAGATCTTTGTGAATTTATCAATTTCAGAGTCAGGGAATATCCCCAACAGGCATTGTTTCAGATCCAAGGTGAGTGGGGATCCCATAGTGTCATGTAGAAAATTTACAATCTGCTTCCAAAATGCTTGTAACAACGGGCATGCCCAAATTACATGAAAGAACCTACCCACTTCCTGATGACAAAATAGGCAGTTGGTAGACTGGCCACTCTAATATCTACCTACTCTCAGGGGGGTGAGATATGCTCGATGTAAGATAAAGATTTGAGACAGTCTATCTGAAAGTTTAGGAGAAACACATTAACTGAAATTTATATAATACTTCGTACAAAAGCTTCAAGGCACCTCCTTTATGGAGAAACTAGTCGCATGCATTGCTCAGGTGTGATTTTGGCCCATTCTTCCACACAGTCTTCAAATCTTAAAGGTTCCATGGGCCTCTTCAATGAACCCTGATCTTTAGTTCTTTCCTTAGAGTTTTTATTGGATTCAAGTCAGGTGTTTGGCTGGGCCATTTTAGCGGCTTTATTTTCTTTCTTTGAAACCAATTGAGAGTTTCCTTGGCTTTGTGTTTGGGATCATTGTCTTGCTGAAATGTCCACCCTTGTTTCATCTTCATCATCCTGGTAGATGGCAGAATATGTTTATCAAGAATGTCTTGGTACATTTTTCTATTCATCCTTCCTTCAATGATATAAAGTTTAAAGGTACCACATGCCGAAAAACAGCCCCGTACCATGTTGTTCCCACCTCCAAACTTCACTGTTAGGAGTTCCTTTGGGGTGATGTGCAGTGCCGCTTGAACCTCCAAACATGGTGTCTATTATGGCACCTAAAGAGTTCAATTTTGGTCTCATTTGAACAGACTATATTCTCCCAATATTTCAGAGGCTTGTCCAAATGTTATGCAGCAAACTTTAAACAAGCTTCAGCATGCTTTTTCTTTAGCGATGGAGTCTTGCATGGTGAGTGTGCATACAGGCCATGGCGGTTGAGTGCATTACTTATTGTTTTCTTTGAAACAAATTGTGCCTGCTAATTCCAGTTATTTCCGAAGCTCTCCACAAGTGGTCCTCAACTCTTCTGATAATTCTTTTCACTCCTCTGTCATAAATCTTGCAAGGAGCACCTTGTCATGGTCAGTTTATGGTCAAATTATGTTCTTTTCATTTCCCGATTATGGCCCCAACAGTGCTCACTGAAAGATTCAGAAGTTTAGAAATCCTTCTTTAACCAATGCCATCAGTATGTTTTGCAACAATAAGGCTGCAAAGGTCTTGAGAGATCTCTTTGTTTTACCCATCATGAGATGTTTCTTGTGTGACACATTGGTAATGAGACACCTTTTTATAGGCCATCAGTTGAGACTGAACCAGCTGATATTAATTTGCACTGACAAGGGGCAGGATTTCTTTCTAATTACTGATAGATTTCAGCTGGTGTCTTGGCTTTCCATACCTTTTTGCACCTCATTTTCTTCATGTGTTCAATACTTGTTTCCTGTTTCATTCCATTTTATTACACATAACTTAATTTCTGAATGTATTTGTTTTGGTTTCTTTGTATGTATAGATTACACGGGTTGTTACTGACATGTGATGAAAAGTTTATGTCAATAGCACCTTTAGAAATATATTTACCTAGAAAAATGGTGACGTGTTCAATAATATATACACAGAAAGAACTGCAGGTCATAAAGTGGCTCCGTCACCACTTTAAGTATAAATATTGCTTTGCAGAGCACTTCTTTAACAAAATGGGAAAGGAAAGCCAATTTCTTAAGATATCAAAGTCTTGAACTTTGCAATTAATAAAGCTTAT
Organism: Lithobates clamitans; assembly: GCA_037952925.1. Lineage (NCBI taxonomy): Eukaryota > Metazoa > Chordata > Amphibia > Anura > Ranidae > Lithobates > Lithobates clamitans. The sequence goes on along the minus strand of JBBGZY010000480.1, from coordinate 2,124,242 downwards.
GATTCCAAAGAGACTGGGCAGCATTTTTTCCCCCCATTTATTACTGAATTGGTCACGATGCTGGAGCAGCGAAACAGAAAAGGTAAAAAGCAATAGAGAAGGAACGCGGCGTCTAAATTAGATCTGAGATCAAGCAATTACGTGATCAATACCAGTGAAATGGAGTAATCTTGCGGATCAATAATGCCATGCGTGCGGGGCTTCTGATACTCAGAAAACCGACAGAGTGAAACTATTCTGAGCTATGAAACAAGACTTTATTAACACAGACGGAGCTGAGAAAAGACGGAGACTTACAGGAGATATTATTTCGGACTTTGTTATTAACACATTGAAAATATTGACTATGACTAGTCCAGACTAATTAAAAGTCAGGAAAATGTATCAAACACCAATAGCACATCTTGATTAAAAAAAAAAAAAAAAAGGATTAAAAGCCTTATGTCGCCTCTCTTACCTAGCTGATTAGAGGAGCTGGCAGCAATAAAATAATTTTATTATGTCCAGATACTTCCTAGAAACAGCAACAGCTGTCAGCTTTACAGTTCAACAGAAGGAAATCCTAAGGGCAGGGCAGCCCACGTTCAGTTTTGTAAAAGAAACAAGGGGGGGAGGCGCCTCTCTAAGTGTAGTATTAAAACAGTATTATTTATTGCACAAGATTAAAAACACTTACAAGATATAAGTGGGAGTCGTGCTCTCTACGTTCAGTTTTGTTGTTGTGCAAGGGAGGGTATCCTTTCCGATATGCATATGATTGGCACAGTATGAAGATTTGTCTGGGATGCTGGTTAAGCTTTCTTTAAACTGGCTGAGGATCTCTGAGGGCAGCAGGAGGAAGGCAAGTTTGCTCAATTTGCCAGGCTTTATCTTATTTAATTTTTTTTATGCACCTGGCTATATATATATATTTTTTTTCAAATATGCATTGCATAAGTATTCTTAACCACTTCAATACTGGACACTTTCACCCTCTTCCTACCCAGGCCAATGTTCAGTTTTCAGCGCTGTCACATTTTGAATGACAATTGCGCAGTCATGCACCACTGTACCCATATCATTTATCTTTTTTTTTTTGCACAAATAGAGCTTTCTTTTGGTGGTATTTAATCTGCACTGGGTTTTTTATTTATTTATTTTTTGCTAAATAAACAAAACAAGACCGAAAATTTCAAACATTTTGCAAATAAATAATCTTTCTTCATAAATTTAGGCCAATATGTATTCTGCTACATTTCTTTGGTGAAAATAACCCAAATCAGTCTATATTATTTAGTCTGTAGGAAAGTTATGGAGTCCACAGACTATGATTGATATACCGTATTTATCGGCGTATAACACGCACAGGCGTATAACACGCACATTAATTTTAAGAGGGAAGTTTCAGGGGAAAAAAATATTTTTTAAATAAGGAACTTTGAAGCAAAATAAGGGTCAGTGCCCATCTGCAGCCTCACCATTGCCATCAATGCAGCCTGAACAATGCCCATCTGCAGCCTCACAAGTGCCATCAAGGCAGCCTCATCAGTCCACATCAATGCAGCCTCACGATTGCCATCAATGCAGCAGCCTCACCAGTGCCATGAATGTATCAGCCTCACCAGTGCCATCAATGTAGCAGCCTCACCATTGCCATCAATGAAGCCTGATCGATGCCCATCTGCAGCCTAGAGGGGACAGGGAGGGGGGCGGGACAAGCGCCGACAGATTACATACAGTGAGACTCTCCTAAGATAGACAGAACAGTGGTCCAATGGCGACCCAGGAGACGGGATTTTCTATTACAGAGGCCGCCAAGTAAACAGGAGATTCTCACTGTATGTAGTCTGACGGTGCTCGCCCCGCCCCCCTCCCTGTCCCCTCCAAGGCAGCTAAAATTGAAGTATTGGCGTATAACACGCACACACTATTTGCACCCGATTTTCATGGTGAAAAAGTGAGTGTTATACGCCAATAAATACAGTATATATATATATATATATATATATATATATATATATATATATATGAAAATTGATCAATCCTGATGTACGGATGGCCTATCTAATTTCTTGAGGCCCGAAAATGCCAGGACAGTTCAAATTCCCCCCAAATGACCCCTTTTTGGAAATTAGACAGTCCAATTTATTTAGTAAGAGCCATGGTGAGTTTTTTGAAGTTGTAATTTTTTGGCAACTTTTTTTGGAAAATTAGGAAACTATAAAAAATGTTTTTTTTTTTAGATGATACTGTCACCAGAACAGTACAGCAATATCATACAATTGGTGTGGCAGTGATCAGGGACACTGACTGGTAACAATATGTAAAAAAAAATTAAATACAAATTTTATAATTTTTTTAAAATATTTTTTTTCATTTTTATTATATTTTGTTCACATAATGCAAGCAGAATAATACAGTATTACCATAGAAATACTGTATAACTCTGGGGAGGTGATCAGTATTTTTTGTTTTTAATACACTATAATCGCTCATAGCAGTGATAGTGGTTATAGGCAACCATTTTTTCTGAATGAAATCCATTTATTCAGTGTGTACTATTGTGATTAGCCACAGCTAATCACATTGTACAGATGGGCTGTGATTGGCCCTGTCTGTACCATGTGATCACTGTGACCAATCACAGATATCAACACAACTACACAATGAATGGAAGTCATCCATTGTGTATAATTGTCATGTGATCTGCTGTGATTGGTCACAGCGATCACATTGTACCAGCAGCGAGCCGGTACACTGATCTGCCATCCGCAGTGTCCGGTGGACAGATCGCGTCGCAGTGCGGCCTGTGGGGTGATCCTGGGAGGATGTCATAAGACATCCACCCAGAATGAGAGCTCCTGCCTGGCCATCATTTGACTAGGCCAGGCGGAAAGCAGTTAAGCATTCTCAGGTACCATCAATAGTACATGTTTTACAGGTACTCTTGCATATCAGGGCCATTCCACCAACAACGCACCTACTGGGAAATTCTCTAACAATGCTACCCCACTCTGTCCTCAGTTTTATAGCAATCAATTCAGTGTAACCAAGGAATGGAAGGGAGGGTGGCCTGTGCCCTGGACTGCACACCAAGATATGGAATTTACAGGTACAGTAAGTCAAAATTATCTTATCTTAATCTTACAGTACAGGACACAGGTAAAGCATTCAAAGACCCTGGGACATCCACAAGCAATGAATGAGAAGGCTGGGTAACAACTTGATAAACAGAACTGTTGCAACACGCCTAACAACAAGACTCGACAGACCCAACTTCAGGGGGCCTCTGCAAGAATTTTGTGGCTGAAGGCTGCATCTGCACCTGGTAGAACTTTCAAAAAGTATGAACAGAGGGCCAGGCAGCCGTACACAACTGGGCTATAGAGACCTGGTGCTGAAATACCAGGTGGGAGGAGACTCCAATCAATCTGGTGGAATGGGTACGTAAAAGCGCAGGAGGAGATTTGTCCTTGAGAGTATAAGCTCTGGCGATCAGATTTCTTATCAATCTCATATGGTTGACTTGGAAGCATGGTGTCCCTTGTAAGGTGCTGACAACATGAAAAATAAGGAATCCATCTGTATGATAGAAGCCAAAGCTTTGAGGTGGACTAATGGCTCAGACTATATCCAGACAATGAAAAGAGATTTCCTTCGGATGCGTTGGAGCAGGACATAAGGATAGTAGGATAATATTTTCACTAAAAACGGAAAACTGATACAAACTTGGGAAGAAAGGATGATCTTGGGCGTAAGACAATCTTGTCCGTGTGATGTATGAGAAATGGCTCCTTACAGGAGAGAGCTGCCAGATCAGACACATCTGACAGACATAACAGCAACCAAAAAGGCTACTTTGCAGGAAAGGTCATCTAAGGCCCGATTCACACCTATGCATTTTTAGTGCTTTTTTGCAGTTTGCAGATTTGCACTACAGAACGTGTTCCATAGGAAACCATGTTAAATGGACTGCAGTGCAAATGCCATGCCATTAAAGTCAGAGAGTGAGAAGCAGGATGGAACAGATGGTCCAGAGATAGCAGATCTCGCTTTTTGGAAACAGGGCAGGGGTCATCTGCTAGACGTCTGAGTAGGTCTGTTTTCCAGGTTCTTCTGGGCCAGTTGGGTGTAATAAAGACCACTGTTTTCCTCTCTTGCTCTCTCTTTTTAACCACTTCCTAACTATTGGTGGTTATACTGGGATGATGCCTGCAGCTGCAGGCATCCTCTGGCATAGTTTTTTTTTTTTTTAGTCAGCAGTGGGCTTTCTTGTAATAGCAATTGAAGCAGCTAACTAATCGCTCGATCGCTATTATAAGCAGAGGAATGGGTTGTCCCCTCTCTCATCCCCCTGGGAGGCCCAAGCGCACAGCCGGCGCGTCCACCGGATGGCTGGACAGACAAGCAAAGCGAGGATCGGTTTTGATCGGCTGTATGTGATAGTAACCATCACCAAGTGCAGAGGAGGGTTCGGAGTCTTATAGTCCCCAGATCTCTCCGTAAAGATGTCTACATTCCTTGTGACAGCAAAAAGTTTTTTTTAAAGTGCCCCTGTCCTCCCGCGCAAAGGCGAATGTGTGCATGGCAATCATGGGTTTATCAGGGGGTGAAGAGGTAACATCACCTCCTCATCACCTGTCAAACGCACTCAGATCACTTTTCAGGGGAGCAGCAGTGCCTGTTGCACTTGTGAATGAGCCCTTAGTTGCATTCACACCCAATCAAGTCACGATTTTATTGCCCCTCAATCCCTACCCCCTTTAGCTGCTGAGACAGCAGTCAAAGGTGTACAGATGCCACAGCAGGAATTAAGCCCCATGTTGGTTTTGGTGCTACCACCTGCCAATTGCATGCTTCTCCGGAGTCCAGGGGGTTAAAGCAGGTGGTGAGAAAATAACACTGCCTGCTTTAACCCCTTGTTTCCCGTACTGCACAAGGTTGCAGGGCAATTGCAGAGCGGTCTCATTCACTTGAATGGGTCATGCTTGGCAGGTGCTACATTCACCAATCATGACAGGGTGTATAACTCTTGCTGCGGCTGTGACATGTGTACACTCCTGGCCACTGCAGCTGAAGGTGTGCGGTTGGGGCAGGGGTGAAAAAAAACCACATCTTAACTATGGGGTTTTACCACCTCCCAAACTGCAAATCTATATGAACCCTTACTGTTCTGAGCCTCCTATAAGGCTGCTTTCACACTAATGTGCTGTGGTTTACCTGCACTGTGGGTGCAGAGCAGTGCATCTGCAACTTTCCTGGGTTAGCTGCGGTTTGCCATAGACTTCTATAATATCCTGCAGGTGTGGTGCACTTTCTGAAAGTGCATCAAAACTCCTGCATTCAGAAAGTGCACTAAACCCACAAGAAAACTGCACCCAGTGTGGGTAAACTGCAGCACATCATTGTGAAACAGCCCTATACTATTATGCCCAGTGCATTCATTGCTTCACACTGACCTGAAGATCTCTACTTTCTTGCTGCTGGCACTACTTTGGAGACCACTAGCCGGGATAAGAGGTGGAGTGCAGTTTGTATAACTCCGCATGGGATAGGAGCCGGCGCTACAGAGGAGGCATCGGCTTATGCGACTGCTGCTCACTACTACAGCTCCAACTTTACAAGTAGTCCCTCTGCATTGTATTTGGTTTGATGCTCTGGGCTTGCTGGGTCAGCAAGGCCAACCTGGATTCTACTGGTTGCTGACTCCCCCCCCCCGCCTTAGTGTATTCACTCTGCGGAAGGTGGTCTGTTGCAGACAATTTTTACTGGCACAGGTGGTGAGGAGAAACCCTCATCCTTCACATGGGGACAACCTGTCCCAGTGAAAACATTTGACATCTGAAAATGTTGGTTATAGTTCCAGCCACTCCAGGCCTAAATGGTCACTCACATAGGGACACCTATTAAACTGAAAACTGCTGCAAGCTCCTTTAACAAATTGTTATTTGAACAATGCATTAGGGGATTAGGCTGTTTCACACTGGTATGACGAACGCTCCGACATTGTGAGCTCATGTCGCATGACGTGTAAAAATCAATGTTTCCCTATGAGAGCAGTCTTAACTGGTCCGACACAAGTTGGTCTAACTTTGAAAATGGTTCCTGCACTACTTTGGTCCTACTTCAGCCCAATGAATATCACTGAAGTAGGAACCTCATCCTAACCATCCGACTTCCAACATGGTAATTACAGCAGCAGTAAAAGGAATTTATGTCACACTGGGATTGTTTTGATTGGTCAACGGACAAGTTGTACTATCACAAAGTCGGTTCAAAGTAGTATCCTGTTCATTCAAGTAGGATGGATGTAGGACCATTGTCCCAGAGCAAAGTAGGATGACTGTCGTGTAGCATCAGTGTGAACCCGGCCTAACTGTCTTTGGTAACTGCTGGGTCAGTTCCTAATAATGTGTTTGTGCTCCAGCTGGGGATATTCACTCTCCACTTGCCTTGTTTACCATTTCAAAAAATCCAGAACAGAAATTGAGGGGACTTCTATTCTATTGATCCTGGTGGCTACATGGGTTTTTCTCTCAACTGTGGTGGTGGCTAGTTGTGTGTGGGACTGAAATTGAAGGGAATTCTTCCCATCAGGATGCAGGTAACAAAGCTGTTGGGTTATATCAACCTGACCTTAAAGGGGTTGTAAATCCTTGTGGTTTTTCACCTTAATGCATCTTATGCATTAAGGAGAAAAACCTCCTGTGCCGCAGCAGCCCCCCCCAGAGCCCTCCTTTTACTTACCTGAACCTGGTCCTTCCAGCGACGGAGACGAGCACACCAGCTCCAGCCGGTGTCTCGGGTCCTGATTGGATAGATTGATAACAGCGCAGCCATTAGCTCCCGCTGCTGTCAATCAAATCCAATGGTTCGGGAGCCGGGGCCGAGGCCTGCAGTCTGTATCAATAGAAGCAGCAGCAGGACACGGGAGCGCGCCTGCACAGGTGTCCAGAGGGAGAGTAGCTTTCCAACAGGGCACTCGAGAAGAGGAGCCAGGAGCGCCGCTGAGGGACCCCAGAAGAGGAGGATCGGGGCCACTCTGTGCAAAACCAACTGCACAGAGGAGGCAAGTATGACTTGTTTTGTTTTTGTTTGTTTTTTTTAAACACAAACCTTTAGGGCCCTTTCACACTACCACGACTTCAAAGTCACGCTATTTTGCCGCAATTTAAGGGAATGCCTCTGTAACTCGCACCAAAGTCAGACCAAAGTAGTACAGGGACTTCGAAATCATGGGGTACGACTTGGGACTGCAAAGTCGCATGACAAGTGTGAAAGAGGCCTTAGTTATCCTTAAATGGAAATATAGACATTTTTTTACTTTTCCTGTAATGTAAACACATTGCTAAAAGCAATAACTTTATATTTATAGCTTAAATACTGTATTATCTGCACCATTTTACATACTTTGACGCATCAGTAAAAAATCTGGCTCTATCCGATTTCATTATTTTTGTCGAAAAAAAAAAAAAAAAAAAAATGGTTGCCGTTCATAAATTTGGGACAGCTCAGTAAACTTCACTTCAGGAGGCATAGTATTTTTGAGCTCTGGGCATGCATGGCGGTCTTAAAACCATGAATTGTTCAAGGAATTGTGATAGATGCAGAAAATCCTGCTTTTGTCAGGTAGGCTGTTTGTTACCTGCCTGAAATAAAGCTAGATTTAGATGCAGAGAACTGAGCTGGCTCCTGCTTCCATGCAAGGGGCATGGTCCAGACCTTCAGTAGTGTGATTGTTCGCCTGGAGGTTTTGCAATAGCTTTCTTTCGCCTCCTCGCCACCATATTTACGTGTAAGGGTATTTCCCTATGGGATACTCAGAGTAGGATGCAAAATAGACGGGGGGGGGGGGGCAGTGGTCCACTTTTTTAAGAAGGTCCTCCTTAACCTCTTGCCGAGCACCACACACTGATTTAGGTCGGCCGAATGGCAAAAGGGCGTATCTTCTACGTCCCTTTGAATTTTTCGCCGAGCGTGCGCGCGCAGGTCCCGCAAACTCTATGTTCACAGATGGCCCGCGATTGCGGCAAGAAGAGGCAGAACGGGGAGAAGCCTATGTAAACAAGGCATTTCCCTGTTCTGCCTAGTGACACGACAGGGATCTACTGTTCCCTGTCATCAGGAGCAGTGATCTCTATCATGTTATAGTGAGCCCATTCCCCCCCACAGTTAGAACACATCCAGGGAACACTTAACCCCTTGATCGCCCCCTAGTGTTTAAACCCTTCCCTGCCAGTGTCATTTATACAGTAATCAGTGGCTATTTGTAGCTCTGATCGCTGTATAAATGGTCCTAAAATAGTGTTAAAAGTGTCCGATATCACCGCCATTACTAGAAAAAATAGAAATTAATAAAAATGCCATCAATCTATCCCTCTATTTTGTAGACGCTACGTTTGCGCAAACCAATCAATATACTTATATATTTTTGGTAAAAAAAATTGCAATAGAAGAATACTTATCGGCCTAAACTGTGGAAGAAATGTTTGTGTGTATATATATATATATATATAATTTTTTTTTTTTGGGGGGGGGGATATTTACCAAAAGTAAAAAAAAAAAAAATTTCTTCAAAATTGGTCTTTTTTTGTTTATAGCGAAAAAAAAAACAAAAAAAAAAAAAACACACACGCAGATGTGATCAAATACCAAACGAAAACTCTATTTGGGGGGGCGGAGGGGAGTAAATTTTGTTTGGGTACGTCGCACAACTGTGCAATTGTCAGCTAAAGCAACACAGTGCCGAATTGCAAAAAATGCTCTGGTCAGGAAGTGGGTAAATCCTTCCGGGGCTGAAGTGGTTAAAACTGTAACAAACTGAGAACAATTATGGGACCATGAAATGTGTTTTGAACGTTACCATTTCCAATATGTAAAAACATATAAAAATAGGCAGGATAGGGAGAAACCTTTGGTGGAAAGTGTTGGCTTATGGCTATCAGGAGGAACAGTCAACACATTAAGGGGATAATCCATTTTTTCCCTCACTACCTGAAATGGTAGGGCTAGTATCCGCTTTGACCGCAGGCAGTGCAAGTCCTGCAGCAGCCTTGGCCTTTATACATCATATTTATCAGGAGGAAATGGGGGGGGGGGGGGGGCATTTTTTTTTATAGCTCTGCCTTTAAATTGCTACTTCCACACAGAAGACAAAGATCTCCAGGACTGCAGAAAGAGTGCCCATAGGAATGTGTGACCATAGAGCCCCACATGTTCAAAACAGGGTCGGGGGAGTAACCTTTGGATCATTAAAGGCTAATGCACCCCTTGATAACTCACCCCAATATAAGTGCATTATCCACCTGAATAAAGGCAGGGCACAGAAAGCTACCATCCACAGATGTGACTGCTGCAAAGAAGGGAGATCCTAGCAGAACTCATGACACCAGTCCAATGTGGAGTTGCCAGGATCAAATTGCATTGCTTCCTGCAACTGCTCCAGCAGCCAGGAAGTCAGGTGTGGAGCCACACACACCCATACAGTGACTGAGTCGGGTGTGGGGATAGACGGCTTAGGCTCTACCAAGATGGCTACCGGCATGAAGCACTGCCATGTGACCGCAGACGTTTAGCAGCAGCCGCATTCACCTAGTCAGGGAGCATGACCAGCATCTGACACCAGAACTTAAAGAAGTACGGCACAACCAGTCACTTCCACCCCCTCCACAGCCCAGCGCTACAACTCCTACTCAAGGAGCTATGAGAACCGAGTAAACGGCAGTGTTTGATTGCTCCGTTCTCAGTGTTGTAGCCGGCAGAGGACAGATGCAGCATTCACCTAGGCAAGTATAATTCTTTAACCACATGCCGACCAGCGCATGACGTTTTACATCTGCACGGCTGGGCAAATAGGCGTACAGGTACGTCCCCTTTAAATCGCGGCATTGTGGGTGCGTGCCCGCAGGTCAAGCAAACTAGAGGTCTGCCGGGGGGCCCGCAATTGTGTCAGAGTGGAAGAACGGGGAGATGCCTTTGTAAGCAAGGCATTGCCCCGTTCTGCCTAGTGACATGACAGAGATCACTGCTCCCTGTGATCGGGAGCAGTGATCACTGTCATGTCAGTGGTAGCCCATCCCCCCCACAGTTAGAATCACTCCCTAGGACACACTTAACCCCTTGAAGGCCCCCTAGTGTTTAACCCCTTCCTTGCCAGTGTCATTTACATAGTAATCAGTGCATTTTTATACCACTGATCGCTGTATAAATGACAATGGTCCCAAAATGGTGTCAAAAGTGTCCGCCATAATGCCGAAATCACGATAAAAATTGCAGATCGCCGCTATTACTAATATATATTAAAAAAAAAAAGAAAATTATAAAAATGCCATAAATCTATCCCCTATTTTGTACATGCTATAACTTTTGCGCAAACCAATCAAAATACGCTTATTGCGATTTTTTTTTGGCCTAAACTGAGAAAGAAATTTGTTTTTCTATATGTTTTTGGGGGATATTTATCATAGCAAAAAGTTAAAAAAAAATTTGCTTTGCTTTTTTAAATTGTCGCTATTTGTTTATAGCGCATAATTAAAAACAAAAAAAACAAAAAAAAACCAAAACAACACCACAGGTGATCAAATATCACCAAAAGAAAGCTCCATTTGCGGGGGAAAAAAAAAGTCGTCAATTTTGTTTTGGTGCAACGTCGCATGACCACTTGTCAGTTAAAGCGGCAAAGTGCCGTAGCGCAAAAAAGTACTTTGGTCAGGAACGGGGTAAATCCTTCAAGGGCTAAAGTGGTTAAAAAAAAAAAAACAAAAAAAAAACCCACCACCTAAATTCCCATATTTCGCTTTTAAATGATGGCCACTAGTCAACACACAGACACTTCGGGGGAACTGGCAGGGAGCCCCATACTGCCCATGTCACCATCTGACGCAGGTGGGCGAAGGAGTGAAATAACTTCTGGAGGGAAGGAGGTGCCCCAGGTAGGGGTGATTAAACCATGAGAAACACCAAACAGGTAGACAAGTAGGAGGTAAGTGAAGCCCACCGCACACCCACCAATGAGGAGAGGTGGGGGGGATGTCAATTCCAGACAGAGCCATCGCAGCCAACCCCGCATATAACTAGAGGTCTGCATGTGCTCGATGACTGAAATAAATAAAAAAATAAAAAGTTAAATCTACTAAAAGAAAAAAGCAATAAGAATCCCAACATGGAGCTAGGTGGTCTTTACTCCTAGACACTAGGCAAAAAATATTAGGCTGCCTGTGGCAGATGAGGGGAGTGGCTATCAGCAAGGTTTGCCTCTAGGTGGTGCTTTGTTTTTCTAGCCTAGTGTCCCCTTTCTGGAGGTGGTGCTATAACCCTTTGGTTAAGATTTCTTGCAAAGTTGTCCTTTAATTAACAATTGAGAAATTTATTCCAGAGTACCATTTTGAGTTGAAATGTGTTGAAACCTACTGCAAATAAATCAGGAGTCATCCTTGTTACTGCAATAAACTGTTGTAAAACGTTCAATTTGTTTTGGGTTATCTCCCTACCCCATGCCCCCATTTATTTATATGCACACTGAATGTTGGCCAGTCAATCACACAGCAGCAACTCAATGCATTTAGACATCTAGACATGGTGAATACATTTAGCTGAAGTTAAAACTGAGCATTAGAATGGGGAAGAAAGGGGATTTAAAGTGACTGAACGTGGCATGGCTGTTGGTACCAGACGGGCTGGTCCGCTTATTTCAAAATCTACTGGGAATTTCACACCCAACCATCTCTAGGGTTTACAGAGAATGGTCTGAAAAAGAAAATATCCAGGGAGCAGCAGTTGTGTGGACAAAAATGCCTTGTTGATGGTGTCAGAGAAGAATGGGCAGACTGGTGCGAGATGATAGAAAGGCAACAGTAACTCAAATAACCACTCGTTACCCCCAAGGCATGCAGAATACCATCCCTGAACACACAACGCTTCGAAACTTGAAGCATATGAGCTACAGCAGTAGAAGACCACACCGGGTGTCATCCCTGTCATCCAAGAACAGAAAAAAGCTGAGGCTACAGCTCACACAGGCACAGTCTTTTAGCTGTGACATTCAGATAGTAGGGTCAGAATTTGGTGTAAACATGAAAGCATGGATCCATCCTGCCTTGTATCAAAGGTTCAGGGTGGTGGTGCAACGATGTGGGAGATATTTTCTACGCACACTTTGGGCCCCTTGGTACCAATTGAGAATCGTTTAAAACGCCAGTCTACCAGAGTATTGTTGCTGACCATGTCTATCCCTTAATGACTACAGTGTAACCATCTACTGATGGCTCCTTCCAGCAGGATAATGCACCATGTCACAAAGATCAAATCTCACCACTGGTTTCTTGAACAGGACAAGGAGGTGCAAATGCTCCGATGCCTAATCCGATACCCGTTGTATAGGACCAGGTGTCCTCAAGCTCAGCAGGGGGGCTGGGTAGCCTCACAGGTGATCGGTGTGGGCAGTTAAAAGCACCGATTTCCCTGTATACGGTAGCTTTTTCTGACAGCCGCTTCTCCTCCTCTCCCTCCCGCAGCTGTCAGGTGCTTTGATTATTGGTGCTTTTAACCACTTAAAGACCAGCCTCGTTTTGGATTTTAGGTGTTTACAAGTTTAAAACAGGTTTTTTTGCTAGAAAATTACTTAGAACCCCCAAACATTATATATTGTTTTTTTTCTAACATCCTAGAGAATACAATAGCGGTCATTGCAATACTTTTTTTTGCACCGTATTTGCGCAGCGGTCTTCTAAGCGCACTTTTTTTGGAAAAAATTCACTTTTTTGAAAAAAAAAATAAGACAACAGTAAAGTTAGCCCAATTTTTTTTTATATTGTGAAATATAATGTTACGCCAAGTAAAATGATACCCAACATGTCACGCTTCAAAATTGCGCCCGCTCGTGGAATAGCGTCAAACTTTTACCCTTAAAAATCTCCATAGGCGACGTTTAAAAAATTCTACAGATTGCATGTTTTGCGTTACAGAGGAGGTCTAGGGCTAGAATTATTGCTCTCACTCTACCGGTCGCGGCGATACCTCACATGTGTGGTTTGACCACCGTTTTCATATGCGGGCGCTACTCACGTATGCGTTCGCTTCTGCGTGCGAGCTCGTCGGGACAGGGCGCTTTAAAAAAATTTTTTTTTTTTTTATTATTTATTTTATTTATTTTTTCACTGTTTTAAAAAAAAAAAAATTTGGATCACTTTTATTCCTATTACAAGGAATGTAAACATCCCTTGTAATAGAAAAAAGCATGACAGGTCCTCTTAAATATGAGATCTGGGGTCAAAAAGTCCTCAGATCTCATATTTAGACTAAAATGCAAAAAAAAAAAAAAGAAAAAAAAAGTCATTTAAAAAAATGACACTTAAAAAATTTGTGCCTTTAAGAGAGTGGGCGGAGCCATCGTAATGACGCCGCTCCGGCCGTCACATGGTATGGAGACGGGTGGGCGCCATCTTGGCCTCACTTGTCTCCATACCTCAGCAGGGAAAGGACCCGATCGCCTCCGCTGCTACCGACGGCTCCGGTAAGCGGCGGAGGGTGCGGGAGAGCGGCGGGAGGGGGGGGTGGCACCTCTCCCGCCGCCGATAACGGTGATCTCGCGGCGAACCCGCCGCTGAGACCACCATTATCTTGTACAGAATCGCTCACTGTAAAGATGGATATCTCGGTTGTGGCAGCAGCTGCTGCCGTTACCGAGATATCCATCTTCAAAAAAATGACGTATATATACAGTGAGCGGGGCTGAACTGGTTAAATGCCCCCACCACCACACCAATCACCCCCGACTGTCCCGTGTCCACCTCCGGTCCCCCCTGTCCCAGACCTGTCAAAATAAACAGTGGAGGAAGGAGCCGGTAAATCTGTTATTTACCAGCTCCTTCCTTTTCTGAACAGAGTCAGTGATCGACTGTCAATTCATAACTGAACATCGTAAACTGTATTTACGATATCTCAGTTTATGCATGAAGAGGAGCCTCTGTCTCCTCTCCAATCATTTTCAGTGCAGCTGTAGCTGCAGAGAAAGGTACTGAGGAATCTGTGTCCTGGGTCCCTATCTCAAAGAGATGTCGGGGTCTGTTTAGACCGATATCTCACTAAAGCCCCCCCCCCCCCACAACAGGGCTGGTGACTCTCCCAGGGCACCACAAAAGGCGTGCGGGAGACAAGTCCTCAGCCCTGCATACGTTCCAAGTACTTACATTCAAACTGAGCATCAGAATGGGGAAGAAAGGGGATTTAAAGTGATTGAACGTGGCATGGCTATTGGTACATGGGGTATATGGGGTGGCAACCGTGGCCGGCCATCAATATATAGCCTGTGGGAATTGGGCTGAGATCTGTCCCACAATCAGTGTATTCTAGTGCAACTTACCGATCCTTAAAGGGGGACTGCAGTCTGCATACAATTCGTAATAAAAATATGTTTTACTATCCAAAGTTAAAACAAGGGCAGGAAAGTTTAAAAAATGACTGAAGGTCCGCTTTAAAATGTGGTGGCTGCATTAGTTTACTTTAAGGGCCAGTTCGGATGTGTTCCAGGTGCTTTTCTGTATGCGGCGTTCCAGTACGTTTGATGCAGTCCAGTGCTTCCCCCCGCTCTTTTTTCTTAACCTTAAATAAGGACAAGTGTGTTGCAGTGCGTTTTTGGTGCATTCCAGTGCGTTTTTGATGCGTTTTACAGCATTCCAGTGCAGTAAAAATGCAGCATGCTCTACTTTTTTTCTGGAACTGGAAGACTCTGGAACTGCTAGCACTGGTATGAACTATGCCATTGAAAACCATATAACCTACTTTCCATGCGTTTTTGATGCAGAAAAAAAAAAAAAAAAAAAAAAAAACACGCACTGGACTGCATGTGGTGTGAACTGGCCCTTAGGCATTTTATTCCTAAAGCCCTGACCTCAAATATTGAAAACCTTGAGGATGAAATGGACACTGATCGTGGGACAGATCTCAGCCCAATTCCCACAGGCTATATATTGATGGCCATGGTGCCAGGGTTGCCACCCCATATAGGTGTAATGTCAGGTAGCCACAGGCATTTTTGGCCATATCGTGTACCCTCTGGTACATTTTAGAGCTTCTTTTGAGATGCTGGTTTTGGATCTCCGACTTGCGCAAACCATTCTGGACGTTAGACTTATACCCATGTATATAAGCCCACAGAACTACCTGTGAAGGAAAAAACAAAACCAAAAAAAAAAAAAAAAACACAAAAACACAACACATTCTTAATTAAAAGGGAATTTTTATTTACTTTTTAAATCATAAAATTTGAGGTAAAATACTTAACTTTCAAATTTTATACAAAATACAGAGCTATCACATACCCCTGGGAAAAATATGTATATTATACATATATTTCTATATAACATTACATCATATATATAATATATATGCCAAAAAAAAGTTGTGTTTTTTGAAGACTTTATAGAAATTGGAACGTCTAAAGGCACTGCACAGATCAGCTAGTATACAGTTATGTACACAAGACGCCCACCTCAATCTGGCGAGGGAGGCAGAAAAACAATATTAGTCATCTCCCCTGTAGCAACACTGAACACCCCGAAACATAAAATAAGGGGGAGGGGGAAAAGAAAAAAACATTTACCACTAAAATAGTTCTAGAAATAAAATTAAAACAAAGTTATACAATGCAATGCTGGAATTACAATAGCAACAATCAGCTAAGTGTTTGGAGGCAATACACAGATGTAGATGAATGATATATGTAATGCTGCCAGCCTGCCACAAGGGGGGCTCTACCTTGTCAAGCAGCTGCTCTAGGGGGGCTTCCATGTGAAATTAGTTTAATTTATTCCAGTTTTTCATAGAGATCCTTGTGGGCTGGACAGGAGTGAGACCAGTATTTCATCACACAATGCTTAACATAACACGCCATGAGAGAACCACTGTCAGGTTTTTATTGATGTCCCTATTCAGAAGATACTCTAATTGTTCTGATCACCAATGTTACGGGGAATGAAACTGAAGGTAAATCCAAACTTTTGAGTTGCCATCAGAACTAGAGGAGAAATCTTCCAAAGGGGGATGCTTTTTTCCTGTCACAACTTTTTAAGAGGGCAAAGGCCTCACATTGGAAAGATAGAGTCTCACTTCCTGTACAGTCTACAGACCAGGAGAGTAAAGAACATAAAAAGCCCCCAACTCCATCTAAAAATGAAAATAAAAGTTTTGGCTTTAAATAGAACAAAAACATAAAAGGCCTTTCAGTTGGCATTACACTGTTTTCCCATCAATTTACCTAAAAAATGTACTTGTTTGATCGATCAAGACCAGAAAGTGATTGAAACGGTAGGTGGCAGAATGAAGACATTTCCATTCTAAGTGGTGTTTTTTTAGATCTAGAGTGGATGACAAGCTTCCAAACATGTCAAATCTATAGCCAGCTTTAAAAGTTACAATAGACCAAAACTGTGCCACCCCAACTGTCAGCAAAGAAGAATTATCCAACTGGCGGCCATGTGCTAAGGCCACTTCAGATGGCCTTTAGAACCTCATTTTCTAACCTGATTTTCATAATATTCATGGACACCATTTTTTTTTTTTAGGTGTCAAGAAATTAAAACAAATTTTAAACAGTATTTGGTCAACAGCCGTCGTACATTATCTTTCCCCCCCCTCCCCCCAAAAAAAAGAGAAAAGTAAAAAAAGAAATAAAAAAAAAATAGAGCTTGCTCCCAATTACATCTAAAACTATGCTTCATTTTATTTTTTAAACAAAAAAAACCCCAAAACAATGAGCATTACGAGGCTCGACCCACTGGATGCCACAAGAGATATCGTTCAATGTAAAATATATTTATCAAAATGATTTCATTAAAATTTTTTTGCAAGAGACAACAGTCCCTTGCAACTAAAATTTATCTGCAGAATAGAAAACAAAGCAAACATTTAATAGACTACCCCACCAAAAAAAAAAAAAAAAAAAAGTTAGGCCCAAAAGCTAACTAAGTCTGTTAAAGGAAAGAGGATTCATAAAAATATTAATACTTGTACACAATGCCTCCATTGAATTTAGCTGAGAGTACATTTAGTGTTAAATCATTCCATACATACAAATAAACAGGTCGTGTTACCATGCATTACATTACCATTCCTTAAAATATTTGGCACTTGTCTGGAGATGAAACAAACTCACCGTCCGCTTTAGTATAAGGGGTAGAGGGACATTTCCCCACCAGCATTTTAAACTGTTGCAATAGCAACTTTTTAACACTAGGAGGGGCTCTTTGTTCGGTACAAGGTTACTTTTGGGCATGGAGATTTACCAGCACCTACTGTAATACAATCTGGCCCATTACTGGCTGGTCCAGTGTGTAAGGCCCTGAGATTTAAAAAAAAAAAAAAAAAAAATTCTTAAAAACAATACAACACAATAGGATGAAGTGCAAGTCCCACCTTCTGTAGACAGACGGTTCCCCCACCTTCTGTACACAGAGGGTTGCCACTTTTAAACCCCTCCTAATAAAAAAAAAAAAAAAAAAAATGTAAATATATATAACTTAATGTTAATATCAAGTTGAACTAAAATTAAAAAACACACATTATACAATAGCAAGCTACACCTGTCAAAAAAGCAGCATCTACCTATACCTGGCACTTGGGAAAAAGAGAATGGATATTGAGCGTTCTGTAAAATACTCCATCCACCACTAGGAGGTCAATGGTTTCGGCCAATAAAAAAAAAAAAAAAAAAAAAAAAAAAAAATTTGGCTTAGGAGCAGCTTTCATGCAAAAAAGGGTCTACATTTTAACTGTTACCAAAAGAAAAATCAGTGAAAAAACAAAAACACGCCCCAAAGTGACATCATTGAGGGTTTGTTTCAAAAGGTTAACACAGCAGTAATTTTAATACTTGAGCAGGAAAAAAAAACAACAAGTTTGTCCAAATAAACTTGCTGAGCCACACATAACAGGAGCAGTTTTGTTGGTACTTTTGCCACCAAGCATACCACAGGAAGGAAACAGTAGACATAATACAGGGTGACCATTTTAGAAGTCCATTGTTATTTTAAATTCTAGGAACTTGAGAAAGGAGATGTAAAATACCCCCCTGGGCCATTAGATAAAGCAGGTATTCCAGCAAGAAAAAAAACACAGCATTCTAAAATAACCAAACAATTACCTTCCTAAAAAAGAGCCTATACTATATCCAGGGTATGAGAACAGAAAGTACAAAAGATTTGAAGTATCAGTTTTAAAACTACTACAAGCCACTTTCACAAGAATTATTATATATATATATATATATATATATATATATATATATATATATATATATATATATATATATTTCCTTAACGGGCAGAATATTAACACCGATATCAATGATCCATGAAATCAATGCATGATCCACTGAATCCATCCATGGAAACAATCCACGGAATGCATCCATGATCCAAGGCAGGGGTCTGCAAACTTTCTAAACAAAAGGGCCAGTTTACCATCCTTCAGACTTTGGGGGGGCACAGGCTGTGGCCATCAGGAGTAGAAAATGTCCCAGCATTAGTGAGTAAACAATGCCCCATCTTTGACGTTAGCGAGAGGAATTGTGCCCCATTGATGTGTCACTGGGAGGACATACCTAACCACACCTAAACCTTTTTTGTTTTCCTTTGGATCAACTGTGGGTAGAGGGTTCTGTATATGAAGGATGATTAAACTTGATGGGCCTGTGTCTTTTCTTCAACCTAGGTTCTTGTAAAAATTATATATTACTACGCAACAACTGCTCATAAGAGATGTTTTAGTACAAGTTAGGATTGCCAAAAGGTTATGCAAACATGGTCCATACACCACAAAATAGAACATGGATGAATGTGTCCATGAAGGAGAGGTGGGGAGCACCGCTTTATACGTAAGAGGAGAAGGTTCTTGCCTGATGTCAACGTATTTGGATCAAGTGGAAGGAATAGCCATTGACCAGACAAGTACACAGATCAGATTGCCAAGGCACCACTCACAGACTAGTATAACTGACTTGAACCATCTTGACTCTATCCATAGCAGCAGAAGCTTAACACACTTGGGCACTACCGTGCTTTCCAGACAGAAACCAAATAGATAAAAAAAAAAAAAAGTACACAGGGCTAGTACGTGTTTAAACTCTGCTTCCTAGATGTGTTTTTCCAGAACGTTCAAAGCAAAAACCTCATCACCAACGAGGCTTCTTTTTTTTATTTGGTGAATGCGCAAGATTTCAGTTGTTTCAAGGTTTTTACTTGGTCACGACTTCTTCCAGGTTTCACATAAAACGGCACAAAGAAAAAAAAAAAAAAGAAAAAAATTTCACAGGGTTAACAGGTTGCAGGAACAGACTCAAAGCTGAACTTATGACTCATAAAGATCAAAGTCACATCCACAGGAAAACTCTTCAGTTTGCAAGAAACGAACACTCACTGTAAATGCAGAGAGTGCTGTAAGGCGTTCACAGCCTGGGCAACGGGTTAGACCGCATTCTTGGATATGACAGTAGGAAACTGAAATCACACAGGGGAATTAAAGATGCTAAAGATACTGACAGCCCCAGAGGGAAGGTGTCCCATTCCTTTTTGTGTTCACTGATCTGTAAAACAACAAAGTGCTGAAAAACGTTTTAGGTGAATTTCACACCCAGACTCCGCAAAGGTAATGGAGCTTTTATAGAAAACTTAAATATTTCCAGTTTTAGCAGGAGAACCCTATTGGAGCTGGGCCAGTAGCTACAAGTGTTTTCACTACAGCTCCCATCAGCTGGTGAAGCCCAGCGCTGCACAGCTTCTTTATAGAAGACCTGCTCCTACACTCTGAAACATGTCTTAAAGTGCAAACCCCCCCCAAAATGTAATATATTGTCACTTACCAATCATTGGATGTGAGGACTATTATTTTTGCTGGGCTCAGGAGAGAGCATGCACGAGTGCCCCCATACCAATCGGCTTGCTCTGGGGGAATTTGGCAGGTGGGGGAAGCCAGGAGTGCTGGCAGTGGACCAGAGAAGGAGGATCAAGGGGTTCTCTGTGCAAAACCATTACATAGAGCAGGTAAGTATAACCGGTGTTTTTTTGTTTTGTTTTGTTTTTTTAAACTGAGCCTTTAAAACTTCAAATACATTTTTATCTGAGACCACTATGCACACAGCTAGGTGCTATATTTACTTTATGCCTTCTAACACTATAGAGCTAGCAATCCAGCACACAACCCGAATCTAAAAAAATAAAAGGGATTCAGATAAATGTATATGCTGCTAGTTTTTCAGTATGGAAAGCATACATTTCAATAGGTGGAAGTGCTTAGTAGCAGGGAAAGTGCTCAACTACCTAAATATAAAAAAAAAAAAAAAAAATTCATGCAAACTGGGAGGGATGTATTTTTTATTAAGCCCCCTTTAGTCTAAAATGACAGCTAATTGAAGATTAGAACATCCTGCATAATGCATAGAGAGAATTGCTTTGCATTTAGGATCTTTTTTTGTTTTCTAAACATTTTTATATACATGTTATTTCATGTTTTAGAAGCTCCATATTTTAAATTGTGTACTTTAATGTACAGCTCTATTTGTCCTTTAAAATTATGGATTCGTTAGTGCAGCCTTTCAACTGGGTTCCTTCAAGTAAAATGCCTAAAAATTACCCAATTATTATAAACAAGCCAGCAGGATTTATGTAAAACTCTTAAGTTTAGTTCCTTTACATTTTTGGAATGGGGTGGAGAGATTGTTGAATTTTAAAGGGTGCCGCAACGGAAAAAACGGTTGAGAAACTCAGACCTGCACTTCATTCAGGGACTCCTGAAAAGCTTCCCTCTAGCAAGGTATACTCACTCTGGAGAAACTGTGCGATAGTTTGAGCTGATAACACCTTCCCCTTGTAACAGTGTTTGGGCATGGCTGATCCGTACCTGGAAGCAAAGAGGAAACACAGCTCGGGAAAAAAGGGTTGGTGAAGTGCATCAAAAGACACAATTAAGCAGTTCCGCCGCTGCTCCCCTGCTGACTTATTAGGACACTTACCTGTCCTGGAATCCAGCCGATGTTGCCATGGGCTCTCTGGTGCTGCCGCTGCCATTCATGGTAGAGGGAACCCGGCAGTGGAGCCGGCTTTCCCAGCCATTCCCTACTGCGCATGCGTGAAGCGCACTGGACTTTCTGAATGGCCCAGCGGCGGGGGGCAGAACTTGAGTGATTGACACGGCAAGATCTCTCAGAAGTGGGGATGGGTGCCCATCAAGCGGTACCTGCTCCCACCCAAAAAGGTGCCAAATGTGGCACCAGGGGGAGAGGCCGATAAGCAGAGCTTCTGCTTTTGGGTGGAACTCGGTGTTAAAGAGTGTCTATGTCCAAGGACATGCAAGATCATTAACGGAACCTGAATGTACTTCCTATCAAATGGATAAATTATTAATACAAGTCTTGATACAAAAAAGGACAGATCATGTCTCGAAGCATCTCACTCGCCACAAAACTGCTGAGATTTCACCCTAGGTGAGGGCAAGCGTCCTTTGCATAGAGAATAAACATGATCTCAATAAATATGGTGGGTAATATCAAAATCACGCTTGGTTTCTCTGACACTCAATGATTAAAGCCTCATGTACACTGCTGCTGCTAAACGGACGTTCAGAGGCAGTTGGACACTTATCAACTGCCCCTGAACTCATTCAATGTTCTTATGTGTACATGTACACCGGTTCGTTTACTGTTGTTTTTAGGCAGTTGCGTTTATAGGCTTTTTTGAAGGAAAAATGAGCTGACGCCAAATGCAATAAACTGTGTTTAGTTTATTGGAGTTTCTCCATATAAAAAAAAAAATTTAAAAAAAAAAAAATTTTTTTTTTTTTTTTTAGAAACGCTTCTAAACACAAAACGCGGCAAAACGGATGTTGGGTTACTGTCTGTCAAGTTAAAACTGATCCGTGTACATGAAGCCTTAGGAACAGATGGGCATTTTTTTCAACTGCTCCTGAACTCTCCTCTATGTTGTTATCTTATCAGTACATGTACACAGGGTCCCTCATAGAAGTTTCTAGGCAATCAAGTTTAGAAACTTTTTTGGGAACACAAAAAATAGGTTCAGAAGCTGAGTTTAGAGGCATTTCAAGCACCAATTGCAGCAACTCGCGTTCAGTCACATTTCGTTTACAGGCGTTTTTGGTTATTTTGAAAAAACGATTCTAAAAACGCAAATGCGGCATGTAAACGAGGCAAAACGGACGTTTTAAACGTGGGTTACTATCTGTCAAGTTAAACCGTTCAGGAGAGGTTGTAAAAAGTTGTCCCCGTGTATATGAAGCCTAACACCTACCTCAAAGTCCATGACATTCTAACTGGATTTTAGTGACTAGAAAAGCCATAGTGGGGTTTAAATGTCAGGGAGGTCACAAACTGAAGAGATCACACCTTGATGAGTGAAGAAAGTATAACGATTATCAGCATTTCCAGCTTTGTTTCCAGAATATTAACTGAAAAGATAGAAATCCTTAAGGGCCAGTTCATACCACATTTTCTGTGTTCCAGATGTGTTTTTGCATGCAAGTTTTAGTTTCTCTCCTTTGTTTTCTTCATCTCAGCTGAGGACATGTGCGTTTTTGATGCGTTCCATACACACACGAAAAAAAAAAAAAAAGATGCAGCATGATCTACTCGTTAAACACTGTGTATGCATTTTTGATGCAGAATAAAAAAAACACACTGGGCTGCATCTGGTGTGAATCAGCCCCAATACAGGACAGGTGAAAAAAAATTTCAATTGTATAAAACGTGTGCAAAAAACAGCCAGCTGCTTTTGAAGGCTACTAACCGGTAAAATATTCTATTGACATTTTAGAGATTTTCAGAAACTTCAAAAGTAAGGTTTCTGTGCCAAAGTTTCCCCTACCTGACATTAGGAGTATCTCCCAGTGCTGGGAGAGAAGCTTCAACAGATCTTAAAAAGTGAAGAACACAGAAAATCTGTTACCGTCTCGTTTCCAACAAGGAAAAAAAAAAAAACTCCACACTTTAATACCAGCATGTCAGAGGTTGGCTCCAAAGTTAGATCTCTGGTTTTTACTAGCTGAAGACTGACAGGGTGCATCCTCTCCTGCTGGGCATTGTGGACTTACTCATTAGGCCACTACTTTACTACAGCTCTGCAGGAACCCAGTAGCAATGTATTAGTGGCAGAACAGCACACAGTGGGGATGCAGCCATCTGACAGCCAGAATTGTCAGAAGCACAAGAATGTTCAGCAGATGTAGCACTTCAAGTGAGCAAAGAATAAGTCAACTCCAGATGGACTGCCCAAGTAGAACAACTTCTTCAGGCAAGCTGGACAACATACATGTACAATGCTGACTGGCTTCTGGGTTTGGGAAGCCCACTGCCGACCAGAGCAGTGATTGGTCACAGAATGAGTACGGCAGCTGATTTTGGCTAGTCAGCTGAACGGATGTGTCCAATCACCAAAAACACAGAAATGTGTACTGTGAACTGCGATCTGCCCGTTTCTTCTCCCTGAAAAGCAGGAAGAAAAAACAGCCAGATAGTAAAGTAAAAGCAGCACATTATGCACATGGTTAGGCACACAGTTAACCCCTTAATTGCACCTAGATGTTGGCCCCTTCCCAGAAGGTGTCATTAGTACAGTGTACATTATCACTGATCATTGTATTAGTGTCACTAGCGACCTCAGTGTCAGTTAGTGACCCTCCCAGCCAGTGTCTGTGGCGCCAGATTGCCTGCCCCACTATCAGTCACACTACAAGTTGTTGATCACCGCCATTACAGAATAGCCTCTATGGATAAAACTATAAACTTCACACAAACCAATCTATATATACTTATTGTTTCGTTTTTAATTCTTACCAAAGACATGTAACAGAATACAATTTGACCTAAATTTATGAAGAAATTAGATTTGATTGGATGCTTTTTATTACAGAAAGGTGAAAAAATACAACATTGTGTCTTTTTTCATTTATATGATAATTAAAACAAAACAACAAGGCAGTGATCAAATCCCACCAAAAGAAAGATCTACTTGTGTATTGGAGGGGGGGGGGGGGGGGAAGGGATGCAATTTAATTTATGTACAGCGTTGCATGACTGTGCAATTACCAGTTAAAGCAGCGCCGAACAGCAAAAAAATGCCCTGGTCACGAAGGGGTGGTGGTGGTGTAAAACCTTTGGAGGTTTAATCACTTAGCAAAATAGGTCTACAATGGGATCCTTGATGAGGTATACAACTAGATATGTTACCTAATCACTGGCTTAGAAAATTGTAATATTTAAAGCTTTGGTTTTTGGCTGGGATTTATTATCAGGAATGTTCCAAGCATCAAAGAGGAAACACAAGCAGACTTCTGCTAAAAAGGAGGCAGCAGACAAAGTGACTATGACCAGCAACTTAAGAGTCTTTGTTTAACATCCCTCAACTTCCTGAGTTCTCTCAAGTCTGCTTCCTGTAGGTCACCAAACCACAAGTTACACATCCTGAAGTTTTTGTCATGAATCACAACTCAAGAGCCTTTAAAACTATGACAGACACAAACATCAATAAAATGCTAGGCAAGCACAACACAACTTCACCCCCATTCCAATTGGCCCAGCTGAACAAGAGGTAGTACAATCATTTGAGAAGTTAGCAAAGTACTGCTGTTTTAAACTTTGTGAGGCATTAAAGAAAAAAACATCACAGTGCTGACATCACAGGGGAACATAGACTGAATATATGTTAAATACCACCCTGTTCTGGAGCCCCTACAAGCTATGTTGTAGTGTCAGGTTTAGACCAAATGCACCTCCTCAAAAACCCAGAAAAAGAAAAAAAGGAAAAAGGAAAAAAAAAAAAAAAAAAGTTCAAAATGTAAAAAAGTACGTCAAAAACCAAGGGAGTGTTTGAAACCCTAAATCCTGTATTCAAAACTGAAAAAAAAACAAACAAAAAAATAACTTCACTCTGAATTGGATACTCCTAAGTTATGATTGAAAAGAGTATTCACCACAACAAACCAAATGTAAAAGTATTTTTCCTTTTCCCATCTAGCAAACAGACATGGGTTGTTGAATTTAAACCTACCCCCTCCCACCTTGAGTGAGAAATCTTTCCACTTAAAAAAAACTCAAAAAATAAAAAATAAAGAAGATATACATAAGCATCACCTGCAATGTCAGCGAAGTCCAGGAATTAATACAACCAAACCTTTAACCTCAACCTTTCTGCAGCAATGCTACATTGAGATTACAAAATAAAAAAATAGATATATTTATATAAAATACATGTTCCAGTACTAGGAGTCAGTGGCAGCGACAGCCTTTGTTTCAGTTGGAAGGTCAGTAACACGCAAGCCACTGATGATGCAGCTGACTTTTCGGCACTCTCGTTCCTCAACGCCCTCTGCTTGTCGCTCTCCGTTCCAAAGGCGTTTAAGGCGAAATTTGGGGGGCAAAGAGTCCTCCCTCTTTTCTACCACAACAGTATTAGTAGAAGTGTCCTTAGCTGCCTTGTCTCCAGCCTCAGCTGGTTGTTCTGTACCCTCCTTGGGGTAGTTAACTTGAGGTGAAACTGTGGGGAAATTTAGCCAGGAAGGGGTAGCAGGTTTGATAAAAGTATGCCGGTCCTTCTCAGCATCTGTTATTGAAGGTTTCTCTTCTTCATCGCTCTCAAAATCTTCTTTGTCTGAAAATTCAGCTTCCGCCTCAGAGATAGCCTCCTCCTCCTCCTCCGACACTGGCTCCACCTTCACGGGTGGTAAGGGAATTTGTGGAGGAAGAGGCCTCATAGCCTCTGGAGTTTGGGGTTGCTCCCTATTCTTCCGTCCCATTGGAGGAGGCTGCAGCTTGATAGGGAATGCTTGTTGCTCCTCAGGAGGATAAGGGCGCTGGGGTGGTGGCATCATGAAGCTGGGCATTCTTGGTATAGTCCGTGGACTAAGGTGGTAGTTAAATACAGAGCAAGCCTGAGCCTGCAGGTAGTGTTTCATCTCTTCAGGATTGAAGTTAAAGCAGCTGCCACTCTGAAACGCTGGGCTCAGTCCAGGGGAGGGACTGTAAGAAAAGACTGTTGGAGTCAAAGACAAGGCTGGGGAGATGGGCATATTAAGTAAGCCTCCACGTCCTGCAAGAGGAGAGATAGCAAAAGGACTGTGGGAATCTGCATACATTCCAGGCATTGGGAATACTGGAAGCATAAGTTCAGATTTATGCTTCTGAAGGCCGTGGGTGCCAGGGCCAATTGTGTTTCGCGAGGACATTAGTTCTGCGCTGCGGCGCCATTCTGAGTGTAAGTCTTCAGGTTCTGAAGGCATCTGTTTGCGTTCACCAATATCATTCAAGGATTCACGGCTGGACTGTGCTGTGGAGCTCCCAGAGAAACGACTGACGTGGGCATCTTCATTAGGGGAGTCCAGAGGAGAAAAGTGAAAGTGGGAGGAGGCTGAAGGAACTGGAGGAGCACTCTGAGGAACACCACCTGCAAAACAAGAAGGATCATCAGTCAAAAAATAAAAAATTATATAATAACATTTTTAATATTAATGTATATTAATTGTCTGGCTCTCATGGCAACTCTGGCTTAAACACAGATTTAGAACAAGCATGCAGAACACACATGTTCTGATTGCATTCCAGCTTAACCAGCTGCATGCTTGTTCCAGGTGTGAAGCTCAAAGTATTATGGCCCGTACACACGATCCGAAGATCGTACGACCATTTTCGCTTAATAGTCGCAAGTAGTAATTAAATAGTTAAATGAAGTCACGAAAATTCTCGGACGACACAAAAAAAAAAAAAAAAAAAATATCGGAAGTGATGTCATGTGTTATAATGTCTTTGTATTGAAATTTTTGGACGACCACTATACTGACCAACCAAAAATCTTACGATCTGGAATCGTACGAGGAAAATTTTTGTGCATGCCCGATCGAATAAGATCGGATGAACGGTCGTGAAAGTAGTGTACACACGATCCGAAAATCGTACAATCCTTACTCAGGCGACCGTTTTTGTACAATATTCGGATCGTGTGTACGGGCCATTAATGGCTGATAGTCAGGCATCTAGAATTTTAAAAATGAGAACAGTAACAGCCTCCGTATTTCAAAAAAGTGACAGTACTCCTTAAAGTTATTTACAATTTTCAATACCCTTCCTAAAAAAGAAAGCAATGCACACATGTCCCGATGCCGCACTGCTGAACTCCTTTAGGTTGAAGAATGAAACTTTCCCAAAAGGTCACTTCAGGTAGTGCAAATAATGGTGTCCCCGTTATGCTCTGTGGTTTCCAGCCCATATGGACACAATGAAGGTATACAGCAAGGACCACCACCATCATTAAACACTCTGGAAGCATCACATGAAACTCCTTTAACCTAAAGAAGTAACACCATGCTGGCAGTGAGACAGGCAAACATTAAGGGCTCATTTACACCTGGATCAGTCTGAAAAGCGAGTGGTGCAGGTGCCCAATTACATCTGAGAGTGCGAAAGTTTTTAATTTTCCAGAAAATGGTGACAGTCACTTTAAACTATATCTGCTATACACAAAATACGTTTTACGTCATCAGTTACATAATCTGGTATAAAGTGTTGACGGTTGTTATATACCCCTTATTTGGATACAATTGAGGTTTTGATGTTCGTTATTTTACATATAAAAAAATTTATAAATTAAGGGTAATGTTCTATGTGATCACATACTCAGTTTTCAGCAGCATAAGGTGGGGGTGGAGACTATAGGGGGGGTATTTCAGCAGGCAGCAGAGTAAGAACAATTGATCTTCCTTGTAAAGAGCTGTACAGGGGAGCATGTCAGCACAGGTCCCAGCTGTTGGAGGACGAGTCTCTGAATATGCTAGAGCAGAGGTCCCCAAACTTTCAGTGCCAGATTGTCCTTCAGACTTTAGTGGGGCCGGACTGTGACCATTGGGCATAGAAAACAGCCTGCCTCAATGGGATTTAACAATGCCTTAGGCTTGGCCGTCAGTGGGGGCAAGTAAATGACATGAGGTCAGAAGGAGGAGGATTAGTGTCCCATGACTGGTATTGTTGGGAGGAAAAGTGCTCCATTGCTGGTGACAGTGGGAGGAATCGCGCCCCATCTTTGGGGGCCAGATAACAAAAAAAACAAAAAACGACTAGTACCCCATCGTTTGTACCATGGGAAGGAATGGTAGCTTTGGAGACAAGTGTGCTAGAGAATCGACACTCCAAAAAAGCACCAGTCCCCCAACATAGAGCCCTTCCTCCTAGCACATCATAGCCCTCTCCTCTTCACGGAGTGTCTAATCACTGTCTGTGCAGGCCGGCCTCTACATAACCTTTTATATAGCAGCTGAGGGAGGAGAAAAGAGAAATATAGAGTGTCATGAGTGACAGCTCTGAGTTTTCTCACACCATATCCAAGATAGCGGGCCAGTAGCAGCCTCTGGTTTTTTTGGAGGACTACACTGTACTCTCCAAGGCAACTTTTACAGGTAAAGGATACACATTAAATGCGCAGGTAGGCTTATGGGAAGATGGTTGTTGTGATTGGTCTGGTGATGTTTTTTGTTTGTTTTTTTTAAAAGTTGTCTTAGGTGGCATCATCCTATATAGTGTGACTTATTTACTGGGTACAGCACAGAGCTACAAACACAGACAGTGCTGTGATACTGAACTCACAGCCCAGGTGAAAGTCAGATCCTATAAATTTTAGCAACAGTCAATGAGGATTTCCTCTGTGCCACCTTCTCCAGTTGGTTTTCAAACAGAACAGCACCACAGCCTCACCCGGACTCCTCAGATTTGTTGACACATTTTACTCCAAAAACTGCTTTATCACAAAAAACAAAAAAAAAAAAAAAAAAAAAAAAAAAAAACACACACCACACCAAACTTTACCCAGAATAAAGAATCTCCTTCTGAGAACAAAATTCATATACTCAGAAATGAGGTAGGGAAATTCCTCCAGACCTAAACACTTTTACAGAAAAAGAGAAGTACATTGCTCAACTATGTAGGACACAGACTCAGGCTTCCTAGGTAAAATAATAAGGAAGGAGGTAATCTTGTAAAAGGGCAGCACGGCAATAACTGTAAGTCCTAAGTGTAGTGTGGAACCTCAGTAGATTTTCATAAAGTGTGTCTTACCAACAGCCTTCATTTTATTTCTCTACGTTAGTCCTGCTACCCACATGAAAGTGCTTTTATGCATCACAATCTACGTATTTAACTCCCTTTCTACATCTCACTGCATTCCCACCGCTTTATCTGTGTACTTTCTAATAATCTGTTCATAGAATTCTCATTATACTCCATCTGACAACACTCTGTATATATTCTATAAGCAGATAACATTTAATATGGATAACCATAAAGAAATAAAAAAATAAAAAAATGTGAAACAGCAAGGAAAAAAAATGGAGAAATTGCATTAAAAAGGTTCTTTGAAATGTCACATTGATAACAAAAATATGCAGGTTTACCATTTGGTCTGATGTTGATGAAAGGATAATTGGGCATGACCAGTTTGTTGAAGTTAAATTTATAGGTGAACCTCTTCCCCTTTGTTTTATGCAGGATCCTTTTATTGTAATAATATCTGAAAATGATGAACAACATGTAAGCAAACAGAAAAAAAATAAATATAGATCAAACAACATTTCCATAGTGGTATAAAGTTATCCAGTGGTATGAGGAGAATGCCGTAAACACTGAACATGGCTGTTGACGCCAGCCGTGGCTGAAACCATCACAGGTGCCCAACTATGAAAGAGAAAAATATGATGATTTTTGGTATAATTTCCTCACCTTTACCAAAACGATCGCTGACCAACTGATATTGGTTAAGCGCCAAAATAAGCCCAAGTTAATTTACCTGGAACCTCTCTGTAATCTACACAGGCTAAAAGAGTGGGCAGTGCTCATTACCAGACCTGGCCTAGCAAGGAGAGGATATAACCATCCCCTCACAGAAAATGGAGGTGTTCATGTATAGCACAACCAAGGCTCCCAAAACAACTTTGGAAAGCTTGTGCCCAGGAACAGACGGGCATACATTGTATCCTGCATTTTACATTAAAGAAAAACTCCCACTTTTACTAAAAAGGTCAACAGAACATAAAAATGCACACATTGATACTTTATTATTAAAAATTTACCTTTAGGCCCCTTTCACACGAGGCAGACTCCGCTTCCACGGAGCCCGCCTCTGTTCGCCGACTCAGCGGGAGATCTGTCCGTTGATCTCCGCTGAGCCGGCGGATGACAGGTCCCTCTCTGCTCACTGAGCGGGGAGGGGCTTGTCAGGCGCCGCTGCCGCCTATGGAGGGATCGGATGAAAACGGACAGCATGTCCGTTTTCATCAGATCTCACCCGATCCGATAGCGACGGACCAGGCCATAGGGCCATCCGTCTGCGGACAGGTCTCCGCTGACATCCGTCGCTCCATTGGCTAACATGGAGTGCCCGTTCAGGTCTGCCGTCAAAACTGACAGGCGGACCTGAACGATCGTCCGAAAGGCCTTAGATTTCAAATCAGTAGTCACCATTTTCTAAAACTGCCACCAAAATAAAAATGGTTTTGCCATCTCATCAGGGGGGGTGTTTGAGTACAGAACTCCTTCAGAAAGCCAACCTTCCACTTGTGTTAGCACACCCCCCTCAACCATTGTAATTGACTTGTAGTCTTCAGAGAGCTATGAGGGTGAACGCCCATAGTCCATTGATATTTCTACCCAGTTAACTGCATGCCCATACGAGGTATAGAGCCTACAGGAGCTGGACATTGCACCGTGATCTGCTGATTATGGGTGCAATGCTCTGCAGGCATCATAGAAAATAAAAAAATGCATTTATTTATTTAAAAGGAAATAATTCTTTAAAGCAAAACATGCGATGACTGCAATCCACGTTCAAGGGGTGACTGCTCCGACAGGGTCTATCAGATTGCCAAGTTGCCAGTTTGTGTGGATTTGTACTTTACAGCGCCTTGAAAACTTTCCACATTTTGTCATGTTACAACCAAAAACGTAAACGTATTTATTGGGAATTTATGTGAGACCAACACAAAGTGGAACAGAATTGTGAAGTAGAAGGAAAATGAGAAAAATATATATTTGTTCACAAATATGTGAAAAGTGTAGTGTGCATTTGTATTCAGCCCCCCCCCCCCAGTCAATAATTTGCAAAACAGCTTAAACCTCTGTCAGACTGAATGAAGAGAGTCTGAACAGCAATTTAAGTCTTGCATCAGATTCTCAATTGGATTAGGTCTGAACTTTGACTGGGCCAATCTAAACCATTCCATTGTAGGTCTGGCTGTATGTTTAGGGTCATTGTCCTGCTGGAAAGGGAACCTCCACCCCAGTCTCAAGTCTGTTGCAGACTTAAGCTGGCCATACACCTATAGATTATCTGCAGATTTTCTATGGTTAGATAGAAAATGTGCAACAGATCTCTCCATGTTCGCTGAACTGTGTGGATGGAGGAATCTCCCACTTTTTCCATCTAACCATAGAAAATCTGCAGATAATCTATAGGTGTATGGCCAGCCTAACAGGTTTTCTAAGATTGCCCTGTATTTGGCTTCATCCATCTTCCCATCAACTCTGACCAGCTTCCCTGTGCCTGCTGAAGAAAATCATCCCCACAACATGATGCTGCCACCACCACATTTCACGGTGGGGATGGTGTGTTCAGGGTGATGTGCAGTGTTAAATTCCAGCCACACAGAGTTTTGCTCTTAGGCCAAAAAAGTTTTTGGTCTCACCTTCTTTTTAGCTGTGTACCCCACATGGCTCCTGGCAAACTGCAAAATGGGACTTCCTATGGCTTTCTTTCAACAATAGTTGCTTTCTTGCCACTCTTCCATAAAGGCCGGATTTGTGGAGTGCACGACTAATAGTTGTCCTGTGGACAGATTCTCCCCCCTGATCTGTGGATTTCTGCAGCTCCTCCAGAATTACCATGGGCCTCTTGGCTGCCTCTCAGATTAATGCTCTCCTTGCCCGGCCTGTCAGTTTAGGTGGACAGCCAGGTTTTGGTAGGTTTGCAGTTGTGCCATACGCTTTCCGTTGATTGAACAGTGCTCCGCGATATGTTCAAAGCTTGTTTTTTTTTTACCCCACACAATAGCTGTATTTATACTGAGATTAAAAATTGCACACAGGTGGATTATTTACTAATTAGGCGACCTCTGAAAACAATTGGTTCCACTAGATTTTCATTAGGGGTAACAGAGTAAAGGGGGCTGAATACTAATTATACATACATACATATATATACATACACACACACACACACATACACACATACATACATATATATATATATACTTCCACTTCACAATTATGTGTCACTTTGTGTTGGTTTGTTACATAAAATCTCAACAAAATATATTTACGTTTTTGGTTGCAACATGACAAAATGTGGAAAATTTCAAGGGGTATGAATACTTTAAGCGCTGTACATTGTAGGGAGAACCCAACCTAACAGTTCAATACACACTTTCTCAAGCAGTCAATATATTCAAATACAAGGCTAACAAGTCAGCGGGGAGGTGCTCTTGACTCCTAGCACACTGAACTCTGATGTAACTTAATGCATTATCTACACTGTAAAGACAAAGTCCACACGCCCATTGTACGCAAGACAGATACCAAGGCTAGCCAGCTTGTACTGTAAGGAAGAGGGAGAGATAGAGGAAGTGTCCTGTCCTCGTGGCTGGGACACGGATGCTGCTATCAGCTGTAAACATTTGTGATGAGAGGCCAAAGGCTGCTTAGAAAGCACTCGTGCAGCTTCATACACACAGCTAAATCCGGTCTATTGCTTTTCACGCTATAGACACAGAAAACAGCCTGCAGGAAAAACAAAGTCTGTTACACAGTACATTTCCCATAATACTTCGATAGCAGAGCAGTATGGGAGCTGTTAATACCAGCGTGATTTGAAAGACGCAAGTACCAAGACTTCATCTTTATTCATGGTTCACTACTGACCAAACAAAGGGATGTGGAACAAGCATGCAGCCAGTAAATGTCAGGGTACCCAACCCACATGCTTGTGCTGGATTGGCAACCCCCTATGTAAGGGCACTTTTACAGAGGGCGGTGTCTGCATCGATCAGCGGGGGATCCATGAGCAGATCACCTAATGAATCGGAGCTGAAATGGGATGAATGTCAGTTTTTAACATTCGTACCCCTTAAGCTCTATGGGCAGTTTAATGTAAAAGGACCCAATGTAAAATGCTACCGCTGATCCCCCACACAGAGGTTTGCAAAAACTAGACTTTTTGTGTAGGACCTGGGTGGGAACTCAAAGGTATGCGGGTGTAAACAGAGAAGTCTCTTTACATCTGCCTGTCTACAGAGTTGCATGGAGCTTCTGATCAGGTTCAACTGACAAGCAGACGTGATCGCAAGCCCCTGTGAAAGGGCCCAAAGTATGTATGACAGTAATAGGGCGTGCACCTTTAAACAAAAAAAAGATCCCCCTGCAGGTTTAAATCATAATCATGTCAGCCTATAGAATGAAACCCTCCAGCAGCACCCGGTCACCTGACAGGGATCCTATCTTCACATGCACAGGTTGCGAAGCAGATTTTACTACCACTTTAACGTATGATTGGGAAAAAGTACTCAGAGGTGAAATTAAAAGTTTTGGTTTATCCCAAACATCTGTACAGAACAAAATGTCACGATTCTGCAAGTTTTATTGCCAAAATATCAGTAACAGTACCGCATTCAAGAAGCCTTAAAAAGTGCATGTGAAAACCCTAAAGTTATTGGTTACATTATTCCACCCTTGACAGGAGATTCCTTTTAGTATTTTCTTTTATTACAGGCTTCCTTTTCCTTGGATTTGTACCGGTTGATCCTGACACTATGAGCACTTCCCCCATACCTCTGGGAGCATCAATTTCGCTGGTTCCTCCCTCTGACCTCGAATCGTTGCAGTCACATGAGGTCTGAGGTACCAGTAAGAACTGTAGGAGGACCCAAGAAATCAAATAATCACAGAAGTCTTGATTCCCGGTGGGGGAGTTCTCTGCAAACTTGAGTGGCATGGGCAAGAAGAAAGGTTTTCATGGTATGTGAATGAATGAAAGCATTTTACAATGTGACAGGGTTTCTAAGTGAGAGACTATTCAGGAGCAGCAGTAATACTGTAGGCCACATACTTCCGCTGCGGTCTTCGGAGTACAAATGCGCACACACGCACAGTCCTTACATACAGTGAACCCACTGAAGGACGAATCCCATGACCACAGAGCGATAGCAAGGGACATGTAGTTCAGTACAAGCTGGCCAGGTCACAATTTAAAGTGGTGCTCCAACAGCTATATTGTCATGGGCGACAACGCTCATTGTACTTTATGAAGGAGCAGTGTTGTTACCTTAGGGCAACAAGCATAACATTTACTAAAGGAAAACAAAAATGTTTAGGGTCTATATACAGTGTCTCACAAGAGTGAGTACACCCCTCACATTTTTGTAAATATTTTATTATATCTTTTCATGTGACAACACAGAAGAAATGACACTTTGCTACAATATAAAGTAGTGAGTGTACAGCTTGTATAACAGTGTAAATTTGCTGTCCCCTCAAAATAACTCAACACACAGCCATTAATATATAAACCGCTGGCAACAAAAGTGAGTGTACACCCCTAAGTGAAATGGTCCAAATTGGGCCCAATTAGCCATTTTCCCTCCCCGGTGTCATGTGACTTGTTAGTGTTACAAGGTCTCAGGTGTGAATGGGGAGCAGGCGTGTTAAATTTGGTGTTATCGCTCTCACTCTCTCATACTGGTCACTGGAAGTTTAACATGGCACATCATGGCAAAGAACTCTGAGGATCTGAAAAAAAGAATTGTTGCTCTACATAAAGATGGCCTAGGCTATAAGAAGATTACCATGACCCTGAAACTGAGCTGCAGCACGGTGGCCAAGACTATACAGCGGTTAAAAAGAACAGGTTCCACTCAGAACAGGCCTCGCCATGATCGACCAAAGTTGAGTGCACGTGCTCAGCGTCATATCCAGAGGTTGTCTTTGGGAAACAGACGTATGAGTGCTGCCAGCATTGCTGCAGAGGTAGAAGGGGTGGGGGGCCAGCCTGTCAGTGCTCAGACCATACGCTGCACACCGCATCAAATTGGTCTGCATGGTCGTCGTCCCAGAAGGAAGCCTCTTCTAAAGATGATGCAAAAGAAAGCCCGCAAACAGTTTGCTGAAGACAAGCAGACTAAGGACATTGATTACTGGAACCATGTCCT
The DNA here is from genome assembly GCA_037952925.1 of Lithobates clamitans. Lineage (NCBI taxonomy): Eukaryota > Metazoa > Chordata > Amphibia > Anura > Ranidae > Lithobates > Lithobates clamitans. The sequence goes on along the minus strand of JBBGZY010000480.1, from coordinate 2,089,034 downwards.
GTGGTCTGATAAGACCAAGATAAACTTATTTGGTTCAGATGGTGTCAAGCATGTGTGGTGGCAACAAGGTGAGGAGTACAAAGACAAGTGTGTCTTGCCTACAGTCAAGCATGGTGGTGGGAGTGTCATGGTCTGGGGCTGCATGAGGGCTGCCAGCACTTGGGAGCTACAGGTCATTTAGGGAACCATGAATACCAACATGTACTGTGGCATAGTGAAGCAGAACATGATCCCCTCCCTTTGGAGACTGGGCCGCAGGGCAGTATTCCAACATGATAACAACCCCAAACACACCTCCAAGATGACCACTGCCTTGCTAAAGAAGCTGAGGGTAAAAGTGGTGGACTGACCAAGCAAGTCTCCAGAGCTAAACCCTATTGAGCATCTGTGGAGCATCCTCAAAAGTAAGGTGGAGGTCTCTAACATCCACCAGTGCCGTGATGTCATCACGGAGGAGTGAAGAGGACTCCAGTGGCAACCTGTGAAGCTCTGGTGAACTCCATGCCCAAGACAGTTAAGGCAGTGCTGTAAAATAATGGTGGCCACACAAAATAGACACTTTGGGCCCAAATTGGTCATTTTCACTTAGGGGTGTACTCACTTTTGTTGCCAGCGGTTTAGACATTAGTGGCTGTGTGTTGAATTATTTTGAGGGGACAGCAAATTTACACTGTTATACAAGCTACACACTCACTTTATATTGTAGCAAAGTGTCATTTCTTTAGTGTCACATGAAATGATAAAATACATTTACAAAAATGTGAGGAGTGTACAGCACTCACATTTGTGAGATACTATACATCACTGCAGCGTATTACTACACACTGCGTTAAAGGCAGCCAATTAATGGCAACATTTTCATCTGTTTAACCCCCAGAAGCAAAAAAAAAAAAAAAAAAAAAAAGCGTGAATGGACTCTAGGCTTAAAGGCTGTTACCAAGTACTGACAAGGTTTTGTACATTTTAGGTTTTACTCCCTTTAATCTGTTATAGTGCTTAAATATTATATGCAGATGTGTTTCATGTGTACGTTTGTTCCCCGCAGGGGACACATTAAATATTTTTCCCTTTGTCTAAAAAAGTAATTTGACCAGGAGTGTCCAAACTTATACTTACGACTGAATATAATATGATACCCAAGGCAGCCTGCAGCAAAATTCCAGTTTTAAAACGAATGAAAAAAAAAAACCACGCACACCTTCCTACGTCTTTTCCAATACGGACATGATACATGCAAAGTCAGTGGGAGGAAATGTATCAGAATTGGAAGAAAAAAAAAAAACAAACAAAAAATGCATGTGCTTCTCCGCTTTGGAGTCACGACTGCTGTACAACATCCAAGTACAAGGATGTTTGCTGCCCATGCAAGGGACTGCACAGGTGGCTGTGGGGGAGGCATAGGGAGGAAGCATAGGTAACAAATAGGATTGGATGGGGAAAACACTTGTATTTAACCTTATTTTATCTGTAAAAAAAAAAAATAAAAAATAAAAAATCAGTGATTAATTCCATTGACTACCTTTCTAAAATGCAGATCATAAGGCAGGCCACAGATTATGTGATTTTTTTGATTCTCCCATCAACAAAGTCAAGCGCAGGCAGCTGTCCCTGCAGGGAGAACACAACGATTACTGCTAGAGGCCATAGCCGCTGGCAATAATTGAATGCTAAAAATCAGACACGCAGGCTGTACCCAGACAACCGATGGATCGACTTGGGTACAATCAGCCTGTCTAGATGGTTAGAATATCAGCTAGACCCTGCTGAACCGGCTGAGATTCAAGCAAACTCTGGCCGGCTTAAACCCCAATGGAGTTGCAGATAAAGTAAAAAGGTACCCACAGACGGGTCGAAGCACCAAACAGCTTGACAGAAAGTGGATGTAAAAATTGACCGAGCCAGGTGGAAGTTTATCCACCAAACAGTAACAACGTCCTATGAGATGAAGTCATTGTTCAGGTAGTGAGGCAGCTGCGGGTACAGCGGTGACCTGGATACAATGGCCGGCAGTGGAGACTGTTCCATCCATGATGTTTAGCATGAATGGCGAGATACACTGATTTTTTTTCTTGCCCGGCACACAGCCTTTGGACTATCACAAAATCCTCTTGTTGTGTTCACAGATATCCATGTACTTCTATAAATACTGCTTCCTATGCTTGGCCACTCCTCCGCATAAATGAACAAAGGTCAAAAAATAGATCTACCCTGTATTAAACTGGAGCTTTTATCAAAAGAACACCATCACCCACATGATTACTTTTACAAAGCTGGTCACCTGTGGGAAAGAAATAAAAATAAAAATCTAAACACACAACTTTCTGGCAGCCCAAGTATTGAAAAGCTGCTGCTTATCTGCTCCCTAGCTGTCTTAAGTAATCAACCATCAGATACATTGAAAACTTGGGTGTGCCCCCCCCCCCCCCCATAGCTGCAGTGGTTTTTACCACCAGCTCATCTGTCCTACAGGTACATATGAGCCAGCAGGAGGAACCAAAGCAGCTGGGGGGGGAATCAACAAACCAGGAAACAGCCAGGGAGCAGAAGCTTTCCAATACACGGGCATAGAAATGCTTATTTTAAAAGGTGACCTATTCTGTAGTGGCTTTGTGATAGTTTTAGAAGGGGTTAACCACTTAAGCCCTGGACCATTTGGCTGGCCAAAGACCAAAGCACTTTTTGCGATTCGGCACTGCATCGCTTTAACTGACAACTGCGGTCGTGCGATGTGGCTCCCAAACAAAACGGACGTCCTTTTTTCCCCACAAATATAGCTTTCTTTTGGTGGTTAAAAAAAAAAAAAAAAAGCGACAATTTTGAAAACAAAGCAATATTGTTTTACTTTTCGCTATAGTAAATATCCCCAAAAAATATATATAAAAAAAACATTTTTTTCCTCAGTTTAGGCCGATACATATTTTTGAGAAAAAAAAAAAAAAAGCGTTTGATTGGTTTGCGCAAAAGTTATAGCGTCTACAAAATATGGGATAGTTTTATGGCAATTTTATTATTATTTATTTTTTTTACTAGTAATGGCGGCGATCAGCGATTTTTATCATGACTGCGACATTATGGCGGACACATCGGACACGTGCCGCTATTTTGGGACAATTCACATTTATACAGTGATCAGTGCGATTAAAAATGCATTGATTACTGTGTAAATGTGACTGGCAGTGAAGGGGTTAACCAGGAGGGGGCACTGCAGGGATTAAGTGTGTCCTAGGGATGTGTTCTAACTGTGGGGGGGCGCTACGTGTGACATCACTGATCACCGCTCCCGATTACATGGAGCTGTTATCAGTAACAGTGTCACTAGGCAGAACGGGGAAATGCTTGTTTACAGTAGCATTTCCCCGTTCTTCAGCTCTGTGAGACAATCGCGGGTATCCTCGCGGACATAGAGTCTGCGGGACCCGCGATCACACACGGAGCTTGCGGCCGGCGGCGCGCACGCAACCACACGGAGACAAATTTAAAAAGGGATGTACAGGTATACCCATTCGCACAGCCGTGCCATTCTGCCGACGTATGTGTACATGCGGCAGTCGGCAAGCAGTTAAAAGCGCCCGTGTAGCGCCTCTGCAGAAGCCAAAAAAATTTGAAGCTTTGGGCAGATTTTTAATTTTTATAGAGCAAGAAATGTTTTAAGGGATTATCCCACCAGGTAGGATTTCCCCACACTTCCCATCCTGGATACACAACAGGAAATCTTTCCAAAATCAGGGGAAATTCCCACCAAGTCGTCAACCTAATAGGCTTCCCCACTGACAGATTTCCCCTCTATTAGGCCACTTTCACACTGATGCATTTTACAGGTGGTTTTTGTGCTAAAACTAGTGCCTGAAAAGTGCCTCTTCTGCAGCCCCAGTTTGAAAGCCTGAGTGCCTTCACACTGGGGAAGTGCGCTTGCAGGACAGGAAAAAAAAAAAAAAAAAAGTCCTGCAAGCAGCATTTTGGGGTGGTGCGGGAGCTGTATACACAATCGCCCCTAAAGCGCCCCTTCCATTGAAGCCAAAGCACCTGCAAAGCACTTCAGCAACAGCGCTTTGAACCCCTTTTGACCGCTAGCGGGGGTTAAAGGTGCCCTATCAATGCCCCCCCCCCCCCCCCCCCCCCCCAAGTGTGAAAGTGGCCTTAGTGTACTGAAAACTGAAAATAAATAAAAGATTAGGAAAGGACAAAACTTACCAGGAACACAGACTACTGAAAACCTGACAGGGGTTCTACCCCTCTCACACTAAAGTCTATTTTCTGCTCAACATACAATTAAAGTGCATCGATTCAGAGCTCCATTGTGGGACCTACAGCATTGGCAATGGTCATATGCCCCCCTACTACCCACCCTCAGTCCGTAAATTCTTATCAGACCATAATATCAATGTCTTTCATTTGGTCAATCAACTTGCACCAAAAAAGACCAAAACAGCGATTAAGATGGGCAAGTATTGCTGCTTCTATTATTAAAAGCATTAAATCCAGCATGAGGTTCTTCTCAGACCCAACCCTAAGACCTATTACTATTCAAATGAGAAGGCTACAATCCCAATGTGAACATATACTGAACACACACTACAGCTCCCACATAAAAAAGTTATATTCAGCTGCTCCTCCATTTCAAAGCAAATCTCTTTGGAGGTGTGAGATCTCATGAATAGAACATTGTGAACAGGGAATATACTTAAATCTGACACCTGTACAAGGAATTTAGCCTGGAGAAGACCCACCCAGTGTCATTATGTCTGATTAATTCAAGGTCCTGTGATCAGCTTTCTAAAAAAGCTGTTTATTTTACATAACAGAATAGCCAGCTACAGGTGGTGCCATTTTCTGTCATGCAATCACGGGTTGCAGGAAAGAAAATTGCTTAAATCCCCCCCAGCAACACAGTCAGTGGGGGGTGGGGGTGTTGTGGAGAGCTGTCCTGGCCAGGAGAACACCGTAAATATTGCTAACAGCTATAGCTGCTGTCAATCTCATGCAAAATCCGACATGCTGGTGGTACCCAAGTAGACCCTTCGCTCGACCTGGGTACAATCAGTCTGCCCATGGATGGTTCGAATCACAAATGATCCCTGCTGAACCGGTTGAGATTCAAAACCATCTATGGCCGTCAAAGTAATATAATAATAATAAAAAAAAAAAAAAAAAAACAAAAAAAAAAACACAACACCCACACCCACACCCTATCTTTACAACTTCTTTAAGGCTATCCATAGACAAGTATTTTTGCTTTCGGCCAACCTGCTCATTGAGCGAAAGAAATATACTCGGTACACACACACACACACACACACACACACACGGGAATGCCTTTGTATTTTGATAGAGGGGTGATTTCCCCCTTTGTCAGAATACACCCATTGATCAAGAGATTTTGACAATAGGAAGCAAACCCCTTCCTTACCAACATGGTACCCTGTCCAAACAGTGTTGAAGGTATGCCAAGTCAGTAACGAAGATCTAATGCAGGGAGACCACAGACAATACAGATGGCTAGTCCATTGCTCTCCGCCTGCCATTTATTGGGCACAGCTTCCAGGGATCAGTTCCTCTTCAAAACTGGGCATGCACTGATGTACAGACAACACAACCACACTGCGGTTTGCCAGCTTGGGACCTTCCACTGAGGCAGCATCCTTCATTTTTAATGAATTACTGTAAACTCCAATCTCCCATTTGTGTAATTTCACAATTCTAAACAATCAAAAACGTAAAGAATAGTGCACAAGTCCATAGATTGCTGCAGAGCTTGCCTTAAAAACCATCGTTGGATGTGACTTCTACATTTAACACAATGGACTGCACATCCATTTCTTAATACTGTATTAAGTGTGTAAATTAGGGAATACTTAAAAACTGAGGTTGTAAAGACTCGTTATTTTTGTATGAAAATAAACATATTATACTCCCCTGCTCTGTGTAGTGGTTTTGCAGAGGAGCCCAGATCCTCCTCTTCTTGGGTCCCTCCCTCCTGTTGAGTGCCGCCTCCCCACAGCAAGAAGTTTGCTATGGGGCACCCAAGCCGCAGCTCTGTGTCCATTCAGACAGTTTGGCCTCGCCCCTGCTCCTGATTGGCTGAGACGCAGCAGTCAGTTGGTTGGCCAATCAGGAGAGAGAGTCCCAGACGGCCGGGGCACTTGTGCACATCGCTGGATAAAAATGGGGCACAGGTAAGTATTAAGAGGGGCTGCAAGAAACACAAAAGTTTTATCTTGCGTAGAATACATTAAGAGCCCTTTCACACTGGGGCGGTGGGGGTAGTAGCAGTAAAGTTTTTGGTGCCGCTAATCGTGCGGGAGCGGGGCGCTTTTAACCCCCTGGAAGGGGTTAAAAGCGTCCGTGTAGCGCGACTGCCAAAGTGCTTTTCAGGTGCTTCAGCAGCACTGCCCATGCATTTCAATGGGCAGGGGCGGTGGAGGAGCGGTGTATACACCGCTTGCAAAAAGCCCCAAAGATGCTGCTTGCACGACTTTTTTTTTTTTTTTTTTTTTTAACATCCTGCAAGCGCACCGCCACCGGACTGCAGATGAAGCTTTTTCAGGCTTTTTTTTTAGTGCTAAAGCACCTGAAAAACACCCCAGTGTGAAAGGGGTCTAAGATTTAAAACAAAAAACAAAAAAACAAAAAACACAACACACCTTCTGCCTTTACAACCACTTTCAGGTTCGGTTCATACTGGTGCGATGCGGGGGAAACCTTGCGATTCATTCGCATAGTGGCCCACACTGATTTCTGCAAACCACTGGAGGTGTCAGTACAAATTTAATGATCGGTTCGCAGTGCAAACTGTTAAATGATACAGGAATCGAATGGCATAGATGTGAACACCCAACACCCCGATTCCAGTGTGAACCAAAAAAAAAAAAAAAAAAAAAAAAAAAGAAAAAAAAAGGGTCCTGCACAATTTTATAGTGTGAATGTGATGCGATTTCAGCATGTGATCTGCACAGCAATGCGGTGTGAATCACATAACCAAACATTGCACATAACCAAACATTATAAAAAGAACTAGTACATTCTGCCCATAGGAGGAAGCAGTTTCTTCCCCTGTACTTATAGCTAATCTCTGCTTGAGATAAACTGAAAGAAATGTAACCAGATAAGATTTCTATACACTTCTCACCCAATCTAAAGTTCAAAATGATACTGCAAGAGTAGAGAGGCAGATCAGGCAAGAAATATTTCTGCTTTTCTGCTTTTACTCCAACTGTATTGCGAAAAATAAAAATCTAGCAGCTACGGCATTGCTTGAAAAAAAAAAAAAAAAAAAAAAAGACTCCCAAGCAAAACCTGTATAACAAACACATGGCCTCACTTTATCCAAATTATTCTGCAGTCAGGACCAGAAGCAAGTGTCTATTCAGGAACCTCTGGATGAGATCAGGAAGCATGCTTACAATTGTGTAATATTAGACTGTTCTGGCCTGTGTCATTGGTGTCCTGGTATGTAAATAACATCTCATTATAAGATTAGAATGTTATAAGGGAGCGTTACAACATGTAAGAAACACCATACAAAAAGCAATGTTCAAGTGTACTGCTTTAAAAAGCAGAATGCCAGACACACTGGGGATTAAAAACCTCTAGCAGGGTTTTATTGTTGTCCATGTCCGCCAATAATAAGCCTGTTCCCTTCCTTTTTCAGTGATCACACAGGAAGTGAAGGGATTCTTCCCAAATGGTAACAGAATAAAATCCAGAAACTTCCCAATCCCAACCAAGTATACCACTTCAAAGCAGCAACAAAACCCAAGTAAGGCATGTGCTAATGAAGAATAAGCGGGGCAGCCTCAGCCAATACTGTCTGCTGGCCCAAGAACTATTAAAAACATCAATGTAAAGCAGTAACCTAAAACCCAGGGACAACGTGACCTAGGTGCCAAAAGTCATTGTGGTGATCTGGTAGGTACCCATGTGTGCTTTGCGCTGAACATACAATAAAACGCATTACCAAGCTTTTTGCTTGGACAGCTATAATTTAGACTCTTGCCATGGAGATGTTAGTTCAGACACCCCACACATTGGTCATAAATGCTTGTAACAGCCAATAAAAGCCCTCAATGTAACCAATAAAAGTGTGCGACAGGTATGTAAAGTAACCCCATTGACAATTAACTTATAGGAAGCCACACAGACAGATCCAAGGTCTTTACCACAGCAGCTTGTTGACTTTTCCATAACAATAGTAACCCAATGTTTTAGGGTTCCTGGAGCACTGTATAGGTTATGTCAACCCATATGCAATCCAAAAGTTAAAACAGGTCTTTTTGGGATTGTTGAACAGCAATAGGAGAGCTAAAATAGCAGTTTCCCCTGGAGAAAATGCTGCTACAGGTGGTAAAGTGGTTGCAAACCTCAGACATGAAAGTGGTGTTCCACCCGTTTTAGTTTATTAAAAGTCAGCAGCTAGTCCCCTAGACAAAAACAAGCCGTTGACCCATGCAGTGCGGGCACAGCCTGATTGCTTTCTAGAGGATGGAAAAGCACTTTTACAATCCTCCGGCAGATGCCGCTTCCTATGCTCTGGACTGTACCTCAGCATCAGGGCTATGAGCCATGCAATAGGCCTGATGAGGCAGCCCCACTGCAAGGGAGAACATTGTTCCAGAGTTGAGTTTTAAGGAAGCTTAAAAGGGGTTTCAAGGCTGAATAAAATGAAAAAAAAAAAACCCCTTCTCACATCTCTCACCTGAGTGCCCGGCTCAGTTTGTCATAGTTCATCTGGGGTTTACATTTCCGCCGGCCCCACAGCCTGGCCACTTCATCAGGGTCCTTGATGACAAACTCGCCATACTCCCCCTGCTGCCAGGCGATGACATGGCGGAACTCTTCTTTTTGCAGCAGCTCCAAGATGAAGTGCCACAGCTGGATCTGACGGGAGCCTGGGCTCGACTCTGCCTTGTATGCCCAGTCAGGGAAGTGATAACCTGAAGATTTTCAAAGAAATCAAATAAATGATAAAAAGAAAAAAAAAAAAAAAAAAAAAGAAAGAAAAAATGCACAGGACAAAATGACTGCAAAAGAAATGATCAGACAGAAACATGGGGAACTAAAGAAAAAAAAAAAAAACAAACACATTTAAGCAGAACACACACAAGGAAAAAATAGAGAAGAGCAGAGATAGATTAGAATTGCCAGCATTAGACGAAAGCACCAACTTACACATAAGTAGAACATGGAGACACTGCCTGCAGACAATGCCCCCCCCCAGCAACAGAAGACTGAAGAGTGTTAAGTACATACAACTGAATTATACACTGAGGGGTAAGTATGACATTAAGGGTGCGTTGTTAAAACACAGAATCTGGATGAACAAGGCAACAATTTACATGAACAAAATATATATATATAATAAAGTAAACAGCTCTATATGACAAACACGCTTCACAGGGCCAGTGATTTCATCATAGGTACTGATCTGACTGAGATTCATAAATATGGACCACAGTAACTTGAGTGTCTGAAGAATGCACTGTGCAGAGCAGCTATATTTACCCTTTTTATTTTCCCACAATGCATTGAGAGAACAAAAGAATGAACCCAGAGTGCTTGCTACTGATCCAAAAATGGCTTTCCCTGTTGCGGTTAAAAAAAATAAAAAAATTCTAAACCTGCCGACACTCGAAGGGGGCGCCCAGTTCTTACAAAATGTGCAAAATCAACTCACTGCAAGATTGATGGGGCTTAGACCCCCAAGCATATTGTAAAATTTCCAGCTACCCCACTTTCCATACAGAGAAGGCAAGTGGAATGGCAAAGCCCTCCTCAGCCCCTGTCACTTTGGAGGTTAGAAGACTGAAGTCATCCTGCACAATAGTGACTTCAACTGGATAGGTTAAATATTCTAGGCCAGGGGTAGGGAACCTCAGCACTGCACCTGAAAACTAGAAATCCCATCATGCCTCTGGGAGTCAAGCCTGTGGCTGTCAGAGTCTTGCAATGCCTCTCAGGATTTGTAGTGTCACCACAGCTGGAGTGCCGAGGTTACCTATTCCTGTAGGTAAACCTAGGCTAGTAGAACAGGGCTTCTGGAGTCTGAAGTATTTCTGCATTTTATTCCTTTATACCTATCCAACGTGCCACACCTATGACCACTAACCACCAAACTGCCACCAGAGAAGCTTTAAAACATCCAGGAAAATACATACCAGCCAATGGATGGATCCAAACAAGCTCAGCTAAGGTAACGTAGGTGCCAACACACACACATGGACTTCCCTAATCTAATGTGGAAAAGGCCTGATGTGCAAAGGCACCTTTCAAGATTCTCTAAAGAGCAGACAACCCCCCCTTTAAAGTCCAACCAGTATCATGTGACAGAACAGAATGACTGGATACCTCATTTGTGTAGCTCTGGTAATGACTAATGAAATCACATTTGTGGTCTAAAAGACACAAATGAAAGTGCTATCACCAACACCAGGCAGCACCATCAAAGACATTGAAACAGAGCAAGGAGACAAAATGTGAAAAATACTGGAAGAGAAGACTAAAACGAAAGCAGAAGAAGATACAACGTGCAGAAATATCCAGCAAGAAAGCACACAAAAAAAACCAAAAAAGCAGTGGAGAAGCACGGGAACACACAGTTGCTGTTAAAGTGGATTCTGCATTATGATTACATTCTAAAAAAAAAAAGTAACAGTACCTGCAAAAAAAAAAAAAAAAAAAATCCCTACACTAGGCACCAATGCTAAACTAAACACTTCTGAGGTGCTTTCAGAGTCCCGGGTCACTAGTAATCTTATGAAAACAGATTTTGTAAGGTTCGTTTTCTTCAGCTTACTACACCTGCTGCTAGAGTAAAGGGCTACATTCACACCAGCGATTAGAACTGGTGCAAATTGTAGTGGTAGGAACCAGATTCCTGCTGCAGTTCTCTGGCCCCCGGCCCCATACACTACGATAGGTCACCGGTGGCTGCAGGTATTTGCAGCTATCCACACAGCCAGCGATTACCTGTGGTGCACTGAATCAAATCACAGGTATGCAGCAAAAGAAAGACAGAAATGTCTATTTATCTCTATACCTGGCCAGAGAGCACTAAAACCAAAACATCAGCATGACACAGGAAACTAGCATTTTTATTTTTTTAAAGAGAACAAATCAATAACACCATTCACCATCTTTTCTTATGACAGGTATACATTACCCTCAACCTAAATTGACAGTGAAAGCATCTTGTTCTGGGTCTGTGACTCAAATTATTGAAGCCACAGATGGCCAGGACAAGTCATTCTAAGAAATGTCAGTCTACATATTTCTCAGTATGGTTGTATGTAAACACCAGAGCTGCACCAATAGTAAGAAAATTGGGGTTAAACATACAAAACAACTTTAAAAATTCTGACTTTTTTTTTTCTGCAAAAAAAGACACCTGCAGCCCCGGCCGTCTCTTCAATGGAAATAATAGCAAGTTATTTTACAGAGATCACGATGTCCGTAGGGGTTCTACATACAGTAAACCACAAACTGCGGGTCATTCTAACTAGTAAAATTACCAGTATATAAATGAAACACTTACACCTTGGCCTACTCTTTACTACAGGAAAATAAATGTAACTTACCACCCCCTCCTTTAGATTTTTCCACCATACTGCAACCAGTTTTCATCGTTCCTCTTCCTGCTGACTGTAAACACAAAAAAAGGAAAACCTTATAAAAAAAAAACCTGACAAAACAAAAACAAATAGCTACATAAGCACATGACATGAGCAAACAACTTCACAACTATTTTCACATATACACACACACACAGTATACAGCCACTTCTCTAGCACAAGGGTAGGCAACCATTTTAGCACAGTGTGGCGAAAAAGGCTTTCAAAGAAATTGAGCGTGCCGATTTTATAACAAAAAAAAAAAAAACTTTACACTCTCAAATCATGAAAAGGACTTTTATGAAGTAAATGCTGTAAACTACTTTAGTAGTGAGAAAGCCTCAATTCAGCCCCAATTCCTGCAACTCCACATGACAGATGACTGTACCCCCCCACACATCCCTTCCGCCACTGTACCCCCCCGCACATCCCTTCCGCCACTGTACCCCCCCGCACATCCCTTCCGCCACTGTACCCCCCCGCACATCCCTTCCGCCACTGTACCCCCCCGCACATCCCTTCCGCCACTGTACCCCCCCGCACATCCCTTCCGCCACTGTACCCCCCCGCACATCCCTTCCGCCACTGTACCCCCCCGCACATCCCTTCCGCCACTGTACCCCCCCGCACATCCCTTCCGCCACTGTACCCCCCCCCGCACATCCCTTCCGCCACTGTACCCCCCCGCACATCTGCCACACCACTGTACCCCCCCGCACATCCCTTCCGCCACTGTACCCCCCCGCACATCCCTTCCGCCACTGTACCCCCCCGCACATCCCTTCCGCCACTGTACCCCCCCCCCCGCACATCTGCCACACCACTGTACCTCCCTGCACATCTCTTCCACCACTGTACCTCCCTGCACATCTGCCCCACCACTGTACCTCCCTGCACATCTGCCCCACCACTGTACCTCCCTGCACATCTGCCCCACCACTGTACCTCCCTGCACATCTGCCCCACCACTGAATCCCTCCTGCTCATTTTCCCCATCGCTGTACCCTCTTCTCATCTATAATGCCTGATATGCAGAGTGGTGAAAGGAAGCAGAGATGAGACATATCTACCTGTCCTGGCACACTCATCCTGCTGATCCAACTCTCGCATCCCACCCATGTGCTTTGGAGGCAATCTATTCGCTTGTATGTGATGTATGGGATGTCACATACAAGCATCTGGAATGGATGTGCAATGGATGAGCTCAGGTCAGGGGTATTTTCTGAAAGCAGTGGGCCTGTGTGCAGAATCAATTTGGGTCCTCGGCAGCTAAGAAAAAGTGTGGCGCTTTGCACCACAGGGAAAATTCTGTGTGATTTTCATTGCGCTGAATACTGGCTGTGGCTTACAGGGACACCGAGTGCCGGGGTTCAGTAGTAAGTGATGCAAAAGGTTCAGGAATAATTTCAACAAAGTTTCCAGAAGCTCAACAGTAATTCCACAAACTGTCGCCTGATTGTGGTTCTCAATCACAGTGAAATCCCCTCTGAGATTGGTAGTGGCAACCAAGCGAGTCATCTTCCTCCAGATGGTGGGAGGGGCTAGCAGGACTGTGACTGGCTTTAGCAATGGCCAATGACAGTCCTCCTGGAAAAAGGGACCGCCCCCCGCAGAACTGCACCCAATCTCTTCCCCATCACAAAAGCTGATGTACGCAACTACAGCAAAGTTAGAAAACCAAACAAGGTTTCCCATCTTTTACAATGTGTGGGGGCACAGGGCCTCCCCCCTCAGTACAGGTGCGGTGTGGGGAACTCTGAAATTGGAATGTATTAGTGTCTCACCGACACTTCTCTGAGCTGCTCTGCTGATGGGGAGGGAGTCAAGTGCCGGCAAAAGAGGCTTTGTGTGACGGGGGTTGCCTACCCCTGATCTAGCATATCAAAAAGGTAAATGTGTTGGGCAAAGAAGCACAGCTCCCATGGAAGAAAAGTGGGCACAGGCAATATATTTTGGTGGTCTGGTATAGGTCAGCTAAAATCATATTTTAGAAGCCACTCAGCATCAGAGAAAAGAAAAAAAAAAAAAAAAGTAAAAGTAATCAGGCAGCTAAAGCCTGCCTTGCACAAGTTGAATTTTGGCCGATTTCTGCTGAATCAACATAAATCTGAGCCATGGGTTGCCTAATAAGCACCACCTGACAAACTTCTATTAGAGGCCATATTCACCAGGGGCAATAAGCGGTGTGCCCCTTGCAGTGTAGTCTTTTACAGGCAGGGGGATGCACAGCTGTTGCATGAATCCCAATGCCAGCAGTCCCATAGACATCTATTGGGACATATGGCTGCAAGACCATAGACGTCGTGTCCCAGCGGGGTTATAAAACTTGTGTAAAATCTGTGGCCACCATGGACTGCTGCACATCAGCTTCTAACTTCAGCTTGTTCAATTAAGCCTCAAAAAAAAAAAATAAAAAAAAATTGAAAGACGATTTTTCACGCTCCAGTTTTAGTAAATCAACCCCAATGTGACATGCATGCGGCTACAGCCCCAAATGCACCCAGCATGCGTTCAGGGTCCTGCAACAGCACACAGAGGTCACACTGGGACATAGCAGCTGTATCCGTGCAGCCGCCATCTATGGGACTGTCAGTACGAGGATGCATGTAACACCTGTGCATCCCTGTGCCAGTAATGCTGTGTGAATAGGGCCTAAAAAGGGAAGAAGCCGAGTGGAAAATTGCCGGCTGAAAGATGACTGTAGCCAATCAGATGCAGTTATTATCTGGGTATTCATTCAGCCATGTCAACTACAAGCTTAAATGCTGGTTCACACTTGTGCGATGTCAGACATCGCATGCAATTTGCGCCTCACTGCTGTGCAGATCACATGCGATATCTGTGCAATGCAAATTCAGCCATACAGATTGTATGGCTGAATTTGCATCGCATCCAGACCAAAATCGTGCAAGACCCTTTTCTGTCCGCACCAGAATTGAAGCGCATGGGTGTTCACATCCATGCACTCCGATTTCTGTCCGAATTCACAGTTAGCACTGCGATATGCGAACCAATCTAGGGGGTGTCAAATTTTTATTGACACTCGCAGAGGTTCACATAGGGCAGTGTGCCTGTGAGTTCTATGTGATGTGGGAACCGGCACATCAATCGCACTGGTTTCCTGGATCGGTACTAATAGCGGAACTTTGCATTTGGCACTTTTTTTGAAGCAGGTAACCTGGTTTTGACAGTTACCCGCCTCCCATTACCGGTCAGATGCACTGCACCCATCTGAGCAGAAGTTCACCCCTCCCTCTCCGCAGCCTTCTGGGACACATCACAGGTCCCAGAAGACTTTGGAACCATTTACAAGGCACAGCATGGCTTGCAGCTGTTAAGCTGCAAGGCTTCATTAACGGGGCGATATCTGCCCCAAAAAGCATTGGCACTTCTATCCAGTTCACGTTTGTAATAAAAACCTATTCAATTTTAATTTTGTGGGGTTTCAATATCCAGAATATACAATGACCAACAGTGAGACTTCCTTCATCAGTGATGTTTTTGGTTACTTTTAGATCCTCCTAATCAAGCCTGGACAGTATGACCGGTTGGTAACGCAATAAAATGAGCTTCATCACTTCATCATCCATTTTAAATCAAACTCCAGTGCTCCTGCTCACCCAGAATCATCTTCCCATAGCATCAAAGCCTGACTTTGTTTAGGGAATTTTATATCTTACACCCATGTCTTCATACACTGCCACTTTAAACTGGAACACAAGGAAAAACCATCGAAGTCTAGAAACAATTGAGTCTGCCACAAACAAAACACAAGTTCTGCATTCGAGCCCCCACTACACAGGTGAGAAAATCAACCCGAGAGATCTGTGGGTGACCCTTTTGTCTCACAAACAAAAGGAAATGGCTTACGCGTTTCCTTCCTTGTGGTTGTAGCTGCAAAAAGCATTGTGTCGTCCACCCTCACATTCCCCCCCCCCCCTTTCAGCTTGTGGTGACAAACAGGTTACCAATCAAGCCATGACCTCACAGCAGCACTAGAAAATGTTTTATTATCTCACAGAAGGACCCATCATCAAGAGTTTAATGCCAAGATTCAAGTCTCACCAAGAACATCTACAGGAAATGCACATTTTCGATGTGTCTGCATGGGTCCATAGAGCATGCATCTCCAGCTGTCTGCTTTAATCCTTGCATTCTTCATTAGTGTCAGTTTTCTCAAAACTCAGGGTGCGCCATAATGCAGATGTGAAGGCTCTGGCCCAACAATCCCATTACAATGTCCTACTGGCCAGAGCACTAGAAGGCAAAATAGAAAGACAGGAGGAGTGTCAGAACTCCTGTACAACCGATGAATGGCATCTTAATAGGAGCACCCAAGGAGGAACTTGGGAAGCTCAAGAGATATTTAATGGTGATGGCCGTCAAGTCTGCTTTAAGGTGACCCAGTTATGTTATGAAACTACATGCTGCCAGGATAAAAGACTTAATATCTGCCCTGCATCCCCAAGCTTCAATGTATTTACAAAGATTATGATGGCTGAAGATTCTTCAGACTGACACTTCTAGGAGGGTCATATACCCAGAGCTCCATGGTGCTTGGTGGTTCCCTATGCCGACCTCCACATTACACTTCTGAGCTTTGTATTGACATAGGGGAGGAAGGAAAGAACCTTAGCACGTTGAGGGGGCCCTGACATTAGACACTGTTGGACACTGAAGAATTTTCAGTAAGCAGCAAAAGATTGACAGAGGGACAGGAAAGTTAAAGTGGTTGTAAACCCTTACCCAGTGAAGAGACTATCCTCAGGTGATAGATGAAAAAGCCCCCTACTTAAGTTGTACCTGTTTATCTGCAGTCTTCCCTTTCTCTGTTCAAAGTGCTGAATTTACAAGCTTGCCCGAGTATAGAAAAAAGGGGGCGGGAGCTGAAGTTATTCTGCAGAGCTTAGTGGGGAGAGCTCCGAGAGCTGATTGGCAGAAAGACACACCCCCCTCCACACAGGAACAGGGCTGAGAAAACATTAATGCCGATAGAAGAATGAAGCAGCAGGCACTCTTTATTGAGTCAGGAATACACTATAGAGAGATATATACGTTGTTCATGTTTAATGTCTAGAGGTTTACAACCACACGTCGACCGCCCACCGGGCAGTGGCAGAATGGCTCCCCTGTGCAAATCGTTGTATGGCAGACACTTTAAGGGGCATAGGAAGCGTGCGTAACCGCCATGTCGCTGAGGAGCCGATGCGCATGCCCGTCGGCCACGATTGCTCCTGACAGAGCAGGAACAGGGATGCTTGTGTGTAAAGACACACACACATCCAAATTCTGTCAGGGGAGAGGAAACATATAGGTAGTATATAGGAACACCGATCGGTCTCCTCCCCCAGTCAGTCCCATCCCTCCACAGTTTAACCCCTTGATCTCTCCCTAGTTTTAACCCCTTCCCTGCCAGTGACATCTATAGCACCGATTGCTGTATAAAATGGGAAAGGAAAAAAAAAAAAAAAAAAAAAACAAAAAAAAAAAAAAAAACAACACACACGCAGATTACCACCATTAACAATAAATAAATATGCCATAAATCAATAACATATTTTGTAGGCACTGTAACCAATCAATATACGCTTAGTGCGATTTATATTTACCAAAAATATAAAGAATTCATATTAGCCTAAACTGAGGACATTTTTTTTTTCTTAAAATTGGGATATTATGGTTAAAAAAAAAAAAAAAAAAAAATATAGTCTTTTTTGGTTTCTAACGCAAAAAAAAAAAGAGGTGATCAAATACCACCAAAAGAAAGCTCTATTTGTGGGGATTTTTTTGGTTTGGGTACAACGCACAACCGCAAAATTGTCAGTTTAGGCGATGCCGTGCCGTATCACAAAAAATGGCCCGGTCAGGAAGGGGGTAAATTCTTGCGGGGCTGAAGTAGTTAAAGGACTTCGACATACAGCATTTCTTTTTTTAAGACATAACATGACATGGTTGTTTTTAAGGGGAAAAAAGCCTTCTAAACATAGATCAAGCTGGGACACCAGGCAGAAGAACCAACAGAACACCATCAGATCATACTAAAAGTACATGGCACATCAGGCATGTCTCCTTGAGGCAAGTAATCCGATGACCGGTTCTCTTTAATGGTTTCAATTCGCTGTATACATTACAAATGTTTTGTCCCTTTCATTAGGGTTGCACTGATATCACTTTTTTAAGACCGATACTTTAATGTCATGTGACAGTGGCACTAATATTCAGCACTGATGATGCATAGTCAGTCGTTTTTTTCAATAGAAAATCAGTAGTTTTCAATAAAGCAGCTGAAAGCCACGGGGGAAGCGGGATGGAGAGGAGGAGAAGGAGAAGTGGCTGTCAGCTGCTTTATTGAAAATAAAAAAAAAAAAAGGGAGGAAGGGAAGGGGGGAAGGAAGGAAGGAAGGAAGGAAGGAAGGAAGGAAGGAAGGAAGGAAGGAAGGAAGGAAGGAAGGAAGGAAGGAAGGAAGGAAGGAAGGAAGGAAGGAAGGAAGGAAGGAAGGAAGGAAGGAAGGAAGGAAGGAAGGATCCCATAGAGAGACCCTGAGAAGTCTGCACTGTCATTACCCAATGAAGATACATCAGCAGTTTACTGAAAAACAAAAGTCACTGCCTGTCCAGCTGCAGAGTTTTGAACACAACGATTAAAAAAAAAAAAAAAAATGCTTGTTTAATAGTTAGATATTATAAAAGATTATTCAGATGGTTTTGCATGATGCACTGGAGGAACTGTCCCAGTAAATAAAGATTTTTTTTTCACATTTTTCTGTCCGTTAAGGTACTCCATGACTTATAGTAAGACCCCTTTCACACTGGGGCCACAGCTGCATTCGCAGGTAAATCGCCGTTCCTTTTAGCGGTGCTTTTCACCCAAGAAAAAAAAGGGGTTAAAAACTCTAGTTTTGCAATGCTATCAAAGCGCTTTAAAAGGCACTGCCCATTCATTCCAATGGGCAGGGGCATTTTGGGAGCGCTGTATACACTTAAAAATCAATATATTTTCATTAGTCAAGGAAATTCTGCTTGTTTTTGTATACAGCGCTCCCAACCCCCCACCCCCCCCCAAAGACTTTTCCCATCCTGCAAGCATATCGTCCGAGAGTGAAAAAGGCGAACTGGAATGAACGAGACACGGTTTTCAGGTGCTTAGGAGGCCATTACTAGCGCTAAAGTGCCTGAAAACCATCACAGTGTGAATGGGGTGTAAGGATCCAATACACGACTCACTTTAAAAATAGCATGGTGTGTGCTTTGAGGCCTGGTTAACACCTATGCATTTTTTTTTTTTTGGCGTGTTTTCAGTTTTGCAGAAACACACTACAGTCCATTTAACATAGATGTAGTTCACATCTGTGCATTTTATGAACAGGGCCAGGGACTTTTTTTCTGTTCTTTGGTTCCATAGACTTCAGTGGATGAAAGGCATGTATTGAAAAATGCACAATGCACATGGCACAAGTGTGAATCAGGCCTAAGTGTGCACTGAAAAGCACCCTGCGGTATAAATGCACCACTACGTTTTGAAACATCAGGAAGAATTTTTTATATGGCATTGAGAACCTATTAAAAATTAATGCACCACGCGATTCGACTTCCCTGGTCATCATTGAGCTCATTACAGAATGGGTGATCTGCTCACATGCCAGCCGCTGGATACCTGACCTTTTTTCTAGGTTTGGTGAGCAGCCTGTATCACTTTCAAGCAGGGTGGCTAAAAAGCAATGATTTTTTATTTAAAAAAAAAAAAAAAAAAAGGAGAAGGATTTGATTTAAAATCTGATTTTTTAGATCAAATTTATTTTATGAAAATACTTTTGGAGTAAAATTCTAATCGAAAGATAGTTTTCTATTTGAGATACAATAATTTAGTTTATTCAGTATGAAATGGAGCTTATATAGCATGAGGCTGTATATTCTGCAATATTTCCATTTATGGTAAACTCATTCAATGAATCCAAGCTCTGCAAGCTGAGATACCATGCACTGCATTGATGCATTCACACAATTTCACAGTAACCATGAGATAAACCAGGCTCAGGAATATTCCTTTTATCCCATTGTTTTGCGAATCTATGTACACTACAAACTGTATGATTGAATTGGTTGGGATATCGCCGTTTTACTAACCTGACCGCTGCTTATTCTGAATTGGAAACCTTCATTTTGTTTGCAAATATTAAAGCGTGATTCTGTAGCTGCTGACTTTAAGTACACTTACCTGTCCTGGGTGCCCGCGATGTCGGCTGCCCGAGGCCGACCCGTCCCTCTGCACCGCCATCCTAAGTAAGGGAAACAGGTAGTGGAGCCTTTCCTACTGCACGAGCGGCGCGGTGCTCTAAATGGCCCTGTGGTTTTCTGGGAACACACACAGGGCCGCTCACCGAGGAGCAGGACACGCCGCGGAATAGGAAGAGGCAGATTACAAAGACGGCCTAGCAACAAGGGTTTAGGCAAGTTTAAAAAAAAATTTTTTCAAATTTTTTTAAACATTTTTTTAGGATTCTTTAGGCAATTTTTTTTTTTTTTTTTTAGGGTGGCCCTCCACTTTAAAGATTTTAACTATAAGCAAGTATGAGTCCTTACATTTAAAGAGCACCTGTCATTTCAGATCCATTATGGCAGTGCCCGTTAGCGGGCATTCACTTACTTCTGCCGCCACTCACCTTGTTGTGTCACTGCCGCATCACCAGCCATCCCATTAAAGTAAATGGGACTTTCTGTAAGTCCACAGCAGTTCAGAGAAACTGCTGCGGGACAGATGACATTTGCTCTTTAAAAATTAAATCAAATCCACCCTGCTTTCAAGATATGCTGCCTGAGAAGTGGTTCCTTGTGCCCCACATGCCACCTCTCTCTCTGGCATCTCTAGCCAAGAAGAAGTGTCCAATGGAGACAGAAGTCACACCAACATAAAACCTTTATATGACACAGTGGTCAACTGGACGCTTCTCTTGAAAAAGGACGGCCTCTTAGTAATATTTACTTACTATGTAATTCTAGCCTAACACCTATAAAGCATCCCAACATTTCTGGATCAAAAATGTGCATTAAGCTGAAAGGTCAACATACTGCAGAAGTGAACAAATCTCCCTTTATGTCCTGAACATAATCATGTAAAAACTGACCAAAGGCAAATGTTACAGACCCATCAAGTTCACGGATTCACCAATGGAGAGCTCTGGACTGTGAGGCTCGGTTCACACGGGGGCGACTTGTCAGGCGACCTAGCCGCCTGACAAGTCGCCTCCCGTTCTGTACAATGGAACCGTTCTAATCGGAGCGACGCAAGTCGCTCTGACTTAGAAGAAAGGTTCCTGTACTACTTTGGGGGCGACTTGCATAGACTTTTATACAGAAGTCGTCTTGCAAGTCGCCCCGGCAGTCGTGTGCAGGTCGCCTCGGTGAGGTGACCTGCAAGTCGTGCCGCCTCTGGTGTGAACCGAGGCTAAGGAATGTTGTCCAAAGTGAAAACAGCACAGAATCCACTCTGTATGGTCCGGCTTTAGAAGATTTAAACCCTTTGTGTTTTTTTTAAAACAAACATGTCATACTTAGCCCCTCTGTGCAGTTGGTTTTGTACAGAGTGGCCCCATGCCTCCTTTTCTATGGTCCCTCAGCAGTGCTAGTAGCTCCTCCTCTTCTCGAGTGCCCCGGAGAAGCGCTCTTCTTCGGTACACCCGTGCGGGTGCGTTCCCGTGACCTGCTACTGCGTCTATTGACACAGCCAGAGCTGGTGTGCTCGTCCCCGGGGCGAGAAAGAACGGGTTCAGGTAAGTAAAACGGGGGGGTCTGCAGCTTGACAGAAGGTTTTTCACCTTAATGGATAGGATGCATTAAGGTGTAAAAACACAAGGGTTTACAACCCCTTCAATAAATGTACCAAAATAAATAACAAAAAACACAACCCCCACACACCCCACATTGTTTATATTTTTTGCAATGAAGCCTGCAGCGCACGTAAAGCGGAGCTCCACCCGAAAAATCGGCTGGGGTGCCGACATCACGGGATCCTTGGACAGGCAAGTGTCCCAATATTAAAATTCAGCAGCTACAGTATTAGTAGCTGACTTCATTTTTTTTGGTGGCAGGAGCTCCACTTTAAGCTGATCATAGACGGTTCAAATCAGCAGGGACTGGCCAAGATTCGTTCCGTTTATGGGCATCGATCAACTTGGTTGCAACCAGCATGTCCGATTTTCAGCAAGCGATTATTGCCAGCAGCTCTAGCAATAATCATGGTGTTCTCCTGGAAGGAGCGCCCCCCCCCCCCCCCCACCCCTGCTGCCGGTAGAATGTAATAACTCTGCAGGAGGCATCTCCATTCATGTGACGGCTGTATATTGATTAGGAAAAAGGTACTTAGATTTTTTTTTTTAATAAAATAATTACAGTGCCATCATTCACATACAAAAATAAAAAACGGGAGAACGTAAATTTGTAAAACAGTGTGCATTTTATATCACTTTAATCAGATTAAATATTAGTTTAAAAATCTGATGCGGCTCGGCCGTTTGGCCAGAGCACTGAACTGCTCGGACTAATTCAGCTACACATATGGCTTTTACTCAATCTGATGTGCATCCAAGAGGAAACTGCTATTCAGACAGTCCACAGAGGTGATCTGAAGTACCAATGTACAGCTCGTAAAAGAACGCTGTGAATTTTTGCAACCACAAAAAACAAAAACAAAAAAACACAAAAAACGCAAGAACACAACTCTTAAAAGGGGTTATAAAGCTTTTTTAAAAAAAAATAAAACAAACATGTCAAACTTAACTCCTCTGTACAAGGGTTTTTCACCGAGTGGCCCCAATTCTCTTCTGGGATCCCTCAGCAGCGCTCCTGGCTCCTCCTCTTGAGTGCCTCCACGAAGAGTCGCATTCCATGGGTGGGGGGCACTCGTGCGGGCACACTCCCGAGTCCGGCTGCATTAATTGACAGACAGCAGGACTCGGCCCACCGGCTCCCATGTCACTGGGTTTGATTGACAGCAGCGGGAACCAATGGCTCCTGCTGCTATCAAGCTATCCAATGAGGATCCAAGACAGCAGCTGGAGCTGCTGTGCTCATCCCCATTTGCTGGAACGGATTCAGTTAAGTAAAAAGAGGGGCTGCTGCACTACAGAAGGTTTTTTACCTTCATGCATAGAATGCATGAAGATGAAAAACCGTGAAGGTTTATATTATAACTCCTTTAAACCATAAATAAAATAAGCTCATCTAAATAATTAGAGGTTTTTTTTTTTGTAGTTATTATACCCAGGGGGACAAAGTGCTTGTAGCATGGTTTCCTATTTTTCTAGGTAGTCCAGAGCCTGAGCTAGCATGGTCAACACCGCACCCCCTTCGCCCATAGGTGTCCAGCCATGCTGCTCACAAGAAGGGGTATTAAAGCCCTATGCCAACTAGCCTGTAAAGGAAAGAAGTCTATATTTACCTAATCCAAGGGTGCTCTGGTCCGGTCACATGATCAGCACCCAATGCTGGCTTCAGGGCAGAGGAGGGACAGCAGACATTGGATGTCCCATAGTAAGTCTAGGGTGACGTCGCCACCAAGGCTCTGCAGCCGCTGTCCGTGCGCTCTCTCCTATCCCTGTTCTCCACTGTTGGGTTGGTCTTGACCACTGCAGACCGAGAATATCCCACAAAAGCTGCAGTTTTGGAGTTGCTCTGACCCCGCTGTCTACTCATTACAATTTGGCCCTTGTCAGAAATTGCTCAAATCCTTATACTTGCCCATTTGTTCTGCTTTCAACATCTACTTCAGGTGCAACATGCTTACTTGCTCCCTAATATATCCCACCCACTTTTAGATGTCATTGTAACAAGACGATCAATGTTATTTACTTTGCCTGTCAGTGGTCATAATGTTATGGCTGATTGGTGTAGGTTCTCCCACAAATCAGGCTTACAAGGATGGAGCTCACAGCCGAAAAACATAAAACGTGTTTCTGCCAAAACTGTTCTGCATATCATTTTAGTGCAAATTATTTTTTCTTCACATGAATCACTGGACAGGCAGGTAATCTGTTATACACGCTGAGAATTTTTAGCTCCATGCACACTAGGAGTTGGGGGGGACCACAGCTTAATATGGGCATTTTTTCCCCCATATTACATCCTGTGTGCCAGTGTTTAACTGGTCAAGGAGAGAATCGGCAAGCCGGCCACTGCATCCTTAACCAATGATTTATCAGCTGTCAGTGGGGTTCCCCGCTGACAGCTGAATGTAAACAAAAGAATTGCCAGGAAGGCCCTTTGGGTCTGTATGGATTTTAAGGGGAACCCTATGCTAAAAGTGAAAGAAAAAAAAAAAAAAAAAAGAAAAAACAAACAAAGAAGGCAAAATTCGTACCAGACCCTTAACCGAGCATGCAATATCCAAGCATACGCACTGAAGAAAGGGCATGACCGTGCCGTTTCTAAAGGGCCCATGTTGTGACCAGCGGCTCCCGCACACGTCACTTGACTCCAGCCAGTCAGAGCCACAGTCCATGGCCCCAGGAGGAAGAGGGGTGAAGATGGATGCGGCCACCAACGGGGACATCGCGGCTTTGTTTTCAGGTAAGGGCAACATAATGGGCAAGTATGCGATGCAAACTAGCCCATTATGCCTTTACTTAGCAGGGTAAAAAGGAGGAAGTAAAACCCATCAGGCTATACTTCCTCTTTAGGAAAAAGCCCTGCCCGACAAGCTGCCGCAGTTATACTGCGGCAGGTTGGCTCGCCTATGCGAGCCGTCGTAGCTGTACATTGGCTCGTTAAGACGTTGTAGCGTATGTCCCTGCCCAGTGGGCACAATGACAGCTGGGCACCCGCGATCGCTCGTGAGAGCGAGAACCAGGATCTGTGTGTGTAAACACAAACCCCAGTTCTGTCAGGGGAGAGGAGAGAGCGAGAGATTGTGTGTTCCTACCAAGTAGGAACAACGATCTCTCTCCTCTTCTAGTCAGCCACATTCCTCCCACCCCAATTAGAACACACATAGGGAACACATTTAACCTCCTGATCGCCCCTAGCGTTAACTCCTTCCCCGTCAGTGACGTTTATACAGCAATCAGTGCCTGATTGCTGTATAAATGTAAATGGTCCCCAAAAAAAAAAAAAAAAAAAAAAAATGCCATAAATATATCCCCTATTTTGTAGACGCTATAACTTTTGTGCAAACCAATCAATATGGGCCTATTGCGATTTTTTTTTTTACCAAAAATGTGTAGAATACATAATCGGCCCAAACTGATGAAGAATTTTTTTTTTTTGGATATTTATTATAGCAAAAAGTACAAAATAGTTTTCTTTCAAAATTGTCACTCTTTTTATAGCGCAAAGAATAAAAACTGCAGGAGGTCATCAAAATACCACCAAAAGAAAGCTCTACTTGTGGGGACAACATCGCACAATTGTCAGTTAAAGCGACGCAGTGCCGTATCACACAAAATGGCCTGGTCGGGAAGGGGCAAATCCTTCTGGGGCCGAAGTGGATGTACCCAGTGAAGTGAACAGCCTCAGATGATACACAAGGATGAAATATAAATTATATACACACACACACACACACACACACACACACACACACACACACACACACACACACACACACACACACACACACACGTGTTTTTAGCTTTATATACTGTTTAGAAAGTGCACATCATGTTAGAATTCTCTTCCTGTTTTAGCAGAGGGAGGGGAGTCTTGCCATACACAGACAGCTGATTGGAGGAAAGGCAAACACCTCCACATAAGACTTGCAGAGCTGTGCTGTGAATTGCTAATCTATAGCACCCGCCCTGACACAAATTTCAGGCTGGTTTTATCACGTGCCAGAAGTTACCATGCTGATAACAGAAGAATGGAGCAGGAGACAGCCACAGGGCTTAGGAGAGAGATAAAACACTGCAGATATATGTGCCTAGCTCAAATTTCATGAATCGGGTTTACATCCATTTAAAGGATGCAGACGGGCCTCAGATTCACAAAAAAAGAAAAAAAGAAGGCTACTGCAAACCAGTGTTTAGTAGCAGTTAGAATTTAGGAGCTTCTAGAAGCAGTCAGCTTTTTTTCCCCAAAAATGCAAAAAAAAAAACAAAAAAACATTTTTTTTCTGCTCCCAGAAACTGAAGCTGAAAATAGTCTATTTGCTTCAAGAAGCAGGGGGAGGGGTTTGGGAACGACACGCTCAAAAGCTGCTGCTAGGAGCGTTTAAGCCAGTGTGCATGGAGCCTTTAGCTACAGATGATTACAGTTGCCGAGGTTCGTTATTTGAAGCTATGTAAGCCACAAACAGGAAATAACTGAACTTTTAAGACAATGACAAAAATGATCAAATGTGAAGAACAAAAAATGGTTTAGTGCCAGCATCCCTCAATCACAGCTCACATCCTCTTCTTGCAATTGTGCCTTCTATTGTAATGCCGCACAAATTCCAGAAGCCAGGTGGTCAAAGCACAAGGAGAAAAAAAAAATTACTAAATGACACTCAAGTGGGCATTCTACCAGAACACAATGTTTTGGCTAGAGACAGGTACAAACTCAGCTTTTTATTGATGTGTTCCTGCTGAGAGAGATTACATGAACAGAAGGAATACCCCCAGGGGCATCCCTCCCCAACTACCTGCAAACATTTTTCTGTTGCAGCTCAACTGCCACAGAGGAGGTCAAAGCCATCACCTGCCACCTCTCAATCCAGGTCTGTCCTCGCTGGTAGCTCCTCTCTTCCAGCATTCACAGGTTATATTGAGAGCAGCAGGAGTCATTGGCTCCTGATTCTGTCAATCAAATCCTGTGAGGGGGAATCGGGAAGTGTAGATGAGCCAGGCAAAAAAAAAACAAAAAAAAAAAAAAAAAACGCACAGAGCAGGTAAGTAGAACATTTGTTATTTGAAAATTAAAGAGGAAGTAAACTTCCTCTGCTAACATTTACCTATAGGTAAGCCTCATCAAAGGCTTCCTTATAGGTAGTGCAAATATCTAAACGTGTACCGTTTAGGAAATATTTACTTTACATGCAGCCGGTGACATCACAGGCACATGCGCGCTGAAGGAACAGCCATGGGTTTCCCGCTCTTTGCCAGCCCTGCGCTGTGAATCGTGGCTCCTGCACACAGAGCCTGCAAACCCAGAAGCAAGACGGGTTAAAATGGAAGCGGCTGCAGCGTTTACCTCGCTGGAACAGCTTCATTTTAAAGCAAGTTTCACATAACGTGCTAGTATGAGATGCATACTAGCACATTATGACTCTTTACCTGGCAGAAAAAAACCCAACCCCCCCCCCCCAATAAAAAAACCCACCCTGAAGGTTTACAATCACTTGCCAACCAGCTGTCGCAGTTATACTGCGGCAGGTCGGCTCTATTGCATGAATCGTCGTACGGTACGGCGCTTCGTGTAATAGATACAGTGGGCCCGCGATATCCGCTGGCCACCCGCAAACGCGCCACAGATCCAGAACGGGGATGCCAGTGTAAACAAGGTGGATCCCTGTTCTGTAAGGGGAGTAGAGAGATCAGCTGTTCCTAGTGATCAGGAACAGCGATCTCTCTCTGCTCCCTGTTAGTCCACTTCCCTCACAGTTAGAAACACCTCCCTAGGGAACACAATTTGATCACCTAGTGTTGACCCCTTCCCTGCCAGTGTCATTTATACAGTAATCAGTGCATTTTATAGCACTGATCACTGTATCAATGTCACTGGTCCAAAAAAAGGGGTCAAAAAAGTGTCCGATCTGTCTGCCGCAATTTCGCAGTACCGCTAAAATATCGCTGATTATCACCATTACCGCTAGAGAGGAAAAAAAAAAAAAAAAAAAAAAACACACACACACACACACACACACACACACACACACACATCAAATCTATCCCCTATTTCGTAGGCCCTATAACTTTTGCGCAAACCAATCAATACACGCTTATTGAGATTTTTTTACCGCAAAATATGTATTATACATGTTGGCCTAAACTGATGAAATTTGTTTTTATTTTCTGGGGGGATATTATAGGAAAAAATAGTTTTCTTCAAAATGGTTGTTTTTTTATTTTGTTTATAGCGCAAAAAATACAAACCACAGGGGTGATCAAATACCACCAAAAGAAAGGTGTGTGTGTGTGTGTGTGTGTGTGGAGGAAGGCGAGGGAGAGAGAGACCAATAGAAGAAATGCCACAAACTATCCACACAGTGAACCTGAAAAACAAAGTGACCCCTGGAAGTGAACAGCATAAAAGTGAGCAGCGTCGTACCGCTTTACTTGCTATCTAAACACATCTGCTAACTGCAGAATGCAGCTGGCTGTACATGAGCTGTTCTTTGGCCTAGTGATTGATTTCATGCCCGATTGCTGTAGATACTTGCATGATTTTGCCTACCAACGTTGGGTGCGCCGCAGGCAGTAAACTCTCACCAATGAAAATAGCAAATAAGTTGGGAAATAAACCCATTCTGCCCAATCGAGTATGCATGTGTATCCATGTCCCAAGCATAAAAATGTAACATATTGCAGCTTATCAGTCCTTATGAGTAGTTGCTGCATTAGCTTTCTTTCATCAAACTCTCCCCCTTTTCACCTGGTGATACTGCCTGTGAAATACTCCTTGTCCTAGAAGGAAAACACTTGCACAACATAGTACATCCATCTTTGGAGCATCAGCATTGTCACCCGAAGCTGATCTCCTGATTTGGACTACAAACACCTCCCTATCCTCTAAACAAAGAGATAGGTTCTGTAGTTTTCATATAGCTGGAACAATGAAACTGATAAGAGTACAGCACAGGCAGGATCAACTTTTTTTTTGTAAGTATGGGTTTTGTTCCTCCATCATACTCACCTAGGTGGATGCAGCATAGTTTTGATGCTGCCTCTACACTGAGAACCGAGCGATCGATCACAGAGAGCTGCTGACTGTCAATCAGCAGCTCTTCACTTTGCTCCTTTTCACTGGAGCGCTGAGCTGTGGAGGCGGCGGGGAGCAGCCGTCTCAGGCGGTTGCTGAGAGGCTAGGATGGGTGTCAGTCCAGGCACCTGGCGGATCCAGACTGCCATTGTGGGGATGACGCGGTGCCCGGACTGATTAATTTTTGGCATTATTGTCAACATATGAACCACTCAAGCAAGTGATCAATGCAAATTTACACACCAAAGGCAATGATAAAAAGGTGAAAAGCAAGGACAGAACAGATGATACAAGAACCACATTAAGATCCATTTAGATCCTAGAACTTTTCAGAGCGATTATGAAAGCCTTAGCTGCAAAGACTTGTAATGTCAAACAGCTGTGAATATAACATCTCCTTATCAGAGGCATGCAACAAGGAAGAGAAGAACCATAAAATCATGTAATCAGTCAGGCAAAACATGAAACTCACTG
This sequence comes from Lithobates clamitans, assembly GCA_037952925.1. Classification (NCBI taxonomy): domain Eukaryota; kingdom Metazoa; phylum Chordata; class Amphibia; order Anura; family Ranidae; genus Lithobates; species Lithobates clamitans. Next base: position 2,060,070 of record JBBGZY010000480.1, on the reverse strand, counting down.
GAGGAAATTGGCAACTGAAACAAAACAAAAACAACACGTACCCTCTGCATACAGTGCTGCGTCTCCTTCACCAGGACTGTAAACCTTAGAGAAAGCAGCAACATTCCTTTATATTACAGACACACAACAAACCTACTGTCTGTAGCCTTTAAAATGTTAATGAAACAAGTACATTTCCTATGCCACAGACAATGCGTCTGACCAGCTCAGCCTCCTATTTTCAGTAAATAAGGAGTATATAGACTCCTTACATTTCCCAAATCAATAGATTGGGAAACAAAAACACAACAGGTGGCTACAATTGCATACAAGTAAAAACCCCACCATACAAAACTGCATACACACTAAAGTGATATTAAACTCTTCTTACCGAGTACATTCTCTATATTTTGCCTCAGTAACCAACTGCAGATTCATAACATTTTGATGTTGGGTTTCCTTAGAAGTTGCTCGAGTTTCCTTGAAATGTGGCTAAATAAAATCTGATTTGGTGGTGCCGGCATAGTTCCAGGGCCAAGGATCTTCTTTAGCCGCCTGCAAGGCCCGGGTCATGCCACTTGCTTGTGACTTTTGTGATTTAACATTGCAGTCTATGGCACTCAAGTCATGCCAAAAGTGCAGGAAATTGTCACTGCAACGTGACCCTTTTTTGTTAGCCTCAGCGACTGTCACCGGTCGTATAATAAGTCACAGCAGTGTGAACCAGGGATAAAGATTGCAATCTAACTGCCACTGTACACGCCTGTCCTCAGGAGCCACTAACAGGCCAGGTTTGCAAGATAACTGAAGTACATCACAGGAGATATCATTTGCTGCTCAGTGATTGCAGTATTCTAGTCTGCATCTCCCCACAGTAATAGAGAACCACTGCTCTAGGATTAAAAAGTTTAGAAATGCTGATGCAGGTTTGAAGATCTACCAACAATCGCAATGCCAGTTCCACAGTGGATGCAAAATAAAAAAAAAGGTCACAGACCCATACTGAAGATTAATGCAGGAAACATACTGGATTTCCATATAGTAATATGATGGAACAAGAGCAAAAAAAAAAAAATATATGAAAACACCAAATCAAAAACATTCTAAAGTATGAACTTCCCAACCTACAATGCACACCAAATCCCACCATGCATTACTGACATACTGGTGCTTGTGTATATGTCACAGTTCAGTGGTATTTCATCAGCCAAGGCGGGTACATGAACAGACATACCGATAAATATCAGGTATGTTGGGGGGGGGGGGTGTCATTTACCACAAAGTGCCAGAGTATTATCTGAGATGATTCAGTAGTGTGTCCCGAGCTTCCAGCTCTATGAGCATCGCCTGTTGTTCCATCTGTTGTAGAGTTGGCATAATGGAACTTTTAGTTCGGAATACATTTATAAATAGAGCTGCAGCACACTCATAAACAGACATTACAATTCGCATCAGCATCCTAGTCCAAAAACATGTCAGCAAAATCCTGTTCGCTCAGGCACACCATAATACAAGATCAACATCAAAAGATGCCCAGAGCTCAAATCCCCCAAACACATCACAGGACCACGGGACATTCCAGGTCTTCTGAAATATCAAAGCATATTCTACTTTCATACATAGAATGGGTACAAGCATCCTCTCCATGCACACACCTTGCACTGACTTGTAGCCCCCATAGGTGTGTAGAATAGACACCGCACAGGTAGAAGCCCCCCTTATTCTATACCAGGGGAAGACATTCTGAAATTCAGAAGCCAACCAATAACATTTTCATTACTGTGTTTGGCACCAAGCTCTGCTGGGCAGTTCAGGTGCAATACTTTGTACGTTTCAATGCAAAACACATCAATAAAAAGGAAATTAAAAGGCATTTTTGAGGCTCACAAACTGTCAATGGAGCTTAAAAAAAAATCCTGGCATTCTTTAAGGCCTGTCTGCTGAAGTCTGTCCAGCCCTGATCAATATTATACTAAATACATTCCAGCTTTCTCCTCACTCTGCATCACAGGGTCTTCAATACAGCAGGGGATTTAGAAGGGAGTATCACAGAGGGCACCCTGCTCCATTTCTATCACACACAGGGAACACCCCCCCCTCCTCCTCCTCAGTTGGTTAAATAAAGATGATGAATGTTATGGGCTGCCCAACTCCTCGATGTGTATGGTGACAATACAGTAGGGCCCACATAACCTCTAGTATTGAACTGCAGCTGTTGTGCTCACTAAGGGCTCATTCAGATAAGTTATCATTCCAGTCCTCCTTACAGAGCCGCCAGCATCCACCTCGGAGAGATGTGTGAAAGCAGCCCATAGAACTGAATGCACATGCAGCAGCGGTGGACACCCGATCCTTTGACATGCAGGCAAGAGGCGGTGAACGGATCTGGGCCTCTGCATTCAGGTCTAAGCATGGTAATCTTTGTGCATCCACTTCTATTGGCTGCCTGCAGTTCTGAGGTGGTCACACACATCCGCACAGAGGACAGGCTTGATCGCCCATCTGAGGGAGACGTTACGTCTAACCTGTTAGCACTATACAACTATTACATAATAATAATAAATAAATTTGTACTACTGAAACCTATAAACAAGCAGCCCATACCACCCGAATGAGCTAAATACAGCTCCCTGCTGTGCCCGGCTCCCATCTGACAGCTCTCTCTCTAGGTATCATTTACACTGACATCACCCCTCTGAAGAACAAATCATGACAGATCACTTTTCAGAGGGTAGCTGACACAGCTAGGAGGTGATACTGGATATCAGCCCCTCACCATGTGCATTAACCATGTGAAGACCACATCAGTGATTGCATGCAGTTGCAGCACGGCCTCATTTACTTAACCATTTGCTGACCAGCCCCTGCAGTTATACTGCGGCAGGTTGGTTCGGCTGTGCAAATCGCCGTAGGTGTACGTCGGGCTCGTGCACGGAGATCTGTGGGCATGCGCTTCCATTGGGCCAGCGGGGGAGACAATCAGCGGGTCCAGCAGTCTCTATGTCCACCTGCGATTGTTTCCCTGCAGTGACAGAATGGAGATCTGGCTGTGTAAACAAGACAAATCTCCTTTCTGAGAGGGGAGATCACACAGATCCAATCTGCTGTGCAGGAAGACAGATCTGTGTTTTGTCCCAGTGAGCCCCTCCCCCATACAGTTATAACACACCCAGGGAACCCAGTTAACCCTTTGATCACCCCTAATGTTAACCCCTTCCCTGCCAGTGCCATTAGTACAATAACAGTGCATGTTTTTAGCACTGATCACTGTAATAATGTCCCTGGTTCCCAAAAAAGTCAGTTAAGTGTCCGATCTGTCCACCTCAATGTCGCAGTCCCACTAAAAATCACTGATCAGCGCCATTACTAGTAAAAAAAAAAAAAAAAAAAAATTCCATAAATCTATCCATTTTGTAGACGTAACTTTTGTGCAAACCAATCAATATACGCTTATTGGGGGGGGGGGGGGGTCACTATTGCAGGGACGTGTAACAACGCACTGCGGCTGCCTTTTCAGCTTTTCACGAATGCGCCGCGTCTTTGGCGTAGAGTATTCTTCGCATTTTTTTTTTCGGCACACTAACATTGAATAGTATTGGAACGCACATTTTCATGAAAGCGCATCCAAGACCAGCATGCCGCATCTTCGGTGCGCTTTCATTAGACGCTCAGTCAAAACTGTTTTATTCTTCTTCAGGATTTATATAGCGCCAACAGTTTGCTCAGCGCTCAAAATGAAGGCAGACAGTACAGTTTGGTACAAGAGGACCAATGGCAGCGCGTCTAAAAACAAGTGTAAAGATCGCACAAAAACGCACCACAACAAAGACAGCGTGCATAGGTGAACCCGGCCTACGAGGGGCGCTATAGCGATAGCTCAGCTGTCTACGTTACCCTCATTGGACCCCCAAGTTTAAAGCAGGCTGTACCCAGCATTACCCCCCACCCCACTGACAGTCACACCGCAAAACAGTCTCCTCCAATAGCAATTAAGTTCTTCACTCCAGAGTCCAGATGTTTACACAGGTGAGAGTCACAGGCCCCTTGTGGGCGGAGACTCTGCATTTAGGGGAAGAAAGGAGCAAGTCTTCAAGGGGCCCAGGGCGGTCTGGATCAACAGGGTCAAGCTTTATACACCGCAATGAGGGCAGGCTGCCTCCACAGAGCCCTGGTATGGGCCACAGATCCCCAGTGCTGGGCTGCTCCGGGCCGGAGGGGTGCTGAGGCCCGCCAGGAGGGCGAGGCCTGTCCGCTCCAGCCTGTGGAAGGAATGTAGATCGCACGGTGTACACACAGGGACCTACCAGTGGCAGCCGCTCCGCTCACAGCTTCTCCGCTTCTTCTCCTCCTTCCTCGGCCGCCTCCAGTCTCCTCATACGAGTGAGCAGGAAGTACCAGCCGCCTTATTAATCCCACTTCCGGTTGACGCTTCCGCCCCTCCCTCCGCGGGCGGACGTAGCATTGAAAACGCAAAATCACCCGCAGGCCCCGCCCACTGCGCGCTGCGTCCCAAAACACACGCTGTGGACGTCAGGACGTTCAAACGCGCCCCCTCCCGTCCGAAGCTCCACCTTCTTCTCCCACAAAACCAGCTTTGCGTCACGCGAACCTTCCCGCCCCCGCCTCGCTTCTTACCTCCTACCTTGGCTTTCGTTATAGGTCACGTCATCGAGAAATTTCCCGTTCATAGGGGCTTTAGCGGGTGTCCCCGCCCATTTTGGGTGACGTGCGTGAAGCAAACACAGGGGGCGTGGCAGAACGGCACGTGAGGGCACTAGAGGCGGCATGTCTGCCAGTGAGTGCCGCGCTGGCGCCATTTTGAGCAATGGCAAGAACCCAATATAGTCTGTGAGGTGATGGGGGAGCCCCAGTCACCCCCAGAAGGAGAGTATCTTCTCTTCAATGAATATGAAGTAAAACAGTGGTCTGAGAAGTTAAAAAAAAAAATAATTTACCAAAGGACAATAAAACTTTCAGTTGAAGTCGGATGGGCACATTTTAGCGGAATAAAACAAAAAGGTCAAGGTGTGCAAAGCCTTAAAACAGCTTAAGAAACATGTCCCCTGCATGTAGCTGCAGAGTGGGACCCCTGGCTCTAAGTGTGGAAGCAGTAGTCTCTCTAAAGAGGTCCAGCAGCATGTTGGACCACTGCTTTCACATAGAGAGCAAGGATTTCGTCCACAGAAACTGCCCTCCTAAAACTCACAAATGACTTACTAACAGCCAAAACCAACGATCATTATTCTATACTCTTACTCTTGGACCTTGCCTTTGAAACAGTTGACCACCCCCTCCTCCATAAAAAAAGAAATTTGCTTGGGCTCCATGGCTGCACTCTCCATTGGTTCGAATCTTACCTATCTCATCGCACCTTCAGTGTCACTTACAACTCCACTTCCTCCTCTCCAACACCTCTTAACGTTGGGTTCCCCCAAGGTTCTGTCCTTGGACCTCTACTATTCTCGATCTACACGTCCTCCCTGGGTCAGCTGATAGCCTCGCATGGCTTTTGCTACCATTTATATGCTGATGACACCCAAATCTATCTCTCTGCCCCTCAGCTCACCCCATCAGTCTCCTCACACATCACTGATTTACCAACAGACCAATCAGCCTGGATGTCACACCAATTCCTCAAACTGAATCTATCTAAAACCAAGATCTTAATATCTCCTCCGCCACGTGCCCCCTCCCCTGACTTCTGTCAAGATCAATGGCACAACTATCAGTCCGTTCCCACATGCCAGGGTGCTAGGGGTAACCTTAGACTCTGAAATATCCTTTCAGGCCCACATCCAATCCCTGTCCAATCATGCCACCTTAGCCTCCGCAACAATTTATTTTGACTAATGACACCACCAAGCTTTATTATTCACTCCCTGGTTATCTCTCGCCTCGACTACTGCAACTCCCTCCTCATCGGATTACCTTTTCATAGACTATCCCCCCTTCAGTGCATAATGAATGCCGCTGCAAGACTCATCCACCTTACCAACCATTCAGTGTCCTCCACCCCTCTCTGCCAATCCCTCCACTGGCTTCAACTCACCCAACGAATAAAATTCAAAGTACTAACAATAACTAGAAAATGCATTTCCTGGAGAAAATGAGTGGGAATGCTGAATAGCTGAATTGCTAAAGCTAACTGGATGAATAGCTTAAATCCGTAAGAAAAAGTTGAAGAAGCGAGAATGGTTGGAAAAGTAGGAATGGTTTTAAAACAAACATGAATTTCATTAAAAAAGTTTGAAGGTTTTTTGAAAAACTTTTTGATCAATAACCACTTGGTTACAGGGCACCTAAACCCCCCTCCTATCCAGACCAATTTTCAGCTTTCAGCGCTGACGCACTTTGAATGATAATTGCACGGTCATACAACACTGTACCCAAATGAAATTTTTATCATTTTTTCACCACAAATAGAGCTTTCTTTTGGTGGTATTTGATCACCTCTGCAGTTTTTACTTTTTGTTAAAAAATGTAAAAACCTGAATTTAAAAAAAAAAATATATATTTTTTTTTATATTTTGTTATTAAAAATTTAAAACTGGTCATTTTTCTCCTTCATTGATGTACGCGGATGAGGCGGCAGTGATGGTCACTGATAGGCGGCAGTGATGGGCACTGATGGGTGGCAGTGATGGGCACTGATGGGTGACAGTGATGGGCAGCACTGCCAGGTGGCACTGATTGGCACTACAGGTGGGCATTGATAGGTGGCACTTGTGGGCATTGATAGGTGGCACTTGTTGGCATTGATAGGTGGCACTTGTGGGCACTATTATGGTGGCACTGATGAGGCAGATGTGCCTCTTCCAGTTGGGGACTGATGTCCCTCACATCCGAGCCGGTGATCGGCTTTTTTTTCTACTCACGCTGTCAGCGTGAGTAGAAAAAAAAAAAAGATTACCGATCTTTTGTTTACATCATGTGATCAGCTGTCATTGGCTGACAGCTGATCACATGGTAAGGGGCCGGGACCAGCCCCTTACTCGGATCGGTGATCAGCCGAGTCCCAGTGACTCGGTGATCACAGCGCGCTCGGTGCGCGCCCTGCAGGGCGCGCGCAGGGAGCGTGCACAGGGGAGGCCGTCATATGACGGCCTCCCAGGAATTCAGGTCCGTGCTGTGGCCGTCATTCGGCCATAGCGCGGATGTGTAGTGGTTAATCCCCACACCTAATGAGTGATGCCGCGTACACACGAGCGGACTTTACGGCGGACTTTGCCCGGCGGACTGGATTTCGTCGGACAATTCGATGTGTGTGGGCTCCAGCGGACTTTGTTTTCTCAAAAGTTGGACGGACTTAGATTTGAAACTTGTTTAAAATTTATCCGTTGAAATCGAGTCCGGTCGAAAAGTCCGCCGTCTGTATGCTAGTTCGACGGACAAAAAGCCACGCTAGGGCAGCTATTGGCTACTGGCTATGAACTTCCTTGTTTTAGTCCGGTCGTACGTCATCACGTACGAATTCGACGGACTTTGGTGGATTGTGTGTAGGCAAGTCCGTTCATTCACAAAGTCCGTCGGAAAGTACGTCGAAAAGTCCGCCGGGCAAAGTCCGCCGTAAAGTCCGCTCGTGTGTACGCGGCATGAGAGACAGTGTGAGAGAACCCTTCAAACAAGCCTTACTAAATCCACAACAGTACATGCTATGGAAACAGCGACTTCACCATTAGAGACACACAGCCTTTGTGAATGTATCGGTAAATAATTATGTTGCTAAACTTAACAATGTGGGCATGTCAGCGATTTAAAAAAGAAGTTGGCCGTGCGTTTCGCTGGGAAATGTGAAGAATTTTATACAGGACAGTCAATGGAAGAAAGTGTAGAACTCTTGTCATTTGGAAACTCAACCAGCCAAAAGTAAAAGGCATATCACAAAACTGAGCACATTGTCTGAAACTAAACAAAAATACCTACGTTTTGATGTATAAATTGTGTATGACAAGTAGATCTTGTGGGCATGAGAGCAATTTATAGAGAAGGAACTAAGATAATTTTTTTAAGACTCTGTGCTCTAGCTATGACATCATCCACTCTAAGCAGCCCAATACACACTCTGTATAATCAATAAAATTTCCTGAAATGATCACTAAATTTAAACAGCTTTTTCACAAAAACTGTAAAAGATATCAAACTGAAAAGATATAGCCAGATAGCTGAATATTTTGTGAACATTTTAAAGTTTGTTTGGAGTCTGTAGGTGAAAGTATGAAGGAGCTGAAACTTTTGGGAGCGGAAGAAGATTTTAAGGATTTGAAGCATGCTCTCATTCACTTCAATGTTAAAAAAAGTGTTAAAAAGCTTAATATTTTAAAAAGTATAAATAGTAGGAAAAAAGTTGAAGAAGTCCCATCATTAGCTGAAAGAGCTGAACATTTTAAAAGTTGAATGGTTTTAATAACTGAAAGTATGCAGAAGTTACGCAGAGCCAAAAAACGTACGGAATAATAAAAAACGAATAACAATAGTGGGACTGCTGAAGCAGTCCCACTAATTAACAAAGCCATCCATAACTCTGCCCCCAGCTACATCACTAACCTAGTCCCAAAATACCAACTAAGCCCTTCTCTTCAGTCCTCCCAAGACCTCCTGCTCTCTAACTCCCTTGTCCTCCTATGCTCGCCTCCAGAATTTCTCCAGAGCTTTTCCCATCCTTTGGAACTCCGTACCCCGACTGTCCCCTAATCTATCCATCTTAAGACGATCTCTGAAAACCCTTCTCTTTAAAGAAGCCTATTCTGCTTGTAATTAATACATTGTTTTACTTCCTCCATCAGCTCATCCCCCACAGCTATTACCTTTTGTATCAATTGACCCTCCCTTTTAAATTGGAAGCTCTAAAGAGCAGGGCCCTCTGATTCCTCTTGTACCAAATTGTAATGTAACTGTAATCTGCCTTCATTTTGTTCAAGCGTTTGTTAACCCCAAATGGAATAAAAATGGATCCTGCTTCTTTAAAGCTTGTTATATGACACAGTGCTTGTCCTGTGTCATTTGCCCCCCTGTAACACCTAAAAAACCTGGATGATCCTGTCAGTTTCTTCTCACCCCTCTGTAAACTGACCACGGTGTATAATGGCTGCTGAGAACAGACACCGTGGTCAGTTTACGTGCCTCTGTCATTAGCAGCCTGCTATCTGCTCTCCTCTCTGCTCTTGTATTCTCCCCCCGCTCCCCTCTCTGTTTGTATGTGAGCTGCACCTCCTGCTGCTCCCATAACACTAACCTGTATACATCATCAGCACTGCCTCCTATTGCATTGTCCCCCTCTGTGAATGATTTATATATATAAATGCTGTAAATACCTCATTTAAGAGCTGAGATTGCGATCACATGATCAGCCGGCTCTCCCCTCCTCCCCTCCAGACTGACATCAGTAGAGGAATCTCAGCCCCGCCCACTGCATCTCTCAGAGGAGGAAAGGAGAAAGCTGGCCAGTCATGTGATCACAATCTCGGCAGTGAAATTAGGTATTTGCAGCATTTATTTTTATAAATCATACACAGCGGGGGATACTACAATAGGAGGCAGTGCTGATGGTGTATACAGGTTAGAATGGCTTAACAACCACGCAAACTGTTGGTGCTATATAAATCCTGTATAATTATAAAAAATAAAAAAAGGGGGCCCACCCTGTGGGTGCTGACAGGAGACTGGATTTTCTAGCTTCTTTAGATGGAAAAGAAATGACAGGACAGTGAACACTTTGTGTTTTTATACACCTGGATTGTATTTAACTGGTTTACCACAGAACATACCTGGCCTTGAATGTTCCATCCCTGCCCCTCTTCCTTGCTGCCATTTTTAATACAAATGGTGCATGCCCAGGTATTTGGGAGATTGCAGAGCCTGGCTGCGCATAGGTGTGCACCGCGGGTTTCCACTCATGCGTACAAGTGCTGCCAGCTATACAGTGATCAGTGCTAAAAAATTGCACTGTACTAATGACACTGGAAGGGAAGGGGTTAACACCAGGGGCGATCAAAGGGTTAAATGTGTTCCCTGGGAGTGCTTTCTAACTGTGGGGGGAGGTGCTTTGACTGGGGGAAATAATTAAAAAAGAAAGAAGGACGGCGCCCTCTAAGTGCAGCATGTATGTTAAAAATATTTATTACAATAGATAAAAACACTCACATTTGAGTTGCTAAAAACCAGCATGTAAAGTAGTTTCATCCGCGTGCTCTCGGGGGATGTGGGTGTCACGGGCCAGTGGAGGGGTTCCTGGGATGTGAGTCCTGTAACCTGGGTCCTGGTAGCTGTTCCGGTGGTGCCGAGGGTCCTCAGAGCCTCCGGGCGGCCAGGATATCGGTCATGGATCCTCCGTGGAGCGCCGTGCTGACCTGCGTCTTCACTTCCGGGAGCGGGGTGAGGCAGGCGGTGCTTCTTCATCAGGCTATATTTGTTAACTTATATTTGAACTTGTTGTGAAACATTAACTACCACCATCAAGTTCCCCCTCTCAGGAACCCCCAACCCACCCCCTTCCCCCCACCATTTTTAGTTATATGTACTCGGCTACCTCCATTGTGCGCCATATTAACCCCTTGATCATTTTTTTTTTGACTGGGGGAAGACAGAGATCTCCATCTTCCCTTCTCACAGAACGGTGATCTGCCTTGTTTACATAGGCAGACCGCCATTCTGTCTCTCTCGGGAATGTTCGTGGGGTGCCAGCGAACACCGGGTCTGCCGGACCTACTGATTGGCTCCCGCTTTGTCCAATCACGATCACGTGACCTACTGACCTGGAACTTGAAATTTGCGTACAGGTACATTATTTGGCCCAGGAGGGCCGCACTGCTGCAGTATATATGCGTGGGGCGGTCCGAAAAAGGTTAAAGAGCTTTCAACCACTTCAGCTCCAGAATATTCATTCCCAGGCCATTTTTTTGCTATTCGGCACTGTGCTACTTTAACTGGTAATTGTGCGGTCGTGCAACACTGTACCGAAACAAAATTTGCATCCTTTTTTTAATACAAATAGAGCTTTCTTTTGGTGGTATTTGATCACCTCTGGGTTTTTATTTTTTGAGATATCAATGAAAAAAATTTTTTAACTTTCTTCTATAAAACATATCCAATTAAAAAAAAAAATCGAATTTCTGCACAAATTTTGCCAAAAATGTATTCGGCTACATGTTTTTGTTAAAAAATCCAAATAAGTGTATATTGATTGGTTTGCGTGAAAATTATAGCCCCTTCTAACTATGGTTCATGTACTGGAAATAGTTTTTTTTAATATACTACAAATGGCGGTGATCAATAACTTATAATGGGACTGCAATAGTGCGGCAGGCAATCTGACACTAAGTGACAGTGGGGGGGGGGGGGGGGACTGACTTAACTGCCACTGACATCAGTGCCATTATTACAGTGATCAGTGCTAAAAATATGCACTATCACTGTATTAATGACACTGGCTGGGAATGGGGTTAACATCAAGGAGTTAAATATGGGCCCAACTATGTGTAAATTGTCAATATAGTGGATGCAACCTAAAACAACCTAATTGTAACAATGACAAGTCTCCATCCCTGATATGTATACAACAAAAGGAGGAAAAAAAAATGGTACTTTATATGAGGCAAGTCACTGAATGCATACCCTATTCAATTCATTTATAAAATTATTTATTAATAACAAATCACATTATAGAGGGTGTCAATCTGTAATATGTAACAGTTATACAGAGTAAGATAAAACATAATAAGCATTATTTTTACAAAAGGACACTCATAATCAATTTTTCATGGTGAGCCAAAATTGTCTAAGCATCGGTTCGATTTAACTCAACGCACGTTTCATGGCTCATGCCAATCATCAGGAGTAAAATGCTCTGAAATTAAATCAGTTATATCGGTATAGGATATCCTTTAAAAACTGGTATTGAGCATTGAAAGAAGAGGCCACATATTGTTTAGTAGAATACATTTTACTCAAAGCATATTCACATGTGCGTTATAAAAGGGGTTTTAAACAAACCAACAACTTTGGTGTATAACATTTTTTTTTTACATTAGAAATATCCTTTTTTTGGTTAAACAGGCATGTTTCAAACCATAACATAAACAACTCAGGAAATTACAAAGTTCAACTTTGATAAAGTGAAGGCAATATCGGACATTAGTATGTCCAAACTGTGTTGATCTCGCCTTCATCAAATGGGGTGATGTCACCCCTGTGAAAGCCAAATTTTGAAGATGCACAATTGGGAGTTAAACTGGGGATTTCCCTCATGATTCCATGCCTAATGTCACCATGTGCTAGCTTCCATCATGGGGGGATCAATGGACGTGTTTCGGGGGTGCAACCCCTTCCTCTCACCTACTTGAGTTGTGTGGAAGGGGTTGCACCCACAATACGCGTACATTGATATCCCGTGATGGCAGATAGCGCATGTTGACACACTGTGTGCATTTTAAAAATTTGGCTTTTAAAATACTTTAAAACTTGATTTAAAATACAAAATTAGACAAAACGGTACAATTTTTGTGAGTTTTAGATTCTGCCCAAAACATCAATGATGTGCTTAATTTTTTGTTGAATTTAATTGATGTTTTCCTTTAACTTGTCTAAATCCCGATTGCATTCCATTATCTCCCCAATGAGGATCTGGGCACTTGCACTTGTGAAATGAGATTCTTTTTCCACAATATCCACATCACCTAAAAATAAAAAACACACCATGTATTATAAATATGAAGGCATACATCTATTACCTGAAGCTGTGGTCTCAGGCACTGACCTGTTGTGGTCACTATTTCGCTCACTTCATAAACGTCTCCCTCCTCATCCTCAGGTTGTGGTGTGGGGAGTTCCCCTTCTTTATGAGGCGTGGGGTTCCTGGTGTCCTCAGATGTCCTGAGTCTTTTCTCCCCTATGTGAATAAAAAAAAAGTATACTTAGCACACAGATATTTGAGGCCAGAAATAGGAATATGAAACAATTTTCTGTTTTGGCAGAGTTCCAAGCTGAAGACATTATTTTTTTTCCCTTTCTAAAGCTGGAATACTTACCTTTTTTGGACAAGTTTCGCACATGGAGACACCCCTATAGTATCCAATGGAGCACCTGTGTGGGACACCCTAAAAAGGGTGTTCTGGTGTCCCACACTAGTGCTCCTGCATCCAGATGTGTAAACAGCTGCTGAGTGTCCTCTCCTTACACTGAATCAAGTTTGCATTTCATTCTAGTTACAAACCCATCTAGACAACAATGTACTAAACTTCTTTTAATACAAATAGGCATGACCACATGTAGTTAACCTGTATCTGCCAAAAACATTGTATTAGTGGGCGAACGAACGATGTTTACTACGACCGATTACTGTGCCCACGAACCTGAAAGTTGGCATTTTAAAATGTACAACAGTAAAGAAAAGCACATGGAGCAGCATGCAAGTAATAATAATATTAATAATAGGAACACAGGACAACTACTTACTTTTTAGAAGCAGTTTCCTGATTTTTCTGTACTGATCGTACTCCCTCAATTTCCGGTCTGACCAGCGTTTCCTTAATTGCTCCTTGGATCGTCGTACCACAAAATTACTGTGCAGACTTTTCACAACTTTAGTCATGATCTTGGCCTTTCTCACATTTGGATTTGGGTACGGTCCATACTTCCCATCATAGTCGGCCCTCTTCAAGATGTCCACCATCTCCACCATTTCCACTAAGGACATATTTGAGGCCTTATATCTCCTCCTGGATCGGGACGTTTGTGGCTCCGAGCTTTCGTTGTTGTTGCTAAAATTATCATGCACCTGCTGTGTCTCCGCCATGTGCTCTCCCACTGCGCCGAAAGAGAAGGGGCAGGGAATATACTATAAAGAAGGTCAGGGGCGGGCAGAGTTTCACGCATGCGCAGTGTATATAAAGCGTAACACGCGTGCGTCGTACGTACGATCTGTGAGCGGAGGAAGGAGTAGCGGAAGCGCCGATCGTGATAATGAAGGTACAATTTTAACTTGGTGCATCAGTGACCTATACTGCTTATAGATTGAGGCCTATATTGGGACACGATTAGGAGAGTTTAGCCTGACATTAGGGTTTGTCTTGTGTTGTGTCTTGCAGAGAAAATGGATTGCTTCAACGATCAGGACTTTATCCCCCTATTTATTGATATGTACAGGGAGCTGCCCTGTTTTTGGTAGGTAAAACACCCCTTTTATAATAATAAAAGAAAGAGGAAGGCAGCGCTGGATCATTTGCTGAAATTTGTGAAGCCGGTGATCCCCACGGCAACCATCCCCTATTTGAAGGCCAAAATTGGTGGCCTGAGGAGCACTTATATTAGGGAGCGCAAAAAGGTCCAGGATTCTCAGAGATCAGAGCTGCAGCAGATGACATTTATGTACCCAGACTGTGGTACTATGACAGACTGCGGTTTCTGTCACACCAGAGTGAACCCAGGCCAACACTCTCCACTCTTCCTTCAACGCTTCCTTCCACCCCAGCTGAGGCTTCCGACGTCCAACCTGCGCCTTCCACCCAGGAGCCCAGCTCGAATCAGGTATAGCGTTGTTCAACATATTTCTTGTCCAAAAATGTATGATGTTAACTAGATGTTATTATTGATCACTAATTTCTGATTTAACAAAGTGGTTTACATATCAATAGACAGTAGTAGCCAAAAATGATTGGGACAAAAATGAAAAATGCTGGGGTCAGAATGATAGTCTTTTTTATATATTATCATTCAATTTGCAACAGTCATGAGCTGAAAATTGTGTGTGATTGATGAACAAAAAACTAAAACTATGTCCCTTTTTCATACACAGGAAAGCCTCAGCCAGGAGGAGGCTGTGGAAAGTGGCAGGGGCAAAGTCACAAGCAAAAGCCAGGTTTGTGAGTTCGACCATCATGCTCCTCCTCCTCTTCCACCCCCTGCTACAACTCCAACACCACAGCCACAGCCTGGAAGGGAGCGTGTAAGGAAGACGAGAGAGTGATGGCCTGGGTTCAGTCTGGTCTGACAAAAGATGCAGGCTGTTGTATGACCACAGCCTGGGGACATATATGTCATCTGCTGCTGTTCCTGATCTCTCATATTCCTGGACCAGATTGTGCTCACTATTATATGGACTCCTCATGCCACCAATTTTGCATGTAAAATAGTTGATGTGTTCCCTGGGGTACAAAGGCTTCGCCAATTTCAACAGTTTATCCAGCGTTGCCTTCCACTTTATTTTGTTATGTCCCCCTAATAAATGTCTATTTTTAAACAAATACTTGCGTATGTGTTTTACTTTAAAAAGGACAATTTGTGAGTAGGCAGGTACATTTCTAAAATACAATGTCAAATTAACAAGGAACACCGACACCAACCAACCTCTTTGAGGTTAAAAATACAAGATAATAATGGTGTTGTGGTAACTTAACACACAAAACTTGAACTTCCAAGTTTGACAGTCGGCACTACCTGTCAAATTCACCCATTTTGAGGCCTCACCGCAACCGCAATCACAAGTCAAACGTATGGCTTGCATTTTTGGTGAGGTCCCAAAATTTTAAATTGGCATTTGGCAAGAAGGTGGAAGTAGAGTCTCCTGAACACCTGTCAGCCACTGCTATACTACCATGGATTGCTTTTTAGAGGCGGCAAGGTTACCATCTGTTTAAAGGGGCCTTAGGTGATATTTGCACCATACTAAGCATAAAACTTACCTCAATGCACTCACCACAACACCCGAGACCTGCATTTATCCAGTGCAAAAAATGCAGGTCACCTCACATGGTGTGAACACACTTAGGGCTTGTTATGTGAGGAGCATTGTAATGCAGCAAAAATTTGAAGCATGTCTGCATAATTCCACACTGCACTGGGTGGTCAAAACAAAACAAGCAGTGTTACATGCTGAAACTTCAATCGCACTGCTCTCTGCTGGAAACAACACAGGACTAACCTAAATGATGAAATGCGGCATTTTACTGTGCAAGATGGTATGAACATAGCCTTAGTCATGGCAGTAGTTTAGTCCTTTTTAAAGCCATAGATATCATATAAGGCTTATACACCCACTGATTTTGGTGTCATTGGGTTCAGTAATAGTCCCCAGCATTGGTGTCAGTCGGTGCAGTAATAACCCCCAACACTAGTGTCAGTGGGTGCATTAATAACTGCCACCATTGGTGCCAGTGTGTGCAGTGATAAACCCCAGCAGTGATGTCAGTAGGTGTAGTAGGAACCCCAACATTGGTGCCATTGTGTGCAGTGATAAACCCCAGCACTGGTGTCAGTAGGTGTAGTAAGAACCCCAACATTGCTGTCATTGGGTCCAGTAATAAGCCCCAGAATTTGTGTCAGTAGGTGTAGTATAAACCTCAACATTGTTGTCAGTGGGTGCAGTAATAACCCCTAGCATTGTTGTCAGTGGGTGCAGTAATAACTGCCCCCATTGGTGTCAGTGGGTGCAGTAATAACCGCTAGCATTGGTGTCAGTGGGTGCAGTAATAACTGCCCCCATTGGTGTCAGTGGGTGCAGTAATATCCCCCAGCATTGGTGTTAGTGGGTGCAGTAATAACCCCCAGCATTGGTGCCAGTTTGTGCAGTAATAACCCCCAGCATTGGTGTCAGTGTGTGCAGTGAAAACCCTGAGTGCTGGTGTCACTGGGTGCAGTAATAACCCCCAGCATTGATGCCAGTGTGTTCATTGATAACCCAGTCAGTGCTGATGTCAATATGTGCAGTAAATTCCCCGAGCATTGGTGCCAGTGTGTGCAGTGATAATAACCCCCAGCACTGGTATCAGTGGTTGCAGTAATAACTCCCAGCATTGGTGTCAGTGTGTGCAGTGATAACCCCCAGCACTGGTGTCAGTGGGTGCAGTAATAACTCCCAGCATTGGTGCCGGTGTGTGCAGTGATAACCCCCAGCACTGGTGTTAGTGAGTGCAGTAATTACCCCAACCTTGATGTCAGTAGGTGCAGTAATAATCCCCAGCATTGGTGTTAGTAGGTGCAGTAATAATCCCAACATTGGTGTCAGTGGGTGCAACAATAATTTTTGTAAAATGAATGGGATTCAAAGTCCAAGTATCCTTTAGCCCTTGTTCACATTCAGGGGCGGACTGACCATTGAGCGATTAGGGCACTGCCCGAGGGCCCTGGGCCACTAGGGGGCCCCATCAGGGTTGCCAGCCTTAGTAAAACCAGGGACAGTATGTATAAATCTGTGTTTTTTTTACATCTGTCTGTGTATACTGTGTGTACATGTATGTGTATACTGTGTGATTGTATACTGTGTGTGTGTATACTGTGTGGCCCCATACTCTCTGATTGCCTGGGGGCCCCATAATCTCCTATTGCCCGGGGGCCCCATAATCTCCTATTGCCCGAGGGCCCCATGAGTTATCAGTCCGCCCCTGTTCACATTGAATGTGGCTACTTTGCACATCGCATATGAAATCCCAAAAAATAGTGCAGGAAACGTTTTCAAAGTCGGTGCAAACCAGAGTCGCACTGATTTGGACTATTCCATAGCCGGCAGTAGGGTGCGACTTTGATCTGTCAAGTTGCATGACAAGTTGCACTGATGTGAACCGGGTCTTAAAGTTAAATTTCAAGCTCTTAATAATTTTAAGTCCTGTGTAGTAAAATGGGAAGGGTCCTGCCTATTGCAGCCATATACTGTAGGTTTTCCCAAGATCTACAATCTCAGATTTTAGCTGCAGAGACCTTTGAGGCCATGAGTTCAATTTAGTTTTATGTACAATGTAAATTGCAGCTGGACAGGGCTCCTGTTATTAGCAATATGGGGGATTCAGAAGGTGAGGACCCCTATGTTTTTACTCATCTCTTCATCTGGAGTTATTTTTGTGGCGAATTCCTGTAAGATATAAATATAAACAGGTATTCATTGCTATTAGGCCATAAAACATACCAGTTAACAGTTCTCTTATCTGGCATGGATACTGTTGAGTTTATTTACATTATGTCCTATTTATATTATATTTATACTTTTGTGGCACCCTCTACTTAGGTAGGTACTAGAAGTAGGTTTTCTTTGTGAGTACAGGTAAATTTAGGCAGGCCTAGCTCGAAGCTAGGCCTGTTTATTTTGATCTATGTGGGCTGGAAGTGGCCTAAGAGTAGCAGCTGTGACTCACAGATAGCATCACTTCACTGTCACCTCCCTCTTGCTTCTAGAGGATTCTAGAAGAACAGGAGGGGAAGAGGGGTGGAACTGGCTGGGGTATCTCAGGGAGCCCTACCCAATCCCCAATTAGTATTGGCAGGGGGCAGGCCTCCTTGAAATACCGAGTCAGCCCAGCTAGGGAGGAGTTATTGGGTGGAAGAACTGGAGATGGAGCACTAGGTTGTCTGGGCCTTTGGGGGCCTTTGGGGTGTTCAGTTGCAGGAGGGAGCCCTTCTGGAAAGCAAGGAGAATGTGGTCAGGAGGCACAGAGAGGAACCAAAGAGGACAACAGGAGCTATTGTTGCCGGGCAAGTCTCCAGGAGGGAGCCACCGGTTGCAGGCACAGTCGGGAGGACTGGAGAGGCACGCCTGAGAGGACTGGGAGTGTGCAGTCTGGGGTGGGTGCAGAGTCAGCAGTAAGGACTGTGATGTCATGGGGAGAGAGAGAGAGAGAGAGAGAGAGAGAGAGAGAGAGAGAGAGAGAGAGAGAGAGAGAGAGAGAGAGAGAGAGAGAGAGAGAGAGAGAGAAACAGTCTGCAAGCAAGAGATGTGCTGGAGGAGACTGGAGTAGCCAAGTGTATATAGTTGTCCCAACGGATTGATATACAATCAACCAACTGCTTGTTCTGCTGGGCATCTCATATGTTCCTATCCCTATCCAAGTTCAAATCCCTCAATAAAAATACAAAAAAAAAACAAGCACATGGACTGTTTTCTGCCTAAAGTGTGACTGAGCAGTGAACGCCAGGCTCGGCAGGGTGACATGTGGGCCACAAATTTCAGCAGCCCCTACAGGGGTACCTCTACACTTTTCTGCCAGTATTTACAATGAATCACATTTGTGACAAGTCATGCTGTCTTCAGTTAGTCTATTAGTATATTGGCTAGATGGTAAAATAAATGGTCTGGATTTGCAAACAAGAAGGCCTTTAATTGCAAATTTTTATTGGCAGTGTTTGGTGGTTGGCCCACAAACACATTAAGTGCTCAGGTCCCTGCAGAAAACTAGTGACAACTTACATGCTTCCGCACTAACCCCTTGGCCTACGATGATAGTGTTAAACTTACTGGACATGATTACTTTATATACAGTCAGCTCTGCTGCTACCTGATATATAGGTCCGGGAAGAGAAGACCTGACTTCATTGTGATGGTAAATGTTGTGCCCCATGGACAGAAAGACGTATAGGTAGGAAGTTCATTGACAATCACGGTTTTCATTAATGATGATCATGTCAACAGAAGATATCCATGGTTCCGCCTACAATGGGAATCTATAGCGTTGTTCTCCTAGAATTAGCTGCTTTTTCAAGATATTTTTTTTTTAGTTTTGTACTCTTGGTTGTTGGGGCTAAAAAAAAAAAAAAAAAAAATTACCAACCTGCCATTTTTCTAACGCCTCCTTCCTCCTTTTTCTGGGACAATAGATTGAGTGGAACTGAGACTTGAGGTGGATTTTTCTCAGTAACTATGATTGGCAAATTCACAATACTCTACTACTGTATATTATCAGTGCCGGGACAAAATCATCCAGTGCACAGGGCAAAGATGTCAAATTGTGCCCCCCCCTTTCGTATGTGCGAGCCTATGAGGAGGAGGGGGAGAGAAAGCACAGCCCGCACCTCCTCCCAGCTCTCTACCCTTCTTGCCGCTTCCAACGCTGGACTGATAGAAGTAGTGATGTCACTACTCCTGTCAGCCTTATAGTAGAAGGAACTTGTGGCGCCCCCATCCCTACAATACATGTTGCACCCAGGGCAGCTGCCCTTTTTGCCAACCCCTTGTCCCGGCCCTGTATATTATCTCAGTTGGACATCTGGGTGACGTGTAGGCTGCTTCCATACACCGAGGAACCTCCGCAGAACCTAAAGCAGTCAATATAATGGTTGGACCAAACATTTAGAGTGCCACTCTGAAATGCTAAAATCAAAACAGAAGGTTTTATTCCAAAACATGTAGTGAACTAAATATCCAACGTGTTTCAGGGGCTTCATTCTGCCCCCTTCTTCGGGGCTTAAAAAATGGCTGTTGTAGGACTTGAGCTGGAGATGGAATTAGTATGCATGTCAGCGCGCATTAAAGTGTAACGATGTGTGTCATGATTTATACAGAGATGCATAGATACGATAAATAAGGCAGCACTAATAAATATATAAAACAAATGTTTTGTGCAACAGCAAAAAATATATATGAATAAAGTGCTAGAGTGTAAAACACCTATAAAGTGTCTCTATGTGTTAGTTCATTACACAAGAAATCAATAAAATCTAATTTCCAAAAAGTGCTTAAAAGTGCAATTACAACCTTACTTGCAAAAGTTTTCACCGAAAAAAATCCAAACATGAGCTTCGGATGTGCTGCACATTTTCAGTTGATATTCCATCCACTGTTATGAAATAAATGATAGAAATACACTTATTCCTGTGATTTTAAGGAATTCAGATGTGCTCCACCTGAAACTACATTTTTAAATTGTGCTCCATCCAAAAAAAACAAAAAACTTCTGTGCTCAAGATTAAGGACACCCCTCTGGACAGATTCAACTCACCAAAGGAGATGGACCTTCAAGTTAATTAAGGTCAAAAAGTGCTTAATACGCTATTAGCAATGCAATTCACTCCTTCCTCCTTCACAGACCCAGGAAAACTCCAATTGTTCTGACTCTGAGCCCTCTTCTGCTGTCATGTCCGTTGTTGACCTCTGCCTGGATCTGAACATTCTCTAGTTATTCCCTGGTATACCTTCTATACATCATAGCCCCCCTGTTCCTGCTCATCCTTTGGTGGGGTGATCCTGAGGGCTGTACCTGTTACCATTACATAGCAAACACATTACCATCGGGGGCCCTGGTGAAAACCGACTGGAACTTGGACTCCCCACCCAGGGTGGTGTTGCTATAACAGCCGAGCTGAGCAGCTCAATGATAGCCAACTATAAACTCACCAGCAGTGGTTCTGGGCAGGAAGGACCTTGTGAATCAGTAATAAAGCCCCTTTTGTCGAGCGGCATTGGCCGGTTCAATAGAAAATGGTCGACAATCAGCCAGCTTCTCTCGAAGGGGCCTGACAGAAAAAGGCCTGCCGACCGGCTTTCGATCGGCAATCTCGGCCAATGGCTGAGAGCGCTGACCAGAGTCTTCTGGCGGGGAGAGCTGTCCCCCTATCCCAACCTGAGCTGTCAGTTTTTTTCGTTCAGCCCCCTGAGTTGAATGAAAAAAAAAAATCTAGCAGTATGTACTAGGCTTAAGGATGAGGGCAGGGGTCTGTTTTTTCACCTTTTTGGGGTTGATTTACTAAAGACAAATAGTCTGCTTACTTTGCAGGGGAGTTTGCCCCGGAGCTTAGTGAATGGGTAATATTTGAAAAGTGCAACTTCCTTAACAAAGTGAACAGCCTATTTGCCTTTATTAAAACACTTTGCCTCAGTGTTTGTAGATGACAGACATAAACAGACGGGTCAGATGTCTTGCTTAATTTTTTTAAAGCATGTTATTGATTTACTATGGACAGATCCCACATCTTTTCTCCATTTATATCTCTAGATATAAGTCTGGTTTTACGATAATGTACAGAATTTTATTACTAGATTCTACTACATGGCTGATAGCGTTATATAATCTGTTGCTGCCACTGTTACTATGCAACCACATATTGCATGCTTCTACTATGATTTCAAAGGAAGATGATAAAAGAGACACTCACAGACCATATATAGTGATAACTTACCTGTATGCGTCTCTATTCTAGTCAGTTCTATAGAACCACATGATGTTATTATTGACGGATTCCATATCTTGTGCTCAGGCTGAGCACCTCAATTGTTATGGTGATGCTGTATACTTGCATAGAATAGGTCCACCAAAGTGTAGTAACCCATGGCACTAGTCATACATTTATCCATTTCTGGTCGGTCAGGGAATCGCTAATGCTGTCTAGAAAACTTAATTCTAGGGTTAGAGTTAAGGAAATTCAATGCTTCTTTGTTGAGGAAGAACTCTCTGGTGCCTCTGGATAGGCCATTATCTTTTATTGCGTGAATCTTTGTTGCTCATTCTTCCTTAAACTCCCCAATGTGTCAAAGTGAATTTGTATGAACTCTATGTGGGGGAAATTGCCTCTGATATATAGGAATGGACTGATCTTTTTTAGACATTGATCTGTTTATTGAAATTTTTACTATATTTTGCATTACAGAGCTTGGACCTTATGGCTGGGCCTTTAGTTTTTTTGCTGTGTATGTATTTCTGTTGGTCATGGTTAGGACTTGAGCCTTTATGGCTGTGTCCTTTTGTACTCTTGATTTATTAAATAGTTGTGATGATATTTCTGTAGCACCCTCCTAGTTCAGGGTAGGCTGCTACGTAAATTTAGTTAGCTCCTCTGTAACAGTGGAGCAGGGGTTGATTACTTTGGGCTGTTCAGTGTCTCATAGGCTGTTGTTTTGCTACACACCCCTGTCCTCTAGAGACTTCTAGAAGTATAGTGGGAGGGAGAGCAGGACAGGCAGCCTGAATCAGTGCCACCATCATCCAGCGCCCAGGACTCTCACTACTCCTGTCAGCCTTGTAACAGAAGGAAGGCACCCTCCTCCTTACCGTAAACCATTGCGCCAAGGGTCCCTCTTGCTCACCCCTTGTTCCAGCCCTGATCTGAATATTTAGGAACCCTGGTCAATTCATTAGGAGGTGTGCCTAGGAGATGGATAAATGTCCTTATGTCTGGCAGTCAGGGGTAGAGTTCCCTGGTCCAGTCCTTCAGGAGGAGACCCCTGAGAGAGAGGAACAGAGAGCAAGCCAGAGGAATCTATGAAGATATTGAGGTCCCAGCTAGGCTTAGCTGGGGGCCTACCAAAGAGAGCTGTGTCCAAAGACTGAGCAGACCCAGAAGGAAGTTGGTGGGAGAAAGCCCAAACATTTTGGGACTGAATGAGTACTTGCTCCTGCTATACAGGGACTGTGGGGTGGTCCTACATTTCTTATATTCTTTATACCCTAAAGAACCAAACTAAAGAGATTTTAAATTTAGAATTTTTGGGGGACTGGTATCTTTTATTCAAGGTTCGTTGTTTATTTTGGTTTGTCAAGAGGTTAGGCCTGTGCAGTCCAATGTAAAATATATCTCCAGAAATAGAACTGCATAATTACCTTTGAGACATCCCATTTCTTCAAAAGCTTCTGCTTCACTGCTTATAATCCACTGCAAATGTGAGATGGGTAGAACGAGTTGTCACTGTTTCCCCTGCCAACTCATACATAGGACATACGCTACAGTTGGAGGAACCACGTTAAAGAGAAGTATGGACTTTTTTTGCACATTTATACTTACCTAGGTGGATGCAGCATCTTTTCCCCGCCAGCTCTAAAACTGAGTTCTCACAGTTCCCTGAGTAGAGAGCTAGTGATTGTCAGTCACCGCTCTCTGCTCTGCCCCCCTCCTCACTCACTGGAGCGCTGGACTGTGGAGGGGGCAGAGCAGCTGGCTCAGCCTCTCAGTTGCTCGCTGAGAGGCTGAGCCAGGTGCCAGTCAAGGCATGTGAATGGATCCTGACTTCATTGTCGTGATCTTGCCCGAGCCTAGACCGGCTTTGTGATGTCAACCGACATCGTGCATCGGCCTGCTGTCTGCTGAAAACAGGTCACCAGAGTGCAAAACAAACTGCACTTCTATGATCCACAGGAGAAGTACAGCCAAACGAGCTTTTCCTTTAGGGTCCTTTCACACTGAGGCGGGGGGTGTTGTCAGCGGTAAAGCGCGGCTATTGTAAGCGGCGCTTTACCGTCGGTATGCGGCCGCTAGCGGGGGGGTTTTTACCCCCCCGCTAGCGGCCGAGAAAGGGTTAAAACCACCGTGGCGCTTTGCCGGTGGTATAGCCGCGCTGTCCCATTGATTTCAATGGGCAGGAGCGGTGAAGGAGCGGTATACACTTCGCTCCTTCACCGCTCCGAAGATGCTGCTGGCAGGACTCG
The DNA here is from genome assembly GCA_037952925.1 of Lithobates clamitans. Classification (NCBI taxonomy): domain Eukaryota; kingdom Metazoa; phylum Chordata; class Amphibia; order Anura; family Ranidae; genus Lithobates; species Lithobates clamitans. The sequence goes on along the minus strand of JBBGZY010000480.1, from coordinate 2,035,981 downwards.
GGGCTTTCACACTGGAATTAAAGCAGCGGCACTTTCGGGTCGGTTTGCAGGCGCTATTATTAGCGCAATAGCGTCTGCAAACCGCCCCAGTGTGAAAGGACCCTTAAGCAAGAACTGGAAGGGAACAAGTTTTCGACCCATCCATTGTGTCAAATACTTGCAGAGGATGGTAAGCAGTGAAGCTGCAGCTTTTCAAGAAGTGGGCTTTTGGAACAGTAAGTACAATATATATATATACTGTATATAGTACATTTATAAATATATACAGTATGCAGCAATGGAGAAAACAGCTCAGGAAGACATTCCGCCAGCTAATGGTTGAATATTGAGCCATCAGTAGATGGCTTGGTACATGGAAATCATTTACTACTGACAGGGGTTCTTACAATAATCAACTTTAATTTATTTATGTAAAAACCTTATCCTAAAATGTAACTGCTTAAAAAGTGTGAGCTGGAGTTCGGCTTCAGTTTATCAGTGTGTAGCAGCATCCCTCACCTCTAAAGGCCTAATGGTGACCTCCAGGATCAGGGAGACATCCTTCCTTGTAGTGTGGGCTATTAGGTATGGTGGGTGTATTGCAAGTTGTAAACATGGGCGCCAGTCACTTTTTGGAATGCAAGAAAATAGATTTATTGTCTCTTAAACAGAACTGGGGGAGAGAGGGTTAGGGCCAGGACACCCTTAGGAAGATGCAAAAATAATTGGCAAACTCCGAGACAAAATAATAGGCAGATAGCAATACTGGTATTGGGCCTTTAAGCTGGATGCAGCAACTGTATTTGTAGAACTGCTGTCTCTTATGGCAACTGAACTTTGAACAGTCAATAGAGATCCATACATGTAACTCACAGTAACCCTTTATAGATCTCCTCTCACATCTCACAGTATCCCACTATAGATCTTCACTCACTGAGCTCCAACTTCTTCACCGTCCCAGGCTGGGGAAAAGCTCTGGTACTCTTACAGACTTCCATACAATGGCCTCTGATAACAGGAATGGTTGTCCCTTGCTGGCCACTCTTACGCCCTTTACCTCTGGCCTTGATCATCACTTGCCCCTGGTAACAGGAGTGGTTGTCCCTTGTGGCAACTTCTTCTCCCTCACTGCTGGCAACGATTCAGTTCCCCCGTCCAGCGGAACCTCTGCAACTTGGTTGGGCTTCCAGCCTGAAGCCGCAACCCTGCGCTGCCGCTCTCAAACCTGGATAGACCTCAGACAGCCTAGCAGCCAGGTGCTCCCGGGATAGGCCTCAGGCTTCTGGCCTAGCAGCCCGGAGCCTTGTGACACACGTCCACCCAGACAGCCATCCAGGTGGCACAGAACCCTGATCACCTGACTCCTCCCAAATAAATAGGCGCTCCCAGCAGGCCAAGCAACCAAAGAGACCCCTGCCAATTGGATGAGTCAACCTATTCACTCCTAGCCTGGATTCCCTATGTCCTTATCATTCTGCTGCTATAGGCAACAATGCCACCTAGTGATAGAAGAGAGAGATGCATCAGATCCAGAGTTAGGGAAAAAGCCAGTGAATCCCCTATATATCAGCCAGGCTAGTTACCACCTAGCAAGCTAAGTTTGTTAGCAACCCTGCCTACTATCAGGGTGCTACAAGTGTATTTAAATCTGCTAGTATCTCTAACCCCCCCCCCCCCCCCCCAAGATTGACAATGCCTCTGTCTGCTGTGCTTTCTGTGTTCTTTCATCCAGAGTAGAGGCATTCTAATACAGGAGGTGTGTTACCAGACCACCAGGTTAACACAGAGGGAAAAAGCCTAAAAAAAAATAAAAAAAATAAACGAATGCAGCCACCACATCTAATGATTGGTAAACTGCAATATATTACATTTTTGGCTTTGGGTTTAATATCACTTAAAGGTTAATGCACATTTGAGTTTGGTCAAGTGTGTTTTATTCTAGTCTATGACAGTCTGGACTGCAATTGTGGTGAGACAAAGCATTGTTCTTTCAGTTTCTGTCCTCATTAGACTGTGTGCGCTGCACATTACTGATCTGCCTTGTTCCCTACTCAATGCAGTGTGCTTTCTGTTCCTGTAATGACGCTAAAAGGCAAATCTTAAAAAGAGGTGGCGCCTAGGAGTGTGAGAGATCCGAGGGCTCATGTGAGTAACGTCACGATTTCCACCTACTCCCCTCTGAGAGACTCCGACGCAAGGAGTGGGAGCCGTGATGTCACACAAGGGAGCGTGGTTTGTGGCTGAGTATCCATTATAGAGTGTGAATAGCAGCGGCGCGGAGGCTGCTAACTCAGCTGTTCACATGTACAATCCCTTATACAATGCACAGAGCTCAATGATTGACAGCTTGCTCCGAGCTCTACTAAGCATCCATTGTGACTATGCTAGACAGCTGCAATGTACGTCTCATGGGAATTTTATTTTAAAGGGTAACTCTAGTGTGTTTTAAAGTGATTCTTTTCTTTCTCTTTAATAATAAACATGTTATACTCATGTGCTCTGTGTAATGGTTTTGCACAAAGCAGCACCAATACTCCTCTTCTCTGGTCCCCCGCTGGCGCTCCTGGCTCCTCCTATTCAACGAAAGCCCCCCATAGGAAATGCCTCCAAGAGGGTTCCAAAGTGTTACAGGTTTTCTTTTGCTGTGTTCATGCTCTGGGGTCATCCAGGTCAACGATGTTGCAAATTCTTATAATGTAAAACTGTTGCGCTGTGCCCTCAGGTTGACCTGCTAAGCTGGTGGTGTTCGAGAAAGAAGGGTTAATGCTGCTGGCCAGGTTTTCCTGCTCTTTTCACTGCAGGTCATACCATATAAATAGGGGCACATTGGTGTCCTGGGGTAAGGGGCCTGAGAAAAGACTGCAAGGATGTAGCCATTATTCTGCCAGGATGTGCCCCTTCTGGAGACCCCAGTCAGGGTACTCATCGGGGTCTGGAGTCTTTGGATCCTTATGAACTTATAGCTGCCAGTGATGGACTTACTGCCCTTTGTGGATTTTTACCAGATCATAGATTTAAAGGATTGCTCACTACGTCTTGTGGATTTACTGCCTATTATGGACACAGAAGGTTTTGGTAACTAAACCCACAACAGTGTTACAGTGTTACTAAACCCACAACAGTAAAATAGCGTGCTTGTTATACTCACTGTGGAACTTAAGGGGTTATTTGTCTGCATTGTGTAAAAAGGCTGTTTTATCCTGTATGCACAGATCCTCCCCCTTCTGCACTGTCTATCTGGGGAAGGCCAGCTAACACAGGCAGAGTAGCTGACCTGCACATGCTCAGTTGTGTCTTTTATGCTGGAAAGAACATTTACTTGTCCTCAGAGCTAGCTACGTCTCATGATATATTGACATCCCACATGTGGGTGTGTATACAGGCTATAGTGGAAATCTCCTCCTACCTGAACTTTCAGCACTGGAGCAGTTTATCACGTAACCGTGGTATACAGATCATACAAAAAGGTATATAGTGGCAGTAATTTAATGTAAAAAGAAGATTTATAAGCTGTGGTAACTGGGGGGGGGGGGGGGGGGGGTTGCAGCAACAGATAACTGATCTTCGGCAGTGATATAAGCAATACAGAGAATATACATTCTTAGTATATACAGTGGGGACGGAAAGCAAATTTTTCATTCTTTGTTATATTGCAGCCATTTGCTAAAATCATCAGTTCCTTTTTTTTTCTCATGAATGTACACACAGCACCCCATAGTGACAGAAAAACACAGAATTGTTGACATTTTTGCAGATTTATTAAAAAAGAAAAACTGAAATATCACATGGTCCTAAATATTCAGACCCTTTTCTCAGTATTTAGTAGAAGCACCCTTTTGATCTAATACAGCCATGAGTCTTTTTGGGAAAGATGCAACAAGTTTTTCTCACCTGGATTTGGGGATCCTCTGCCATTCCTCCTTGCAGATCCTCCTCAAAGATTCACTAGAAGCAAGCCATAATGACAAGGGGTACCTTATTTAAAAAGTTCCCTCACCCAAGATGGCCACCAAAGTCTCAAGAGTTGGGTATCCAATTAGACTACCTTTGCCTCTTAAGGCACAGTACGAAATAAGGGACCAATTTCCCTACAAGACTCCCCCCTCCTATGTAATAGTGGTGTGAAGCTACCTACTGGTGGGAAGGCTAACTGCACCTGCTTACAGGCTGAGTCAGCCCTTAGAATCCTTTGTGTCTTGGAATATCCAAGATCTCCCAGCCCAATTTGCCTACTTTGTTTCTGCACACTGTTGTGTGCCCCAGCCCCTCCTGTTGCATTCTTCATAATATAAAATGCATAAAGACCTAACAGGAAATGTGGGACCGATTATAGTGACCACAGTGTGTGTGCAGAGATTATATCAATGAAGTTCCTGATAATTACAGTCAAGTGGTTTTCATTTATATCACCTACCAAAAACCAAATCATCAGTTTGGGTGGAGTGATTCTTTAAATCTTCCTTCACCCCCTCATACCTCCACAGAGGTAATCATCTGGTGCTGTGGGGGTTAATACAAGCTTTTGGATCTGTCACAGTCACTCATCAAGAGTGCCAATTATGCCCACCTTTTCTGCCCTCCTCCACCATTCATACAAGCTGTACTTTGGTTTCCAGCAAAAAAAGTGCTCTGTGAATGGTGGAGATGGCCCTTTCATTCATCTGCCCATTCTCTTTTATAGAGTCATTTTCATTGCTTTAAGCTATAGTTCTTTTTGATATGTTAAGCCTCATGTGACTCTCCCATAACCAGTGGAGCAGCTGATGATTGTTTGGGCTGACCAGGCTCTCCTAGGCTGCAGACTTAATTGGTTCTTCCTGCCTTACGGAAGGTTCCAGAACATAGGAGTGGAGCAAGTTAAATGAGTAGCTTGAATATTTATGGGTCTCAGCCAATCCCTGGGGAGGTAGGCCAGTAGGTGGCTGCAGAGTACATAAATAGCCTGGGACTATCTTGTACTATCTTGTTTTTTTAAAAAAATGTTTACAACAATCCAAGGTTATACAAGTGTTATGCTGTCCCAGCACCCAACCCTCCTCCTTTCGCAGCACGGGCTTTAACGCTTCTTCTTTCACAGCTTGGACTTTGGGATCAACCATGGTGGAGGGACAACACAATTCTTACAGGGCTGGTTTGCTGTCCCAGCACCCAACCCTCCTCCTCTTACAGCACAGGTTTGGGACTGGACATGGTGGAGTTGTACTGTCTTGTTCTTGTCCAGGAGGAGGCTTCTGGGCAGCCTAGCTGAAAGTCTGCTTATGTTTATTAAGGTTCCAGCTGTGACAGAACTGGGGGTCCTGTTCTACTAGAAGAGGACTCTGAAGCTAGGCAAATGATTTTACTGGGGATCCAGTCTGAAAGGCTCACAATAAGATTGTTTGACTGATATTGGAGGGAGGCATCCAAGTGTCTAGGGACACTGAGTAAAGACCTGAGTGTAGGATCCTAGTGACTGTTGCTGTTGGTAACCCTAGCATAGCCACCCTAGTGTTTGCCTGGCCTAGGACATTACTGAAGACAACTCGGCCTTGTCCATGTTTGAGTCTTTGTTGGAGGAACTATACTGAGAAGCAATATCAAAGTGAAGAGTGTCCTCAACCTATTACTCTGTGTTCATGAAGTGTCCAAAAATAGAAAGAAATCCTGCGAGCCAGCACTGTCTAGATCAGTGGTTCTCAACCTTCTAGTGCCGTGACCCCTTGATAAAATTTCCCAAGTTGTGGGGACCCCTAACAGTAAAATTATTTTCGTTGTGTGGGTTGTCAGCACCCAAGGCAAGACAAGTAATTTGCACCCCTAACCCACGGACATTTAGCGCTCCCCGAGTACCTTCCACTTGTACAGTATTAAAACCCTTTATGGTACATTTTAGGCTGTACCACTCTTTCTCTTTGTTCTCATTTCTTTCCCCTTTCTCTTTCTCTCTATTTTAATTTCTTGTTTTTTTCCCCAACCCTCTCTCTAGCTGTCTTTCATGTTTTTTTCTCGTATTCTTTCTCTCCCTTTTATCTTTGTTCCTCTTTTCCTCTCGCTTCCATGTATTCTCTATTTTTATTCCTTCTCTTACTCCTTATTGGGGGGTGGGGGTGGGTGGGGGGAAATCAGTGGCAATGCTGAGGGGAGTTCTGATCAGCCAACTTGAGTGCTCTTGATCAAGGTGATCTGCTGATCTGAGAACTGTAGTGGGGACTTTTAACTATAATCACAGGTAGCGTTACTCACTGTGTCTCTGACTTTGTGGTATCTCGTAGCAGGGACACCTATGCCGAAATCAGGAGATAGGGTCTCCTCCAGCCACTTCACATTCCTTACCAGTCAGCTGACCTCTAGTCTCTGCCCCCCAGCCATGCCGTGAACTGAATGGGCGGCTGCGAAGAGGCTGAGTGGGCCGCCCTGGGCTCCAGGAACAGCCCTGCTGGGCAGACGCATTAAGGCTGGGGGAGCGGCGCGGGCTTTAGGAACAGCCCAGGATTCGGTAACCCCTGGCAAATTATCATTTGACCCCCCGAGGGGGTCCGGACCCCCAGGTTGAGAACCACTGGTCTAGATGCTTAAAGTGGTTTAAATAACCCAAAGACTAATGGTATTAAGCCTGCCACATGTATTGTGAAAGATGAATAAATTATCTAAAAACTGCTAGCGTTGAACACGTCACATATATCGTGCAAAGATAAATACATTAATTTAATACGCTGCGCTAAAAATTATATAGATTGTAGTGTATACTAAAACTATGTAAAATTAATCAAATTAATATAACTAATAAATGGATATGATATACACACAAAACCAATTTAAAGTGCCTCGTGCATAACTGTGTTTAAAACCATAACATAAACAAACACCATATAGAAAAAGTGCTCCTGTGTAATATATAGTGTCCAAATATGTCGTAAATGACCGCACTGAAAATAAACAACACTGCAGGGGATATGTGATTCAGATCATAAAACAAAGTGCTCATGTGCATATAAATCGCATCCAACTGCGTCTCTAGTAACGTGATAAAAGTTTGTGCAATTCAGGAACAATAAAAAGTGTGATCCAAGACGTGCTGGGGTGTCTTCACTCAGGTGCCCCCCTTAGGTAGTAAACGCTCACCTTGGGGTGTGCGACTTGGCGATTAAGCTAAGTCAAAGCACGCATTTGAACCACCTCTGGGCTCTTTAGAATGTCAGGCTCCTAGGTTCCTCAGCATAGTTATCGGGGATACGTGAAAGGAAAAACAGTGCAATGACGTTTTAAACAATTTATTTCACTAAAGCAAAGATCCCCATCTGGGGTACTTACATATATCAGGTGCGTCAGTGCACCATTCTATGATGAACATGTAGCAGATTATACCAGGGTGGTATCGGGATGATACGAGCGTCCTCCTTAGCTTACAAGATGTCTTGTCATGCCATGACGGCCAAAGGAACGTGGGCATAAAGTACATTCTGGGTACCACCAACAGGATTCTTACCTTAATCTTACGTTAGTGTAAATCTCTACCCAACCCAGCCCATATATTTAACAGCACATGTATGTCCTACATTTGCCCTGTAATCTTCCCGGCTGAGTTGGGTACAAGTTCCAAAGATAGGCCATTGGTAGCACGAAAAGGCGAATCTATTTTATTTTTAAAAGTTTACTTTTTCAACTCAAGATAGACAACCTTAAAGTATACAGCTACAGGGCATACAACTTCTCACCCATTACATATGGTAGCAGTTGTTACCACTTTCCCCAGGTCGGGCCATCTATGTTCTGTCCCTCAACTTCATCCTAACCAGCGCCCCAGGGCCTCTCCAGGTATTTCCCATCCAGGCAATACCAATAACTGGAAGCCATACATCTCTGTAGAATAGGTCCACAAAAGTTCCATGAGGGCCAGCTCTGGAGACCCACTCCTGCTCTTACCATATCTTGTCCAAACTCCTCCCACTCTGTCATGTACCCCCTATTTATCTATGGTAAGGTCGCCACCTAGTGCCCAAACAGGAGAAAGGGAACAAACACACCCTTACATGGTTTAACCTGACACTATTTTTATCAGTTGTTGGGGGGAACCCACACAACTGAGGTATTTAAACTGTAGCACTACCTTCACAGGGGCAACTGGTAATAGCTAGTTCTTCTCTATAGTGTAGAGGCTTCCCACTGCCACAAGCACCAGTACATTGGTACCGCTCCAATAACTCAGTCTAGGGGATGTCTTTTTGAAATGCATTGCTTAAGAACTTTTAACCAGGAGGGGGGCTAGGGCATGGGACACTCCAAAAAAACTGCACTGTAAACAGGAGGAGAACACTTTTCTAGGCCTCCACGCCAGGATTCTGCTGAGGACAGGGGAATGACCAGTACTCTGTGACCCTATGAGAGCCATCTCAGTCCATAGGTACATCTGGGACTTATATCCCGAAAAATTACTAGGAATCAGTTCAGGGTCTTTACTCACATGTCCCCAGAACTACTGCACACCTTCCAGCTTCTTCTGAACATGGTCTAGTAAGGGAGACAATCCTTCTTCATACAGGATCCCTATTGTAAATTCCAAAGCCAGCTCCTCAGGAAGTTCATTCCAGGCCCTCAGCCCTGACACCACTGAGGAGAACAGCTACACAGTCCACAGGCTGCCTCAAGTCCCTAATGCCGCGTACACAGGAGCAGACTTTACGGCAGACTTGGTCCAGCGTACCGGATTTGGTCGGACAATTCAATCGTGTGTGGGCTCCAGTGGACTTTGTTTTCTCAAAAGTTGGACGGACTTAGATTTAAAACATGTTTCAAATCTATCCGATGGACTCGAGTCTGGTTGAAAAGTCTGCTCGTCTGTATGCTAGTTCACAAAAAGTCATGCTAGAGCAGCTATTGGCTACTAGCTAAGAGCTTCCTTGTTTTAGTCCGGTCCTACATCATCACGTACGAATTCAACGGACTTTGGTTGATTGTGTGTAGGCAAGTCCGTTCATTCAGAAAGTCCGTCGTAAAGTCTGCCGGGCAAAGTCTGCCGTAAAGTCCGCTCGTGTGTACACGGCATAAGGCCTGGAACTCTTCCTACCATGAAAACAAGAATCTTCCCAGGGCATCAGACTATTACCTCCTCAGCCCCCTTTCTGGGCACTCCTCACCTGGGATTGGTTATGCTATGATAAATATTTAGGCTGATCATTTAAATCTCCCTCCCTATGTTTTGGAGGCTTCTTCCAAAGGCAGGTGAAAGCAATCAAACTCCCAGCCTGTGAAACCCTGAACTGTCCAGAACAAACAATCACTGCTCCCTGGACTACAGAAGGAGCCAAAAACAAAATTTGCCTAGCATCCTACACTAAGAGGGTGCTACAAAACTCACAGCAGGCTAAAGAATCCCAGGTTGAAGCTGAAAACCTTAAAAAAAGGACTCCAGTAGTGTAAGCGCAGTCTTTTAAGCCTGATGCCGCGTACATACGAGTGGACTTTACGGCAGACTTTGCCCGGCGTACCGATCGTGTGTGGGCTCCAGCGGACTTTGTTTTCTCAAAAGTTGGACGGACTTAGATTTGAAACATGTTTTAAATCAATCCGTCGAAATCGAGTCCAGTCTAAAAGTCCGCTCGTCTGTATGCTAGTTTGACGGACAAAAAGCCACGCTAGGGCAGCTATTGGCTAATGGCTATGAACTTCCTTGTTTTAGTCCGGTCGTACGTCATCACGTACGAATTCGACGGACTTTGGTGGATTGTGTGTAGGCAAGTCCGTTCATTCAGAATGTCCGTCGTAAAGTCCATCGAAAAGTCCGCCGGGCAAACTCTGCCGTAAAGTCCGCTCGTGTGTACGCGGCATTAGTCCACCCTTCTGAGACTGCTTAGGGACCATTGCTCAGATAACTACTTTTGTACAATCCTAGTGAAGGTAATATTTTCAATACTCTCTTCTTTTGCACTGATATTGCTTCTGAACAACATTTGGAGCAATTTTATTTTATATATACATACAGTGCCTTGAAAAAGTATTCATACTCCTTGAAATGTTCCACATTTTATCATATTACAACCGAGAACGTAACTGTATTTTACTGGGATTTTATGTGATAGACCAACACAAAGTGGCACATAATTGTGAAGTGGAAGGCAAATAAATATGTGAAAAGTGTGGCATACATTTGTATGGCGCCCCCCTGAGTCAATACTTTGTAGAACCTCCTTTCACTGCAATTACAGCTGCAAGTCTTTTTGGGGATGTCTCAGCTTTGCACATCTAGAAGGCGACATTTTTGCCCATTTTTATTGCAAAATAGCTCAGGCTCTGTCAGATTAGATGGAGAGCGTCTGTGAACAGCAATTTTCAAGTCTTGCCACAGATTCTCAATTGGATTTAGGTCTGGGCTTTGACTGGGCCATTCTAACACATGAATATGCTTTGATCTAAACCATTCCATTGCAGCTCTGGCTGTATGTTTAGGGTCGTTGTCCTGCTGGAAGGTGAACCTCCACCCCAGTCTCAAGTCTTTTGCAAATTCTAACAGGTTTTCTTCTAAAATTGCTCTGTATTTGACTCCATCCATCTTCCCATCAACTCTGACCAGCTTCCTTGTCCCTGCTGAAGTGGGGGATGGTGTGTTCAGAATGATATGCAGTTAGTTTTCAGCCACACATAGCGTTTTGCTTTTAGTTGTCCTGTGGACAGATTCTCCCACCTGAGCTGTGGATCTCTGCAGCTCCTCCCCTCCATTGTAATATTGGGGTATTTAGCTCAGTGGTAGATGCATCTTCACGTAGTGAGTCCACAGCAGTCAGTTATCAGGTTTGAGGGCATGGCAGCCCATTTTTATTCACAGGAACAAAATTAAAGTTTATACACAGGATTTCCCACACAGGGGTTCTTCTTCAGTAAATTCATACAACCGAAAATGCCAAGCCTCCTGGCTCCTAGGCTTACTTTGCCTTGCAGTTCCCCGCTGAACCAGCCTACTCCTGGCCTCAACAGAACTCTCCAGACCCCTGGGTTTGCTTACTGTCCCCCAGACTTCAGGACTTCCTTCAGCCCCCTTGGACTTGCTAGTCGCCTCGGCACTCCCAGCCTCCCAGACCCTTCTCTGGTCTCACAGGCCCTTCTAGCCGTCCCAACCTTCCCAGTCCTTCAGACACCAAGTCCCCTCTTACCAGGGATGTAGTCACACACAGGGCAGACAGCTTTTCAGACACAGGTCTGTCTTGCAGCAGCAAGCTGCACACACTCCACCCTCTGCTCTCACTAGCCCCTCGTTATATGGGCTGTGTACACCTGGGCACACAACCTGCTGGCTCTCCATAAGACCTGGACACAGGGTTAGAGATCCCATCCCACCCAAGTCTCTGCGGGATCTCCAAACTACAGAGCCCCATTGGAACATAGCAAAACCTGGAGAAAGCTGCCAACACAGTTTTCTCCCTTTCAAAGCTATGCTCTGTAGCACTGCAGTCACCTGACATGCAAACTCTGTGTTCATTTTCCATCCCTTTTCACCGTGACAGGGACTCTCACTATTACAATATATACACACACACTTGCTGGTCGCTTTATTAGGCACACGTTTTCAATTGCTTGGCATCACAAATTGCTAATGCGCCAGTCACATGGCAGCAACTCAATGCATTTAGGCATCTAGATGTGGGGAAGACAACTTGCTGAAGTTCAAACCGAGCATCAGAATGGGGAAGAAAGAGGATTTAAGTGACTTTGAACGTGGCATGGCTGTTGGTGCCAGACAGGCTGGTCTGAGCATTTCAAAAACTACTCATCTACTGGGATTTTTACACACAACCATCTCAAGAGTTTACAGAAAATTGCCTGAGAATTGCCTGAGAAAGAGAAAATATCCAGTGAACGGCAGTTGTGTGGTCAAAAATGCCTTGTTGATATCAGAGGTCAGAGGAGAATGGGCAGGCTGGTTCCAGATGATAGAAAGGCAACAGTAACTCAAATAACCACTTGTTACAACCAAGGTATGCAGAATACTATTTCTGAACGCACTAAACATCCAACCTTGAAGCAGATGGGTTACAGCAGCTCGGCCCCTCCTTCTCTGAGTTGGCTGCTCACCTGTCGGCTAATTGCCAGCTCCTATCTCTCTACAGTTACTCAGCTGTTTATTGACGATATCCCGCTCGTCAGTCCTGCCCAAAGGATCTCTGCTTTCGCCTTGGTCAACATCACTATCTCCTGTGTTCCTGTTTAAAGACTTGCTTTGCTGACATCCCTTCTGGCTCCAGATCCTGCTTGCTGTTCCACTACATTGATCCCTGACTTCTGGCTTGGCTGACTATCCGTTACAGTTACTGAACTTTGGCTATGTTTTGACTACGTTTGTTCTTTTTACTTTTATTATTAAACAAGTGTGATTTAACTGTACTTCTGTCTTGGTCTGATTTCATGGTATCTGACAAAAGCACCCCCATCCTCCTGTGAAATGCAAATGCATACATAGGTCTGGCACACATACATAAACAGTGATTGCACCATACATGTGAGGTATCGCTGCAAATGTCAGAGTGAGAGCAATAATTCTACAACCAGAGCTCACATTTAAACTGTAAACTGTAAACCTAAAAAGGCTTTTTTAAGTGACACCTATGGATAATTGTAGGCACCGTAGTTTGTCACCATTTCACAGGCGTGTGCTATTTTAAATCTTGACACATATGGTATCAATTTACTTGACACAACATCATATTTTATATATTACCAAAAAAAATGGGTATTATATTGTGTTTATGTGCACTAATATGTATTCAAGTGTTTTATTTCCTGAAAATTTGATGTGACAAAAAAATGCAACAATCACCAATTTATTCTCCAGGTCCTCTGCTTTCAGAATATATATCATGTTTGGGGGTTCTAAGTAATTTTATAGCAAAAAATAAAAAAATGCTGATTGGTATATGTATGTGAAAAATGTTAAAATTGCCCCAGACAGCAAGAGGTTAAAGAAATTTGAAATATATAGACGTTTTCATTAGATTTTTACAAGGTAAATAGGATGCAGTTTTGTAATTGTTGTCCTTTTTAAAACAATATCAGTGCAGTTCCATTTTCTCCAACAACAAATAATGGAACAGTCAGCTATCAATATATAAGGTCTGGTAGAAACTGAAGGTTTGTTGGGAAATACTGCTACCGTGTGGACAATTTTATAACTGCAGCTTGTCTGTATTCCTGGAAAACACTGTCACCGTGTGGCCAATTTTGTAACTGCAGTTCGTCTGTATTGCCTGTGTTTTGTCAGATTAGGCGACCCATTAGATTAGGTGACCCATTTTGTAACGGAAGTGACGTTTCGACGGCGCCATCTTGGTACACCCAGCATTCGGTCACACTAAGCCTGAAGTCGCCAAGCGGACATATTTTTACACCCACTGAAATCTTGCATTCCATACCTAATTTTACCACTAAACTGAGCTTATATCGTGAAATACAGTATTTAATAGTCCGTGACACTGTTTTGATGTTGAATTTTAAAAGCAGCGCCAAGCCTGATCTCACACATTTGATAATCTGACAGAAAACAGCTGCTTTTAAAATTAAACATTAAAACAATGTCACAGACTTCTAAATACTGTATATCATGATCAAAGCTCAGTTTAGTGGTAAAAATATGTGTAAAATGCAAGATTTCGTGGGTGTAAAAAAGATGTCAGCTTGGCAACTTCAGACTGTAGACTTAGTGTGGCTGAGTGCTGGGTGTATCAAGATGGCCACGGCGGAACGTCACTTCCGTTACACGATTTGACATGTCGCCTAATCTGACGGAACACCGGGAAACACTGCCACCGTGTGGCCAATTGCGTAAATGCAACTCGTCTGTATTGCCGGGAAACACTGCCACCGCGTGGCCAGTTTTGTAACTGCAACTCGTCTGTATTGCCGGGAAACACTGCCACCGTGCGACCAATTTTAGAACTGCAGCTCGTCTGTATTGCTGGGAAACACTGCCACCGTGTGGCCAATTTTGTAACTGCAGCTCGATGTAATGCCAGGGAACACTGCCACCGTGTGGCTATTTTTGTAACTGCAACTCATCTGTATTGCCGGGAAACACTGCCACCGTTTGGCCAATTTTGGAACTGCAGCTCGTCTGTATTGCTGGGAAACACTGCCACCGTGTGGCCAATTTTGTAACTGCAGCTTGATGTAATGCCGGGAAACACTGCTAACGTGTGGCCAAGTTAGTACCTGCAGCTCGCCTGCAATGCCGGCAAACACTGCCACCGTGTGGCTAATTTTATAACTGCAAATTGTCTGTATTGCCCGGAAATATTGCCACCGTGTGGCCAATTTGGGAACTGCAGCTCATCTGTATATTCTGGGAAACACTGCCACTGTGTGGCCAATTTTGGAACTGGAGCTCGATGTAATGCCGGTGTTCTGCTGAGAAAGTTCCGCTCGGCGGATTAGTTCCCCCTCTACTGCGCATCCGCAGTAGAAGCCGGCGGAAATAGCCGAAGCGGAACAGCTGAAAATCAGCTGTACACGGCGCCTGTAAGAGGGCCCCTCGCGGGCTCGCTTCGCTCGCCACGCTTCGGGCACAGCCTCGCTGCGCTCGGCACTTTTAGATTCCCCCTCTAGGTCCACTTGGATAGAGGGGAAGGAATCTGGACCCAGAGCGCAGGCGCCGTGTACAGCTGATCGAAGCGTTTGAGCTTCGGCTATCTCCGGCGGCCAACAGTACTACGTACTGCGCAGGCGCTGCGCCTGCGCAGTACAGAGGGGGAACCTATCCGCCGAAGGAACTTATTCGGCAAGACACCGGGACACATTGCCACCGTGTGGCCAAGTTAGTACCTGTAGCTCGCCTGTAATGGCGGGAAACACTGCCACCACGTTGCCAAGTATGTAACTGCAGCTCGTCTGTATTGCTGGGAAATACTGCCACCGTGTGGCCAATTTTGTTACTGCAGGTTGTCTGTATTGAGGGTGTCTTTCCGAGAAAGTTCCCCCGGCGGATAGGGACCCCCCTGTACTGCACATGTGTTGCGCTTGCGCAGTACAAACTACTATGGTGATGCCAAAAATTGCCGAACATAAACAGCTGTGAATGAACTCTACACCGCGCATGCACAATTAACATGACATTCTATAAAACTATGCCGCACGCTCCCGATGCTCGTTTTACTCTGCAAGGGGCGGGTCGATTATTACTGTTATATCGTCTAAGCAAGAGGTGGGTCTATTATTACGGTCTATTATTACTGTTATATCTGTAGGCATCCGCCCCTTACACGATATAAAAGTAATAATGGACCCGCCCCTTGCAGAGTAGCATGAGCATCGGGAGCGTGCGGCATCTTCTGGTACAATGTCATGTTAATTCCACATGCGCGGTGTACAGCTCACTCATAGCTGTTTATGTTCGGCAATTTTCGGCATCACCGTAGTAGTTTGTACTGTGCAATTGCAGCGCATGCGCAGTACAGGGGGGTCCTTATCCGCCAAGGGAACTTTCTCGCCAAGACACCGGCAATACAGACGACCTGCAGTAACAAAATTGGTCACACCGTGGCAGTATTTCCTGGCAATACAGACGAGCTGCAGTTACAAAAAAGTAGCAAAAAGTGCAAAATATTGTGTTTTTTTTTCAAAATTGATGCTCTTTTTTTGTTTATAGCGCAAGAAATAAAAAACACAGAGATGATCAAATACCACCAAACGAAAGCTCTATTTGTGGGAAAAAAAGGACATCAAGTTTGTTTGGGTACAGCGTCGCACGACCGCGCAATTGTCAGTTAAAGCGATGCAGTGCCGAATCGCAAAAAATGCTCTGGTCATTGAGCAGCCAAATCTTACGGGGCTGAAGTGGTTAAAAAGATACGCGGCCATTCACTAAAATTAGAAGAAAAGCGGTTTAACCTTAAACTACGTAGAGGGTTCTTTCCGGTAAGTACGGCAAGGATGTGGAATTCCCTTCCACAGGTGGTGGTTTCAGCGGGGGGCATCGATAGTTTCGATAACGACCGCAACATACAGGGATATACAATGTAATACTGACATATAATCACACACATGTAGGTTGGACTGGATGGACTTGTGTCTTTTTTCAACCTCACCTACTATGTAACTAAGTCACAGTGATAACATGGAAGGGACCACAGATTACAGTGGGGTACCTGACATCCAACACTCCTGGAAGTATGCCGGATGCGGAGGAGTCCTCAGAAAGCTCATCTTTTGGAGACAGTGGAGTTCAGTGGTGCCCCCTGAGGTAAGTAATAATCATTTCCTTTACAGGCTGGTTTGGCTGCATTTTTTTGCCTCACTTTAAATAGGTGTTGACGTCGGGAGGCGGCTTCCCAATTACGCGATTGATGTTCCGATGTGATTGGCTGTCACAGTGGTCACATGACTGGAAGCCAATCCCCCTGGCTCCAGATCACAAAGACAGATTGGGAGCTGTCGGTGTCAGCTCAGTCAGTGTACTAGGAGAACACGGTGAGTGCGCGCTCAGCACAGGATCGGAGGTGAAAGGACTCACATGTGGGGGGCTGGGCCTTGTGTAGCCGGTGGAATTCAATGGAGTTCTGTGATTGGAGGGGAGCTGGTCATGTGATTTTGAGGGTTTTTTTTTCCCCATAAACTTTTTCTGCACACCTTCGGCTTCAGAGCACAGAGCACATTTGTTAAGCACATAATTGTGTCTTTTTTCTTTTTACAGGTGGTCATTCCTTAAGTCCTTTAAGTCTCCATTTACACTATGTAGTGCGTTATAATGTTTCGCACGATCAGCCATAACATTATGACCACTAGCAGGTAAAATGAATAACACTGATCCTCTCATTACAGTGACATCTGAAAGTGGGTGGGATATATTAGGCAGCAAGTGAACATGTTGCCCCTGAAGTTGATGAGTTGAAAGCAGAAAAAAAATGGGCATCGCAGTTTGTTGTGTATGGGGCTGTGAAGCTGCAGATTGGTCAGCGTGCCCATGCTGACCCGTGTCCACAGCCAAAAACACCTACAGTCGGCACATAAGCATCAGAACTGGACCACAGAGCAATGGAAGAAGGTGGCCTGGTCTGAAGAATCATGTTTTCTATTATATCACGTGGATGGCCGGGTGTGTACGTGTCGCTTACCTGGGAAAGAAATGACACCAGGATGCAATATTGGAAGAAGACAAGCCGGCGGCGACAGTGTGATGCTTTGGGCAATGTTTTGGTGAACCTTGGCTCCTGACATTCATGTGGATGCTACTTGTCAACGTACCACCTACCTAAACATTGTTGCTGACCACGTACACCCCATTCATAGTATTTCCTGATGGCAGTGGCCGCTTTCAGTAGGATGTCACACCCTGTCACACTGCAAAAATGGTTCAAGAACTACTACTGAGGGGGATCTGCACTGAGGGGGGTCTGCACTGAGGGGGATCTGCACTATTGAGGGGGGTCTGCACTGAGGGGAGGTCTGCACTACTGAGGGGGGTCTGCACTGAGGGGGGTCTGCACTACTGAGGGGGGTCTGCACTGAGGGGGGTCTGTACTACTGAGGTGGGGTCTGCACTTAGGGGGGTCTGCACTACTGAGGTGGGGTCTGCACTGAGGGGGGTCTTCACTACTGGGGAGGGGTTTGCACTACTGAGGGGGGTCTGCACTACTGAGGGGGGGTCTGCACTGGGGGGGTCTGCACTACTGAGGGGGGTCTGCACTACTGAGGGGGGTCTGCACTGAGGGGAGTGTCTGCACTACTTAAGGGGTCTGCACTGAGGGGGATCTGCACTACTGAGGGGGTCTGCACTATTGAGGGGGGGTCTGCACTGAGGGGGGTCTGCACTACTGAGGGGGGTCTGCACTTTTGAGGGGGGTCTGCACTACTGAGGGGGTCTGCACTGAGGGGGGGTCTGCACTACTGAGGGGGTTCTGCACTAAGGGGGGGTCTGAGCTACTGAGGGGGGGTCTGCACTATTGAGAGGGGTCTGCACTGAGGGGGGTCTGCACTACTGAGGGGGATCTGCACTACCGAGGGGGGTCTGCACTGGGGGGGCTGAACTACTGAGGGGGGTCTGCACTACTGAGAGGGGTCTTCATTGAGGGGGGTCTGCACTGAGGAGGGGTCTGCACTGCTGAGGGGGGTCTGCACTGAGGGGGGTCTGCACTACTGAAGGGGGGGTCTGCACTACTGAGGGGGGTCTGCACTACTGATGGCGGGGTCTGCACTGAGGGGGGTCTGCACTACTGAGGGGGGTCTGCACTGAGGAGGGTCTGCACTACTAAGGGGTGTCTGCACTGAGGGGGGAGTCTGCACCGAGGGGAGGTCTGTAATAGGGGGGTGCCTGTACTTCTGGGGGGTGTCTGTACTGGTGGGGGTCTGCACTTGGGTGGGGGGTCTATACTGATGGAGGGTGTCTGTACTGCTGGGGGGTCTGAACTGAGGTGGGGTCTGTAATGCTGGGGTGTCTGTACTAGGGGGGTTATCTGTATTAATAGGGGTCTCTGCACTTCTGGGGGGTCTGTACTACTGAGGGGGGTCTGCACTGAGGGGGGTCTGCACTGAGGGGGGTGACTGCACTGAGGGGGGTCAGTAATACTGGGGAGGTCTGCACTGGGGGGGGGTCTCTGTACTGAGGGGGGTGGTCTGCACTGAGGGGGTGTCTGTACTGGGGGGGTGTCTGTACTGAGGGGGGTGGTCTGCACTGGGGGGGTGTCTGCACTGGAGGGGGGTCTGTACTGCTGAGGGATCCTACACTGAGGGGGTGTCTGTACTGATTGGGTGTGTCTGTACTGACGGGGGTCTGCACTGGGGGGTGTCTGTACTGCTGGGGGGGTCTGCACTGAGGTGGGGTCTGTAATGCTGGGGGGGTCTGCACTAGAGGGTGTCTATACTAAGGGGGGTGTCTGCACTGCGGGGGGTCTGTACTACTGAGGGGGTCTGCACTGAGGGGAGTGTCTGCACTGAGGGGGGTCTGTAATGCTGGGGAGGTCTGCACTGGGGGGTGTCTGCACTGGGGGGGTCTGTACTGCTGGGGGGGGTCCTGCACTGAGGGGGGTGTCTGCACTGAGGGGGTTTGTAATAGGGGGGTGTACTTCGGGGGGGTGTCTGTACTGATGGGGGGTCTGCACTTGGGTGGGGGGTCTGTACTGAGGGGGCTCTGCACTGAGGAGGGGGTGTCTGTACTGCTGGGGGGGTCTGCACTGAGGTGGGGTCTGTAATGCTGAGGAGGGTCTGCACTGGGGGGGTGGCTGTACTAAGGGGGTGTCTGCACTGCTGGGGGGTCTGTACTGCTGAGGGGGGTCTGCACTGAGGGGGGGTCTGCACTGCTGGGGGAGGTCTGCACTGAGGGGGGTGTGTACACTAAGGGGGGTCTGTAATGCTGGGGGGGTTTGCACTTGGGGGGTGTCTGTACTGCTGGGGGTTCTGCACTGAGGGAGTGTCTGCACTTAGGGGGGTCTGTAATGCTGGGGGGTCTGCACTACGGGGGGTGTCTGTACTAAGGGGGGGGGGTGTCTGTACTGCTGGGGGGTCTGCACTGAGGTAGGGGGTGTCTGTACCGATGGGGGTATGCATGTGTGTCCTTCAGGGGATGCATACAGTATACTGCATACTTTGTTGTTCGAAATTAATATAAGCTGTCGCCTGGGTACTGTGCTACATGAGTGTGGTAATCTGTTGTTCAATGGCATTAGTTCATTTTTTTGTGGGGGGTGGCTGTTTGCAGGGGGGGCCCATACAACATTTTGCTATGGGGCCCTGTGATTTCTAGTTACGCCCCTGACTTAGTGTGTATAATCTGGGCACAGGTTCACTTTAAATTGACTAAAATACAACAGGCTCACTTTGTTGTAGACTTATAGACGTTCACAGGCACATATTTTAATCTTCCTGAGAATACAGAGTCAGGGGTTCTAACGAGCCAGACCATACTATGCTTATCACAATCAGCCTGCTTAGAGCCCTGCCAGTCCCTCTATATTTACTTGCCCATTCACAAAAAGTATTGTATTCTTCTTTACAGAATGCAAAGTATTCTGTGAATAAAAAGGAAGATCCTGTAATTTATCCACGCCTCCCCTCCACTTGTCCATTCACAGAAAGCCTTACAAAAAACACTTTTGTGAATGTACGAGGGGAGAGGGTAAAACAGTAAACAACAAGATCTTTTTATTCTATCTATCTATAGTTCTATTTTTGCCTAAATATTTGCACATACCTGTATATTTTATATCTTTTTATATGTCTTTTCAATACATTTTGTACTTTTTTTCATACTTTTGTATGGTCTGGTTTTACCTCCCATGCCCATAGAATCCCTGGGGCTACCTCCTTTTGCAAATGTACAAGGGTAGAGGATAGAGCAGTAAACAAGATCCTTTATATATGAGAAATGGCTACAGCGCCCCATAAAAAGCACTGTGTGTGGTACAGGGTTGCCAACCCCCCACAACTTTTTTACTGACAAAACATGGAAAATTTATAGACAGAGTGCATTTTTGCTTACAACCTAAAAATATATCATTAACTTCTCCAAAAAAAAAAGAGAAATGGGGGGGGGGGGGTGTAGCAAGTAAGGGGGAGGCTGGGGGAAGAGAGAGAGAAAGAGGGGAGGTGGGAGAGAGAAGGAGGGAGAGAGAAAGAAGGAAGGGGGGAGAGAGGGTGGAAGGGAGAGCAAGAAAGAAGGGGGAGATAAAGAGAGGGAGGGGGGAGAGGGAGGGAGGGAGAGAGAGAAGGGGGAGTGAAAAAGGGGGAGACAAAGAAGGGAGCGAGAGAAAGAGAGAGAAAGAATGGAGGGGGAGAGAGTAGGGGAGAGTAAAAGAGGGGAGGTGGGAGAAAGAGGGCGACATAGAGAAAGAGGGGAGGTGGAAGAGAGAGAGAGAAAGAAGGTAGGGGGAGTGAGGGAGGGAGAGAGAAACATGGGGGTGGGGGAGAGAGGAAGGGAGGGAGAGAAAGAGGGGAGGTGGAAGAGAGAGAGAGAGCTAGAGGGAGGGAGAGAGAAAGGGAGGGAGGGAGAGAAAGAAGGGAGGGGGAGAGAAAAAAGGGAGGGGGGAGAGAGAGAGAAAGTAAGTTGGGGGTAGACATAGAGGGGGGATGTTAGAAAAGTTTTAAATGTTTATTGTGTGACTATTGGAAAAACTATTAGAAAAACAATAACCCTGAGACTTTTCTTAAGATGACTTCTGAGCACATTGTTGTATTAACTTGCTGTATCGTTTGCTTTAACTAACTCCATAGTAAGTTGTAGGATGATTAGGCTTAACCATATATGGTAGAACAAGAATGTACAGGAAACACTAATTGGCAAATAAAGTACCATTTTGTACCAGGCACGCTATGTGTGTTTCCTCAGCCAATAGAAGCGTTATCTCTATATTATTGTAGGTATTAGGAGGGGGGATGTTCATCTCTTTGTATGATTCTTACTGCATCTTTTGGCTTGTAAGCATCATCCATTGGTGTGACACATCTGAAATAAATTGTCTGCTTTTCAATACATCTGGAGTTCGATTGATTACACGAGAAGAGTAATCCTAACATTTTGGTCCTTCCGAGCCTGGAACCAACAAGTGAATTTCGGGTCAGATGGTCCCGACAAAAACTTGGTGAGTATTGGACCTCAAAGCTCACTGAGAATTAAAAGTCCCCCCACTCAACGTTAGTGGTGAAATAGGGGCGGGGGCCTGAGACCCAGATCCACTGTCTGGTTTCGAACTTCGTGATCCAGTCCTCCTGGTGTTTGAGAGGTAAGATAATTTAACTTATTCTTAATACTCTCTAAGAGTCTTTTCTTCTCTTTCTGTGTGATTCTGGTTTAATGTGTTGTAATTGCCGACACTGGTCTTAATAATACAGTGTGCGATGCCGACACTGGTATTGATTGTATAATATCTTAATAATACAGTGTGCGATGCCGACACTGGTATTGATTGTATAATATCTTAATAATACAGTGTGCGAAGACAGAGACACTTGGGAGCGTTGTCTAAGGTAAAAAATAGCGTTACCCGCTGTCCAGGACAGATAAAAAAAAGATTTGAGGTATACCGAACGTCAGAGGGTGAATGCCTGACGTCATCGTCGGAGGTGGATTGCCCGACGATGTAAGCGCTTAAGTGATCTAGGAAGATCACAAGACTAACTTTCTTTTGTGTGTTTAGTTTCTCCTTTCTCATGGTTAACCTTTCTGTTGATGCTGTAACCTTATTGAAAAGAAAAAAGAAAAACAAAAAAACAGTACTGCAGAGACAAGTTAATTATTTTTTGATTCTCCCTATAGTGTGGGGAGTAATGATAGTTTTACACTTCTTGTATTCCTATTGTTACCGTGGGTGGAGGGTCACTATACCAGTGTTTTATAGGTAAATGAGAGACCCGTCTGGCGTTGACAATGGGGAATAGTCTCTGTAAAAGAATGTTTTGTGCCTGCTTATGAGGCTGCTGTGTTCCTAATGTGCCAAGTGGGAGACTGGAACTGCTCTTTAGGGACACAGGGCTTTATAGGGAAGTTTGGATTCAATAGTAAACTAACTGTAAAAGTGTCAGGATTTGATGGATAAATTTAAATTGTTAGGACCTAAAGATAAAAAAAAGGTATGGGTTGATAATAGGAGTTTAAATAACCAGCAAAAAATCTTTCTTAACACCTCATGGTCTGTGTTTGTAAGATTTGTGTTGTAGCCTGCTTGCCTATCAGTGACAGATTGGGAGCTGGCAGAGAAGCAGGAAACTTTAGAAAAGCTTAAAGAGATATTTGGTTTAATTGTCTTATGGCTTCACTCTGTAAGGCAGCCAACACCTTGCTAGCCAATGTATTAAGCAGATAAATATGTAAAATATCAGGTGACATTGCACTATATGGCCCATGGGGATTGGACCGGAGCTGGCGTCTTGGATTACAGCACTGTCTCAGGTACCACTGGACAACATTGTCTGGGAGACTGTGCTACATCTGGGCCGTCTGCTCGGGGACAAACCTCGGTCGGACTCATAGAAACCAAACAGTTGGAGCTGCAACTTCAGGTAAAGGTAATCCAATAGCCATATCACTGATGGGTCTAGCAAAAGAGAATTAGACCAGATGCAAGTGTGATCTAAATGTTTAACAAATATTTGAGAAGCAGAAAAATAGCTAAGTATGACTGAGTAAAAAAAAAAAAAAAAATAAGTGCGAGAAATCATCACAGGGAGATTAAAGCCTGTAGTTTTTCCTCACCCCCTCCCCTCGTGTGTGAATCTCCTGTATTACAGGAGGGAGTGAATTGCTCCTCCATTTCAAATTCCTGTGTGAGAGATTTTGTCTGTAAAAAAAAAGTTAACTCTTGACCAGCTATGACAAAACAGAAGGGTTATATTGTAAATATTGAAACTGAGCATAAAAAAAAAAAAAAAAAAAAAAAAAGAGTACACTGATAACACCAGGCTGCTTTATTATTTTAGCATGCCATGGTGTTAAAGGAAGCACATGGCAGAAATTGTTGCTGGTTTTGAGGAGGTAGATGGGAGCCCAGAGAGAGGAGAGAAGGGAATATGCAGACTTGATGCTTTTTCTCAGAAACAAGAAAATGCAGATTGCCTGACAGACATAACAGAAGAGCGAGGTAGAGGATGGTGGATGACTAGTAGGGCAGAATTAACCCTTTGAGCACACAGAGGTTAATTTGTGCATCTGTAAAAATATTAGGATTTTCGGTGGGAAAGAAAGTCCAAATAATAGTCTTAAAGTAAATGTTTCTTGGATATGTTGCTTTTAGAACTCCCAGATTTTCAACTGTAAAGTGTTAATGATGCAATGCTGTTTATATTTAGGTACATTT
The DNA here is from genome assembly GCA_037952925.1 of Lithobates clamitans. Lineage (NCBI taxonomy): Eukaryota > Metazoa > Chordata > Amphibia > Anura > Ranidae > Lithobates > Lithobates clamitans. The sequence continues at coordinate 2,012,264 of JBBGZY010000480.1, read as the reverse complement.
ATAAAATTAAAAGGCTAAGTTCTGAATTCGAATATGTGTTTGGGTTAAATAAAAAAAAAATATGTTTTGGGACCAGAGAATAAGGGGAACAATACAAAAGGGGATTCATGTTTTATTCAATTCTGCTAAAATATCGGGGTCTGAGAAAAATATTTTTATATATATATTAAATATATATGTCAAATAATGTAAATGCCACTAGGAAACATTTTATGTCTGCATACTTGGTGGACTTATGGACTTATATTTGAATAAATGAAAGAATATTGTTTTTAACAACTCCAAAGTAAGGAAGGCTTTCTTTGGTAGTTTGATCTGTGATCCTGCGCTCATTCATGTTAGATAAAGAGTATATATTTTCCCAGCCCCAATTCAAGTGCAGATATGACACCCCCCCCCCCTCCTCCTTCTACACAACTGAAGAATGAGGCGAGTTCCTTTTTATGGGGTGGGTGTCTAGTGATTACATTAATGGGTACAAAATTGAACCTTTAGAGGTATTTTAGAGTTTAGAACATTAAATTAAGGTATGAAATAATATAGACTACACAGTGTCCATTGCTTAGACAAAGAAACAATATTGGAAAACAAAAGGTTGCACAAGTTTAGATAACATTTACATGTCACCTGATTGAAAACCGGTATTGCCAAAATCCTTATTTAGGTATGCAGCAGTATTGACACATGGAGTAACACATGTGTCAAACAGGGGGGTGGCTGAGATGTTTAATAAGGTATTTACAGCCCATGGCTTCACTAACTACTAAAAAAAACTTTTTCCTCTCAATGGATTATATGTGCAAGATACAATGCTTAGGGAGGCATAAGACCACAGAAAGGGAAGTTCCCCGCACCGCAATATCCATTCCAACACATTTGCATGGATTTTATTGAATTGGACAAATGTGAAAGGAAGAAATATTGTTTGCTAATCACAGACACCCTGACCAAAATGGGTGGAGAATTCCCGACAGGAAGTGCAGATGCACAGACAGTGATAATGGACCCTTATTTGTAAATAAAACTATACAACATTTGACAGAAGTGATGGGAATTTAAGTGAAATACCATTGTGCCTATCATTCCCAATCAGCTGGATTGGTGGAAAGACATAATGGCATTCTAAAAAGTAAACTGAGGAAAGCTATGGAAGAAACAGGTAAAAATTGAATGTACTGACTACTAGTGGCTGTGACCAGTATGCATATCACACCCACAAAAGAAGGTTTAAGCCCATTTGAGATGATACATGGAAGGCCATATAAGATACCCTTACAACCAAATGAAACACCTACTGAGGAGTCTGAGCACACACTAGCAGAACACATGTCTAGGCTGTTAAGACAAAGAAGTACTAATGATTTTTGTTCTATCCTAGAAGGTCCAATTCGAGAAGATGAAAAGGTGCATGTGGGAGATTGGGTCTTAACAAAAAGTAATAAGAAAAAGCAGTGGTACTCCCCAAGGTGGGATGGTCCTTTCAAAGTCCTCCTAACTACCCCTACTGCGATAAGGATTGCAGAGTGGTCTACCTGGATTCACCAGTCCCATTGCAAAAAGGTTTTACAGGTAGAGTAGGGCCAGTTGGCTACAAGAGGTTCAGAAAGTCCGGCTACAAAGGGAGGTCCTGCACAAGGTGGGACTTGTCTCAAACCGGTGAAGTCTCCCCTACCCTATCCGCTGGAACTCTGTAGCTGGTTAGGATGAAAGGGACAGTAATTATCCTTGGGTTACTGGTGACTCTAGGAGAGGCGTCCATAAGAGGGGGGAGACGTTATGGAAGAGTAGAGGAACCTTTGGATTGGGAAAGAACAGGAAAAGCATTGAATCTAACCTTTATAGAGGGAATAACTAGCACCATACTGGTAGACTTCTGTCAGATTGCAGATTGTGGGGATACAACTGGGGCTAGAGGACTTCTATGGGCAGATAAATACATTTGCTGGCTCTGGGATGGGGCAGGATGTCAAGCATGGGATCAAGCCCTGTGGACCACAGCACATCAAGATTGGGGGTATAATCTACCAGAGCCTAAAAAGAGTGGAATAAAGGAAAGATTCAATTACAGAAGCGGCCAACTCCCCCTACACACATAGTAAGAAATGTAAATAATTAATGATAACATTAAAAGGAGTCGAGGAAGAAAGATCAGTGGTTGTACTCTATGGGAGCATGGGTGTCAGAAACTGACCCCTCAGGCAAATTTTTCCTCAAGGTATGACCACCTAATAAAACCTGACCTCAGGAAAAGGTAGATGGGAGTGTAGATGTGGCGCTATTTCCCTTCAAATTAAAAATATATATATATATAAAATATTAGGGGAGGTATGCCTCAAATAAAATGAACTGTGATACATCCTCTGTCTGTTAGTCTCAAAATGTGTTTGAAAAAAAATAAAAATATATATAAGTGCCAAACATCTAAACAAATGCAACTACTTTATGTATTAAATCTCTGATGCAGTAAACCACTTTTGTGTTGCACCCCCTGGGGGCAAGAATTAAAAATAACCTATACAAGTGATAGTGTTACACCCCCTGTTGATGGATATCAGAGTGTGTGTGTTGAAGGTGCTGAACTTCAGATAGGGTGTCCAACTGGTGTGCTACACCCTCTGGAGTCCGCAAACTAAAATCTATGAACTACAATATCTGGAACTGTAGAAATGTAGTGATCTAATACCTAGTTGGCAAAGTGATAAATATGGATGTCTGCTGTATCAAAAATCTGGTATGTGAATAAAAATCCAATTATGCCAATAGATAAACTTAAAGCAGAAGTAAAAAAAAAAAAAACAAGGTAATAATAATAAACAACAAAAATGTAAATGCACAATTCAATATACGTCTCTGTGTTACACCACAGTAAGACCACATTCAAAACCAAAACAAATGATGAAATTATTGCAAACACTAAATTATTAGTAGATAAGTCCATACAAAGTGACGTGCTTAAAAAAGAAAAAAAAAAATAGTGTGATATTGTTTAAAAAGGCTTTATTTAATAAAAAGTTTAGGAGATATACTCACATGATAAAACAAGAGTCGGCGCTGTATAAACAACAATCGCCGCTCAGACCGGAAGTGACGCCATACTAAAATAGAAGTTCTGAGTAAAATTATAAGATTTACTAACCTAACAGTAGAAGATGCCATAGCTTTGGAGACAGGATACCAGGGAAAAAATGAGTGGTTAGGATGGTTGAGGTACACGGTTAAAACTTAAAAAAAAAAAAAAGGAAAACTGTTTAGTTTGTGCCAGAGCAAGACTACATTTAGCAACTATTCCTTTTCCTCTAGATCACAATACAGATCCAGAAGGTTTAAAATGTATGTTGTGATTGTATAATAAGAGCTATAAACCTGAAACAAATTCCACCTGTCACATGTTGAATTTGTTGTTTCCCCCAGTACAGAGACCTCAGATACCTCCAGCGGTTACTGCTTATCCGGGCAACTTTGCTTGTTTTGCACTTCCAGGGAACTGTACCGGGGTGGATCTTGGGTCACTACCCGATGACTATTGCAGGGAGAGGATTAACATGGGCAATGGTGACTGGGTTGAACATGACATTCAGAGAGCTGATGTCTGGTGGATGTGTGGGGATACGAAACTGTGAGCTAGGATACTGGCCAATGCCCGAGGGGATTGCGCTATGGTCCAGCTGGCTATGCCCCTGAGGATCCTGTCAGAACACCCGTGGACTAAGAGTCGCCAACGGTATTGGAGGGACACCTCTCCCATAGGGTCATTTGACTCTCGGATCTACATAGATGAGATTGGGGTTCCTCGCGGAGTGCTGGATGAGTTTAGGGCCAGGAATCAGGTGACAGCTGGGTTTGGGTCTCTTCTCTGGTGGGTGACTATAGATAAAAATGTTGACTGGATTATATGTATGTATATATAAATATACACACACACACACACACACGTAATCTATACTAGGGACGCTGTGAAGGGCCTAACAGAACAGTTGGCCACCACATCTCTAATGGCATGGCAGAACCGAATGGCCTTAGATATGGTCCTAGTTGAAAGAGGAGGGGTATACAAAATGTTTGGTAGCATGTGTTGCACCTTTATCCCTAATAATACAGCTTCTGGAGGGACCGTGACCAGAGCCTTGGAAGGACTGACTGCTCTATCGAATGAATTAGCGGAAAACTCAGGTATTAATGATCCATTAACAAACTGGCTTGAAGGATGGTTCGGTAAGTGGAGTGGACTTATTACATCATGTTTGATCTCAATTGCTGTGGCTTTGGCCATTTTGGTCACTTGTGTATGCTGCTGCATTCCCTGTATTCGAGGACTTTCACAGAAACTGATTGAAACCGCAGTCTAAAGAACGATGTATCAAGCCCTTCCTACCTCTGAGGAGACCTTTGTGGACATTGAAGCTCAACTTAATGACATACAGACCAAAAGTGTATAACACTGGGACTATCATCAAAATGTGTTGAGATAAAATAGTCACACAAGAGGAGGGAATGTTAGAAAAGTTTTAAATGTTTATTGTGTGACTATTGGAAAAACTATTAGAAAAACAATAACCCTGAGACTTTTCTTAAGATGACTTCTGAGCACATTGTTGTATTAACTTGCTGTATCGTTTGCTTTAACTAACTCCATAGTAAGTTGTAGGATGATTAGGCTTAACCATATATGGTAGAACAAGAATGTACAGGAAACACTAATTGGCAAATAAAGTACCATTTTGTACCAGGCACGCTATGTGTGTTTCCTCAGCCAATAGAAGCGTTATCTCTATATTATTGTAGGTATTAGGAGGGGGGATGTTCATCTCTTTGTATGATTCTTACTGCATCTTTTGGCTTGTAAGCATCATCCATTTGTGTGACACATCTGAAATAAATTGTCTGCTTTTCAATACATCTGGAGTTCGACTGATCACAAGAGAAGAGTAATCCTAACAGGGGAGAGGGGAGAGAGGGAGGGAGGGAGGGAGGGAAAGAAGTTAGGGGGAGAGAGAGGGAGGGAGAGAAAGAAATAAGGGAGTGGGGAGAGAGAAAAAGAAGAGAGAGAAAGAAGGGAGGGGCAGAGAGAGAGAGAAAAAGAAGAGAGGGGAAAAAGAGTGAAAGAGGGGAGGTGGGAGATGGAGAGGAGGAGGGAAAGAAAGAAAGAAAGAAAGAAAGAAAGAAAGAAAGAAAGAAAGAAAGAAAGAAAGAAAGAAAGAAAGAAAGAAAGAAAGAAAGAAAGAAAGAAAGAAAGAAAGAAAGAAAGAAGGGAGGTGGGAGAGAGAGAGGGGGGGTGGGAGAGTGTCAGGACTGGGCTCAGCCCTTCCTTCTCTGAGCTGGCCGCTCAGCTGATGGCTAATTGCCAGCTCCTATCTCTCCACAGTGATTTACCTGTTGATTATATCCTGCTCGTCAGTCCTGCTTACTTAAGCCATCCAGCCAAGATGATCTCTGCCTTCGCCTTGGTCACATCTCTAGAGGCGCTCTCCTGTGTTCCTGTTAAAGACTTGCTTGGCTGACATTCCTTCTGGCTCCAGATCCTGCTTGCTGTTCTACTATGCAGATCTCTGGCTCCCTGATGTTTTGGCTTGTCTGACTATCCGTTCCGGTTCCTGAACTCTGGCTATGTTTTGACTACGTTTACTCTGTTTTTTTCACAATAGACTACGTTTACTCTGTTTACCTTTTTTTTATTATTATTAAACAAGTGTGATTTAACTGTACTTCTGTCTCGGTCTGATTCATGGTTTCTGATAGTAGGCAAAGGCCATGAATTCAGAAGATGTAGTTAATCCACTTGTTGGTAATATTTTTTCCAGATTGGATGAGCATGATCACTTCATGGATCAGTTTGCCATGGCATTACAGATGCTCCTGAGTCGCATGGCTCACCTGGAATCTCTCACTGTGGCCGCTCTGGTAGAACCTGAGAAGCAAAGTAGGTTTCGTGATATCTTTGCTTTCTGAGAGAGCCTTGGCCTGGGCAAACCCTCTATGGGAGATGCAAAAACCCATTGTCTTGAGTTACTCAGACTTTGTGGCTTCCCTTTAAAAAGGTATTTGACGTTTCCGCACGTTCCATTTCTGCTGCCAAAAGCCTCATGTCCATCAAACGGGTTAGAGAACTGTTGTCAATTACGCCATTGACTTCTGCATCCTGGCAGCAGAGGTTGCGTGGAACAATGAGGCCCTCATGGCTGATTTTTCTCACGGTCTCTCGGATGACATCAAAGATGAGATAGAAGCCCGAGACATACCCATTGAGCTGGAGAGGTTGATCTCGTTTGCCATGCTTATTGACTCCAGACTCTGAGAGAGATCTTCCTTTAAGGAGTGCTTGGGGAAGCCTCCTGTACCTTTGGCTCCGTGCTTTGCAGTCCCACCCTTGCCACCCTCACCTCCCATGCCTCCTGGTACCGAGTCTGTCAGTGAAAGTGAACCCATGCACTTGGGCTTCACACGTCTCTCTGCGGATGAGAGAGCGCTTAGGAGGAGGGAGAGATTGTGCCTTTTGTTGTGGCCAGGCAGGTCGCTTTTTGAAATCTTGTCCTACCCATCCAGGACAGACCTTAGGTGGCATTGTTTCATCCCTAGTTATCCAGAAGGATAAGCCCCTGGTTCCAGTTACCTTTTCTTGGGCTGAGTCGTCCGTCGAGATACAGGCTCTAATCGACTCAGACTGCGGGCCTGTTCATTGATGCTGCCTTTATATCGAAGCACTAGATTCCGCTGCAGCTGCATGACACTCCACTTGCGATTGAGGCTCTTGACGGGAGACCTCTACAGCCTGCCCATGTGACTCATGAGACTGTTCCGTTTGTCCATGGGTGTAAGGGCTCTTCACCATGAGATAATCCAATTCCAAGTTATTTCCTCACCTAGGTTTACCCCTCTTTTGATAAGTACCACAATTTTAGCGATGTCTTTGACAAAGGTCAAGCCGGTAGTTTGCCTCCACACCAGTCATATGATTGCGCAATTGACCTTCAACCTGGTGCCATACCCCCTCGTGGCCAGGTTTACCCTTTTTTTGGTCCTGGAGGATAGGGCCACGGAGTAGTATGTTGCAGACACACTTTACCGAGGTTTCATCCGCCTCCTGCTGGTTTCTTCTTTGTGAAGAAGAGGAATGGTGAACTGAGACCTTGTATTGATTATAGGGGTCTCAATCGTTTCACAATTAGGAATGAATATCCGATTCCGTTGATTATGGAGTTATTTGCCCGCCTCAAGGGAGCAATGGTTTTCATAAAGCTTGATTTCAGAGGGGCATACAATCTTGTGAGGATTAAGGAGAGCGACGAGTGGAAAACTGCGTTTTAATACCAGAACAGGCTATTTTGAGTACCTCGTAATGTCATTTGGTCTTTGTAACGCTCTGGCAAATTTCCAGGAATTTATTAATGATGTCCTCTGAGATTTTTTGCAGTTATGTTTGGTGGTTTATCTCGATGATATCCTCATATTTTCCAAGTCCCTGGAGAGCCACCACACAGATGTCTGTCATGTGCTTCAGACACTAAGGGTGAACAATCTCTATTGTAAATTTGAGAAGTGCGAATTCAATTGTGAACAGGTTATATTCCTGGGTTATGTCATTTCCACTGCTGGTTTTTCGATGGACCCAGAGTAACTTTCAGCACTCCTACAGTGGCCCCGACCCGTGGGTTTACGTCCTCCGCAGCATTTTCTTAGCTTTGCCAACTATTATCGGAAGTTTAATCGTAACTTCTTGTCTCTGGTCAAGCCCCTGACTGATATAACCAGAAAGGACGGTAACCCACAGAGTTGGTCTCCGGAGTCCATTAAGGCCTTTGAAAGTCTCAAGGCTGCCTTTGTTTCTGCTCCTGTGTTGGCACATCCCGATCCTACGTTACCTTTTATCCTTGAGGTTGATGCTTCTGAGACTGGACTTGGTGCTCTTCTGTCTCAACGTCCTACCACTGAGAGCGCTATGCATCCTTGTGGTTACTTTTCCAAGAAATTGTCACCTGCAGTGTCCAATTACAAGATTGGGGACAGAGAGCTGTTAGCGATCATTTTAGCCCTAAAAGAAAGCAGACATCTCCTCGAAGGCACCACTGTGCCGGTTCTCATTCTTACTGACCATAAGAATCTCCCATTCTTGTCTGAGGCTAAACGCCTCTCTCCCAGAAGGGAGGGATGGGCTCTTTTCTTGTCAAGTTTCAATTACATTGTCTCATTCTTACTCGGTACTAAGAATGTAAGGGCTGACGCTTTGTCACAATAATTTTCCTCCACTTCCAAGATAGAGTCGGTTCCGGTTCCTGCGATTCCTCCTGATCGTATTCTGGCTACGGGTCGCACCAGTCTCACTTTTCCTTTGGGTGACAAAATTCTTGCCGCTCAGGTCCATGCTCCTCCTGAGAAACCTTGTGACTGCAGCTTTGTCCCAGAGAGTCTCCGTACTGCCCTGCTCCAGACTTACCATTCTCCCAAGGCTGCTGGCCACCCTGGGAGGGATCAACTCTTTTGGGCCATTTCCCAACAATTCTGGTGGCCTAGTCTACGTGCTGATGTAACCGCCTTCGTAGCTGCCTGTTCCGTGTGAGTAAGACCCCACGACACCTTCCAGTGGGTCTCCTACAACCCAATGAAGAGAGGCCCTGGACCCACCTGTCTATGGATTTCATTGTGGAGTTACCCAACTCCCAGGGCAACACAGTTATCCTTATAGTGGTTGACCGGTTCTGTAAAATGTCTCATTGTATTCCACTTAAGAAGTTGCCCACTTCTAAGAAACTGGCTTCCATTTTTGCTCGGGAGATCTTTTGCTTACATGGGCTACCCAAGGTGATCGTCTCGGACAGGGGTAGTCAGTTTGTGTCCTTGTTCTGGCGATCCTTTTGTGCATAGTTGGGAATTCAGCTTGCTTTCTCCTCTGCATATCACCCGCAGTCTAATGGGGCCGTAGAACAAGTCAATCAGTCCTTGGAGCAGTTCCTACGTTGCTATTTTTCTGACCATAACAACTGGTCAGACCTCTTACCGTGGGCAGAGTTTGCTCACAATAGTGCCTTGAATTCTGCTTCCCGATTGTCTCCGTTCAAGGCGAACTATGGTTTCCAACCTTCCATGTTGCCTGACTCATTTGTTCTGCAGAGTATTCCTACATTAGAGGAACATCTCCGTGGTCTTCATTTCACTTGGGCGCAAGTCCAGGAGGCTTTGCGACATGCTAATGATAGGTACAGACTCCATGCTGACCACAGACGCCTGCCGACGCCTTCCTACCAGGCTGGGGACAGAGTCTGGCTGTCATCTCGCAACCTCCGACTTCGTGTTCCTTCTCTGAAGTTCGCACCTCAGTTTATTGGGCCTTTCCGTATTCTCCACAGGATTAACCCAGTGGCTTACGCGTTAGACCTTCCTTTTATTATGCGTATCTTAAATGTATTTCATATCTCCTTATTAAAACCTTTGGTCTGCAAGCGCTTTACCACCTCTGTGCCACGTCCTCACCCTGTACAGGTTGAGAACCATGAAGTACAGTCCATTGTTGACTCTCGTAGGTTCCGTGGGCGCATACAGTACCTGGTGCATTGGAGAAGGAATGGTCTGGGGGAACACTTTTGGGTCTCATCCTCGGACGTACATGCCCCTGTCCTCCTCCATGATTTCCATAGACGTTTTCCCCTCAAGCCTGGTGGTCCTTCAAGGGGGAGGGGTCCTTGAGGAGGGGGTACTGTCTGGGCTGGGCTCAGCCCTTCTTTCTCTGAGTTGGCCGCTCAGCTGTTGGCTAATTGCCAGCTCCTATCTTTCCACAGTGACTCACCTGTTGATGATATGCTGCTCGTCAGTCCTGCTTACTTAAGCCATCCAGCCCAGATGATTTCTGCCTTCGCCTTGGTTACATCTCTAGAGACGCTCTCCTGTGTTCCTGTTAAAGACTTGCTTGGCTGACATTCCTGCTTGCTGTTCTACTACGCTGATCTCTGGCTCCCTGACGTTTTGGCTTGTCTGACTATCCGTTCTGGTTCCTGTACTCTGGCTATGTTTTTTTTAGTAAATGTTTTTATTGAAAGCTTAAACAATACAACAGGAAATAACTAAACGCGGACGCAGCTGCTATGAAGATCAAAGATGTATAGCAGTACAATAGTTTAGTGAGTCACATGAATCATACAACAGTAAACATATCTTATTAAACTTTTCCTTAGTAAGAGCAGGAATCATGAATAACATATAGGTAAATGTGTTGCAGTGATCATGTATGAGATATAGATATGTTTATAACGGTAATGTAATCAGTCCTCAATGGATTGTAGAGGAGTGTTGTATCGGAAGGTACCGTGGTGATGGTTGAGTAGCCTTTGAGTAGGGGAAGGGGGGATAGGGGGAACAAACGTTGTCATTGGTGTCATTCGTGATTTGAGATATCATTTTGCAGTGTCTTCAGTGTAAAGGGAGGAGTGAAGGTCTGAATGCAGCAAGGGGTGAGAAAGGAATGTGACTGTTTGCGTGTCATATGACCTCTCACAGCTCTCGAGTTTGTTTTAAATGAGGATCCATTTGTATTCTTTTGTTGTAGTGAAATGTAACTAGCAAGACCATATCTGGGTGAATTTGCATGGGGCGTCTTTCATTTGATGAATTAGTTCTTCCATTTCTGCGTTTCTGGGGAGCGCCATTTGGTTGGGATACACAATTTTGCTGCGGTCACCATGTGCATGGCTAATGAACAGTAGTACGTATTTTTCGGTATTGAGGGGTGGTGCAGCAGAAATTGTGCTGGTGTGAAATCCAGTGCATATGTGGTTATGTGGTGGATTAGTCTGTGGACTTTCTTCCAAAACGATTGGAGTTTGGTACATGACCACCAGATGAGTTAAAAAGGAAGAATTGCGCTAGGTGCGTGATAAATAAGACGTGATAAATTAATGAGAAAAAAACAAAACGTGATGTATAACTCAGTTAAAGAGGGTCGATTATTTACATCCAATTTGTTGACTGCCAATGTTGTTGTGATCCCTAAACCTGACAGGGATCATTCCTCATGGGCTAACTTCCGGCCAATCTCACTAATTAATATTGAAAATTTTAACCAAAATCTTAGCTAACCGCCTCAATTCCTTCTTACCGCGTTTATAAAAGAAAGTTTATAAAGTTTATAAAAAAAAGTTTATAAAAAAAAGATCAGGTGGGCTTTGTCCCAAGAAGACAGGCTGGTGACGCTATAAGGCGCCTCCTCCAAATACAGAACATTGTCCATAACAGGTCCCTAGAAACAATGTTTTTGTCATTAGATGTTAACAAAGCTTTTGACACCCTGTCATGGCCCTACTTGATAGGTACTTAAGCGCTATGGATTCGGGGCCTCCTTCACGTGATGGGTCTCTGCCATCTACGACTCCCCTCAAGCCAAAATGAAATACTATGGGTTCCAGTCAAACACCTTCCCTATTAAAAGGGGTACCCGTCAAGGTTGCCCACTTTTATTTATTTTGGCATTGGAACCCCTGGCGGAGGCCATACGATCTCATCCGGATATAGCGGGAGTGGAGGTGGCAGGCACTTCACATAAGCTATCCTTATTTGTGGACGACATCCTCCTGACCATCACTAAACCAAGAATCTCCCTTCCGAATCTGCTTTCACTTTTAGATACTTTTGCCACTTTCTCTGGCCTATCAGTCAACCCCACCAAATCCAGAGCAATGTCACTTAACCTCTCCCCCTCAGAATTAGAAACCTTCAAATTCACATTCCCTTTTCAATGGATGGAGGCATTGCCCTACCTTGGGATTCGGCTCACCCCAAAATACTGAGGCCTATACCACGCCAACTATCCTTTATTATTTCGAAAATTGACAGCTATGCTTTCCTCCTGGTCCACCCTTCCACTGTCTTGGTTTGGAAGGATTACAACCATCCGTATGACTTACCTCCCAAAGTTGCTATATCATTTTTGGGTCTTACCGGTCCAGGTCCCTTCCTATGTTCTCCGCATACATCAACGAAAAATTATGCAATTTATTTGGGGTTCAATAAAACCTAGGATTAAAAGGCAAGTGTTGTATGCCCGTAGGATAAATGGTGGCCTCTCGGTTCCCAACCTTCAAGCTTACTATACGGCTGTGGCCTTTGCCCCACTATCTCATCTTCACGAGAAACAGTAAAATGCCACTATGGGCCACTATGGATATGGTGGACTCGCACTCGGTACCATTGGCCTCTCTCCCTTGGCTCCCTCAAGCCAATCGCCCAATTACTATAGTCCCATGTTTGGCTCACCCGCTTCGCTTATGGGACTCAGTCAAATATTCTGCGGGCTTAATCTCTCCTCACCTCCCCCTACTGCGTCTTCTCCAGTGTCCATTATTTCCACCGGGACGTGAGAACCCGCTGCAATTTTCGTGGTGGACTGAAAATGGATTTGTTGATGTCCACTCATTGTTTACCCCTACCAAGATCATCCCATTTGCAGTCCTACGTTCCTCCTATAACATTCCCCTCAGGGAGCACTACAGTTACATACAAATTCGACACTTCCTCCACACCCTTATAAAAACTCAACAAACCCCCTATGCGTTAACTCCATTCGAAAGCCTATGCAGATCACGGCCCCAGTCTCCGGGCTTGATTTCTTTAATTTATACAGCCATAATAGGCTCCAAGGGGCCACCCCTGAGACCATATCACCTTCAGTGGGAGACGGAACTGGGGAGGAGATTGGACCCGGAGGACTGGCAGATCATGACCACCACACTCTCCAAATGTTAAAGAAATGTTCTTTTTTTGGAAAATGCCTATAAGGTACTCTATAGATGGTATAACACCCCAGCCAGATTAGCTAGTTTTATCCCAACATATTCCCCTTTGTGCTTTCGTGGGTGTTCTCGTGAGGGTACAATGGCACACATCTTGTGGCAGTGCCCCAGGGTATGTAGACTATGGGTCAGAGTCTACACATTGCTTCGTAACCTCTTCAATACTAATATAAAAAGGGATCCGTCTGAGGCTATCTTGGGGAAACCGATCATAGAATTATTAAGACCAGAACGCCAATTGGCATCTCATATTTTTACTGCAACTAAATTAACCATAGCAAAGGCCTGGAAGACTCCAGTTCTCAGCTTTAAGGCAGTTAAAAATTGCGTAAATGATATCATGGTTAATGAGAAACTGACGGCCATGGCATCAGATACGTACGATAGATTTCCCTGGGTCTGGCAGCCGTGGATAGCGTATTCTCACCCCTCCAGGTTTGATTCCACATTACTCTCTCTTTAGTATATTTCCATCCTCCCCACCCCGTGGACTCTCCCCTATCTTCAATTTCCTTTCGCTGTTTCTTTCCTTTTCTCTATACCCTATACTCCTATTTCATCCTCTTTCTGGTCCTCCCCCCTATTATTCCTTCTTTTTACCTTCTCCTTTCTAAACCTTAATAGCCCACAGAATACGCCCTGTTGGGCTTAGACACATATTGTGAGCTAAAATTGCGAATATCTGTCGCCTTTCTGTATTTCTCCATTAATAGGTTATATATTTTTTTTATTTGTTCATTGTTCCCACCACAAATGTTATACAAAGATCTGCAACTATATGTATAAAGGGGCGGGACCCAGTATCTAGTCATACTATTGTCGCTAACTGTTACTACAAGAAACCAGCTGTAATTTGGTGATATAGTACAGATTCTAGTGTCCTAATACATTCTATTTGTAATGTTATTATCTACTTTAGTATGTACACATAATGTGTCCTTCATGGTATATCTGTATTGATATGTTGATATTTCTGATCAATAAAACCCTTTGTAAAAGAAAAAAAACCGTGAAGGATATCCTGCAGCTAAGCACTATAACCGTGATATAGGGCACAAAAAGATAAATGTAAAAACAGGAGTGCAGCGTCGGATAATATTGCAAATATATACAATGTGTATATTTACAATAGTGCAAATATAGTGTAAAATAATATATGTAAGGCTCTGTTTCCACTACTGCGAGTTGTTGTGTGACTTGGCACATGTGAAGTCGCATGACAAGTCAAAACCCATGTATTTCAATAGTCCCCGTTCTAATTGGTGCGACTCAAGTCGCAGCGACTCCAAAAAAGGTTTTTGCACTACTTTGTTCCGTCTTCATCACGACTTGTTCTCCATAGAAAGGAATTAAGTCGCAATGCAGTCGCTTGTACATGTCTGACACTGCGACTTTGTTGCGACTTCCACCGAAGTCTACGGAAGCACATGATCTCTGCTCCTCCCAAATACATCACTTCCTATATTGATGTACGTGAGTGTGGGAGACAGCAGGAATCATGCCTAGGGCTAGAAAGAACAAGCGACAAGTTCATGACAATGAAGAAATGATTCGGCTTGTCAGACAACGTCCGGCAATATATGACCTCAGAGATCCAGGTTACAAAGATCATGTAAAGAAGGAGAGAGCATGGTTGGAAGTGGCTCGCATATATTATGATACCTGGGACTCTTTATCAGCTACAGAACGGTCTTCAAAAAGTAAGTGGTTGATATATGCTGCTTAGCACTTAGCGGCTTGCACCTATTTAAATATTCAGCAAACAATGGGTGTGTGTTAACAATGTGCACTGTGTTTCCTTGGTGGGTACCGCTTCTCCTCTTGAGATGACAATGGTTTGACAGGAAGGAATCCCCTGTCAACACTATCTGTGTTGATGGTGGAATATAGCTAGTTTCTTTCCTGCAACCTGTGGCTGCAGGAAAGTAAATCTGTGTGTGTGTGTGTGTGTGTGTGGGCCACCAAATAATTTTTTCCCATGGTCCAAACAATATTAAAGATGGCCCTGTTCACATCCTTCAGCACATGCCAAATTATGCAGGTGCCATGAATAATATATCTTGCGGTTGTTTTCCCATCATCAACATCGAGTATGCAGCCTATCAAATGAATGACCTATGGGCAGTTAATAAAGAATTATATTTTTAACTTGGTATTGTCTTTATATTTTGCAGTGCACTCGTTACAAACTCGATGGAGAAGTCTCAAAGACTGTTACAACCGGTACTTAAAAAATTAAAAATCAAAAGAAGGAAGGAGTGGTTCCGGCTCAAAAAGATTAGCCCCATATGCCCATGCCGGGGATCTTGATTTTTTAAAACCAGTGTTGGAAATGCGAGAGTAAGTTATCAGCAGACATATTTTATGAATTTGACATATCAAATTGTAATGCTTACTTGAAAAATATGTTATTTGTATTTCAGAACCCAAGCAAGCTGGGAAGACAGCACACAGGGTTTGCCACCGGAAGATGAGTCAGAGGAAGCTGCTGCTACGGAGGAGGAAGAACAATTCCAAGACAATGTTGACAAGGAACTGTTCGTATGTGAATCAAGGTCAGCAATAAACTCAATGAATGAGGAGAATGCAGAACCAGGGCCTTGCAATGTCTCTAGACCTTTGCGAGGATCTTCAAGGGGAGGTGCCAGGGCTGGGAAACCCATGGATAAAATCTTAGATGTAGTCAGTCAGATGTCCACTAAAATGGCTGAAAACCAGTGTGAAGACACAGCATTACTCACTGAAATTTTAGACATATGTAAACAGGTCCCCCGAGAGAAAAAAATATGCACTCAGGATGGCTTTGATGTTAACTGCTTAATCCTTTGTGGGTGAGGAGCCAACAACATCCTCAGCATATATGCGACCCCCCCCCCCATATCACCCTTATCAACAATACCCTTACTTTCCAAGTACACAGTATGCTCCACCAATAAACCGGCCATACTGTGACCAGTATGGTTATATGCTGAATCCCTCAAGGCCACGCATGTTGCATCCAATTCCTGCCCCCACTAACTCTACCCTTGGCCTCCCGAACACTCAGCAACTTAGGCAGCCTACACCCAGTCAGGTTCCGCCTTTTCTTGAAAGGAAATACTACCCGGGACGATCAGTGGATTGCCCAGGACCAACCAATAGTTCAGTTTCCAGGACCACTGAAACCAAAACATACCAGCAATTGTAAGTTTATATTATTTTTGCTGTTGTTTTGAGACTTGTTAATTTTTTTTTTGGTTGTGGTTGCTAAAACAACAACCCAAAAAAGTTTCAGTTCATGGAAATTTTTTTTTTTTGCCTTCTTGCAAAAAGATTTTGCTGTAAAAAAAGATTATGATTATATATTTTATTTTTTGTATGACTTTTATTTTTGTGTTGTTCAAATTGATATATGTTATTTATTTTATTCTTTGTTGTGGTTGTTTAAAATTAAAAACAACAAATGGTGTAGTTCACCCCAAAAAAAAACCTTTACTTTTGGTGCATTCTTGCTCAAGATTTTGACAAACAAAAAATATTCTGGTTACATTATGTGTTTTATACTTATCCATTTTTTAAATTTGTGTTAAATTCGGCCCATTTGTTCCTGGCAACGGACAGTTCTGAGACAGGTCCAGTCCATTTTCCCTCAACATTCTTCCAAAAGATGATCTTTGGAAAATACTGGAGTCTGAGCTGCTGCCATACGATCCTATGTCTATATAGATAAAACAATAATTGGCATCAGCCACTGCTAGTAATACAAAAGAAAAACATTTTTTGTAATTAAAGTATTTTGTTCCACTGCCGATGGGCATCATTACCCTCATATGTTTTCCGTCAATTGCCCCGACACAATTCGGGAAATTGCATCGGTCCCAGAAAAGTATATCTTGCACCAATCTTAGCAAGTGGGCTTCTTCAGGCCCAAATCCCTAAAGACATTCCAGATGTCTCTGTAGGTAGTGTGGACAATATTGCTGACAGTAGTTTTGCCAACCAAAAATTCAAAATGCAAACTAGCAAAGGAATGTCCAGTTGCCAGGTACCTAAAATGAAACAGTAAATACAGTTTATTAGAATGATACATATTAACAATAAGCTACTTCTATATTAGATCAAAAAATGAGCTTGGAAGGAGAGGAACAGGAGAAAGACACTGGTGATGTAGAGGGAAAGTTAATATTGTAAAAACAATCTCACCCACAATTACATGCTAGTATTTATTATTTCACTTCATGTAAAAAGGATGAAAGAATGATGTGGATATCCAAATGCCACATATAAGGTAAGAAGAAGAAAAAGTAGGTATGAAAAGTTACCTCAAAGTTATAATGAGTCTTTCAACAGCTGGAATACTCCTTCGGAAACTTGTGTTATGTCGCTCTAGATGGCTAGAGAGCAAAGCCAACAATTCATCAAAACTGTAAATAGAAAATGTATGGCTATTATCTACATTGACCATGTAAAAATAAAACAGTTAAAAATCTAGTTCCATTTTTTTTACAATTTGATCAGGTTATAATTAACACTTCTAGCTATTGAAAGCTAAAAATTATAAAAAGAGTCATACTGACCAGGCATATACACATTTTCATAAATATATCTTGGGGCATTTGCAAGTTGACATCAAAAAATGATCTCACCTTCTAATTGACATCCGTGTGTAGTTGAAGAATTTGTCTTCATGAGCACGGAGGTCATTGTAAAGGACCCCAAATTGGCCTCTCACTTCCCTTTGGGCGATGATGGGATGGATCCAAAACCTATACTTTCTCCTCCTCCGGTTATCCTCTTCTTCTTCATATATTAATGCTGCTACAGCAGCCAAAATGACTGCTGACCCAACATATTGCATAGCTAACATGTTTGCTAACCAACATACAACACATGACAACGAAAGAGGAAGGGGAAATAACTAAACAGGATAAGGAATTACATCACTATGACTAAATTGCAGAACATCAAAGTCGCACAAAGTCGTTTTTAAAGTTGCAACAAATTGAAACACAAATCGCATAGCAAAGTCGCAGTGTAAATTTTGCGACTTTGGGGACGCACTAGTGGAAACATAGCCTAAACAAACATAAATAATCATGATCAAATGCAAAAAAAAATTCAGTGAAAAATAGTCTATACATGAATATTGTATTAAAAAATTGTGCTTATTGAAACACAAAACGTGAAAACAAAAGAGTGACAAAAAATTCATAAATAAAAGTGTTCAAACGAAAAAATTCCAGTAAAGACCCTGGCTCTTTGTTCTCCACCACTTGTGCTTCCCGTCACCTTAAAATAAAAAATGGAGGCTTACCAGAAAGCCTGCGACCGCCCTTCTCAGGGGGGTCAAATAAGGCTTAGTAGAAACGACAGGGACACTGCTGGAGACTCATGGACTTCCCTCACGGGTGATCTGCTGGCATTAATAAGGAGTGCCTTCCATAGCACAATCACAATCACATTTGACACCCCTGAGAAGGGCCGAAAAAAGGTAAAGTCTTGGGGTTTAAAGTGCGCCACGTGTCATGAAGTAATAGTGTTTGTAGTTGGGTTTTGATACATCTTAGAGCAGAATAGGGGAGAGATGATATGCCATTGGTGATATCAAAAATATGGTTTAGGGGGATGTTGAAGTCTCCTCCTAATACTAGGGTACCTTCTTGAAAGACTGTCAGTGCCTGTACGATTTCACGGAAGAATGTTACCTGTTTAGTGTTTGGAGCATAGATGTTTGCTAAAGTGAGTCTTTTACCCTCATAAGAACCCTTTAGGAAAAGGAATCTACCTCTTTCATCAATCATCGTATCGTTCAGTTGGAAAGGACAGTGTCTTGCCAATACTATGGAGACCCCTTTGGACTTGGACTCTAAGTTCATAGAGTGGTAAGCTGTGGGGTAGTAATGATTTTGTCATTTCAGTGTAGAGTCGGTATGAAAATGAGTTTCTTGGAGAAATAGTATATCTGCTTTGCTGCGTTGCATGGTTAGGAGTAGCTGGGATCTTTTTTCTGGTACATTTAGTCCCTTTACATTTAGATGATTTTGATTGGAAGTGTACCATCTTTATGGGATGTCGAGGCCATTGTTAACTTTCTTTGGTTCTAGAGCTTGGAGGAGCAAAGGTTATGAGAGCTGTGGCAGATAGGAGAGGTATTCTCTAACAGGTACTATCGTTTGAAAGGTATAAGCGAGGGGAAGAATGGTGGTGGAAGTGCGTATTAGTAAAGTAGGGTGGTATAGAGATACTCGGGTATCTTGGGTATGATTTAGGGTTTGGAGAGGGAGGTTCCGGCAACAGTTGAGAGCCTGCTCAGCTGTCCAAATATGGGGGTGTATAGTCCGGAAGAAATCAGTGGTGTTTGGAGTTTTCGTTAATGTAAGGAGTTATGTCTCGTTAGAATGCCACTGTATGGAAGGTGGTTTGAGTGAAAGAGTTTGTAAGTAATCTAGTGAGACAAGTTCCAGCTGAAAATATAACTCTTAAATTCTTCAACGTGACGTTAGGTAAACATATGAGAACAAGAGAGTAGAACTTACCCTGAAAGGATTTGTAATATATATGCTACGTGGTAACCAAGTATGGCTGTGTGGCCAGTTTTCAACGCAGATGTTGTTAATTAGAATGTCATTTCAGTAAATTGGGTTTAAAGTAGCTTATAAGGTACATAACAGATGTAAAACCACTAGGGACCAACCTATTGCTCAGGCATATTGGCTGGTCATATTGCTGATCACTTTTAATATTATCTCTGTGTAGATGAGTGCCAGTGAGCCGCTATTGCCACTAGATGGCGTCCTGAGCTAATGTTTGTAATTTGAGGACCTCTAAATCTTATTAGTTAGAGAGTGTTAGTTATTAAGGTAAATAATACGCAATTTTTTAGCAAATATGCCGTGCAATATGTCAGCGGGTCCGTCTCATAAAGTGAATTCCTCGATAGCTCTAACTGGGATGTCACAGATAAATATATAATATAAATGCTATTCTCTCAGTAAACGATACCGATGTCAGCCCGGGAGTCCTCTCTATGTCGGATTAAGTCCACCATAGCTATTGGTTTGCTCACATGTTCTTAACCTGGGATACAACATGGAGGCATGTTTCATCAGGTGGCTAGTGTACCACTAGGATCTTGGTTGGGGGGAAGCCAGTCCAGAGTGATCTAGGTATCCAGGAGTTTTGAGGGATAAGTTCTTAATGAAGATTAGTCAAAGGACTTTGAAGGAGTCACCGTCTGTGGGTGTCATGGTCCCTTTGTAAGTTTGGATGGCGTCAAAGGTTCAGAATCATCTCTTCCTGTGGGTGGTACATCTGCTCTGTACAATCAGGTGAATGCGAGGGTAGTAAAGATGACAAAGTGATAGTTGTGTTGGGCATCAGCTGAATTGTCGGTCAGGTGCGTGAACAAGACTGGGAAGTTCTGTGACACATATGGGGCCTATAGAGGCAGTGTTATATGTGTAGTTCAGGAAGCAATTCCTTATATTTTGATTGTTTCCTGAATTGTGCAGTTGAGTGCCAGCGGCTGAAGGGGCCTTCGGTCGTATCATTGTCTCAGGTGTAGCTCTTAGGTGTATCAGGGTAGCAAACAGGCAGGGTGGAAAATAAAACAAAGAGAGAATTTTAAAAACTTAACTGCTCAAGGCAACCTCCAGGAGTCGATTTAACGGTCTCGGCGTGCTCTGCGAGGTAAGGGTGCTGCCGTAGGGCTATGCACCTGATGTTGAGACATCAAAGCTGGGATGGTTCTTGAAGCCAAAGGGGGTCAGTCTCTCTTCCCCGCGGTCTGAGGGCCCTGTGTATTCTCCCATGTTTATGGGCGTTTGGCGGGGTTTGTCAAGGAGTTGATTAAACAGGGCTGTCACTGTGAGGATTATCTGGTCAGTGCTGACACTTTCAGGGAGACCCCTTACCCTCAGGTTATGCCTTCTCCCTCGATTGTCCAGATCTTCAAGTGCCTCTGGAGATCACAGAGCTGTAAAGTGTTCAGTTCACGTGTGTACACAGACAGGGAGAGTGAACCTGCTTGTCAGGGAGAGTTAGGAGAAGATAGGGAGCGTGTTCCGGCCTGTGAGGGATAGCTCAGGGTTCCTACGGAGTCCTGCATCAACAGTCCTGGTCGGATGAAAGACTCCCCATTGTGGATAATAAATCCGGCGTCCTCGCTGTGAGGGAGGGACAAGTGTATCAGATGCATATATCCATCTGCTGAAGGAATACCGATGTTACCGGGTAACGTGTGTGAATATTAGCCTCTACAGATATGCATTGTGTGCTTGGGTTTATACTGTGTCAGTCAGTGGAAAGTGACTATAGTGCTGACGAATACAACTACTGGTTACATCAGAAGTAACTGTGCTGTGTATCTATGCCTCCATGCTTGGAGTGAAACTACTTGCATTACTGCTGTAAATACTCTTTCTACTACCATCTCTCCGGTAGTAAACGTTGCCTGGTTTATAAAGTCAGTATGTGTGATTCCCTCTGTGAAGCCGCTACACCCCACACCCGCTTAAATTTTTGGCATAGTCGGCAGGATGTCTGAACCATCTTCCTCAAGCGGGAGAGTGGCTAGAGGGTTAATCATGGCACCATACGGAGCGGCTTTTGCCCTGATTCCAAAATTTAATGGCACAAATATTCCCCTGACAGACTGGGTGGAGAGATTGGACAGTTCGGTCCGCTTGTTTGAAATACCCACAGCACGCTTCGCAGACTTGGCAGTTAATGCGCTAGAAGGAGAAGCCCGCCGGACTGTGATGGTTCTGCCCAAGAAGGAAAGGGATAGCAGAACAGCTATTGTGGGACGTCTAGAAAGCCTGTATGGCGAGAGTACCTCCATAGCCGAACTCCGGAAGAGTTTCTATTGTCGGGAGCAGCACGACCGAGAGACTATCCCTCAATTTGCAGTGGCCTTACAGGAAATCTGGTGCTGGTTGGAGGAGAAAATGGCCCCCATCGGAACTGGGGTCCCTAACCCCGATCAGCTTATCCGGGACCAGTTCCTCGCTGGTGTATGGTCCTCTTCATTAAAGAGAGCCTTAAGGGATCGATTAAGGGCAGATGGTATGGTGAAATTCGTTGCTATCCACAGGAAGAACCGGACCATGAATGGGTTGGTGCCAGAAGCCAGGTCACCCTCACTCATGGAGCCAGGTGGCCAGTGGAGCGGGAGGAAGCGACTGCCCCATGCCTTGCCACCGCCTCGAATGCGGGGATGCCCATCGATGGAAAAGGTCATACGAGACCTAGTTGATATGGTCGCCTCCCTCAGGCAAGAGGTGGCAGCTCTGCGGAGCAGGTCCCAACAACCCCCTCCGGAGGGACCCCGATATTGACCAAAAATGTTGGCAGTGTGGATGGTTAGGCCACGTCGCAAAGATATTGTGCACGACGGGGAGCCCAGAACGTACAACACCATCCTTTAAACTAGAGATTCCTGCGGCGGAGGGGTGAAGTAGAATAGTAAAGTATCGAACCAGGCAGAACTTCAGCAATGCAGGTTTATTAACAGCTGATAACATACAGGTTTATGTTCAAAATATTACAATATACAGGTCCAATTTATACAGTTTCTTACAATGCATGCATATTAGATATAAATATTCTTATCCTCTAACCAAATTGAAAAGATTGTGAAGTGTTCTCACCTTGAACCAGAATGGGTCTTTACTGCCAATTCTTGGGAACCTCTCACCTGATAGGGACCAGCCTGATCTGCCGATGGTCTGGTCCCCTCACAGAGTTCTGGGTTCCAGCTCTACCAAGTTCTTGAGGGAAATTCACCTGAGACCACATTCTGGAACAAGTTAAGAAGTCTTCTCTGACTCGTACGAGGAGACAAGTTGTGGACAGATACTTGCCCATTGGTTCTGACCTCTATGACCCGTGCAATAGGGCAACATACATAGAGTTCAGCCTTATGAGCTCCTATCTGACTTGTCCAAGGGGACAAGTTAGGACAGATACTTGCCCATTGGTTCTGACCTCTATGACCCGTGCAATAGGGCAGCATACATAGAGTTCAGCCTTATGAGCTCCTATCTGACTTGTCTGTCTAACAATTGCAGAGCTTGCATTTATATACACTTTTACAAGTCTTATCTCAACTTATCTCTTACATATGATTGGTCGCTAAGATCTACATCAAAGTAACCAACCATAAATCTGACACCTGTTCTACAACCAGATAAACTTAATTATTCCCAAAATTCCTATATGTTCATTAAAGTGATTTATAACTGGTTTTGTCCAATTAAAAACACCTGTATAGAGACAGTCTGGCACCCAGCTGTGTTATCAGACTCTCCTTATCTTGATACTAGCTTCAAGGATTTGCAGATTTACAACTTTGAGACAATTAACTTTCAATAACCCCACCAGATGTTTTATATGTTTCACTATATGCATGTATTTTAACAGTTTTAATGAGGGCACAAGCAGACCTTTGTTTGACCCTGTCAAACTTAATTAATGTTCTGTACATAACTTTCCTGTATTCCACCTAATTATTTTAACCACCTGTTTTCTTATCTGTCTGAGATAATTCTTCATAACTTGAATCTATTCTAATGAACTTTCATCCAGTAGACTATCTTAATACATTTTCGAGAACACCTGTTTACAAGTACTTGTCATAAAGCAGAGGTCATTTAAAGTTCAACACTTAAAAATGAAGACTTTCTAAATCTGGAAAACACAGTATACATTATTAAAGATTAACAATTGCTGCTTTACTTATTGAATAATAATATTGATAAAACCACTACTATATAATAATATAAATAATAATAATAATAATAATAATAATAATAATTATCAATAAAATATATGCAAATCAATATATACAATATGAAATACATTGGCTAATATGAGATTCCACAACAGGGGCGACCCACGGGAAATGTTTGTTTACTGCCTCAACATGATCCTACAATGATTTCTGGGTGCCCAGTGGCGACAGTGATGTCGGCCAGATGTCTGGTGGACACTGGATCAGAAGTCACCACTATGGCCTATTCGTTCTACCAGCAACATTTTGAGCCGACCCCAACTCTAGACCCCTCCTGGTTGAGGCTGAAAGCTGCTAACAACCTACCAATTCCAGTAGTAGGGGTCACTTGGATGTCCATGAAAGTTTATGAGCAAACCCTCCCTAGGGTCGGGGTCGTGGTGACCCGAAAGTCCTCCTTCCCAGAAATTCCAGTGGTGTTGGGTATGAACGCCCTAAAAGAACTGGACTTAACTCGCCTTCGGCGGGAGGCGTCAACGCAAGTATCCGGGCAGTCAGAGCCACAACTGCAGAATCTGATTAACGCTTGTCAGACTGTTCAGACGCAGAGTCATAAACACACAGAGAAGGTGGGGGTCATCTGTCTCCCTGCCTGTCATCGGGTTATTATACCCCCATGTCAAGAGTTGGTGTGCCCCCTTCCTGTGGTAGCTAGAAGACACGTAAGAGGGGCCACTGTGATGGTCGAACCACAGCGCAACCTGGAAACCAAAGGTGAAAGATTGGTAGCCAGAACTCTGCCTGCTGTCCAGCAGGGACAAGTGTTGGTGCAACTGGTAAATTTGGGGTCCACCCCGATACAAGTGCCCACGGACGTGGCCATTGTACCCTGGGGTGGAGGCCGCCTGTGCTGCTTTGCAGACGGCTCTACCTGATTCAGCAGAGACCCAGCTCCCGAAATTGTTAACACAACTGGCACTTCCGGTGCAGGAGATGACCCCGGAACAAAGCAACAAGCTCCAGCCTAACTAGTTCACAGACATTTGATGGCATTCTCTCAAGGCCATGAAGACTACGGCTGTACTAATGCTTTGGATCATTCCATCCACACTGCAGACACGGCTCCTATTCGGGAAAGGTATCGTAATATACCCCCGGCTCTTTGCCAAGAGGTCAAAGACTTAATATGTGGCATGCTGCAAGGGGGGGGCGATTCGAGAGAGTGTCGTAGTCCCTGGGCTGCGCCCATAGTTCTTGTGCGGAAAAAGGATGGCAACTTACGTTTTTGTGTGGACTATCGCAGATTGAATGCCTGTACCCATCGGAATGCTTACCCTTTGCCCCGGGTCGAAGAATCCCTAATGGGCTTGGGACAGGCCCAGTACTTCTCCACGCTAGATTTGGCCAGGGGATATTGGCAGGTCCTGGTAAAAGAGGAAGATCATGAAAAAATGGCCTTTATCACCCCTCTGGGACTATACGAGTTTAATCGGATGCCCTTTGGCCTGACTAATGCCCCCAGTACATTCCAAAGGCTAATAGAACGTTGCTTGGGAGACTTGAACTTTAAATCTGTCCTGATTTACTTAGATGACATCATCATCTTTTCCAGAACGTTCGAGGACCATTTGCTACATCTGGATCAAGTCCTCCAGCGGCTAGCCCAGTATGGCCTTCGGCTCAAACCGGAAAAAATGTCATCTCATGAAAACAAAAATCCAGTATTTGGGGCATGTGGTCGAGGCAAAAGGGACGTCCCCCGATCCCGAAAAAATTCAGGCTGTACAGACATGGACAATACATAAAACGGTAACAGAGCTTCACTCTTTCTTGGGGCTTGTGGGTTACTACCGCAAATTCATTCCAAACTTTGCTACTATCGCAGCCCCTTTGATCCAGTTATTGTGCGGGCAACCAGCCCATCGAAAAGGAAAATCTTCCCCCAGCATTACTGACAGTTGGGGGGCAGCACAAAGTGAGGCATTGGAGGCCCTCAAGGCGGAGCTGACTTCCGCTCCCATATTGGCTTACGCTGACTATTATAAACCCTTCCGGGTGTACACCGATGCCAGTCTCCAAGGATTGGGGGCTGTGCTGGCTCAAAAACAAGATGGGACGGAGCGTGTGATCACTTATGCAAGTCGGAGTTTACGCTCTACCGAACGTAACCCAACCAACTACAGTTCCTTTAAACTTGAGTTGTTAGCAGTAGTCTGGGCCGTCACCGAAAAGTTTGCTGAGTACTTAGTAAGTGGTCATGTGAATATATATACTGACAACAATCCTCTTGCCTACCTGGAGACTTCTAAACTGGGGGCCTTGGAGCAACGTTGGGTGGCCCGAATGGCCTGGTTCAACTATACCATTCACTACAAGCCAGGGCGCTCCAATGGTAATGCTGATGCCCTCTCCTGATTTCCTCTCGATGGGCCTCAGGATGATCTTCATCATCGAAGATGATGAGGTTGTTCCCTCTGGGATCCACCAGCAAGAGCAACTGGCTTCAACGGCTCTGCAGAGCAACCAAGTTACGCCAAGAGAGCCAGAGACTCATACTCCTCGAGAGTGGCTGCAACTCCAGCAGCAAGACCCTGACATTGATCTCATGAGATATTGGGACAGGAATCGGAAACCAGATTCGCGGGAGCGAAGGAGGCTCTCACCAACGTTGTGTCAGCTTCTAAAACAGTGGGATAGGCTGAAAAGATATAATGGACTCTTATACCAAAAGGCACAGATTCCAGGGGAGGCGCGAGTTATTCATCAACTGATTATCCCTCATTCAGAGGCCTTAGAGTTTTGTCAAGTCTTTCACCATATTGGAGGACACTTCTGTGCAGAATGGATGGAGGCCTTTATTGGTAAGTACGTATTTTGTCCAGGGTTATCCAAGTGGGTGCAGAAGGCATGTCAGGGGTGTAAGAGTTGTGCCATCCACAAAGGGAGAACAGAGAAAACTACCCCTTTGGTGGTGAGCACAGGAGAACCCTTTGAATTACTGACCATGGACTTTCCGACAGTGGCTGACACCTCTGCAGGGTATCGCTACGCCTTGGTGTTTGTGGACCACTTCTCTAAGTTCACCATCATGGTGCCAACTAAAGATCAGACTGCTGCCACCACGGCTAAACTGTTCTGGTCCCATGTAGTCCATCCCTACGGGTGCCCAAAACGGATTCTGTCCGACCAAGGGCCGAACTTCGAGTCTAGGGTGTTTTCTGAACTGTGCCTTCTTAGTGGTATTCGGAAGTCTCATACTACTCCTTACCACCCCCAGGGAAATGGGGCCTGTGAACGCTTTAATCGCACATTGTTGGGATTGATTCACACATTAGAGCAAGAGCATCGAGAACGTTGGCCGCAGTATGTAGGAGATGTTGTTTGGGCTTACAATCAGACTGTGCATCGAGCCACTGGTTATACTCGCCATTTTCTGATGTTTGGGTGTTGTGGCCGTTTACCGGTGAATTTACTCTTGGAAACTCCAGACCCTATTATGTCAAGGACCCCAGAGGAATGGGTCCAAGATCACTGGCACCGCCTGGATCAAGCCAAACAGATAGTACTGGGAAAGTACCAGGATTTAGCCGAGGAAAGTACTGTTCAATTGTTGCCACTTACACCAGGAGACAGTCTTGGTGATGAATCCTAAACACCTGAGGGTCAGAAAGCTGGAACCCAAGTGGGAGCCTTGTCCATATCGAGTCAAGCAACAACCTTTCCCTGGGTGACCTGTGTATGATCTGGTTTCAGAGAAGCCGGATGGACCTCACAAGAGACTGCATCATAATCTCCTACATCACTGTGTGTTCAGTGCTGATTCACGAATGGATAATCCTATTCCTGTCTTCCCCCCATCTGCTAGATGGGACAACAGCCAGGATGTCCTCAACAGTGACTGTGCAACCTGGTACCTGCCCCCTCTGCCGGCGGTAGAGACCCTATCCCTAGCTGGGGCAGATACAGAGAACCAGGCTGCTGCTACTGAATGGGACTTATCTGTGAAGGAGCCAGATGTGCATGGTGCCCCAACTCTGCAGGAGGATGAGCCTCTTGTGGAAGAAATAGCACCTACCGATCCTGTTGCCTCAGAGGGAGATAGACATTTGGAAGACCCAGAGCCTCGCTTGCCCAAGTGTATTACCAGGGGACTGAAACCTGTCAAGTATTCTGACTATGTGACTTAAACTGTTATGTATTGCTTGTTTTCTTGCTTGCTATATTATTGCACTGTGTTAATTACCCCTCCCTAGGTGCATGCAAAGGATTGCAATTCTTAAAGGGGGGGATGTAGGCAGCTGTGGTGCAGGGCAGCCTAGTTCGCTGCAAGAGGTAGTGGGTTAGCAAAAGTATATTCTCACTTTCAATGCCTCTTTTATTTGTTTATGTTTACATATGTTCAGAGCTGTTTGGCCTCTATAATTGTCTCCAGCACCATTTTGGAGAAGCCTGATGTCCTGATAGGACAAGCAAATTTTGAGAGATTTGGGCAGCCATTTTTGGGTGGATACTTTATATAAGAAAGCCCAGCCACGTTTTAGTTCAGTTCACGTGTGTACACAGACAGGGAGGGTGAACCTGCTTGTCAGGGAGAGTTAGGAGATAGGGAGAGTGTTCCGGCCTGTGAGGGATAGCTCAGGTTTCCTACAGAGTCCTGCATCAACAGTCCTGGTCGGATGAAAGACTCCCCTATGTCCTCGCTGTGAGGGAGGGACAAGTGTATCAGATGCCTATACCCATCTGCTGAAGGAATACCGCTGTTACCGGGTAACGTGTGTGAATATCAGCCTCTACAGATACGCATTGGGTTTATACTGTGTCAGTCAGTGAAAAGTGACTATAGTGCTGAGGAATACAACTACTGATTACATCAGAAGTGACTGTGCTGTGTATCTATGCCTCCATGCTTGGAGTGAAACTACTTGCATTACTGCTGTAAATACTCTTTCTACTACCATCTTTCCAGTAGTAAACGTTGCCTGGTTTATAAAGTCAGTACGTGTGATTCCCTCTGTGAAGCCGCTACACCCTACACCTGCTTACACACTGTGTGGTGGATCTTTTTCATTGTGGCCTGTTGGTGTGCAGCCTTCTTCTCCACCTCCTGTACCTTTCCCGTTATTACCTAAATCTCATGACAGAGATCCGTGATGGCAGCAAATAGCGTGTCCTTTATATCTGCCACCACTGTGCAGAGATCATTAAGGCTCGGCTGCTGGTGTGGTGTGTGGCTGGCCGCTATAGGAGGTGAAAGAGATTCAGCGGGAGTTAGGACAATTCTGTCTCGTTCCTGTGAGGGAGTGGAGGAGGATGCCGCCATGTTAGCCCTCTGTAATCGGAATAGCTCCGGGATATTCTGAGCTCCATGGCCGCTGTGTCCCCTCGGTGAACGCGATCTGGATGCCGATGTACCGTGGGAAGATGTTCCCATGTTTTAGGGGTTAAATAGTGGAGTCGGTCCCCAAGTTAAGCTGTGGGCTGACGGAGCTAGAGATTTAAGCAGCCATCTTCTCTCCCTGGCTATGTTTTGACTACGTTTACTCTTTGTTTACTTTTTTTTATTATTATTAAACAAGTGTGATTTAACTGTACTTCTGTCTCGGTCTGATTCATGGTTTCTGACAGTGAGAGAGAAAGAAGGGAGGTGGGAGGGAGAGAAAGAAAGAAAGTAGGGGAAGAAAGAGGTTGAGGGTGGAGTAAGAGGGAGGTACTCCATTGAAAGACATGTGGGTGTGGCACATCATGGGGCACTAGCAGCAGTATATTTATCATAAGTGGGGCGTCTATTTCTATATGTAGTGGGTGCCCCGCTTTTTCCACAGCCTTGTCAAGCTGGCTGCCGCGAGTGCATAGGCTCTCCTGAGGGAGAGAGAGAAACTGTCAGTGTCTGTGGGGGATTTCTTCCCCCTCCTTTTTTTCTCTTCACTGACTTGCACAGGCATCCGCCCACTTGCTCCCTCCCATTTGTCCCTATTGGCAGGAGGAGGAGAGCCAATTACAGGAGCAAGTACAGGAGCCAATCAGGACTTTAGCAGCAGCAGCTGCAAAGGATCCTGGGACATGTAGTTCTCATGTAAAACAGCCACAGTCTTGTATCGGGGTGGGAACTACAAGAGCCAGCATGCTCTGGAAGCAAAGGAACATAAGACTCCATCTTGGTTATCTGAGGGATTTCAGAAACCACAAGGCCAGAGAAGAGACTGGACCCAGGGGAGAGGTGCTGCCTCCCAGGTCAGTCCACCGCGTCATTTCAGCCATCCACAGCCGGTCGGGACATCCAGCCTGAGAGAGGGGGTTCCAGGATGATCGTTGGGCCTTGACCGCAGGATTGGTGAGAGGGCACTTGCCCATCTGCATTAAACAAGGACACTGCACATAGACAGAATTGCCTCACTTTTGCCTACACGTCCTGTTAATGGCCTGTTAAGCAGTCACAGTGTCTGCCTTCTTATCCGGATACTGTCAGCATACCACAGATTCACTTTGCTAAGCAGGAATTTGTTCCTCAACAGGTGGGAGGAGGAACAAATTTTCAGCACACAGAGAAGAAATCTGAAGTTATATCGGCGCTACATAGACGACATAGTTATAGTATGGAGAGGCACGGAGGAAGAACTACAAGCCTTTTTTGATTAAATAAATTGCAATATATATGGAATTACTTTCTCTGGCAGTTGGAACAAACAAAGTATAAACTATCTAGACCTACAGATATATAAAACTAACGGGTATCTCAACACCAGGACATATTTTAAGAGCACTGACAGGAATGGGTACATTCCAATCAGTAGCTGCCACCATCCACAATGGATTGGAAACATTCCAAAGGGACAAATCATGCAGATATATAGAAACTGTAGCAACGCAAATGACTACGAAGAACAAGCAAACATTATAATTAATAGATTTGTTGAAAAAGGATACAACAAGAAACTCCATACTGCCAGGAAAACCCAGTTTCATCTACAGAAAAGCTCCACCCCTCAGAAACAAATTAGTGCACAATGCCCTTGACCCACCGAAACAGATAAAAATAGCAAAAAACTTAAAAGGATTTTTTAAGTGTGGGAAGTGCCTATTATAGTATTGAGCTATATTGCTCTTGATCTCAATTCTTACTGTTCAGTTGATTCACTTGATATATACATTGCTATTGTTTGTCACTTTTCCACAAAAGTTTCACAGTAAAGACAATTCTGTGTTTTATCATAACATATGTGTTTTCATTGGTCCTTGCACTTACATTATTGTCAGGTGTGCCAGAGGGGCTGAGACTGTTCTTAGGGTTGAGAGGCAAAGGATGGAACCAAAAATACTTAAGCGGCTCCTGCGGGGTGGCGCTACATATATTTATCAGATCATTTCTATAAGCAATGAATCGTTCCTTGTCTGACTGATAATTATATTCTAAACAACTCCTATTAGCATTAGAATAGCTGCCTTTGTACCCGGGTCAACCCACTCGTATTTAAAGTTTCTAAGGTGGGTATAGAGGGGTTTAAATTATTATACAGTGCCTTGAAAAAGTAATCACACCCCTTGAAATTTCCCACATTTTGTCATGTTACAACCAAAAATGTAAATGTTTTTTATTGGCATTTTATGTGATAGACCAACACTAAGTGGCACGTAATTGTAAAATGGAAGGAAAATGATAAATGGTTTTCAACATTTTTTACAAATAAATATGTGAAAAATGTGACGTGCATTTGTATTCAGCTCCCCTGAGTCAATAATTTTTAGAACCACCTTTCGCTGCAAGTCTTTTTGGGGATGTCTCTAACAGCTTTCCACATCTAGAGAGTGACATTTTTGCCCATTGTTCTTTGCAAAATTGCTCAAGCTTTGTCAGATTGGATGTCTGTGAACAGCAATTTTCAAGTCTTGCCATAGATTGTCAATTGGATTTAGGCCTGGACTGGGGCATTCTAACACACAAATATATTTTGATCGAAACCATTCCATTGTAGCTCTGGCAGGATGTTTAGGGTTGTTGTCCTGCTGGAAGGTGAACCTCTACCCCAGTTTAAAGTCCAGACTCTAACAGGTTTTCTTCTAAGATTGCCCAGTATTTGGCTCCATCCATCTTCCTACCAACTCTGACCAGCTTCCCTGTCCCTGAACAAAAGCATCCCCACAACATGATGCTTCCAGTAACATGTTTTACAGTGGGGATGGTGTGTTCAGGGTGATGTGCAGTGTTATTTTTTTGCACCACACATAACATTTTGCTTTTAGGCCAAAAAAGTTCAATTTTGGTCTCATCTAACAAGAGCATCTTCTTCCCCACATTTGCTATGTCCCCCACATGACTTCTCGCAAACTGCAAACTGGACTTCTTACGGTTTTCTTTCAACAATGGCTTTCTTCTTGCCACTCTTCCATAAAGGCCAAATTTGTGGAGTGCACAACTAATAGTTGTCCTGTGGACAGATTCTCCCATCTGAGCTGTGGATCTCTGCAGCTCCTCCAGAGTTACCATGGGCCTCTTGGCTGCTTCTCTGATTAATGCTCTCCTTGCCTGGCCTATCAGTTTAGGTGTAAAAAATGCGATGTAATCATGATCTGGGGAAGACTGACATAATTAGGGATATTTTTTGACACTACTAAAGTCACAATTGTAAACATCAAATGTAATTCTATAAGATAGATATATTTCAAATTAAAAATTGACCATGCTCATTGAACCCTTCCTTATCTAATCTTATATTGAGCAATAAGTATATGTATATTAATACACATGTAGCAATAACTCTTGGTGGAGCTGCTGGTTTAAGCGGGCTTGTTACCTTCACTCTCCTTCCCTCTGTTTTACCGGAACCGGGTCTAGGGGTTCCGTTGAGTTTACCTCTGGACGATGCACGCACCAACACTTGAGTACGTTTTCAATGCTTTATTGACCAATTTTCTACGGAAATAGCAGGAAAGAGGCAGAAGGGAAACTGCAGAAGAAACTCAAATATCTTTTTATAAGGTTCTTGACAAATGTCCTGGTAGGATTTAGATATTATAATAGAGTGCGCTCCCCTCGTGGGACACACTCCTTGCTCGCCTGGATAGGCCTCTCTCACTTGCCTAGCAGCCAGTACGTAGCACGAACAAATGTCTCTGCACACAGACTTGTTTGGGATAAACCGGTACGATCCTCTGCCACAGGATGTATTGTTTTTTTCTGCAATGAATGTCAGTCACAGTGCTTGAACCTTTAAGCCAATCCGGCAACACTATGCTGTATAGTTACTTTTAGGATACGTCCTCCAACCGAGTCACCAGGCCCCTCTCCAGACCAGCACGCTGCGTGATCCTTCCATGACGGGTCCTCCCCTGGGATCTCCTCGGTTGTCCATCATCCTCCCTTTGTATAGACAGCTCAGGACCATTTCTCTGCTGCTGTGGCAGGCCCCAGACAAGCTTCTGGGCCCACCCCTGCACCGCAGCGGCGTGGGCCTCCGGAACGAAGGACCACGAGATCGCTCTCTAATGCATACCTGTCGGCCAAGAGGGCCAGCAGGTGGCTGAAAAACGAACCCCTTAATATGGCGTCTGTCCCACAAATACCCTCGCCCAGCATGCAACTCGGAGGACCACATCCACCGAGTTGTCTCCGGGACAGAAGAGCATCCATACGCGTTGCCTTTCCAACACTGACCAGTAATAACAGCAACACCCACCAGTCAGTCTGGAAACACATACAACGTCAGCCAAGCTGGAACAGAGGCAAACCTAACCTATTTAACGAACAAGTTACTAAATTTACCTAACATATGGTAGATCGCAAATCTACCAGCGCTACACACACTACAAGGCACCTTGGATATGATGGGAGACTATGGTAATGGATGCTTGGAAAGAGATGTCACTTCTATTTCTATATAGGAACCTTCCCACTACAGTTTTGTGCTGTTCCATGTGGGGATGTTTTTTTTTATTTTTTATCGCCTCTACGGTTTTTATTTTTTGCACTGTACCCGGCGGTGTTTTTAAGCTTGCACATAGAGTCACAAAGCATATGATATGTAAACAGCATTGATTAAATATGGAGATCTTTCTCATGACAATGAATAATGATGATATGATGATGTTTAGGATACCTTGCATGTGTACTAATTAGTATTACATATTTTAGACATATATTTCCATTGTCGTTTGAATAAGCAGATTTATCTGTGAAACGCGTCCAGCTTCAATTTGATGACTACTTAACAATACATCAACTTTTTCTGAACAATTCAAACATAGTGTATGTATGGGGTCTCGGTACAGCACATGGAGTTGTATTAGTTGCTAAAAAAAATGAGACGTGGCTCGTAATTTGTTTTAAGAAATTCATTGATCGACTAAAAATTACATACAGTATATGCACCTCAAAAAAGTATTTTCTTATAAGATGAAGCTTTTCCTTTTTTCTTCTGCATATTGACTTGGAATGCGGTGCTACAAATGATACACAGGGCTTTGAAAAAATATTCACACCCCTTGAAATTTTCCACATTTTTTCATGTTACAACCAAAAACGTACATTTATTTTGTTGTGATTTTATTTGATAGACCAACACAAAGTGACACAAAGGGCATAGCTTTTGCATTTCAAGGGCAATGCCCTCTTCTTTAGATCTCTGAAAAAGAGGGCATTGTCCTTGAAACATGTAAGCTAGGCCTTTTGTGATGGACATTGTTCCTACATTGGGGTTGGACTGACTACATGTACTGTATACTGTTGTTCACTTTTGTGAGTACAGTATATTGGATTTTTATTTTGCACAATAAATGGTCTCATGATAATGCATTAGGCTGGTGCGCCCTCTCTTTTTGTCTCTGTTATAGTTGGTTGTCTAAGGATTCCCCAATATGAAGTGGGCAACAAGGCCGAAGTGTTGCTGGTTTCCCCAGGGCCAGTCCCTTTCTTGGGGTCCTTTCCCATGGGTGTTTTGTATGTCTGTATTTCATCCATCCATTGATGGATGAAAAACGGACATACATGTATTTCTATGGGATGGCGGACGTTAGCAGATGATAATCCGCTGACATCTGTCTCTGTTAAGCTAAGCTAACCTCCGTTTTTTAAGACGGAAGAAAATCGTATTCTATCCTGTTAAAAAAAAAAGGGAACCGACGAAAAACGGATGTTAGCAGACGATCCGCTTACATTCAATCCGCTGACATCCGTTTTTCAACCCCCTTTTTTTTCCCTTATTAAACACACTGTATAAAGCAGGTTGCTAAGGAGGCGTGTCCTTAACAACCGATCCATGTTGATAGGGACAAGGGCCTCTTCCCAACAACCCTGGCCGGTGTGCTCATTGAAATGGGTGTCAGCTTACCAGATGAAGTTGACCAATTTAATGAAAAAAAGGTCAAATAGGCTTTAGCAAGATAATGCTTGCTGCAATGGAGAAAAATGGACCAGGCTCTTGTCCTCACATCACAGGGTCTCACGCACGGGATATAAAACAGATGGAGAGGAACCAAACATAGTGTAACACCATTTATTTAAAAACTGATAAAAACAAACATAGCCAAATGGCTACTCACATACAAGGTGCCATCGCCCGGCACTGAGGCTGGAAAGCGTATCTTTTGGTGGAGAAACTGCTCTGCAGACAAGTTCCCAGCTGATCACGTCAGTGGCGTGCGTTCCACCCTCAACAGACAGACGAACCACGGAGGCGGGATGTGATGTAATTGCGTGACCAAGTACCGCCTCGACGTACGTTTCGTTAAACACGTCTTCAGGAAGCGTACTTGGTCACTATGGGGATGGTTTAAATAATGTTGAAATTAGCATAAAGGGAAGGGTTGAATGCTTCCCAGCCTCAGTGCCTTTTTCAAAACACCGTACAACCGTCTCTAACAGCATTTGAGACCCTGTGATGTGAGGACAAGAGTCTGGTCCATTTTTCTCCATTGCAGCAAGCATTATCTTGCTAAAGCCTATTTGACCATTTTTTCATTAAATTGGTCAACTTCATCTGGTAAGCTGACACCCATTTTACATTGGTGTTTTTCAGTGATGGTGAAGGGATTTTGCTGTTCACGCCTTGATATCAAGATTCATATCAGGATTTCATTTCAACTATTTTCTCATCTTTGATGGACTTTTTATTATATATTGCATATTTGATTTATATATAATTTTTTGAGTTTTTAATATTGGCATCACATATTATGTTATGGTTGCACAATTATTATTGAACACTATTATTTTTTATCGGTTTTAGTTCCAATAATTTTATTCATTTATGTTTGATTCACATAGGTGGGCTGGTTATTATAGATTTGAATTTATCATTTGTGGTCTACATTGAGTGGATTTATAATTTTATATTTTTTTACACACTAGTTTTTTCACAATTATCCAGCGCTCCCCTTATCCTTCTTTCTTTTCATTTATGCATTGATGAATTTATTCATCTTGTTTAGGTACACGCTGCTTTGATTTTATTTAATTTTAAAACTGTTTGGCGCGGAATTGTTCACTATTATTTCTATGGCCTTATGCTAATTATTTTTCACTGTTGCACATGAAGATTGCACTTTTTATGATTGATTCATTGATTTGCCATTTATTTACATAGTGCCAATTCATATAACATATGATTTCCATGTTCACATATATATTTGGATTTTATCCTAAAGGTGATCTGATTGTCACTTGTATGCACTTCTGTTTCTCAATAGTGCGATTCAATAGTTTTATACACCGCTTAATAAACTGTCATCCAGAGGAGAACGATTTCCTCTGTGAATGCTGGAGAATGGAGCAGTGAAAAATGTTCACTACTTCATAAACGGACACCTATGTCTCGGGAGGCATGGCTAGGGTGTGTGCTTTGCTTAGAGGTGTTCCTCTTAACCATCTGTTAGCCATCTTAGCCATCTTGAGAGGTATGGATGATACTGCTTTGAGCAGTATATGTTCTGAATACATCCCTCTAAACTGCTACTATGTACCTCACCATAACAAAGTAATTTAGTTAAAGGGAATGCATTGTGTTCCTTCACTCAGCACATAATAATACAATGTCTACTTTAGGGCAATTTTGAAGTGACACAAATTTTTTCAAAATTTTACTTTTACTTTTTTTTAAAGTAGAGATTTGTTATTTTGTTGTAGCACTCCTCTGATGCCCCCAAGGCAAGATAGCACCTCCAGAGGCCGGGGTGGGCTATCATTTCTCCCCATGGCTAAAATAGGCGGACTGAGAAAAGAAAATTGTGTGCCAGTCACTTCTTTTTAAAGTGTTATTGCAGAACAGTTAAGGAGGTGAGGGTTAGGGGTCCCAGATAAGGTAACAGATCACTTACAGACTCTCCAGATCCAAATCAATGTCCAACTTCACAGTGTCAGAACACTGTAAGCATGCTCCCAATTCCAGTGCATCCTCCAAGTAAGTCACCAAGCCCTTCTGAGGGATCAACCTTCTTCTAGGCTCTCTTCAGCAAGGGACCTCCCCTGGGTTTCCTCTTTGGCACAGCTTCCTCCAGACCAGGCAGGACAGCTTCAGGACCACTTCAGCATATATTGCAGTATATTGGGCCTAACAGCAGAGCTCCATTCAGCAGCACCTCCTCAGGCCTAAGCCTGAGGCAAGAGAGCAAGCACATGGCCTGTTCCAGATATTTATATCCTCCTCCAGCATGCACCAGTTGCACAAATCTCCTACGGGATTGGCTAAAGAAAATATATATATTCATAACTTAGTTTTGTTTGTGAAATCTCATACTATGACCAGTGATAGCAGTGACATCTACTGGTGATAGTGAGAAATCACAATTAGGGAAAAACCAGGTGAAAAACTATACAATCGTGGTAAGATACATCATCTTATCTTTGGAAAAACAACAAAATGCTTGCTGCAAGAGTGGTCCTAAAGGCTAAAGCTTTTCCTCTTCTCCATGTGCCCCCATAGCAAGTTGTGTGCTGAGGGGGCACCATGCGTCCATATACACACACAGCATGGCTTGGCCACACCCCCTGCTCCCTCCTCACAGGATTTGACTGCCAGCATTAGGAGCCTAGTCTCCCTTTGCTATCAGTCTGTCCTATTAGACCAGAAAGAGAGAGCAGCTATTCTGCAGATGTGTAAGCAGGTGCAATTAGCTTGTCCACCACTAGGTGACTTAGTCCCAAAATGGTATGTAACTATGTAATTGGTTTGGATCCAACCTGGTGTGGGGAAAACACTTGTGCATCAAAGAGAGCCATAATTGGCCAAAGGCAGGGTGCCTTTGGCCAATTATGGCTCAGGGGGTTAAGTCCACACCCCACACTATATAAGGCACGTCGGCCCTGTGTAGTGTGTTGCTGGCGTTAGATTGAGCAGGCAATCCGTTCCTGGTGTACTGTTTCTAATCTACTTCAGGCAGGCAGGTGATTCAGTTAGCTGCAGTGTATTTATATATATATATAGCCATCTTTAATATTGATTGGACTCTGGGCAAACATTTTCTTGGAGCCCCCCCATTCAATTTCGCCCCCCCATCATTACACAGGACTCCCTCCCCCATACTACCCAAATCACAACATAGGACCCCCATTCCCCATACTACCACCATAATTACATAATTACAGTACCCCCCTCCCACATAATTACACAGGACCCCTTCCCCCATAATACCCCATCACTACACATGCCCTCTCCACCTTACTACCCCCATTATTACACAGGGCCCCTCCCTCATACTACCCCCATCATTACACAGCCCCCCTGCATATTACATTGTCACTCATTAACCATCAGTGCACTGCTGTTTCTACAGAGTGTTATTGTTGAAGGTGGAGAGACAGGAAGGGGGGTTATTGTTGGGGAGGGGGTGGAGAAGCAGGGAGGGGGGTTATTGCTGAGGGTGGAGAAGCAGGGAGGGGGGTTATTGCTGAGGGCGGAGAAGCAGGGAGGGGGGTTACTATTGAGGGTGGGGAAGCAGGGAGGGGGGTTACTATTGAGGGTGGAGAAGCGGGGGGTTACTATTAAGGGTGGGGAAGCAGGGAGGGGGGGTTACTATTGAGGGTGGGGAAGCAGGGAGGGGGTTATTGAGGGTGGAGAAGCAGGGGGGGGGGGTTACTATTGAGGGTGGAGAGGCAGGGAGGGGGGGTTATTGCTGAGGGTGGAGAAGCAGGGATGGGGGGTTATTGCTTAGGATGAAGAAGCAGGGAGGAGGTTATTATTGAGGGTGGAGAAGCAGGGAGGGGGGTTATTATTGAGGGTGAAGAAGCAGGGAGGGGGTTTATTGCTGAGGGTGGAGAAGCAGGGAGGGGGTTATTATTGAGGGTGGAGAAGCAGGGAGGGGGTTTTTTATTGAGGACGGAGAAGCAGGGAGGGATTTTTTATTGAGGATGGAGAAGCAGGGAGGGTTTTTTTTATTGAGGGTGACGAAGAAGGGAGGGGGGTTATTATTGAGGGCGGAGAAGCAGGGAGGGGGGTTACTATTGAGGGTGGAGAAGCAGGGAGGG
Organism: Lithobates clamitans; assembly: GCA_037952925.1. Taxonomy (NCBI): domain Eukaryota; kingdom Metazoa; phylum Chordata; class Amphibia; order Anura; family Ranidae; genus Lithobates; species Lithobates clamitans. Next base: position 1,973,332 of record JBBGZY010000480.1, on the reverse strand, counting down.
GGTTATTATTGAGGGTGGAAAAGCGGGGAGGGGGTTATTATTGAGGGTGGAGAAGCAGGGAGGGGGTTATTATTGAGGGTGGAGAAGCAGGGAGGGGGTTATTATTGAGGGTGGAGAAGCAGGGAGGGGGTTATTATTGAGGGTGGAAAAGCGGGGAGGGGGTTATTATTGAGGGTGGAGAAGCAGGGAGGGGGTTATTATTGAGGGTGGAGAAGCAGGAAGGGGGTTATTATTGAGGGTGGAGAAGCAGGGAGGGGGTTATTGAGGGTGGAGAAGCAGGGAGGGGGTTATTATTGAGGGTGGAGAAGCAGGGAGGGGGTTATTATTGAGGGTGGAGAAGCAGGGAGGGGGTTATTATTGAGGGTGGAGAAGTAGGGAGGGGGTTATTATTGAGGGTGGAGAAGCAGGGAGGGGGTTATTGCTGAGCCCCAAGCTGTCAATCACTGCCTTGCACTATAACACCCAGAAGCCCTGCCCTACCCCCTTAAAGAAGTTCTGCAGCAGCAGCCAATCACTGCCCTGCACTACAACACACAGCAGCCATGTCCTCTATAACTAGAGTTGCCACCTCATCCCTTTAAACCCGAACACATATAAATTACACAGGTTCTGAGGCTAATTTAATGCAGATAAGGCACCAAGTGATTGTGAAATTACCATCTTAATCAGCCTCAGAACCTGTGTAATTCATATGTGTTCGGGTTTAAAGGGATGAGGTGGCAACCCTATATATAACTCCTCTCTCCTCCAAGAGGTTTTGCAGCAGCTAGGACTCCCTGGGAAGTTATCAGAGGTGATGGGAGTGGGGGCATGGCTCAGAGCAGCAGACTGTGTCTTGGGAGAAGACAGTCTACTCACTGTGCAGAGCAATATCATCCAGGGGTCATCAGCAGAGGAGGGATGGGAGGGTTGGAATGCAGCACATAGGGGAGAGACTCAGACTGAGCTAAGGGGGAGAGGTGGGGCAGGGACGTGACTTAACCCATGCCGAGCTGGATAGAATGGAGGAGAAAACAAATCCACTTGATTTATCAGTGTTCGGGGCCCTACAACAATGAACGGGCCCTGGGCAGATGCCCCATTTGCCCTGCGTTAAAGACGGCCCTGTATATATATCCACTGTTTCTAGTTTAGCTAGATCTCACTGCAGTCCGTTCCTGGTGTACTGTCTCTAATCTACTTCAGGCAGCAGTTAGCTGCAGTGTATTTAATATATACAGTCAGACTGGTTATATATATATATACATATACACAGACACACACACACACACACACACACACACATACACACACTGTATCCAGTTTAGCTAGATCTCACTGCATATATACATCCCTGCTATATATATATATTTATGGTCGTGGCCCTAAGACCGAGATAAATGTGGATCACATAAACACGCGACAAGACTTAAAACATAAATAGACCTGAGGTGTGGCTTTTGGTCATCTGGTAGGTATGGCAAGAAAAGGGGCCATACCCAAGATAAGTAATGGAGGATTGTGGAGGAGAATTTGCTGAGAAGTGCTGTAAAAAGGGGAATGGGAGGGAGGGTATCGTGCACTGGAACTGACAAAGAGGAAGGGGAAGTGGTCAGCTTAAATACCCTCCGGGCCCCTCCCATAAACTCAGGCCAGCATACTGGCCTTCTAATTTATGGTCGTGGCCCTAAGACCGAGATAAATGTGGATCACATAAACACGCAACAAGACTTACAACATAAATAGACCTGAGGTGTGGCTTTTGGTCGTCTGGTAGGTATGGCAAGAAAAGGGGCCAAAAATAACCAGGTAGGGAAGTATCTTTATTGCCTCTAACCTCATTGAGTGAGCTTGGAGAAAGGGCCATCTTGACGGTTTGGAATATATATCTGGCGAAGCAGGCAGACTTTCACCTGCCTAGCTTCTTGGTCACATGGTCTGGTACTTTGTGCTGAGATGTGGCTGAGGCTGCGCTGATCCAAAGCAATGTCCAAAATACCACCCGGGGTCTAGGCCTAAGTTGACCAGTAGGACCCTAACATGGTTAATAAACTGACTGCCACTCAGGGAGATGACCAGAAAAGGCAGTAACAGGCTGGAAACTGGCTGGCTGGGTAGGTGAAAGAGCAGACGGTCAAAAGATCGTTGCTGGGCACCAGGCGTTGCTGGTTCGAAAAAAGTTTATATCCACTCTGGGTCCGGCTTGTTGCGTTTTGGAGACCGTAAGATAAAGGACATAGTGGCTTGGATACCGGTCAGGTACAGCCTGATAGGGGTATGAGGGAGAGCTAGCTGTGTGTAGCAATAAGATATAAAGGCTAGGACATGAGTGACGTCACCTACTGTGGTTCCACGACGAGTGGCAAGGAACCTACGGTAGGTGTTCCAGGCCGTGGGATAAGCCTTTAGTGTGTTGCTAGACAGTGGTTGATGAGCTGGGTTCCATTGGCAAGGTGTGGCTTCAATCCATTGTTAGTTGAGACCAAGGTGGGATAGGAATGGATGATGGGTCGGCTCCGGGTTCCTGCTGGAAGAATGAGACAAAATTGGAGCGGGACAGTGCTTCGGCTGCGGTATTGCACTTGCCAGGGATATGCTCAAAGTAACTGTTAAATTTGGTGATGTAGTGACAATTGCAGCAGACTGCGCAGGAAGGACATAACGGGGAGGGACTTGGATCTACCCTTATTAATGATGTCGGCTGTAGCCTGGTTGTCTGTGGTGAAGAGCTCTGTCTGATCTGTCCACGTGTGGCCCCAGACTTGGGCTGCTGCCACGATAGGGTACAGCTCGAACAATGACGAAGATCGAGGGAAACCAGGAATCAGGCAGATTTCCGGGAGCCAAGGTCTGGCGAACCAGTGATGGCCAAAAATTGCAGCAAAGCTGGTGGAGGCTGCAGCATCTGTGACTACCTGGGGCGACTGAGCTCATACGGGAGGGAAAAACATTGATATGTCGTTCCAGTTGAATAGGAACTCGTCCCACATAGCCAAGTCTGCTATTGCTGCTGGGTCTAGTCTGAGGACTTGGTCGGGTCCTGCACTCGGGCAAGAAAGACTAAGAGCCTTGAGATGAACGACCGCCCCTGAGGAATTGTTCTCATAGCGAAATTGAGCATCCCTATCAAGGACTGCAGCTGTCTTTTAGTACATTCCTGTGACCGGGTAAACTCCTGAATGACCAACCTAACACAAGCTAATTTGTCAGAAGGCAGGCTAGGCTGCATGGCGTGCGTATTCAGGACGATGCCTGAGAAACTTATGAAATGTGTTGGGCCTTTCACTATGTGTTCATTGAGATTGTTGAAGACCTCTCTTAGCTTGTCTAGATCTACCGGGGGGTATGTCTAGGTGTTCGATGAGCAGAAAATCGTCCGGATAATGGATAACCCTGTGACACTGGGCCTGGTGTGACACGTTCAAGTGAGGGATTGGGCGAAAACGTCAGCTTTGTGGGCGAAGTGGCGACAAAAGAGTTCCGTGTCTGTGAGGCTCCAGTCAGAGCTTATCTGGAACTGGGCAAGTCTCGCTGCTGCTTTGGCTGAAAATGACCGATGGTCGTAGAAGGCAAAACCTCCATATTTGTAAGCAAGATCTGTCACTGCATGAAGGTATAAGTCCAGCTCCTCCCTCCTCAGTGATTGCAAAAATGGGTAAATGCTGAGATGCGTGTTTTGCAGCAATTGCAAGGAGTTTATACTGAGATGCGTGTTTTGCAGCGATTGCCAAAATTGTTAAATGCTGAGATGCGTGTTTTGCAGCGATTGCAAAAATGGGTATATGCTGAGATGCGTGTTTTGCAGCGATTGCAAGTGGGTAAACACTAAGATGCGTGTATTTGCAAGGAGTTTATACTGAGATGCATGTTTTGCAGTGATTGCAAATGGGTAAATGGTAAGATGCGTGTATTTGTAGCAATTGCAAGGAGTTTGTACTGAGATGCATATTTTACAGAGATTGCAAAATGGGTATATGCCTAGATGCGTGTTTCTTGCAGCGATTGCAAGGAGTTATGGTGAGATGCGTGTTTCTTGCAGCGATTGCAAGGAGTTATGGTGAGATGCGTGTTTCTTGCAGCGATTGCAAGGAGTTATGGTGAGATGCGTGTTTCTTGCAGTGATTGCAAGGAGTTATGGTGAGATGCGTGTCTTGCAGCGATTGCAAGGAGTTATGGTGAGATGCGTGTCTTGCAGCGATTGCAAGGAGTTATGGTGAGATGCATGTCTTGCAGCGATTGCAAGGAGTTATGGTGAGATGCGTGTTTTGTAAGCGATTGCAAGGAGTTATGGTGAGATGCACGTCTTGCAGTGATTGCAAGGAGTTATGATGAGATGCGTGTCTTGCAGCGATTGCAAGGAGTTATGATGAGATGCGTATCTTGCAGCGATTGCAAGAAAAGGTCACCTACTGATAGGCAAAAAATAAAAAGGATAGTAGAATTGTATATGTAGGAACAAACTGCGAAGCAGCATACGTAACGAATCGTAGATTTGTGATAGGGACTGTTACGAATTGGTGTGTGGGATACTGATGATGCGAACCGATGTGCCGCCAATGCGACTAGGTTTGAATCGGATTGTGATGTGTACAAATGTAAATGTGACACGAATTGGATAGTAGAAATGACATAAGTAATGAATCGTAGGTTTATATAGGAACCGCTATGAATTGGTGTGCTGGATACCCGTGATGTGAACCGTTGTGCCGCCGGAGCGCCTAGGTTTGGAATGGACTGTGATGCATGTAGCTGCGGCTGCGACCCGAATCGGTCAGTAGAAATAATATGAATAACGAATTGTAGGGTATGGTAAGAACTGCTACGAATCAATGTTTGGGACACGACCAACACGAACCATTGTGCCGCCGAGGCGACTAGGCTCGAATTGGAGTGATGCATATGGCATGAAAGTGATATGAATCAGTGAGTAACATGACATAACAATGAATCGTTTGTAGGGTACGAGTGTGAGTGATATGAATTGGTGCAGGATGTATCTGATGCGACCGTTGTGCCGCTGAGACGACTAGGTATGAATCAGACTGTGGTAGGTAATGCAACATATCTGATATGAATCGGTAGTAGGGTAAAAGAAATTGGTTGAAAAGTATGAAGTGAATCCGTTATGAATTGGTTGGAGAGTGTATGCCACTCCTTACTCCGAACCCATACCAACCACCCAGCCCCCCATGCTAATCAAGTGCAGAGAAGGCACCAGGTGGGTCTAATTACCACCTCAATCAGCCGCAGAACCTGTGCAAACAATACATGCGCATCTCCAAATGGATGAGATGGCAACCCCATAGACTGTGAATCCTATGAACAACGAAGCCTGTAACAAGTGAAATCGGACAATGACTAACAGTGGCTCGGAGGTTTGGATCTACAAATGAAAACGTATGTTTGTGGGTGGGATGACAAGCATGGCTGAGGGAACATGTGAATCTACTACACCTGTGCCAAATGATGACAGGACATGACCGACAACAACTCAGAGGCAGCTAAGAGCGAAAGAGATGCAGGATAGACAACATAAATCGCAACATTGCGTATGAATGAAAAAGTTCAAACCCTACCAGCAACAGCAAATGAGAACCGCAGACGAGCACCACGCATGGAGAAGCTGCAAGACATGTAATCGGACAGACAGACTCATGAACACAAGGTGAGCTGGGAAGAGTCAGCCCAGTGACGTGTAGTATCGTGCACTGGAACTGACAAAGAGGAAGGGGAAGTGGTCAGCTTAAATACCCTCCGGGCCCCTCCCATAAACTCAGGCCAGCATACTGGCCTTCTAATATATATATATATATATATATATATATATATATATATATATATATATATATATATATTAGGGTGCCCACGTGTCCCGGATTGCCCGGGATTGTCCCTTATTTCAGATTTTCAATACAGTGTCCCGGAATGAAAAAAAAAAAACACACCGCCAGCACCAGTCCGACTCCGCCACCCTTATAATCGTACACTGTGTAACAGTAAAACACACACATCATCATATGCTTAACAGTTAACTGGTTGCTAGGCTAGGGCCGCCCGCCCCGCGTCTAGCAACCGGTGACGTCAGCGGACACCGTACGTCGTCACGTGGGCAGTCAGGCGCATTGTGGGCACTGGGCACCCGCACCTACGGCTACAGCTGAGCAGCGTGCCTCTGTCCTCCGCTCCGAGAGATAGAGAGAGCAGCCGCCAGCCTGGCCCAGGCAGCCAGCCACACTTACTAGCCTGTGGCCCTGTGCCCAGTCAGTGCCAGTCCCGGGGCCGTTGACTATCCAGCAGCCGGTGCAGCAGAAAGCAGCAGCACATTGCCAGCAGCACAACTCGACTCCGACTCCGAGCTGCCCGACTTCAACTTCTCCAGTCCAGTCTCCGAGTCCTCCCTCCCGCCCACGAAGTCCGTGAGTTTGCCGCCCGCCGCCGCCAGACAAACTTCCAGATTAGTGTAACTTTACACTTACAGTGAGCAGTGCACACTCCCCCTCTGTTCTGCTGCTGTCCCCCACTCTCCCCCTCCGTTCTGCTGCTGTCCCCCACACTCCCCCTCCGTTCTGCTGCTGTCCCCCACACTCCCCCTCCATTCTGCTGCTGTCCCCCACACTCCCCCTCCGTTCTGCTGCTGTCCCCCACCCCCCTCCGTTCTGCTGCTTTCCCCTCACCCCCCTCAGTTCTGCTGCTGTCCCCCACCCCCTCCATTCTGCTGCTGTCCCCCTCCGTTCTGCTGCTGTCCCCCTCCATTCTGCTGCTGTCCCCCTCCGTTCTTCCTCCATGTCCACCTTCGTTCTGCTGCTGTCCCCCTCCGTTATGCTGCTGTCCCCCCCATCCTGCTGTAGCCCCCCATTCTTCCTCCGTGTCCCCCTCTGTTCTGCTGCTGTCCCTCTCCATTCTGGTGTCCCCCTCAGTTCTCCCTCCGTGCCCCCCTCCGTCCTGCTGCTGTCCCCCTCTGTCCTGCTGTTGTCCCCCTCTGTCCTGCTCTCCCCCTCCATTCTTCCGGGGGGGGGGGGCAGGGTGTCCCTGAATGGCAGTTTGGAAATGTGGTCACCCTAATATATATATATATATATATATATATATATATATATATACACACACACACACATATACATACACAGTGGCGTAGCGTGGGGGGTGCAGGGGGTGCCGTGGCCCCGGGCGCGACATTTAGGGGGGCGCCAGTATGTGTCACTGGCTGCCTCCTCCTAATTTTAAATTCCTGTGTCCCCGGGCTCCGGCCACCATGTTCAGTGTCCGGCGCCCTGTGATTGGGCGTATGGGGGTCATGTGAGGCGTAGAGCTGGCCTATCCTCGATCACTCCTAAAGTCCCGCCTCAGCACATGACCCCCATAATGCCCAATCACAGTGCACTGCGCCGGACACTGAATATGGCAGCTAGAGCGCGGGGGAGAGAAGCAATGTGAGCCGCCGCTGTCTTCTCCTCCTCCTCCTCCGGACTGATGCAGGCCAGCCAGACACGAAGGTGAGTGAGACTCCCTCGTGAGATTTGTTTTATTGGCCCGGGGGGGCGGGGGGAAGAGAAAGTCAGTTAGTGTAGTATGGTGGGTCAGTTAGTGTAGTATGGTGGGTCAGTTAGTGTAGTATGGTGGGTCAGTTAGCGTAGTATGGTGGGTCAGTTAGCGTAGTATGGTGGGTCAGTTAGCGTAGTATGGTGGGTCAGTTAGCGTAGTATGGTGGGTCAGTTAGCGTAGTATGGTGGGTCAGTTAGCGTAGTATGGTGGGTAGTTAGTGTAGTATAGTGGGTAGTTATTGTAGGAGGATGGTCAGTTAGTGTAGTATGATGGGTAGTTAGTGTAGTATTGTGGGTAGTTAGTGTAGTATGGTGGGTCAGTTAGTGTAGTGTGGTGGGTAGTTAGTGTAGTATGGTGGGTCAGTTAGTGTAGTATGGTGGGTCAGTTAGTGTAGTATGGTGGGTCAGTTAGTGTAGTATGGTGGGTCAGTTTGTGTAGTATGGTGGGTAGTGTAGTATGGTGGGTTGGGTAGTGTAGTATGGTGGGTCAGTTAGTGTAGTATGGTGGGTCAGTTAGTGTAGTATGGTGGGTCAGTTAGTGTAGTATGGTGAGTCAGTTAGTGTAGTATGGTGGGTCAGTTAGTGTAGTATGGTGGGTAGTTAGTGTAGTATGGTGGGTCATTTAGTGTAGTATAGTGGTCAGTGTAGTGTGTAATGGTCAGTAAAGGAATCAGGTTGGTCAGTGTTGAAATCAAGTAGGTTAGTGTAGTGGTCAGTATAGGAATCGGGTAGGTCAGTACTATTGTATTTGAAGGGACTCGGGGAGTGCTAAAAGTCCGCAGGTTAGGGGGGGGCGCAAATTATTTCCCTTGCCCCGGGTGCTGGCAACCCACGCTACGCCACTGTACATACACACTGTATCCAGTTTAGCTAGATCTCACTGCAGACCATTCCTGGTGTACTGTTTCTAATATACTTCAGGCAGGCAGTTGATTTAGTCAGCTGCAGTGTATTTAGTATATATATATATATATATATATATATATATATATATATATATATATACACACACACACATATACACACACTGTATCCTGTGTAGCTAGATCTGACTGCAGGCCATTCCTGGTGTAAGTATTCAAATACACTTTCAGCACTTTCAGGCAGGCAGGCCAGGCAGGTTATTCAATGATCTGCAGTGCATGAAATATATATACAGTCTCGAACATATATACAGTATTTATCGGTGTATAACACACACTTGTTTCCCCTTAAAATCAGGGGAAAATTGTGGGTGCGTGTTATACGCCGATCCCCCGCTGATTGTGAGCGGAGGACCAAGCAACGCCGATATACATCCATAGCTGAGTGTACTCGGCTAGGCTCGGCTTCTCTAGGCACAGTCATGCCCAGTCCTGCCCTATGATGGACATAACACAGAGACTAGGCGTGACTGTGAGCGGAGCCGAGCCTAGCCGAGTACACTTGACTATGTATGTATATCGGCGGCGCTCGGCTCCTCTCGGCTCCGCTCACAGTCCTGCCCCGTCCCACCATTGGACCTGTGTTATGTCCATCCTAGGGCGGGACTTCGAGAGGAGCCAAAAGGAGCCGAGAGGAGCCGAGATACACAGGACCGTCTCTGTGTATCTCGGCGGCGCCATATTTAAACTGCAGTGTCACTGGGCAAGGCTGCAATGTCACTGGGCAAGGCTGCAATGTCACTGGGCAGGGCTGCAAATGACATTGACAAGGCTGCAAATGACACTGGGACAAGGCTGCAAATGACACTGGGACAAGGCTGCAAATGACACTGGACAAGGCTTCAAATGACACTGACAATACTGCAAATGACACTGACAAAGGCTGCAAATGACCCTGACAAGGCTGCAGATGAACACTGATAAGGCTGCATTGATAGGCATTTAAATGTAAGTTTTTTTCCTTAAAATTCCCTCCTAAACTTGGGGTGCGTGTTATACGCCGGTGCGTGTTATACGCCGATAAATACAGTATATCTAGCCAAGCCTATATCTGACTGCAGGCCATTGCTTGTGTAGGTTTTCAAATACACTTTCAGGCAGGCAGGCCAGTCAGGTGATTCAGTGATCTGCAGTGCATAAAGATATAGATATATATACACAGTCTCCTACATGTATATCCACTGCATTCTAGTCTAGCCAAGCCTATACCTGACTACAGACCATTCCTGGTGTACGTTTTCAATGACACTTTCAGGCAGGCAGGTGATTCAGTGATCTGCCATGCATAAAGATATATATACAGTCTCCTACATATATATCCACTGCATTCTAGTCTAGCCAAGCCTATACCTGACTACAGGCCATTCCTGGTGTACGTTTTCAACTACACTTTCAGGCAGGCATGTGATTCAGTGATCTGTGGTGCATAAAGATATATATACAGTCTCCTACATGTATATCCACTGCATTCTAGTCTAGCCAAGCCTATACCTGACTACAGACCATTCCTGGTGTACGTTTTCAATGACACTTTCACGCAGGCGATTCAGTGATCTACAGTGCATAAAGATATATATACAGTCTCCTACATGTATATCCAGTGCATTCTAGTCTAGCCAAGCCTATACCTGACTGCAGGCCATTCCTGGTGTAATTTTTCTAGTAAACTTCAGGCGGTGTCTTGCTAATCCAGTTTTACAGCATGTCTGGAAGGCCACCAAGGAAAGGCAGACGCTCACAGGCCACTAAAAGAGGGCAAGCAGGCTCTGTGTCTACAGATGACAGTGCTGGTCATGGACACGGTGCATCCTCAGCACGTGGCCGTGGGGCACGCTTGTCCTTTTTTTCGACAGCTGGCCGCGTTGAGCCACAACATGCAGAAGAGTTAGTAGAGTGGATCACAAAGCCGTCCTCAACCTCTGTCACCTAGGCTAAGACAAGTTTGGCTGCCAATGCAGCTGCCAAAGCGGCCTATTCCATTGGCTCAATAGAATCAGTCACTCCTTCCCTAGCCCCACCATCATGTCCTGAGGAGTCCCCCGAACTGTTCAACCACAGTGTCGGGTACATGCTGCAGGAGGATGCGCAGCGTTTTGAAGGCTCCGATGATGGTACCCAGGTTGAGGATGAAGGCAGTAACGTGAGACCAGAGAGAGGGGTGCCCAAGAAGGACAAGAAACTGGCAGTCATGTTCCCCCAGCTGCAGCATACTGCCAGGTTTGCTCCAGTGGCAAGGAGGGAGGGGATGATGAGGTCACTGACTCTACGTGGGTGGAGGAGAGGAGAGGAGGAGGAGGAGGAGGAGGAGGAAGAGGAGCCGGACCATCTCCAATGAGGCAGAATGCCCTCCAGGGGCCAGCTTAAGGACAGCCAACCGACTGCATCACACCGTTGAGCTCCGCATGTGCAGCGCGGGCTTACAGAATCTCCTGAGGCAGGCCAGGAAAGTCTGTGGGCATTTCTGCCGGTCATATAATGCCAGTGCTCGGCTGGCTGACCTTCAAACAGAATGCAACCTGCCCAAGAACCGCCTCATCTGTGACATGCCCACCAGGTGGAACTCAACGTTGGCAATGCTGCAGTGGCTGCACATGCAGCAGAGGGCCATCAATGAGTACCTGTGCGAGTATGGCACAAGGACAGGGTAAGGGGAGCTTGGCTTTTTTCCGCCACGCCAGTGGCTAATGATCAAGGATGCATGCACTGTCCTGTCACCATTTGAGGAGGCCACGAGGATGGTGAGCAGTGACAGTGCATGCATCAGTGATACTGTCCCTCTTGTCTTCCTGTTGGAGCACACACTGCGTGGAATAATGGACAGGGCACTTGAGGCAGAACAGAGGGAGGATGAGGAGGACTTCCTTAGCTTTCAAGGCCCCATTTATCCAGACAGTATTCCTGCAGGCCCGCCTATCACACAGGAAGAGGGGGAGGAGGAGGATTGTGTCAGCATGGAGGTGGAGCCTGGCACTCAGAATCAGCAGCAGTCTTCAAGGGATCGTTTTCAGACCCCAGAAACCCATGGACTTGTACGTGGCTGGGAGGAGGTGGCTGCGGATCATGTCGTCCTTAGTGACCCAAAGGACTCCGTACCGAATTTCTCAGAAAACCTATGCTGCATGGCCTCCCCGATCCTGCAAAGCCTGCGAAAGGACCCTCGGATTCGTGGTATCAAGGAGAGGGATCAGTACTGGCTAGCAACCCTTCTTGATCCACGTTACAAGGGTAAGGTTGCAGAACTCATCCAGCCTTCACAGAGGGAGCAAAGGATGAAACATCTCCGGGAAGCCTTGCAGAAAGGTTTGTGTAATGCATTTGCAGAGCCTGGGAGGTTGCAATTTCCTGGTCCTCCTGGACAACGTGTTGCTGAGGCTTCGGTCAGTCACAGAAGGAGTGGTGGAGAAGGTGGCCGTCTGACCGATGCGTTCAGACAATTTTTTAGTCCACAGCCCCAAGGTCTGATTGGTTCCAGCAACCATCGCCAACGTCTGATTTACATGGTGCAGGGATACCTTGGGGCAAGATCAGACTTAGAGACCTTTCCAACCGAAAATCCACTGGGTTACTGGGTCTTGAGGATGGATCACTGGCCAGAGCTTGTACAGTATGCAATTGAGCTACTGGCCTGCCCTGCATCCAGCGTTCTATCTGAATGCACATTCAGTGCTGCTGGAGGCTTTGTAACCGATCAGAGTGTGCCTGTCCACAGACTCGGTTGATCGGCTCACCTTCATAAAAATGAATCAGTCTTGGATCACCAGCTACCAAGCACCTGATGCTGATGTAACCGATTAATTTTTTTAATGAATGTGAGATCCCTTGAAGACTGTCTATGCTGATGCTGAGTGACTATCCTGTTATGCTGAGTGACTATCCTATTCCTCCTCAATGTTCATGTTGATAGCTTCTAAGAACATTTTTGGTTCTGGGCACCACCACCAGTGCCTAAGCCCAATTTTTCTGCCCCTGTTTAAAAGGGGCATGTAATTACAATTTTTGCTGTAATATTTTGCAGCAGGGCTCATTCCTGCGCTCAACTAGAGTATCTGTGAGGGGTTGCAGTGTTGTGGCACCAACAAAAGTGCCTAAGGCCCCTTTCACACTGGGGCGGTGGGGGCGTCGGCGGTACAACAGCGCTATTTTTAGCGCTGCTGTACCGTCGTTCTTGCAGCTGTATTCGGCCGCTAGCGGTGCAGTTTTACCCCCCGCTGGCGGCCAAAAAAGGGTTAAAATCCCTCGTACAGCGCGGCTGATTTCAATGGGCAGGAGCGGGGAAGGAGCGGTGAATACACCGCTCCTTCCCCGCTCCAAAGAAGCGGTTTGCAGGACTTTTTTCACCACCCTGCCTGCGCACTGCTTCAGTGTGAAAGCCCTCGGGCTTTCACACTGAACAAACAGCGGAGGCTGTTTAGGGGCGGTTTTCAGGCGGTATTTTTAGTGCAATACCACCTGAAAACCGCTCCAGTGTGAAAGGGGCCTCAGTCCCAATTTTTCTGCCCCTGTTTAACAGGGGCGCATAATTACAATTTGTGCTGTAAGATTTATCAGCAGGGTCAGTTCTGTGCTCAACTAGAGTTTCTATGAGGGGTTGCAGTGTTGTGGCACCACCACCACCACCGCTGCCTAAGGCCCAATTTTTCTGCCCCTGTTTAACAGGGGCGTGTAATTACAATTTTTGCTGTAATATTTTGCAGCAGGGCATGTTCCTGCGCTCAACTAGAGTATCTGTGAGGGGTTACAGTGTTGTGGCACCACCACCACTGCCAAGACCCAATTTTTCTGCCCCTGTTTGACAGGGGCGTGTAATTACAATTTTTGATCTAATATTTTACAGCAGGGCCCATTCCTGTGCCCACCAAGAGTAACTGTGAGGGCTTACAGTGTTGTGGCAACACCACCACCAAAGACCCAATTTTTCTGATCCTGTTCAACAGGGGCATGTAATTACAATTTTCGATATAATATTTCACAGCAGGGCCCGTTCCAGCGCCCACCAAGAGTAACTGTGAGGGCTTACAGTGTTGTGGCACCACCACCACCACCACCACCAAAGGCCCAATTTTTCTGCTCCTGTTCAACAGGGGTATGTAATTACAATTCTTGATATAATATTCCACAGCAGGGCCCGTTCCAGCGCCCACCAAGAGTAACTGTGATGGCCTACAGTGTTGTGGCACCACCACCAAAGGCCCAATTTTTCTGCCCCTGTTCAACAGGGGCATGTAATTACAATTCTTGATATAATATTTCACAGCAGGGCCTGTTCCAGCGCCCACCAAGAGTAACTGTGAGGGCTTACCAGTGTTCTGCTACCACCAACATCTAAGGCCCAAATTTATGCAGAGTATATAGTATAGTATATAGTATATACAGGAGGTCCCCTACTTTCAAACATCCGACTTACAAACGACTCCTACTAACAAACGGAGGGAGACAACAGGAAGTGAGAGAAAATCTACCCCTAGGAAGGGAAATTCTCTCCTGTAATGCCGCGTACACACAGTCGGACTTTCCGGCATACTTGGTCCGGCGGACCAGAGTGTGCTGGACAATCCGCCCGTGTGTAGGCTCCGGCGGACTTTTTCCCAAAAGCCCGCTGGACCTAGATTTGAAACATGTTTTAAATCTTTCCGTCGGACTCAGTTTCGGGCGGAAAGTCCGCTCGTCTGTGTGCTGGTCCGACAGAAAGCACGCTCGTGTGTATGCTGGTCCAACGGACCAGATACGACGCGAGGGCAGGGTATTGCATTTCGCGCTCGCTGCAATAGGAAAAACAAATTTTCCTATTGCGGAGAGCGAGCGCGGGGCATACCAGGCCCTTAGGTCTGGTATGGCTTATAAAGGGAAGCCCCTACGCCGAAAAACCGGCGTGGGGTCCCCCCTAAAATCCATACCAGACCCCGATCCGAGCATGCAGCCTGGCCGATCAGGAAAGGGAGTGGGGACGAGCGAGCGCCCCCCCCCCTCCTGAACCGTACCAGGCCGCATGCCCTCAACATGGGGGGTGGGTGCTTTGGGGGAGGGGCGCGCCCTGCGGGGCCCCCCCACCCCAAAGCACCTTGTCCCCATGTTGATGAGGACAAGGGCCTCTTCCCGACAACCCTGGCCGTTGGTTGTTGGGGTCTGCGGGCGGGGGGGCTTATCGGAATCCGGGAGCCCCCTATAATAAGAGGGCCCCCAGATCCCGGCCCCCCCCACCCTATATGAATGAGTATGGGGTACATGGTACCCCTACCCATTCACCTAGGGAAAAAGTGTAAATAAAACACTACACAGGGTTTTAAAATATTTTATTACACAGCTCCGGGGGGGGGGGGATCCTCCTCCGGCTTCGGGGGTCTTCTTCCGGCTTCGGAGGTCCCTCCGGTTCATCTTCTCCCAGCGTCCGGTTGGTTCTTCTCCGCTCTCTTCTCCCGGTGTTCCAGTTCTTCGGTCGGCTCCTCCTCTGTCTTCAGGTAGCTCTCTTGCCAGCAGAGGTCCGGACTTCTGGGCTTCTTGTCTTCTCTTCTCCAGATGTTGACAGGACGCTCTCTCCGGCTGGACTGCTCTCTGCGGGCTGCGTTGTGATTTATATAGGCGGAGACCCCACCCCTTTTGATGTCACAGTCCCTGGGCATGCTGGGACTGTGACGTTTTAGGGGGCGTAGTCAACATCACCCAGTGACCACGCCCCCTAAAACTGGATCACTCAAGCTTTACTCACAGCTACCTGCTGTACTTCTCTACAAGCTTTACTTACAGCTACCCGCTGTACTCCTTCAAGCTTTACTCACAGCTACCTGCTCTATTCCTGGGTGAGTCTCCACTGAAGTTTTCCCACTTACTTCACCATCTCCGGCTGGTGAAGAGTCTGCTCTGGTACTCCTTCAGAACTCCATCCCTTCTAAACTTGCCTTTGGCAACAGGAGTGGTTGTCTCTCTGGCAACCTCTTCTCCTTTACCTCTGGCAATGATCAGGCTCCCCTCGGGCCAAGCCTCTTTACACATGGTTAGTCCCCAGGCTTAAGGCCTAACCTCTGCTGCTGCTCTAAAGAGCAGGTGAAAAGAACCCGGATCACCTGACTCTCTCCAAATAAATAGATTATGCCAGCATGCTGTCAGGGCTGGGCTCAGCCCTTCCTTCTCAGAGCTGGCTATTCAGCTGTCGGCTAATTGCCAGCTCCTATCTCTCCTGCATTCCTGTTTAAAGACTTGCTTTGCTGACATCCCTTTTGGCTCCAGATCCTGCTTGCTGTTCCACTACATTGATCCCTGACTTCTGGCTTGGCTGACTATCAGTTCTGATTACTGAACTTTGGCTATGTTTTGACTACGTTTGTCCTTTTTACTTTAGCGTGATTTAACTGTACTTCTGGCTTGGTCTGATTTCATGGTTTCTGACACATGCTCAGCGGCCAAGGAAAAGCCTGCTGATTGGCTGAGACAACATATTTACCCACAACCTGAATTCACTGTAATCTATCATCCTAATGCCAAAGGCAACAGCGCCACCTATTAAAAGAAGAAGAGAGAGATCACAATTAAACTTAAGCTTAGGAAAGAAACCAGTTGATCAAAGACTACAAATTAGCTAGTTACCACCTAGCACAACTAAATTTACTAGCAGCCCTGTTTATGACCAGGGTGCTACAGACAAAAAAAAAAAAAACTATCTTTACACTTCTAGTACACTAGAAGGTGCTACATATTGCAGTGTGTGCCAAAGAGTTCTGTCAGTATGTCAATGTGATGTTACACGTCACTGCCATCTTTGAACAACAGTGAAACTATAACTTTTGTGTGGACATTTCTTACTTGTGAATATAAAGGCCAGGGAAGTCATGGGAAGGCCTATGGCAAGGAGTTAGGCACAATTTGGTGGAGGCTTTGAGCTATAGTAGTGGGTTAATGTCTTATCCAAGAAGAAGCAGAGTGGGAGCTTGAGTAATTTGGTGCCAACAATTGGCCAACCAGAATTCTCCTTAAAGACATACAGACAGTGCTGGATTAAGAGAGGTATGTGTTTAGGAAAGGGGGAAAAGTAGTGGGACATTTTTATCTTAAAGGAGAAGTACCGTATTTATCGGTGTAAAACACACACCGGCGTATAACACGCACCGCAAGTTTAGGAGGTAATTTTAAGGAAAAAAACTTTTAGGAGGGAAGTTGAAGGGAAAAAAACTTACATTTAAATGCCCATCATTGCAGCCTTCTCAGTGCAGTCTTGCCCCAGTGCAGCCATGTCAGTGCAGCCTTTTCACTGCAGCCTTGTCAGTGCAGCCATGTCAGTGCAGCCATGTCAGTGCAGCCATGTCAGTGCAGCCATGTCAGTGCAGCCTTGTCATTGCAGCCTTGCCAGTGCAGCCTTCCCCAGTGTCCATTGCAGCCTTGCCCCAGTGCAGCCATGCCCCAGTGCAGCCATGTCAGTGCAGCCTTGTCTGTGCAGCCTTGTCAGTGCAGCCTTCCCCAGTACAGCCTTGCCCCAGTGCAGCCTTGCCCCAGTGCAGCCTGGGCTTCAAAACCGCAGACCGCGATTTGAAAATGGCGCCGCAGGCGCCGAAATACACAGAGTCGGTCCTCGGCTCTTCTCGGCGGCTCTTGTTCACTTTCGGCTCCACTCGTAGTCCCGCCCGGGATGGGCGTGACTGTGAGCGGAGCTATCCGAACCTAGCCGAGTACACTCGGCTAGGTTCGGGCGGCGCTCGAGTGAAGCCGAAAGTGGCCGAGAAGAACCGGGGAATGGCTCTGTGTATTTCAGCGCCGGGGGCGCCATTTTCAAATCGCGGTCTGCGATTTTGAAGATCTGGCAGCTCCGGATCGCAGGGGATCGCCGTATAACACGCACCCGCGATTTTCCCCTGATTTTAAGGGCAAAAAAGTGCGTGTTATATGCCGATAAATACGGTAAATCCAAAGCTCGTTTGGCTATACTTCTCCGGTAGGTCACAGGAGTGCCGTTCGTTCTGCACTCCTGTGACCCGTTTTCGGCTGCCATCACAGATCCCGACCATCTGGTCAGGATCCACCCAGAAGCCTTGACCAGCAGTTGGCTCAGCAATCTTCTTAGAGCCTGAGCCAGCCCCTTCCGCCCCCTCCACAGCCCAGGACTCCAGTGAGCGATGGAGGGGCAGAGCAGAGAGACAGAGACTGACATTCCCAGTTCTCTGCTCAGAGCAGAGGGGGAGACCTGAGTGATTAGCAGTGTTTGATCACTCAGTTCTCACCGCAGAGCCACCAGGGGGACAGATGCAGCATTGGATGGATGCTGCATCCACCTAGGTATAAATTTTTTTTTATTTTCTTTATTTAGAAGTCCATCCTTCTCTTTTATTGCAGGAAATAAGGTAAAAATGTTTTGACTTTAGAACCACTTTAGCCTCTGTTACATAGTTACATAGTAGGTGAGGTTGAAAAAGACACAAGTCAATCAAGTCCAACCTATGTGTGTGATTATATGTCAGTATTACATTGTATATCCCTGTATGTTGTGGTCGTTCAGGTGCTTATCTAATAGTTTTTTGAAATTATTGATACCCCCTGCTGAGACCACCGCCTGTGGAAGGGAATTCCACATCCTCGCTGCTCTTACAGTAAAGAACCCTCTACGTAGTTTAAGGTTAAACCTCTTTTCTTATAATTTTAATGAGTGGCCACATGTCTTGTTAAACTCCCTTCCACGAACAAGTTTTATCCCTATTGTGGGGTTACCAGTACGGTATTTGTAAATTGAAATCATATCCCCTCTCAAGCGTCTCTTCTCCAGAGAGAATAAGTTCAGTGCTCACAACCTTTCCTCATAACTAATATCCTCCAGACCCTTTATTAGCTTTGTTGCCCTTCTTTGTACTTGCTCAATTTCCAGTTCATCCTTCCTAATAACTGGTGCCCAGAACTGGACAGCATACTCTAGGTGCAGACCAGAGTCTTGTAGAGCTGGAGAATTATCCTTTTATCTCTTAAGTTAATTCCCTTTTTAATGCATGCCAATATTCTGTTTGCTTTGTTAGCAGCAGCTTGGCATTGCATGCCATTGCTGAGCCTATCATCTATTAGGACCCCCAGGTCCTTTTCCATCCTAGATTTCCCCAGAGGTTGTCTACCCAGTGTACAGATTGCATTCATATTTTTGCCACCCGAATGCATTATTTTACATTTTTTCTACATTAAACCTCATTTGCCATGTAGTTGCCCACCCCGTTAATTTGTTCAGATCTTTTTGCAAGGTTTCCACATCCTGGGGAGAAGTTATTTACCCTGCTTAGCTTAGTATCCTCTGCAAATACAGAGATTGAACTGTTTACCCCATCCTCCAGGTCGTTTATGAACAAATATAAATAGGATTGGTCCCAGCACAGAACCCTGGGGGACCCCACTACCCACCCCTGTCCATTCAGAGTACTCCCCATTTATCACCACCCTCTGAACTTGCCCTTGTAGCCAGCTTTCAATCCATGTACTCACCCTATGGCCCATGCCAACGGACCTTATTTTGTACAGTAAAAGTTTATGGGGAACTGTGTCAAATGCTTTTGCAAAATCCAGATACACCCCGTCTACGGGCCTTCCTTTATCTAGATGGCAACTCACCTCCTCATAGAAGGTTAAGATTGGTTTGGCAAGAACGATTCTTCATGAATCCATTCTGATTATTGCTAATGATACAGTTCTCATTACTAAAATCTTGTATATAATCCCTTATCATCCCCTCCAAGAGCTTGCATACTATTGATATAGGCTAACTGGCCTGTAATTCCCAGGGATGTATTTTCGGCCCTTTTTAAATATTGATTCTACATTGGCTTTTCTCTAATCAGCTGTACCATTCCAGTCAGTAGACTGTCAGTAAAAATTAGGAACAATGGTCTGGCAATTACTTGACTGAGTTCCCTACATACCCTCGGGTGCAATCTGGTCCCGATGATTTATTAATCTTAAGTTTCCCAAGTCTAATTTTAATTCTGTCCTCTGTTAACCATGGAGGTGCTTCCTGGGTTTTCTCTTGAGGATAAAAGCTGAAGTTTTGGTTACTAAAGCCCCCCGATTCCCTTGTAAAGACTGAGGAGAAGAATAAATTCAATACCTTCTCCATCTCCCCATCCTTTGAAACCAGATGTCCTTCCTCACTCTTTATGGGGCCAATATGGTCTGTCCTCACTTTTTTACATACTTAAAGAATTTCTTGGGATTTTTTTTTGCTACTGTTACATGTTTTATTTACATAATTGTAGGAATATACACCGGCGACATGAACACCTGCAAGTTATGAGAATTTTTATGATTATTTTATGACCCCTTTCATGTAGCAAGAAGGGAGCCAGTGTATCTGGCCTAAATAGCAGCAGGTGGACTAGGTGTGTACAGGCATACCCCACTTGTAAGTACACAATGGGGTTTATTTACTAAAGCTGGAAAGTGCAAAATCAGGCTCACGCCTGCATAGAAACCAATGAGCTTCCAGGTTTTATTACTAAAGCTTAATTGAACAAGCTGGGGTTAGAAGCTCATTGGTTTCTATGCAAAAGTGAGCCTGATTTTGCACTTTCCAGCTTTAGTAAATAAACTCCATTGTGTACTTAACAGTGGGGTATGCCTGTATAGATATATTGTAACTGAAATTACATTTTTGCATGTTTACTGTGTTGAGTTCCAGGACTATTCCTGCTTAGAAAAGAACAAAGTTCTTCAGGTGCATAACCTTCCAAGAGTTGACTTTTCTTACCATACAGTATTTGAACAAGCAAACATTAGATCTTTATTCAAACAATGCCTACAGTTAAGTGTAATATATACTTGAACAAATGACACAGAAAATTGACATGATGTATTAATGCAAATAAACTAGATTACTAATGTAACGCCCCCCCCCCCCCTTCCGAAGGAGCCATTAGTTTAGCTGGTCCTCTGATGCTGGCCTTGGCTCTTAATACCTCGACCACTCTGACACACCCAGCTGAATTCACACAATTCAAGTTTCACCACAAAACCACTCACGAAACAATAAGTCTTAGCACCAACCCTGTCTCAAAGAAATGGACAATAACACAGTTGGAAAGTAAACCTTATATAATAAAGGCAGTAAACTTATGATAAATATAATTTGACATACCAAGAGACAAAACAAATGAAATTCACTTGGGTCAACAGATGAAGCAGAATATTGCACCAAATACATCTACTGTACTGTAGATTTGTACAGAATCACCAATCAATAGCCATTAGTTAGTGATGTACCCGGGTCAGCTTAAACAGTAACACAGTCACTGAAGGTGCAGTGAGGGCAGTCTAACCTTGGAAAAGTCTAAACCCCTGGAGCTATACTGCCCACAATTGCACTGGTGTGGCTATCTTGGGTCCAAGGCTGCCTTTAGGACTTTACCAGGCCTGATGGCCAAAGATAGGTCACAATAAGTGAAATCTATGCCAACTGAATTGGAATAGACTTCCAGCAGAGGTAGTGAGTCAGTCGACAGTAAATGTATTCAAACATGCTTCCAAAAAAAAGGACCACAAGGGCCCAGGCAGCATCTCAGTAGTCAGTCTACAGCCCACACACAACTGTATCGTGTTCCACTCAACACCTCAGACACCTGCTGACTGCTTCTGCCCTTTTCAGCCCTCTCTTGCAGGTGGGTTAACCCCACATGGGACCAAGATACACGTAGTCAGGGTTGGAGGCTTTTTCCCACCCAAAAATCTCTCCAAGCTTCTGAATTCCGGGTCCTATATCAGGCCTTAATAATCCTGGGGAAGCTGCAAATCAGCTTTCCCTTTCTATTGTTTCACCCTGGAGCCCCTCACTGACAATCTCTGAGTACTCTAATGCCTCGTTTCCACTGAGCGGATCGGTTCGGTTCGGTACGGTACGCTATTTTGGGTGTTTTCATTATGAAAGCGGCCCATACAACCGAACCGTACCGCTCCATTCAGGGTCCTGCTTCAGATGTGGGGCCATAGAAAATGGAACGGTTCGGTTAGGGCGGAGCTACGATACATTCCACTGATTGGCTGACAGAAAACCCTCTGCTGTGCTATGCTGAGGCATTTTTTCTAAACCCTGTATGGCCCCTTGTGGTCCCACTTGCAGTGGAAACGCTCACCAGCATAGACCGGACCATTCTAGGCTGTTCAAACTGTACCGACCCGAACCGATACGCTCAGTGGAAACGAGGCATAATATAATATTTATTTTTTTTTGTTATTGTGAACCTATGCCAATAATTTGCACCTTCAATAGCAGGTTCCGGGCTGTCAGAATACAATAGCCTGCAGTCTTTTAGTATGAATGGGGGAATAAAGTGAGTTTTCTTGTTTGGCCTACAGACTGGAAAAGTGAAATTTTACTGTGTATGGGCAGCTTGAGAACCATACTTGATCATACTTGAAATCCAGTAATCTCGGTTTACAAATCATTTTTTTCTCCGACATGCTACAGTTTAAAACAATGCTTGGTATGCATTGCATGCTGAGACAGAAACAGCGCTAACATTCTAGCTTGGGTCTTATCGGATCTGTGTGACAGTGAGGCCCAGGACAGGGAAGAGGGATTATGATGGTTTGCAAAGAAGGAGCACACAACCCACATCTTTCATCCTGCTGATAAGTGGGAATCTCCGGTACATCTTTGCAATCATCATGTGGCAGAATTTTGGCATTCTGCAACAGCTGCCTTGGAAATATTCCACCACTACCATTTTTTTTTCTCTCCCTGAAGATTGGTTTCAGCAGTCCTCTACAACCTCTGCAAGATCTTTGGAAATGTAGATTCTTTTCAACCAGGGACTATTGGAACTGTAAAAATTACTAATAGGTGAATCTTTTTTAATGCAATAGGCAAATTCTCTTTAAAAACGATGAGCAAATTCCAATTAAATCCCACAGTGCATCCAAAAAAAAAAAAAATTGCATCACAATTCTTTAAGTGAAAGTGCACGTGCATTCAATCTATGCAAATGTGGGAAAAAAAAGAAATGTTATTACACGGGTTTCCTGTACTAGTCAATTGTTTTCACTGACCTAAAAGAGAAAATACTGTATTTAGACACCAGATGACACCAAGTATAATAGAATTTTCCTATCATATATAGAAAATACCACATTTGGCCACTAGATGGTGCTCTGTATCATAGGAAAGGCCATTTAGTGACTAAATACGGTATTTTCTCTTTTAATTTAATAAAAAACATTTGACCAGGATGCACTTTCACTCGGTTAGTTAAACACATTTTTTTTAATCATTTCAGCCCCTAGAGTCTTTTAGTATGCCATTACACAAACAAGCACACTTTTGCCATTATTCCTCAGATCAAAAAGTGAAATATACCTTATAATATAAATTTTCCTGGTTGATTCCATCTTTATTATTAAATCAGAACTCCGGGTAAAAATGCTTTTCCATGTTCTCAATGCTGATCTCCTACCTTTTCCAACTTTGTCAGCCATGTTCTTCTGAGCTCTGTAGTTCCTCTGCAATAACCTGATGAAAAAACATTATTGCCTGGTGATTTCCTGTTTGTAAGACCGTTGGCTGCTATCCCTCCAGTAACCTCAGCCAGCGGACTGACACACCCCCTTGTTGTCCTCTGAAAGCGAGCAGAGAGTTATACTTCCCCCTGACTTGTTGTAGTGGGCAGAGGGGGTCTCACAGCCCCCAGTCTGTGCCGACCATAGAGGTGGTGTCCTCCTCCTCTGCTTCCTCCTCCTCCTCCTCCTCCTCTGCTTCCTCCTCCTCCTCCTCCCTGCTAGCACTCTGCCCCCATCCCCCCGCCGCAACCGCCATCTCTCTTTCTAGTGCGGGGAGAGTTACAGATAATCGGGACAGAGTGCATCTGGGGCTGACAGGTCTGTATGTGAGAACACCGCTCGTCATACAGCCCCGCCTCCCTGTACATTGGAACAGTGTGCTGTGAGGTGTCTATCACAATTCCGGTGCAGGGAGGCGGGGCTGTACGACGAGCGGTATTCTCACATACAGACCTGTCAGCTCGAGATGCGCTCTGTCATAGGAGGATCTGTAACTATCCCTGCTCTGCACTGATGGGCACAGATAAGGCACTGGTGACACCGCAATGATCAGAGGCGGCTCTCTAATTAGGCAAATAAGGCAGTTGCCTAAGGCCTCGCACTCATAGGGGTCTCACGACTGCCTCATTGAAGAGCTGCCTCTGCTGACAACAATGCCGCTGCAGGTGGTGTTAAGCTCCGGCCAGCAGTGGTTTAACATTGCCTGTGTGCTCCACAGCCAGGCAGCGGAGAGAGAGGACGGAGTGTGGCTCTGTCTTGAGGAGGAGGCGGGGCCAGTGCTGTGTTGTCCGGGGTAGGAGAGGGGGAGGAGGCTCCAGCAGCTGGAGCAAAAAGTTTCCTGCTGCTCTGGAGACACAGATCGCGCCCCCCCCCCGGGCATTACCCCCCACCACTGGAGTGCTCAGCGGAGCGGTCCCCGCACACCCGGAGGAGGAATCTGGCTTGCAGTGGTGGAGGCTTTAAACTATAGCAGTGGATTCATTTCTTATCCAAGAAGAAGCAGAGTGGGAGCTTGAGTAATTTGGTGCCAACAATTGGCCAACCAGAATTCTCCTTACAGACATACAGACAGTGCTGGATTAAGAGAGGTATGTGCTTAGGAAAGGGGGAAAAGTAGTGGGACATTTTTATCTCAAAGGAGAAGTAAAGCCAAAGCTCGTTTGGCTATACTTCTCCTGTAGGTCATAGGAGTGCCGTTCGTTCTGCACTCCTGTGACCTGTTTTCGGCTGCCATCACAGATCCCGACCATCTTGTCAGGATCCACCCAGAAGCCTTGACCAGCAGTTGGCTCAGAAATCTTCTTAGAGCCTGAGCCAGCCCCTTCCGCCCCCTCCACAGCCCAGGACTCCAGTAAGCGATGGAGGGGCAGAGCAGAGAGACAGAGACTGACAGTCCCAGCTCTCTGCTCAGAGCAGAGGGGGAGATCTGAGTGATTAGCAGTGTTTGATCACTCAGTTCTCACCGCAGAGACACCAGGGGGACAGATGCAGCATTGGATCGATGCTGCATCCACCTAGGTATAAATGTTTTTTATTTTATTTTTTTAGAAGTCCATCCTTTTCTTTTATTGCAGGAAATAAGGTAAAAAATGTTTTGATTTTAGAACTTTAGCCTCTGTTACATAGTTACATAGTAGGTGAGGATGAAAAAAGACAGTCCATCAAGTCCAACCTATGTGTGTGATTATATGTCAGTATTACATTGTATATCCCTGTATGTTGTGGTCGTTCAGGTGCTTATCTAATAGTTTTAAATTATCGATGCTCCCCGCTGAGACCACCGCCTGTGGAAGGGAATTCCACATCCTTGCTGCTCTTACAGTAAAGAACCCTCTACGTAGTTTAAGGTTAAACCTCTTTTCTTCTAATTTTAATGAGTGGCCACATGTCTTGGTAAACTCCCTTCCTCGAACAAGTTTTATCCCTATTGTAGGGTCACCAGTACGGTATTTGTAAATCGAAATCATATCCCCTCTCAAGCGTCTCTTCTCCAGAGAGAATAATTTCAGTGCTCACAACCTTTCCTCATAACTAATATCCTCCAGACCCTTTATTAGCTTTGTTTCGTTTCCATTCTTTGTACTCGCTCCATTTCCAGTACATCCTTCCTGAGGACTGGTGCCCAGAACTGGACAGCATACTCTAGTTGCGGCCGGACCAGAGTCTTGTAGAGCTGGAGAATTATCCTTTTATCTCTTAAGTTAATCCCCTTTTTAATGCATGCTAATATTCTGTTTGCTTTGTTAGCAGCAGCTTGGCATTGCATGCCATTGCTGAGCCTATCAACTACTAGGACCCCCAGGTCCTTTTCCATCCTAGATTCCCCCAGAGGTTCTCCCTCCAGTGTACAGATTGCCGATTTGCAGATTTTGCCACCCGAATGCACTATTTTACATTTTTCTACATTAAACCTCATTTGCCATGTAGTTGCCCACCCCATTAATTTGTTCAAATCTTTTTGCAAGGTTTCCACATCCTGGGGAGAAGTTATTGCCCTGCTTAGCTAAGTATCGTCTGCAAATACAGGGATTAAACTGTTTACCCCATCCTCCAGGTCGTTTATGAACATATATAAATAGGATTGGTCCCAGCACAGAACCCTGGGGGACCCCAGTACCCACCCCTGTCCATTCAGAGTACTCCCCATTTATTACCACCCTCTGAACTTGCCCTTGTAGCCAGTTTTCAATATATGTACTCACCCTATGGCCCATGCCAACGGACCTTATTTTGTACAGTAAAAGTTTATGGGGAACTGTGTCAAATGCTTTTGCAAAATCCAGATACACCACATCTACGGGCCTTCCTTTATCTAAATGGCAACTCACCTCCTCATAGAAGGTTAATAGATTGGTTTGGCAAGAACAATTCTTCATGAATCCATGCTGATTACTGCTAATGATACAGTTCTCATTACTAAAATCTTGTATATAGTCCCTTATCATCCCCTCCAAGAGCTTGCATACTATTGATGTTAGGCTAACTGGTCTGTAATTCCCAGGGATGTATTTTCGGCCCTTTTTAAATATTGATTCTACATTGGCTTTTCTCCAATCAGCTTTACCATTCCAGTCAGTAGACTGTTAGTAAAAATTAGGAACAATGGTCTGGCAATTACTTGACCGAGTTCCCTACGTACCCTTGGGTGCAAGCCATCTGGTCCCGGTGATTTATTAATGTTAAGTTTCCCAAGTCTGATTTTAAATCTGTCCTCTGTTAACCATGGAGGTGCTTCCTGGGTTTTCTCTTGAGGATAAACACGGAAGTTTTGGTTACTGAAGCCCCCCGATTCCCTTGTGAAGACTAAAGAGAAGAATAAATTCAATACCTTCGCCATCTCCCTATCCTTTGTAACCAGATGTCTTTGCTCACTCTTTATGGGGCCAATATGGTCTGTCCTCCTTTTTTACTGATTACATACTTTTTTTGAAAAATTATGTTTATTCACATCTTTTTAAACATACATACAAGACATAACATAACTTGTATACCAAACCCCCCTCCAAAACCCCCTCATCCCAGCTCGTGCAACAATCCATTACATTATATGAACGTATTCAATTCCATGATATTTGGGGAGAGTGACCATAAATTCTTAGTAATAAAGCATTACACCAATCTTACACCAATCTTACAAAAAGGAAGAAAAATCTTCTAGCTGGTCTAGTTTCAATTCATATACAGCCACTATGCTAAAGTCTCATTAGCATCAATCCAACATTGCCACACCTTCTCAAATTTTGTGGGGGGACCCCTACTTAGATATGTAGCTTTGTATAGAGGGAGTGCCTTGTTTACCATGTCTTTCCAAAAGGATACCGTTGGGGACTCAGACCTCTTCCAATAGCATATAATGGCTTTACGGGCATGAAACAGAGAAATAGAGATCAAGGTCCTCTGAGCTCTTCTTGGAGCAATCCCTTCCAGCAAGCATACCGACACTGAGTGGAATAGGTATTTTCAGTAAGGACTGAACAGTGCGAGTAACCCCTGTCCAGAACTCCCTAATCTCCTTACAGTGCCAGAAAACGTGGTCAAAGTCAGCTGGGCTGTGTGCACAGCGCCAGCACTCACCTGCATCAGTGCCATATATGCCAGCTAGCCTTGCTGGGGTATAATATATCCTATGCAACAGTTTGAATTGAATAAGTCTGTCTCTAGCCAAGACTAAAGTTCCAAATGTGTGGTCCCACATATCATCCCAGTCATCTCTCCTGAAATCGGGAATAGCACTCCACGTGTCTCTACATTTATTAAGCATTTTTGGCGTTTCAACAAATAACCCTTTGTATACCTCCGATAAGGGCTTTTTAACATTTTCCTCACTCAGTAGGGACTCTATGGGGGATGATCCTATATCCAGGGAATCTGATCCAAATTGTGACTTGATTGCATGAGTAAGTTGTAAATAATGGAAGAAGTACCAGTTGGGCAACTTATGTCTGTCCTTCAGCTGATTGAAAGTAAGTAGTTTTTTACCTCCCACTATTCAATTGTTTTACACCTACTCTAGCCCATATGATTGGGTCAGGTATTGTACCCAGATGCGACAGCTTGGGATTGAACCACAAGGGGTATCCGGGGACCACACCTCATTCTGAGACTTCATCAACACCTTCGCTCTGTCCCATGCACGAATCGTAGCGCGCATCGAGTCAGTCGGAGATATCAATGCCGAGGTGCCTCTATGTAGCAAAAAGAATAGGCTCTCAAAAGGACCCCATATAGGCCGCTTCCAACACGTTGGCTGCATTCCCATCATCACGAAGCAACCATCGCCTGGCCACAACCATATGTCCGGCTATGAAATATTTAAATAGGTCCGGAAGAGCAAGCCCTCCCTGTCCCCATGGCTCCTGCAGTGTCCTAAGGCCGATCCTGGGGTGTGTTGCGGACCAGATGAAAGACCCAAACAGACTGTTCACACGTTTAAGGAACGATGCTGGAACCCAGACTGGAGAATTTCTTAAAAAGTATAAGAAGACCTTCATCTTAATGAGGTTAACTTTTCCAATAAGCGAGAGTGGTAAATGCTTCCATGCTTCCAACTGTATTTTTGTTTTGGCCAGTACAGGAAGAAGATTTAATGACATATAGTCACTCACTTTGGGTGTTATATGAATACCAAGATATTTAAAGTGTTATACCCAGGCAATGGGGACCTGTTGTGTCGCCACAGCCTGAGCATCCGGATCAATGGCCATCGCACTAGACCTCTCCCAATTTACACACAGCCCCGAGAACCTTGAGTATTCCCAATATCTTAAAAACCGCCTCCAAAGACGGACCTGGGTCTTGTAAAAAGAGAAGCATATCGTCTGCGTACAAAGCAGTACACTCGCGAATGCCTCCTACCTCTAATGCCTTTACATCTGGTGATTTACGGAGTGCTATAGCTAGTGGCTCTATCGCTATAGTGAACAGTGAAGGCGACAGGGGGCATCCCTGTCGCGTTCCCCTGCCCACCGTAAATTGTTGTGATACAGACACTCCCAATTTGATAGCTGCCATTGGTTTACTATAAAGCAAAGATATCCATGTCCTAAATGCGTCTCCAAACCCCATGTGACGCAGCACTGCCGACATGTAGTTCCAATCCACAGAATCAAACGCTTTAGCCATATCAAGGGACAACACCACCCTCGTCCCCTTATTAACGTGTTCAATTTGAAGGTGTGTGAACAGCCTGCGCAGGTTTGTGTCTGTGGATTTCTGTGGAATAAAGCCTGTTTGGTCTATGGACACTAGGTTAGTAATAACTTTTGACAGTCTAGTGGCCAATATCTTTAGGTCTTGATTCAACAGTGCTATGGGTCTATATGAGGAGCATTCAAACGGGTCTTTACCCGGTTTTGGTAATAAAATAACCTGAGCCTCCAACAGTGTATCTGGTAAAATCTTATTTTCAAGACAGAAGAGGAAAAGAGATTTAAGTCGCGGGACTAGGGCCTCCAGATGTGCTCTATACCATTCTATACATAGCCCGTCAGGCCCTGGGGATTTGTGCGGAGGGAATGATCTGATGGCTGTTTCAATCTCTTTTTCTGTTATCTCAGCCTCCAGATCAGACCTATCAGCCTCCGAGAGCGTAGGGATATCTAAAGAAGATAATAATGTCTCTAATTCTTGTACATTGTAAGTAGGTATAGGAGCATAAAGGGTCCTATAATATTCCACAAAGGTATCCAAAATATCAGTGGGATCCGTAAGAAGAATACCCTGGTTATTCCTAATACATGGTATGTTTGTCTTCAGTCTTTGTTCCGCAACTAAAATGGCCAATAATTTCCCATTTATATCACCCTGTTCAAAGATGGATTCAGCCCTCCTTGTCCAGGAAGTATGTGTTAACTCCGTGAAGTGCAACGCCAACAGACGACGCGCCTCCAAGAGTTCCAAGAAAGTAACATCTGAGTGGTCAATAGCATGAGCTGCCTCGTGTGCCCTCTCTGCCTCCTGCAATTCTTGTGTTTTGCTATTGAAGCTTTTCCTGGCCTGTTTAATGGCCGAAATGTACTGCCCCCGCATACATGCCTTGAAGGCATCCCATACAACAGGCAAAGGAGCTGAATCAAGGGTATCCTCCCAGTAACTGGACACATATGGTGTCACCTGTGAAGCCACTGATTGTACCTCTATCCAACCCGGATTCAACCTTCATGCTCCCCCCGAGCCTTGAAGGCAGACCCACATGCACAGACAGGGGTGTATGATCCGAGAGGCCTCCTGCTAGATAATTTGCGCCCCGTACTAGCTGTAGCATGGGGGGATTGGCAAATGGCAAGTCTATCCTTGAGGAAGATTTATGCATTTTAGATAGATAGGAAAAACTCCTTGTGGTTGGATTCTTCCAGCGCCACAGCTCTGTCAAGGATGCCGTGTCCGCCCATGCAGCTAAATCCACTGATGCCGCCCTGGACGCATTAGATGAATCCAGGGCAGCACATAATATGGCGTTAAAATCCCCCGCAATCAACAGGGGAAGATGCATAAAGGGAGCTAGCTTGCCTATCAAATCATACAAAATCTGAATCTGGAATGGGGGATGAACATAGATGTTTACCAGGACCATTTTATGCGTATATAGATCAGCAACCACTATTAAATACCGACCTCCAGGGTCAGATATGACTTTATGAATTGTACAAGGCACCGACTTACTAATTAAAATGGCAACCCCTCTGGCATACGTAGAGTATGCTGCATGAAGTGCACGCTGAATCCAGGATCTGCGCAATGACAAAATCCTGTTCCCATCTAAATGCGTCTCCTGCAAAAATACCAACTGTGGTTTAATTGGTTTCAGATATTGGAACATCAAGGCCCTACGGAACCTATCATTGAGGCCCCTGACATTCCAAGATACCACATTAACAATTGACCCCGCCATAATTATATGTTAGCATATTACATATGTTGCTGTATACCAAGACCTTTAGTAGGTGTGACCATGAAATATCAGGATTCTGTACGTATAACAAAGTATGACTATCACCAAATACCAAACATGGATCATTGCACATTCGCTGTAAATAAAGCCCAATTTCTTCATAACCCCCTGCTACGGTGGTAAAAAAACAAAAACTGTACACCGAGCTTACTCCCAAAGCTTGCCTCTTACAAACAACCCCTGCCAACCCGCCAGAACCATTAGGACAGGTCAGCTTCATCCCAGAACAAAACTGGAACAGTCTGTAATCCAAACTAGTCGCTAAACTAAGGGAAACTAGTTTGCAGTGAAAACAGACTTGAACTCAAAAGGGGGCAACGTCCAAGGGTGTAAAGATCTTCCATTCTGTATTGCTCCGGTTACTCTAGTTAGTAAAGGATGACAAAAGTAGTATACAGGAAAGGACCTAATTAAAGTGGTGTTCCACCCACTTTTACAACTCTTCAGCATCCCTCACTAAACTGTGTACTGTAAACGAATTGGATATTTAAAAAAAAAATTTCTCAGCACCTACTGTATATCAGCTGTATTCATTTTTCACTTCCTCCTCCCTGGCCGTGGCCCATTGCATCATTTCCTGTTTGCAATGCCTTCTGGGAAGGGGCAGCAACTTCCTCTGACTCTGCCGTTGCTATGGAAACCTGACCTGAAACCTATTACACTGCTTGTGCTGCACTGAGCATGTGCGAGATCTGCAAGATCCAGGAAGAAATACAGTCTGGCTTCAGATGCCCATACTTAAGATGGCCACGGCCTGCTGTAAGTTTATAAAATAACAAACTACTGCTATAAACTAACAAAACAGACCTTAGTTTACAGACTGACTTTACTAGAATACATTAAGCTTGTGTATTATAGGGGTATTTTTATTTAAAAAGTATAATTTTGGCCGGAACACCACTTTAAGCCCCAAGATGTTCAGGCCCGTTAGGGTAGGATAATGCATCCATCAAACACCATTGGACATGTCAGGCAACAACAGGTTACCGCAGAGTAGAGAACCAGGAGTCGGCCCCCTCCGGGGAGTCAAAGAATTTTGCAGTGCCAGCATGGACAACTCTCAGGCGGCTCGGGTACAGCATGCTATAGGGCAGGCCTTTTTCTCTGAGGCGTTGACGGATGTCTTGGAAGGTTTTTCTCTTCTTCAGTAGGTCCGCCGAAAAGTCGGGGTAAAAGTGGATGTCAGCATTTTCATATTTGAGGTGAGGATGTTTCCTAGCTTCGCTGAGTATACGGTCACGATCCCGATAATTGAGGAACCTTACCAGGAATGGGAGAGGTTGTGCCCCAGGTGGTCGACGGCCAGTGGGAACTCAATGTGCACGTTCAACTACATAGGTCAGCGGAACAGAAGCTAGCTCGAGGATGTCTTTGAAGAAGGCCTCAGCGAACTCTGCAGGCCACCCGCCCTCTGATCCCTCTGGCAGGCCAAGCACCCTCACGCTATTCCTCCTGAGGCGATTCTCTGCATCATCTGATTTAGCTACCAGTGATTTGACTGTGTTTTTCTAGCACTTCAATGCGATGGTCATGGCTGGCAGTCAGGTCCTCTGTGGCTGATATACATGATTCAGATTCTGTGAGGCGTCCTCTGAACTTATCTAGATCTACCCTTATGCAATTGCATTCCTCCGTGAGCTTATCAATATGAGTCAGCAGAGAGGATCTACTATTTTCTTTGGCTAGCAGAATCACCGCCGTGTCCCCAGAGGTGGAGGATTCTGGGGCCGCTGGAGCGAGTGGGCTCTCCTGGCTCGTGGCCATGTTTAGCTCAGCCAGCAGCGCGTGGAGCCTGTCAGCTAAAATGGCGTCTGGGCGTCCGACCGGTGCCGGCGGTTGTTTTTTACTGGAGTTCGGGGCCGCTGTTTTACCTTTTGCCGGCATGGATGGAGGCACAATAACAAGTACTATCCGTTCCGGGCTCCAATGGCCGTCCGAACAGAGTCCCGTTTGATGCGGAGAAGGATGTTGTTATTTTAGGGTGACAGAAGCTCTTCACAATGCGACCTTCCTCCCCACCCCGGCCCAAATGTAGTGCTGAGAGGCAGCTAAATGCAACCTAAGCTGGCCATATACCTCTAGTCCTTAGTGTTTTCACTGTGGACAGACAATGCTCACCAGCAGCCTCCCCCCTCACAGTAACAGGCAGACAGGAGTAAGGCAGTAAAGATGGTGGGCTTAGAGTGCCAGGGAGCAGAGGGCCCAGAACAATGCGGCGGAGGCAGCAGCTGATGGGGCACCAATACCCCCACCCGGTCAGGCAGTCCTTGGGAGCACTCCGGGCCTTGGCAAGAACCTGGGGGACTGGTAGAGAGGATGCCTGCACTTCCGATGTAGGCCAAAACGGCCGCAGCGACCCCCGGTGGGAAGCAGCCACAGGAAAAACTGGGGATCCACAGGCCTTACTAGGCCGCACTAGGCCGCGGCCTCCAAGGACGTCCCCGGAGCTCGTCAAGGCCTCCGGTCTGTCCCAGGTGGGTAGATGGGTAGGTATAGGGGCGGATGAGAGTCCTCTACCTCCGGATTCGTGGGGATTGAGATTCCCCCGGGAGGCCTCAGATCTGCAAGATGGCGGCGGCCGCGAGAGTCCGGAGGCCGTCTTCCTCTGTTGATGACTGGCCGAGTTTCTGAAAAATATTGGCGTAGAACACTGTAGGGGCACTTAGATGAGTAGGCTGGCAGGTTTTTTGCACTTAGTAGGTCTTTAACCACTTCAATACCAGGCACTTATGCACCTTCCCTCCCAGACCAATTTTCAGCTTTCAGCGCTCTCACACTTTGAATGACAATTACTCAGTCATGCTACACTGTATCCAAACAAAATGTTTATCATTTACTTCTCACAAATAGAGCTTTCTTTTGGTGGTATTTAATCACCACTGGGTTTTTCTTTTTTTGCGATATAAGCAAAAAAACTGTGAAAATTTTGAAAAAAAAACATACTTTTTTTTAGTTTCTATTGTAAAATTTTGCAAACAAGTAATTTTTCTTCATAAATTTGTGACAAAATTTATACTGCTACATATCTTTGGTAAAAATAACCCAAATTAATGTATATTATTTGGTCTTTGTGAAAGTTATAGAGTCTACAAACTATGGTGCCAATCATGAAAATTGATCACAACTGATGTACTATCTCACCTGAAGGCCTATCTCATTTCTTGAGACACTAACAAGCCAAGAAAGTACAAATACCCCCCAAATGACCCCTTTTTGGAAAGTAGACAGTCCAATGTATTTACTAAGAGGCATGGTGAGTTCTTTGAAGCTGTAATTTTTTTCCCACAATTCTTGGGAAAATTAAGATTTTTTTTTTTTTTTTTTTTTTTTTTACACAAACTGGTCATATTAACAGGTTATTTTTCTCACACAGCATATGCATAATTGCAACTACACCCCAAAATACATTCTGCTACTCCTCCTGAGTATAGCGATACCACATGTGTGAGACTTTTACACAGCCTGGCCACATACAAAGGGCCAACACTGAAGTAGCACTTTCAGGCGTTCTACAAGCATAAATTGCACATATCCTCTCTCAACCACCTATTACACTTTTGAAGGCGCTGGAGCACCAGGACAATTGAATTGTCCACAAAATGACCCCATTTTGGAAAGCACACACCCCAACGTATAATCTATGAGGCATAATGAGTCTTTTGAACGGTTCATTTTTTTCCAGAAGCTTTTGAAAAAAGTGGAAAAAAAATGAAAATGCATTTTTTTTTTTTTTTTACGCAAAGTTGGTCATTTATAAGATATTTATAACGCATAGCATGTGCATAGCAAAAATGACACCCCAAAATACATTCTGCTACTCCTCCTGAGTATGGCGATACCACATGTTTGAGACTGTTACACAGCCTGGCCACATACAGGCCCAAAATCCAAGTAGCACCTCCAGGCATTCTAGCAGCATTAATTACACATCATTTTCTGACTACCGATCACATTTTTGAAGGCCCTTCATATTTCTAACACATAGCAGGTACATACTAAACAACAAAAGATTACCTGTGGTTTTAGAAGTGCAGTGGTCCACAGAGGAGAGCATCGGTCCAGGCAGCAGGCAGGAATGAGGTCAGCGACAGCAAAAGCAATCATCCAGGCAGCAGGCAGGAATACTGTCCATAGTTCATACAGGCAGAGATACTGTCAGCACATCCAGAGCACAGCCAGAGCACAGCCAGAGCACAGCCAAAGCACAGCTAGAGCACAGCTAGAGCACAGCCAAAGCACAGGTCCAGGTAGCAGGCAGAGGTGTCCCGGCAGAAATACTGTCCAAAGTCAGTAGAGGCAGCAGGCAGATATATGGTCAACACAGCCAAAGTATTGGTCCAAACAGCAGGACGAAACATGGGCCATAATGTCATGGGTCTTTACAGGCAGCAATATGGTCAGCACAGCCAAAGTATTGGTCCAGGCAGCAGAAAGGACCATCAAGCTTAGGGCCAGGGGGACAGGGGTAGAGGCTTCTCCCACCCAAATCGCTTTGAAGCCTGGGATCACAGAAAACGAAAAACTGTTTTTCTCTACTCAGAACGCTATTCTGAAGCCCCTCACATATGTGAGACCCCTGTGTACTAAAGTAGATGGCCAAAAAAACAGTCCAAGTGGCAGGCAAAAACATGGTCGATTAACAGGCCAAGGTCGGTACACGTGGAAGTCAGAAACGTGGTTTAAATCGGCAGGCAGAGGCATCGTCGGTAAACAGGCTGAGGTTGGTACACGTGCAAGTCAGAAACGTGCAGAAACGGCAAGCAAAGACATCGTCGGTAAACAGGCCAGGGTCAGTTAATTAACATGGTAGCAGGCAAATGGTGAAATGGCATTCTGGTAATAATACAGGGAACTAATATTGGATGAATGTATGATAATTTTTGAAGCAATCTCCGATGCACAGGCCAGGTTGGGAGGGACATTGGGGAAAATAATAGCTGGAATCTCTTCTTACTCCTCCTCTGCTGCATACACGGCATTTCTTTTGGCGTCTTCTTCCAGATTCTGTGGGGGGAATGCTATAGGGAAGGTGTTGCTCGTGAAGTCTACTCACAGCATCCGAGCGAATGCTTCCTGGGGCGGGACCTTGTTGGTAAATGAGGGCAGTGACGATCGATTCAAAATACTTGAGGTAGGTGACTTGTTGGTTTTGAGTTGCTTTTTGGTAGCAGACAAACGAATTAAAAAGGGCCATGTGAAAAAGGTGAAAGGCAACTTTCTTGTACCAGTAACGGGACTTTCTGTTTGATAAGTAGGGCTGTAGCATCTGATCGTTTAAATCCACCCCCCCCCCATATACATATTGTAGTCGTGGACACATTCGGGCTTTACAATGGGGCCGCGTCTTCTTTGGATCTCCACCACGGTGTCATTGTTAATGGTAGAGAGCATGTGGACATCTTTCTTGTCCCTCCACTTCATGGCCAACACCTCCTCGTTCCTCATAAGTGCCGATTCTCCCTTTCTTAATTTTTTTGCCAACAGATTTTGTGGGAATCCCTTACGGTTTTTTTTGAAGGTACCACAGGCCAGGGTTTTTTTTACTATAAAGGTGACGAAAAAGGGGCAGGCTGGTATAGTAGTTGTCGACATATAAATGGTATCCTTTGTCGAATAGGGGGTATGCCAGCTCCCAGACAATTTTCCCACTGGTTCCAATATATGTGGGGCAATCATGGGGCTGGAGCTGGGAATCTTTGCCTTCATAGATCCGGAATGTGAAGACATAACCAGTGGC
The DNA here is from genome assembly GCA_037952925.1 of Lithobates clamitans. Taxonomy (NCBI): domain Eukaryota; kingdom Metazoa; phylum Chordata; class Amphibia; order Anura; family Ranidae; genus Lithobates; species Lithobates clamitans. Next base: position 1,937,203 of record JBBGZY010000480.1, on the reverse strand, counting down.
TCGATCACATAATTTATTTAACTTCACCCCATACCTGGATCTCTTGCTTGGTATATACTGCTTGAAGTGCAGTCGGCCAGTGAAATGTATGAGGGACTCGTCCACACAAATTTTTTGGTCTGGGATGAAAACTTCTCTAAATCGCTGGGAAAAGGAATTGATTAGGGGGCGTATCTTGTACAATTTGTCATGGTTGGGATGATCTCAGGGAGGGCACTGGGAATTGTCACTGAAGTGGAGAAAACGCATAATCATGTCGTATCTTGTCCTGGACATGACAGCGGAATATATGGGCATGTGTTGGATGGGGTGGGTGGACCAATATGCATGGGCTTCGTTCTTTTTTGTAAGCCCCATATTAAAAGTTAGGCCCAAAAACAATTTAAATTCATCCAGTGTGACACATCGCCACTGGAACATGCAGGCGTAGGAAGAATTGGGGTTGGCAGCAATAAATTGGGATGCATATAAATTAGTTTGATCCACCATATTCTGCAGAAAATCTTGTGGGAAAAATAAAGAAGAATAATCCAATTCAGAAAAATTTGTAGTGTCGGGCTGCACACCTGGCTGTGCGATGAAAGGGGGGATGATAGCAGGTCCTGAGTTGGCAGGCAACCATAAGGGGTTTGCCAGGGCATCGGGAAGGTAGAACTGGGGCTGGGTTCTTCGGGTTGGGCGGGTAATTCCAGTGCTTGTACTGGGCTCCTCTTCCTCTTCCTGGGGTCTGGCGCTGCTGGTGGTAATTCCAGTGCTTGTACTGGGCTCCTCTTCCTCTTCCTGGGGTCTGGCGCTGCTGGTGGTGGGCAGATCTCCTGATCTTGGTCCTGATCTTGGTCCTGATCTCAATCTTTTGGGAGGGACGGTTTCCTCCGCGGACTCTGACTCTGATCCACTATCCTCCACTGGCTCGTATTCCGAACCAGATGATGTGAGCTCCCCGCTGCTCTCATCATCCGACATGGTAAGAATCTCATATGCCTCCTCAGGTGTGTAAATCCTTTGGGACATTATGGCAATTCTTATTGGCAGGCCTGTGTGGTGGTACAGATGGCGGTATGGGTGGTGGTACCGATGGAGGTACAGGTGGTGGTGGTACTGATGGCGGTACGGGTGGTGGTGGCGGTACAGGTGGTGATTGTGGTACCGGTGGCAGTACAGGTGGTGGTGGCAGTACCGGTGGTGGTACAGGTGGTGGCGGCGGTACAGGTGGTGATTGCGGTACAGGTGGTGGTGGTACCAATGGCGGTACAGGTGGTGATGGCGGTACAGGTGGCATGGCGGTACAGGTGGCGGTATGGGTGGTGGTGGTACCGATGGCGGTACTGACGTTGGTACGGGTGGTGGTGGTGGTACCGATGGCGGCATTAGTGGTGATACTGGTAGCGGCCTGTGTGGCAGTATAGATGGTGGGCCTGATGGAGGTACTAGTGGCATTACTGGTGGTGGTACAGATGGCGGTACTGGTAGCCTGTGTGGCGGTACCGATGGCGGTGGGCCTGTGACAGATGGGCTGGTTGACAGATGGGCTGATTGACAGATGGGCTGATTGACAGATGGGCTAATTGGCTGGGCTGTGTAAACAGGTCCTCTTTATTGGGGGGGGCCCGTGTTGTGCACAGTACAGAACAATACAGTAATGTCAGACAGACACTGATTTACTCACTGATCCCTGCTCTCTCCTCTCACGGCTCGGTGTGTGTAACAGCTACTGACTTGTTTACATTTGTGACCGGCTGTGATTGGACACAGCCCGTCACCTGGTAAACAGCCAATTTCATTGGCTGTTTACCGATCGGGGAAGCGTTGTGTCCAAGGGATACTCGCCTTCCTCGATCACTGCTCTGGATGCCTTCGGCGGCGCGCAGGGAGCGCGCCGCCGAGTTTGTTGTGACAGGTGATCGGCTGTGACTTTGACACAGCCGATCACGGGGTAAACAGCCAATAAAATTGGCTGTTTACCTAGATCGGGGAAGCGCTGTGTCCAAGGGACACACGCCGCCGATCGCCGCGCTGCGCGCTCCCGCGGGCACGCGTCGGCATGTTATCCTGCTGGACGTCATATGACGTCCAGTCAGGATAACTCAACCACTTCCGGGACGTCAATATGCTATTGACCGGGCGGGAAGTGGTTAAACACTCGGATGGCGACGGATTAGCAATCAGGATTCTGGAGCACCTTGCAAAGATGTCCGCCGCCGCTCACATCCGGACACGCCCCCCACTGTTTACATACTTAAAGAATTTCTTGGGATTTTTTTTGTTACTGTTACATGTTTTATTTACATAATTGTAGGACTATACACTGATAACATTACAGGAAAGCGACATGAACACCTGCAAGTTATGAGAATTTTTATGATTTTATGACCCCTTTCATGTAGCAAGAAGGGAGCCATTGTATCTGGCCTGAATAGCAGCAGGTGGACTAGGTGTGTATAGATATATTGTAACTGAGTTCCAGGACTATCCCTGCTTAGAAAAGAACAAAGTCCTTCAGGTACACAACCTTCCAAGAGTTGACTTTTCTTACCATACAGTATTTGAACAAGCAAACATTAGATCTTTATTCAAACAATGCCTACAGTTAAGTGTAATATATACTTGAACAAATGACACAGAAAATTGACATGATGCATTAATGCAAATAAACTAGAATACTAATGTAAGCACATCCCCCCCCAAGGAGCCACTAGTTCAGTTGGTCCTCTGATGCTGGCCTTGACTCTTTTAACACCTCGACCACTCTGACACACCCAGCTGAATTCACACAATTCAAGTTTCACCACAAAACCACACATGAAACAATAAGTCTTAGTACCAACTCTGTCTAAAAAAAATGGACAATAACACAGTTGGAAAGTAAACCTTATATAATAAGGCAGTAAACTTATGATAAATATAATTTGACATACCAAGAGACAAAACAAATAAAATTCACTTGGGTCAACAGATGAAGCAGAATATTGCACCAAATACATCTACTGTACTGTAGATATAGATTTGTACAGAATCACCCATGTGCAATCAATAGCCAGTAGTTAGTGATGTACCCGGGTCAGCTTAAACAGTAACACGGTCACTGAAGGTGCATTGAGGGCAGTCTAACCTTGGAAAAGTCTAAACCCCTGGAGCTATACTGCCCACGATTGCACTGGTGTGGCTATCTTGGGTCCAAGGCTGCCTTTAGGACTTTACCAGGCCTGATGGCCAAAGATAGGTCACAATAAGTGAAATCTTTGCCAACTGAATTGGAATAGACTTCCAGCAGAGGTAGTGAGTCAGTTGACAGTAAATGTATTCAAACATGCTTCCAAGACCACAAGAGCCCAGGCAGCATCTCAGTAGTCAGTCTACAGCCCACACACAACTGTATCGTGTTCCACTCAACACTTCATAGACACCTGCTGACTGCTTCTGCCCTTTTCAGCCCTCTCTTGCAGGTGGGTTAACCCCACATGGGACCAAGATACCCGTAGTCAGGGTTGGAGGCTTTTTCCCACCCAACAATCTCTCCAAACTTCTGAATTCCGGGTCCTGTATCAGGCCTTAATAATCCTGGGGAAGCTGCAAATTAGCTTTCCCTTTCTTTTGGCTCACCCTGGAGCCCCTCACTGACAATCTCTGAGTACTCTAATATAAGTGTGTATAAGTGTAAAACAATGCTTGGTATGCATTGCATGCCGAGACAGAAACAGCGCTAACATTCTAGCTTGGGTCTTATTGGATCTGTGTGACAGTGAGGCCCAGGACAGGGAAGAGGGATTATGATGGTTTGTAAAGAAGGAGCACACAACCCACATCTTTCATCCTGCTTATAAGTGGGAATTTCCAGTACATCTTTGCAATGCCCATGTGGCAGAATTTTGGCATTCTGCAACAGTTGCCTTGGAAATATTCCACCACTACCATTTTTTTTCTCTCCCTGAAGATTGGTTTCAGCAGTCCTCTACAACCTCTGCAAGATCTTTGGAAATGTAGATTCTTTTCAATCAGGGACTATTGGAACTGTAAAAATTACTAATAGGTGAATAGGCAAATTCTCTTTAAAAACGATGAGAAAATTCCAATTTAATCCCACAGTGCATGCTTTTGCCATTATTCCTCATATCAAAAAGTGAAATACACCTTATAATATAAATTTTCCTGGTTGATTCCATCTTTATTATTAAATCAGAACTCCGGGTAAAATGTTTTTCCATGTTCTTGTTGCTGATCTCCTACCTTTACCAACTTTGTCAACCATGTTCTTCTGAGCTCTGTAGTTCCTCTGCAATAACCTGCTGAAAAAAACATTATTGTCTGGTGATTTACTGTTTGTAAGACCGCTGGCTGCTATCCCTCCAGTAACCTCAGCCAGCGGTCTGACACGCCCCCTTGTAGTCCTCTGAAAGCGAGCAGGAAGTTGTACTTCCGCCTGACTTGTTGTAGTGGGCGGAGGGGGTCTCACAGCCCCCGGTCTGTGCCACCCATAGAGGTGGTGTCCTCCTCCTCTGCTTCCTCCTCCTCCTCCTCCCTGCTAGCACTCTGCCCCCATCCCCCCGCCGCAACCACCCGCCCGCCATCCCGCCATCTCTTTTTCTAGTCCGGGGAGTGTTACAGATAATCGGGACAGAGTGCATCTCGGGCTGACAGGTCTGTTTGTGAGAACACCACTCGTCGTACAGCCCCGCTTCTCTGTACATTAGAACAGTGTGCTGTGAGGTGTCTATCACAATTCCGGTGCAGGGAGGCGGGGCTGTACTTCGAGCGGAGGAGGCCCCATGAGCGCTGTATGGAGCCGATGGAAAGGGTGGTAGGAAAGAAGAGGTATCCGGACCGGGCCGCCTCTCTCTCTCTCTGGGGCTGTCAATCAGTGCGGGGGGGGGGGGGGGGAAATCGGGGCTCCAGCTGCAGGGAGAGGCACAGCTACAATGCCACAACCCCTTCTGCAGCCAGCGACCACCAACATGAGAGAGATCCAGCACCCCCCAGCATCCCTCAGCCACAGACTGGTCTTTATATCCACCCCCTGTCCTGTCCCATGCACTCCACTCTCTTCCTCCTGATCATCAGTGTCACAAACAGTAAGGACAGCTCAGTCCCAGTGTGCCCACCTGTGATTGGCAGCCCCTGACCCCTCCCTCCGCCCTGCCCTTACCCCCACCTATGCGGGACTCCACTGCGGGGGGAGGGTTGGGAGGTCCCAGTCCAATGCTGATCTTCAGCCATGGTGGGCCGGGCGCTCTGCATCCTGCGCTGGCACTGCCTGCTGATTGGCTTCTCCGCTGCTATCTCCTTCACTGACACCAGCACCGAGACAGAGAACGCTGACACCAGCACCGAGACAGAGAACCCTGACACCAGCACCGAGACAGAGAATGCTGACACCAGCACCGAGACAGAGAACGCTGACACCAGCACCGAGACAGAGAACGCTGACACCAGCACCGAGACAGAGAACGCTGACACCAGCACCGAGACAGAGAACGCTGACACCAGCACCGAGACAGAGAACGCTGACACCAGCACTTTAAAGATTTTAATATATGTAATTTATACAGGTTATTTTTTTGTTGCTTGAATTATTTTTCCCATTATGGGCGTGAGTGGGGCCTCATGTCTAGGTTTTGCCTAAGGCCTCACAAAGCCTAGAGCCACCTCTGACAATGATGGGCACAGATAAGGCACTGGTGACACCGCACTGATGGGCACAGGTAAGGCACTGGTGACACCGCACTGATAGGCACAGATAAGGCACTGGTGACACCGCAATTATGGGCAAAGATAAGGCACTGGTGACACTGAAATTATAGGTACAGATAAGGCACTGGTGACACCGCACCGATGGGCACAGATAAGGCACTGGTGACACTGCAATGATGGGCAAAGATAAGGCACTGGTGACACTGAAATGATGGGTACAGATAAGGCACTGGTGACACGGCACTGATAAGGCACTGGTGACACTGCAATGATGGGCATAGATAAGGCACTAGTGACATCGCAATGATGGGAACAGATAAGGCACTGGTGACACCGCAATCATGGGCACAGACAAGGCACTGGTGTCACCTCACTGATGGGCATTGATAATCTGCACTGGTGACACCACAATGATAATCTGCACTGTTGGTCCCTGACATGTGGCACTTGTGGTCCCTGACATTCGGCACGTGTGGTCCCTGACGTTTGGCACTGGTGGTCCCTTATGTTTGGCACTGGTGGTCCCTGATAACCTGCACTGGTTTGCATTTATATTAAATGAGTTAAATATTTATATTTTGTATTTATTTATTTTAAAATGCTTTGCATTTATAAGGCTGTAACCTATCATACTGGCTGCAGAATGAGGGGTGTGATTTATGTTGACGTGGGCAAGTTCACATGTACAAGCCTAGTGTACCTCCTACATTCACTCCCATCCCAAGGATTCATGGGAAATGTAGTCTGATTACAGTTAGAGAGAGAGAAGAGAATATGATGCAATCACTGTTCTAACACCTCCTACCTGCCAGAATACAGGCTGCATATTTTAAATCACAAAGCTGACTTCCTGAAAATTCAATCAGACATATCTCTTAAACGGTAATAAATTTCACAAATGTAAAAACTGTTTAGTAAAAATGTGAATGAGGGGTTAAAAACCCCAGGACCGCAAAGTGGAAAGATAATTAGTGCAACTATAATAATTAAACAGGTGAAAGTTGGTAAGGAGCAGCACGTTGTAAAAAAGAAAAATGGATAAGTAAACATCAATACTAAATTGATTAAACCGCGCTCCTTCCCTAATAAAATGCAAACATGCAAAAGTGATTTCAACTGAGCACCAACATGATAATATAATATGTGTATAAAAAATCCAAACACAAAATAAGTTCAGTAGTGCAAATAGTGAATATTCAAACAATGTATCAAAATCTTCAGACAATGTATCAATTTCTTCAGATAATGTACACAATCTTCAAATCCCTGCTGGACAGTAGGTAAATTTGACTGAAATATCTTCCACCACCACCTGTCATACATCCTACTCACCAGACTTCCATGACTCCTATTACAGGTAGTCATAAAGCGCATATGGATATATCCAGCAGGAGTTGTGCACGATCCCAATGTTGATCCCAAAATTGGCAATCTCCCGGGCGAGTGCGGGAACCAGGAAAAGTGAAGTCACATAAAGAGACTGTTGCATAAAGAAGAAAATACTTTAAAAATGAAAAAAAACAATATTTTGAAAGTTCGCAGGGTGGAGAAATCTATCTCACAACCATTGTAATTCAGGTAATTAAATTAAAAGTATACAAAGTATTTCAATACACACCTATGGAGTCTTCACTAAACAGAGCATGTAATTAGGCGGGGAGAGAGTGTGTTATCCAAGTGGATATTAAAGTCAGGTGTAGATGGAAATAGTCCAAGGAACCATCTAAAGCCACATACGAATTCTATATAGTATATAAAGAACATTAAAGAAGCTTATTGTTAGAATGATTGAAACGTCTTAGCGCAGATCAAATCCTAATGAGAGTGATCAAAAGAAACGCGAACCTATCTGAGAGGTCTCAAAGCATAATGTCAAGATCACATCATGCGGGCTGGATATACTCAGTAGGGATCCAAGCTTCAAAGGATGTTCACAATGAAGTATTACACAAGATCTCAGACAGGCACTAGATCCACCAGGATCTGTGGAAAAACATATCTTCAGACCGTGGTTCATAAAGAAACACATCATAAAAAACATATCAACACATATAGCAAGACACATACCAGTCACCTCCACAGCCATGCAAGCTGCCACAGGGAACATCTGAAAAATAAGTTCCCCTTAAATGCCATAAGATGCACCTGATTCCTATCTGTTTATGGGTAAAAAGTGTGCGCCGAGGCACCGCTATATGAAATCAACAGATTCAACTACAGACTGTGCATGTGGACATGCGCAGTACTGCCTGACGATTTGTAAGTGTGAAACACAAAGAAAACAAAAACGTCGGCCCACCCACAAGTCTGATAACTGTGTGCGCCACCTAGTGAATATAACACAGAAGACAGGAGGATGGGGAATCACACACTCTCCCAAGAGAAATAGACCTCCAAGAAAAACGGGAAGTCGGACATGGGGAGTAATCGCAACTATTCACAAGGATCCAATCCAAAGCCGAGGAATGTAATTGAAGGAAAACGAGGGGATAAAAAATTATTTTAATCTAAAAATACAAAAGTATATATTAATCCATTAGATAGTATTAACTATGTGGGTTCAATATCAAAGAGTCCAGATAAGCATTGTTTATATATAATTCTAACCATACAATAGCGCAGTATCCACAGATTCGGGTACCATAAAGCTAGAACCACTGACAGAGTGGAAAGGAAAGAGAATGGTGGCTTTCAATAGAAAGAACAACCAAGAATTTAGAACATTTTATGATGAGAGACAGAAATAATGCCATGAAGTCTTACGGGATACCAATTGGTCCCATGGGATCAATGCCTACAAAAAAGGTCTGTACAGATAAGGGTGGGAACATCGTTTTGATGTCCCACCCCAATATCAAAAAATCAAAAAATGTGTATTAACATCTTAAAAAATCACGAATGGCACTGTAAAACTGATTCACAACAAATTCCGTTATACATTGATGAACTTTGTGTTCTATGTACAAATGCCTACCTTAAAGGATTGATTGACCAAAAAAACCTACACAATAGACAGTAAAAAGCTGTGTACATTCAGTATCTCTGTAACTGGTACACTAAAGGGTCTATTTGAAAAAAAAAAAGTCCCAGCATTCACAAAAAGGTCACTAATAATCCCCCTAGTTATGTAATATGCGTTAAATGTCATTTTCAATGCATTTCCTGGGCTTGTCTGCTCTATCTAGTGGCCATAATGTGGAATTTTTTCCTAATTGCATTATATGAGGGAAATACTGCATTATGGTCACTAGATGGAGCGGACAACATATTACAAATATTTTGGGGATTATTGAAGACATTTATAAGAATAAATATTAAAAAGAATACAAGTGCTGCACTGTATCCCAATACAAAGGATCATAATATAATCAAAAATAAATCTGTAAGAATGCTGAGACATTCACAAACAATTTTGTTTGAATTTTTGTCTGTTGACTCAATAAAGCTCAGAAGTTATAGTTCATTCAGTATTTTTTCCTGGAAAATGAAAAGTCTACTGAGCAATTTTTCTTATAGAGTTTTTGAGTTACTATACTTTATACAGTATGACATTGGTGCTTTTTATGCTAGTGTGTAACAGGTACTCACCGAAACACTAGTTTCCCTTTCAGTCCGGCTAACATTTCAATTGACAACCCTGAGGATAAGGCTGAGGTTATATATAATTTTATATATATATATATATATATATATATATATATATATATATATATATATATATATATATATTTATTTATTATTAAAACCTTTTTTTTTTTGTTACCTTGAAGGCTTTACAGCTGCATCATCAAATATGATCAGCCTGCTGTTGATGTATTCAGCAAATACCAGATTGACTTCACAGATGCATTTTTACTATAGTGTATTCGTTTGGGAGATCTGCAGCTTTTGAGTTTAAATGAGCAGAAAAAAAAAATCATTGAAATGAAACTTTTATTGGAGAAGTAAAAACATTTACATCACGCCATATACAATCAGTCATGTCATTGTCTGTAGCCTATTAAAAAAAATTAAAAAAAATTACTGTACTGTCATACAGTAACACAAAAAAGGCAGTATTTTATTTTACATTTTCACAGTATACTCATTACATACATCTTGACTACTAAACTGCAATATTATTACATTTTTGTTTTTGTATTTATATATGTGTAACCTGTTGGGGTGGAAAAATAAGGTGTACTTACAAAAATGTAATAACTTGCAGCTTACCAATTCCTAAATATGTTGGCTACAATTGTTTTGGGTATTTTTTCAGTCTATTTTCCTTTAAGAGTTTATATGAATAAATAAAAGCTGACCATTGTAAGCACACCTGTGGGTGATCAGTGGTTTGTTTCAACCCTCTAACTGCTACTTTGCCTGGATAGCTTGGTCGGTTAGAGAAAGTTGGAAAAAAAAAAAAAAACTTATTGGCAGGATCACCAGGTAAAAATAAAGTAAAAAAAAAACCTTAAAAAGAAAACTAATGCAGCCACCCCATCTAACAATTGGTAAGCTGCAATATATTACATTTTTGTTTTTTGGTTAATACCGCTTTAATCTGCTACTTTCTTAAATATTCAAATGAAATATTTGAAAGAAATAGTAGGGACCTTCACCGCTGAGGCAATGTGCACTAAAGTGCTTAGGTTACCTTGTGTTTCTGCAACACACGGCAATGCACCTGCTCTGTGTGCCGTGCATTGTGGAGCCATTTATTATGAATACTGTGTAGTAGAGTGCAATGCGTGATACACCACAATGCACAGACTTTGAATTATAGAGCAGTGCATTGCTAATAAAGGGTCTTGTGCGCTTTGATCCATTGTGGTGCATTGACAGCCCATTCACAATGATTTGATTTCCTTAACATGGCATTCATGAACACACCACAACAGATCGTCAAAGTATGAATCAGCCCCCTTGCTGTGATACCTTTAATTTGAATATTTCCGGCTTTGTACCTGAATTTAAATATGTTAAAATAAACTTTATTTTGGAACTTGGTTCTCTAATATATTTTTGTTTATTGATTATGTATAACCAGGGAGATTTTGAAATGTACCGACCTAAATGTATTTGCTTCTGATATTTAGGAAGCATTTAGTTATTATTAATAGTAGACACGTACCTGTTTATTAAATAGTAAAAATGTGAAAAAGGAAAACAAGAAAGGGTAAAGAATAAAAGATCAGTGTATTGTGGCAGTAACAGCACATATAGTTAGATACTTATGTGAGAAAAATATTCATGAAAAATATTGAGCTGCTGTAGGGTCATCAATCACTATAAAATCAATGAACAATCCCTTCAGTCAATCAATCAACACAATTTAGCACGCAAAGAAAAACTTAAACAATTATGGCAAAGGACTGCTCTATGACATATTACCTTGCATGTTACCTGAGCAGTCTGCCTCTGTAACTTGGCAGTCTCTCTTAATACCTGGTTGGCCTCTGACTGCAACTGAACACTTTGTCTCTTTAATCAACCAGCCTCCCTCTGTAACTGGGCAATCTGTCTCTTTAATTGAGTGGTTTTCCTCTGTAACTGGGCAGTCTTTCTCTGTAATTGCTCAGTCTGTCTCTGTAACTTAGAACCCTCTCTCTGTATCTGAGTGGTCTATATCTGTAACTGGACAATCTCTGTAATTTGGCAATCTCTATCTGTAACTGGGCAGTCTCTCTTTGTAACTATAACAAAAATGGCATTTCAAGCACCACAACACTGCTAAGAGGTCCAGATACAGCCCTATTCTAATAAAAGTCAGAGGGACAATCCAAAATGTAGCCAATGCGTTTTGGGGGTCAAAGAGCACCCCCTTCACCAGGGCTTGATTGACAACAATGGAAAAAGATTAGCAGATTTGGAGGACCCTGGAAACGCATTGGCTACTCTTTGTAGTGTAGCCCTGTTTTTTATTGGAATAAAAATTGGTCTGGACCTCTTAGCAGTGTACTGGTGTTTCAATTAAAAATTTTGTTGCATTACACTACAAGTTAAAGAGCCTGTGTAGATCCTCTAGGTTGGAGCCTGTTTAGAATCTTTGGGATGGAGCCTGTGTAGATCCTCTAGGTTGGAGCCTGTTTAGAATCTTTGGGATGGAGCCTGTGTAGATCCTCTGGGATGGAGCCTGTGTAGATCCTCTGGGATGGAGCCTGTGTAGATCCTCTGGGATGGAGCCTGTGTAGATCCTCTGGGATGGAGCCTGTGTAGATCCTCTGGGATGGAGCCTGTGTAGATCCTCTTGGATGGAGCCTGTGTAGATCCTCTGGGATGGAGCCTGTTTAGATCCTCTGGGATGGAGACTGTGTTGATCCTCTGGGATGGAGCCTGTGTAGATACTCTGGGATGGAGACTGTGTAGATCCTCTGGGATGGAGCCTGTGTAGATCCTCTGGGATGGAGCCTGTGTAGATCCTCTGGGATGGAGACTGTGTAGATCCTCTGGGATGGAGCCTGTGTAGATCCTCTGGGATGGAGCCTGTGTAGATACTCTGGGATGGAGACTGTGTAGATCCTCTGGGATGGAGCCTGTGTAGATCCTCTGGGATGGAGCCTGTGTAGATCCTCTGGGATGGAGCCTGTGTAGATCCTCTGGGATGGAGCCTGTGTAGATCCTCTGGGATGGAGCCTGTGTAGATCCTCTGGGATGGAGACTGTGTAGATCCTCTGGGATGGAGACTGTGTTGATCCTCTGGGATGGAGCCTGTGTAGATACTCTGGGATGGAGACTGTGTAGATCCTCTGGGATGGAGCCTGTGTAGATCCTCTGGGATGGAGCCTGTGTAGATCCTCTGGGATGGAGCCTGTGTAGATCCTCTGGGATGGAGACTGTGTAGATCCTCTGGGATGGAGACTGTGTGGATCCTCTGGGATGGAGACTGTGTGGATCCTCTGGGATGGAGACTGTGTTGATCCTCTGGGATGGAGCGTGTGTAGATCCTCTGGGATGGAGCGTGTGTAGATCCTCTGGGATGGAGAGTGTGTAGATCCTCTGGTATGTAGACGTTGCCTGCCCAAGAACCAGTTTATTTACATCAACCTCTATACTTTAGGATAGCAATACCAGAGAGATAACCCTATGGGTCCAGTGCTATTTCTCCACTTTTCTCAACCCTCTTCCTAACTGGACAGTCTCTTTGTAATTGAGGAGCTCAGAACTTTCTTGTAACGTGTAGAAGTCTCCGTAATGTGGCAAGACCCCAAAGACTTGCATTAGTCGTGTCAAGTGGTGGTATTGCCTGTGAATGTGACATGCTGTCTAATTTTTGCCATGGCCGTGAAGCAAAGCATTGCAGCCACAGCATGTGTACAATCCTGATCAGCTCTATGCCCAGGTTCAGGCAGGCATTTGTGGGGTGGTGAAGCTACGATTCAACCATTTGATTTTACTGCCCTCTAGCTGCACATGTGAATGAAGCCTTATACTTGAAAGTCTGCATTAACACTGATTTATTTTAAGTTTGTATGTCTTCTAAATAAATATATATATATATATATATATATATATATATATATATATATATATATATATATATATATATATATATATATATAAAAGAAAAGTGGTAGGAAGAGCACCAGGGTGTTCCAACAAATATACAACTTTCATATAACTTACACCCAAGATTGACCTTTTTTTTTTTTACCTAAGATGCAATTAAAACAAAGGGTAAATCTTGTAAAAAAGTTGTTAATACTGTGTGAAAAACATTGATAAATAGATCCCTTAATAACCGAATTCCAACTGTTGTTTATCTAATGCCTGCTACACAATGAAACCTCACATTTGTGTGTACATTGAGATGATCAAAGATCTTTAGATCCTTGAGAAATGTACAGTAAAAATGAAACTAAAAGGCAAGAAAATCTCGTGTGATTCCACCTCAGGCTTGTTCACATATCTTGTTAAAGAGGGAGTCCCGCGAAAAAAAAAAATGTAAAAGTCAGCATCTACAAATACTGCAGCTGCTGACTTTTAAAAAAGGAAACACTCACCTATCCCAGGGTCCAGCGATGTCGGCACCCGAGACCGAATTGTCCCTCGGTCCTCGGGTGCTGCCACCGCCATTCTCTGTAAGGGAATCAGGCAGTGAAGCGCTGCGGCCTCACTTCCCGATTCCCTACTGTGCATGCGCGAGTCGCGCTGCGCTTCCTAACTTGTCCCCGCTGTCTCTGGGACCCGTGTGTGTCCCAGCAGACAGCGCGGTGGGGACGGGAAGAGGCATAGACTCCCGTGGGAGTCTATGCCGGAAGTGGGTACAAATACCTGTCTTAGACAGGTATTTGCACCCCCCTCCCCCCTGAAAGGTGCCAAATGTGACACCAGAGGGGGGGGGTTCAGAAAAGCGGAGGTTCAATTTTTATGTGAACCTGCGCTTTAACTGCAGCTTGCACAAATGTAAGTAATCCAGGAGCAAGTATGCATCCCAGTAAGCAAAACAAAGGAGGTTGTGGATTTCAGGAGAAATTCTGTTGATCACTCCGCACTGACCATCGACAGCTTGACTGTAGAGAGAGTAAATAGTATTAAATTCCTGGGAGTGCACATCTCAGAGGATCTTACCTGGACAACCAACATCACGTCACTAACCAAGAAGGCACAACAGCGCCTATATTTTCTCCGCCGCCTTAAAAAAGCCAGTTTCCCCCCACCCATCCTTACTACATTTTACAGGGGAACCACTGAAAGCGTGCTGACCAGCTGCATCATTGTCTGGTATGAGAACTGCAGTTCTGCTGACCGCAAGACCCTGCAGCAACTAGTGAAGACGGCTGAAAAGATTATTGGTGTCTCTCTCCCCTCCATCCTGGACATTTTCCATACACAATGCTCCAGAAAAGCTACCAGTATCGTGAGGGATCCTACTCATCCCTCCCACAGTCTCTTTCAGCTCTTGCCATCAGGTAGAAGGTCCCGGAGTATCAAAACCAGGACTGTCAGACTGTTCAACAGTTTTTTTCCCCCAGGCTGTGAGAGCCTTCAACTGCCACTCCTTGTCCACCTATTCCAGGGGGTATTGAACAGGAGGTGTAAAAGAAGCCCTCTAAACAGTTCATCCTCTTTTAGGTACGTTACAAAAGGTTAGCTCTGTTTCTGGTACCCCGTACTATTATACCTTCAGAGTTTAGGATGACCTGATCCATCTGGCTGCACCATCTAGGGGGCTCTGTACTTTTGCAGCCTCTGTTAAATGTCTTCAGTTAAGTGTCTAATAAGTTATATAAGTCAAGTAGATACTAAAGATCAATGCGTGTGCATGCGCCATTCTTTTGAGGTAACATACCAGTTACAACTGAGCTGCTAATGGTGAGAAGACGGTTGTGTTCTGGCTTTCTGGGGTGATTGTTTTCTGTTGACATCACCTAAGATATCCTCATTACTGACCTACTTTTTTCTTGCCTGCAATACAAAGGTACCAACCGTAGGTGTGTACAGTAACCCACATGAAGCTGAGCCCCTCTTCCCTAAGCTTTTGCCAGAATTCCAGTAGAATCAGTCTGTGTCATGTCTCAAAGTACTGTACACAATGTCTTCACTTGACCCTTCTGGGGGATTGCGGGCCTCCTTGGGTACCTGAAAAACGAAAACAAAAAATAGTTTGCATTTTGCAATATTTTTGCCTAAAATAAGTTGAAACCTGAAGACGTTCCCTTTGCATAATAAAACTGACAGTGGCAGTATTTATGAACCTGAAGGAAAGAGTGAATTAGTAGTTCACCACAATTAGCTTCCATGTTTTATTTTCTTAGCTCCACTAAAAAAACTGATGTTTGGAATTTGGTTACTATGGGCAGTTTTCCTTTCTTTGGAAATGAGCACCAGTATGAGCTGTATTCAGCTAGAAGATACATGTCTTATTTAGTGTACCAAAAAATGAGGAGGACTGTGGTGTATATCTTGCTTAGAGACAACCAGTCCAATTGGATTATGCAAGAATGTGAAAGTTCTGTGTAGCCAAGTCCCAGGCCTCTCCAGGCCTAATGGTGACCTCCAGAATTAGGGACAGCTGACATCCTTCTGTGCAGAGTGGGTTACGAGGCATGGTGGGTGTAATGCAAGGTAGATTCATGGGCGCCAGACACTTCTTGAACGCAAAAGAAAATTATTTTCTCTTGAACAGAACTGTGGGAGAGAGGGTTAGGGCCAGGACACCCTTTAATAGTTGCAATGTTAATTAACAGACTCCGAGACTTCTATAGGTAGACAGCCATGCCGGGAAAGGCACCCAGCTGGACACCACGTCTGCATGTGTAGACACGCTGTTTCCTATGGCAACAATCTTGAACAGTTTGCTCTTTCACCTCCACAATCTCCTCTTTAGATCTTCACTCAACTGAGCTACCAGTCTATCACTTAGACCCGCTGATCCACTGCCACTGGATCTCCTGAGCTCTTCCAATCTTCTCACTGAGTATCTTTCTCAAGCGTCACTGCTGGGTCCCTAGCTTGGCACACAAGACTGCTCTGCAAGGGTCACCTCCGCTGGCTGGGTCCCTGGCTTGACACCTGCTGAAGTTTCCCAATTCTTCACCGTTCCCGGTTGGTGAGAATACTGCTCTGGTACTTGCTTCAGCTACTCACGGAGGTCCCTGTTAACAAGGTGGGTGCCCCCCCTAGTGGCAACAGCTTTCCCTCTAACTCTGACCACGACAGGTTCCTCGGCCGGCAGAACCGTCACTTTTGGTTGGACTGCAAGCCGCAGTCCCAACCCTGTGCTGCTCTCTTGCTTCTGGATAGGCCCTCAGACAGCTTAGCAGCCAGATGTCCCTGGGATAGGCCTCAGGCTCTGGCCTAGCAGCCCCTGGCAGTGAAACACACATCCACTCAGACAGCCGTCCATGTGGGGAAGAACACCGATCACCTGACCTCACCCAAATAAATAGGCTCTCCGAGCAGGCCAAGGGACCCAGGAAATCCCTGCCCATTGGCTGAGACACCCCTCTATTCCTAATCTGTCCTTGCAATGCCCTTGTCTTATCTAATGCCACCAGATACCCGGCCATCTAGTGACAGAAGAGAGAGGTGCAGCAATTCCAGAATTAGGGTGGAATCAATTGATCTCCTATCAATTGGCCAAGGCAACTACACCTGGCAGGTAAATTTACTAGCAACCCTGCCTAAACATCAGGGTGCTACATCCTCCCCTGCCTACAAAATTACATCTCGGAGTTTGCAGAAAAATAATTTGAGCTCTCAAGCCTGAGAGCGAATGTCCTGGCAAAAACTGGGATGGGTGGGGAAAACAGGAAAGGAATAGTAATAACAAATAATGCAGGTGGCACACCACATGAAATAAACATGTCCAACACATACATGAGCAAATGGTAGTTCACACATTGTGGATAAATATCAGACATCATATATACAATTTAACATGTGGTGTACCACCCATGTAGTTAAGGGAAAACATATCAACAATAGCCTTATATCCTATCTACCTAATATATACAGTAATAAAGAGCATGAATATTTAGCATTATTATCCATGTCGGGTCACTGTCTCTCCTTGTCCAAGGAAGACGCAATGGTGCAGGAACACCTGAAACAGAAAATAAACAGCAATGCAAATGCATCCTATCCCTATGATAATACAGTGTAATATGTACATAAGTGAACCTTAGGAAGGTTGTTAATTGTCCTCAGCCGAGGACAGCATAGCAGTGTAAATACCACCTTTAACATGTTTAAACTATACACATATGAATTAAAGTGGGCCCCATTCTCATTCGGGAATGCCACCCCTTTCACAATTAGCCTTCAAACTTTCTCAGCATGTACTATAGATGAACACATAATGTAAATGAGAAGTCACGCAGGCTGGCACCTCTCACACAACCTGGTGGCCAATATGTGCCACTGGGCAGTCCATTATTCAGTGTACACGGTAAGAACTTTCACCCTCTTTCTTACCACAGTCTATTCTATCTAGCTAATACCCCAGTGTCTTTGATTCGCCAGAGTATATCAATATCACTTGGGTGAAACACATTTCCCAGCAGTTTCCCTTCTTCTTAGGGATAACTCCGGGGACGGGTAGCACAGCTGCAATCAGGCAACAAGCAGCCAGGCCATGGTGCAAGGTACCGCACTCCAGAACACAGGTCCCCTTGCAAGGGTAGTCTCAATCTGTCCGCAAGACAGCTGGGGACTGAGAAAGATCTACTTATCAATTGAAGGAACAACCTGCTGAACATCACAGGTAATTTTTCAGAGGGAACCATACTGGCAATTCCACAGTACTGGCCAGCGCGACTCAAGTGGGCACTCCCTGTATCTGCCGGCAGAATTCAGTCCAGCACAATCTCAGCAGTACAGCCAACAGGAATGTTCTCCACTAGCAATAACCTGTGTGCAGGGGTGAAGTGGCTTCCAGCATAGCGTCCTTAACTCCACAGAGCACACATTTGTAATCAACAAGATAAGGAGAACAGGTATAGTTCCGTAGTATTTACCAGTAATACCTGGGATCTGGCAACTTCAAATCCTCTCCTCTCCTCTGGTATTTCCGGTGGGGATGTAGTGTTGAATATCCTTTTTGCCAGGTCTGCAAATGATCACACTGTCCAGATTGATTTTATGTCTGTAGCCCCAGGTGTGCAGCACTGAGACGTATCTTTCGGCCACCTTGGGTGACAGTTTTGGAAAGTCCACCTGCAAAGGGATTAGAAGGAAACTTCGCAGAACTTCATCCACCCATTGCGTTTCCTTGTCTAAGATTTCTTCCTCTATGGGAGCCGGTACATAGGGATACAGGTATCCATATTCTTCCGCTACCTTTTTGATAATTATGTGCTGTACTTTAGACAGCCTGGGCAGTGTTGTAGGGTCTCCATACCCGGGTAGGACCCGTAAGTCTGGAGCACGCTGGACTAGATACCCAGTACCAAACATCTGGCTTGCAATCAGACTTAGTTACAGGTGTTGGCTTGGCTATGCATACTTTAGGGATCCGTCAGGCCCAACGATCCTCCTCAAAAGATTTAGTAATACATACCGATGGAGCTGCATTGGCAGACAGCTCAATTTTGACACTAGCAGCAGTAGCAGAAGAAACTTTATCCTCCTCCATGTCACACTCCTGCTCCTCACTTTCACTCTACTTTCCCATCCAAGACAAAGTGTTCGAAAACAGTTCAGATAATCCATCAGAGGGGATGTCTGAATTGGTTGTCGTGGAGCATTTTTCAGCCGGGAGGTAGTTGCGCTTGGCACTGGCCTTAACCGGCACAACCATGTTGTCTCCCTTAACGGCCACAGGTATCACCTCCCCCACTGGCACACTGCTTTCACCCCTTGCAGGCTTACCCTACTCCGGTACCCTTTTCCTCAGTGACTCCGACATCAGAGCGAGCAGGTGGGCCCGACTGTGGCCTCGAGGACTGACCAAAGTGATGGGTCCTGGGGCAGCCGCTCAGACAGGAGGAGCAGCTTCCTGCATGACTCAAGTGATGGCAGGTGGGCTCTTGATATCACTCCCAGCCAGGATAGCAACATTCTTGTCCCAATCTGCCTGCAGTATCTGTGGAGGTTGAGCTGGCGAGACTACCTCAAGCAGGGGTTTCCCGCAGCTTCCACAGACAATCCAAGGCCTCAGATGTGTGGTCAAACTGGAACACTTCCTGCAGATCAGTCCCAAGGCCTCAACACCCGGAGCATACATTTTCCAATCCTCCATATTACTTCCAAACTGCGCCATCTTCTCCAACCCACAATCAGGCACACGTGGCAGCACTTCCTTATCCTCCTCTGCAGAGCGGGGGGCTCCTGCCCCTGCCACCAGATTGGTGCAGATACTTTCTGGAAACTCTTCACTCTTACCTATTACGTTTGGAGGGTGCTCCTGGGGTGTGTCAGTGTACTTGCTTCTTCCTTGGGTTCATTCCCTCAGCTCCCGGGCCAGATTTGCCTCGCAGATCCTGACTTGCAACGCTGCTTATCTAGAACAATTTATACGTAAGTATTCCGGGGAGATATACATCTTGTTTCCCATTGCCCCTACCTTGTTTCTTACTATGTGGGCAAAACATTAGATGCTATTTGGTACCTTTTTTTATTTTTCCAGATATGCTATGCATTTTCTCCTGATGAGTGGCGACTGGCCACGAAATGCGTCAAGCCTAATAATGTCATCATGTTCCCAACATATACCCTGACCTCAACTGTGATTAATTTGTATCTTATAACACATTTGAATCCATTATTCTATAAGCATTGGCTTTTTATACTAATTACTTCCATGGGATACCGAAAAAACCCTTTATTTTTTCTGAATTAGCGATGGAGGTGCATGTTATCATGCACCTCATTTAAAGTTCCAAACCCCTTCTGCTTTCTATATTAATAGGGATGGAGGCACAATTGACTGGTTGGTCTGGATTAATTTGTTACTTTTTGAACAATTCATACTGGTGTATGATTTGGATGTTGCTATACATTTTGTCCGCATATGCTATCTGTTTTTTATTATTTCTACTGAGTCTAGCTTTTGGAATACACACATCCTTTATTCCATGTTTAGTGATAGTTTCTATTTTAGGTGGTTTTTGCCAGTCGGGCTGCGTATCTGTCTGTATACTAGGGATGAGCTTTATGTTCGGGTCGAACATGAGTTCGACTCGAACATTGGCTGTTCGCCCGTTTGCCGAATAGCGAACAATTTGGGGTGTTTGCAGCAAATTGGAAAGCCGCGGAACACCCTTTAAAAGTCTATGGGAGAAATCAAAAGTGATAACTTTAAAGGCTTATATGCATGGTATTGTCATAAAAAGTGTTTGGGGACCTGGGTCCTGCCCCAGGGGACATGTATCAATGCAAAAAAAAGTTTTAAAAACTGACGTTTTTTCGGGAGCAGTGATTTTAATAATGCTTAAAGTGAAACGATAAAAGTGAAATATTCCTTTAAATTTCGTACCTGGGGGGTGTCTATAGTATGCCTGTAAAGTGGCGCATGTTTCCCGTGTTTAGAACAGTCCGAGAGCGAAATTACATTTCTAAAGAAAAAAAAGTAATTCAAACGTACTTCCGGCTATTAATGAATTGTCGGTCCCGGCAATACACATAAAAGTCATTGAAAAAAACGGCATGGGATTCCCCCACAGTCCATTATCAGGCCCTTTGGGTCTGGTATGAATATTAAGGGGAACCCGCGCCAAAATTTTTAAAAAAATGGCGTGGGGGTCCCCCCTTCAGGTCTGGTATGGATTTTATGGGGAACTCTGCGCCAAATTTAAAAAAGGGGTGGCCCCGCCCCCCTCTTATGCTACAGGGAAGCCATAGGGATGTCCCCGTGCATCAGAGGGGAGTGGGTCACTCAGCGATGTCACCGTGTGGCCCCGCCCTCAGTTATAAAAGAGCTGTCACCTGAGAGGATGGTCATTACGGCGGGTGCTTCCCATGGAGGCGGATCGGTGGTGGCGTGCTGGTTTTTTTTAATTTTTCGGTCCGTCGGCGGAGCAAGAGAAGAAGAAGACTTAGTGGGACAGTTTTATTTTTTTATTTTTAAATAAAGGATATGTCCCAAGCCGTGTCATGTAACTTTTTATCATTTTCCCACTTTTTTTGTGATATGGTAGGGGTACATTTGTACTCCGTTACCATTTCACATAGGGGGGAGGCCGGGATCTGGGGGTTTCCAGATTCCGATAAGCCCCCCGCCTGCAGACCCCCACAACCACCAGGCAAGGGTTGTGGGGATGAGGCCCTTGTCCCCATCAACATGGGGACACGGTGCTTTGGCTACCCCAAAGCACCCTCCCCATGTGGCCTGGTACAGTTCGGGGGGGGGGGGCGATCTCTCGTTCCCCCTCTTTTCCTGTGGCCTGCCAGGTTGCGTACTCGGATAAGGGTCTGGTATGGATTTTTGGGGGGACCCCCATGCCATTTTTTTAGAAATTTTGGTTAGGAGTTCCCCTTAATTAATATTCATACCAGACCCAAAGGGCCTGGTAATGGACTGTGGGGGAATCCCATGCCATTTTTTTCAATGACTTTTATGTGTATTGTCGGGACCGACAATTCATTAATAGCCACGAATAGGGATAAAGAGTAGGGATAAAAAGTGTTTGGGGACCCGGGTCCTGGGTCCTGCCCCAGGGGACATGTATCATTGCAAAAAAAAAGTTTAAAAACGTCAGTTTTTTGGGGAGCAGTGATTTTAATAATGCTTAAAGTGAAACAATAAAAGTGAAATGTTTCTTTAAATTTCGTACCTGGGGGGTGTCTATAAGTATGCCTGTAAAGTGGCGCATGTTTCCCATGTTTACAACAGCCCGAGAGCAAAATAACATTTCTAAAGGAAAAAAAAGTCATTTAAAAGTAAATCTAAGTATAAGACCAATTCTGTGCTTTTCATTTAAATTTACTCGCGGCTATAATGAATTGTCAGGTCTCTGCAATACACATAAAAGTCATTGAAAAAAAGGCATGGGATTCCTTGACAGTCCATTACCAGGCCCTTTGGGTCTGGTATGAATATTAAGGGGAACCCTGAACCAAAATTAAAAAAAAAATGCGTGGGGGTCCCCCCAAATTCCATAGCAGGCCCTTCAGGTCTGGTATGGATATTAAAGGGAACCCCGCGTCAATTTAAAAAAAAAAAATGGCGTGGTGGTCCCCTTCAAAATCCATACCAGACCCTTATCCGAGCACGCAACCTAGCAGGCCGCAGGAAAAGAGGGAGGGACGAAAATGTAACGGGTGACTCCGCCCCTCTCTAACACCATGGAGAAAGCCATAAGGAAGTCCCCTTGTGTCAGAGGGGGCGGGGTCACCGGGTAGCCCCGCCCTCAGTTATATAAGAACTGTCACAGAACCGAAGCTTCACATTGCGGGAAGAAGCTGGAGGAAGATGCTGGAGGAGAAGACCGGAGGAAGATGCCGCAGGAGAAGACCAGACGAAGAAGCAGAGGAAGATAGAGGAAGAAGCGGGGGAAGAACAAGATGGAGGAAGAAGAAGAAAACCGAAGGAAGACCAGAAGCAGATGAAAGAAGAAGAGAGGAAAGAAGAAGACATTAATAAAGGAATTGTCAAAAACCATCTCTTGTCTTTTTTAACATTTTTGACACTTTTTTGTGAAATGGTAGGGGTACATTTGTACCCCATTACCAATTGACACGGGGGGGGGGGATCTGGGGGTCCCCTTGTTAAAGGTAGCTTCCAGATTCCGATAAGCCCCACGCCCGCAGACCCCCACAACCACCAGGCAAGGGTTGTGGGGATGAGGCTCTTGTCCCCATCAACATGGGGACACCCTCCCCATGTTGAGGGCATGTGGCCTGCTATGGTTCAGGAGGGGGGGCGCTCTCTTGCCCCCCCCTCTTTTCCTGCGGCCTGCCAAGTTGCATGCTCGGATAAGGGTCTGGTATGGATTTTTAGGGGGACCCCCACGCCATTTTTAAAAAAATTTTGGCACGGGTTCCCCTTAAAATCCATACCAGACCTGAAGGACCGACGGACCGAAAAATTTAAAAAAAAACAGTGCACCGCCACCGATCCGCCTCCATGGGAGGCACCCGCCGTAATGACCATCCTCTCAGGTGACAGCTCTTTTATAACTGAGGGCGGGGCCACACGGTTACGTCGCGGAGTGACCCGCCCCCCTCTGATGCACGAGGACATCCCTATGGCTTCCCTGTAGCATCAGAGGGGGGCGGGGCCACCCCTTTTTTAAAATTTGGCGCAGGGTTCCCCTTAAAATCCATACCAGACCTGAAGGGGGGACCCCCATTTTTTTTTTAATTTTGGCGCGGGTTCCCCTTAATATCCATACCAGACCTAAAGGGCCTAGTATGGAATTTGGGGGGACCCCCACACTATTTTTTTTATATTGGTTCGGGGTTCCCCTTAATATTTATACCAGACCCAAACGTTCCTGGTAATGGACTGTTGGGGAATCCCATACCGTTTTTTCAATGACTTTTATGTGTATTGCAGAGACCCGACAATTCATTAATAGCCGCGAGTCCTTAAAATGACTTTTTTCCTTTAGAAATGTCATTTTGCTCTCAGACTGTTGTAAACACGGGAAACATGCGTCACTTTACAGGCATACTATAGACACCCCCAGGTACGAAATTTAAAGGAATATTTCACTTTTATTGTTTCACTTTAAGCATCATTAAAATCCCTTCTCCCAAAAAAACGTCCGTTTTTAAAACTTTTTTTGCATTGATACATGTCCCCTGTGGCAGGACCCAGGTCCCCAAACACTTTTTATGACAATAACTTGCATATTAACCTTTAAAATGAGCACTTTTGATTTCTCCCATAGACTTTTAAAGGGTGATCCGCGGCTTTAGAATTTGCCGCGAACACCCCAAACTGTTCGCTATTCGGCGAATGGGCGAACAGCCAATGTTCGAGTCGAACATAAAGCCCATCCCTAGCCGCGAGTACTTTTAAATGACTTTTTTTCCTTTAGAAATGTAATTTTGCTCTCGGACTGTTCTAAACACGGGAAACATGCGCCACTTTACAGGCATACTATAGACACCCCCCAGGTACGAAATTTAAAGGAATATTTCACTTTCATTGTTTCACTTTAAGCATTATTAAAATCACTGCTCCCGAAAAAGCGTCAGTTTTTAAAACTTTTTTTTGCATTGATACATGTCCCCTGGGGCAGGACCCAGGTCCCCAAACACTTTTTATGACAATAACTTGCATATAAGCCTTTAAAATTAGCACTTTTGAGTTTTCATGTTCGTGTCCCATAGACTTTAACGGTGTTTGCATGTTCGAACAAATTTTTTGCCTGTGCGTATGTTCTGCTGCGAACCGAACCAGGGGTGTTCGCCTCATCCCTACTGTATACCTGGGAGCTGCGATGCACGTTGGGTGCCCTCCCCTCCCCCTCTGCTGTGTTTCACATGGGGGGGCGAGAGGGTTTCCTGACGTGCATCGGTGCCACACCCCGCACCGTGTGTTGTGCGTCCTGGCGGACATCATGACACCGACGCGTTAATTATCTAGCTGGTACACTAGCTGAGTGGTTGGGCGCCATCAGCGGACGGTGTTGCTGCTGGAGCGAGGCCATCTCTCTTAGACCTTCCATGCTTAACGTGATGCTGGGAGGGATCCGGGGAGTGTCGGGCGTTACTTACACTCCCTTGGGAGTCTTGTTCACACTCTGGTTTTTCATTCCACCTCATTTAAAGCCCCAAACCCCTTCTGCTTTCTTTCTGGAAACTTCAGCACCTGCCCTTATGCTTCTGCAGCACGTCAAATCTGTAATGGAGTCTGTTTTAACCCTAGTAGCACTGGCGGGAAGTGTCAAAAGATCAGGCTGGTACTCTCCCATGAGCAATGAGACATGTTGGTTCTTCCCCACGTTGTTAGGATGCATATTAACACAGTCTATAAGAAGTAGATGTTACTTGCCACTTTCCCATGGAGCCAGACGAAATCCCGATGAAACTGTAGCCAGTTGCTATGGGTGACTGCTGCAAGGATAAGGCCTTTGCCCCATGTTGGGTGCCAAATGTAGTCAAGCCCCAGGCCTCTCCAGGCCTAATGGTGACCTCCACAGTTAGGGACAGCTGACATCCTCTGCAGAGTGGGTTACGAGGCATGGTGGGTGTAATGCAAGATAGATTCATGGGCGCCAGACACTTCTTGAATGCAAAATAAATGTATTTTCTCTTGAACATAACTGTGGGAGAGAAGGTTAGGGCCAGGACCCCCTTTTAATAGTTGCCATGTTAATTAGCAGACTCAGAGACTTCTATAGGTAGACAGCCATGCAGGGAAAGGCACCCATCCGGATACCACGTCTGCATGTGTAGACACGCTGTCTCCTATGGCAACAATCTTGAACAGTTTCTAACAAAGGTTGCAATGAACTCTTTCACTTCCTCCACAACCTCCTCTTTAGATCTTCACTCAACTGAGCTCCCAGTCTATCACTTAGACTCGCTGATCCACTGACACTGGATCTCCTGAGCTCTTCCAATCTTCTCACTGAGTATCTTCCTCAAGCATCTCGCCCGCATCCCTGCTGGGTCCCTAGCTTGGCACTCACAGATACTCCTCATGCATCACCCCACTGGCCTGCTCAGTCCCTGGCTTGGCACACAAGACTGCTCTGCAAGCGTCACCTCCGCTGGCTGGGTCCCTGGCTTGACACCTGCTGAGGTTTCCCAATTCTTCACCATCCCCAGTTGGTGAGAATACTGCTCTGGTACTTGCTTCAGCTACTCACGGGGTGGTCCCTGGTAACAAGGTGGATTGCCCCTTAGTGGCGACAGCTTCCCCCCTAACTCCGACCACAACAGGTTCTCCGGCCAGCAGAACCGCCATTTTTGGTTGGACTGTAAGCCGCAGTCCCAACCCTATGCTGCTCTCTTGTTTCTAGATAGACTCTCAGACAGCCTAGCAGCCAGATGTCCCCGGGATAGGCCTCAGGCTCTGGCCTAGCAGCCTGGGGCAGTACAACACACATCCACCCAGACAGCCGTCCAGGTGGCACAGAAAACCGATCACCTGACCTCACCCAAATAAATAGGCTCTCCCAGCAAGTCAAGGGACCCAGGAAATCCCTGCCCATTGGCTGAGACACCCCATCTATTCCTAATCTGTCCTTGCAATTCCCTTGTCTTATCTAATGCCACCAGATACCCAGCCATCTAGTGACAGAAGAGAGAATGAAGCAGCTCCAGAATTAGGGTGGAATCAATTGATCTCCTATCAATTGGCCAAGGCAACTACACTTGGCAGGTAAATTTACTAGCAGCCCTGCCTAAACATCAGGGTGCTACATCTGTCTTGTAAATACTTATTACAACTCATCATTTATATGTCATCCTTTTATCCTTAGTTATTATTATATAATAACTATATCATTTTTAATATCTCCCTCCTTGTTTAGTTTGTTTAATTTATCGTGGGATACAGTTTTGCCATCTTATCAGCTTTCCTGGCACTTCCCTTCTCCAGTATGGAGAATCTTGTAATGACATCTTACTGAAATAATGTTGCACCATGTTCCATTCAAATTTTTTTAAAAAGGAAAAAAAAAAACAATTTTACATTTTATTTTTAGTATAAAACTTAGGAATACACTGGAGCAGGGGTCCCCAACCCCCCAGGCCTCAGAACAGTGTCTGTTAGCAGCCTGGCTGCACAGGCTGAACTGAAGAAGCTGCAGCGGCCGAGCAGAGAGATGATGTCATCATCTTTCACCACTCACCCGCATCACCGCAGCTAGGTCCGCCTTCTTACATTTCTTAGGTTGAATTCTGCTGAGATTAACTGCGCATGTGCTGGGTCCCCCCGCCCCCCCTCCTGAATGTTAGAGTCCCTAGCGCTGAGGAGAGGCGAGGAGTGCTGAGAAGTTCTTTCACTGCTGTCAGAAATTGCCCTTAAATTCTTAAAAAGTGGCACATTGCATCTATTGGTGGCTGTGGAGGCAGGCTACAGTGGGAAGCTGCACCTTGTGGCAGGCAGTGGTGGCAAGTGACAAGCTGCATCTGGTGGCAGGAGACGGTGGCAAGTGACACAATGCATCTGGGGGCAGGCAATGGTGGCAAGTGAAATACTGCATCTGGTGGCAGGCGACGGTGGCAATTGACACACTGCATCTGGTGGCCAGCGACGGTGGCAAGTGACACGCTGCATCTGGTGGCAGACGACGGTGATAAGCGATGCGCTGCATCTGGTGGTAGGCGACGGTGGGAAGTGACAAGCTCAGTGCTAAACTATTTAATTAAATATGACAATGTAATAATAGAAATAATGCGCTCATTGATGATTGATATGCTAAGATCAGCCATTCCCCTGACAACACCGCCATCAGCCCCAACACTTCCCCCCTCCTTCTGGTTCTTGGCAAAATTTTCTTCCTTGAGACCACTCCCCGGTGGCAAAAAGGTTGGGGACTGCTGCACTGGACTGTCTACTTTTGTAGATGGGGTGATTTTATAGATGTAGTAAAAATAATTGTTTAATCCTCAGGTATTTAGAGCTACCGTATATACTCGAGTATAAGTCGTTCCGAGTATAAGTCGAGGCCCTAATTTACCACAAAAAAATGGGAAAAACTTATTGACCCGAGTATAAGACGAGGGTGAGAAATGCACAGCTACTGTAAGTGGAAAAGAGGGTCAACAATGCCCATTTGCAGCATCACTGTGCGCATTTGCATGCCTCACTGTGCCCATTTGCAGCCATAGGTCCCCTGAACTTCAAACTTGGTAGTTAAGGGTTCCTAGATGCCTCCTAGCTGCAGCCAAAATTTGGGGTCTCTGAACCCAAAGGGTCCCGAAATTACATTGCTGCAGATGGACACATTCTGGGCCGATTTTGGGGCCCTGTATCTCGGGGCCACTTAGTGCTAGGAACTTCAGCTTTGGATATGTTGTGGTACCAGTTCCACTGGGTTTGCACACCAAATTTGGGGTTCCTAGCACCAAGTGTCCCTGAGATACAGGACCCCAAAGTCGGTTCGGAAAATGAAATTTTTTGCTGCAGAAAAGTGCTTGACTCGAGTATAAGTCGAGGGGGGCACTTTCAGCACAAAAAAATGTGCTGAAAAATTCGACTTATACTCGAGTATATACGGTAAATCCAGAGATTAGGTTTAGAGGATTCATTTAAAAATTGGTATGAGATGAAAGCCTAATCATTTAGAAATGCATTCGACTACATATTAGTATTACATACCGTATATTTAAACTTACACATATTTGATGCCTTGACTATACACATATTTAAAATACTTTTTATTAATTTTATTTTTTGCAATGAAAAAAACAAAAGACATATTGGTGCCTCTAATTCCTAAGACAATCTTTCCCAATGTGTGGCAGATATTTTAGTTGCCAAAGGGGAACTCAGCCACAAATTCCATACTTTTCAGCCTTAAAGTATAACTAAAGGCAAAACTTTTTTTTTTTAGTTTTCGATAGAGTGTCCCTGTTAGGGAGATTCACAGCCTCTATTTGTCCTGTTTACCATTATCATTTAAAGTGAAAGTAAAAGAAAATTCCAAAGTTTGAGTTGTCCCCAGAAAAGTAATAGAGGGGAAATCTTCCAATGGGGACACTAGTTTTGGTGCCCTGGGGGTCCCCAAGGAATTCCCTTAAAGTGGTTTTAAAACCTAAAAGTTTTTTTTTTTTTACCTTAATGCATCTATGCATTAAGGTAAAAAACCTTCAAACCTTCTGTGTAGCAGAACCCCCCCCCCCCCCCTGCCCCACCCTTATACTTACCTGAGCCCGTTCATGATTCAGCGCTGTGCATAGGAGCCAAGGCTCTCCCGGCTCTGTCCCTCCTCTTTGGGCAGATTGATAGCAGCAGGAGCCACTGGCTCCCGCTGCTGTCAATCAAATGCTGTGAAGAGGAGCGGAGGGCAGGGCCAAGCTGCCTGGTCTGTGTCAATGGACACAGACAAAGCGGCCCAGTAGCAAGCCCCCATAGGAATTGGCTTCCTATGGGGGCACTAGCCGAAGAGGAGGAGCCAGGAGCGTTTGCTGGGGACCCCAGAAGTTGAGGATCAGGGTAAGTATGATATGTTTATTATTTTATTTAAAAAAAAGGAACCTTTAATATCACTTTAATATGCAGGGATTTACTTTCACTTCCTGTTAGGCTATGGGACAGGAAGTCCAAGAGAAATCTCCACAATGGGACAAAAAAAATCTGACAGTGGTTATACCCTCACTTTCTCTAACTAAAATAAAAAAAAAATGTTTTGCCTATAGTTCTACTTGAAAGCAAAGCTATTATTTGTCCATGCAGGTCAAAGAAAAAAGGTTCACTTTATTACCCTCATCTCCAACAGTATCTATTCAACTTTTCTTGTCTCCTACTGTTCTCCTCAGCTGCCAACTGGTACTTCCAACACTGAACAGCTGGTGCTTGCCAGGAGTTAACAAACTAATTGGTACTTCTGGGTTTGGAAGCCAACTGGTGCTTACAAAGATTGTAATAAATACTCGGTACTTCGGGGTATGGAGGACAACTGGTGCTTTGTGATTGTCCCTGAATAATTTTTTATTATTTTTAGGTACGCTGTGTGAATGGGAGCATATAAACATATGGTGGAGGTTTCTCAAATTTGGTTGCAAAGATGGAAAATACACTTTAAGAATCTATGAATATCAACTTTATTTCAACTTTATTTCATTTTCATTATTTATGCCAATGCATTTTTCCAAAATCTGACTTTCACCAAAATATCTGTGAATTAAAAACTCTCAATTTTGTTTATCCTTACTCTCTATGATGATTGGAGCATTGGGGGTGATGAAAAGGTAAGCACATGCAACTGGCCAGGGGTTTATTTTTTAAGTGGACCTTCACCCCAAAAATCCAAATTTAAATAAAACCAATATTTAACTCCAGATTTTGTTTTCTTGGAATACTTTTGCATTGGTATGTGTGTGTGTGGTGGGGGGTCCACTTTAAAACAAAAACATGTTCCTTTCCCCTACATGGGCAAGCACAGGTTTGAGTGGACATTATCCACGCTCAAAGGTAAACTTGTAACATGGTAGGGAAGCATTTAGCCACACATTCTGATATTGCTGGAGAAAACCCAGAACTTCTAGGTCATGCCCGCAATTTACAGACACAAAAAATAGTACATAAAAAAATGAAAACTCCTTATATGGTTAGCGAGGGTTTTTTCTTTATTTGGGTGGGACTTTATATGAAGCACGGCTAAAAAATAGGTTTGCAATCACATGAAGATAGATTCCAAAGAGAGGTATAATTAATAATTGAAATTATATGGTTAGCCTGAACCCCAACCACCCCAGAATATTCCCTTGAGGATCACAAATGTTCATCAAAGCAAAAGTGTTGTAAATAAATTGCATGACTTTTGACTAGAATTGATGTACTGCTGGACGCTTCTCGACTAGGGTTGGTATCTGATTACATTTAAAGGAAATCTGTACTGAGGGAATACAGGATGATGCTGATCCAGTGTCTTCAATACATTCTGAGTTACTGACCCAGAATAAGCATGCAATTTAGGAGTTCTGACTTCACTTGCATGCTTGTTCTAGATCCATTACTCAGCTTTCAGATTTGAATAGAAGGTCTAGTGTTGTATCCCAAAGTGTCTTAAAAAAACTGACCTGCTTAGACTCATTTTGTCGTGTCAGTCGAACTTCTGTATAAGTAATGTCTTCTGGATTAGTTCTTGTAAGATCTACAAAAAATATAAGAAATAAATCACTCATTATAAAGTCAGGGTAAGAAAGTATTTTTTGTAGGATTTGTAGAGCAAGTTTTATTTAGTTTTGATGGAAAACATAGGTTGTCTACAGTCAGTAAAGTGGAACTATACTCAAAGCATTTTCTGACACATGTGCCTAGGCTGCAGTACCTGTAGCTTCATACTTCCAATTTTGCAAAGTGAGATTATTTAGGAGGAACTGAACTCTGAATGTTGTGCCCAAAGAAAGGCAGACAGAAGGCAAAGGATCAGTCACCAGTATTGGCTATGGCCTCCTTGCAGCTTTTCTTTTCTCCATTACTGACTTACTATGTCTTATTCTGCGCTGTGTCTCTGTGTAGATTTGACCACCCTGATAGAAGCAGGCTTTTCTTTTTCATGTGAGAGCCTCCAGCAAGAGGAACACTAGGCAAAATAGTAGGAAAATCACCAAATTTCACTCCAGATCTCTTGAGACTAACATTTAGAGGCAGCAGTACTGTAGATGCCTCCTATACAGTTATGAGGCTGTATTTCAGGTGCTCAATACCAATATCAATATCAGTATATTTCTACAGCTTTTTTCTCTACCTGTTTAACATTGGTGCTGCCATACTGGGGCAATACATTCTTTCTACCAATGAACCAATGAGCTTCCTGTTATTATGATTTCTCTCTTTTGGAACTTGGGGACATTCCTTGAGTGAGTGGTGGATGCAGAGATGTGCAATCTTAGATTTTGCATTCCCAGGAGTGCCTAGACACTCGCCCACCCTAAACTCTGGTGGAGAGCCAGTAAGTATAGTATAGTATAGAATAGTAACTGGAGAACTAATTGCTGTGCATTTACTAAAAATTCAGCATTGCCACAACCATAATGGCAGCTGCCAAGAGGAAGCGTCAACACTATTTGCAGATATAGCACCCTCTTCTGGTTAGGTTGTTAAGTAAATTTAGTTTTTGGCTCCCTTTTAGTGAATGGGGCAGTGATTGATTGCGAAAGTCTGTTCAGGGTCCTATGATTACTCCCACCTGCCTCTGAAAGAAGTTTCAAGAGCACAGGGCTGGGGGATTCAAATTATCAGTTGATTATTTACCATGCCCCAGCCAATCCCTTGATGGAGACACCCAGAAGGTGGCTGGGCAGGTGATAAATGTGTAGGAAGCCTGAGCAGATTGTTCTGTTCCCTAAAGGGAGGGTTCCAGTCTCCTGGGGGGGGGGGGTGGGTGCTGTGCTTCCCATGGTAGATAGCCAGAGAGACAAGAAGCTGCACTCTAAGCCACAGCAGCTGCTGGGCTGAGGGCCCAGAGAAGATTTTTGGAGCATCACATTTGCTGGAGGGTACTGCACTGAAGTCCTGGGTCTGGAGAATTTGCTTGTTATCTTCCTCACCAAGGTGGATGCTTGGATGGGGCAGACAGCTTCTGGGACATTGTGAGTAAAGACCTTGCTGGGAACTATTAGTTTTGCAAGTGCCAGAAGGGAACTAAGTACCAGAGGTTGCTTTATGGACTGCTGCGGTAGGGTCCCAGATATACTGGCTATTCCTTGCTACCTTTGAAAAAGCTGCTTTTGGAAGATTAAAGAGAAGTGTGTCCTCCTACTGTTGTTAATGATCATTTTGGTTTATCCTCAGACCCTAAACCCCTCTCTTATGTTAAGGTTCATTAGCAATAAATCCTAAAAAGACATCCCTTGGACTAAGCCTTAATCGTCGGTGTGTGTGTGACTGTGCTTGTATGACTGGCAAGGAGGACCTGGGTATATTCTCAGCAGTCCCCTTGTGAGTGAGCACTACACAAGAATATAATTATTATCAGTACTATTATTTAAAGCAGTATTTACTAAATTACTTTAATATTGATTGATGAACAATCTGAAACTTCTTGAAGGGATTGATGAACTGAAGAGTCCCTTGCAACATGGG
This sequence comes from Lithobates clamitans, assembly GCA_037952925.1. NCBI lineage: Eukaryota > Metazoa > Chordata > Amphibia > Anura > Ranidae > Lithobates > Lithobates clamitans. Next base: position 1,904,442 of record JBBGZY010000480.1, on the reverse strand, counting down.
AATATGTGGCTTTGGGCCATGTCTCGCTCATCTTTCCAACACTCTGGCAGGGCATGGTAGATACAGTAATGTTAAGGAGCAGGATTCCTTGAGGTCTACACGTTCGAGAAGCATTCCTTGACGTCACCACGTATCAGCCTGTTGGAAAGATCCACGGCTGTATTACCACTGTGATTTTCACTGTTTTCTTCAATGTAAGTGCTACATATTTTTTAATAAATATGCGTTTGAAGTACTACACCATGAAGCCTCTTCTTTCCATTATCCTATGTACCTGAGACAACCCGGAGACAAATGATCCACATCCACAAGAGATCCTTCATCTTAACAGCCCTGTCACATTGGAGAGGAGCAGTGTTTGGAGGAGTCTGGGAAGAGGATTATCTGTGTTGGCTGACACTTGCATGAGTGCAATTGATCTCTATAAATTGAGATCCAACTGTTCTGGTAAGCGGCACTGATTTTGTATGAAAGAAGAGCACCAAGTGAACACTTTATTTTACCATTTTTTGGAGCACTTGTTGGACTTTCATTTGGTCATTCAATTTATTTTTTATGTTTCAGTTTCAGTTTTTAGATGGATACTTATTGTTTCTGAATATTTGTATTCACATTATTAGCAATTGACTATTGGATTGCGCGCTTATATTTTTCTTACACACATTATTAGCTAAAGTATTCAAGCTATCATAAGAAGCAGCACCTTCACTATATATATATATATATATATATATATATATATATATATATATATATATATATATATATATATATATAAACACTTTTTTGGGATAAGCGCAAATATATATATTTTACAGTAATGTTAATGAATAGGTTTGCAACAAAGGGGCTTGACCTAAATAATGCAGCAGTTTTCATTTTGAAATGCCAAAGCTATCAAACAACTGTATGCTTGTATTTGGCCCTTTACTGGTAACATTATCATTTAAATCAAAGTTTCAGGAGAACAAATAAATATACCTTTCCTTTGTTTCTTCTTAATTTTAACGAGGTACCATACTGCTCCCAGAACTACCAGAACTACCAGAAAGAGTACATAATGATTTCTGCCTCGTATAGCTGCAATAAATACAAAAAAAGAAGTATAGAACAAAATGTTTAATATAAGAAGGCTGCTAAATTGCTAAGAAAATCGTTCCAGCTTTTTATTATATAATAGATTAGTACTACCTGGAGCCCCAGCAGCTTTGGTCAAAGGGTCAGGCATGAAGAGGGAGACTGGGTTTTCTGCAAGTGCACAGTATATATAGCTTTAACATATTGTATAAAAAATACCCAGGTAAAAAATAATCTTGCCTTCCTCCCCATAAGTGATTCCTGGTGAATATCGTATGTGCAGGGCCTCAATGCAAATCAGTAAATGTAATATTGTATCTCTGATAAGCAGAAGTCCCCCCCACCCTCTTCTTCACACTCTCCAGCTCATACAAGCCCTTTGCAGCAGGTCATTTACAGCAGCTCTCAGGTGCCTATGGAGAAACAGAAATGGTTGGTGGAGTCCATGCAAGGAAGAACATTAATTGCTGCAAATTATGCGGTTTGGACACTGCCTTTGTAATATTTCTTGCTTAGCAAAGGGGTAAACTGTGCACATATTGCTGCTTTTAAACTACTTATCCCAGGTTGTGCAAAGTATGGTTTAGTTAGTGCATTGCCTGGTTGAGATATCAAGAAAGCAACCTATTGCTTGGGTTAGTTACCTGTACCATGCAATACATTTCCCACATCTCCATTCTTACATTATCATCTGTTTCTCCTGGTTGTTAGGAGATCAAAGCTAATATAAGCACCGTGATCACCATACATAGGCCAGGCATAAGGGAACAGTAATCATGTTTCAAATAGATGTCTTACTTCAAAACATGTACATGTAGTACTTTGTCCCATCATCCTAGGTGCTGTCTAAGGCTAGCTGGGAGACCAGACTGGGTGCCCCCTCCCCCCACAGCTGTCCAAACATGCACCTAGGAAGGACATGGCTGCTTTTACAAATGGCCCTTTTTTCCATCTTCAAGCACTTGTCCGCTTGCCTGGAACATTTGAGCTAATATACGCCCTCTCTCCACATTCCTCATGAGTAGCTTGTCTCATGCATGTGCTTGGAGAAGGAGAAAAATGCTGTCTGTCAAATCAGTAATCTCCTTGCTAGGCACATTGTCGAATGCCCATGGGTCTACATCTACTTTGTCCTCTGGGTTACAGAACACATTATTAAAAAGGAAGTGAGACTTTGTAAGAGCGGTAGGGGGTCTAATTTGCTCATTTGCAAGTTGCTTGAAACCCTTACAGCTAGGGGTCGACCGATTATCGTTTTTTCAGGGCCGATACAATACAGATTTTTCGTCTGCCTTTAAGGCCGATAGCCGATATCGGATGCCGATATTCTGTAGATTCAAAGTTTTTTCTTTTACACTGTCCTTTTACATTTTTTTTATCACTTTTATTGCTGTCACAAGGAAAACATCCCTTGTGACAGTAATAGGCAGTGACAGGTACGCTTTATGGAGGGATCTGGGGTTTATAAGAGCCCAAACCCCTCCTCTGCACTTAAAAATATTCAAAATGCCAAGATCTGCTTTTTGAATACTTTATATTTTTTAAAACTGGCGTCTTTAGGATGCCTGTAATCCGGAAATGATGTCATGACATAGTTCCCGGGTTATTAGATCTGAGACACAAAGAAAACAATTGGCTCTGGCCAGCTGGTGGACGTGCCGGTTGGTCGGCTGGGCCTCCCGGTGGGACGGGAGACCCAGGCTGAGTGGCGGAAGATGGCGGGGTTGTCCCCTCCCACTACTTGTGATAGGGGTTGTTATTACTTGAAAGCAGACCATCTGCTCTAAAGAATGGTACCAGGGTGATGCCAGCAGGTACAACCACTTGAAGCAATATCCGTAACATTGGTAAGTTTGTTACCGATTCTTCAAAAAAAGTGAATATCAGCCGCCCCGATAATCGGTCGACCCCTATTTACAGCTATGGTCTGGGTAAAAAAAAAACTTAAGCACAAGGCCCACTGAAACCACTGCTATGAAAAGCAGGCATGGCTTAATGAGCATGGTGAAACACAGCTAAGTTTTCATTAAAGTGTATGTAAAGACATTTTTTTTTTTAGTTTGGGATAAGTGGGAAAGTGTATGACATTTTTATTGCTGTCCATGTCCCAACTGTCACCAAGAGAGAAAGTGAGAGAAAAAAAAAAAAATGTAGTTTTCAGGTGAGAAAGGTCTTCCAATGAGAGACAACTCTATGATATTTCAATTCTATAAACTGTGGAGATATTCCCCCTCATTTCCGGTTATATCTCCTGTGCAGAATATTAATTGAAATCTCAACACAAAGGCACAAAAAAACTACATCAGAGCCCTTTTAACCCTTACCTATCTAAAGCTAAAAGAAGCTATCTAAAGCTAAAAAGAAGATTTTTGACATTGCATTCACTTTATTATATTCATAAACAAATAATTTTCTACAGTCTGGAAACTAAAGCAGTTTTAGTGCCGGTTCACACAAGCGCATGAGATGATTCGCATTTGCATTGCAGTGAAATTCACAGGCGATGTCTGTGCGATGCATTTTTAGCAATACAGATAGTATGGCTGATATAGCATCGCATTCGGACCAAACTCGCACAGGACCCTTTTTTTGGTCCGCACACCCATGCGATCCGATTCATGTTCGAACTGTCAGTTCACAGTGTGATTTGCAAGCTGAGATGGGGGTGTCATTTAACAATGTAATGACACTCCTTGCAGTTCGCATATGGCAGTGTGAATTGCTGTGCAAGTCGGGTGCGATGCGCAGGGTTCCCGCATCGAATACGTGTGAACCTTAAGCTGCTCATACTCCTCTTGGAATAGTGCACATTCATTCTTCAAGTTTATAACTACACTGAAATGATGCTTCTGGTACAAAGCATAGTGAAGTCATTTACCAAAAAAAATTAAGCCCTAAGTGTATTTTGTAGTATATTGATAACATGAAAACATTTACAAAAAAAATATATAAATGTGGAAATTACACAAATGCGTAAATTAAAAAAAAGCAGTAAAAAAGGGGACAGGAGGCAACCTTATGGGTGGTCCTAAAATTTTGAATGACACTATAATTATCCTTTAAAAATCCTGAATGGTCTTCTACCTGTTGGTGTTTTATCTCTACCATAATCCCGGCAGATCTTCTGCACAGAGTCGTTCTTCCGGTCAACAGGATTCTGTACTATACACATAATCTCCATATCCCAGGACTCAGGCTGCAGTGACATTTTTATTGTGTCTCCAGTGTTCTTATGCAGAATTGTAGAAGAAGAATTCCCGTGTTTGTAGTTCCAGATATAGGACACAGCTGATGTGTTTGTTGAGGTGGAACAATGAAGAGTCACATTACACCATTCACCATCTTTCTTCATCTCTGCATCTTTTATGGTTGGAACAGGAACATAGTCTATAGGGAAGAACACACTTATGTTAGATGTATGTTGGTGTGTTCAAAAAAGAATGATAGAAATAAAGTTGTATGTTTTATTGTTGTATAAAAAAGATGTGTTTGTTAAATTAATCCTGCAGCAAAAATTAAAAAAAAACAAAAAACAAAAAAAACTTAAGGCCAAACCCCCCCCCCCTCCTCCCAAAAAAATAAAAATAATTCATACCCTGACCCTTATCTCTCTACTTTTTAAATTTTTTTAGGTTTTGTTGGACTCTCACTGGCTAGGATATTTAATAATCTGGTATCTGGTAGGTAGCAAAAAAACAGTGTTTGCAAAAGTGCAAAAAAGAGCGATGAGTAAAAAGACGGGAAAGCACTTGGCTCCTTAAATTTAAAAGCATGCCTCAGCAGATGGTTGTGAGAAAGTACAAATTATAGTGTTGCCAACCTTCTACTCCTCTACCTCCCACTGACTGATTAGCTTACATGTAGCAATGCAAGGAAAGCATCTGTTGCATCCCAGGAGTTTTTTAAATAATTTTAAACCTGCTTACACAAAGGAGAGGGCACCAAAATTAGCATGTATGTACATCTAGCTGTCAGTTACACATGAGGGCATTTTCCCATATAGCGACTCTGTTGCATACATCAGTTGCAGCATAAAGAATGTACCTACAGAAGAAGAAACTTACCTCCACTGCTGTTCATTCGCTGGACCTCGATCCAGTATAGAAAAACCACCAACTAAAGTCTCTGCAGAAACCGACACTCCTGGAAGTGTCGATCTCTGGTGCCCCCAACTGTGCTTAGTGACTCCTCCCACAAATCTCTATGTCACTACAGACACAGTATTGTGCTGTAGAGCTCCTCTTTACATTTAGTAGTCTAGTTATAAAACATTTACAGAACTATTTATACAGCAAATTTGCATGTAAACGTGTTCTGTATGAATTAGGCAAATACAAATGTTCCTTAGGCTATTTCCTTTTCTGAACAAATGTTCTTTTATTATTGGCAGTAGACAGTAGTAAAATACCACATCATAGCGACTAGATGTAGCTGAAGGAATACATCCAACTTTGTAACAAGAGAGACAGTGTAACAATTCTAGAAAATCCTAGAGAAAGTTTTCAAATAAATGTAACCAATTGTCAAATTTCTATTCCCATTTGAATTAAATAAAAAATATGTGTCCATAAAATACCTGAACAACATCTATTTTTGCCCCATTTGCACAGAATAAATGTACATGCACTTTTACTGGGTGATTTCCTATGCAACTTTTCTTTTTTATATAGTTACATTGTTTTTCAGGTTGAAAAAAGACACAAGTCCATCTAGGTCAACCAATTAAAGATAATAAAAAAAAAAAAAAATCATACAATCCCATATACACAATCCTATACCCACAGATCTAGAGGAAGACGAAAAACCCCAGCAAAGTATTAAACTATTTGCTACAGCACAGGAAAAAATTCCTTCCTGATCCACTGAGAGGCAATTGGATATTCCCTGGATCAACTTTACCTATAAATGTCAGTATCAAGTTATATTATGTACATTTAGGAAAGAATCCAGGCCTTTTTTTAAATCTACTGAGCTGGCCAGAACCAGCTATTGAGAGAGCCTCTTCCACATTTTCACAGCTTTTACTGTGAAGAAACCTTTCCGTATTTGGAGATTGAATCTCTTTTCCTCTAGACATATAGAGTGCCCCCTTGTACTCTGTGATGACTTTAAAATGAATAACTCAACACCAAGTTCATTATATGGACCACTTATTTATTTGCAGAACTCAGTTCCTCTAATCTTTTCCTCATAGTTGAGCTCCTCCATGCCTCTTATCAGTTTGGTTGCCCTTCTCTGCACCTTCTCCAGTTCCCCGCTATAATTACACCCCTTAACCGGTTCCTGACTGGCGCACACCGATGTACATTGGCAGAATGGCACAGCTGGGCAAATAGACGTACAGGTACATCCATTTGAATTCCCCGCCGTGCCATTGCGTGAGCGCCGCCCGGGAGCTCTGTGAGTCGGGTCACGGGTCCCGCGGACTCGATCGCCGCAGTGATACCCGCAATCGCCTCATGGAGAGGATGAACGGGGAGATAGTGATGTAAACAGCATCTCCCAGTTCTGCCTAGTGACAAGTGTCACTGATCACTGCTCCCTGTCATAGGGAGCTGTGATCAGAGTAATGACACACACAGCCCATCCCCCTACAGTTAGTAATCACTCCCCTAGGACACACTTAACCCCTCCCCGCCCCCTAGTGGTTAACCCCTTCACTGCCAGTGTCATTTACACAGTAATCAGTGCATTTTTAATCGCACTGATCGATGTATAAATGACAATGGTCCCAAAAATGGGTAAAAAATTTCGGACATGTCCGCCATAACGTCGCAGTCACAATAAAAATCGCTGATCGCCGCCATTACTAGTAAAAAAAAAAATTATTAATAAAAATGCCATAAAACTATCCCCTATTTAGTAAAAGCTATAACTTTTGCGCAAACCAATCAATAAAGGCTTATTGCGATTTTTTTTAACCAAAAATATGTAGAAGAATACGATCGACCTAAACTGAGGAAAAAAAAATGTTTTTTTATATATTTTTGGGGGATATTTATTATAGCAAAATGTAAAAAATAATGTGTTTTTTTCAAAATTGTCGCTCTTATTTTGTTTATAGCGCAAAAAATAAAAATCGCAGATCAAATACCACCAAAAGAAAGCTCTACTTGTGCGAAAAAAAGGACGTCAATTTTGTTTGGGAGCCATGTCGCACGACCGCGCAATTGTCAGTTAAAGCGACACAGTGCCGAATCGCAAAAAACGCTCTGGTCAGGAAGGGGGTAAAAACTTCCGGGGCTGAAGCGGTTAAAGTATTATTAAAGACTGCAGCAGTTATAACAATCAAAACAAGTAAAAAACAAACACAAAAGAAAAAAGAACAGAAAATTGCCTGTGGTTAATACAGCAAGTGTCCTGCAATATAATACCAGAAGAAATAGCACATGAAATATATAGCAGGAAAAAATTCAATTATTTTTGACAAACTTACTTTTTCAAGTGATGACTACTGCCGGCTTTAAGTGCAGTAGTCCAAACTTCTGGGTAGGGAAGTGCATGCATTGAGCACATCAGCAAGTCACTAGTCACTTAGACAGCACAGGGTCATGCTGCTGTTCATCAAGCTAATGGAGGAGAGGGACGGAACAGCAGGGGAATGGCTTGCCACTGTAGGCTTCTCATACTACAGAATGTGTGAACGCACATACTCGTCTGCAGTCCTAGATGGGAGTGAACATGCAGAGGTGAATCCACGGGATCCGACAAGGCAATGGAGCCACCGTTAAGAAGGAACCGGGGAAAGTGCTTCTTTTGTCCTTTTTCAAGATGGATTGCAACGCAACCACAGGCTTAAAGCCTACTATTTTTTTTTTAAATCAGCACAAGGGACAGTACTTACATTGAATGAGAAGTATCGTTTGTGCTGGTGATTGCTCTCTTCATTTAAATCTTCAGTCCTCTCTCCTCTTCCCACCCACAGCAGTAATCTTCCAGTGCTGCTCCTTTTAACACAAGCTACTGGACCTTGTCAAGAATGCCTACTATGCCCATCCTTTCTGCCTCCTCCATTCACAGATGCTGCCCTACAGCTTCCAGCAATGAAAAGCGCTCTATGAATGGAGGACGGGCAGATGAATGAAAGGTCCACCTCTTCCTTTCATAGAGTGCTTTTCATTGAAGGAAGCTTTAGGGCAGCTTTTATATATGGAGAAGGGGGCAGAAAGGGTGGGTATAATTGGCGCTGACAGGCCCAGAAGCTCATATTAGGCCCCACAGCACTGGATGATTACCACTGTGAAGATATGGGGAGGGAGGAGCAAAGAGAGGAAGAGTTAAACGAAGAGAGTAGCCATCAGCACAAAGGACACTTCTCTTTCAATGTAAGTACTATTTCTTGTGCTGATTAAAAAAATGACCTAAACTTAGACTATAATACAAATGCCACATAGAAAAAATGGTATGTGCTTTTAACATTTCAGTGTTTAGTAACACTTTAACCACTTTAACACCAGCCCCCGAAGATTTGGCTGCTCAATGACCAGAGCACTTTTTACAATTTAGCACTGCGTTGCTTTAACTGGTAATTGTCTTTGGTAAAAATGTCAAAAAGGGGAAAATTTATTGGTTTGCACAAAATTTAAGGCGATAATTGGTTTTCGGGGTCCTGTACACGGCTAGGCTCCAGAGAAGCAGCAGAATGTATTTTGAGGTGTAATTCCACATAAAAATTTTTTTAAAAAGTTTGTATTTTTCCCGAAACTTGTGGAAAAATATAAAATATTCCATAGACTCAACATGCCTATCAGCAAATAGCTTGGGGTGTGTACTTTCCACTGCTAAAATGACTGCCCTCAATCCGACCTTCACGGTGATACCTCACATGCATGGTGCAATTGCTGTTTACATATGACACCAGACCGACGCTTGCGTTCGCTTTTGCGCATGAGCATGGGGGGGCAGGGGTGCTTTTTTTTTTTAATTAACTAATTTTGCTTTTTTATTTTATTTTTAAACTGTTCCTTTCATTTAATTTTTTTTTTTTATAATTTTTATTGTTATCTCAGGGAATGTATATATCCCCTATGATAGCAATAGGTAGTGGCAGGTACTCTTTTTTGAAAAAATTGGGGTCTATTAGACCCTAGATCTCTCCTCTGCCCTCAAAGCATCTGACCACACCAAGATCGGTGTGATAAAATGCTTTCCCAATGGCACTGTTTATATCCGGCGAAACCTAAGTCATGAAATGCTCATAGCTTCCGTTTTTTTAGGCCATTGAGATGATTGGAGCCATTCTGGTCTCCGATCAGCTCTATGGTCAGCTGTCGGAACCACCAGCTGCATTTTCAGGTTCCCTGTTGGGACAGGAGAGCCCAAGAAAACCATAAATAAGACGGTGGGATGGGGGGGGGGGTGTTCCCTCCCACTGCTTGTAAAAGCAGTCTAGAGGCTAATTAGCTGGTAGGATTGCTTTTACATGAAAGCCGACTGCTGGCTGAAAAGATTGATACCAAGATGATACCTAAACCTGCAGACATCATTCTGGTATAACGACTCAAATTCCAGCAACATACTAGTATGTTGCTGGTCCTTGTTGGGCATATATTGTAATGTTCTTTTTTTCATGCAGCCTGTGGGCTGAACAATAAAAAGAGATTGATCGGTGGGTATGCCCACCATTAGGATACCCTTCATCCACCCACTTCTAATGATGGGCATACATGCACCTTTTTTTTTTAAACTGTGGTGGTGAAATCACCTCCTACAGCGATGGAGTCGCTGATTTACGTATTGTGAGAGCAAACGCTGTTGCTGTCAAGATATATAAATCAGTGCTGCAGCTGAATGGCGTACCTTCTAAGAAAATGATGGTTAACAATAAAACAAAGTAACATTACAGTTTAACAGTAAGACATATTATACCTGCAAAGCAAATACAATAAAACATAGTAAAAATAAAACGCAATCTGTGCCTAAAAAATATATGCCGAAGCATGGGGGCAATCTGCTCCTAATGTTAGGAGCAAATCACTCCTTCACCTCTGCCCCATGCTTCTGCATAAATGCTCTTTTTTTTAACTGTGGTGGTGAAATCACCTCCTACAGTGCTGGAGTCACGGCGTTACATATCATGGGAGCAAATGCTGTTTGCGGTCAGAATAAATAAACCCTTGCTGCAGCTGAATGGCATACCTGCTAAGCAAATATTGGTTAACAAGAAAAAAGTAAGATTACAGTATAACAGTAAGACTTACCATGCCTGCAAAGCAAATACAAAAAAACATTGTATTTGCATGAGAGGCATTTTCCATATGTCCTTCTTGGTACACCCGCTGTTTAACCACTTACGGACCACCGCACGACGATGTACGTCCAAACTTTGAACGGGGATATCGTTGTTATGGCAGCAGCTAGCTGCCATAACCCCGGTATCCCCGTTTTCGTGCGGCGGCCGGCTTTCAGATAAAAGTGGTCCTTTTTGCCGATTTGCCGTGAGATCACTTTTATCGGTGGCAGGAAAGGGGCCCCCCTCCCGCCCCGATCTGGTACCCTCCGCCGCTTGCCGGAGCCGTCAGTAGCGGCGGAGGAGATCGCATCTGTCTCCGTCCTGTGTCTGGAGACGAGTGAGGCTAAGATGGCGCCCACTCGTCTCCATGACACTGCTGGGCGGAAGCGACATCAAAACGTCACTTCCGACCACGCCTCTTAAAGGCACATTTTTTCAAATGCCATTTTTTTTTTATTGCATTTTAGTGTAAATATGAGATCTGAGGTCTTTTTGACCCCAGATGTCATATTTAAGAGGTCCTGTCATGCTTTTTTCTATTACAGGGGATGTTTACATTCCTTGTAATAGGAATAAAAGTGACATTTTTTATTTTTTTTTTAAAAACAGTGTAAAAATAAATAAAATATTGTAAAACAAATAATAAAAATAAAATGTTTTCTTTAAAACCCCCCCGTCCCGACGAGCTCGCGCACAGAAGAGAACGCATACGCGAGTAGCGCCCGCATATGAAAACGGTGGTCAAACCACACGTGAGGTATCGCCGTGACCGGTAGAGCGAGAGCAATAATTCTAGCCCTAGACCTCCTCTGTACCGCAAAATATGCAACCTGCATATATAACGTCGCCTATGGAGATTTTTGAGGGTAAAAGTTTGACGCCATTCCACGAGCGGGCGCAATTTTCAAGCGTGACATGTTGGGTATCAATTTACTTGGCGTAACATTATATTTCACAATATAAAAAAAATTGGGCTAACTTTACTGTTGTCTTATTTTTTTATTCAAAAAAGTGAATTTTTTCCAAAAAAAGTGCGCTTTTAAGACCGCTGCGCAAATACGGTGAAAAAAAAAACTATTGCAAAATATTTTATTCTCTAAGGTGTTAGAAGAAAAACCATATATAATGTTTGGGGGTTCTAAGTAATTTTCTAGCAAAAAAACCTGTTTTAAACATGTAAACACCTAAAATCCAAAACGAGGCTGGTCCTTAAGTGGTTAAAGATTAGATAGATATACTTTATTATCATTGTATACATACAACAAAATTTTTGTTGTATGGTGCAACAAAATTTTTGTTGTATGTATACATAATATGTATTTTTGTTATAATCCTGTCCTGACCAACCTGGTCTCTGCATCGGTGACTATTTCAAACGCTTCTACACACTAGTGGAGTATTAGAGTAGGGTACAGCACTACACATTCCTAGGGCACACTTACACAGGGTCTTGAAAGATGAGATGGCCATCACATTTTGAGAGAGCCTAATCTGGAACATTTACAGTTTATATAAAAGTGCAAAAAAAAAAACCCACAAAAAAATAAAAAAAAACCAAAAAAAAACAAAAATAGTTGTGGTTTTACTTTTCTTCTCTCTCTATTGTTCCTGTATTTTAGAATTGTAATGTTTTATTTTTAATATGTTTTATTGTATTTTCAGCCGACCGGGCGATACTGCGAATTAGATTATCCAAGTTGCATCCCCCGATTGGGTTTCCAGGCTCCTCCTGAGATACCAGCATACTTGGCTCGGTCACCTCTAGAGAAGTCCTCCCCTGGTCTCCTCCAATCGATCGGTTTCTCCCCGCAGGCAAGACAGCACAGGACCAACCTCTGGATCAGCAGGCCCCAGGACTCCTGGGCCTACTTCTGTAGTAACAAAGCCTCGGGCCAGTCGGCCCCGAGACAGCAGAGCTGCCACGGTACACACTGGGCCAGGAGGGCCTCCAGGTCGGGAACAATGAACCCCGACCAAATGGCGCCTGTACCTTAAGAACCCTTACCCAGAATGCACGGTGAGCGAACCACTTCCACCGGGTTATTTCTGAGTAAAAGGGGTACTCAATAGATCCAGCCTGTTGCATTTCCAACATTTAACGGTGGCCAAAGCGACACCCACGGCCAAGTGGAAATTGACACAACCCAGCTGAACTGGTACAAATGCCAGGAAATTTACCCTAATTAGTCTGAGCTATATTACAGCTTCAGACAACTTAAATTTACATAGATAGCACCTGCTCATCAGGAGCAGGGTGCTACATATGTATACATACACCAAAAATTTTGTTGTATGTATACAATGATAATAAAGTATATCTATCTACTCTTTAAACAGGAGGGACAATAAAAGCGGGTGTACCAGGGAGGACATATGGAAAATGCCTCTCATGCAGCCGGCTTACTGCATTTGCATTTGGAAGGTGGGCCATAGCACCGTCTGGAAACAGAAGAGCTGTGGCGATCTCTTCCTGGAATTTTAGGAAGGATCCAGTTCATCTTGTATAGCACAAAAGCATTCAGCAGAGCCAATTGGAATAAATATACAGACAATTTTTTATACCAGCGTCTGGCCTTACAGGCAATTAGGTACGGTGCCAAAAACTGGTCATTGAGGTCCACTCCTCCCATGTTAAGGTTGTATTCGTGGACACAGAGGGGATTCTCCACAACACCAGTCGCCGTAGGAATTTGGACTGTCGCATCTGCATGAAGGGAGGATAGAACGTAAACATTCCGTGACTCCCTCCACTTTACTGCTAACAAATTATTATATTTCAAGCAGGCTCTCTCCCCTGTCTAAGTCGGGACTCTACAAGCCGTTGGGGGAAGCCCCGGCGATTAGATCGCACGGTGCCACATGCGCCAATTCCACAATCAAAAAGGTGACTAAAAAGTGGCACGCTTGTGTAATAATTGTCCACGTACAAGTGGTACCCCTTTCCGAATAAGGGTGACACCATGTCCCACACAATCTTACCAGCACTCCCTATGTAGTCTGGGCTGTTCTCTGGCTCCATGTGACTATCTCTTCCCTCGTAAACCATAAAACTATATGTATAGCCTGTTGTCCTGTCACAGAGCTTATACATCTTGACCCCATATCTGGAACGCTTGCTGGGAAGATACTGTTTGATAGACAAGCGGCAAAAAACTTAATTAGGGACTCATCAATGCAGACAACTTGATCTGGAGTAAACAAGGCTGCAAACTGCTGGTTGAAGTGGTTTACGAAGGGCCGAATTTTGTGGAGCCAATCGTATCCAGCGTCACCCCGAGGATGACAGAGTTCATTGTCATTGAAATGCATGAACCGCAAGATCTGCTCGTATCGTGTCCTGATCATGGAGGCAGCGAACACGGGATATGGTGAATTGGGTCAGTGGACCAATATGTCCGCAACTCACTCTTTTTGGTTATGCCCATGAGGAAGGATAGGCCCAGGAAGGTCTTAAATTCAGAAACCGTAATAGGTTTCCAATCTCTGGTAAGGGTCAACTGGGGATTAGCGGCGATGAATTGACAAGCATACAAATTGCTTTGGTCCACAATAGATCTATAGAGATCTTCCGTGAAAAACAGCGAATAAAAATCAAGTGACGTAAAATCAACTGTATCCACCTGAATTCCGGGTTGGCCAGTGAATGGGGGAAGTACGGGTGCTGCAGAAGTGGTGGGCTCCCAATTCGAATTGGCAAATGCAGCAGGAAGGGCACCATGGACTCGACGGGCCTGTGTTTGTCTTCTTCTTGGTGGCTGCGGAACACTACTTGTGCTAGCCACCTCACCAGCTTGAACTGCACTTATTGGACTCCCTACGTCACCAAGTGTTACTGCAGTGCTGGATGGACGACCAGGATGTACTAGGCCGCTGGTGCTTGCCAGTTCACCAGAAGGATGAGTGGCAATAGTACTGGCTCTCTGCGCTATACGAGAGCCCTGCGGTTCTTGCACCTCAACAACAGCAGAAGAACGGGGTCGGGTATGCCTGACCTTGGCAGGGACCACTACTCCGTCGTCAGAGCTATCTGTCAGGGTGCCTCTGCTGTTTACTGGTTCATATTCTGAGCCAGAATCGGACAGATGGGTGACTGCCTCTTCATTCTCATCTGTCAGGCTCAGAAACGTGTAGGCCCCTTCACTAGTGTACCTTCGATTGGACATTTTGGCCTCTAAATTTACTGGTACACTAGTGAGACTCAAAGGAAAAAAGACCACCTGACTGTCAGCATTTGCTTCAAACGCTACCAAAAAAACTGTTATGCCACGTACACATGGTCGCACATTCCGACAACAAAATCCATGTTTTTTTTCCAACTGATGTTGGCTCAAACTTGTCTTGCATACACACGGTCAACAAATCTTGTCGGAAATTCCGAACGTCAAGAACGCGGTGACATACAACACGTACGACGAGCCGAGAAAAGTGAAGTTCAATAGCCAGTGCGGCTCTTCTGTTTGATTCCGAGCATGCATGGAACTTTGTGCATCGGAATTGTGTACACACGATCGCAATTTACGACAACAGATTTTGTTGTCGGAAAATTTGAGATCCAGATCTCAAATTTTGTGTGACGGAAATTCCGATAGAAAATGTCCGATGGAGCCAACACGGTCGGAATTTCCGACAACAAGCTCCCATCGAAACATTTTCCGTCGTAAAATCCTATCGTGTGTACAGGGCATTAGCATTCGTAGGGATTAGGCCTGACTCTGCGAATGCTGCAATTATGTATTTTGTGTTTTGAAAGGGACAGTGATCGATTGATACTGTACTTGGGTGGGCTGGGCTGGACGGAGGAGCTAAACGCAGGTGCTAGCAGGTATCTGGGCTGATCCCACTAACACTGCGTTTTTGGAAACCCTAAATTACTGGGGGCGCTAGTATAGATCTGATCAGATCAGATATTGATCCATTCAGACACTCAACTACTAAGGGAGGTGTATGGTGCGTGCGTGGGTGTTAGCGCTACTGGCACTAATCTGACGCTGCCTGGGGCGATGCAGACCCTGACTGACGCTAAAACCTAACTGATATCACCCGCCGGGTGCTCAGGGGGTTAAATCTTTATTTAGTTAAGATACGCGGGAGCTCTGACGCTATAAAAAAATAACTAGCTAACCAGCGTCACCCGTGACACTACAACGGTGATCACTGGTGACAGGGGGTGATCAAGGGGTTAAACCTTGCTTAGTACCCTAACACTGATTATTGTCACAAATTACACCAGTACAGTGATCAAAAAAAAATATGAACACTGCACTGGGTGACACAGTGACAGGGAGTGAAGGGGTTAACTGGGGGGGCAATCAGGGGGTGACAAGTGTGCCTACGTGTACTGTGTCAGTGCAGTGTTGGTGCAACTTACTCTGAGATGTCTTCTCTCCTCTCACTGGAATGGAAAAGAGTTCCACGAGGGGAGATGACATCACTTCCCCTGCCTGTGTTTACACTTACACAGGCAGGGGAGGATTTCATTCGCCAGAACCGATCACCAGGTCAAGGCCTGAAATAATTGGCCTGGGCCTGGAGACTGATCGGTTCTGAAGCGGCTAGTCCGGAACCGGTTAAATGGTGCAATATTGTCATTTTAGGTTTCTAGCCTCCAGATAGAATCAATTCAGAAACTTAATCAGAGTTATAAGTGTATAGTACATCTGCTATTAGCCGCTGATATCTGACAAACTTGGCAGGGTGGTGCACTAATAAAATCTGAGATTAATGTGCTCATGATATTGAATCTTATCGATGATACTAACCAATGATCACTGTCAGTAGACTTGCTGAAACTCTGTAACCCTCGGCTTATGAAAAAAAAAGCAGGCGGCTGAATTCTGCCCTTGTTATATTATCACAGATATGTGAACAAGCAGGAGATCATTTGATTGACACTGATCATGCTGAGATGGCCTAAAGACTTTGGTAAACATGGGGTTAAGTTAATGGAAAGCATGCACAGACATACCATACACAGTGAGATTGTAGGTTTTCTCATCTTTACTTTTGTCAGTAAAAGTTATAGTTCCAGCATACATTCCACTGTCCTCCAGTCTCAGCTCTCCAATCCTCAGTGATCTTCCATTGTCCAGGATCTCCAGCCTTCCTTCAAATTTATCCTGAATTACAGTAAGCTGATTATTTATATAAGATGCCATTATGTAGGTTTGGAAGTTCCAGTAGACATGTTGTACAGAATGTGATGAATCCACAGATGGTGACAGAAGGATGGACTGGTTTAAAAGGCCATTCACTCTGATAGGGACAACTTCTCCTCCTGTAAAGACAAAAAAGAGCTAGAGGTTTAAAGGTGAACAATTTTTTCTAGATCTTAAAGCGGTGTTCCGCCCAAAAAAAAAAAAAAAAAAATTAAAAGCCAGAAGCTACACATTCTGTAGCTGCTGGCTTTTAACAATAGGACACATACCTGTCCTGGAGTCCAGCGATGTCGGCACCGCAGCTGATGTTTCCATTAGCTGTCGGGTGCATGCCGCCACCATTGCGGGTAAGGGTACCCAGCAATGTAGCCTTACGGCTTCACGCTGGGAACCCTACTGCACATGCGCAAGGCCCTGCTCCTCTCTCCTACTGGCCCGGCGACAGAGAGAGGAGGAGGGAGGAGGAGGGTGCCCCGTGGTGATGTCATGGGCCGTGGCCCGGACTCCCGGAGGTGGGTACAGGATACCTGTCAAAGGTATCTTGTCTCCCCTCCCCCCAGAAAGGTGCCAATTGTGGCACCGGAGGGGGAGAGGAGACAAATGAGCGGAAGTTCCACTTTTGGGTGGAACTCCACTTTAAATGGTAGATGCTAACAACCCCCACTGATAACAATTGGAGAGTTTAAATGTAGAACATCCAACCCTAAAACATAAGTGTAAGAACCGTTGTCAAGTTTTTATTGCCGATTGTGACCCTTTTGGGATTTCCCTTCATCTCCTGTCCTAGAAATAAAAAAGCGTAAGTAGGACAAAATCTCAATGTAAATTCTAGGTCACCCTAGAAGCACAGTTTGTAGGGGGGTAGGCAGGTTATGGTGACAGGTTGGTCATCACGCCCAGTGGCGTAGCGCGGGGGGTGCAGGGGGTGTCATGGCCCCGGGCGCAACATTTAGGGGGGCGCCAGTATGTGTCTCCTCCTAATTTTAAATTCCTGTGTCCCCGGGCTCCGGCCGCCATGTTCAGTGTCCGGCGCCCTGTTGGGCGTATGGGGGTCATGTGAGGTGTAGAGCTGGCCTATCCTCGATCACTCCTGAAGTCCCGCCTCCGCACATGACCCCATAACTCCCAATCACAGTGCACTGCGCCAGAAACTGAATATGGCAGCTAGAGCGCGGGGGAGAGAAGCAATGTGAGCCGGCGCTGTCTTCTCCTCCTCCTCCTCCTCCTCCGGACTGATGCAGGCCAGCCAGACACGAAGGTGAGTGAGACTCCCTTGTGACAGTCGTGTTACTGGCCCCGGGGGGGGGGGGGAGAGAAAGTCAGTTATTGTAGTATGGTGGGTAGTTAGTGTAGTATGGTGGGTCAGTTATTGTAGTATGGTGGGTAGTTAGTGTAGTATGGTGGGTCAGTTATTGTAGTATGGTGGGTAGTTAGTGTAGTATGGTGGATCAGTTATTGTAGTATAGTGGGTAGTTAGTGTAGTATGGTGGGTAGTTAGTGTAGTATGGTGTGTCAGTTATTGTAGTATGGTGGGTAGTTAGTGTAGTATGGTGGTCAGTTAGTGTAGTATGGTGGGTAGTTAGTGTAGTATGGTGGGTAGTTAGTGTAGTATGGTGGGTAGTTAGTGTAGTATGGTGGGTCAGTTATTGTAGTATGGTGGGTAGTTAGTGTAGTATGGTGGTCAGTTAGTGTAGTATGGTGGTCAGTTATTGTAGTATGGTGGGTAGTTAGTGTAGTATGGTGGGTAGTTAGTGTAGTATGGTGGGTAGTTAGTGTAGTATGGTGGGTAGTTAGTGTAGTATGGTGGTCAGATAGTGTAGTATGGTGGGTAGTTAGTGTAGTATGGTGCGTCAGTTATTGTAGTATGGTGGGTAGTTAGTGTAGTATGGTGGTCAGTTAGTGTAGTATGGTGGTCAGTTAGTGTAGTATGGTGGGTAGTTAGTGTAGTATGGTGGTCAGTTAGTGTAGTATGGTGGGTAGTTAGTGTAGTATGGTGGGTAGTTAGTGTAGTATGGTGAGTCAGTTATTGTAGTATGGTGGGTATTTAGTGTAGTGTGGTGGTCAGTTAGTGTAGTATGGTGGTCAGTTAGTGTAGTATGGTGGGTAGTTAGTGTAGTATGGTGGGTAGTTAGTGTAGTATGGTGGTCAGTTAGTGTAGTATGGTGGGTAGTTAGTGTAGTATGGTGGGTTGTTAGTGTAGTATGGTGGTCAGTTAGTGTAGTATGGTGGGTATTTAGTGTAGTATGGTGGGTAGTTAGTGTAGTATGGTGGGTAGTTAGTGTAGTATGGTGGTCAGTTAGTGTAGTATGGTAGTCAGTTAGTGTAGTATGGTGGGTAGTTATTGTAGTATGGTGGGTAGTTAGTGTAGTATGGTGCGTCAGTTATTGTAGTATGGTGGGTAGTTAGTGTAGTATGGTGGTCAGTTAGTGTAGTATGGTGGGTAGTTAGTGTAGTATGGTGGTCAGATAGTGTAGTATGGTGGGTAGTTAGTGTAGTATGGTGGTCAGTTAGTGTAGTATGGTGCGTCAGTTATTGTAGTATGGTGGGTAGTTAGTGTAGTATAGTGGTCAGTTAGTGTAGTATGGTGGGTAGTTAGTGTAGTATGGTGGTCAGTTAGTGTAGTATAGTGGGTAGTTAGTGTAGTATGGTGGGTAGTTAGTGTAGTATGGTGGGTAGTTAGTGTAGTATGGTGGGTAGTTAGTGTAGTATGGTGGTCAGTTAGTGTAGTATGGTGGGTAGTTAGTGTAGTATGGTGGGTTGTTAGTGTAGTATGGTGGTCAGTTAGTGTAGTATGGTGGGTATTTAGTATAGTATGGTGGGTAGTTAGTGTAGTATGGTGGGTAGTTAGTGTAGTATGGTGGTCAGTTAGTGTAGTATGGTAGTCAGTTAGTGTAGTATGGTGGGTAGTTATTGTAGTATGGTGGGTAGTTAGTGTAGTATGGTGCGTCAGTTATTGTAGTATGGTGGGTAGTTAGTGTAGTATGGTGGTCAGTTAGTGTAGTATGGTGGTGTAGTTAGTGTAGTATGGTGGGTAGTTAGTGTAGTATGGTGGTCAGTTAGTGTAGTATGGTGGTCAGTTATTGTAGTATGGTGGGTAGTTAGTGTAGTATGGTGGGTAGTTAGTGTAGTATGGTGGTCAGTTAGTGTAGTATGGTGGGTATTTAGTGTAGTATGGTGGGTAGTTATTGTAGTATGGTGGGTAGTTAGTGTAGTATGGTGGTCAGTTAGTGTAGTATGGTAGTCAGTTAGTGTAGTATGGTGGGTAGTTATTGTAGTATGGTGGGTAGTTAGTGTAGTATGGTGCGTCAGTTATTGTAGTATGGTGGGTAGTTAGTGTAGTATGGTGGTCAGTTAGTGTAGTATGGTGGGTAGTTAGTGTAGTATGGTGGGTAGTTAGTGTAGTATGGTGGGTAGTTAGTGTAGTATGGTGGGTAGTTAGTGTAGTATGGTGGTCAGTTAGTGTAGTATGGTGGGTAGTTAGTGTAGTATGGTGCGTCAGTTATTGTAGTATGGTGGGTAATTAGTGTAGTATTGTGGTCAGTTAGTGTAGTATAGTGGGTAGTTAGTGTAGTATGGTGGGTAGTTAGTGTAGTATGGTGGGTAGTTAGTGTAGTATGGTGGTCAGTTAGTGTAGTATGGTGCGTCAGTTAGTGTAGTATGGTGGGTAGTTAGTGTAGTATGGTGGGTAGTTAGTGTAGTATGGTGGGTAGTTAGTGTAGTATGGTGGGTAGTTAGTGTAGTATGGTGGTCAGTTAGTGTAGTATGGTGGGTCAGTTAGTGTAGTATGGTGGGTAGTTAGTGTAGTATGGTGGTCAGTTAGTGTAGTATGGTGGGTAGTTAGTGTAGTATGGTGGGTAGTTAGTGTAGTATGGTGGGTAGTTAGTGTAGTATGGTCAGTGTTGAAATCAAGTAGGTTAGTGTAGTGGTCAGTATAGGAATCGGGTAGGTCAGTACTATTGTATTTGAAGGGACTCGGGGAGTGCTAAAAGTCCACAGGTTAGGGGGGTGCAAATTATTTGCCTTGCCCCGGGTGCTGGCAACCCACGCTATGCCACTGATCACGCCCTCCTCCTTGGGGCGCCAAGCAAGTGTAACATGAGAGGCCTACCCCAGGGAGGGTTTTTCTTTGCTACGCCATGCACTTAGTACAGGGTCGATGCCATACACATGGTGTACCTTTACTTGAGCCACACTCATGACCCAGACAGATGGCTCAACATGAATGAACTAGTAAACTCTTCATGTATTACCACAGTTACTTGTGCATTTAGGAGGGATGGGTGGAAAAACAGAAGCTTGTTACCCTACACGGAAACCAAAATTCCAAAACTAAGACCCTATGGACAACTCCCCCCATCTTTGGACAGACCATCTCACCAAGCACTAAAGCCAAGAGTCTCGGAGTTATTTTTGACTCAGAAATGTCGATGGATGCACAAATAGGATCAGTAGTCAGCGGATCTCACCATCTCCTCCGCCTACTACGTAGACTCATCCCATTCGTGCCAGAAGAGGACAAAGCAGCAGTAGTTGGAACTATCATCAATTCCAGACTCGACTACGCAAACTCCCTCTACATAGGACTACCCCAATATCAGCTTGCGCGCTTACAACTCATTCAAAACACGGCGGCAAGACTGTTAACAGGAAAAAAAAACTGGGAATCCACCTCCCCTTCCCTGAGGAGCCTACATTGGCTAACCGTAAAGAATCGGATAACCTTCAAGACCCTCTGCCTCACCCACAAATGCATATACGGAAACGCTCCTCACTACCTATGCGAGAAAATAAAACGCTACACACCGAATCGCAGTCTTTGATCCTCTAGCCATAACCTCCTCCTCATTCCAAAAACCTGCTACAAAACAAAGGGAGAACAAAGATTCGCAGTCCAAGGACCACGGCTATTGAACGCGCTACCTACTCACATCCGCATGGAAGAAAACCATCAGGCCTTCAGAAAGAAACTCAAGACCTACCTCTTCTGAGAAGCTTGACAACACAGGCCGGATCCAGCGCCTTGGGGCGATTCAGTTCGCAAATGCAGCGCTATACAAATCATTCATTCATTCATTCATTCATTATGCCGCGTACACACAAGCGGACTTTACGGCAGACTTTGTCCTGCGGACGTTTGGGAGGACTTTACGACGGACTTTCCAAATGAACGGACTTGCCTACACACGATCAACCAAAGTCCGACGGATTCGTACGCGATGACTTACGACTGGACTAAAATAAGGAAGTTCATAGCCAGTAGCCAATAGCTGCCCTAGCGTCGGTTTTTGTCCGTCGGACTAGCATACAGACGAGCGGACTTTTCGACCGGACTCAAGTCCGTCGAAAAGATTTGAAACAGGTTTAATTTCTAGGTCCGTCGAACTTTTGGGGAAAAAAAGTCCGCTGGAGCCCACACACGATCGAATTGTCCGACGGACTTTGGTCCGCCGAACCAAGTATGCCGTAAAGTGCCCCATCCCCAAGTCAATTTAATGAAAAAGCGAACATTGGACCACAGTCCATGGACTTTATAGGCACCAGTGCACCAAGCTAAATTATCTTAAAAATATACAGTCTTTATTAATGCACTCTTAAAAGTCTCTATTGTATATTTGTTAGGCTGCTAGCGAAAATCTTGTTACATTTGGTAACCTCTTGCTTGTATTTCACGCTGTCATACCCCAATGTACTTAGTGACCCAAGCTGTGGACTATTTGTGCCGGTTACTTGCACTGCACCCCTTTAGTAACTTCAAACCAGGCAAAGGCAAAGTTTCAAAAGCTTTACGTTACTTAAAGAATAAATTAACATGATCACAGCGACAATGGGCAGTCCAAGATAGTGCAGACATTCCCTAACATCCCTGGTCCTTAACTCAGGCTTGTGGCTGCCCCAGCATACCTACTAGGGATGAGCCGAACACCCCCCGGTTTGGTTCACACCAGAACTTGCGAACAGGCAAAAAATTTGTGCAAATACTGTTAAAGTCTATGGGACACGAACATGAAAAATCAAAAGTGCAAATTTTAAAGGCTTATATGCAAGTTATTGTCATAAAAAGTGTTTGGGGACCCGGGTCCTGCCCCAGGGGACACGTAACAATGCAAAAAGAGTTTTAAAAACAGATTTTTTTGCAGCAGTGAACTTAATAATGCTTAAAGTAAAACAATAAAAATGAAAATATCGTGCCTGGGGTGTCCTTAGTATGCCTGTAAAGTAGCGCATCTTCCCTGTGTTTAGAACAGTACCACAGCAAAATGACATTTCTAAAGGAAAAAATGTAATTTAAAAACTGCTTGCGGCTGTAATGAATTGTCAGATCCCGGCAATACAGATAAAAATCATTGAGAAAAACGGTATTGGTCCCCCCCCCCCCCCAAGTCCATTACAAGGCCCTTTGGGTCCTGTATGAATATAAAGGGGAACCCCACACCAAAAAAAAAAAAAACATTGCGCTGGGGTCCCCCCAAAAATCCATATCAGGCCCTTCAGGTCTGGTATGGATATTAAGGGAAACCCCGAGCCAAAAAAAAAGGCGTAGGGCCCCCCCCCAAATCCATACCAGACCCTTATCCGAGCAACGCAACCTGGCAGGCCGCAGGAAAGGATGGGGGAACGAGAGAGCGCCCCCCGTCCTGAACCGTATCAGGCCACATGCCCTCAACATGTTGATGGGGACAAGGCCCCCCCCCCCAACCCTTGCCCGGTGGTTGTGGGGGTCTGGGGTCTCCTCGATGTCCATTCATCTTCGATCACAGCGTCCGACGGACCGAGAAAAAAAAAATTGGCACAGTATTCCCCTTAATATCCATACCAGACCCAGAGGTTACATAGTGTGGGGCGTGGACTTAGCCCCCTGAGCCATGATTGGCCAAAGGCACCCTGCCTTTATATATATATATATATCTAGATATCTCTCTCTCTCTCTCTCTCTCTCTCTCTCTATATATATATATATATATATATATATCTATATAGATATAGATATATATATATATATATCTATATCTATATATATATATATACACACACATACACACACACGCTCTTGCATGTTTGAGCTAATGCAATAGGCTGCTCACACCTATGCCCATGGCCAAATTTGTTACACTGTTAACACTAAGCACTCCAGACTCAATTACTTGTTACAGAACAGCACTCCCCAGGTGTGTAGCATTTAGGAACAAGTACCGCAAAGCTTGCACTTCTAATGCAAACAGCTTAAGACTGAAGCTGAAGCATGTATCATATATGTGAACTCTTTAACTCATTACGATGTGTTTTGGCTCCAAGTTATTTTTTTGTTAGGCTTCTGGTGCAATGGCTATAAAAAAGATTCTCTACCCCAGTCCATGCTACCACAGGCAGTGCACAGACTCATCTTCTGCACTGAAATGTCACAGGACTGTGCTGAAATGATTAGGAGGCGTGCCTGGTTACGCAATCTTCATCCCTCTCCGGTCCCTGTGGTTGTCGGAGGCTGATGGTGAAGCGCACGCCAGCTACCACACACAGACCGGAGCTTCCATACTAGACAAATGGTATAGCCTCAGTGCCGGGCGAGGGCACTTTCTAATGTAAGCAGCCATTTGGATTTTTAATCATTTTTTGAATAAATGGGATTATACTATTTTGGACCTTCTTGTATCCTTCTATATATTGCCTGACGTTCTACTGGGGGAGAGGAAGAGGTTACCCACAAGGCTTATCCACGCCATGGTAGCAAGCCATTTCTTGCTAAAGGCTATAACTGACCTTTTTTTAATTAAAAAGGTCAACATCTTCTGGTAAGCGGACATCCACTTACAGAGCACTTAGGGTGTGTTACACAGCTGGTGAAAGTCGTCTATTCACACAGAGGAAGATTCACCTAGATTCATTTTATTCATTTTGTGTATTTTGCTACAGCGGAAGATTAATGCATATTGATTTGCACCATTTTTAATTGCATGTGGACTTTATTTTAGCATATTTTCTATTAACGTTTTTTCATCATTAGAAATTTCATACTGTTCTTCACAAAGATATTATTTTGCTATATATGCAGAGATTGGATGGCTGTCATTCTCTTGTAATATGCAAGTTTGATACATATATTTTCATTTTCTATTTTTTTGTGTATGGTATACTGTAGTGTTCACATTCAGGTTGTTTGAGCATAATTATCTAGATGCTATTTAGCCCACTGTTTATATTGTTTTAGCGCTCCCCATTACATATACTCTTCCATTAGGTGCTGAAACTTTGGTTTAGATTTAGAACATAATCCTTTGGCTTTGGCTTTTACTTGTTAATAGATGTGTATATGTACATATGTGTTCTAATTTTTATAGAAGCAAGATAGGTGCGATGTAATAGGTGTGACATACTCAAGATTAAAAGCTCTGCCATTAATACTATGTTACTAATCCTATCTCTACCAGTGTGCCCCAATCACAGCACCTCCACAAACCCTGTACCCCCATCAAAGCTCCATCATACTACCCTCCTGCCAACTCCACCATGAACACTGCCTATTCAAATCTCCACCAAGTAATCACCTAATCACAGCTCCATGTCCACAGTACTAGGCCCCACTTTCTTCTTATGTTGGCTCCAAGCCAACATAAGGCAGGGACACTATTTTACTAAGTGGTTGACCACCCTTTGCAAATCTAAACTCTCTATAGCAGTGAGAACAGAGAAATCATTACTGATACTCAAGTCTCGCTGTTGTCTGGGGCAGTGGTTAAAGGGTATGCTCACAATGGGCACACTTGAACTGAACCATGCCTGAGTTTGAATGTTCTCCCTCCCAACTCCTTCACTGGTCTGTGCTCATACAGTGCTTTAACCACTTGACCACTGGGCACTTAAACCCCCTTCCTAACCAGACCAATTTTCAGCTTTCGGTGCTCTCACACTTTGAATGACAATTACTCAGTCATACAACACTTTACTCATATGAAATTTTTATCCTTTTTTTCACACAAATAGAGCTTTCTTTTGGTGGTATTTAATCACCGTTGGGTTTTTTATTTTTTGCGCTATAAAAGAAAAAAGACTGAAAATTTGGTAAAAAAATGAATTTTTCTTTGTTTCTGTTATAAAATTTAGCAAATTAGTAATTTTTCTTCGTAAATTTTGGCCAAAATTTATACCGCTACATATCTTTGGTAAAAATAAGTACAACTTGGTGTATATTATTTGGTCTTTGTGAATGTTAGAGAGTCCAAAAGCTACGGTGCCAATATCTGAAAATTGATCACACCTGAATTACTGACGGCCTATCTAATTTCTTGAGACCCTAACATGCCAGAAAAGTACAAATACCCCTCAAATGACCCCTTTTTGGAAAGAAGACATTCCAAGGTATTTAGAAAGATGCATGGTGAGTTTTTTTGAAATTGTCATCTTTTCCCACAATTCTTTGCAAAATCAAGATTTTTTTTTTCTTTTTTTTTTTTTCACAAAATTGTCATATTAGAAGGTTATTTCTCACACACAGCATATGCATACCACAAATTACACCCCAAAACACATTCTGCTATTACTCCCGAGTATGGCGATACCACATATGTGAGACTTTTACACAGCGTGGCCACATACAGAGGCCCAACATGCAGGGGAGCACCTTCAGGCGTTCTGGAGCACCCATGCCAATTTTGACATTTCTCTCCTACATGTAAAAATCATAATTTATTTGCTAGAAAATTACATAGAACCCCAAAACATTATATATATTTTTTTTAGCAAAGACCCTAGAGAATACAATGGCGGTTGTTGCAACTTTTTATCTCGCACGGTATTTGTGCAGCAATTTTTCGAACGCGTTTTTTTGGGGAAAGAAACAGTTTTGTGCTTTAAAAAAAAAAAACAGTAAAGTTAGCCCAATGTTTTTGCATAATGTGAAAGATGAAGTTACGCCGAGTAAATATATACCCAACATGTCACCCTTCAAAATCTCGTGGAATGGTGCCAAACGTCGCTACTTAAAAATCTCCATAGGTGACGATTTAAAATTTTTTCCTGGTTACATGTTTTGAGTTACAGAGGAGGTCTAGGGCCAAAATTATTGCTCTCGCTCTACCGATCGCAGCGATACCTCACATGTGTGGTTTAAACACCGTTTTCATATGTGGGCGGGACTTACGTATGTGTTCGCTTCTGCATGCGAGCACACGGACATGGGCGCTTTAAAATTTTTTTTTTTTTTTATTGTTTATTTTACTTTATTTATTTTAGTTTGACACTTTTTCCCCCCAAAAAAATTTGTAAACATCCTTGTAATAGGAATATGGCATGACAGGTCCTCTTTACAGTGAGATATGGGGTCAATAAGACCCCACATCTCACCTCTAGGCTGGGAAGCCTGAAATAATAATAAAAAAAAACGATCTTGGCTTCGATCGTAGCGGTGAGTCGGTAGAAGCACCGGAGGGTGGCGGGAAGAGGGGGGCGTCCACTCTCGCCTCCCATAAGAACGATCAAGCAGTGGAACAGCAGCTATGATCATTCCTATGGTGTAGAAAATCGCCGGCTGAAAAAGCTGATATCTGAATGATGCCTGTAGCTGCACCCATCATTCAGATATACCCGCTCAAAGTCAAGGACGTCATATGACTGTGGGCGGGAACTGGTTAAAAATTGCAGAGTATTGCGGGGTATATTGCAGAGTATTGCGGGGTATATTGCAGAGTATTGCGGGGTATATTGCAGAGTAGTGCCCGGGTATATTGCAGAGTAGTGCCCGGGTATATTGCAGAGTAGTGCCCGGGTATATTGCAGAGTAGTGCCCGGGTATATTGCAGAGTAGTGCCCGGGTATATTGCAGAGTAGTGCCCGGGTATATTGCAGAGTAGTGCCCGGGTATATTGCAGAGTAGTGCCGGGTATATTGCAGAGTAGTGCCGGGTATATTGCAGAGTAGTGCCCGGGTATAGTGCAGAGTATTGCAGGGTATATTGCAGAGTAGTGCCCGGGTATAGTGCAGAGTATTGCAGGGTATATTGCAGAGTAGTGCCCGGGTATAATGCAGAGTATTGCAGGGTGTTATGCAGAGTATTGCAGGGTGTTATGCAGAGTATTGCAGGGTGTTATGCAGAGTATTGCAGGGTGTTATGCAGAGTATTGCAGGGTGTTATGCAGAGTATTGCAGGGTGTTATGCAGAGTATTGCAGGGTTGGCTGAGCATGGAGGGATGGATGGATGTGACTGCAAATGTCACTGAGCACCGCTGTGGGCACTACACATGCAGCCCACAACGGTGCTGCCATCCGATCCCTCCCCCTCTCCCCTCGCACTGTACCGATCGGTACAGAGAGGGGAGGGAGGAACCGGCGTCATCAGATGACGCCGGTCTGTTGACATGTGATCGCTCCGTCATTTGACGGAGCGATCACATGGTAAACGGCCGCGATCAGCGGCCGTTTACCGTGATCCGTGATGCGCCGGGTCCTCTGGACCCGGCGGTCACGGAAGTTCTCGGGTGCGCGCCCCAGGGGGCGCGCGAGAGCAGTATTCTGGGAGGACACCCATGGACGTCCACCCAGAACTAGCCGACCGCGCTGCAGTCGTCTTTCGGCTATGGCCCGGTCGGCAAGTGGTTAAAGGAAGTGTTCCTGGGCATGCCTACAGCATCACCCCTGCCAACTAAACTACAGGAACCTCTTCTTCCGTGCTCAGTGATCTATAGAGAATTTGCTCATACTGAAAGAACCGTAGCAGACCACAAATGAACCATGCCCCAGACCACTTCTTCCAAGCGATTGAAGGCATTGTTCGCTTTTCAGTTCCTGCGGACAGTTTGGAACACTCTCACTAAACAAACAAATCAGGCAAAGCAAGTGAACCTTGTCCTGGTATAGTTAAAACTGCAGAAGTGATTACACCAAGAGTAACGCCAGTTTTTGTCCCAACAGTATGTTTTCACTGCTGTTCCAGGCATTCTACGGCACGTGTCAAACACAAGGCTGAATCCGGCATGCCAGGTCATTTCATGTGTCCCTAGCACCACTCCTGCAGCTTTGGCACCCCCCCCCCCCCTTGTCTCAGCAGTGAGAATAGTTCTTAACCACTTCAATACAGGACACTTATACACCTTCTTGCCCAGACCAATTTTCAGCTTTCAGTGCTGTCGCAGTTTGAATGACAATTGCGCGGTCATGCTAAACTGTACCCAAACTACATTTTTATCATTTTGTTCCCACAAATAGAGCTTTTTTTTGGTGGTATTTGATCACCTCTGCCTTTTTTATTTTTTGCTAAACAAATAAAAAAGTCCGAAAATTTTGAAAAAAAAATAAAAGTTTTGCTTTTGTTTCCATTAAAGAATTTTGTAAATAAGTAAGTTTTCTCTTTCACTGATGGGCACTGATAATGCGGCACTGACAGGCACTGATAAGGTGGCACCGATGAGCGGGCACCAATGAGCGGGCACTGACAATGGGCACTGATATGCGGCACTGATGGGCACTGGTAGGCGGCACTGATGGGCACTCATGGGTGGCACTGGCTGGCACTGATAGGCGACACTGATGGGCACTGAAAGGCTGCAAAGATGGGTTCTTATGGGTGGCACTGATAGGCGGCACTGATGGGCACTGATAGGTGGCACTGCTGGGCACTGGAACTGATATGAGGCACTGATAGGCATCCCTGGTGGCACTGGCAGTGATAGGCATTGTGAGTGGGCACTGATTGGCAGCTGCCTGGGCATTGATTGGCAGCTGCCTGGGCACAGATTAGTATTTCCCTGGGGGTCTAGGGGGCATACCTGGTGGTCCAGTGTGGTGGCCATCCTGATGGTCCTGGTCAACTTCCCTGTTGGTCCTGGGCGGGATCCGAGGGGGGGCTGTGCTGATAAACAATCAGCACAGACCCCCACTGTTAGGAGAGCAGCCAATCGGCTCTCCTCTACTCGCGTCTGTCAGAAGCGAGTGAGGAAAAGCCGATCACCGGCTCTTCCTATTTACATCGTGATCAGCCGTGATTGGGCACGGCTGATCACGTGGTAAAGAGTCTCCGTCAGAGACTCTTTACCTAGATCGGAGTTGCGGTGTGTCAGATTGACACACCGCAACAACAATCGCCGTGATGCTTGCCCCCGGGGGCGCGCAGCGGCTTAATATCCTGAGGACGTCATATGACGCCCAGTCGAGGTATTGAAACCACTTTGCCGCAGTCATTTTGCTATATGGCGGGTGGCAAGTGGTTAAAGATAGTGCTTATAGTGCAAAAAAAGTCCCAAAAAAGCAAAAAAAAAAACCTATAAATACACGCCAATCTTCTTCCTCGAAAAGTGCATGCAAAAGTCCCAAGCTGCAAGTATAATCCACTCTGTCACCAATAATGTGTCCAACCTCCACCTCCTCCTTATGGTTGCCACCTCATCCCTTTAAACCTGAACACATATTAATTACACAGGTTCTGTGGCTGATTAAGGTGGTAATTAAGCTCACTGTAATTCAAAGGTGTTCGGTCTTAAAGGGATGAGGTGGCAACTCTACTCCTCCTGACTCCAGCCCTCCTTTGGTCCTCCATCAGACCCTGCAATTTCTGCTTCCCAGCTCCACCCCCAGCCTCTTCCCGGCAGCAGCACAGGGTGAGGGGGTGCACAATGATGTAATGGAGGGTGGGAAACGCTTGACTTATGATGGTGGATGGGGGGGGGGGGGTGGGCAGGTGCTGGCCCTTTGAGGACAACCATAGTGCTGATGCAGCCTGCGAGGAAATTGAGTTTGACACCCCTATAGGTGCAGAGGAGGTGGTGGTTCAAGATAGCCAGGATTGATAATCACACACACCACGTTACAACACATCCTTATTCACCCCAGTTTCAAAATTTGCGACTTCCTTTGTCACAGGATAATTAATGAGGAGTGTAATGGCTCTCTTTTATAGTCCAGTGAGCTGGCAGATATTGCAAAACTAAAGTGGGAAATAGACTTGTAAACTGCCCAGTTAGGCTGCTTGGTTACTGGTAGGACTCACAAGACTAAACAGTTCCTGTTTTTGAGTGGCTAGGACAATGTTGAATAAAAGCCTAGAGCCAGTTTTTTCACAACTGCAGTATTGATTGCTAAATATCCTAAAGGGGAAAAAACAGAGTCCCTATTGTGGAAGCAATGCACACATAACTTATTTGGCAACTGCATGCAAACGATGCTGAGACAGTCTTCCTCTCTTCCATACTTAGCTCTACAAGCCAACACAAAAAAAGGGAAGTGGCTTTACAGTGCGTGTATCTTTTTTTTCCCTAAAGTACCATAGCTA
This sequence comes from Lithobates clamitans, assembly GCA_037952925.1. Classification (NCBI taxonomy): domain Eukaryota; kingdom Metazoa; phylum Chordata; class Amphibia; order Anura; family Ranidae; genus Lithobates; species Lithobates clamitans. The sequence continues at coordinate 1,873,726 of JBBGZY010000480.1, read as the reverse complement.
TCACAAAAATTACTAGAAAATTACCAGTAAATCTACATTTAAGTTAAGGTAAGTTATGGCCATTTGCTTTTCACATCTGCTGCTTCTTTTCTGCGTGTGAACTGCATCAGTGAAGGTTACACATAGCTGAGCAAACATTTCTATTTGCCGATTGGGAACATTTACTTAACCACTTAAGGACCAGCCTTCTTTTGAGATTTTAGGTGTTTACAAGTTTAAAACATTTTTTTTGCTAGAAAATTACTTAGAACCCCCAAACATTATATATTGTTTTTTTTCTAACACCCTATAGAATAAAATGGTGGTCATTGCAATACTTTTTTACACACCATATTTGCGCAGCGGTCTTACAAGCGCACTTTTAAAAAAAAAAAAATCACTTTTTAAAAAAAAAAAAAGCCGTAAAGTTAGCTCAATTTTTTTTATATTGTGAAAGACAATGTTATGCCGAGTAAATTTATACCCAACATGTCACGCTTCAAAATTGTGCCCGCTCGTGGAATGGTGTCAAACTTTTACCCTCAAAAAATACTCCATAGGCGATGTTTAAAGAATTCCACAGGTTGTATGTTTTGAGTTACAGAGGAGGTCTAGGGCTAGAATTATTGCTCTTACTCTAACGATCGTGGCGATACCAGACATGTTTGGTTTGACCACCGTTTTCATATACGGGCGCTACTCACGAATTGTGTCACTTTCTTTCCTATTACAAGGAATGTAAACATCCCTTGTAATAGAAAAAAAGCATGACAGGTCCTCTTAAATATGAGATCTGGGGTCAAAAAGACCTCAGATCTCATATTTGGACTTAAATGCAATGAAAAAAAAAAAAAATTGTCATTTGAAAAAATGACAACAGAAAAATGTGCCTTTAAGACGTATGGGAGGAAGTGACGTTTTGATGTCGCTTCTGCCCTGCTATAGTATGGAGACGGGTGGGGGCCATCTTCCCCTCAGTCGTCTCCATACACTGACAGGCCTGATCGCCTTCGCTGCTGCAGACGGCTCCGGAAATCGGCGGAGGGCGCAGGAGAGCGGCGGGGGGTGGTGGCACCTCTCCCGCCACCGATAATGGTGATCTTGTGGTGAAGCTGCCGCAGAGACCACTATTATCGTAAGCAGAACCGCCGGCTCTAAGGATGGATACCTGGGTTGTGGCAGCAGCTGCTTCCGTTACCGAGATATCCATCTTCAAACTGCCGATGTATATGTACATAAGCCGGTCGGTAAGTGGTGACGTTGCATCCCATGCACTGGCTAGTTTCCTGCTAGAGATTCAAAAGTAGGGTTGCCACCTTTTCATCAAGTCAAACCCGAACACTTTAACCACTTCAGCCCCGGAAGAATTTACCCTCTTCCTGACCAGGCCATTTTTGCGATACGGCACTGCGTCGCTTTAACTGACAATTGCGCGGTCGTGCGACGTTGTACCCAAACAAAATTTATGTCCTTTTTTCCCCACAAATAGAGCTTTCTTTTGGGGTATTTGATAACCTCTGCGGTTTTTATTTTTTGCTTTATAAACAAAAGTGCCACAGCCACCTTACATCAGATGTGACACCAGAGCCCCCTTACATCAGATGTGACACCAGAGCCCCCCCCCCTTACATCAGATGTGACATTAGCGCCCCCCTTACATCAGATGTGACATCAGAGCCCCCTCCTTACATCAGATGTGACATTAGAGCCTCCCCCTTACATCAGATGTGACATCAGAGCCCCCCTTACATCAGATGTGACACCAGAGCCCCCCCCTTACATCAGATGTGACACCAGAGCCCCCCCTTACATCAGATTTGACACCAGAGCCCCCCCTTACATCCTTACATCAGATGTGACACCAGAGCCCCCCCTTACATCAAATGTGACACCAGAGCCCCCCCTTACATCAGATGTGACACCAGAGCCCCCCCTTACATCAGATGTGACACACCAGTGCCCCCTTACATTAGACGTGACACCAAAGCCCCCCTTACATCAGATGTGACACCAGAGCCCCCCTTACATCAGATGTGACACCAGAGCCCCCCCTTACATCAGATGTGACACCAGAGCCCCCCCTTACATCAGATGTGACACACCAGTGCCCCCTTACATTAGACGTGACACCAAAGCCCCCCTTACATCAGATGTGACACCAGAGCCCCCCTTACATCAGATGTGACACCAGAGCCCCCCTTACATCAGATGTGACACCAGAGCCCCCCCTTACATCAGATGTGACACCAGAGCCCCCCCCCTACATCAGATGTGACACCAGAGCCCCCCTTACATCATATGTGACACCAGAGCCCCTCCTTACATGTATCGGCGGAGGGCGCAGGAGAGCGGCGGGGGGTGGTGGCACCTCTCCCGCCACCGATAATGGTGATCTTGTGGTGAAGCTGCCGCAGAGACCACTATTATCGTAAGCAGAACCGCCGGCTCTAAGGATGGATACCTGGGTTGTGGCAGCAGCTGCTTCCGTTACCGAGATATCCATCTTCAAACTGCCGATGTATATGTACATAAGCCGGTCGGTAAGTGGTGACGTTGCATCCCATGCACTGGCTAGTTTCCTGCTAGAGATTCAAAAGTAGGGTTGCCACCTTTTCATCAAGTCAAACCCGAACACTTTAACCACTTCAGCCCCGGAAGAATTTACCCTCTTCCTGACCAGGCCATTTTTGCGATACGGCACTGCGTCGCTTTAACTGACAATTGCGCGGTCGTGCGACGTTGTACCCAAACAAAATTTATGTCCTTTTTTTCCCACAAATAGAGCTTTATTTTGGGGTATTTGATAACCTCTGCGGTTTTTATTTTTTGCTCTATAAACAAAAGTGCCACAGCCACCTTACATCAGATGTGACACCAGAGCCCCCTTACATCAGATGTGACACCAGAGCCCCCCCCCTTACATCAGATGTGACATTAGCGCCCCCCCTTACATCAGATGTGACATCAGAGCCCCCTCCTTACATCAGATGTGACATCAGAGCCTCCCCCTTACATCAGATGTGACATCAGAGCCCCCCCTTACATCAGATGTGACACCAGAGCCCCCCCCTTACATCAGATGTGACACCAGAGCCCCCCCTTACATCAGATTTGACACCAGAGCCCCCCCTTACATCCTTACATCAGATGTGACACCAGAGCCCCCCTTACATCAAATGTGACACCAGAGCCCCCCCTTACATCAGATGTGACACCAGAGCCCCCCCTTACATCAGATGTGACACACCAGTGTCCCCTTACATTAGACGTGACACCAAAGCCCCCCTTACATCAGATGTGACACCAGAGCCCCCCTTACATCAGATGTGACACCAGAGCCCCCCCTTACATCAGATGTGACACCAGAGCCCCCCCCTACATCAGATGTGACACCAGAGCCCCCCTTACATCATATGTGACACCAGAGCCCCTCCTTACATCCTTACATCAGATGTGACACACCAGAGCCCCCCCCTTACATCCTTACATCAGATGTGACACACCAGAGCCCCCCTTACATCAGATGCGACACACCAGAGCCCCCCCCTTACATCAGATGTGACACACCAGAGCCCCCCCTTACATCAGACGTGACACACCAGAGCCCCCTTTACATCAGATGTGACACACCAGAGCCCCCCTTACATCAGATGTGACACCAGAGCCCCCCCCCGGTTTACATCAGATGTGACACCAGAGCCCCCCCTTGCATCAGATGTGACACCAGAGCCCCCTTTCCCCCTGTACTCATTAACTGCAAAGAAGTTCCTTATTTCTCTTTCCAGGCTCCACACACTCTGTGTTTGTTCCTCTGCAGTGCTGCTGAGACTTTTCAGTCAGTGCCGCTCTCTATTGCCCCCTGCAGCCTGGAGGGAGGAGAACACCTAATCCTCTCTCCAGCTATGAACCACGATCCTATCTGAATAATGTGTTCGGTTTTCAGGGGGGCTCAAAACTGGGCACATGATTCAAAACCCGGACTGTACGGGTGAATCCCTTACAGGTGGCATCCCTATTCAAAAGTTTGATCAATGTCATTTTTTTTCTATGAGAAATTTCAAGGTCTCACCACTCCCAAGCCACAAATGCCATATCTCGCTATGGGCCTGCTGGGCGCTGTAGCCCCCTATCCCCAATTCGTAAAATGCACACCAAAGCTAGGAGCCAGGACCTTAAACGGCTCTGCCTGACCCAAGGTGGTTGCTAGAATCACATGAGGGGACAGCAACCAATGGGATGGCTTCCTCAGTGTAATAGACTCCTGATGTCTCCATAAAGAGGACTTATCTCTATGATTTTTTTTTTTTTTTGGAGAATAATTTTAGGGCTGTTAGTTTAGTTTAAGGAATAAGTGCAATTTCAGACTAAGTACACTTACTCTTTATACCCTTGTGCCCTGACCTAAATGATCCCACTCTCACCCTCCACAGATCTGTACATACTGTGATCCATCACCTCTAACCTTTGGGGATTATTTAGCTTACGAGTCTCAAGATGCTCACTGCTGGCTGTACTTGAGCGTGACACTCCCATAGACTTCTATAGACTCTCAAACTGACCTGGAGACATTCATGGATGAGGGAAGGATCTTGGTAAGTAGGGATCTGTGGAGGGTAAGGGTGAGGGTGGGATGGTTTAGGTCAGAGCACTGGGAATACAAAAGAGAGTAAGTACAGTTTGTACAAATATGTACGTATTCTTTAACTTTAAATTAATGGGCTTTAACATGCTTTCTCTTATCGTCTTCCAGGACAGCCTCTGAGATATAGGGCTCCTCCCTCCGGGACAGGAAACACATTCACCCAAATGGTTAAAAGGAGGTCCTCCAGGCCTTCCTCTTCAGTTTTGTGTTTCCTGCCGGACGGGAAGGAAGCATATGAGGAACCTGGGGTGCTCTATGTCCCAGGATCGTCCTGGATGAGCCTCTGGTTACCTTCTCCTCTGCCCAAAGCGCCCCTCTGTCTAAAGAGCAGTGAAGAGAGGGCTGCTAGCACACTGCTGCCTAAAGACTCGGAGAGAGTCGGATCTCTGAAGAGCGGCAGGGTCCCTACCTCTATTTCGACGCACACATCTTACCCTCTGTCCTCTGTCCGGGTATATGAACGTGCGTGCGTCGGAGGAGGGACGTCTGCGTTCCAACGAACGGAAGTGACGGCTTCCGACAGAAACCACGTCATCAGGGGGCACTGTGAGACGAAGGTTCCGGTCTCCAGGTGCAGCGTGTGGCTTGTTGGGCATCCGGAGCCTGTGTGGATCCAGCAGAGGCTGTGACAACACTGAGGAGCCATGGAGAGCACTGCAGCAGTTCAGGCGGTCGACTCCGGTTCTTCTGGCACCGGCACCTCTCAGGTAAGCGTGGTGAGAGTAGACCAAAGCTTACTCTGGGAGGGGGTTAGGGTCCTTGTGGCCAAAGTCCTTCCCTGGGTGGGGAACTACAGGTGAAGGGCTGGGCACTTCTCTCCTTCCCCCTGAGCACAGTGATGGTGGGGTTTGGGACAGGCTCTCATGGGATGTTTTCTGTTTTTTCTTTTTTTTTCAGAGTAAAAAACACAAGACAGGTCCCAGATGCAGCCTCCCAGGAGAAAGTGTGCAGTTTGTGGGACAAAACTAGGCGCCAATTGGGAGAAACCTCTTTGTCCAGAATGTGTCAGCAGTTTAACTAAGGATGATTCTATGGCGGAGTGTCATAAAATGCTTACGTCTGTGAAAGACGAAATTGCATCCACTTTCAAATCATTTAGAGGCATGATGGATAGGATGCAGGGTCCCTCGGTGCCCATTACTACCCTCCCTATCTGAACCCAGACAGGATACGGAAGATAGGGAGAGGGAACCCAGATCGCTTGCCTCTTCTGAAGCGGACTCAGGGTCTGATTCTGAAGAAGAGGAAGATTTCTCCAGAGGGTCCAGGTACAGATTGACTCTTGACAATGTGGGTGACTTACTTAAGGCGATCTATGACACCTTAGAGGAGTCGTTACAACTTTCTAAGCATGACCTTATGTATCAGGGGGTCTCTGCACAGAAAGCCAGAGTTTTTCCCATGCACAAATCTCTAGTGGAAGTGATCTTGCTGGAGTGGGAGCACCCTGAGAGAAGACCGTACTTCTCAGGCAGTCTTAAGCGTAGATTTCCTTTTGAAAAGGACATGGCCCATCCGTGGAACAAGGTTCTTAACCTGGATGCACCGCTGGCGAAGGTTTCCAAAAAGATGGATTTGGCCTTCAATGACCTGGGATCCCATAAAGGACCCTATGGACAAAAGGGGTTATTTGCTGCTTAAAGGAGCTTGGGATGCCTCCTCTATTGGGCTAAAACCAGCCCTTGCAGCTGAAATTTAGAGTGCTGGTTAACCCAGTTGCAGTCTCACATTTCTGCAGGAACGTCCCGACAACAGCTGCTAAAATCTTTTCCTTTATTATTTAAAGCGGTTGGGTTCTTAGCTGACGCTTCTGGTGAATCCGTAAAGCTAGGAGCCAGGTTTGCAGCTTTGGTGAATGCTGCAAGAAGGGCCGTATGGTTGAAAGCTTGGTCGGGGGATGCAGCATCAAAGCTCAGGATTTGTGGATTGCCTTTCTCAGGCGATCATCTCTTTGGACCTGGGCTTCAGGAGGCCTTAGAACATACCCAGGACAAGAACAAGGCTTTTCCAGAGAAAAAGAAGAGAGGGTAGACGTCTTTTTTGAGATTTCAGGCAACAGACCCAACAGGAGTGAGAGGGTTGTCCTAAAAAACACTGGACAGGTCACAAGGGACATGGCAGAGGAGGAATATTGTTCAATCCTCCTCAAACCACCCAAAAGTCCCAATGACTCCTGTGTTCCGGTGGGAGGAAGGTTGGGGGGACTTCCTCCCGCAATGGTCCAACGTAACTTCAAGCCCGTTTATATTAAACATAATAGAAAATGGCTACAAGTTGGAGTTCGATGCCCTTCCTCCTCCTACCTTTTTAGTAGCCCAGTTACCCAGAGACCGGAAGAAAGCAGAAGCTCTGAGTTTGCTACTGGGAGAGTTGTTGGATCAACAGGTCATCAGCCCAGTACCTCAGGAGGAACAAGGACAGGAGGTATATTCCCATGTGTTCGTAGTCCGGAAACCGTGAGGCAAGTTCAGGTTGATTCTAAATCTTCGGCCCCTGAACAAGTTTATCAGGTACAAGCGTTTCAGAATGGAGTCTATCTTCACAATAACAAGTTTCCTGTTTCCCGATTGCTATATGGCGACGATTGACCTCAGGGACACATATTTACAAGTGCCAATACATCAGGAATTCCAGAAATTCCTCAGACTGGCAGTCAGGGTGAATTCGGAAGTTCTCCACTTCCAATTCAGGGCACTTCCGTTTGGACTGGCTTCCTCTCCGAGGATCTTCACAAAGGTCCTGGCAGAGGCCCTAGCCCCACTGCGTGTCAGGACCATTACAGTGATCCCCTATCTGGACGATCTTCTGTTTGTCGCCCTGTCCTTCCAGCAGCTAGAAGAAAACCTGCAGGAGGCGCAACGGTTCCTGCGTTCTCTCGGTTGGTTGATCAATCAAGACAAGTCTCAATTGATCCCAACCCAGGAAGTTCTATACCTGGGATACAGATTTTCTTCAGTAGAGAGGAAGGTCTTCCTCCCATCAGAAAAGATAGAGAAGGTAGGTCTAGCGGCAGCGCAGCTTCAACCCATAAAGGAAGCCCAGGTCAGAGATGTCATGAGAGTGATAGGCTTAATGACATCCTGTTTCCCAGCAGTCCCTTGGGCAAGGATCCACCAGCGCCCGTTACAGGCTCTCCTTCTGCAGTGCTGGGATGGCAGCCAGCAGGGTTTGGATCAACCAATGCCTATTTCCACCAGGGTCAAAAGGACACTGTGGTGGTGGCGAACCAATCACAAGCTGAACAGAGGTCTGTTGTGGTCCAGACCAGAAGCTCTAGTGGTAACAACAGACGCCTGCTCTTTTGGTTGGGGCGCACACCTGGAAAGGGATCTGGCTCAAGGATCCTGGTCTCAGGTCGAAGCCAGACGGACCTCAAATCAGAGGGAGCTACTGGCAGTCCAAATGGCGATAGAAGCCTTCCAGTAAAAGATAAAGGGACGGCATCTTCAAGTAAGGTCAGACAATGCGGCCACAGTCGCATACACAAACAAGCAGGGAGGGACCAGGAGCCCTGCACTGCAGTTGATAGCAGGCAAAATTTTCACTTGGGCCGAAGAAAACTTGGCTTCTCTCTCTCAGCAGTACACTTAAAGGGGACTCAGAACTCTCTGGCGGACTTTCTCAGTTGTCAGCGAGTGAAGCAGGACGAATGGTCACTCAACCAGGAAGTATTCGAGCAGATTGTGAAGGCCTGGGGCATACCAGAAGTGGATCTGTTTGCCTCAAAAGACAACAAGAAAGTTGCTCAGTTCTTTTCCCTGCACTCACTGGATCAAGCCAGGAGAATGGATGCCTTCGCCAATACTTGGCACTTCCATCTTTGCTATGCCTTCCCCCCAGTGAGGCTAATTGCGGCGGTCCTTCAAAAATTTCTGACTCAGGAAACGGATCTCATTTTGATAGCCCCTTTTGGCCAAGGAGGGCCTGGTTTGCAGTCATAAAGAGATTGGCTGTATATCCTCCGATTCCTCTTCCTATGAGGGAGGATCTGATCACACAGTGTCCTATCTGTCATTCTCAGATAGAGATCCTCAAGCTTACAGCATGGTATCTGAGGAACAGCTGTTAAGGGCTCAAGGGTTTTCAGAACGAGTCATTAAGACCCCCTTACAATGTCGTAAACCAGTGACCAGGGCCATCTACGCTAAGGTCTGGAAGAGGTTCAATTCCTGGTTAGCGGAACAGGGCAGGAAGAACAAGGAATCCCAGCAGTGTTGTACTTTTTCCAGGCAGGAGTGGAATTAGGTCTCTCTATCAGTACCCTAAAGGTACTGGCAGCTGCCTTGAGCATTTTTCTCCAGGTCTCCCTGCAGCAAGATCGTTTTGTAAAAAGTTTCTTTAAAGCCCTCTCCAAGTCCAGGCCAGTGAAGGTCAGAGCCTGTCCCTCCTGGGATTTATCCTTGGTACTCAACGCCCTTACTAAGTATCCCTTCGAACCTCTGGAAAAGTCTAATGTTAAGTGGGTGGCTCTAAAGACAGCTTTTCTGATTGCAATCACCTCAGCCAGAAGAGTGAGTTGCAGGCGCTCTCAATTAGAGAACCATTTTTGTTAATTTTGGAGGATAGGGTTGTGCTTAAAACAGATCCTAGTTTCCTCCCCAAAGTGTCTTCTACTTTTCAAAGAACTCAGGACATTATCCTGCCAACATTTTACTCCTCCTCAGAAGCTGATGAGGAAGGAGAAGTCAGTTTAGTTGACGTTAGGCGTAGCCTTTTGGTTTATTTAGATATCAGCAAAGAATTCAGGAAGACAGAATCTTTGTTTGTAAATTTTGCGGGGTCACGCAAAGGGTTTAACGCATCAAAATCCACCATCGCTAGATGGATAAGGATGACAGTTCTAGAGGCATACAGGTTGGCAGGGAGGCAAGCGCCTCTATTTAAGGCACATTCAACTAGGTCGGTTTCAGCATCGTGGGCAGAGAAAGCTGGGGCCACTCCGGAGGAGATCTGCAGAGCAGCGACGTGGTCAAGCTACTCCACGTTCGCAAAGCATTACCGCTTGGACCTGGTGGCTGTTAAAGAACAGGCATTTGGACGAAAGGTCCTCCAGGCAGTGGTCCCGTCCTAACAGAGTAAGTTTCTTGCTTATCATCTCAGAGGCTGTCCTGGAAGACAATAAGAGAAAACCGGAGTTAGACTTACCGGTAACTCTTTTTCTAGGAGTCTTCCAGGACATTCTGGTTTCCCACCCAGAGTTTTGTAGCTGGTGCAAAGGGGATATACTAATGTTATGCCAGTGTGTTATGTCTTTCAGAGCCTTCCGGCAGTTCTTATGGAAACTGCAGGGGAAGGCCTAGAGGACCTCCTTTTAACCATTTGGGTGAATGTGTTTCCTGTCACGGAGGGAGGAGCCCTATATCTCAGAGGCTGTCCTGGAAGACTCCTAGAAAAAGTGTTACTGGTAAGTCTAACTCCGGTTTTCTTGTGTCACCTACTTACAATTTTGAGTATCTTCATTTCATTCTGTTTTGCAGATACATGAATATTTAAGATTTGGAATATTTATTATGGTTTAAAATGGAAACAGCCGAATCTTTTATATTTAATCACTTGACCTAGGGAAGAGTTACCCTCCTTCATGGTCAGGCCATTTTTGTGATACAGTGCTGCGTTACTTTCACTGACAATTGCGCGGTCGTGCGATGCTGCACCCAAATACAATTTACAGTGGGGCAAAAAAGTATTTAGTCAGCCACCAATTGTGCAAGTTCTCCCACTTAAAAAGATGAGAGAGGCCTGTAATTGTCATCATAGGTATACCTCAACTATGAGAGACCAAATGTGGAAACCAATCCAGACAATCACATTGTCTGATTTTTGAAAGAATTTATTTGCCAATTATGGTGGAAAATAAGTACTTTGTCAATATCAAAATAAGTATAAGTAATACTTTGTTATATATCCTTTGTTGGCAATAACAGAGGTCAAACGTTTTCTGTAAGTCTTTACAAGGTTGTCACACACTGTTGCTGGTATGTTGGCCCATTCCCCCATGCAGATCTCCTCTAGAGCAGTGATGTTTTGGGGCTGTCACTGGGCAACACCAACTTTCAACTCCCTCCAAAGGTTTTCTATGAGGTTGAGATCTGGAGACTGGCTAGGCCACTGCAGGACCTTGAAATGCTTCTTATGAAGCCACTCCTTCGTTGCCCGGGCAGTGTGTTTGGGATCATTGTCATGCTGAAAGACCCAGCCACGTTTCATCTTCAATGCCCTTGCTGATGGGAGGAGGTTTGCACTCAAAATCTCACGATACATGGCCCCATTCATTCTTTCATGTACACGGATCAGTCATCCTGTTCCCTTTGCAGAGAAACAGCCCCAAAGCATGATGTTGCCACCCCCATGCTTCACAGTAGGTATGGTGTTCCTTGGTTGCAACTCAGCATTCTCTCTCCTCCAAACACGACGAGTTGTGTTTCTACAAAACAGTTCTACTTTGGTTTCATCTGACCATATGACATTCTCCCAATCCTCTTCTGGATCATCCAAATGCTCTCTAGCAAACCTCAGATGGGCCCGGACATGTACTGGCTTAAGCAGGGGGACACGTCTGGCACTGCAGGATCTGAGTCCCTGGCGGCGTAGTGTGTTACTGATAGTAGCCTTTGTTACGTTGGTCCCAGCTCTCTGCAGGTCATTAACTAGGTCCCCCCCCGTGTGGTTCTGGGATTTTTGCTCACTGTTCTTGTGTTTATTTTGACCCCACGGGGTGAGATCTTGCGTGGAGCCCCAGATCGAGGGAGATTATCAGTGGTCTTGTATGTCTTCCATTTTCTAATTATTGCTCCCACAGTTGATTTCTTCACACCAAGCTGCTTGCCTATTGCAGATTCAGTCTTCCCAGCCTGGTGCAGGTCTACAATTTTGTTTCTGGTGTCCTTTGACAGCTCTTTGGTCTTCACCATAGTGGAGTTTGGAGTGTGACTGTTTGAGGTTGTGGACAGGTGTCTTTTATACTGATAAAAAGTTCAAACAGGTGCCATTAATACAGGTAATGAGTGGAGGACAGAGGAGCCTCTTAAAGAAGAAGATACAGGTCTGTGAGAGCCAGAAATCTTGCTTGTTTGTAGGTGACCAAATACTTATTTTCCACCATAATTTGCAAATAAATGCTTTCAAAAATCAGACAATGTAATTGTCTGGATTTGTTTCCACATTTTGTCTCTCATAGTTGAGGTATACCTATGATGACAATTACAGGCCTCTCTCATCTTTTTAAGTGGGAGAACTTGCACAATTGGTGGCTGACTAAATACTTTTTTGCCCCACTGTATGTCCCTTTTTTCCCCACAAATAGAGCTTTCTTTTTGTGGTATTTAATCACCTCTGCGTTTATTTTTTGCACTATAAATAAAAAATGAGTATTTTTTACATTCTGCTATAAAACATATCCAATAAAAAAAAAATTAAAAAATCAAATTTCTTCATAGATTGAGGCCAATATGTAATCTGCTACATATTGTTGGTAAAAAAATAATACCAATATACGTATATTGATTGGTTTAGGCAAAAGTTAAAGCGTCTACAGACTATGGGATATTTTTTATTTATTTATTTTTTAATTGTAATGGCAGCAGTCAGAGACTTATAGCTGGACAGCGATATTGCGGCAAACAATTATTATTATATTATACACGATTTATATAGCGCCAACAGTTTACGCAGCGCTTTACAATGTAGAGGGGGGACAGCACAATTACAGCACAGTTCAATACAGAAGGGACAGGAGGGCCCTACTCATAAAGCTTACATTCTAAAGTGAGGGGGTGATGGTACAAAAGGTAATAGATGCAGGGAATGATTTGATGGGGTTGTGGCTCTGGGACAGTTAAGTGGGTGTGGGATAGGCTTCCCTAAATAAGTATGTTTTCAGGGATCTTCTAAAGGTGTACAGGTTAGGGGCTGATCGCGATCGGATATACCGGGGCAGAGAGTTCTAGAGGATGGGAGAGGCTCTGGAGAAGTCCTGAAGGCGAGCATGGGAGGAGGTAACAAGGGAGCTAGAGAGCAGAAGGTCCTGGGAGGAGCAGGGGGGACAATTTGGGAGATATCTGCAGATGAGGTTGGTGATGTAGCTGGGGGCGATATTGTGGATGGCTTTATATGTTGTGGTTAGCATTTTGAATTTTATACGGTGGGGTAGGGGAAGCCAGTGAGGTGATTGGCAGAGAGGGGCAGCAGTCACAGATCGATTAGTGAAGTGTATTAGTCTAGCAACAGCATTCATAATAGACTGAAGGGGGAATAGCCTGCGTAAGGGTAGGCCATTAAGAAGAGAGTTGCAATAGTCAAGGTGGGAAATAATCAGGGAGTGAATAAGTTGCTTTGTGGTGTCATTAGTCAAGAAGGGTCGAATTCTAGAGATGTTGCGGAGGTAAAGGCAGCAGGATTTAGCCAGTGATTGGATGTGGGGGCTGAAGGAGAGGTCAGAGTCAAGGATTACACCCAGGACCCTGGCATGTGTGGAGGGATAAATGGTTGTGTTGTTGATCTTAATGGTAAAGTCGGGGGGGGGGGGGGGACCGGGAAGGAGGAAATATTACACGCTCAGTTTTAGAAAGATTGAGTTTGAGAGTGGTGTGACATCCATAACGATATATCATTCAGTAAGTTTGAGATCCGTGAGCAGATCGAGGGGGTGAGTTGAGGAGTGTAGGAATTTGGACACCTAGCTGACACTTTTTGGGGACCAGTGACATACAGTGATCAGTGCTAAAAATATGCGCTGCCACTGTACTAATGACACTGTCTGGGAAGGGGTTAAACATCAGGGGCAATCAAAGGGTTAACAGTGTGCCTAGATAATGATTGTGCACTGTGGGGGAGGTGCTTTTACTAGGGGAAGGCATGGATCCATAATTCTGCTTTACAAGAACACATGATCTATGCCCTCTGTATTAACAGAACAGCAAGGTGCTTTGTTTACATAGACAGATCGCATTTCTGGCTCTCTGCCTAATGATTGGTGGGTGCCAGTGGACAGCGAGTCTGCGGTCTCGTAGATCAGAGCGGGAGCGGGTCACCGGTGGCATTTAATTTAATTTGTGTATGGCTTTGCATGACTGCGCACATGCCAGTTAAACCTACACAGTGCTAAATAGCAAAAACTGCCCTGGTCATGAAGGGGGCAAATCCTTCCGGAGGTCAAGTGATTGAATCGAAAACTGCTTTTTTTTCACATTTTTGTCCCCTTTTCATCTTATTATAAAAACAAGCTGGGTATTAATTAAAACAGTGTGCCAATTACAAGCACAGCCATCTCTCTAAAAAAAATAGGAAAATTAATTTTGCTATGCAAAATAGTCACAAACTTATTATGAGGTTAACTGAAGCATAAGGAAATGTTTTTAATGACCCCAGGTCCAGGATATTTATCCAGGATACCGCACACAACAAACACCAGCTGATGTGAACTAACTAAGCAAAAGTAGAAAGATTTCCATCAGCAAGGCTGCAACTATGTAAATTCAGTGGTTTTGCAGCATATCATTTCCTTAAACCTTTCATGCTCAGAAGTCATTGATGCTTAGATTTCTCGAAAGTGCCGGGGCAAGATCATCCAGTGCCCAGGGCAAAGATGCCAAATCACGCCCCCCCTTTCATTATGTGCAAACTTATGAGGAGGAGGGGGAGAGCACGCACCTCCTCCTGGCTCTCTCTTCCTCTCCTTGCCACTTCCAGCGCTGGGCTGACAGAAATAGTGATGCCGCTGTCACTACTCCTGTCAGCCTTTTAGTAGAAGGAACTTGCGGCACTCCCATCCCTACAATACATGTTGCACCCAGGGCAGCTGCCCCTTGTCTTGTTGGCCTGTTTCCAGGTCAAATTTAGCAACGTGTCCATTTGTATTGGTTTACTTGACAAAAATTCTGTGGCTAGCTTGTATAACTTAATCATTTCATTATTTTTAAGGACATATAAGGCTTTAAGGAGCCACAGGTGCTACATACAGCCACCTATAGTAATCAGTGGCTTTATAGTGGTATATGATGGTACTTGCATAAACATGTGCTTGTGTACAGACATAGGACCCTGGACACACCGTCCTCAAGAAGTGGCTGATGTTCGTGCCATGAAATTCGTTGGCAGTGTTAATATGCATTCCATGTTTAATAAAGACCAGTCCTTGGTGTAAAAGATTTGCTTAAAGAGTAATTCCACCCAGGGGGCCCATGAAAAAAAAAAAATTAAAAGTCAGCAGCTACAAATACTGCAGCTGCTGACTTTTAATTGGACACTTACCTGTCCCAGGGTCCAGCGATGCGGGAGATTGAAGCCCCGCTCGTCTCCCCCTCCGTTCAGCTGCGCCGGCATTGCAACTGTGGGCGCTGGGCTGTGGCTTCACAGCCTGGCACCCACTGCGCATGCGCGAGGGGCACCGCGCCGTGATTGGCCGCTCAGTCACCTGGGACCTGTAATAGGTCCCAGATGATTGACAGGAGGGAGGGAGCAGAGCGTAGCCCTTCCTGTGCTGAGGGGGAAGTGATGTCTCCAGCCCAGGCACTGGAAGGGGCAGACTAAGGGGGACCCCCTAGCAACAGGCATTTAGAGGTAAGTTAAAAAAAAAAAATATCCAAATGTTTGTTTTTTTTTTAGGATTTTTCATATACTTTAGTTTTTTTGGGTGGAACCCCACTTTAAGCTTTCTCTTCCAATCAATAACCATTTTGGGGGGCTTGTTTTCTCACACATATCATTCATCAGGATTCAACCGACTTCCCAGCACAAAATCATCTGAGAAATCATCCTGATGAGCATGGAATTCAGGGACAGAAATATTCCCAGGCCTGACTATCCAGCTCCTTTATCCTTTAGGTCCTGCAACCCTGCCAAAATGAATATGGGTCCCATAACGCTCTTATTTCTATAACTAATACTTCACTCAGAAGGCTCTCTCCAGGGACTTTATATCCCTTTCTCTTTTGCTTACTCTCCACCCTTTGCTAAAGTTCAGTGGGAGTCCACCCCAATACAAAGCGGTAGGATAGGCTCAATTTTCTTTCAACATACAATGAAAAAGCCTAGTGTCTAAATATTTAACCCTTTGTTGAGCAGACTATGTTCTAATCTAGCTTACAACTGAAAAGGAGATCTGCCAGGACAGTACAGACAGTGTTTATTATGGCAAACTCAGGCGCCTCATAAACAAATGTAAAAATGAGAAAAAGTAACAATTATAAAGCCATGTTATCCCAATTTAAAGTGTTATTAATGGCTATTTTTGGGGCTAAAATAAAAAAAGAGGTTATACTTAAAGTGGTGTTCCGGCCAAAATTATACTTTTTAAATAAAAATACCCCTATAATACACAAGCTTAATGTATTCTAGTAAAGTTAGTCTGTAAACTAAGGTCTGTTTTGTTAGTTTATAGCAGTAGTTTGTTATTTCATAAACTTACAGCAGGCTGTGGCCATCTTAAGTGTGGGCATCTGAAGCCAGACTGTATTTCTTCCTGAATCTCATCCTTGCAGATCTCGCACATGCTCAGTGCAGCACAAGCAGTGTAATAGGTTTCAGGTCAGATTTCCATAGCAACGGCAGTGTCAGAGGAAGTTGCCGCCCCTTCCCAGAAGGCATTGCAAACAGGAAATGATGCGATTAGCCACGGGCAGGGAGGAGGAAGTGAAAAATGAATACAGCAGATATACAGTAGGTGCTGAGAAAAAAATATAAAAATATCCAATTTGTTTACAGTGCACAGTTTAGTGAGGGATGCTGAAGAGTTGTAAAAGTGGGTGGAACTCCACTTTAACTGTTCTGCACACAACAGCCACTTACCTCCTCTTTAGTGGTGCCCCGCCAGCGCTGTCCACTCCTTCTTCTGAGTGCCCCCTCAGCAAGCCAGGTTCTAAGGGGGCACTCATGTGGGTGCTTGTCTGCTTCCATAGATACATACAGAGCAAGCAAGCCAGCCCCGGCTTCCTCCTCACAGAAGTTTGACTGACAGCAGCAGAAGCCTATGGTTCCCACTGTTCTCAGTGTCTCCTGTGAGACCAGGAATAGAGGAGAGCAGTACTGCAGCCAGGACGGCACTGGAGCAGTAAGAGGAGTCTGGTAAGTGTTTAGAGATTGTGTAGGGGGGGGGGGGGGGGAAGAGGGTAGGATAGGTAGTGGGACATTTTTTACCTTAATGTAGGGAATTTATTAAGGTTAAAATGTTAACCCCTTCCCGGCCAACCCCAGCGTCCCTTTAACTGTGCTATTACACCCAGGGGGCGGGGAGTTCTGCCTGATCATATACAAGAAAAAGAACCGCGGCTCCAGTTGTATAAAGATAAGGCTGATTGGAGTATCTTGCAGAGTGCTAGCCCCGGCCCGCCTCCATTGGAAACTTGGAAAGAAGAAAGAAATGGCTGCACATCCAGAACTTCCGATTGCCTTTTATTTTGCTTCACAAAGATAACACCAGAGACATCAAACTGTGCTCACCTAGACACGTTTCACACATACATCTTGTGCTTAATTCATGATTAAGCACAAGATGTATGTGTGAAACGTGACTATGTGACCACGGTTTGGTGTCTTTGGTGTTATCTTTATGAAGCAAAATAAAAGACAATCACAAGTTCTGGATGTGCAGCCATTTCTTTCTTCCTGCCTGATCATATGACCACTGCGATTGGCTATTACAGTGGTCACATGACCACAGGACCACCCATTGATCGTTACTAATGCATAGTGAGCACGCTCTCAGCACAGAAACCTCTGCTGTCCATGGACGCAAAAGTGTGGCATGTAGTTGTTAACCAATTAGTGCCCGCCCTATAGAGTTTTACTGCTACAGGGTGGCCAATATGCGCAGGATCGCGTATATATACATGATCCTGCACTTCCGGGTAGGGGGTGAAAATGCACTCCAGTGGCGGCTCACTCCTGCTGTGATTACATATAGCAGGAGCTGGTCAGCGGGTACCACGGACTCAATGTCCACTGGCACCCGCCAATCATGAGCCATAGAGACAGATCTGCAATCTACCTATGTAAACAAGGCAGACTGCAGTTCTGACAGGAGGGAAGGCATGAATTCTGTGTCTCTGCAAAGCAGGGACAAGGATCCATGTCGTCCACTAGTAAAAGCATCTCCCACACAGTAGTAAAACACTGGCTAGGAACACAGTTAACCCTTTGATCACCCCTGATGTTAACCCCTTCCCAGCCAGTGTCATTAGTACAGTGGCAGTGCATATTTTTAGCACTGATCACTGTATTAGTGTCACTGGTTCCCAAAATGCGTCAAAGGTGTCAGAATGTCCACTGCAATATCGCAGTGCTGCTATAGGCTGCTAATCGCTGCCATTACAAAAATAAAATATATAAAATATCCCATAGTTTGTAGACACTATAACTTTTGCGCAAACCAATTGATATACACTTATTGGCATTTTTTTTTTTTTACCAAAAATATGTAGGGGGCACAGTGGATTTCTCACCCTGAGGTGGCTGATACTATCCCACCCAGACTAGTTGAGTTTTGGGAACTTAATGAAGGCTCCTCGACCCCACAGACGGTCTGGGACACCTTTAAGGCCTATACAAGAGGGCAATATATCTCTATTATCGCTAGTGTCAAGAAACAGCAGGGCCGGGAAACTTACAGGTTACAACAGATGGTAGAGGATCAAACAGTAATCTATAGTACAGATCCTACAGCAGCTCATTTTGACGCATTAAATGCCGCCCGCAGTTCACTAAATTTACATTTAACGGAAGTTACAAGATTGGATATGCATAAAGGTAGACAGCGACTATTTGAACAGGGGGACAAGAATGGTCGTTTCCTGGCCATGTTGGCACAGCATGAATATCCATCCACAGTGGTTTCGGGCCTGCGGTCTTCAACTGGGGATAAGGTGACCTCCCAGGTAGAAATCTTACAAATGTTTAAAGCCTTTTACCAAACTCTCTATACCTCTGCTCTTCTCCCCGACTTCCAGCCAGAGATGTTGCAAAACCTTTTAGATCCACTAGCACTTGGCTGGCTGTCGAATGAGGAACGAGAATCGTTGGTACGCCCTATTTCGGCCTTAGAGGTTTTAAAAATTATACGGTCCTCCCCTTTGGGTAAGGCGCCAGGGCCGGATGGCCTTCCTATAGAATTTTATAGGGCACATGCAGCATTTTTGGCACCCATCCTGGCCCAATTATACACCCTCTGCCTATCCAAGGGTGATCTGCCCCTTTCAATGCACCAGGCCTATCTTACTTTGATCCATAAGGACCTTAAGGACCCAGAGCTATGTGCCTCATATAGGCCCAAACTGCTGGCTACCCGTCTATATCCATTATTACCTTGGTTATTGACTCTGATCAAACAGGATTTATGCCTAAAAGGTCAACCGACGTTAATCTTAGGAGACTCTTTACTAATATTCACGCCCAACACAACAACTCCGGTCCCAGAGCTATTGCCCTACTAGATATAGAAAAGGCATTCGACACTGTAGAGTGGCCCTTTTTGTGGGAGACTCTACGTCGAATGGGTTTTCCACTACGGTTTATATCATGGTTGCAGGTGATCTATAGGTGTCCCATCTCATCGATTCGTTTGGGCTCCAGACTCTCAACCCCATTTCAACTGTTTCGGGGAACTAGACAGGGCTGCCCTCTTTCTCCGGCCCTATTTGCTCTAGCTATAGAGCCAGTTGCAGAGGCTCTCCGTACATCGCCTCATATTAAGGGGCTTAGGATAGGTATGCTGGAGGAGAGGGTAGCCCTGTATGCTGACGACATGGTTTTATTTTTGGGGGACGCGGGTCCATCACTTCAGGGTGCTCTGTCACTCCTCAACACTTTCTCCATGGTAACGGGCCTCCGGGTAAACTGGCCAAAATCTACTCTATTTCCAATAGATCAAGCAGCCAAATTGACATCCTCCCCAGATAGCCCATTAAAGTGGGTTGACTCCTTTAAATATCTTGGGGTTTGTGTCTCTGCACAAGCCTCAGATTTTCTTAAATTAAACTTGGATCCGGTAGTGGGGGATATGAAAGCTAAACTCAAGGCATGGAATATTCTCCCCCTATCGGTATGGGGAAGGGTCAACTTGCTTAAAATGAAGGTCATCCCCAAATTCATATATTTATTCCGCCATTCCCCGCAGTGGATTCCTAAATCCTTCTTTATTAAACTAAACCAACGCTTTTCAGAGTTTCTCTGGGGCTCCTTACCACCGAGATATAAGTTAACAACATTAATGAGGCCACTATCGCAGGGTGGCATGGCCTTTCCGGATTGCCATAAGTACTTTTTGGCGACACAGCTGGTGACAGTGGTCGGGTGGCTAAATCCTGATAAAACCAATGTGGCCTCCGCTTTGGAGGCCACCGTGGCAGGCTCCTGGGAATCTCTTCAATACCTAATTTACAGAGGCCCATGTGCCCCACACTTATTAACTCCGTCTATGCTTACTACTTTACGGGCCTGGAAAATGGGCTTGGCTATTGAAAAACACAGCCAGATGGGAATTTCCCCTAATACACCCCTATGGCTAAACCCCAATCTACCACATTTTTACAAATCTATTGACCCCCAGATATGGACTAGATATGGTATAAAATTAATCTCACAAGTGGTGTCTTGCACCTCACTGCTTTCTTTTTGTCAGCTTTCCTCCCAGTATAATCTTCCGCAGGACTATCAGTTCCGTTATCTTCAACTTTTGCATGCTTTTGAAGCCCAATTCCCACGTTCGTCCTGTATATTAATACAGTCTAAACTGGAGACTACTCTTAGATCCGGTTGTACAAAAAAACCTACATCTCACATATATCAGCATTTAATCTATGAGTCCTTGCCTCCGTTGGACGGCCTTTTGTCCCGTTGGCAGCGTGACATTCCAGCTTTGAGTGGCGAAGATTGGGATGGTGTTTGGGACTTCCCTTTTAGTTCGCTAGTCTCTATACGTGACAAGTTAGTCCAATTTAAAATAGTCCACGGGCGTATTTCACTCCCCACAGACTTCATTTGATAAATCCTGCCCACTCCCCTAAGTGTTGGAGATGTAGCTACACCCCCGGAGATTTTTCCCATATCTTTTGGCATTGTCCAAAGATACAACAATTCTGGGGGGAGGTACTAGGCCTAATCAATAAAATTGCATCCACTAATCTACCACTGTCTATGGAGATTTGTATGTTGGGCCTTATAAAAAAATTAGTTCCTGCTGTAGCTAAACGCACGATGATTGGTTTGCTTCTATTTTACGCTAGGAAAACCATAACATTTCAATGGAAGAAGCCCTATCCCCCCACAAATGTCCAGTGGAAACGTTTGGTTAACGATAATCTTCCACTATATAAAGATACCTATCTTAATAGAGGCTGCCAATTGAAATTTAATAAGGTTTGGAGTGGGTGGCTGGAGGAAATGAACATTGCTTACTAATGTTGGACTAGCTTCAGTTACGATACCAAGAATCGACGATTAAATGTAATTCCTAGTTAATAGGTATAGGCCTTTATGGGCAGTGGGGGGGCGGCCCAAAAATTCCAAAAATCCCCTTTTCACTTACATGTTAAAACTGCATTGCATGGATGTATCTCTCTATTTCTCTCTTTTTCTTTCCCTTTCATTTTTTTTTCTTTTTCCTGATGTATTTGCGATATTACCTGTACAAGCTAGACAACCAATTTGTATATGTCTTTATGTCTTTGTGTCTTATAAGAAAAATTTGAATAAAAATAAATTAAAAAAAAAAAAAAAAAATATGTAGCAGAATACATATTAGCCTAAATTTTAAATAGAAATTCAATTTTTTTACATTTTTTTTATTGGGTATGGTATGTTATATTGTTTTTTCTTTCAAAATGGTCTTTTTAAAAAAAAATGCAGAGGTGATCAAATACCACCAAAAGAAAGCTCTATTTGTGGGAAAAAAAGGAAATAAATCTTGTTATTTGGGTACAGCGTTGCATGACTGTGCAAATGTCAAAGTAACGAAGTGCCATATCGCAAAAAATGGCCTGCTCAGGAAGAGGGGTAAATCTTCCAGGGGGAAAGCACATAAGCATTACATGGGCAGCAAGAGGTTAAAACTATACTAAACCCTAAAGACAATTGAATGTATTGCAGCTGACCAGTCTTTTGATGTGGTGGCTGCAATCGTTTTCTTTTTTAGAATTTTATTATCGTATATTTTGGCCCTGGTAATCTGGCCAGTGGGTCTGTTATTTTTCAACTTCCTCTAACAGACCATCTAACCTATGTGCATGGGACTTTTGTAAAATTTTTTCATACTACTGTGTGGTTCACATTTCTGGTTAACACTGGCAATCTGTAATATAGGGCAGGAAAATGTAATATACCACAAATTTAACAAGAAAGCCCCAGCTTACTAATTGTGAAAGAGGCACATAAAAAGAGATTTTGTATACCTAGGGAAACTGTAAATTATTATCTGATGAATAACTGTTGGCTGTGCCATATATTAAAGCCATTGTATTGCCTGCTTAGTGATTTTTACCAACAGGTAAATAAAGTTTACCTGTAGGTAAAAAGAATATCTCCTAAACCTGCACGGTTTTGGAGATATGGACCCTGCATGCAGCCGCTGACGTCAGCGGCACATGCGCTCTGCAGGTCCGGCGTATCCTGCCGGAACTTGCCGGAACGGAGGGCTCCTGCGTGCATGCGCAGGAGTGACGTCATTGCAGCTACGGCCACTCACAGCACCGGAGCCAGCAATCCCAGCAAAATCCGCAGAGGGAACATGTCAGCTCCCTCAGCGGTGACCGGGCGCCGCTGCTGAGCTTCATTCTAAGGCGATGCATACTAGAACGTTATTCTATTGTCTTGCAGGCTTTTTTCTCTTTTTTTTCGTGGTTTACTACCGCTTTAACAAATCTCAGATGCAGTTTGTAGGTTTCCCTCTACTAGCTATCTGTATGTCAGACAGTATAGTCAGGCTCCTGCAGACTCTTGTTCCAACCCCAGCTCTGTACGGATCTACTGTTATGGAGCTGGAGGAAGTAATCAATTAAATAGAAATGTGGTGATGTGACTGCATTTGTGCATTAATGAGGTTTTGAGTCATTTTTCCATATATGTAGATGGGACTTGTAGCCCTTCCATTAAAAGATGCCAGTGAATGCAGGGCCATCTTTAATTTTGAGTGGGCCCTGGGCAAACATTTTCTTGCCCCCCCCCCTCCATTCTGAGACATATAAAAAATAACAGGTAGACTCAAAATCAGTTTACTGCAGCAGATCACGCAGCGATTGCAATTGTTTGCCAGAGGTTACAGCCTATCCTTACTGCTCACTTGCTGGTTTCTAGAGGTTACAACACATAATTTCTGCTTGCCGATTGGTTGCTAGAGGTTGATGTACATCATTACCACTTACTGATTGGTTGCTAGAGATTAAAGCAGATCACTACTGTTCGCTGATTGGTTGCTAGAGGTTAATGCACATCATTACCTCTCACTGAGCAGTGGAGCAATCCCAAATAATTGAGCAAATAAAGGGGCACATTAATACACATACTACAGGAGAGTGTCAGAGAGTGCAGATATAGTGCAGGAGACAATTAGAGACTGCCGACATACTACAGGAGACAATCAGAGACTGCGGACATACTGCAGGAGACAATCAGAGACTGCGAACATACTGCAGGAGACAATCAGAGACTGCAGACATACTGCAGGAGACAATCAGAGACTGCGGACATACTGCAGGAGACTACCAGAGACTGCGGACATACTGCAGGAGACAATCAGAGACTGTGGACATACTGCAGGAGATTACCAGAGTCTGCGGACATAATGCAGGAGACAGAGACTGCGGACATACTGCAGGAGACTACCAGAGACTGCGAACATACTGCAGGAGACAATCAGAGACTGCGGATATACTGCAGGAGACAATCAGAGACTGCGGACATACTGCAGGAGACAATCAGAGACTGTGGACATACTGCAGGAGACAATCAGAGACTGCGGACATACTGCAGGAGACAATCAGAGACTGCGGACATACTGCAGGAGACAATCAGAGACTGCGGACATACTGCAGGAGACAATCAGAGACTGCGGACATACTGCAGGAGACAATCAGAGACTGCGGACATACTGCAGGAGACAATCAGAGACTGCGGACATACTGCAGGAGACAATCAGAGACTGCGGACATACTGCAGGAGACTACCAGAGACTGCGGACATACTGCAGGAGACTACCAGAGACTGCGGACATACTGCAGGAGACAATCAGAGACTGCGGACATACTGCAGGAGACAATCAGAGACTGTGCACATACTGCAGGAGACAATCAGAGACTGCGGACATACTGCAGGAGATTACCAGAGACTGCGGACATACTGCAGGAGACAATCAGAGACTGCGGACATACTGCAGGAGACAATCAGAGACTGCGGACATACTGCAGGAGACAATCAGAGACTGTGGACATACTGCAGGAGATTACTAGAGACTGCCGACATACTGCAGGAGACAATCAGAGACTGCAGACATTATACAGGAGATGGTCAGAGAACTTTCAGCAATGCACAGCTTTACAGTTGAATAACACAGCTCAGAGTTTAAACATTCAGGAATTTTATGGGTGTAAGGACATATCTGGCCAGCCAAACTAACTACATACATTCAGGTGTGTGGGCGGAGCTTCCACTCTCTGCTCTCACTACAACAGCCGGGAGCTCCACTGATGCTTTGTTGGGGGGCCCGCGTCACCCGTGAATTGGGGCCCCGATGACAGCTTTGCAGAGTGCACAGAGGACACAGGAGGATGTATTCCCGCTCTAGCCAGCTGAGGAGGTGGAGTCGGGAGCTCCGCTGACGCTCTGACCCTGCCCACGTGTAGCCTGTGTACTCGGAATAGAGCGTCTGTAGTGAGAGCCAGTGATCAGAGTGGGAGTGTCCTTGGAGCTCCCGGGCCCGCCCCCGGACCTCTGTATTCACCAG
Organism: Lithobates clamitans; assembly: GCA_037952925.1. Lineage (NCBI taxonomy): Eukaryota > Metazoa > Chordata > Amphibia > Anura > Ranidae > Lithobates > Lithobates clamitans. Next base: position 1,849,181 of record JBBGZY010000480.1, on the reverse strand, counting down.
CCAGTATAGAGGGGGCGGGGCGGGGAGCTCCAATGACACTCCCACTCCGATCACTGGCTCTCACTACAGACGCTCTTTTCCGAGTATACAGGCTGCACGTGGGCAGGGTCAGAGCATCAGTGGAGCTCCCGGCCCCGCCCCTTCCAGCGTGGAATACATCCTCCCATATCTCTGTGCGCTCTGCAAAGTTGTCATCGAGGCCCCAATTCACGGCTAGTGCGGGCCCCCCAACAAAGATTGGGCCCAGGGCAAGTGCCCCATTTGCCCTGCGCTAAAGACGGCCCTGAGTGAATGGATCTCAGAATGGATGACAAGGCAATGTGGGTGGAGCCACACAGAGCTGCAACAAATTGGAAAAAAAAACTGCGGGGAGAAGAACCCAGCAATTGAGGTAGGTGCTGAGGTGGGGTGGGCAGTTTGAGGGTGGGGGGCTGGGAAATTTGACCCTATTGCAGGTTACACCCTAAATATGGATATAACATGAAACATTGTCAAGTCAAGTCATTGTCATTTTCAAGTCAATTTTCAAAGTCAATTGTCATTGTCAAGTCAGCCCCCTTCTTTCATGTGCCCTCTGGAATGCCCGCTCGGTCTTCAACAAACTAGCTTCCGTCAATGACCTTTTCCTCTCCAAATCCCTTAATCTATTTGCTATTACCGAAACCTGGCTCCAGGAATTCGACACTACCTCTCCAGCTGCCCTGTCCCACAGTGGCCTCCTCTGGACTCACTCCACCAGACCCAGCGGACGAAAAGGAGGTGGCGTCGGACTTCTCCTCTCCCCACAATGCACCTTCCAGGTTCTTCCCACACCTCCCTCTCTTTCCCCCTGATCTTTCGAAGTTCACTGCATTCGTCTTTTCTCTCCAGTTTGTCTGAGGGTCGCAGTCATTTATTGGCCTCCTGGACCAGTGTCACGCTTTCTGGATGACTTCTCTGAATGGCTACCATACTTTCTCTCCTCTGAAGTACCTGCCATCATCCTAGGTGACTTTAATATTCCAATCAATGTTAATACTGCAACCACTTTTCAACTGCTCAACCTAACCTTCTCTTTTGATCTAACACAATGGACACAAACCACCACTCACTCCAACGGCAAAACTCTCGACCTTGTATTCTCCCATCGCAGCACTGCCTGCAACCTCTCTAACACCCCCTTATCTCTCTCTGATCACAACCTTATCTGTTTCACACTCCCTTTATCTCCTACCTCCCATGCTGCCAACCCACAAACCACTACCCTTAGAAACCTTCACAACCTCAACCCTTCCCTTTTTCATTCTGCTACTGATGGCCTTTACGGCAAAAATCGCACCCTGTCCTGCCCAGACCTAACCACTTCCATCTACAACAACATGCTGTCATCCTCCCTAGACGTACTTGTTCCTCTTTCTACAAGCAGAACCAGGCCAAATCTGCCACAACCCTGGCAAACGGACAACAACAGAAATCTCAAGAGATGCAGCCATGCTCTTGAACAAGCATGGCGTAAATCTAAGTCCCTGCAAGACTTTACCCTCTACAAATCTGCCCTTCTCAAATACAACTCCTGCCTCCACACTGCTAAACAAACCTACTACAACACTCTCATCAAAACCCTCTCATCCAAACCTTGTCAACTCTTTTCTACCCTTAGTTCCTTACTTCACCCCCCACTGCCCCCACCCACCAACTTGCTTACCGCTCAACAGATTGCCAACCATTTCAAAAGCAAAATCGACACAATTCACATGGAGATATCCAGCATTCAACTTCCTCCTCTAGCCAACACATCAGGTCCAACACCACACTCAATACCTTCCTCCTTCTGCCCAGTTACCACCGATGAAGTTGATGATAAACTCCTCTCCATGCCTCACCTCACCACCTGTCCCCTGGACCCTGTCCCCCCACAATTACTGCGACCACCTTCCCACTCTATCCTAAACTCCCTAACCCACATATTTAACCTCTCCCTCTCCTCCGGAACCTTTCCTTCCCTGCAATATATATTTTTTTTATTTGCCTTGCAAACAACCTTATAGAGGCTGTAATATAATAAAAAAGACACCTGCTGCAATGGACTTTACCCTATTAATGAGCATAAATTAAACATTGAATATACACCTGCGACAGGTGTGAAGATAACAGAAGTAGTAATCTATGGTAAAAAAAAGAAAAGGAAAACTATAAAACGTTTAACCATTTGCCGACCGCCTAACGCAGATATACTGTGGCAGAATGGCACGGGCAGGCAAAATCACGTACCTGGTATGTGATCTGCCTACCGCGGGCGGGGGGTCCAATCGGACCCCCCCGGTGCCCGAGGCGGTCGGCTTGTGTCTGGGAGTGGTGAGAGGTGAGGGGGAGACCATCCATTCGTGGCCCCCCCCTCGCGATCGCTCCCAGCCAATCAGATTCTTCCTCTGCTGCTGTATAGTAAACAGCAGCAGAGGAAAAGATGTCATCTTTCCTCGGATCGGTATTTTACGTTCCGGCGCCGAGGAGAGAAGACATCCGAGTGAGAGCACAAACACTACACACACAGTAGAACACGCCAGGCATACAATACACCCCCGAACACCCCCTGATCACCCCCCAATCACCCCCCCCCCCCGTCACACTAACACCAAGCAGTTTTTTTTTTCTGATTACTGCATCGGTGTCAGTTTGTGACAGTTAGTGTGGTAGGGCAGTTAGTGTTAGCCCCCTTTAGGTCTAGGGTGCCCCCCTAACCCCCCTAATAAAGTTTTAACCCCTTGATCACCCCCCGTTGCCAGTGTCACTAAGCGATCATTTTTCTGATCGCTGTATTAGTGTCACTGGTGACGCTAGTTAGGGAGGTAAATATTTAGGTTCTTCATCAGTGGTTTATAGCATCAGGGACCCCTATATACTACCTAATAAATGTTTTAACCCCTTGATTGCCCTCTAGTTAACCCTTTCACCAGTGATCACCGTATAACTGTTACGGGTGACGCTGGTTAGTTTATTTATTTTTTATAGTGTCAGGGCACCCACCGTTAATTACCTAATAAAGGTTTAGCCCCCTAATCGCCCGACGGTGATATAACTTAGGTTTTAGGGTCAGATAGGGTCTGCGTCACCCCAGGCAGCGTCAGGTTAGCGCCAGTACCGCTAACACCCACACACGCAGCATACACCTCCCTTAGTGGTATAATATCTGAACGGATCAATATCTGATCCGATCAGATCTATACTAGCGTCCCCAGCAGTTTAGGGTCCCCAAAAATGCAGTGTTAGCGGGATCAGCCCAGATACCTGCTAGCACCTGCGTTTTGCCCCTCCGCCCGGCCCGGCCCAGCCCACCCAAGTGCAGTATCAATCGATCACTGTCACTTACAAAACACTAAACGCATAACTGCAGCGTTTGCAGAGTCAGGCCTGATCCCTGCGATCGCTAACAGTTTTTTTGGTAGCGTTTTGGTGAACTGGTAAGCACCAGCTCCCCAGGCAGCGTCAGGTTAGTGCCAGTAGCGCTAACACCCACGCACGCACCATACACCTCCCTTAGTGGCATAGTATCTGAATGGATCAATATCTGATCCGATCAGATCTATACTAGCGTCCCCAGCAGTTTAAGGTTCCCAAAAACGCAGTGTTAGCGGGATCAGCCCTGATACATGCTAGCCCCTGAGTTTTGCCTCTCTGCCCGGCCCAGCCCAGCCCACCCAAGTGCAGTATCGATCAATCACTGTCACTTACAAAACACTAAACACAAATAACTGCAGCGTTCGCAGTGCCAGGCGTGATCCCAGCGATTGCTAACAGTTTTTTTGGTAGCGTTTTGGTGAACTGACAAGCATCAGCGGCCTAGTACACTCTGGTCGTAGTAAAACCAGCACTGCAGTAACACTTGGTGACATGGCGGGTCCCATAAGTGCAGTTCAAGCTGGTGAGGTGGCAAGCACAAGTAGTGTCCCGCTGCCACCAAGAAGAAGACAAACAGGCCCGTCGTGCCCATAATGCCCTTCCTGCTGCATTCGCCAATCCTAATAATTGGGAACCCACCACTTCTGTAGCACCCGTACTTCCCCCATTCACATCCCCAACCAAATGCAGTCGGCTGCATGAGAGGCATTTTCTTTATGTCCTCCCGAGTACCCCTACCCAACGAATCCCCCCAAAAAAGATGTCGTGTCTGCGGCAAGCACGGATATAGGCGTGACACCCGCTATTATTGTCCCTCCTGTCCTGACAATCCTGGTCTTTGCATTGGAGAATGTTTTGAACGCTACCATTCACTAGTTGAGTATTAGCGTAGGGTACAGCATTGCACAGACTAGACACACTTTCAAAGGGTCTCCCAAGATGAAGATGCCATCGCATTTTGAGAGACCCGAACCTGGAACTGGTTACAGTTATAAAAGTTACAGTTACAAAAAAAAGTGTAAAAAAAAAAAAAGAAACACAAAAAAATATATAAAATAAAAAAAATAGTTGTCGTTTTATTGTTCTCTCTCTCTCTATTCTCTCTCTATTGTTCTGCTCTTTTTTACTGTATTCTATTCTGCAATGTTTTATTGTTATTATGTTTTATCATGTTTGCTTTTCAGGTATGCAATTTTTTATACTTTACCGTTTACTGTGTTTTATTGTTAACCATTTTCTTGTCTTCAGGTACGCCATTCACGACTTTGAGTGGTTATACCAGAATGATGCCTGCAGGTTTAGGTATCATCTTGGTATCATTCTTTTCAGCCAGCGGTTGGCTTTCATGTAAAAAGCAATCCTAGTGGCTATTTAGCCTCTAGACTGCTTTTACAAGCAGTGGGAGGGAATGCCCCCCCACCCCACCGTCTTCCATGTTTTTCTTTGGCTCTCCTGTCCCAACAGGGAACCTGAGAATGCAGCCGGTGATTCAGCCAGCTGACCATAGAGCTGATCAGTGAAGAGAGTGGCTCCAAACATCTCTATGGCCTAAGAAACCGGAAGCTACGAGCATTTCATGACTTAGATTTCGCCGGATGTGAACAGCGCCATTGGGAAATTGGGAAAGCATTTTATCACACCGATCTTGGTGTGGTCAGATGCTTTGAGGGCAGAGGAGAGATCTAGGGTCTAATAGACCCCAATTTTTTCAAAAAAAGAGTACCTGTCACTAAATATTGCTATCATAGGGGATATTTACATTCCCTGAGATAACAATAAAAATGATTTAAAAAAAAAATGGAAGGAACAGTTTAAAATAAGATAAAAAAGCAAAAAAATAATAAAGAAAAAAAAAAAAAAAAAAAAAAAAAGCACCCCTGTCCCCCCCTGCTCTCGCGCTAAGGTGAACGCAAGCGTCGGTCTGGCGTCAAATGTAAACAGCAATTGCACCATGCATGTGAGGTATCACCGTGAAGGTCAGATCGAGGGCAGTAATTTTAGCAGTAGACCTCCTCTGTAAATCTAAAGTGGTAACGTGTAAAGGCTTTTAAAAATGTATTTAGTTTGTCGCCACTGCACGTTTGTGCGCAATTTTAAAGCATGTCATGTTTGATATCCATGTACTCAGCCTAAGATCATCTTTTTTATTTCATCAAACATTTGGGCAATATAGTGTGTTTTAGTGCATTAAAATTTAAAAAAGTGTTTTTTCCCAAAAAAATGCGTTTGAAAAATGGCTGCGCAAATACTGTGTGAAAAAAAATGTAACACCCACCATTTTAATCTGTAGGGCATTTGCTTTAAAAATATATAATGTTTGGGGGTTCAAAGTAATTTTCTTGCAAAAAAAAACATTTTTTCATGTAAACAAAAAGTGTCAGAAAGGGCTTTGTCTTCAAGTGGTTAGAAGAGTGGGTGATATGTGACATAAGCTTCTAAATGTTGTGCATAAAATGCCAGGACAGTTCAAACCCCCCACAAATGACCCCATTTTGGAAAGTAGACACCCCAAGCTATTTGCTGAGAGGCATGTCGAGTCTATGGAATATTTTATATTGTGACACAAGTTGCGGGAAAAAGACACTTTTTTTTTTTTGCACAAAGTTGTCACTAAATGATATATTGCTCAAACATGCCATGGAAATATGTGAAATTACACCCCAAAATACATTCTGTTGCTTCTCCTGAGTACGGGGATACCACATGTGTGAGACTTTTTGGGAGCCTAGCCGCGTACGGGACCCCGAAAACCAAGCACTGCCTTCAGGCTTTCCAAGGGTGTAAATTTTTGATTTCACTCTTCACTGCCTATCACAGTTTCGGAGGCCACTCACCATGCCTCTCAGCAAATAGCTTGGGGTGTCTACTTTCCAAAATGGGGTCATTTGGGGGGGTTGTGCCACCTGGGCATTCCATGGCCTCCGAAACTGTGATAGGCAGTGAAGAGTGAAATCAAAAATTTACGCCCTTAGAAATCCTGCTGAAGGCGGTGATTGGTTTTCGGGGTCCCATACGCGGCTAGGCTCCCAAAAAGTCCCACACATGTGGTATTCCCATACTCAGGAGAAGCAGCTAAATGTATTTTGGGGTGCAATTCCACATATGCCCATGGCCTGTGTGAGCAATATATCATTTAGTGACAACTTTGTGCAGGAGGAGAGGGAGGAGCCGGATGTGGGCAGCTCACCTGACGCGATGCTAAGCCCGGGAGGCTTGGGATCCCCTCCCTGAGACGCCGACTCATGCATAGCTAGGGCCGGTGCGTCCCTTCTCCCGTCCGCTCTGCTGCTCGTCCCCCCCCCCCCCGCCCCGCTGTATCTCCCTATGGGTGAGCTGACCTCTTGGCCATCCGCCTGTACCACCTGCATTGCTGAAGATTGGCGGTTCATAGTCTCCCCGTAGCCTGCTCCAGCCTCCTCTGCCTCCGCTGCCTCTTCGCTCACTCCCTGTCTACTACGGGAACGCCGTTGCTGTGGAGACGCCGCACGGCTGAATGAAGGAACCGAAGCGGCAGTGAGCTGAGTGCACTCTCCCCCTGGCTGTCTCTCTCAAGTCCGCCTGAGATAACTGCTGCTCCCAGTGTGCGGGGCTTTGGGCTACGGTAAATAGGATCGGATTTTTAAAAAAACGGAACAAGGCGGTGTGGAGAGACAACTTGGGGAAAAAGGAAAAAAACAAAAACAAAAAAAAAAAAAACTAGAGGCGAGAGCTTGGAAATCGCAGGAAGGGGTAAGTGCTGCTAACCCCAGTTCTATCCCAGTAAGGGGGAAAATTGAAGGCAATAAAGGAAAAATAAAAGCCCCCAGAACAGAATGGAGAAAGAGGAAGACGGGCAAGTAATATAAGTTTATGCTTTATTTTTGGTTTCGCTACTCTGTCTTATATTGTGGATTGCATATGGCCTGGAGAAGATGATGTATTTTATAAGGCAGTTAAACACTGTGTAAATATGGTCTAAAGGCTGCGTTTAAGAGGGTCTGGCTCCAGAGGAAAAGGATAAAAAAAAAAAAAAACTGGGACGTTTATGTAAATTATATCTAAACCTACATCTCATGACCACATATAATATAACATCTCTGGACCAGGAGGAAAGGGGACTAGCTCTATCTATATAAGAGAAAAAAAAGGGGATTGTTGTAACTCAAGTTGTATATAGAGGAAAATCTGTCTGACCACACACCAAGGAATACCTGCGATACATATCTATGTATAGAGTATAATTGTGGATTCGGTTGTACAACATTCATTCTAAGTAAAAAGGCTGTTTTGCGTTATCAACATATTCTCATCCCCCACTGCTAATATATAGTCCAGGGGAAGAGGTCATCGCTCCTGTGTGAGCAGGGGACTGTTTGCTTTGGAGGGGGTATCCTGTTAGGGGACAGGATATATCACCCTGTTTCAGTTGAATCAGTGCTACAGTGAAAAAAGGGGACAGTTACAAAAATTATCTTTCAGGGCGTTGAACCCTTTGGATAAGGCGGCCCTAATTAAACAGAGGGAAGGTGGCGGGCTGTTTAGTCGCTAAGCAGCAGTAGTCAAGCTGAATAAACTATTTTGGTGGCCAATGTAGTCGGGGGTTGACTGAATCGACACGTAGAGACCGAATAAGGGCCTTCAGCAAAAGGGACCTCTGGGGCTGTACTCTTTAACTGTTTTCAGAACAGGGATTGGTGGAGATGTTTGTCTAGAGACTCAGGAGCCCTCTTTTGACAGATATTTTAAGCCTGGGTCAGATCTGTTAAAGGAAACAAGAGCTCCCAGGGACCCAGAAGTGAGCCCTTGGAAAATGATAGGCGGCCGGGACAAAAAGCCTGATTCAAGAGCAGTTCCAGGAAAGAAATGAAAGGTAAAGCCACGAAAGGAGCGACTGCTAACACTGCTAACCCACCCAGGACAAGTGCAATCCCGGGAACCATCAGAAAGTACATGGTCCAGGACTCCGGCAAGAATAGCCCAGGCAAACAAAAAGAGACCAAAATCAAAACACCTGAGTGCACCCCTAGGATAGGGACAAGAAGACAGACAGTAGAGGCAGATATCCACATAGGAAGCAGCGAAGTAACTGAAGAGGCAACAATGGAACCCCAACAACAAAAACTACTTCCCACTAAAAGCGAAATGGCGGAAATGTTTGCCAAACTGGAAGTAACTATAAAGGGGGAAATAGGCTCTCTCCGAGAAGAGATGAATCATATGTTGCAAAGAGTAGAAGAAGCAGAAACAAAGATGGATAAACAGGATGAAGAGATAAAGGAACTTAAATCCCAGATGGAAGAGCTACAAAGAGAACAGAGGAATCTACGTTACAGAGCGGAAGATCAGGAAAATAGGAGTAGAAGGAAGAACCTACGGATCAGGGGCCTGCCTGAACCACAAGGGGGAACCGAAGACCTACAAGGAGTAATGGACGAAATATTTGGGAGAATGGTGTACACTCCGGAGAATGCAAAAAAAATAAAGTTTGAGAGAATACACAGGATTAGAAAACCGGCAGAAATAAGGGGTGAGGTCCCAAGAGATGTCATCGCAAGATTTCACAAGTACAGTGACAAAGAGAAAGTCAAGGAAAATCTGAAAAAGAACTACCCAGTGAAGTACGGCGAGACAAATCTGCAGATATTTCCGGACCTGGCAGCAGAGACACTAGCTAGGAGAAGAATACTGAAACCACTCCTTGAACAGTTAAAAGTTCATGATGTCCATTATTCATGGGGGTTCCCAGCCTGCCTTACTGGACGTAAAGATGGCAGATAGGCCACTTTAAGATTCCCAGAAGAAACAGCTAAATTTTGTGATCGATTAGAGGTGCCTCTGGTGGAAATACCGGGTTGGTGGGTTAAGACTGGGGACGCAGAAGTTCTTGGGGTGCAGCAGGCTTGGAGGCTAATATTTAAAATGAGAAAATCGTAATGGAACAGTTATAAGACCTAGTCAAACAAGGCTGAATTAGGATCTGGGGGTGTGTGAGGGGCGGGGGGGGTGTGAGGTGGTGGGGTGGTGGGGGGGGAGGAGGGGGGGATTAACCAGGCTTGCGCACCCCTCAATATCAGGGGGAGCATTGGGAAAGGGGCGGCCCAGTCCGATCTCAACCTCAGGGGGAGAACCGAAGGGGCGGGTGGAGTTGGAGGAGCCACGTTTTTTTTCTAGGCCATGAGATGGCCTAATATCCCCATGGGGGAAGGGGAGGGAAGAGGGAATGGGGTGGGTAATGGGAGAGGTAAGAAGGAGGGGGAGGGTACGGGTTGGGGGAATAGGAAGGAGCTGAGGGCCGGTAGGAAATTACAGCGAATAACCTTGAATTTTGAATCCCACGGACACCATTCTGATGCAGGGACTAGGAAAGAACTTCTGTAGGATAGATGAGCAATATTAAAATAATCTCATATAATGTACGAGGTTTGAACGCAAGGGTGAAGTGTGTTAATATTTTGCAGGAACTGAAATTCCGGGGAGCTGATGTGGTATTTCTTCGGGAGACTCATTTTCTCCTGGAGAAGAACCAAAAAATCTTCTCCAAGGACTTCCCAGTTTGGTTCTATGGTGACTCATCCACACCACGCGCAAAAGGAGTAGCCATTGGGTTTGCCAATGGAGTAAGGTTCGAACTACATGAGAGAAGGACTGACTCGGAGGGTCGGTTTTTGTTCCTAAAAGGGAAACTCAATGGTGTTGAATGCTCACTGGCAAACATTTATGGCCCAAACAAAAACCCACATAATTTTATGATCAGGAGGTTGGCAGAATTTACAGAATTTAAGGAAGGCCTAGCTATAATGGCTGGTGATTTTAATCTGTGTTTAGAGCCAGAGAAGGATAAATCGTCCCATGTGCGGGGCGCAAGTGTGGTCTGGGGCAATAGAGTGAGAAAGAAATTGCACCAGTGCCAAATGGTGGACGTGTGGAGGACGCAACATGTTGACAGCAGGGATTATACGTTCTACTCCCCCGTACATGGAACTTATTCTAGACTGGACTTCTTTTTGATCGAGCACTGCTGGTTGGAGGAGATCGCTAGCTCAGATATTGGGGTGGTGACCTTCTCTGACCATGCGCCTGTAAGTTTGACGGTGAACATGAGACAGACCCATAATAAGAGCTTTAGCTGGAAGTTAAATGAAGAATTAATAAATGATAAAGAGATACGGGACCTGGTGTTGAGGGAACTAGAGTTCTACTTTAAAACTAATGAAACAGCTGAAGTCTCAGAGTCAATAATATGGGAGGCACACAAAGCCTATATTAGGGGGATCCTGATTAAGGCAGGTATGGAAAAGAAGAGAAAGAGAAGGGAAGATAAACTTGTAATCATGAGTGAAATAGAAGAACTTGAACAGATCCATAAAAAAGAGGGGGGGAAGGAGGTGCTCCTTAGACTTCACAACAAAAGAGAGGCCATGAGAACCCTAATTGAACAAGACACGCGAGAAACGTACAATTTATTAAAGAAAGAGAGATATGTGGGAGGTAATAAACCGGGGAAGTTCCTAGCAAAGATCCTAAAAAAAAGGAAGTCCAATAATTATATTGAGAAAAATCAAGACTTTAGAAGGGGAGGTAAAATATAGAACAGGAGAAATTGCCAAAGTTTTCCAAAAGTACTATGAGGGACTGTATTCGATCAACAGCACTACCTCAAAAAGAGAGACAGAAAAAAAAAGGGAAAGAACTAAAAATTTTTTTCAGGAACTCGGTTTAAAGAAAATAGAAGAAGATACATATAATTTACTTGAGGGTCCCATTACAGAAGAGGAAATTAAAAAAACTTTGAGGGAGACGTCAGTAGGGAAAAGTCCCGGGCCTGATGGTTTCTCTGTATTATATTACAAAAGGTTCCAAGATCTCCTAATCCCCAAACTCTGTACATATATGAACGGGATAGGCACGATGTGGGAGATGGGAAAAGAAGCGTCAGAAGCAATTATCGCCATCATCTTGAAGGAGGCCAAAGACAGTACACTCTGTTCTAGCTACAGACCAATAGCGCTCCTAAACGCAGACACGAAACTGTTCGCGAAAATACTGGCAGGGAGAGTGAAGCACATCCTAAATAATATGATACACCCAGACCAGGCGGGATTCATTCCGGGCAGGGAGGGACGAGATAATGGGATCAGAACCCTTATGGTAATTCAAAAAATGAGGGACAGCGGAGCCCCAGGGCTACTCCTGTCAGTAGACGCTGAGAAAGCTTTTGGCAGGGTAGACTGGGGCTTTATGTTCAGTGCGCTGAAGGAAATAGGATTTGGACCAATTATGATCAGAAGGATAAAGGCACTGTATACATGCCCTTCAGCAAAGGTCAAGGTTAATGGAACGCTATCAGAACCGTTCAAAATGACTAACAGAACAAGACAAGGCTGCCCATTGTCCCCCCTTTTGTTCGTGCTGACGCTTGAGCCCTTGCTCAAACGGATAAGGCACAATCCGGATATTTCAGGGGTTTCGGACGGTGAGGAAGAACACAAACTGGCTGCTTTTGCAGATGACATTTTGTTGTATATTACTAGACCTAGAATAACTCTTCCTAACCTGCTTAAAACTTTGAAAGAATACGGAGAAATATCAAATTTCAAGATCAGTCCAATTAAATCTGAAATATTAGAAATTAAGACTGACAAAAAAGATCATATGGTCCACAAAGAATTCCCATTTTTATGGGGAAAAGGGAGATAAACTACCTTGGGGTAAAAATAACAGGGAATAGAGAGTAATTGTTTCAAGCTAACTTCATCCCCCTCCTGAATGAGATCAAGAGGGAGTTGAATAGAATCACAAGAGGACAGCTGTCATGGGGGGGGGGGGAGAATTAATATTATTAAAATGGCAATCCTGCCAAAGGTTCTATTTAAAATGCAGATGTTACCAATCCTGCTTCCACAAATATATCTTAAAAAACTGCATTCTCTTATTATTAAATTTATTTGGAGGGGAAAAAAGTCACGTATAAGTTATGACACTTTGGCAAGGGATAAAGAGAAAGGGGGGTGGGGAGCACCAGACATTAGATTATATCACGAAGCAATCACTTTATCTAGAATTATAGATTGGGTAAAAGGAAACAAAGAGAAGAGGTGGGTAAAATGGAAAACACAATTAGTAAAGTACAGTTAAGTAAAGTTATTTGGATACCTTCACATTTTAGGAAACTTTGCTCTGAGGCACATAGTATCACTAGACATACTTTGAAAATATGGGATAATTTGCATAGGAGGGAAAAATGGGAGTATATCTCCCCTTTGATCCCTCTGAGGGACACTGAGTTTTTTACACCAGGAATGGAGAATCTAAGTGGGAGATGGATACTGCAAGGAGGAGCTCAGCTAAAGGATGTTATGCAGAAAGGTAAACTATGCTCATTTCAGGACCTGAAAAATAAAAGTGACCTTATGACCCTTAACAGGTGGCGATACAGTCAGTTAAAAAATTTTGTTGAAACGCTCCCCCAACCAATTAGAATGATGGACAACCTCAAACCGTTTGAGAAACTTTGTGTTGGTCAGGATGGGAAGAAGGGGATTTCAAAAACCTATAGGATACTAGTGGATCTGAAGGGAACAGACATCCCAGCATACATTAAAAAATGGGAATCAGAACTAAAATCAAAACTTAAAGAAGACGAGGTTACAACCCTACTGAAGCGAGTTCATAGTACTTCGGTAAACTATAAAATGTCTGAGCTAAATTACAAATGCTTGTCAAAATGGTATATTACCCCAGATAGAGCTTCTAAGTACCAGAATGAAATTTCACAACTATGCTGGAGGGGATGTATGGAATTGGGTACAATGGCGCACATTTGGTGGCACTGCACAAAAATAAGGGAATTTTGGGATGATATTGGGAAAATCATAGGCGAGATAACCCAAATAGCAGTGCCGGATGATCCATGGGCATGTCTGTTTCACGGTTTTAGAATGCCAACTGAATTATATCTGAGAACACTAGTCCCACAAATGTTGAACGCAGCTAAGAGTCTGCTGGTAAGCCATTGGCAGGAGAAACATGGTCCAACAATACAAGAATGGTACGACAAAATAAACGAAACTCAGAACTTAGAATATTTGAGATGTGCGGAGGAAGCGGAATGGAAGAGTTCGAGGAAAAATGGAAGAAGTGGCAAAAATTTAAAAGCTCACCAAGGGTGGTAGAGGTCTTGAGAACTCAATAGAGCTTGCTGGGGTGAACCCAGCGAGAAGGATAGATGGAGAACAGGCAACAGGAGTGGTGTCCATTGTGGGAGGGGGATTCAGTTAACATGAAGGTGTACGGAGGAAGAAATATAGGATCTTGAGAAGGAGTAGGTTGGGGTGGGGGGAGGGTGGGGAAGGGCAGGGGGTTTGATTAGCATGGTTTAAACGGGGTTTAAGTTCAGACCTTACAATTAAAAATTAGATAGATCAGTTTGATGCTACAAATAAGTAGATAGATACAAAAGAGATTTGTAATATTGAAAGAAAAACAAGAGACAAAAAGTATCAAAGCCACCATGATGTGAGTAATGAGTCGGGAAAGCATTGAACCGTTAAGGTGAAACTTTCACCCCCGAAAACGAACACTGATGTGGAAAAAAAAAAAAAAATAGTGACAACTTTGTGCAAAAAAAAAAAAAAAAAATTTGTCACTTTCCCGCAACTTGTGTCAAAATATAAAATGTTCCATGGACTCAACATGCCTCTCAGCAAATAGCTTGGGGTGTCTACTTTCTAAAATCGGGTCATTTGGGGGGGTTTTGTGCCATCTGGGCATTTTATGGCCTTCAAAACTGTTATAGGTAGTGAGGAGTGAAATCAAAAATTTACGCCCTTAGAAATCCTGAAGGCAGTGATTGGTTTTCGGGGACCCGTACGCGGCTAGGCTCCCAAAAAGTTCCACACATGTGGTATCCCCTTACTCAGGAGAAGCAGCTGAATGAATTTTGGGGTGCAATTCCACATATGCCCATGGCCTGTGTGAACAATATATCATTTAGTGAAAACTTTTTGTAAATTTTTTTTTTTGTCATTATTCAATCACTTGGGACAAAAAAAATTAATATTCAATGGGCTCAACATGCCTCTCAACAATTTCCTTGGGGTGTCTACTTTCCAAAATGGGGTCATTTGGGGGGGGGGGGGTTGTACTGCCCTGCCATTCTAGCACCTCAAGAAATGACATAGGCAGTCATAAACTAAAAGCTGTGTAAATTCCAGAAAATGTACCCTAGTTTGTAGACGCTATAACTTTTGCGCAAACCAATATAGTTACATAGTTACATAGTAGGTGAGGTTGAAAAAAGACACAAGTCCATCAAGTCCAACCTATGTGTGTGATTATGTGTCAGTATTACATTACATATCCCTGTATGTTGCGGTCATTCAGGTGATTATCTAATAGTTTCTTGAAGCTATCAATGCTCCCCGCTGAGACCACCCCCTGTGGAAGGGAATTCCACATCCTTGCCGCTCTTACAGTAAAGAACCCTCTACGTAGTTTAAGGTTAAACCTCTTTTCTTCTAATTGTAATGAGTGGCCACGAGTCTTATTAAACTCTCTTCTGCGAAAAAGTTTTATCCCTATTGTGGGGTCACCAGTACAGTATTTGTAAATTGAAATCATATCCCCTCTCAAGCGTCTCTTCTCCAGAGAGAATAAGTTCAGTGCTTGCAACCTTTCCTCATAACTAAGATCCTCCAGACCCTTTATTAGCTTTGTTGCCCTTCTTTGTACTCGCTCCATTTCCAGTACATCCCTCCTGAGGACTGGTGCCCAGAACTGGACAGCATACTCTAGGTGCAGACCAGAGTCTTGTAGAGCTGGAGAATTATCCTTTTATCTCTTAAGTTAATTCCCTTTTTAATGCATGCCAATATTCTGTTTGCTTTGTTAGCAGCAGCTTGGCATTGCATGCCATTGCTGAGCCTATCATCTACTAGGACCCCCAGGTCCTTTTCCATCCTTGATTCCCCCAGAGGTTCTCCCCCCAGTGTATAGATTGCATTCATATTTTTGCCACCCAAATGCATTATTTTGCATATTTCTACATTGAACCTCATTTGCCATGTAGTCGCCCACCCCATTAATTTGTTCAGGTCTTTTTGCAAGATTTCCACATCCTGCGGAGACGTTATTGCCCTGCTTAGCTTAGTATCGTCTGCAAATACAGAGATTGAATAAATATACACTTATTGACATTTTACATTTTGGCCTAAATGTATGACTAAAATTGAGTTTATTGGATTTTTTTTTATAACAAAAAGTAGAAAATATCATTTTTTTGCAAAATTTTCGGTCTTTTTCCGTTTATAGCGCAAAAAATAAAAACCGCAGAGGTGATCAAATACCATCAAAAGAAAGCTCTATTTGAGTGAAGAAAAGGACGCAAATTTCGTTTGTGTACAGTATTGCATGACCGCGCAATTAGGAGTTAAAGCGACGCAGTGCCAAATTGTAAAAAGTGCTCTGGTCAGGAAGGGGGTAAATCCTTCCGGGGTTGAAGTGGTTAAAGGGCTGGCAAAAACATAAAATACACATTGGCTTTTGCAAAATAGTAGCCCTAGCCCCATCATAAATGTCCTGCCATGCAGTAGTGATTCAGCGCAACACCTGCATACAAATATATGGATAAATACATATATGTACATATATGGGAATTCACAAGTCCATCAAATGTGTGATAAGATCATTATAGAATTCCACCAAAAAATAAAACAGAAAAAAATAAAATGAACAAAAAATATGGATAAATTAATTAAAGTCCACGTGAATCTGCTTCACCACCAGCAACTAAATCCTCTAAAACAGGGGTCTCCAAACTTTCTAAAAAAAGGGCCAGTTAACTGTTCTGCAGACTTTAGCAGGGCCGACCTGTGGCCATTGGGAGTAGAAATTATCCTGGTGTCAGTGGGAAGAATAGTGTCCCATCGTTGGTGTTAGTGGGAAGAATAGTGCCTCATCGTTGGTGTCAGTAAGAAGAATAGTTGTCCCATCATTGGTGTCAGTGGGAGCAATAGTGCTCCATCATTGGTGTCAGTGGGAGAATTTGTACCTTATCATTGGTGTCAGTGGGAATAATAGTACTCCATTGTTTGTGTCAGTTTGAGGAATATTGCCCCATCATTGGTGTCAATAGGAGGAATGGTGCCCCATTGTTGATGTCAGCAGCAGGAATATTGCCCCATTGTTGGTGTCAATGGGAAGAATAGTGTCTTGTATCAGTGAAAGGAGAAGTAGCCCAAGGGCTGGATAAAGGCAAGCAAAAGGGCCGCAGTTTTGAGACCCCTGCTCTAAAACATACTTATTCTTAAGGCTCCATGCACACTAGGAGCAGAAAAAACGTCAACGTTTTTAGCTTAAAAACGTGGCATAAAAGACACAAATTGAAAGCATATTGTACAAAGTTTAGGCGAGTCTATGAGAGTTTAAGAGCATTTAGTTTATAAGCGTTTTTTGTACTACACACCCCTCTGCAAAAGCCAGGAAATAATGTATAGTGACAACACACCTTTTTTTTTACTAAAAAAACATTGAAA
Organism: Lithobates clamitans; assembly: GCA_037952925.1. Taxonomy (NCBI): domain Eukaryota; kingdom Metazoa; phylum Chordata; class Amphibia; order Anura; family Ranidae; genus Lithobates; species Lithobates clamitans. The sequence goes on along the minus strand of JBBGZY010000480.1, from coordinate 1,832,295 downwards.
CTTGAGGTTTAGAAGAGATATGAGGATTTTAAGAGAGACTGACGTTTTTACAGCTCCTAAACTTTTCCAGAAAATGCGATAGAGAAGGTTTTTTTTTCCTGCCTCTGAACGTCCCTGACAGAAAATGCCTGTAGTAGTCATAATGTGCAAAGACACATAAAACACAATAGAAGTGCTTCTAGAGGCCGGTGAAAAAATTGTCAAACGCCTGTAGAATCAACGTTTTTTAAGTCCAGTGTGCATGGAACCTTAATGTTCTTCACACTTTCAGTCAGACTTGGAGTGGCTTTAGCTAAACTTTACATAAAAGCTGAATGGGTCATGGGTCAGTACAGGAGGTGAGCAGCCAATGGTGGTGCTTACACATGGTGTGAAGAACATTTAAGTATAAGCATGTTTTAGAGGATTTTAGTTGCTGGTGGTGCAGCACATTCATGTGGACTTTTTGTTCATTTCATTTTTTTCTATTTAATTTTTTCGGTGGAATTATATTATGATCTTATCACATTTGATGGACTTGTGAATTCACATATATGTATTTATCCGTATATTTGTATGCAGGTGTGGCACTGAATCACTATTGTTTTTGTATTTTAAGCACTTGTGAGTGAGTGGTACACTCTCAGATTTAGCAGCAGCACTCTATTTGGTTTATTATATTATATTGTTTTCATATTGGTGGGCACAGGGATTTTTAGTTTTTTCTTTTTTTCAGGACAAGCTTTTGGGGTGTTCCCTTCTTCGAGGGCCAAAGAGTATTGCTTGGACCCAGAAGAAGGGAACACCCTGAAGGCTCATATTGAAGGCTTAACTGTAAGTGCAAATACATAAGTACATATATCTCTCCGAGGAAGTCGCGAGGAGTGACAAAATTAGTAGGAGGGCCCTGAGAAGCTGACGAACGTGGAACCAGGAAGGGATATTCAGGGTGAAACGGAGGGAGGGAGCACTGACAGATGGGGCTGCAGAGCCGGCTAAAAGGTGATACATTCGTCCTAGCACCGTTGGTACATGTAACATACACAGGCCTGATTAGGTTGTTCCAAATGTGAGTGCATATTTGCTGTATGACTTTTTTGTATACATTTTAAAATGATAAAGCATTATTGCAAGATCTGCTTTGCATGTGGTCGATGAGATTGGAGTTCACGGGCAGCATTAAGGAGGCACAATAATAAAGGTAATCGATGAGCTCATGAGCAGTTTATAAGGAGGAATATTGGAAGGAGCATTCCAGAGGATTGATCATTCTCAAAGGCACATTTACAAAGCCTATAAAGTGAGGGCACAACCGGTGGAGGGAGCAAAAGGAGAGATTGTTTCATCTAGAAGTGTTTCTACTATTCACAAAATGGACTGGCACGCTGTTTTCACCATTGTTTGATTTATACAAGGACACTGTGGGGGAGATTTACTAAAACTGGAGCACACAGAAACTGGGACAGCTGTGCATAGGTAACCAAAAAGTATCTAGGTTTTATTGTCAAAATTTAATTGAGCAAGTTGAAGTTAGAAGATGATTGGCTACCATGCACAGCTGCACTAGACTCTGCACTCTCTAGTTTTATGCACATTGCACTTTAGTGCAAATCATACTGTTTGATCCATATAAGGACACTTTGTGAAGAAACTTTGCACTTTAATTTGTAATTGTCTATATCATTGCACTTTATATCCCTAGAGGATAGTCTTATGTTTAGTTTAGTGCTGCACTTATTTTGATATATTTTGTTCATTCACATGTTTAGGAAGTGTGGGTAGTGTCGGCAGCTTTCCTGGATTTAGCATAGCAGCTCACAAGGTTTTACATATTCAAGTGCACATATATGGCTATCATCTTAAGCATTTTAAAACAAAAATAGCAGCACCTGTACAGAAAAGCCTAATAAATGTCAGATACAAACATTGCCAATTTGTCTTTTTTTTTTTTTTTGGACATTGGACATTTGGACAGCTCATTCTGCCCTTTGTTCCTCCTTTTATATTTGTTGTTCTGTTAGAGTCTACACCAGTGTTTCTCAACATTTTTTCAGTTGCAACACCCTTTAAAATTATGGACAATCTCGAGGCACCCAATTCTAAAATGTAAAAGAACTAAACTAATAGTTATACATATCACAGCAACATCCACACACGTAGGATACCCAACATGAAAGTTGATTATTTTTACAATGCTAATATATCTTTGCACACTGGGATTGACTAGTATTCTAGCTAATTTACACTACTTGTCATTTGTTAGTTCTTAAAAAGAATAAAGCTTGGCAATGGCAGCTATGGGCAGCCTTGTTTATGTAGCACCCTGATGTTTAGGCAGGGTTGCTATTAAATTTAGTTGCCAGGCGATATTTGCCTTTGCCAATTGTTAAAAGATCAATTGATTCCTCTCTAACTCTGAACCTTTTCTCTTCTGTCACTAGGTAGTGTCGTAGCTGGTGACATTAGAATGACAAGGGCTTAGCAAGGTCAGATCATAAATGGATGGGGTGTCTCAGCCAATAGGCAGGGATTTTCTTTGGTCCCTTGGCCTGTTGGGAGAGCCTATTTATTTGAGTGGAGTCGGGTTATCGGGGGTTCTGTGCCACCTGGACGGCTATCTAGGTGGATGTGTGTTATGTCACCCGGGCTGCTAGCCTGGAAGCCTGAGGCGTGTCCCGGGGACCCCTGGCTGCTAGGCTGCCTGGGGCCTATCCAGGAGCAGTAGAAGCAGTGTAGGGTTGGGACTTACGGCTTGTAGTCCAACCAGAAGTAGTGGTTCAGCCGGTTGGGGAATCAGATGTGGGGAAGCTATCGCCAAGAGGGGAAGCTGTCGCCAAGGGGCCACCCACCCTGCTCCCAGAGACCACTGTGAGTAACTGAAGAAAGTACCAGAGCCGTCTTCACCAGCCGGAGATGGTGAAGAAGTGGGGAAACTTTAGCTAATACCAAACTGGGGACCCAGCCAGCAAAGTTGACGCTTGCGAAGCATCATTGAGTGCCATGCCAGGGACCTAGCAGGCCAGCGGGGGTGACGCTTGAGGAGTATCTGTGTGTGCCAAGTTAGGGACCAAGCGGGTCTTGAGGCTTGAGGAAGATACTGAGTAAGAGAAGTGGTAGAGCTCAGGATCCAGTGGTAAGTGGATCTGATAGTCTAGTGAAAGACTGGGGGCTAAGTTCAGTGAAGATCTACAGTAGGACTTAAAACTTAAAGAAGACGAGGTTACAACCCTACTGAAGCGAGTTCATAGTACTTCGGTAAACTATAAAATGTCTGAGCTAAATTACAAATGCTTGTCAAAATGGTATATTACCCCAGATAGAGCTTCTAAGTACCAGAATGAAATTTCACAACTATGCTGGAGGGGATGTATGGAATTGGGTACAATGGCGCACATTTGGTGGCACTGCACAAAAATAAGGGAATTTTGGGATGATATTGGGAAAATCATAGGCGAGATAACCCAAATAGCAGTGCCGGATGATCCATGGGCATGTCTGTTTCACGGTTTTAGAATGCCAACTGAATTATATCTGAGAACACTAGTCCCACAAATGTTGAACGCAGCTAAGAGTCTGCTGGTAAGCCATTGGCAGGAGAAACATGGTCCAACAATACAAGAATGGTACGACAAAATAAACGAAACTCAGAACTTAGAATATTTGAGATGTGCGGAGGAAGCGGAATGGAAGAGTTCGAGGAAAAATGGAAGAAGTGGCAAAAATTTAAAAGCTCACCAAGGGTGGTAGAGGTCTTGAGAACTCAATAGAGCTTGCTGGGGTGAACCCAGCGAGAAGGATAGATGGAGAACAGGCAACAGGAGTGGTGTCCATTGTGGGAGGGGGATTCAGTTAACATGAAGGTGTACGGAGGAAGAAATATAGGATCTTGAGAAGGAGTAGGTTGGGGTGGGGGGAGGGTGGGGAAGGGCAGGGGGTTTGATTAGCATGGTTTAAACGGGGTTTAAGTTCAGACCTTACAATTAAAAATTAGATAGATCAGTTTGATGCTACAAATAAGTAGATAGATACAAAAGAGATTTGTAATATTGAAAGAAAAACAAGAGACAAAAAGTATCAAAGCCACCATGATGTGAGTAATGAGTCGGGAAAGCATTGAACCGTTAAGGTGAAACTTTCACCCCCGAAAACGAACACTGATGTGGAAAAAAAAAAAAAAATAGTGACAACTTTGTGCAAAAAAAAAAAAAAAAAATTTGTCACTTTCCCGCAACTTGTGTCAAAATATAAAATGTTCCATGGACTCAACATGCCTCTCAGCAAATAGCTTGGGGTGTCTACTTTCTAAAATCGGGTCATTTGGGGGGGTTTTGTGCCATCTGGGCATTTTATGGCCTTCAAAACTGTTATAGGTAGTGAGGAGTGAAATCAAAAATTTACGCCCTTAGAAATCCTGAAGGCAGTGATTGGTTTTCGGGGACCCGTACGCGGCTAGGCTCCCAAAAAGTTCCACACATGTGGTATCCCCTTACTCAGGAGAAGCAGCTGAATGAATTTTGGGGTGCAATTCCACATATGCCCATGGCCTGTGTGAACAATATATCATTTAGTGAAAACTTTTTGTAAATTTTTTTTTTTGTCATTATTCAATCACTTGGGACAAAAAAAATTAATATTCAATGGGCTCAACATGCCTCTCAACAATTTCCTTGGGGTGTCTACTTTCCAAAATGGGGTCATTTGGGGGGGGGGGGGTTGTACTGCCCTGCCATTCTAGCACCTCAAGAAATGACATAGGCAGTCATAAACTAAAAGCTGTGTAAATTCCAGAAAATGTACCCTAGTTTGTAGACGCTATAACTTTTGCGCAAACCAATATAGTTACATAGTTACATAGTAGGTGAGGTTGAAAAAAGACACAAGTCCATCAAGTCCAACCTATGTGTGTGATTATGTGTCAGTATTACATTACATATCCCTGTATGTTGCGGTCATTCAGGTGATTATCTAATAGTTTCTTGAAGCTATCAATGCTCCCCGCTGAGACCACCCCCTGTGGAAGGGAATTCCACATCCTTGCCGCTCTTACAGTAAAGAACCCTCTACGTAGTTTAAGGTTAAACCTCTTTTCTTCTAATTGTAATGAGTGGCCACGAGTCTTATTAAACTCTCTTCTGCGAAAAAGTTTTATCCCTATTGTGGGGTCACCAGTACAGTATTTGTAAATTGAAATCATATCCCCTCTCAAGCGTCTCTTCTCCAGAGAGAATAAGTTCAGTGCTTGCAACCTTTCCTCATAACTAAGATCCTCCAGACCCTTTATTAGCTTTGTTGCCCTTCTTTGTACTCGCTCCATTTCCAGTACATCCCTCCTGAGGACTGGTGCCCAGAACTGGACAGCATACTCTAGGTGCAGACCAGAGTCTTGTAGAGCTGGAGAATTATCCTTTTATCTCTTAAGTTAATTCCCTTTTTAATGCATGCCAATATTCTGTTTGCTTTGTTAGCAGCAGCTTGGCATTGCATGCCATTGCTGAGCCTATCATCTACTAGGACCCCCAGGTCCTTTTCCATCCTTGATTCCCCCAGAGGTTCTCCCCCCAGTGTATAGATTGCATTCATATTTTTGCCACCCAAATGCATTATTTTGCATATTTCTACATTGAACCTCATTTGCCATGTAGTCGCCCACCCCATTAATTTGTTCAGGTCTTTTTGCAAGATTTCCACATCCTGCGGAGACGTTATTGCCCTGCTTAGCTTAGTATCGTCTGCAAATACAGAGATTGAATAAATATACACTTATTGACATTTTACATTTTGGCCTAAATGTATGACTAAAATTGAGTTTATTGGATTTTTTTTTATAACAAAAAGTAGAAAATATCATTTTTTTGCAAAATTTTCGGTCTTTTTCCGTTTATAGCGCAAAAAATAAAAACCGCAGAGGTGATCAAATACCATCAAAAGAAAGCTCTATTTGAGTGAAGAAAAGGACGCAAATTTCGTTTGTGTACAGTATTGCATGACCGCGCAATTAGGAGTTAAAGCGACGCAGTGCCAAATTGTAAAAAGTGCTCTGGTCAGGAAGGGGGTAAATCCTTCCGGGGTTGAAGTGGTTAAAGGGCTGGCAAAAACATAAAATACACATTGGCTTTTGCAAAATAGTAGCCCTAGCCCCATCATAAATGTCCTGCCATGCAGTAGTGATTCAGCGCAACACCTGCATACAAATATATGGATAAATACATATATGTACATATATGGGAATTCACAAGTCCATCAAATGTGTGATAAGATCATTATAGAATTCCACCAAAAAATAAAACAGAAAAAAATAAAATGAACAAAAAATATGGATAAATTAATTAAAGTCCACGTGAATCTGCTTCACCACCAGCAACTAAATCCTCTAAAACAGGGGTCTCCAAACTTTCTAAAAAAAGGGCCAGTTAACTGTTCTGCAGACTTTAGCAGGGCCGACCTGTGGCCATTGGGAGTAGAAATTATCCTGGTGTCAGTGGGAAGAATAGTGTCCCATCGTTGGTGTTAGTGGGAAGAATAGTGCCTCATCGTTGGTGTCAGTAAGAAGAATAGTTGTCCCATCATTGGTGTCAGTGGGAGCAATAGTGCTCCATCATTGGTGTCAGTGGGAGAATTTGTACCTTATCATTGGTGTCAGTGGGAATAATAGTACTCCATTGTTTGTGTCAGTTTGAGGAATATTGCCCCATCATTGGTGTCAATAGGAGGAATGGTGCCCCATTGTTGATGTCAGCAGCAGGAATATTGCCCCATTGTTGGTGTCAATGGGAAGAATAGTGTCTTGTATCAGTGAAAGGAGAAGTAGCCCAAGGGCTGGATAAAGGCAAGCAAAAGGGCCGCAGTTTTGAGACCCCTGCTCTAAAACATACTTATTCTTAAGGCTCCATGCACACTAGGAGCAGAAAAAACGTCAACGTTTTTAGCTTAAAAACGTGGCATAAAAGACACAAATTGAAAGCATATTGTACAAAGTTTAGGCGAGTCTATGAGAGTTTAAGAGCATTTAGTTTATAAGCGTTTTTTGTACTACACACCCCTCTGCAAAAGCCAGGAAATAATGTATAGTGACAACACACCTTTTTTTTTACTAAAAAAACATTGAAACTTGAGGTTTAGAAGAGATATGAGGATTTTAAGAGAGACTGACGTTTTTACAGCTCCTAAACTTTTCCAGAAAATGCGATAGAGAAGGTTTTTTTTTCCTGCCTCTGAACGTCCCTGACAGAAAATGCCTGTAGTAGTCATAATGTGCAAAGACACATAAAACACAATAGAAGTGCTTCTAGAGGCCGGTGAAAAAATTGTCAAACGCCTGTAGAATCAACGTTTTTTAAGTCCAGTGTGCATGGAACCTTAATGTTCTTCACACTTTCAGTCAGACTTGGAGTGGCTTTAGCTAAACTTTACATAAAAGCTGAATGGGTCATGGGTCAGTACAGGAGGTGAGCAGCCAATGGTGGTGCTTACACATGGTGTGAAGAACATTTAAGTATAAGCATGTTTTAGAGGATTTTAGTTGCTGGTGGTGCAGCACATTCATGTGGACTTTTTGTTCATTTCATTTTTTTCTATTTAATTTTTTCGGTGGAATTATATTATGATCTTATCACATTTGATGGACTTGTGAATTCACATATATGTATTTATCCGTATATTTGTATGCAGGTGTGGCACTGAATCACTATTGTTTTTGTATTTTAAGCACTTGTGAGTGAGTGGTACACTCTCAGATTTAGCAGCAGCACTCTATTTGGTTTATTATATTATATTGTTTTCATATTGGTGGGCACAGGGATTTTTAGTTTTTTCTTTTTTTCAGGACAAGCTTTTGGGGTGTTCCCTTCTTCGAGGGCCAAAGAGTATTGCTTGGACCCAGAAGAAGGGAACACCCTGAAGGCTCATATTGAAGGCTTAACTGTAAGTGCAAATACATAAGTACATATATCTCTCCGAGGAAGTCGCGAGGAGTGACAAAATTAGTAGGAGGGCCCTGAGAAGCTGACGAACGTGGAACCAGGAAGGGATATTCAGGGTGAAACGGAGGGAGGGAGCACTGACAGATGGGGCTGCAGAGCCGGCTAAAAGGTGATACATTCGTCCTAGCACCGTTGGTACATGTAACATACACAGGCCTGATTAGGTTGTTCCAAATGTGAGTGCATATTTGCTGTATGACTTTTTTGTATACATTTTAAAATGATAAAGCATTATTGCAAGATCTGCTTTGCATGTGGTCGATGAGATTGGAGTTCACGGGCAGCATTAAGGAGGCACAATAATAAAGGTAATCGATGAGCTCATGAGCAGTTTATAAGGAGGAATATTGGAAGGAGCATTCCAGAGGATTGATCATTCTCAAAGGCACATTTACAAAGCCTATAAAGTGAGGGCACAACCGGTGGAGGGAGCAAAAGGAGAGATTGTTTCATCTAGAAGTGTTTCTACTATTCACAAAATGGACTGGCACGCTGTTTTCACCATTGTTTGATTTATACAAGGACACTGTGGGGGAGATTTACTAAAACTGGAGCACACAGAAACTGGGACAGCTGTGCATAGGTAACCAAAAAGTATCTAGGTTTTATTGTCAAAATTTAATTGAGCAAGTTGAAGTTAGAAGATGATTGGCTACCATGCACAGCTGCACTAGACTCTGCACTCTCTAGTTTTATGCACATTGCACTTTAGTGCAAATCATACTGTTTGATCCATATAAGGACACTTTGTGAAGAAACTTTGCACTTTAATTTGTAATTGTCTATATCATTGCACTTTATATCCCTAGAGGATAGTCTTATGTTTAGTTTAGTGCTGCACTTATTTTGATATATTTTGTTCATTCACATGTTTAGGAAGTGTGGGTAGTGTCGGCAGCTTTCCTGGATTTAGCATAGCAGCTCACAAGGTTTTACATATTCAAGTGCACATATATGGCTATCATCTTAAGCATTTTAAAACAAAAATAGCAGCACCTGTACAGAAAAGCCTAATAAATGTCAGATACAAACATTGCCAATTTGTCTTTTTTTTTTTTTTTGGACATTGGACATTTGGACAGCTCATTCTGCCCTTTGTTCCTCCTTTTATATTTGTTGTTCTGTTAGAGTCTACACCAGTGTTTCTCAACATTTTTTCAGTTGCAACACCCTTTAAAATTATGGACAATCTCGAGGCACCCAATTCTAAAATGTAAAAGAACTAAACTAATAGTTATACATATCACAGCAACATCCACACACGTAGGATACCCAACATGAAAGTTGATTATTTTTACAATGCTAATATATCTTTGCACACTGGGATTGACTAGTATTCTAGCTAATTTACACTACTTGTCATTTGTTAGTTCTTAAAAAGAATAAAGCTTGGCAATGGCAGCTATGGGCAGCCTTGTTTATGTAGCACCCTGATGTTTAGGCAGGGTTGCTATTAAATTTAGTTGCCAGGCGATATTTGCCTTTGCCAATTGTTAAAAGATCAATTGATTCCTCTCTAACTCTGAACCTTTTCTCTTCTGTCACTAGGTAGTGTCGTAGCTGGTGACATTAGAATGACAAGGGCTTAGCAAGGTCAGATCATAAATGGATGGGGTGTCTCAGCCAATAGGCAGGGATTTTCTTTGGTCCCTTGGCCTGTTGGGAGAGCCTATTTATTTGAGTGGAGTCGGGTTATCGGGGGTTCTGTGCCACCTGGACGGCTATCTAGGTGGATGTGTGTTATGTCACCCGGGCTGCTAGCCTGGAAGCCTGAGGCGTGTCCCGGGGACCCCTGGCTGCTAGGCTGCCTGGGGCCTATCCAGGAGCAGTAGAAGCAGTGTAGGGTTGGGACTTACGGCTTGTAGTCCAACCAGAAGTAGTGGTTCAGCCGGTTGGGGAATCAGATGTGGGGAAGCTATCGCCAAGAGGGGAAGCTGTCGCCAAGGGGCCACCCACCCTGCTCCCAGAGACCACTGTGAGTAACTGAAGAAAGTACCAGAGCCGTCTTCACCAGCCGGAGATGGTGAAGAAGTGGGGAAACTTTAGCTAATACCAAACTGGGGACCCAGCCAGCAAAGTTGACGCTTGCGAAGCATCATTGAGTGCCATGCCAGGGACCTAGCAGGCCAGCGGGGGTGACGCTTGAGGAGTATCTGTGTGTGCCAAGTTAGGGACCAAGCGGGTCTTGAGGCTTGAGGAAGATACTGAGTAAGAGAAGTGGTAGAGCTCAGGATCCAGTGGTAAGTGGATCTGATAGTCTAGTGAAAGACTGGGGGCTAAGTTCAGTGAAGATCTACAGTAGGAGGCTGTAGAGGAAGTGAAGAAGTTCATTGCAACCTTTGTTAGAAACTGTTACAAGATTGTTGCCATAGGAGACAGCGGTCCTACCCATGCAGATGTGGTGTCTAGCTGGATGCCTTTCCCTGTATGGCTGTCTGCCTATAGAAGCCTCAGAGTCTGCCAATTAGCATTGCATCTACCTGAGGGTGTCCTGGCCTCTCCCACAGTTCTGTTCAAGAGACAATAATTCTCTTTGTATTCAAGAAGTGTCTGGCGCCCATCAATTTACCTTGCACTGCACCCACCATGCCTTGTAACCCACTCTACACAGAAGGATGTCAGCTGTGCCTAACCTCAGAGGTTATCATTAGGCCTCTGGGGGCCCGGGACCTCGCTATATTTAAATAACAGTTTGTTTAAAGCCCATCTTCAGGCAAAACTTTAGACTCGAGCATTGATGGCTTTTCACCAAATAGCAGGCAAGGCTTTAATTTTACATTTTAAGATGGCTAACTGGTTCATTTTAAATGGCGATACATGAAGCTTTAAATATAATAGAGTAGCATAAGACACTTCATATTATAAGGAGAAATGAGGCATTTCATATAACAGAGGGAAACGAGGCATCTAACTAGTGTGACAGAAAGTAGGTCTCGCTGGGGATTAAAGTGTGTGTGCGCTGGAGAGCATGTCTTACTGGTGACATGGATATTGGGGAGTGAAGTGCATGTGTGCTGGAGTGCATGTGTGCATAACGCACTCTCGAACCCTGCATTCTGAGCGCAACACACTCTCAAACCCTGCATTCTGAGCGCAATTCACTCTCAAACCCTGCATTCTGAGCGCAACTCGCTCTCAAACCCTGCATTCTGAGCACAACGCACTCTCAAATCCTGCATTCTGAGCGCAACACACTTTTAAACTCTGCATTCTGAGAGCAACGCACTCTCAAACCCAGCATTCTGAGCGCAACGCACTCCTGAACCCTGCATTCTGGGTGCAGCACACTCCTGATCTTTGCATTCTGAGCGTAACGCACTCCCCCATAGCGGCCACATAGCGAGACGCCATTTTGGGAAGGCAACTACAACCTGTAATTGGTGGCCATTTTAGGAGATTCTGGTAGCAACCATTTTTAGCCAACAGCCATTTTGAAAAGGTGTAACTATAATTTACTCTGTGATTTGTTTTCTTAGATCGATAAGCCTATTCCTTTTTTTCTTTTGGGCAACCTAATTGCTCTCCCCCGATAATATAACCATCCAATTTTTACTTTAGTTTTTCCATTTTTAATTATTTTTCTGTTATTGGGCCATTTGACGTGGTTTGATGCTTATTTCTTCTGCAGGGGAATAACCGTTAAATTTCCGCAAAATGCAAACTATTGTCTGATAATTGGTTATATATGGTTATTCTGTCTACAGAAATAATCAAATTTTTGAGTTTAATCCTATACAAAACCACTTAACCTTCAGAAGTTTTACCCCCCTTCCTGACCAGCCCATTTTTTTTGCGATACAGCACTGTGTTACTTTAACTGACAATTGCACAGTCCTGCGACAATGTGCCCAAATACATTTTATGTCCTTTTTTTTCCACAAATAGAGCTTTCGATTGGTGGTATTTGATCACCTCTGCGTTTTTTTTTGCGCTATAAACAAAAAAAGACTGACAATTAAAAAAAAAAAACACAATATTTTTTACTTTCTGCTATAACACATATCCAATTAAAAAAAATGGAATTTCTTCATCAACTTAGGCCAATATGTATTTTGCTGCAAATTTTTGGTAAAAAAAATCCCAATAAGCGTATATTGATTGGTTTGCGCAAAAAGTTATAGCGTCTACAAACTATGGGATATTTTTATTTATTTACTTTTTATTTTTTTACTAGTAATGACGGCGATCAGCGACTTATAGCGGGACTGGGATATTGCAGTGGACAAAACAGACACTGACACTTTTTGGGGATTATTGACAGTAATACAGTGATCATGCTAAAAAATATGCACTGTCACTGTACTAATGACACTGGCTGGGAAGGGGCTAACATCAGGGGCCATCAAAGGGTTAACTGTGTGCCTAGTTTGTGCTTTTTCACTGTGTGGGAGGTGCTTTTTCTAGGGGAAGGCATGGATCTATGTCCTTGCTTTGTAGCAATGCAGGATCAGTACCTTCCCTATTGAGAGAACGGCAATCTGCTTTGTTTACATAGGCAGATCGCTGTTTTGCCTGTGTACTGTACAATCGGCGGTGCAGGCAGACATCGAGTCTGCAGTACCTGCCGCTGGGCTCCTGCTGTGTGTGATCACAGTGAGAGCAGGTCCCTGGCAGCGTGTGTGCGCGCCCCAGACCCAGAAGTGCCAGATCATGTACTAGGTTCATGATCTGGCACAGAGTGGCCACAGTATATGTGCGGTGGCTGGTCAGGAAGTGGTTAAAGGAATCTGCTTGATTTAAAAATTACTCAAACAAATTAATTGTTTAGGCATTCCCTGACACAAAAGCATAACAGCTATACTGCAGCTGCATGTACACAAAGGGTCGGGCATGCTCGTGACATCGACATAGAGGGGCCCAGTGGTTATATTAGGTCAATGTCATTGACTGAACCCAAGTACGACCCAAACCTGAGCTCATCCTCATCAGTGACTAAGATGAGCAGGTCAGGCATGCAACCAGTTTTTAGTTGCAGTTGGCATTGGCAGTGTCATATTTCACCCTGTACAAGTTTCCTTTAAATAATTCAAATGTTTTTTACCGACCTACACATCATAGCTAACAGAGAGATAGTTATGACCGAAATGGGATCCAAGAGAGGGACAGATGTTAGCCATTAAGCTTCCCTAGACTCTAAAAATACTTTACAGCCATGAAACTAAAGAGCTGAAGGCTGAAATTATTCCATTTAATGATCCTGTCTCTTCTCCACAACATGCAAGGGCTTAAACAAGAGACAGGCTGATGTAATTGTATGAGAATAACAGGAAATGGAGATACGTTCATCATCAAAAGCATCAGGAGCTGTCAGGAAAGGCAAACAAAAAAAAAAAAAAGAAAAATAGGCGAAGGCCAGGCATGACTAGGCTAGCAGGGTAGTTTGGCCATTAGAGGGCTAATAGATTGTCAGGATTGGTACAACGTGTGGAGACAGGGATTGGTTAAAAGTAAGGTAGGGAGGGGCAACGTAGGTGGGAAGGCGAGGTCGTGAGGTCGGAGGGACACTTCGAGGCAACGGACGAAGAAGAAGCTTCCCACCCTCCCGCCACTGTGGATGGTGGACTTGTTGGGTGGTTGTAGTGGTATGGCGGTTGGGGTCCTTGGAGGCGTCCAAAAATTTCTATGCAATATCAGAGTAATGACCCGTCTATGGTATGGCATCCTATGGTTAATCCCAGTGGTTTAACAGAAATTTATGGAAATGGAGGTGTCAGCGGAAAATTTGGTATTGTCCTTGAGCCAGTGTTCTGCAGTTGTGGACCCTTAAGTGGTTCCGCAGATACAATTTTTGTGTTGGTTCAGTAGTGCCTCCAAGCATCGTCAACCTGGGGGGGGGTCATTATTGTTATTCTATATTTCTATTCTAAGCAATGTTCATATGTTGTTATGGTTAATAAATGGCTGGTAAATTTTACTCCATAAGGTGTGTCAGTCGTATCATTTTAGTTATAGGTTGGAAGTGGGATCAGAGGGCTATAGCGATATACAGGAACACAGAACACATTTGGCACTACATCTGGTATGTCTTATGCCACGTACACACGACCGGACTTTACGGCATACTTTGCCCGGCGGACTTTTCGACATGCTTTACGACGGACTTTCCGAATGAACGGATTTGCCTACACAGTATCAACCAAAGTCCGACGGATTCGTACATGATGACGTACGATTGGACTAAAACAAGGAAGTTCATAGCCAGTAGCCAATAGCTGCCCTAGCGTCGGTTTTTGTCCTTTGGACTAGCATACAGACAAGCAGACTTTTCGACCAGACTCGAGTCCGTCGGATAGATTTGAAACATGTTTCAAATCTAAGTCCGTCAAACTTTTGAGAAAACAAAGTCTGCTGGAGCCCACACACGATCGAATTGTCCGACGAAATCCAGTACGCCGGACCAAGTATGCCGTAAAGTCCGATCGTGTGTACGCGGCATTAGTCCTGTTATCCAGGACTTATCATGGTATACAGTCTAATGAGCAGAAGCAGTCCACATGCAATACCTTGTTTCCTATTTTATTGAGAGGAAGGGAGAAGGGATTGTGACAACATGAAGTGCTCGTTATTCCCTCCAAGCATAGTCCCTAAATGGATGTAATTCTTATCCAGGCATCATCTCTAAACCTGAATATGAAATATGTTGTTTGCAACCACCTAAATGTGATCATACTTGCAGTGGTGAGAGAAAAGATCAACCAAGACATATGGGCAAAAAGATAATACCTTGGCTGACCCCACCTGTATGTGCAAATATTACACAGAGGTGGTGCACCTTCTCCACATATTCATGCACCATCAATTGGGTAAATAGGAGAAATAAGAATAACGTGCACTAACCTGAACATCAAGATTGTTCTTTGATTACATATGGTATACCAATGAACATGGAACTAATAACCTAATGATTTATCACTTTTTACAAGGGTCAAATGTGTGTCATTAGTTGACCAAGAAGATCCCTGGTTAAATGGACTAAATGAACCTATCCTTGGGAACCTATCCTTACCAAAGGCAAATAGACTGTGCACTTTGCAATGGAAGTCAGCAGAGCTTCTGCTCATTTACTAAGCTCTGGAGCAACTGCTCCTGCAGAGTGCAACTGCACTTTGCAAAGATCACAGTCTATTTGCCTTAAGTAAATCAACCCCATAGTGTACCCCCCTCTAAGAGCTGATCATATTTAAAATAGGTTGTACTGTATGAAAGTCTTTTGCTGTATAGCCTGCTTGGCCATGTTGGCCATTATGACCTTTTTCCTTACAGTGCTGCTGCTTAACCCCTTGACACCGGCTCCCACCAGCCCTATAAGGGGTTTGGACTGCCGGGGGTGGGGGGCTCATGGCCATGTGACGGCCGTGATTGGCTGTCGCATGATCGGAAAACTCCCGATCACAAGAAGCAATCGGAAGCTTTCCGGTAGCCGCCAGTCACTGTGCCGGGAGCAAGCAGGGCGTGCACTCTCGGCACAGCTCTGTTGGTGCCAATGCACTCGAATATGCGGCCTCTCTGTGGCAAGGCTGGGCAGCCTAGAGGCTGCATATTTGCACGCACTTGGCGACAGGAGGTTAAAATAAACACCTATGTACTATATGTTTCATTTACCCAGATCAAGAGCCCATATCTGATCAATCTGGTTAGTTACAGTATGTTAACTTGCGTTGCGTGAAAGCAGCCTATTCATTTCAATGGGGCACCAATGTACCATAACGAACCTAAAATTAGACATGCACCATTTTCGTCCTAATACTGTTAGTGTGTTACTATATGCTGCATTATAGGTGCATTCCTTTATCACAGCCCTTCTCAACCTTTTGACATGGAAAAACCCTTGAAAACAACTTTCTGGTCTCAGGGATCTCCTACTAATAATTACAATATTTACTGCTCACAGTACATTAGCCTGATGGTCAGAGTGCTCCTTACATTTGAGGTCATGGTAAGAATACCCCCGTACTGATAGCTAAAAAGATCACTGATGCCAATGGTTACTTATATGACAGGCAGAAATCGCTCATTGCCCAAGGAACTCCTAGCAACTTCTGAAGGTACCCTAGAGTTCCATTGAAATCCTGATTGAATAGGCTGCTTTAGTGTTTAGGGGTGCCATTGAAAATAAATGGCAATGTGTGCATAATGCATTGCTTTTTGTTGCAATAACACATCAACCACAATGCATTGGTGTTAATGGGCCTTTAACCACTTCAGCCCCTGAAGGTTTTACCCCCTTAAAGACCAGGCCATTTTTTGCGATACTGCACTGCGTTACTTTAACTGACAATACTGTACACAAATTAAATTGATGTCATTTTTTTCCCCACAAATAGTGCTTTCTTCTGGGGGTATTTGATCACCTCTTTTTATTTTTTGCGCTATGAACACAATTTTGAAAGAAAAACAATATTTTTTACTTTCTGCTATAAAACATAAAAAAAAAAAAAATCTAATTTCATCATCAATTTAGGCCAATATGTGTTCTGCTACATATTTTTGGTGAAAAAAAAATCCCAATAAGCGTATATTGATTGCTTTGCGCAAAAGTTATAACGTCTACAAAATATGGGATATTTTTATGGCATTTTTTTTTTTTAATAGTAATGGCGGCAACCAGCGATTTAGCGCGACATTGCAACAGACAAATCGGACACCTAACTGGCATTTTTTACACTTTTTTGGGGACCGTTGACACTAATACAGTGATCAGTGCTAAAAATATGCAGTTACTGTACTAATGACACTGGCAGGGAAGGGGTTAACACCAGGGAGGATCAAAGGGTTAAGTGTGTCCCTAGGGGGTGCTTGCTAACTGTGTAGGGGATGGACTGACTGGAAGAACACAGAGATCCGTGTTCCTGCTTATCAGGAACACAAGATCACTGTGTACTTCCCTGTCAGAATGGTGATCTGCCTTGTTTACAAAGGCAGATCACCGTTCTGCCTCTCTGGGGAACGATCAGCGGGTCCCGGCAGACATCGCGTCCCGGCGGACCTTCTGGCTAATCAGCGCGCCCACAGTATCTATTTCACAAAATTATGTACAGGTACGTCGTTTCGCGTAATAGAGCCAACCTGTCACAGTGTATATGCGGTGGGCGGTCTTTAAGCAGGTAAAGAACCTGTAAATCGAAGATTATAAGCATGGCTACTCTCCTTTTTAACAGTTAGGATCAGGCACACTTTTAATGTAGTTAGGTGATGTATCAGTTGCAGAAACATGAAATGCTGACATAAACTCTCCAACATTCCCCTAGATGTCTGTGAAGGTCCTCATTGAAAAAGTTTCTCATCTAGGTCATTGTATATCTATATCTAGGCCCCCTTCACATGGGTGGACTGATCAGGTCCGCCTGTCAGCTTTTTGGGTGAACCCGATCGGACCATCCATTGCCCTCTTTGGAGCGGCGGATGTCAACGGACATGTGTCCATTTACACCCACCGACATCTGATCCTATCCACCAAAAACAGAGCAATGGGGGGATCCATTCTCCATCCTTCTGCTGGATCAGATCACAGTCAGGTGTAAGCGGACAGGCTGTCCGCTTACATCAGACCACCCATAGAGGAGGGTCGGGTTGTGTCCATATCCGCTCTGCATCAGTGGAGCGGACTCGGACCTGTCACCCACCTGCTCAGCGGGGATCAGTGGAGAGATCCCCCCCACTGAGCAGGCAGATCCCTTAGTGGACTCTGATCTGAAATACTATTTTCTGGATGGACTAAAATTCTTCAGATCACACCCATTCAGAATTGTGTTTCTTGTAAGATTATAAGCAAGTACAATGCATCAAAACACACATTAGTGAGATCAATTGAAACAATTGTCAAAATGCATGCCAAAACAAAAACAGAAAAACACGTCAACGCATTTCAATGCACCTGCCTAATGCTACAAAATAATACATTAGCATAGCTCGAATTAAAAAAAATAGACCCTAAAAAAAAGGAATGAATATAAAAAACAGCTATACTGCTGATGGTACATGCAGTGGTTGATTTACCAGCAGAAGCCAAAAAGTACTGACAGTCAGAGAATGCATAGGCAAGAAGCTGCAGAAAAAGATCTCCAGTTCCATTTGCCTGTAGAGACCCGCTAAGCAAGCTTTAAGATTTGAGCAAAAATAGTTCAGTTTTAAAGAAATGCTGAGCTGTTTTACCGCTGCAACTCACCACGGATGTATTACAGCAGGGCATACGGTTTTTTTTTTAGATTTTAATGCTTAAACCACTGCTGACCTCAAAGCTGGTGCGTGAGAATGTCACATGCAGCTCAGTACAACAAAAAACAATAATTTGACATGCCTGTCCTTGCAAATGAAAAATGTCTTCCTGCTTTGAAAATGGGTGGCAGCTGTTTATGTGTAAATATAAGAAGATTGATAATAGGCATTACAGTTGGTTCAACAATTCATCACGAATACAAATTGTATTTGAGAGTCTGATTCATTTGTTTGGAAAAAAAATAATAAATATATATTATACACCACTGTGCAAAAATTTTAGGCAGGCATAAAAAAAAAAAAATGCTGTAAATGAAGAATGCTTTCAGAAATAGAAGTGTTAATAGTTTATTTTTTATCAATTAAACAAAATGGAAAGTGAATGAACAGAAGAGAAATCCAATTCAAATCAGTTTTTGGTCTGACCACCCATTGCCTTCAAATCGGCATCAATTCTTCTTGCACACAGTTTTTGAAGGAACTCAGCAGGTAGGTTGTTCCAAACATCTTGGCGAACTAACCACAGATCTTCTCTGGATGTAGGTTGCCTCAAATCCTTCTGTCTCTTCGTGTGATCCCAGACAGACTGGGTGATATTGAGATCAGGGCTCTATGGGGGCCAAACCATCACTTTCAGGACTCCTTATTGTTCTTTACACTGAAGATAGTTCCTAAAGTGGTATTAAAGCATTGTTTTTTAAAATACAAACATGTTATACTTACCTGATCTGTGCAGTGGTTTTGCACAGAGAAGCTCAGATTCTCTTCTTTTCGGGTCCCCAGTCAGTGCTCCTGGCTCCTCCCCCTCGAGCAGTGCCCCCCCCCAGAGACCATAAGACTTACCCCCACCCCCCTCTCTCTCCTCATTGACTCACTGGCTGTGATTGACAGCAGTGGGAGCCAATGGGCTCCTGCTGCTGTTTCAGCCAATTAGGAGGGAGAGTCCCGGGACAGCCGAGGCTATTGTGAACATCACTGGATCCGAGGGAGCTCAGGTAAAGATTGGAGGGGGGGGGGGCTGGGGCACTGCACACAGAATTTTTTTTACCTTCATGCATATAATGCATGTTTGGGGCCATTGTCCTGTTGCAGAATAAATTTGGCAGTTTTCTCGCTGAAGGGCTGGAGAGCGGTACAATATTAAGTGTCTGCAGGCAACAGTGAAGGATTGTGGAGGTTCCTTGCAAGTTTGGCGCTGCATTTCTAGAAATGCAGTTGGAAATTTGGTCAGATCAATGGTGTCCTCAATGCTGAGAGATACAGGCAGATACTTATCCATCATGCCATACCATCGGGGAAGCATGTGATTGGCCCCAAACGTATTTTGCAGCAGGACAACATCCCCAAACATACAGCCAATGTCATTAAGAACTATCTTCAGTGTAAAGAAGAACAAGGAGTCCTGGAAGTGATGGCTTTTGCCCCCACAGAGCCCTGATCTCGACATCATCGAATCTATCTGGGCTAACATGAAGAGACAGAAGGATCTGAGGCAGCCTACATTCACAGAAGATCTGTGGTTAGTTCTCCAAGATGTTCGGGGCAACCCACCTTCAAAAACTGTGTGCAAGTGTACCTAGAAGAATTGGTGCTAGTTTGAAGGCAAAGGATGGTCACACCAAATATTGATTTGATTTGTTTTTCTCTTCTGGTTATTTACTTTCCATTTTGTTAATTGATAAAACCTTTGCACAGTACAGTAAATAAACAAAATAAAAAAATTGGGGCAGACTTGATGGAGCACGTGGTCTTTTCTCTGCTGTCTCTCTTCTATGTTTCTACATTAAAGGAACCTATGTGATTTTAAAAATGCATTCATTTTTTTACGATGTAAAACACTTTAAAGTTGACAGTTTCAATTTTGCACTTTTGTTTAAAAAAAAAAAAAAGAAAACCTTGTTTGGTGTATCTTTCCTTCTTTTATTTGAGTTTGGGCTGCCCTATGCTGTCATGCGCAAAACATGCAAAAAAACCGCACTAAAAAATGTGACGCGGGTATGTTTGCGGCCTTAAACCCCATGCCTGGCCAAAAGAATAAAAAAAAAGACCCTTGGAGTACTTACCTTATTTCTTGCTCCAGCATGCTTCTTCTACCCTGTTAGAGATATGCAGAATAAGGCTGGGTTCACACTAGCGGCGACCGCGATTCACAGCACCTGTTTTGGACCTGAAATGAAGCCAAAGATGCACAGGACCCTTTTCCAGTGCGCCCCGGAGCTGTGGGAACTAGCTCTATTGAGAGCTGGTCACAGTCTCCTTTCAAGCGAATTGGATGCGGGAAAACTTGCATCCAATATGCATCAATGTGAACCCGATCAAAAGGCGCTTAGTGCAGTATGTCACCAATTTTATTGAAAGGCAGCGTTTAAAAACACTTACAGGATTACAGAGTAAACAGGCTCCTCGCTGTATGAAATCCTCCTGAGATGGTATACCCAGTCGCTGTGCCAGCCAGCAGCTGCAGGAACCGAGGGGCCCCTTGCTGATGTCACTTGCGCCCCCTGTGTTCCACAAGGTTTCAAGAAGTGTGGCAGGCCATGTTGCTCCTCCAGACCCTTGGTTCCTGCAGCTGCTGGCCAGCACAGTGACAGGGAAGACCATGTCAGGAGGACTTCATACATTGATGAGCCTGTTTACCCTGTAATCCTGTACGTGTTTTTAATAAAATGGCTGACATTCTGCCCTTAGAAGTGCCTTTCTCTGCATATCTTTGTCTATCTAGATCCTGCTTCTCTCCTGTAAGTGCTGCTCGAGTGCCTGTCAGCTTGCTATCCTGCTATATGGAATGATGCTTAATGTATATAGCACCTGGAGAACCCTTCTAGCAGAAGCACTCCTACTTATCATTCTTCTTCTTCTACGCTGTACAACTACTCTCACATAGCGTCTGTTTTAAGGCATTGGTCGGACAGCGATGTCATCAAGTACAGGGCAAGGCTAGTAGTCCTGCTTTGTAGGTGAAGACAGCAGGGCCTGCCCACAACTCAGGGCGATAGAGAGAAGAGCGCCAGCTGGAGGAATTAGGTATTATTTTTCAACCCCTATATTCAATTCGTATGTAACCTTTGCAGTGCAGGGGAGACTGCAAGGGTGTTTTTTTTGTTTTGTTTTAGCAATTCCGGAATTCAGCTTTAAGAGTTTTAAAAAGCACTTACAGTCAACGCTGTATCCAGGCCTAGGGCAGCACTTTGCAGGGGGGCAGCACGGAAAGAGTCCCTGCTGGCTTGTGCTACACTGTTAGTGTAGCGTCAGTCTTATGGGGCAGACTGGGCTGAGAGGCAAATTAGTCTAGTACCCCCATAAAGCGGCCGCACTGCTTCCGGTATGCGGCCGGCCGGCATTCCGCAACTGGGGGGGGGCGCTTCTAATTTTGACTGTCCTATCATCATGGACCACAAACCTTCCTCACTGTGCTATATGTACCATTGGCATGGTTATATCTTCTTAGTCCTCTCCATAAAATTATCAGAAATTTGTGCTTAAAGTAGAACTATAGGCAACACTTTTTTTCATCTTGGCTAGAGTAAAGAAGGGTTATAGCCCCTGTCGGTTTATTTTTTACCACCCCTGTCCCATTGCAGAGATTTCCCTTCACTTCCTGCCCCATAGCCAAACAGGAAGTGAGAGGAAATCTATGCAAATTAAGGGAATCCGTTGCCCCTTGGCCCTCAGAACTAGTGTCCTCACTTGCAAATTTCCTGGGCAGGTCTTAAATAGAAAGGGGTGTGGCCTTGACAGGAAGGGGTGGGTCATATTTAACCGCTTGCGGACCAGCCGCTGCAGTTATTGTACGTGATCTCGTGAGGCCTGGATAGCAGGTGAGCTATGTCCACGGGGATACCCACGATCTTCTCACGGAGAGGAAGAACGGGGAAATGCTGATGTAAACAAGCATTTCCCTGTTCTGCCTAGTGACAGGACACTGATCCTGATCACAGCTCCCTGTAATCAGGAGCAGTGATCAATGTTGTGTCACACGTAGCCCCTCACCCCCACAGTTAGAATCACTCCCTAGGACACACTTAACCCCTGCAGCGCCCCCACCTGGTTAACCCCTTCACTGCCAGTCAAATTTACACAGTAATCAGTGCCTTTTTAATCGCACTGATCGCTGTATAAATGTGAATGGACGCAAAATAGCACCAAAAGTGTCCGATGTGTCTGCCATAATCTCACAGTCACGATAAAAATCGTTGATCGCCGCCATTACTAGTAAAAAAAAAAATTATTAATAAAAATGCTATAAATCTATCCCCTATTTTGTAGATGCTATAACTTTTGCGCAAACCAATCAATATACGCTTATTGCGATTTTTTTTACCAAAAATATGTAGAAGAATACATATCGGCCTAAACTGAGGAAAAAAAATTTTTTTTATATATTTTTTGGGGATATTTATTATAGCAAAAAGTAAAAAATAATTTTTTTGTTTATAGCGCAGGAAATAAAAACCGCAGAGGTGATCAAATACCACCAAAAGAAAGCTCTATTTGTGGGGAAAAAAGGACGTCAGTTTTGTTTGGGAGCCACGTCGCACGACCGCACAATTGTCAGTTAAAGCGGCGCAGTGCCGAATCGCAAAAAGTGCTCTGGTCTTTGGCCAGCCAAATGCTCTGGTGCTGAAGTGGTTAAATTAGGGGGTGCACGAGTTTAGTCAGGTCTAGGGCAGCACAAAACCTAAACACACTACTGCTTACATTAAACAAATTGCATTTACTAGGTAATAGGCACATGATATTTGAGAACACACCCAGGCTCGGAGACATCAATGTGACTTATTACAATTCATTACTCAGACACATCACAAGCAAATAGTTTAGTGCATTGTATATTGCATTTAAAATGTGTTTTTTCTTTTTCTTTTTTTTTTTTTACAAATTTTATTGGGGGCTATTTTTCCAGGCCATAAAAATATAAGGCAGGCCCCCCAAAGATAATTTAAAACAAAGCATTGTAATGACGCAGGGGGAAAAAAAAACCTTTTGAAGTGTTTATAGAAATTAAAATTTTCATAGACTGGCAGACAAGCTCCCAAAGAGCAATATATACCGTATTTATCGGCGTATAACGCGCACCCCAATTTAGGAAAAAAGTTTCAAGAAAAAAAAAACTAAAAAACTTTTTTTTTTTTTTTTTTTAATAAACCACTTTGAAGCAAAATAATGGTCAGTGAGCATCAATGCAGCCTGATGTATGCCCACCTGCAGCTTCAGTGCAGTCTGATCTGTGCCCATCTGCAGCCTAATCTGTGCCCATATGCAGTCTAATCAGTGCCCACCTGCAGCCTAATCAGTGCACACCTGCAGCCTAATTAGTGCCCACCTGCAGTCTAACCAGTGCCCACCTGCAGCCTAATCAGTGCACACCTGCAGCCTAATTAGTGCCCACCTGCAATCTAACCAGTGCCCACCTGCAGTCTAACCAGTGCCCACCTGCAGCATTGCTCAGTGTCCATCTGCAGCCTTGCCGTTATATACGCTGCCATTGAGGGATAGGTGGGGACGAGCACTGCCGAAATAGAGCCGGATCTCCTGTGTACTCGGCTCGGCGTCACGCCCAGTCCCGCCCCTTGACCCGGATCCTATGATGGACATAACGCCGGTCCAATGCTGGGACGTCCATGCTAGGAGCCGTCCAGGGGGCGGGACTGAGCGTGACTGCGAGCCGAGTACACAGGAGATCCGGCTCTATTTTGGCAGCGCTCGTCCCCTCCTTCCCCTCGGTGACAGCCTATATTGGCGTATAACACGTACACACGATTTTTTAATTTAAGGGGGAAAAAGTGCGTGTTATACACCGATAAATACGGTATGTAAAAATAAATGTATTAAAACATTGACAGTGTCAGTAGGGTAATGGACCGTGTCAGTAGGGCAGTGGGCGGTGTCAGTAATGTTTTTAATTTTATTTTTAATCATTTTTTGCAATTATTATTTTTAGGAGCCCCCTTGGAGGGCTTTGTTGAATTATAGACCCCTGATGTCTCACTTTTGAGACAGAGAAAAAGAGACTAAGGACAGTGATACCCCACAGTCCCTTTCTCTGCAGGGTTCCTGTTCATTCACAAACTGAAGCATAGTCATCCCAGTTTACTATGTTTCCATTATGAATAATCCCAGTGTGTGATAAGTACCGATTACTGATCTGTGTTCATCTTGAAACATCCCCCTGTGTGCCCACAGCAGCAGCCGGTGAGAGAGGAAAGGAGGGAGGCCAGCAGGGCTGTGGGGGGGGTACAGAAGGGGGAATCTGCACTGCATGGGGTGATTAGGGTGTGCACCCCTAAGTGCTTAACCCTTTTGCTGCCGGAGCTGTTTTTTTTTTGTACAAGCTTTCAAAATCATTTAGGCCTGTAGAGCTCTTAGAAAGGGAGCTTGGCTCCCGAAGCGCGTCAGCTCTCCAATTGCAGAGACTTGTCATTCCTGATACTAGAGTTGTGAATGATATGCTTTTAATCATCTCATGTTTGTGAGTATGTCTTTGGCTTCTTTGCAATAAGCATTAATTGGTAATGAGGGTAATGCGCTAGGCGTTTGTGCCCTCCTTTTTTATCTTTTTAGTGATTTGGAGTTTCCCCGCTCAAGGAGAGCAGCATCATTAGAGACGTTAACAAGCATCAGAGTGAGTGCTGAGGGTTGATTAACTTTGGGGGCCTGAGGATTCGTTAAAACCCCCAACACATATATGTTTTGAAAGCAGAGACCCTGAAAAAAAAATATAGAGCTGGTTCCAATTTTTTTAATGTTACACAACATTAGCACTAAGATTAATTTTAGGGCACACAAACACAAAATATTTTTTTTGGTAAATATAAAAGATGAGGTTGCGCTGAGTAAATAGATACCCAACATATCAAGCCTTAAAATAGTGTGTACTAGACATGCGCAGAACAAAAAAATTGTTTAATTTCGATTTGTTGTTTACATAAATTTGTTTAGTTAAATTTGTTTAACCGGTTTAATTTATTTTTGGATTTTGTTTCCTTTATTCGTATTCGAATCGATTTGAATAGTTTTCAAATCAATTTACAATAGTTTTTACATTCGAAGCATTTTAGAATCCGAACAGTTTTCGAATTCGAATAGTTTTCCAATTTCCAAAGAGAATAAAATAGAATAGAAAATAAAGGAATAGAAAAGAATATAACAGAAAATAAAAGAATAGAATATAATAGAGTAAAACAGGGCAAAATAGAATAGAAAATAGAAGAACAGAATACAATGGAATAGAATATAAAAAAATAGAATAGAATAAAGAAAGAAAGAATAGAATAAAATAGAATATAACCATCTTCTGAAATTCGAATAGAAAAGAATAGAATAGAAAATATAATTAAATAAAAAAACAATAGGATAGAATGGAAATTTGAATTTAAATAGAATAGAAAAGGATTAGAATAGAAAATAACAGAATAGTAAAGAAAAAAACAACAGAATATAATAAAATAGAAAGAATATAACCATCTTGCTATTCTAATCTATTGTTTTTTATTCTATTATTTTATTCTCTATTCAAATTTATTCTATTCGAAATTCAAGTTTCGGAAGATAGTTATATTCTTTCTATGCTATTCTATGCTATTGTTTTTTTCTATACTATTCTGTTATTTTATTAGTCTAATCCATTCTTTTCTACTCTATTCAAATTCAAATTGATCCTATTTGAATTGTGGGAAATGGTTATATTCTATTCTATTGTTTTTTAATTCTATTCTTTTCTATTCTATTATAGTCTATTCTATTCTTTTTTTTCTATTCTTTTATTTTCTATTTTGTTCTGTTTTACTCTATTATATTTTATTCTTTTATTTTCAGTTATATTCTTTTCTATTCTATTTTTTTCTATTCTATTCCTTTATTTTCTATTCTATTTTATTCTCTTTGACTCACTCTTTTTTGTTATTTTGGATTCATTTAAATTTGTTACTATTGTAATTCGGAAATTCGAATACAACCGAATTTCCGAAAAACGAAAATTCATCCAAATTTAAATTCAGAACTAATTGAACTGCACATGTCTAGTGTGTGCCTGTGAAATGAGGACAAACTTCGGTACCCTATATTTTTCCTTAGACTACTCCTTAAAAGTCCAATACAGATAATGATTTTAGAGTTAACAATGAATAATAATGGGCCTAGATTTATATTTCTCACTTCAAATGTAACATGCATAGCTCAAGTGACATTTTTGTGCGCCTCCTACAAGTGTGTTCATATGCATATGTGTTTTGCACATGGGAGTGGGCTCAGAATTTTTTTTTGGTGGGTAGTTTAAGTGCTCGGATGTAACTTTAATTTTCCAGACTTCCTTTCACTGAAACTTAATTTATATCACATATAGAGGACCAAATGTCCCCTATTCAATGTAATGTTGCTGTGACATGTTCTCTTTATTGAGACATCAAGGATCTTTTAGACGTTCCTTCCATTGAGCATAAATTCTTCCCTGGTCGTCATACCTCCCAACTTTTTGAGATGGGAGTGAGGGACACCTATTAGCAAATGTATGTAGGCATAGGACACACCCCCTGCCATGCCCCCTTAGAGGAGCATTGTACAAAAAAAATATTAGTTAAACTCACAAGTGCTTTTTTTTACCACTACTATTCCTTTATATTGGCTTTTGAAGTTTACAAATGTAGCAATTTAGTAATTGGATGAAAGGTTTAGCACTGGGGAACACTTTTTAAAAAATAAATAGTGCATTTTATATAGAATTATATGGATCAGACCAAAATGAGGGACAGATGAGGAGGAATGAGGGACAGAGGGACTTTGTTCCAAATCAAGGACAGTCCCTCGAAATCAGGGACAGTTGGGAGCTATGCATCATGGCAACAGTCACAGTAAAGTGACAGCAGAAACCTGAAGTGAAGTTATACATGCTTCTTCTGGGATCTTACTAGGTAGGGGAGATCAGTGAACAGGCATTCGCTGGTCTCCCTCCCATCTACCGTGCACCATTTTTAGTCATAAGTGTGTATTAAAGGTATAAGTTGATTTAGTGCCATCTAGTGGACAATTGAAAAGGTACAACACTTTTATGTTTCATCTATTAAGAGAAGTGACATGGAAGTGATTGATTGTTTACTTCTGAACATTAACTATGACCTACCCACAATGCTCCTGGACAAGAGGAGAACTGAACTGCATTGTGGGAGGATATAAAAGGGCTGGGAGTGGCCATCTTAAGTCTCTAGTTCCTGGGACGCGTGGCCTACCAGCAGGACTCTGTGGGTGTGTGTGTCCCACAGGGTTGCGGATACCTTGTGAAGGAGCAAAGCAGCAGCAAGGATCCTGCCATCGTATCACAGTGTGCTGAAGCAGCAGAAGTGATTGTTCCGGAGACCCGTGGGGGAGGTAACGGAGGACTCCTGGTCGTTAGTGAACGGAACAGTGTGACGGCGTGGTGGTGGCTCCATACGGACTGAGAACTGCTAAAATGGAGACATCCATCTGCCCGGGTCCCGTGTGGTGAGAGGGTTAACACCCTGAAGTTTGTTTAATATTACACACACTTAGAATTTTCACAGATTGTTGCTGGGACAGATAGTCCCACAGAACAAGTTGAGTTGGAGAATATTACCTTTGCATAGACTATAATATTCAAGAGCTGACACTAGATGTCCGTCTTCTTCGTATAAGAACACTTAATCAGTTTGCTGGATTATAATTGCCTTTGTGCATTACCTTACACTGCGCAACACCTCAGAAGAACTCTCTGTGGATTACAATTACCATTTCATAGCTAGCGAAGATTGAAGACGTCAAGACTATCTCTTTTATTGCAGGGCCCTGCATTTAGTTACAAAGGGTAGTGACTTTACGGTTTACAGCAGGGGGAGCTCCCTGGTATAGATATATATTTAGGTATATTTGTGTATGTTACCAAGACTGTCATAACTATTTACTACAGCTACTGACGCGTTTCACACCATATCTGGTTTGAAACGCTTTAGAGCTTGTGCAGTTAATCTGTATTGCCCTGTGATGCTTTGATATTCATTTTTTAATAAAGGTGAACTTTTTTGGAGTGCGGCTATCCAGCGTTCTATTTTTACATTCTGTGCACGTTTCCTACACCACAGGTGAATGTGCTACCCTTGTGATATGCATGTGGGTAAAAATGTATTGTTAATGGCACCCCAAACATAGATTACAAACGCAGCGTGTTTGCGCCCACCAAATTGCACAGTATTATTAGGTTTGGTAAAGCGTGTTTTGAAAACATAGTGATTGGACTACCTTTTCCATGGTCCCGTGTGTTTACCAGCCCATTCAAATGAATGGGCTGCAAAACCGGACCGCACAGGAATGTGCGCATTTGAACACCCACGTTCCAAAGTGAACCAACACTAAAAAAAAAAAAAGGAGCATTTTATAGGAAGAAGGGCATGGAGAACAGAAAGCTTTCTTCCATAAAAGGCACAGATGGCGGCTACAGTATTTCAGAGGAAACCATTGTCTAAAAACGAAGAGCTTTCATTAACAGCACATAGAGTGGCAGATGTTTCATATCATGTTTCATTCTTTTAGGCGCCTTTCACATGGACGGCTATTCTGCCGCAGTTAAAAGCATGTTTTTTTTTCTGTGAAATTCAAGACTCCAGGCACTGTGATCAGCTGCATTTTTACAGTGCGATTAGCTGCGGTTGCGTTTAGCTGCGGTTTGCCATTTCCATAGCAACCCGACAGGGTACCGACTCGTCTTGAACCCCAAAGCACCTCGTCCCTATGTTGATGAGGACAAGGGCCTCTTCTCGACAGCCCTGGCCGTTGGTTGTCGGGGGCTGCGGGCGGGGGGCTTATCGGAATCCGGGAGCCCCCTTTAATAAGGGGGCCCCCAGATCCCGGCCCCCCCACCCTATGTGAATGAGTATGGGGTACATCGTACCCCTACCCATTCACCTAGGAAAAAAAGTGTCAATAAAAAAAAACACAGTAGACAGCATCAACATGGGGGTGAGGTGATTTGGGGTGGGGGGCCCGCATGCCCCAAAGCACCAACCCCCCCCCATGTTGAGAGCATGCGGCCTGGTACGGTTCAGGAGGTGGCGATATTTTATTTTTTTTAAATATTTGCAATATTTTTTAATATAATTTTTTTTTTTATTAATATTCGTTGCAATGTATATATTTCTAGATATGAATCCATGTAAAGACAAACAGATCAACACATGTATGTTATTTGCATCATTATGTATTCATACTAATCATATGATGTATGGTACTAATTAGGACTCTATTTGTAGAATTCACATGACGCTTTCATCTGTGCTATCCGCAAGGCCCTGACAAAGCGGAATATCCGCGAAACGCGTAGGCCATTCCTTGTATAATTTGTTGGGAACCAGCACATCCCTGAACTCAAATTGAATTACCAAGATTGTAATGTATTTTAAACTTTTTTCTTTAAATAATAAAAATTTGATTACTCTTGTATAAAATATATGGTATCTCATTTTGTTTATACTCCTCCGAGGCACAATTAAAGTCCCATTTTTCTCTACAAGTTTTTGGACACATATTTACATATTGTTTTGAATCTTTCCGTCAGAAATGCCGACGGAGTTTAGTCTGTGGGCAAGTCCGGCCGTGTGTACACGGCATTAGAGAATAAAGCCAGCCATACATGGATCGAAAATTAGCCAGTTCAACAGGCACCAGCGGAATTTCGATCCATGTATGGGCACCCTGGTAGTACACCAGTCAATCGGTGAACTTGTGTACAACCAACCTGTCGGGTGGTTCCCCGAACCATAAGTGCTATATTCCCAGCCAGAAGAACACACTAAGGGTGAGGTCAGGAATGGGAATATGAAGAAGTTCTTCATATTGTGTGCCAAGTTTGTTTTGCACTAGAAAGCAATTCTAAATACACGCAAAAAAAAAATAAAAAAATGATATTATCTATCTATCTACACACACACACGTACTGGGGTACATGTGTATGAATAAAAGTAGGAAATCAGTCTCTATATATACACTTTATTAGGTACATCTTGCTAGTACCGGGTTGTACCCCCTTTTGCCTTCACAACTGCTTTAATTCTGCATGCCATCAATTCAACAAGGTGTTGGAAACATTCCTCAGAGATTTTGGTCCATAGTGACATGATAACATCACACAGTTGCTGCAGATTTGTTGGCTGCACATCCATGATGTGAATCTCCTGTTCCACCACATCCCAAAGCGTCTGTATTAGATTGAGATCTGGTGACTGTGGAGGCCATTGGAGTACAGTGATCTCATTGTCATGTTCAAGAAACCAGTGGTGAGATGATTGGAGCTTTGTGACATGGTGCATTACCCTGCTAGGAGGAGCCATCAGAAGATGGATACACTGTAGTCAGAAAGGGATGGACATGATCAGCAACAATACTCAGGTAGGCCATGGGGTTTAAATGATGCTCAACTAGTACTAAGGGGTCCAAAGTGTGCCAAGAAAATATCCCCCACACCATTACACCACCAGCCTGAACCATGAGACAAGGCAGGATGGATCCATGCTTTCATGTTGTTTAACCTACTATCTGAACGTCGCAGCTGAAATTGGGACTCATCAGACCAGGCAACGCTTTTTCCAATCTTCTATTGTCCAATTTTGGTGAGCCTGTGCAAATTGTAGCCTCAATTTCCTGTTCTGAGCTGACAGGAGTAGCGCCATCTGCTTTAAGGTTCAATGTGTTGTGCATTCAGAAATGGTATTCTGTATACCTTGGTTGTAAAGCATGGTTATTTGAGTTAGTGCTGCCTTTCTATCCTCTTGAACCAGTCTGCCCATTCTCCTCTGACCTCTGACATCAACAAGGCATTTTCGTCCACACAACTAACGCTCACTGGATATTTTTTATTTTTCGGAAAATTCTCTGTAAAGCCAAGAGATGGTTGTGTGCGGAAATCCCAGTAGATCAGCAGTTTTTAAAATACTCAGCCCCGGCCTGCATAACACCGACAACCATGCCACGTTCACAGTCTCTTAAATCCCCTTTCTTTCCCATTCTGATGCTCAGTTGGAACTTCAGCAAGTTGTCTTCACCATGTCCAGATGCCTAAATGCATTGAGTTGCTTCAACCTGATTGATTGATTAGCAATTTATATTACCAAGCAATTGAACAGATGTACCCAATAAAGTGGCCGGTGAGTGTATTTGTTTAGGGTATATAGAAGTCCACATGTCGGGAATTTTTTGGGAACGTGTGGATTCAGTAATGAGCGAGTTTATATCTAGGGATCTTTTTCTTTTGTCTTTGAGATTAATTTTTAACCGGCATATATTTATGGATGAGTTTTATGGGTATTCATAGCCCTGTCTATGGCTTCATGCCTATCCCCAGCAGGGCCCCTTCGTCTAAAGATAGCTGCAATATGGAGAAGTAAATTATATCCCTTGCTTCTGAAAATATAAATGTAAGAACTAGTTCAACGCAACTGGTTCTAAAACAACCCACATTTTTTGGTAGAACTCCTACAAAATAGTGTGTAGACATGATGCATCCCAAACAACACATTTTGGCTGGTTCCTGAAGAATATATCAGGCCTGAAACACAAAAATAAAGCAAAATATAATATAAATACAATATACTAACCTTCTGATAAGAAGCATTTTGTGGCGATGAGGACGTACAGGATTCCTATGTGTCTGAGCATGGCGTAATCCGGAGTGTTTGCAGGGTGACTCAGTTTATTTCTGCAAACCAAATAAAGTTAACACAAAATACTCCATCTTCGGTATTTCTGTAAACGATTGCAGATAGAAACATTGCAGAATATGTATTAAATATGTGTCTGTTCTATTTTATTTCAGTAAACAAGCCTGCTCTAGTCTAGATGACTTCTGCTTTGTGTAGAGTCTTTATGGGAGGGGAAAGTCTCATGTCACTGAAGGGAACGTTTTAACCATTTCTTTGCCCAGGCAGAATTTTCTTCTATATAAACGTCGCTTTTTATTTTTTTTCACAGGCTGGATTTGTATTTTGCACCAAATGGAAAAGATTAGAAACACAAAAAGCTAGGTTCACATCTATGCGGGTGATTGCCACCGCTGGACCACATCCATTTCCGAAGCTGCAACCACTCGCCCAGAAAAACGCAGGAGATGTGTGCGGGTGCCATTAATCCTTATGGCATGCCGTACGAACTGGAAATTGCTCCTGCACTGGGAACTGCACTGCACTTGCGCTTCCCGTGCGGGATCCAATTTGGAAAATGATGCAGGGACCTTTCCCCTGCGTTTCAGGTGGCATGGAAGCCCATTCAAATGCATGGGCTGCTGTGCCTTTGCAAATTGTGGCTTACAGAGCCTACAGCCTCGGACACACGATCGGATTTGACGCAGACAAAACCTCCGACTTTTGTCCTAAGGGCGTTGGCCATGAACTTGTCTTGCATACAAACAGCAAGGAATTGTTGGCCAACAAACACGAACGTAGTGACGTACTACGTGGTTTTTCAGCTTTTTAGCGCCACTCTTTGGGCTCCTTCTGCTAATTTTGTGTTAGTAGAAGTTTGGTGAGTGTTGATTCACGCTTTTCATTTTGCGCTTTTCATTTTGCGCTTTTGAGTTAGTTTCTGAATGGCCGTTCATCAACCAGCCAGGTTGCAGAATCGGAGGAGATAACGTGTTATTTATTATTGGCCTTGGAGTTATTGCTTTGACCCAAGTCCAGTCCAGGAACAGGAGGAGGAGGATTTCTTGGACCAAAAATTGGTTGCTTTATTAATCGTGACCAATTATGTCATATGCCTTTGCTGCGGGAGCTCCAGGAGAATAATCCAGATGATTTTTGGAATTATCTCTGGATGACGGACCCCTGCTTTCACCAACTCTTGGCATTGTTGACCCCTTATATTAAGAAGCAGGACACATGCATGAGGCTTTTATTTTATTTTTTGGTTGAATAATAATGATTTGATTTGGTATATTTTCTATATTTTTGGATGCAAAGAATGCACTTTTTGGTTAAGTTCTATTGGCAGATAGCATGTCTAATTTTATTTGTTTCCTTTTTTTAATGCACAATAAAAAAAATGTGTAGAATAATACTTGGCTATGTGTTTTACTTCAAATGACAGTTTGGGAGTAGGCAGTTA
The DNA here is from genome assembly GCA_037952925.1 of Lithobates clamitans. Lineage (NCBI taxonomy): Eukaryota > Metazoa > Chordata > Amphibia > Anura > Ranidae > Lithobates > Lithobates clamitans. The sequence continues at coordinate 1,799,026 of JBBGZY010000480.1, read as the reverse complement.
CATTAAAAAAAATTGACAAGGGACACCAACATACCGTATATACTCGAGTATAAGTCGTTCCGAGTATAAGTCGAGGCCCTAATTTACCACAAAAAAAATGGGAAAAACTTATTGACCCGAGTATAAGACGAGGGTGAGAAATGCACAGCTACTGTAAGTGGAAAAGAGGGTCAACAGTGCCCATTTGCAGCATCACTGTGCCCATTTGCATGCCTCACTGTGCCCATTTGCAGCCATAGGTCCCCTGAACTTCAAACTCGGTAGTTAAGGGTTCCTAGATGCCCCCTAGCTGCAGCCAAAATTTGGGGTCTCTGAACCCAAAGGGTCCTGAAATGACATTGCTGCAGATAGACACAGTTGACCGAATTTGGGGCCCCGTATCTCGGGGCCACTTAGTGCTAAGAACCCCAAATTTGGTGTGCAAACCCAGTTGAACTAGCCCCATAAAACTTCCAAAGCTGGGGTTTCTAGCACCAAGTGGCCCCGAGATACAGGGCCCCAAAAATCAGTTCAGAAAATGTCAAGCACTTTTCTGCAGCAGAGAATGACATTTTCCGAACCGATTTTGGGGCCCTGTATCTCGGGGCCACTTAGTGCTAGGAACTTCAGCTTTGGATATGTTGTGGTACTGGGTTGGCGCACCAAATTTGGGGTTTCTAGCACCAAGTGGCCCTGAGATACGGGGCCCCAAAGTCGGTTCGGAAAATGAAATTTTTTGATGCAGAAAAGTGCTTGACTCGAGTATAAGTCGAGGGGGGCACTTTCAGCACAAAAAAATGTGCTGAAAAATTCGACTTATACTCGAGTATATACGGTAGTTGTATCTTTGATCTTAAAAACTACGGGATAATAGTGTTGTGGTAACTTGCCCAAAAAAAAAAGAAGCATAATAATATTATTCTTGATGTCACTAGAAAAAAAAAAGCCTTTGAAAATTTGTTGGCATAACTCCATCAGTATCACCAGCACAGCAGCTTCATTATTATCCCATTAAAGAAGAAGATAATTGTGCGTTGCTTTTCAAGATTTCATAATTTGCCACGTCACGAATGTTAATTCTCCATTATGAACGCTAGTTTACAAGACCGACCGCTTCCAGCTTGTCCTTGCTTCCGAGCATGCGTGTTTGTACTTTGGACTTTTCTCTGACGGACTTGTGTACACACGACTGGAAAATCTGACAACAGACATTTGTCCACAGAAAATTTTAAAGCCTGCTATCCAACATTTGTCTGCGGAAAATCCGACAATTGTCAGATGGAGAGTACAAACGGTCGGATTTTCCACCAACTGCCTGTCATCATACAATTCCCGCTGGAAAATCCGATCGTGTGTACCAGGCTTTAGTATGCAAATCCATTGGAATCTAAACCATTGATTTAGGCTGTGATCACATACACTATATTACCAAAAGTATTGGGATGCCTGCCTTTACACGCACATGAACTCTAATGGCATCCCAGTCTTAGTCCGTAGGGTTCAATATTTAGTTGGCCCACCCTTTGCAGCTATATGGGTGGTGGCCCGTCCATTAGGGGCGCAAGAGCGCTGCCCCTCCCTATCCATGTGTCCAGCCCCCTAATCTACATGCAGGGTTTCCAATGGATTCCAATGAGGGATTTTTTTTTTTGAAGCACGTGATTAGAGCCAAAAGCTCTAATTGGCTTCAAAAAAGGGTGGGCTCAGGCGCAGGGCACTGTGTCCTGAGCCCCCCCAGTTGTGTGACCATAGCAAATGAATATTTGCTATTGTCACCAGGCCCCGATTTACTCCCTTTGCCGCCCCAAGGCCGGGTCCTTCAATGCCGCCCCCCCCCCACATACACATACACACACACCACGTCCTTTATCGATGACTTCTACAATAGATCAATTAAAAACATATCTCCATACATGAGAACACTGAAAATAACTGGCTTTAAATGTACAGACTAAAAATACTTCAGGGTAAGCCCGCGAGGGGTAAGGATTTTTCGCAGGCACATTTTCAAGGCAATGGATGGTGTTAGTGCTTCAATCATCCCCGGCACCGCTGACATTACTAGCTACTCTCGATTTTTTTAAAAACGGCGCCAGACGGCGCAATCACGTTACTGCGCATGCGCTGCCCGGCCGAGCGCTTACGAGCTTTCCTGAGCCCGGCCGGCTTCGGAACGGCGCATGCGCAGTTGCGTGGTCGGCTCGTGGCCATCTTTTCTATGGGCACTGGTGCCCATAATAGACTTTAATGGGCAGCACGAAAGGGGGGGCGGCCGGGAAGTCGCTGCAGGAGTGGCGGCGCCCCTACACCACTGCCGCCCCGAGGCCTGGCCTCGGTGGCCTTGTGGCAAATCCGGCCCTGATTGTCACACTGATTCTCCTCCCAGCCAATCAGGAAATGGGCCCTTTTTCCCTATTGGCCGAAAAGGAGAAGCAATCCTATTGGCCTAGGAGGATGAGGATGAGGAGGATGAGGAGGAAGGAGACGCATGGCTACTGTGATGCCGAAGAGACGCAGGGGAAGCCCGGCTGATGGAGGGGGGACACAGGTCCATCTGCCGCCCCCACCGACCGATGGAGCATCCATCACCACTGTAATATAGTGTATGTTGCGTCCGTGTCCAGCATGGGGTACAGTGCGTCCCTGTTCACTGATTCAGGTGTGTATCAGGTCCAAATTTTTGCCTAAATTTTCACCTGAATCGGAACCAAAGAAGCACTTTTTAAATGCAGACCGCGGCTGCCCTGGGGCTGTGTGAACCGGCTCCATGTGAACCCAGCCTTAAAGTGGAACTAAAGTCCACAATACTTACCTTTCCTTCAACAGCCCAACAGCCCTCGCAGGTATCGGCATCTTCTACCTGGCTTCTTCCAGGTGCTGGGCTGTGTCCATTTTCATTGGCCAGCACAGGATGATGTCACTCCTGCGCATGTGCAGGGGTTCAGTTATCCCAGCACTCATGATCTGTGGAATGGAATGAAAAACTGCTCTTGCACAGCTCAGTGCACATTCCAAGGAAGACTGCCAGCAGGCAGGTACATTTATTTTATTGCAGAGGAGACATTGCATGTCTCTTCGGAAATAAAGAGCCTGTCTGTTTACAGTCTTTAAAATAAGACTTTAGTTCCATTTTAAAGTAGTTGTAAACCCTTACATATACCAACTGAAGTGACTAGGTTCAGGTGATACACAGAGATGAAACAAATCATCCTACATAAGTTGTACCTGTTTATCTGCAACCCTTTCTCCTTTACAGCTGTTCAAAGTACAGAATACTTTATAGACAGCATTTCTTAGCTCTGGAGGCAGGGGGCAGTGATGTGATGTCACACACTGCACAACATAGTCCAGAGAGCTGAGTGTAATCTGAGACCTGAATGGAGGGAATAAACACACCCCCTCTACACAATCTCATAAGGAAACAGGCTGAGGCTATCAATCAATTTCTGTGTGCTGGAGGAGGAGGGGAATGGGGGCAGAGACGTATCCCAAGATTGTCTGGTGTCGGCATAGACTGTTAGTACTGACCCATGGAGATAGCAGAGGAATCACAGATGAGACAGCAATCACACTTAGTGCTTTGGGTTAAGACAAGTACACACTATAAAAGGATATGCTTTGTTCATTTTTCACTTCAGGGGTTTACAATATTTTAACGTTTTCTCCAAAATCGTTACACTCAAGGCATGCTTTAAAAGATAACCATCACAGTTGTTTGTGCTCTCAGCCGAATTCTCAAGTGATCAAATAGCTGGTAAAAAAATGCATTTTTCTTAGTTTCTCTTATAAAATTTTGCAAATTAGTAATTTTTCTTCATATCTTTTGGCCAAAATTTATACCGCTACATATCTTTGGTAAAAATAACCCAAATTGGTGGAAATTATTTGGTTTTTGCGAAAGTTATAGAGTCCAAAAGCTATGTTGCCAATATCTGAAAATTGATCACACCTGAAGTACTGACGGCCTAATTTCTTGAGACCCTAACATGCCAGAAAAGTACAAATACCCCCCAAATGACCCCTTTTTGGAAAGAAGACATTCCAAGGTATTTAGAAAGATGCATGGTGAGTTTTTTGAAGTTGTCATTTTTTCCCACAATTCTTTGCAAAATCAAGTTTTTTTTTTTACTTTTTTTTTTTCTTCACAAAATTGTCATATTAGTAGGTTATTTCTCACACACCACATATGCATACCACAAATTACACTCCAAAACACATTCTGCTATTACTCACGAGTATGGTGATACCACATGTGTGAGACTTTTACACAGCGTGGCCACATACAGAGGCCCAACGTGCAGGGGTTCAGGCGTTCTGGAGCACCCAGACCAATTCTGACATTTCTCTCCTACATGTAAAAATCATCATTTATTAGCCAGAAAATTACATAGAACCCCAAAACATTATATATATATGTTATTCTAGCAAAGACCCCAGAGAATACAATGGCGGTCATTGCAACTTTTTATCTCGCACGATATTTGCGCAGCAATTTTTTGAACGCTTTTTTTTGGAAAAAAAAACAGTTTTGTGCTTTAAAAAAAAAACAAAACAGCAAAGTTAGCCCAATGTTTTTGCATAATATGAAAGATGAAGTTACGCCGAGTAAATAGATACCCAACATGTCACCTTTCAAAATTGCATGCGCTTGTGGAATGGCGCCAAACTTCGCTACTCAAAAATCCCCATAGGCGATGCTTTAAAAATTTTTACTGGTTACATGTTTTGAGTTACAGAGGAGGTCTAGGGCCAAAATTATTGCTCTCGCTCTACCGATCGCACCGATACCTCACATGTGTGGTTTGAACACCGTTTTCATATGTGGGTGGGACTTACGTATGCGTTCACTTCTGCATGCAAGCACACAGGGACAGGGGCGCTTTAAAAATGTATTTATTTATTTTTTTATTGTTTATTTTACTTTATTTATTTTAGTTTGATGCTTTTTAAAAAAAAAAAAAATTTTGACCTCTGTTATTCCTATTACAAGGAATGTAAACATCCCTTGTAATAGGAATATGGCATGACAGGTCCTCTTTACAGTGAGATATGGGGTCAATAAGACCCCACATCTCACCTCTAGGCTGGGAAGCCTGAAATAAAAAAAAAAAAAAAAAAGATCCTGGCTTCGATCGTAGCTGTGAGTCGGTAGAAGCACTGGAGGGTGGCGGGAGGGGGGACGTCCCCTCTCGCCTCCCGTAAGAATGATCAAGCAGTGTAACAGCCACTATGATCCTTCTTATGGTGTAGGGAATCGCCGGCTAAAAAAGCTGATATCTGAATGATGCCTGTAGCTGCACCCATCATTTAGATATCCCCGCACAAAGTCAAGGACGTCGTATGACAGCCGGCGGGGGGAAGTGGTTAAAACGCATTTTTTTTTTTAACACAAAGTTGTCCATTTATACAATATTTCTAACACATAGCATGTACATACCAAAAATGACACCCCAAAATAGATTCTCCTACTCCTCCTGAGTACGGCGATACCACATGTGTGAGACTTCCACAGCCTGGCCACATACAGAGGCCGAGTACAGCCGAGTATGGCTGAGCATGGCAGAGTATGGCTAAGCATGGCAGGGTATGGCCGAGCATGGCAGGGTATGGCCGAGCATGGCAGGGTATGGCAGAGTATGGCTGGGTATCACCGAGTATTGCAGAGTATGGCTGGGTATGGCAGAGAATTGTGGGGTATTGCAGAGTATGGCTGGGTATGGCAGGGTATGGCAGGGCATGGCTGGGTATGGCAGAGTATTGCGGGGTATTTCAGAGTATGGCGGGGTATTTCAGAGTATGGCGGAGTATTGCAGAGTATGGCAGGGTATCGCTGAGTATGGAAGGGTATCGCCGAGTATGGCAGGGTATCGCCGAATATGGCTGAGCATGGCTGGGTATGGCTGAGTATGGCAGGGTATCGCCGAGTATGACTGGGTATGGCTGGGTATCACAGAGTATGACTGGGTATGGCGGGGTATTGCAGGGTATTGTGGGGTATTGCAGAGTATTGCACAGTGTTGTGGGTTATTGCAGAGTATTGCGGGGTATTGCAGAGTATTGCAGGGTATTGCAGAGTATTGCGGGGTATTGCAGAGTATTGCACAGTGTTGTGGGGCATTGCAGAGTATTGCACATTATTCTGGGGCATTGCAGAGTATTGCAGGGCATTGCAGAGCATTAGGGATGGCTGAGCATGGATGGATGGATGGCTGGATGTCACTAGCGCTGTGGGCACTACACATACAGCCCACAGCGCTACTGCCATCCATCCATCCCCCTCTCTGCTCAGTGTACCGATCGGTACACAGGAGGGGAGGAGAGGACGGAGTGATCACATGGTAAACGGCCGCGATCAGCGGCCATTTACCGGGATCCGTGATGCGCCGGGTCCCCTGGATGTGTTCAGGTGGACGCCCCAGGGGGCGCGCGAGAGGGGAACTCTGGGAAGACGTCATAGTACATGATCCCAGTTCCTAGAGTTAAGCAACCGCCCTGCTGCCGTGATTTGGCTATGGGCCGGTTGTAAAGTGGTTAAAAAAATGATATTTTATCACTTTTAGGCTCCATTCACACTAGCGCATTTTTTGATGCATTTTGCATTTTGCAGAAATGCACGGGAATTTTTTAACATGAGTTCCTATGGAACATGTTCACATCAATGCCTTTTTGTTTCTCTGCATTTTTGGAAAGGGTCAGGGACTTTTTTTCATGCAAAATGCAGCGTTTTGCATGTAATAGAATTCAATGGACAAGCATCAAATACGCAAGTGCACCGTTTTTGCAGCGTTTTTGATGCGTTTTTGGTGTGTTTTTGATGCGTTTTTGCCGTTTTTTTTTTTTTTTTTAATTTTTTTTAAGACTGTAAAAAAAAACTGTAAAAAAAAAAGAAAAACGCAAAACGCAAATCGCGGCAAAATCATGGCAAAAACGCAGCAAAAACGCTGCTCAAAAACGTGGCAAGCATGAAAAAAAAACCTCCAAAAACGCTCAAAAGCAACATGCATAGGTGTGAATCGAGCCTTAGGAACAGAGAATCCTTACAATGGCAGCTTCACTTAAACCTCGTACACACGGTCTGTTTGTTGGACGACCGAGCCTCTGATTTATGTCAAAAGGGCGTGTGCAGGATTTTGTCTAGCATACTTATGCCGCGTACACACGGTCGGATTTTCCAACGGAAAATGTTCGATGGGAGCCATTTGTCGGAAACCGTGTGTAGACTCCATCGGACAGTTTCCATCGGAATTTCCATGGCACAAAATCTGGTTCTCAAATTTTCTGACAAATTTTCCGTTCGTGTAAATTCCGATCGAGTGTACACAATTCCGACGCACAAAGTGCCGCGCATGCTCGGAATCAAGCAGAAGAGCAGCACTGGCTATTGAACTTCATTTTTCTCGGCTAAGTGTTGTACGTCACCGCGTTCTTGACGTTCAGAATTTCCGACCAACTTTGTGTGGCCGTGTGTATGCAAGACAAGCTTGAGCCAACATCCGTCGGAAAAAAAACATAGATTTTGTTGTCGGAATGTCCGATCGTGTGTACGAGGCATTACGATACACAAATTGTCATTTGACAAACACAAATGTAGTGACGTACTACGAGAGAATAAAGGGGAAGTTCATTTCTCAAGCACCACCCTTTGGGCCCCTTCTGCTAATTTCGTGTTAGTAGAAGTTTGGTGAGCGTTGATTTGCGATTTTCAGATCGTACAAAACAAATGACATTAAAAAAAGGTTTGGCATAACTACATCAGTATCACCAGCAAAGCAGCTTCATTATTATCCCATTAACCACTTGCCGACCGCCGCACGCCGATACACGTCGGCAAAATGGCAGCGGTGGGCAAATGGGCGTACCTGTACGTCCCCTTTAATTGGCGGGGCTAGCGGGCGTGCGCCGTGTACAGCGTGACCGTGCCTGCCAGACCCGCGGACCCGATGTCCTCCGGGGGCCCGCGATTGTGTCACGGAGTGGCAGAACAGGGAAGTGCCTTGACAAGGCATTTCCCCGTTCTGCCTAGTGACATGACAGCGATCACTGCTCCCTGTCATCGGGAGCAGTGATCGCTGTCATGTGAGTGGTAGCCCATCCCCCCCACAGTTAGAATCACTCCCTAGGACCCACTTATCCCCTTGATCGCCCCCTGGTATTTAACCCCTTCCCTGCCAGTGTCATTTACACAGTAATCAGTGCTTTTTGTTAGCACTGATCGCTGTATAAATAATAATGGTCCCAAAATAGTGTCAAAAGTGTCCAATGTGTCCGCCATAATGTCGCAGTCCTGATAAAAATCGCAGATCGCCGCCATTACTAATAAAAAAAAATAATTAATAATTAAACTGCCATAAAACTATCCCCTATTTTCTAGACGCTATAACTTTTGCGCAAACCAATCAATATACGCTTATTGCGTTTTTTGTTTTTTTTACCAAAAATATGTAGAAGAATACATATCAGCCTAAACTGAGGGAAAAAAAAATATATTTTTATATATTTTGGGGGATATTTATTATAGCAAAAAGTAAAAAATATTGCTTTTTTTTATAAATTGTCACAAAGACGCAGAGGTGATCAAATACCACCAAAAGAAAGCTCTATTTGTGGTAAAAAAAGGACAATTTTGTTAGGGTGCAACGTCGGACGACCGCGCAATTGTCAGTTAAAGTGACGCAGTGCCGAATCGCAAAAAGTGCTCTGGGCAGGAAGGGGGGGGGGGGGGGGAATCTTCCGGGGCTGAAGCGGTTAAAGAAGATGATAATCTTGACATTTCGTCAATTGCCGCATCACGAATGTTAATTCTAGATTACGAACAGTAGTTTCCATGACCAAACTCTTCCCAGTCGTTCCTTGATTCCAAGCACGCATGTTTGTACCTTCGACTTTTGTGTGACTGTACTGACCATCTGAAAATCAGATGTTGAGTTCACATCAGACAAAAATTTTATAGCCTGCACATCCAGCTTTTGTCTGATGTAACAGTCAAACCGTCTGTCGAATGCACCGTACTAACGATCCAAAAATCAGCAAACAGCTCTTCTTCAGACTTTTCCCTTCTGATTTTCATACCGTGCGTACGAGGCTTTAGTATTATGTGTTTGTTATGCCCAAGTGAGATAATCCTATAGTACATGTTCCAACATGAGAAGAATGCGCTGCAGCCCACAGCATGTAAGGCCTCATACACACGGTACGAAAATTAGGAGGGAAAAGTCTGAAGACAAGCTGTCTGTGGATTTTTGGATCATTAGTACGGTGCATTCGACAGACGATTTGACTTTTGAAGCTCTTAAGGTTTGACCTCGTATTATATGGTTTTGGTAAATCTGAAGGCAACAATCTGCAGAAAATCTAAAGCCGCGTACACACGGTCGGACTTTTCAGCTACAAAAGTCCAACGGACGCTGACGGACTAAAGCTGGCTGGTAATCCGATCGTGTGTGGGCTTCTCCGGACTTTCAACGTACTTTTTTAGCCTCAAATCCGACGTACTTTAGATTTGAAACATGCTTCAAATCTTTACGTCGTAACTACGACGGACCCCGAAATCCGCTCGTCTGTGTGCTAGTCCGACGGACAAAAAGCCACGCTAGGGCAGCTATTGGCTACTGGCTATCAACTTCCTTATTTTAGTCCGGTGTACGTCATCACGTACGAATCCGTCGGACTTTTGTGTGGTCGTGTGTAGGCAAGTCCGTTCGTTAGAAAGTCTGCAACAAGTCCGCCGCAAGTCCGCCGCAAGTCCGCCGAAAGTCTGTCGGACCGGCTGTCGGACTTTTGTAGATGAAAAGTCCGACCGTGTGTACGCGGCATAATAGTGTGCATGGGGTCTCGAGGTTTGATCCTATAATATATGGATTTGGTAAATATGAAGACAAAAATCTGCAGAAAATCTAATAGTGTGTATGGGGTCTAAAGCCTTGTACACACGGTCAGATTAATGGACAAATTTTCGTCAGTTTTTTGTTGCTAGTCTCAAATCAAATTTGCTTGACTAGTGTAGTTTAGAGTTAACCACACCTCCAAACACTCACAAGCCCCAAAGCAACCCCCCCCCCCCCCCCGACTTGACCGAAATCAAACACTTAACTCAAGATGGATTTAAATGGCCGTAAGGCCTTTTATTAGACAAATTAATTAATAACCAATAAATAACAGATTTACATTACAGTCATAAATTGTTAGGATGTTCTTGAAACACCATAAACCAACTCGTTTGTGTCTGTGGCACCATTTTGCTAAATATATATGCCCCCACCTGCAAGACACCGCCTCGAGGACATTCCCAATTGCCCTCAGACACTTTACAGGTCTACAAGTACCTGGTCACTATTATTGGACCACAACCAAGCATCGGACACCATACCAACAGATGGGTCTACACTTTTGTCCCGGACAACAGATTTTTAAACCCCATTCAAGGACCTCCAACTGCCAACCTTGTCACCAGAAGACCCACCCCAAAACTTCTCATAATCTACCAGCAGGGAGGGATGTTCCTCTGATGGCTTCCGACTCTGAATGTTGAAGCCCAACCCCTCAATGAAGTCTACTCTCCTACATTCCTCCTCACCAGATCTTCTCAGCCAATCACCTCTCCTTTCAAATATTTTCAAAGACTTAGCTATACGCTACCTAATTCCCCTTCCACCCTGTCATCCCGGCCCTACTCTTATTCTCTTATTCATACTTCATAGCTCCAGGCCTCTCTTCTTACTGTGTTTCTCTTTCTCCTTGTAACGTCCTCTGTGAGCTCCCGAACTTCTCCTTTTCCTCTTCACTTGAATTTGTTTGGAGCGAGCAGTTACTTCTGGTCGTGTGCATTGCTTTATGCACACTACACATCCCATAGTCCATAGTTCATCTTAGGAGCAATCGAGAGGGTGGCTATATTACTGCATACAATGAAATGATAGAGAATAAAGGTAGTCTCCCTCTAACAGGAAGTCAGATCACAACAACAACAAAAAGGAATTGGGAGATTTGGAGGAGGCTGAGAACAATAGAAACACAAGAAAAGGACGAGGCTGAGAACAATAGAAGGGACTTTTCTGAGTTAAAGTGGTTATAAACCACAGACATGAAATATGAATAAAGCATACCCCCCTATAGTGTTTACTTGTCTCAATCCAGAGCACTAAGTGTCATTTCTGTCTGCTGCTTCGTTCCCCTGCTATCAGCATGAATCACTTCTGAAAAGTTTTTTCTGACACAAAAAGAAACATGGTGACAGGGGAGGGATCTCCAGCTGATTGACAGCCTCAGCTCTGTTCCTGTGTGCTGTGTGGAGGGTCCGTGTCTCTTGCCTCCAATCAGCTCTCAGAGCTCTCCTCGCCAAGCTCTGCAGAGTGTCATTTCAGCTCCCCGTCCCCTTTTTTCTAAACTCTTAGGCAAACTGTTACAAAGTTACAGCACTTTGAACGGATATAGAGAACAGAAGACGGCAGATAAACAGGTACAACCTATGTAGAAGAATTTGTTTCCCCTTTGTGTATTCCCTGGGGCCAGTCACTTCACTAGGTATTTGGAGGGGTTTACAAACACTTTAAGAATAAGTAAGTCAATAGAATTTTCTTTTTGTAAACCAGTTTTTTAAGCCCCTACTGACACTTGAGCGGTTTTTCTACTCACTTCCCAATATCTGACTAGTTTCTTCATTTTCCACTATGCTGATAACCTACTTTTTTAACCATTAGTTCTCCTCTACAAACCACTAAAGTCTTAATTAACCACACTTCCTTCTGACATCCTCTTTCACAAGGATTCACTCTCTGACATGCAAATGAAAGTTTTGCTGAAGAAAAAAAAATGTTGGGCGGCCACAGCCCCCCCAGAGAATCAGCACCCGCTGCTCTCTTGACAGCAGCAGTTAAAGGAGTTGTAAACCCTCAAGGTTTTTCACCTTAATGCATTCTATGCATTAAGGTGAAAAACCTTCTGTAGTGCAGCTGCCCCCCAGAGCCACCCTTTTACTTACCTGAACCCGATCTTTCCAGCAACAGGGACGAGCTCAGCAGCTCCAGCCACTGTCTCGGGTCCTCATTGGATAAATTGATAGCAGTGGGAGTCATTGGCTCCTGCTGCTGTCAATCAAACACGGGAGTCGGGGCGGGGCCGAGTCCTGTTGTCTATGTCAATGGACGCAGCAGCAGGACTCAGGGAGCCCGGACGAGTTCCCCCTTGGAAAGCGGCTCTCCAATGGGGCACTCGAGAAGAGGAGGAGCCAGGATCGCCGCTGAGGGACCCCAGAAGGGGAGGATCCGGGCCGCTCTGTGCAAAACCCTTCCACAGAGGAGGTAAGTATTAGGGATGCGCCGAAGACCCCCTAGTTCGGTCGCATCCAGAACATGCGAACGGACTGAAAGTGCGCACGAACATTCGAACACCGTTAAAGTCTATAGGACTCGAACGTGAGAAATCAAAAGTGTGAATTTTAAAGGCTAATATACAAGTTATTGTCCTAAAAAGGGTTTGGGGACCCGGGTCCTGCCCCTGGGGACATGTGTCAATGCAAAAGAAAGTTTTAAAAACGTCAGTTTTTTCGGGAGCAGTGATTTTAATGATGCTTAACCAGTTGCCGACCGCCGCACGAACATATACGTCCTCAGAGCGGCACGGGCAGGCAAAAGGGCTTACCTGTACGTCCTTGCCTGCCCACGGGTGGGGCGGTCGGATTCAGGTCAGGGTCGATCAAAGGTGAGGGGGAGGCCACTCATTCGTGGCTCCCCCCTCGCGATCGCTCCTGGCCAATGATAGACTTCCTGTCCCTCTGTAATGTAAACAGAGGGAGAGGAGGTGATGTCATCCCTCCTCGAGCCGGTCTTTTCGTCCCCGCGCCGAGGAGAGAAGACATCCAAGTAAGTTTGCACCAACACTACACTAACAGTAGAACACGCAGGCACACTTGTCACCCCCCTGTCACCCCCCAGTCACCCCCTGATCACCCCCCTGTACCCCCTGTCACACTGACATCAATAGCAGGTTTTTTGTTTTTTTCTGATTATTGCATTGGTGTCAGTTTGTGACAGTTATAAGTGTTAGGGCAGTTAGGTTAGCCCCCTTTAGGTCTAGGGTACCCCCCTTTAGGTCCAGGGTACCCCCTAACAAAGTTTTAACCCCGTGATCACCCCCCGTCGCCAGTGTCACTAAGCGATCGTTTTTCTGAACGCTGTATTAGTGACACAGGTGACGCTAGTTAGGGAGGTAAGTATATAGGTTCGCCGTCAGTGTTTTATAGCGACAGGGACCCCATATACTACCTACTAAAGGTTTTAACCCCTTGATTGCCCCCTAGTTAACCCTTTCACCAGTGATCACCATATAATTGTTACGGGTGACGCTGGTTAGTTGGTTTGTTTATTATAGTTTATTATAGTTTTAGGGCACCCGCCGTTTATTACCTTATAAAGGTTTAACCCCCTAATTGCCCGGCGGTGATATAAATTAAGTTTTTAGGGTCAGATAAGGTCTGCGTCGCCCCAGGCAGCATCAGGTTAGCGCCAGTACCGCTAAAACCCACGCACGCAGCATACACCTCCCTTAGTGCTATAGTATCTGAACGGATCGATATCTGATCCGATCAGATCTATACTCCCCAACAGTTTAGGGTCCCCCCAAAAAACGCAGTGTTAGCGGGATTAGCCCAGATACCTGCTAGCACCTGCGGTTTGCCCCTCGGCCCAGCCCAGCCCACCCAAGTGCAGTATCGATCGATCACTGACACTTACAAAACACTAAGCACACAACTGCAGCGTTCGCAGAGTCAGGCCTGATCCCTGCGATCGCTAACAGTTTTTTGGTAGCGTTTTGATACAGTCGCTGACAGTCAGGAGCTTTTTTGCCTGTGAGTCTCACTAGTGTACCCCTAAATTTAGAGCCCAAAATGGCAAATCGAAGGTACACTAGTGAAGAGGCCTACACGTTTCTGAGCATGACAGATAGTGAAGAGGAAGTCACTCATCTGTCAAGTTCAGGCTCAGAATATGATCCTGTAGAGGACAGCGGCCCCATGACAGATAGCTCTGACGACGGAGTTGTGGTCCCTGCTAAGGTCAGGCGTACCAGACCCCGAACTTCTTCTGTCCTTGAAGTGCAAGAACCACAGGTCCCTCGTATGAAGCAGAGAAGTACTAGCGCCGCTATTCCTTCTGGTGAACTGGCAAGCACCAGCGGCCTAGTACACCCTGGTCATACATCCAGCACTGCAGTATCACGTGGTGACGTGGCGAGTCCCATAAGTGCAGTTCAAGCTGGTGAGGTGGAAAGCACTAGTAGTGTCCAGCTGCCACCAAGAAGACGAACACAGGCCTGTCGTGCCCATAGTGCCCTTCCTGCTGCATTCGCCAATCCGAATTGGGTACCCACCACTTCTGCAGCACCCGTATTGCCCACCATTCACTGGCCAACCCGGAATTCAGGTGGAAACAGTTGATTTTACGCCACTGGATTTTTATTCACTGTTTTTCACCGAAGATCTCTATAGATCTATTGTGGACCAAAGCAATTTGTACGCTGGTCAACACATCGCCACTACTCCCCAGTCCTCCCTTGCCAGAGATTGGAGACCAATTACGGTCTCCGAATTTAAGATCTTTCTGGGCCTTTCCCTCAACATGGGCATAACCAAAAAGAGTGAGTTGCGGTCATATTGGTCCACTGACCCAATTCACCATATGCCCGTGTTCTCTGCTTCCATGGCCAGGGCACGATACGAGCAGATTTTGCAGTTCATGCACTTCCACGACAATGAACTCTGTCATCCTCGTGGAGACCCTGCATACGATCGGCTCTACAAAATTCGGCCCCTCGTAAACCACTTCAACCAGCGTTTTGCAGACTTGTTTACTCTCCATCAAGTTGTCTGCGTTGATGAGTCCCTGATTACATTTTCTGGCCGCTTGTCATTCAAACAGTACCTTCCCAGCAAGCGTGCCAGATACGGGGTCAAGATGTATAAGCTCTGTGACAGGGCCACAGGCTATACATGTAGTTTTATGGTTTACGAGGGCAAAGATAGTCACGTAGAGCCGACAAACTGCCCTGACTACATAGGAAGCGCTGGCAAGATAGTGTGGGACTTGGTGTCACCCTTATTCGGAAAGGGGTACCACTTGTACGTGGACAATTATTATACGAGCGTGCCACTTTTTAGTCACCTTTTTGATCATCAAATTGGAGCATGTGGCACCGTGCGACCTAATCGCCGGGGGCTTTCCCCAGCGGCTTGTAGATTCCCGTCTTAGGCTGGGGGAGAGAGCCTGCTTGAAGTATAATAACTTGCTCGCTATGAAGTGGAGGGATAAGAAGAATGTTTTCGTTCTCACCTCCCTTCATGCAGACACGACGGCCCAAATTACTACGGCGACTGGTGTTGTGGAGAAAACCCTCTGTGTCCACGAATATAACCTTAATATGGGAGGGGTGGATCTCAACGACCAGTTGTTGGCGCCGTACCCAATTGCCCGTAAGGCCAGGCGCTGGTACAAAAAAGTGTCTGTATACTTATTTCAATTGGCTTTGCTGAACGCTCATGTGCTATACAGAGCTTCAGGACGGACTGGATCCTTCCTTAAATTCCAGGAAGAGATCGTCAGAGCCCTTCTGTTTCCAGACGGTGCTCCACCTCACCTTCCCCAACCAAATGCAGTAGGCTGGCTGCATGTGAGGCATTTTCCTTATGTCCTCCAGAGTACCCCTACCCAACGAGCCCCCCAAAGAAAATGTCGTGTCTGCACAAAGCGCGGATTTAGGCGTGACACCCGGTATTATTGTCCCTCCTGTCCTGGCAATCCTGGTCTTTGCATTGGTAAATGTTTTGAACGCTACCATACACTAGTTGAGTTTTAGCGTAGGGTACAGCACTGCACAGACTAGGACACACTTTCACAGGGTCTCCCAAGATGCCATCGTATTTTGAGAGGCCCAAACCTGGAACCGTTACAGTTTTAAAAGTTACAGTTATAAAAAGAAATGTAAAAAAAAAAAAGTAAAAAAAAAAAAAAAAACACAAAAAAAAAATAAAATAAAAAAAAACAAAAATAGTTGTCGTTTTATTGTTCTCTCTCTCTCTATTTTCTCTCTATTGTTGTGCTCTTTTTACTGTATTCTATTCTGCAATGTTTTATTGTTATGTTTTATCATGTTTGCTTTTCAGGTATGTAATTTTTTTATAGTTTACTGTGTTTTAACCATTTTTTTGTTTTCAGGTACGCCATTCAGCTGCAGCGCGGATTTATTTATCTTGACAGCAACAGCGTTTGCTCCCACGATACATAAAGCCGTGACTCCAGCACTGTCGGAGGTGATTTCACCACCACAGTTACATACTTCAGCATATATGCCGAAGCGTGGGGGCAGCAGTGGGTGGAGGAGCGATTTGCTCCTGCCTTTTGTGGGAGGATGCCCCCATGCTTCGGCATATATATATTTTAGGTAGGCACAGGTTGCGTTAAATGTTTTTTTTTTTTACTATGTTTTTTTTTTTGTATTTGCTTTGCAGGTATGGTAAGTATTACTGTTATACTGTAATGTTACTTTGTTTTTTGTTAACCATCATTTGCTTAGCAGGTACGCCATTCAGTTGCAGGGCGGATTTATTCATCTTGACAGCAACAGCGTTTGCTCCCACGATACATAAAGCCGTGACTCCAGCACTGTCGGAGGTGATTTCACCACCACAGTTACATACTACAGCATATATGCCGAAGCGTGGGTGCAGCAGTGGGTAGAGGAGCGATTTGCTCCTGCCTTTTGCGGGAGGATGCCCCCATTCTTCGGCATATATAAACGGTGCATGTATGCCCATCATTAGAAGTGGGTGGATGAAGGGAGGTATTCTAATGGTGGGCATACCCACCGATCAATATCTTTTTTTCGTTCAGCCCATAGGCTGCATGAAAAAAAGTTTACAATATATGCCCAACAAGGACCAGCAACATACTGGTATGTTGCTGGACTTTGAGTGGTTATACCAGAATGATGCCTGCAGGTTTAGGTATCATATTGGTATCATTCTTTTCAGCCAGTGGTCGGCTTTCATGTAAAAGCAATCCTAGTGGCTAATTAGCCTCTAGACTGCTTTTACAAGCAGTGGAAGGGAATGATCCCCCCCACCGTCTTCCATGTTTTTCTCTGGCTCTCCTGTCCCAACAGGGAACCTGAGAATGCAGCCGGTGATTCAGCCAGCTGACCATAGAGCTGATCAGAGACCAGAATGGCTCCAAACATCTCTATGGCCTAAGAAACCGGAAGCTACGAGCATTTCATGACTTAGATTTCGCCGGATGTAAACAGCGCCATTGGGAAAGCATTTTATCACACCGATCTTGGTGTGGTCAGATGCTTTGAGGGCAGAGGAGAGATCTAGGGTCTAATAGACCCCAATTTTTTCAAAAAAGAGTACCTGTCACTACCTATTGCTATCATAGGGTATATTTACATTCCCTGAGATAACAATAAAAATGATTAAAAAAAAATAAAAATGAAAGGAACGGTTTAAAAATAAGATAAAAAAGCAAAAAAATAATAAAGAAAAAAAAAAAGCACCCCTGTCCCCCCTGCTCTCGCTCTAAGGCGAACGCAAGCATCGGTCTGGCGTCAAATGTAAACAGCAATTGCACCATGCATGTGAGGTATCACCACGAAGGTCAGATCGAGGGCAGTAATTTTAGCAGTAGACCTCCTCTGTAAATCTAAAGTGGTAACCTGTAAAGGCTTTTAAAGGCTTTTAAAAATGTATTTAGTTTGTCGCCACTGCACGTTTTGCGCAATTTTAAAGCATGTCATGTTTGGTATCCATGTACTCGGCCTAAGATCCCACCATTTTAATCTGTAGGGCATTTGCTTTAAAAAAATATATAATGTTTGGGGGTTCAAAGTAATTTTCTTGCAAAAAAAAATAATTTTTTCATGTAAACAAAAAGTGTCAGAAAGGGCTTTATCTTCAAGTGGTTAGAAGAGTGGGTGATGTGTGACATAAGCTTCTAAATGTTGTGCATGAAATGCCAGGACAGTTCAACCCCCCCCCCAAATGACCCAATTTTGGAAAGTAGACACCCCAAGCTATTTGCTGAGAGGCATGTCGAGTCCATGGAATATTTTATATTGTGACACAAGTTGCGGGAAAAAGACAAATTTTTTTTTTTTTTGCACAAAGTTGTCACTAAATGATATATTGCTCAATGGGGATACCACATGTGTGAGACTTTTTGGGAGCCTAGCTGCGTACGGGACCCCGAAAACCAAGCACCGCCTTCAGGCTTTCTAAGGGCGTAAATTTTTGATTTCACTTTTCACTGCCTATCACAGTTTCGGAGGCCATGGAATGCCCAGATGGCACAACCCCCCCCCCCCAAATGACCCCATTTTGGAAAATAGACCCCCAAAGCTATTTGCTGAGAAATAGAAATCCTGAAGGCGGTGATTGGATTTCGGGGCCCCGTATGAAGCTTGGCTCCCAAAAAGTGCCACTCATGTGGTATCCCCGTACTCAGGAGAAGTAGCAGAATGTATTTTGGGGTGTAATTCCACATATGCCCATGGCCTGTGTGAGCAATATATCATTTAGTGACAACTTTGTGCAGAAAAAAAAAAAAATTGTCACTTTCTTGCAACTTGTGTCAAAATATAAAATATTCCATGGACTCAACATGCCTCTCAGCAAATAGCTTGGGGTGTCTACTTTCCAAAATGGGGTCATTTGGGGGAGTTTTGTGCCATCTGGGCATTTTATGGCCTTCAAAAATGTGATAGGTAGTGAGGAGTGAAATCACAACTTTACGCCCTTAGAAATCCTAAAGGCGCTGCTGGGTTTTCGGGGCCCCGTACGCGGCTAGGCTCCCAAAAAGTCCCACACATGTGGTGTCCCCATACTCAGGAGAATCAGCAGAATGCATTTTGGGGTGCAATTCCACATATGCCCATGGCCTGTGTGAGTAATATATCATTTAGTGACAACTTTGTGCAAAAAAAAAAAAATTGTCACTTTCCCGCAACTTGTGTCAAAAAAGAAAAGATTCCATGGACTCAACATGCCTCTCAGCAAATAGCTTGGGGTGTCTACTTTCCAAAATGGGGTCATTTGGGGGGGTTTTGTGCCATCTTGGCATTTTATGGCCTTCAAAACTGTGATAGGTAGTGAGGAGTGAAATCAAAAATTTATGCCCTTAGAAATCCTGAAGGCGGTGCTTGGTTTTCGGGGCCCCGTACGCGGCTAGGCTCCCAAAAAGTCCCACACATGTGGTATCCCCGTACTCAGGAGAAGCAGCAGAATGTATTTTGGGGTGTAATTCCACATATGCCCATGGCATGTTTGAGCAATATATCATTTAGTGACAACTTTGTGCAAAAAAAAAAAAAAAAATTGTCACTTTCCCGCAACTTGTGTCAAAATATAAAATATTCCATGGACTCAACATGCCTCTCAGCAAATAGCTTGGGGTGTCTACTTTCAAAAATGGGGTCATCTGGGGGGGTTTTGTGCCATCTTGGCATTGTATGGCCTTCAAAACTGTGATAGGTAGTGAGGAGTGAAATCGAAAATTTATGCCCTTAGAAATCCTGAAGGCGGTGCTTGGTTTTCGTGGCCCCGTACGCGGCTAGGCTCCTGAAAAGTCCCACACATGTGGTATCCCCGTACTCAGGAGAAGCAGCTGAATGTATTTTGGGGTGCAATTCCACATATGCCCATGGCCTGTGTGAGCAATATATCATTTAGTGACAACTTTTTGTAATTTTTTTTTTGTCATTATTCAATCACTTGGGACAAAAAAAATAAATATTCAATGGGCTCAACATACCTCTCAGCAATTTCCTTGGGGTGTCTACTTTCCAAAATGGGGTCATTTGAGGGGGTTTTGTACTGCCCTGTCATTTTAGCACCTCAAGAAATGGCAGTCATAAACTAAAAGCTGTGTAAATTACAGAATATGTACCCTAGTTTGTAGACGCTATAACTTTTGAGCAAACCAATAAATATACGCTTGTTGACATTTTTTTTACCAAAGACATGTGGCCGAATACATTTTGGCCTAAATGTATGACTAAAATTTAGTTTATTGGATTTTTTTTATAACAAAAAGTAGAAAATATCATTTTTTTTCAAAATCTTCGGTCTTTTTCCGTTTATAGCGCAAAAAATAAAAACGGCAGAGGTGATCAAATACCATCAAAAGAAAGCTCTATTTGTGGGAAGAAAAGGACGCAAATTTAGTTTGGGTACAGCATTGCATGACCGCGCAATTAGCAGTTAAAGCGACGCAGTGCCAAATTGTAAAAAGTGCTCTGGTCAGGAAGGGGGTAAATCCTTCCGGGGCTGAAGTGGTTAAAGCGAAAAAATAAAAGTGAAATATTCTTATAAATATCGTACCTGGGGGGTGTCTATAGTATGCCTGCAAAGTGCTTCCCGTGTTTAGAACAGTCCCTGCACAAAATGACATTTCTAAAGGAATAAAAGTCATTTAAAACTGCTTGCGGATGTCGGGTCCCGGCAATATGGATGAAAAATATTGACAAAAACGGCATGGGTAACCCCCCAGCCCATTACCAGGCCCTTTGGGTCTTGTATGAATATTAAGAGGAACCCAGCACCCAAATTTAAAGAAAAAAAAGGTGTGGGGCCCCCAGGCCTTATATACTCTGAACAACAGTATACAGACGGTCCAAACAAGACAGGGACTGTAGTTTTGTTCTTAGGTTGAATCTGTTTGTAATTTGGAACAGGTACATTTTTTAAGTGTAAAAAAAATCTATTTTTAAGGTTTTTGGATAACATAGGGAAGGGTTATCATCACCCCTGTAACATTTGTTTTGCTGTCTGTGCCCCCGTTCAGAAGATTTCACCCCACTCTCTGTCCCAATGACAATTGGATTTTAAAAATGTGGGGTTTTTAGGGAAACAAGGATTGGTGATAAGAAAGCATCAGTGGAGACACCTTTTCCCCATATTAACTCTTACAGGAGAGAATTTCCCTTCCTAGGGGTAGATTTCCTCTCACTTCCTGTTGCCTCCCTCCGTTTGTAAGTAGGAGTTGTTTGTAAGTCGGATGTTTGAAAGTAGGGGACCGCCTGTATATCCTATACAGCCTGCCCTATATACTCTGCAAAAATTTGGGCCTTAGGTGTTGGTGGTACCAGAACACTGTAAGCCCTCACAGTTACTCTTGGTGGGTGCTGGAACGGGCCCTGCTGTGAAATATTATATCAAGAATTGTAATTACTTGCTCCTGTTGAACAGGGGGCAGAAAAATTGGGCTTTTGGTGGTGGTGCCACAACACTGTAAGCCTTCACAGTTACTCTTGGTGGGCGCAGGAACGGGCCCTGCTGTGAAATATTAGATCAAAAATTGTAATTACACGCCCCTGTTGAACAGGGGCAGAAAAATTGGGTCTTAGGCAGTGGTGGTGGTGCCACAACACTGTAACCCCTCACAGATTCTGTTGTTGAGCACAGGTACGAGCCCTGCTGTGAAATATTAGATCAAAAATTGTAATTACGTGCCCCTGTTAAACAGGGGCAGAAAATTTGGGCCTTAGGCACTGGTGCTGCTGCCACAACACTGCAACCCCTCACAGATACTCTAGTTAAGCGCAGGAACGTGCCTTGCTGCGAAATATTACAGCAAAAATTGTAATTACGCGCCCCTGTTAAACAGGGGCAGAAAAATTGGGCCTTAGGAGGTGGTGGTGGTGGTGCCACAACACTGCAACCCCTCACAGATACTCTAGTTAAGCGCAGGAACGAGCCCTTCTGCAAACTATTACAGCAAAAATTGTAATTACACCCCCCTGTTAAACAGGGGCAGAAATATTGGGCTTTAGGCACTGGTGCCACAACACTGCAACCCCTCACAGATACTTTAGTTGAGTGCAGGAACGAGCCCTGCTGCAAAATATTACAGCAAAAATTGTAATTACATGCCCCTGTTAAACAGGGGCAGAAAAATTGGGCTTTAGGCACTAGTGGTGGTGCCCAGAACCAAAAATGTTCTTAGAAGCTATCAACATGAACATTGAGGAGGAATAGGATAGTCACTCAGCATAACAGGATAGTCACTCAGCATCAGCATAGGCAGTCTTCAAGGGATCTCACATTCATAAAAAATTAATCGGTTACATCAGCATCAGGTGCTTGGTAGCTGGTGATCCAAGACTGATTACTTTTTTTGAAGGTGAGCTGATCAACCGAGTCTGTGGACAGGTGCACCCTGTGATCGGTTACAAAGCCTCCAGCAACACTGAATGTGCGTTCCGAAAGAACGCTGGATGCATGCAGGCCAGTAGCTCAATTGCATACTGTGCAAGCTCTGGCCAGTGATCCATCCTCAAGACCCAGTAACCCAATGGATTTTCGGTTGGAAAGGTCTCCAAGTCTGATCTTGCCCCAAGGAATTCCTGCACCATGTAAATCAGACGCTGGCGATGGTTGCTGGAACCGATCAGCCCTTGGGGCTGTGGACTAAGAAATTGTCTGAACACATCGGTCAGACAGCCACCTTCTCCACCGCTCCTTCTGTGGCTGACCGAAACCTTAGCAACACGTTGTCCAGGAGGACCAGGAAATTGTATCCCAGGCTCTGGAAAAGCATTGCACAAACCTTTCTGCAAGGCCTCCCGAAGATGTTTCATCCTCTGCTCCCTCTGCGAAGGCAAGATAAGTTCCGTAACCTTACCCTTGCAACATTGATCAAGAAGGGTTGCCAGCCAGTACTGATACCTCTCCTTGATACCACAAATCCGAGGGTCCTTTCGCAGGCTTTGCAGGATCAGGGAGGCCATGCAGCGTAGGTTTGCTGAGGCATTCAGTCCGGAGTCCTCTGGGTCACTAAGGACGACATGATCCACAGCCACCTCCTCCCAGCCACGTACAAGTCCATGGGTTTCTGGGGACTAAAAATGATCCCTTGAAGACTGTTGCTGATGCTGAGTGCCAGGCTCCACCTCCATGCTGACACAATCCTCCTCCTCCTTCTCCTCCTCCTCCTCTTCCTGTGTAATAGGCGGGCCCACAGGAATACTGTCTGGATAAAGGGGACCTTGAGAGGTAAGGAAGTCCTCCTCTTCTTCCCTCTGTTCTGCCTCAAGTGCCCTGGCCATTATTTCACGCAGCTCCAACAGGAAGACAAGAGTGACAGTATCACTGATGCATGCACTGTCACTGCTCACCATCCTCACGGCCTCCTCAAATGGTGAAAATGCATCCCTGATCATTAGCCTCTAGCGTGGCGAAAAAAAGCCAAGCTCCCCTGACCCTGTTCTGGTGCCATACTCGCACAGGTACTCATTGATGGCCCTCTGCTGCATGTGCAGCCGCTGTAGCATTGCCAACGTTGAGTTCCACCTGGTGGGCATGTCACAGATGAGGCCGTTCTTGGACAGGTTGCATTCCTTTTGAAGGTCAGCCAGCCGAGCACTGGCATTATATGACCGGCGGAAATGCCCAGACTTTCTTGGCCTGCCTCAGGAGATCCTGTAAGCCCGGGTACCTACACAAGAACTGCTGCACCACCAAATTAAGGACGTGAGCCAAACAGGGAACATGGTTCAACAAGTGTCCCTGTCGGAGGGCGGAGAGGAGGTTGGTGCCATTGTTGCAAACCACTATTCCTGGCTGATGCTTGCGTGGCGTCAACCACCTCTGAACCTGCCCCTGCAGAGCTGCCAGAATCTCTGCCCCAGTGTGGCTCCTGTCCCCTAAGCAGACCAACTCACGCATCCCATGGCATCTTTTTGCCTGAGTGCTTGCATAGCCCCTAGAACGCCTACGGAGCACCGCTGGTTCTGAGGACAAATCTGCACAGGAAGAGGCCATAGAGGAAGAAGAAGAGGAGGGGGTGGAGAAAAGAGGTGTGGCAGAATTACCACTACCAGCATTTTGGAGGCATGGTGGTGGAACAAGCTCCAACATTACTGTACCCTGTCTTGCATCCTTCCCAGCTGCCAGCAGGGTTACCCAGTGCGCCGTGAATGAAAGGTAACGTCCCTGTCCATGCCTGCTGGACCATGAGTCAGCAGTAAAATGCACCTTACCGCTGACTGCCCTGTCCAACGAGACCAAGACATTGCCTTCCACATGCTGGTAGAGAGCCGAAATGGTCTTCCGAGAAAAGAAATGGCGTTTGGGAACCTGCCACTGAGGTACCGTACATTCCACAAATTCTCGAAAGGGTGCAGAGTCTACCATCTGAAAAGGCAGCAGTTGGAGTGCTAGCAATTTAGCCAAACTAGCATTCAGCTGCTGAGCATGTGAATGGCTGGGACCGAATTTCTTTCGACTGTTTAGCAACTGGGGTAGGGAAATTTGCCTGCTACAATCAGATTTAGGTGTACCGCTAGCAGATTGCCCGCAAGTGCTTGGGACACCTAATTCTACACCTTCATTCCTCTCAGTGCAGGTCGCTGAGAGGACTGAAGGTATAGTGGGGTTGGGGATCCCAGCTGATGAGGAGCAAGAAGAGGTCTGCCTTGTTCATTGGTGTGGGTCTTTTAAGTACTGTTGCCAACGGACTGCATGGGAGCTCGACATATGTCTGGTCAAGCATGTGGTGCCCAAGCGGCTGCTGTTTTGGCCATGCTTGATACGCTTCAGACATATGTTGCAAACAGCAACGGTGTGATCTGCTGCACATATCTCAAAAAAGGCCCACACCAAAGAACTTTTGAAAAAACGAGCGGAGTCAGCAGCGCCCTGCACATGCCGAGCTCTGTGGTGTGATGCAGTCGGTTGGCTGTCCTTAAGCTGGCCCCTGGAGGGCATCCTGCCTCGTTGGAGATGTGCCTCCTCCTGCTACCTATCAGGCACCCACGTAGAGTCAGTGACCTCATCATCCCCTGCCTCCTCGCCACTGGAGCAAACCTGGCAGTATGCTGCAGCAGGGGGAACATGACTACCAGTTTCTTGTCCTTCTTGGGCACCCCCTCTCTCTGGGCTTATGTTACTGCCTTCATCCCCAACCTGGGTACCATCATCGGAGCCTTCAAAACGCTGCGCATCCTCCTGCAGCATGTACCCGACACTGTGGTCAAACAGTTCGGGGGACTCCTCAGGACATGATGGTGGGACTAGGAGTGACTGATGCCATTGAGCAGATGGAATAGGCTGCTTTGGCAGCTGCATTGGAAGCCAAACTTGTCTTAGCCTGGGTGACAGAGGATGAGGAGGATGAGGACGGCTTTGTGATCCACTCTACCAACTCTTCTGCATGTTGTGGCTCAACACGGCCAGCTGTCGAAAAAAAAGACAAGCGTGCCCCACGGCCACGTGCTGAGGATGCACCGTGTCCATGACCAGAACTGTTGGCTGTAGACACAGAGCCTGCTTGCACTCTTTTAGTGGCCTGTGAGCGTCTGCCTTTCCTTGGTGGCCTTCCAGACATGCTGTAAAATTGGATTAGCAAAACACTTGAAGTTTACTAGAAAAATTACACCAGGAATGGCCTTCAGTCAGGTATAGGTTTGGCTAGACTAGAATGCAGTGGATATATATGTAGTAGACAGTATATATATTTTATGCACTGCAGATCACTGAATCACCTGCCTGAAAGTGTATTTGAAAACGTACACCAGGAATGGCCTGCAGTCAGATATAGGCTTGGCAAGACTGGAATGCAGTGGATATATATGTAGGAGACTGTATATATATCTTTATGCACTGCAGATCACTGAATCACCTGCCTGCCTGCCTGCCCGAAAGTGTCGTTGAAAACGTACACCGGCAATGGCCTACAGTCAGATATAGGCTTGGCTAGACTGGAATGCAGTGGATATATATTTGTAGTGCATACTCCCGAAGGAGCGGCTGATTAAATGTTATATCCGTAATTCACGTCTACCACCTAACCCTCGCAGCCCATAGATTTACAAGTCACAGTCCTTAGTGCTTTTTCACTTGCTTTATTATACTTGCTTGCCAAACATTGCTCCCGCAGGAGAAATACTCTCCTTACCACAGGCCTTCATCCGTGAGATAGACTGCCGTCACATCTTCAACATACCTAAAAGAAAACACAAAATATTTCTAACCTATACTAACTATCACACTAGCATTACCGGGCAAAGGGGGTTATCATCCTCCACCGGGTAATTAAACAAATACAAAACTCTTTACGGCATGTGTGTTTCTGCTGGGATAATCGCTCCCTCAAAAGTAGTCCAGCAGTCCTCCTGCAAAGCGCATCTCAAACAGACATGCTCAGCATATAAATCCGTCTACTTGTTGGTAAAGAAACTTTCTGTTTGGCTCTACAAGAATCCTTGTAGAAGTACTTGTGAAGCAAAAAGGGACTTGACAGAGACAGCACACCCTAGTGTAACTTTTGTCCTTGTTAGGCACCATAAATGCGAGTCTCTGCTTACAGTTTACTTGGGGGAAAACCCACCCTAACCCATCTGCCATCCTGCAGTCAATCTGGGTAGAAAAATATATTTGTGAATACACTAAAAACAATCCTGCTCACAAATAGTATCTTGGGTCAGGCAACCTCCTCCGACTGTCCCCTGGTCCTCTCACTGAAATAGAGTAGCTACAGGTATTTTGTCCAGCTTTTACCACTAATACTCTATCTTTGTGAATCGCTCTTCCAAGCATCCACTCGCGATGAATATCCTTGAACCGGACCCAAACCTCACTGTCAGGTGTCCTCTTTGGCTTGGGAACATGAAGATAGTCCCACACAAGTTCATCCTCCCATGTCTCCCGGGAACTTTCTACAGTGTCCATAATATGTTCCGGGACATAGGGGTAATCAAAGCCCCATTCTTGAGCCACCTTTCGCTGAACCTCTCTCTGGAATCTCGAGAGTCTAGGCAAGTGTTTAACCTTTCCTCTGCCAGGCAAAACACATGCCTCAGTAGCTCTACTGACTCATTGCTGGAACGTAACTGGCCTGTTGTTAGGAAGGGTAGTACTCAATACATTAAACGGGGGTACTGGAATTTTGACTGTATCAGATACTCCTGTCGAAGCCTCCACTGAAGTTGAGTTTTTAACAAAACATTCCTCCTCGCTACTTGAATTAAACTCTTCAGGGGATGACCATTCAAACAGATCGTCCATAGATCCATACTTTTGCAGAATCTGTGGTGATCCCCAAGCCACAACCCGGTCTTTGCTTACCCTGTCCGGCTCACCCGAGGGATCCCCCTCCTGTAACTTAGGCTCCTTCCGGACGGCAAATCAAAGGGTTTACTGCTAGCTGGCTCCTCAGGGGTTCTTTCCAAAGACTGGGTAACAACTTCAACAATCCCCGGATCCCCAACCAGACCACAGGTTCTCTCTTGGTCTGGAGCGTGGCACACTGAACATTAAGAAACTTTTCCTCTGGGGCGTGGCTCCACCCCACACTTGTTGGTTCAGCGCGCGAGGAACTGTAGCTGCACATTTTCAAAGTCCTCCCCAGCAATCCCTGGTGGCAGGTACAGTTGTACTGCAGGCTATTTTGGCAACAGTTACTGAAATGCAGGTTTCGTAGCTATGGGAGATGGTTGCAGTGGCAAGCGTGAAACAGATATCCCGGACGACGCCCCCGTGTGTAGCGCATACTCCCGAAGGAGCGGCTGATTAAATGTTATATCCGTAATTCACGTCTACCACCTAATGCTCGCAGCCCATAGATTTACAAGTCACAGTCCTTAGTGCTTTTTCACTTGCTTTATTCAACAACACAAACTGGGATAGGAGAAGGACTTCCTCTGAGATGCTCTTTTGTTACATTATCATCTTTTAAATGAATCTTGCAGGAATACTATGATCAGTTGCGGATAGTTAAGAAATCATCCTCAAATGATCTCTCAAATCAGGGAAGATGGAAGTAGATTTTTATAGAGAAAAGTTGATAAAGAGTCACTCTGAATAACTTCTTCATCTATGGGACTTTTGAAGAACTGTCCATATCTCTATATATGTGCTTGCAGCTTCACCACTACCTGTTTGTCACTACTACCCATCTGCATGGTACTTCCAAGTTGAGCTAAGGAAGAGTCACTCTGAATAACTTTTCCCGCTTGACTGATTGGAATCCCCGGGGTATTGTTGAACCCAAAGTCATAGGCCATCACTGCCCATCTCACTGACTTGTGCACTAACAACCTTCAGTCTCTGGTAGTACCGTTTCCCTTTGGGCTTTCACTCACGTGATCAACAGTCCATGTGCCACTCATAAACGATCGATCACCCAGTTTCCTTCCGCTTTGTTGCTACTTCTCCCGCAATGATTCTTAGCTCCCTTTATATATGCTAAATACACTGCAGCTAACTGAATAAACTGCCTGCCTAAAGTATATTAGAAACAGTACACCAGGAACGGTCTGCAGTGAGATCTAGCTAAACTGGATACAGTGGATATATATATACCAGTCCTACTGTATATATATATTAAATACGCTGCAGCTAACTGAATCACCTGCCTGCCTGAAGTAGATTAGAAACAGTAAACCAGGAATGAACTGCAGTGAGATCTAGCTAAACCGGATACAGTGTGTGTGTGTGTGTGTGTATATATATATATATATATATATATATATATATATATATATATATATTTCTTGATCATACATCATGGGACACAGAGTATTCATTACATAGTGGGTTAGATAGGCACCATCGGTGATTGGACACTGGTTAACCCCAATTAAGGAGAATTCCTCCCCTATATAACCCCTCCCATATGGGGAGGACCTCAGTTTTTTCACCAGTGTCTAAGGTGGTTGGTCACGTAAAACATGTGCTGTGAAGAAAGCTCCAGTTTGGTCTCTGCGGGGGCTTAAAGGGCTATGCTGACCGGATCCATATCTCGGGACGATATTTTGATTCCTAAAATGGTATGATACCCATGCCTCGTCATCCGAAGAAGCGAGGTTTTGCCTGTAAGTCTCTCTTTGGAGGACTGGGCTCTGAGAAAACCAGGTTTGGTGTTCTATTAAAACAGTGGCACGAAAGTTTCTGGCAGAGTCTTTTACAGGTCCAGGTAAGAGGTTTCTCTGAGTAGGAACCCAAAAAACCCTGAAGGTTGGCACAACGCTACCCGCCGTGATGGGTGAAGGATGGAAACTGTCTGTTCTCAGCAGTTCCTGCGGCGAGGACAGGTAAGAGAAGTTAATCCTATATATATATTTATATTACAAATGGATTTTCTTCAATGAGTAGTTGCATGTCTTACCTGATTTCCACCACTAGAGGGAGTAAGGAGCAAACTTACATGCTTTTCAGATACACACTCAGTGAAGCTGGTCTCCAATCCGCTCACTTCCTCCACTGCAGGTGTGCAGACGCCAGGTGGCTAATTTAAAAGCCCAGAGCGTTCAGAGCTCTGTAAACAGATGGACACAGAGTGTGGGCAGTGAGCATGTGGTTGGATCCAGGCTAATCCTAAGACACCATC
The DNA here is from genome assembly GCA_037952925.1 of Lithobates clamitans. Classification (NCBI taxonomy): domain Eukaryota; kingdom Metazoa; phylum Chordata; class Amphibia; order Anura; family Ranidae; genus Lithobates; species Lithobates clamitans. Next base: position 1,769,675 of record JBBGZY010000480.1, on the reverse strand, counting down.
CTAAGGCATCAGGTTGTGCAGTATTAAGCATATATGTATATTGTGAGACTTTTAGCACAACAGTGATTGCATATGTACTAGTACCTCTGCTTTGTAGCTTGAGACTATGTCTCCTCGTAAGAGGGTCTCGGGGGGAGGTAACAAAGGCACAAGAAAGTCACCGCCTGTGTCTAGGGGTCCTAAAGATGTCTGCAGATTACCATCCCCCCTGCAAGACTGGAGCCAGCCTCACAGGATGAGTCAGTGCCCCTGTCAGGTTTTGCAAACTCTCCTAATGTTACAGCCCCAGCGTATGTCACAGAGGATTCCCTTAGGGCTACATTGGAGGGTTTTGAGGGAAGAATTATGAATGTTATTTCAGCTTCCTTAAAAGATAGCACAAAAAGGTAGATCCCCTCCCTCTGCTGCACTTTCTCTTTCAGATGATTCTTCTGACCATGAGGAAAGATCCCTATCCAGAGATAGGGATCAAGAGCAGTCTGAGGATTCAGAGGAAGAGGAGAGAGCTTCTTCCTCTCAGGCACTCGAGAAGCAGGTCCAGTATTATACTGAACTAGTGCATTCCACATTTAAAATGCCCTCTGCTGAGGCCGCTACATCCTCTGTTTCTTCCCTGGGGGTCAGAAGGATCCCACAGACTGTCTTTTCCTTTCCAATTCATCCTTTAATGGATAAATTGTTGTATGAGGACTGGGAACATCCCAATAAACTGTTTACTCCTCCTAAAAGGTTTTCTATGCTTTATCCTCTGGAGGAAAGCTTCATCAAGAAGTGGGAGGTCCCATCCTTGGATGCGGCTGTCTCTTGTGTGAATAAAAACCTGACCTGTCCCTTGGACAATGCTCAGGTGTTTAAAGATCCAACTGATAAAAAGCTGGAAACTTTATTTAAAAGCCTCCTTCTCCATGGCTGGCGCTGTAGTCCAACCTACAGTCGCAACTGTGGGTTTGTGTCAATTCCTCAAGGAACAGATTAAGCAGATGCTTGGCCTCCTTCCCAGTGAGGAAGTGGAGAACTATGCAGACCTTCCGCAGGTGCTGTGTGTTATGATTGATGCCATTCTGGATTCTGCCCAGCAAGCATCTCGTTTGTCTCTCCTGTTGGTACACATGCGCAGGTCCCTTTGGCTTAAAAGTTGGGCAGCAGAGCTTTAATGCAAAAGATATTTAGCTGACTTCCTATTCAAAGGGGAACGCCTATTTGGGGATGACCTAGATAATTTTATCCCAAAAAATTACAGGTGGTAAACCTACACTCCTACCAGTTAAGAGGAGTAAACGTCCACCATTCAAACGGTCTCTTTCCCCTTCCCCTGGAACATCAGGCTCTAAGCAGTGGCGACGGCCTTCCCAATCTACTTTCAGAGGAAAGGCACAGGGTCACACTCAAGGGCAGAAAAATGCTTGGGGACGAAAGCCTGCCAAGCAGAGCCCCAAAACATCCCTGTGAAGGGGCGCCCCCACTCGGCCGAGTGGGGGGAAGGCTCCTACAGTTTTCAGGAGCCTGGCGGGAAGAGGTTCTAGACAAGTGGGTGGTCTCTTCAGTATCTCTAGGTTACAAAATAGAGTTCCTAGAGCTTCCACCAGCTTGTTTCCTAAGGTCAAGAGTTCCCAAAGATCCAGTAAAGCGGGAACCGCTACTACTGGCCTTAGATCGCTTACTATCCCAGGGAGTGATAGTAGAAATGAACCCAAAAGATCAGGATTCAGGGTTCTACTCGAATCTCTTCACAGTTTCAAAGCCAAATGGAGATGTCAGACCCATCCTAGATCTAAAGGATCTGAATCAGTTTCTACACATTCGATCCTTCCGAATGCAGTCAATTCGTTCGGTGGTCTCCACCCTGCAGGGGGGGGAGAATTTATTGCATCAATAGATACCAAGGATGCATATCTCCATGTGCCGATTTTTCCCCCTTACCAAAGATATCTAAGGTTCATAGTAGACCAGCGCCATTTCCAGTTTGTGGCCCTTCCTTTCGGTCTCGCTACAGCTCCTCGAATTTTTACAAAAATTCTAGACCCTCTCTTAGCAAATCTAAGAGCTCAGGGCATAAATGTGGTAGCTTATCTAGACGATTTGCTACTCATAGAGCAATCGGTGGCACACCTGAACCGCGCTGTCTTCAAGACATCCCATGGCACAGTGTGAAACTCAAAAGCGAATGTGTAATATATTGCGGCTTACATATCCTTAAGTATGGTGGCTGCATTCGTTTTATTTTTTAGGCTTTTTTCCTTTATCTTCACTGGGTGATTGAGCCAGTATCACATTTCTTATCTTAGGGTGTCTCCTCTCTGGATGGAGGAGCAATGGAGACATCTCTTGACAGCAGCATTGTCAGTCTGGGGAGAGGGTAGGGTAATGATAGTCATGCATAGATGCTTTACTAAATTATCAGTTGCTTTTCTGATCAATCTCTTTTAATAATAACCAATCTGTAGTTGACAACCCATGCAATTACAGGGCCATTAAGTAGTGGATTTGTATGAATTATTTTTGGAGAATAAAGATAGCGCGTTGTGTCACTTTAACCGCTTATGGCTTTGTGCTCTGAGCTGTTCTGGTGAGAAATCTACTTTTTTACTTATACTAAATTACAAAATGCTCCATTACTATAAGGTTTGTCTCTTGTTTTAAAATTCTTTTTATTTATTTCAGAAGAAAAAAAAAAGTTACATAACAGAGCCTCTGGGCATCCCCCCGGCTCAAGGTGTATAAAACATAAGGCATGGCATACCATACCTTAACTACTGGCCTAAACTAGTTAAACGAACAACAAAACAACCCCGTGGCTTGCTACTAAAAATAACAGGATAAGTGTAATGCAAAGTAAGTTACATAGATGTGTGATATACGACAGGTATCACCCAAGAAAAAGTCTACAACATGTGGGCAGTTATAGGCACGTGGTCAGTCAGAATGCACCCCTGGGGGGGCAGTCAGAGGAACCATCATTTCATATGTAAATCAAATCAGACCGGTAATCCTACAGGGTCTTCTTGTTCTACAGTTGTTGCTTCAGACTCTAGCCATATGTTCCAAAACTTTTGAAACTTTAGGGGGCATCCTCTACTAGAGTATGTTTCTTTATATAAGGTTACTGCAAGGTTAACTAATGATTTCCATGCATTCAGGGTAATGGCAGACGTGGGAGTTCTCCACTTGAGTATGAGAAGTTTCCTGGCATAGAAGAGAAGCAATCCTAGTAGTGTACGAACTGCCCTCAAAGGGGCAAGAGCATCCACCAAGCCAAGCAGGCAAATCTCTATCTTTTGGAGTATAGGAATTGTGGTCAGTTTAGTGATGAAGGTTATAATTAGTGACCAGTAATGCTGTACACTGGGGCATGACCAGATCATGTGTAAGAAACCCACAGAGTCAGCTCGACAGCGCCAACACTGCGATGTGCAGTCCAGGTATATTTTGTGAAGCCTGTATGGAGTATAATAAAACTTGTGTAATATTTAAACTGGATCAACCGTTCTCTAGAAGAGACCAGGTGTCCAAAGGGGGAGTCCCAGATATCCTCCCAGTCCTCCCCATCCAACTCCGGCAGCTCCGACCCCTAGAAGTCACAAAGTCTCTCCAAACCGTGATGTATGGTAGGCTGCAGAGCCTTGTAAATGGTGGATAATGGTTTAGTTAATGACTCTTGACGTAGAAGCGATTCTGTGTTTGACTGGTAAAAGGTCAGGGGAAAGCCCCCGAACTGTGCCCTGTAGGCGTGGCGGAGCTGCAGGAACTGGAAGAAGTACACATTGGGTAAGTTGAATCTAGATTTAAGTTGGTCAAATGTCAGTAGTGCACCATTCTCACAAATATGATGTAGATATTCGAATACCCCATGACGCCCATATGACCGGGTCCAGGATGGAATAGAATTCAGGTAGAGAAGGATTAATCCATAGTGGAGTATTTGGGGAACACACCTGGGGATTGGCTGCCCCAGACCATGCTCTAAGCACCATTTTCATTGAGGTAGTGAGGGGATGTGGAGCCTTAGCACCTTGAAATAAAATATTCCTCAGTGCTTCGAATGACCCCACAATGGCAGCCTCCAAGGCAACTGTTGCATTGGTGGCATCTGATATGAGCCAGTTGTGAGCATGGGTAAGCCCCCATGGGTCCAAGGTCTTTAGAGAATAGACAATCGGAAACGGGGGGGGGGGGGGGTCCTGGAGCCCCACAGAAAACTGAATATGTGAGAATTTAGCCGCTTAAAAATTGCCTTGGGTATCCATATTGGAGAATGGCGCACTACATACAGAAGAGGGGGAAGTAGTTTCATTTTTATTACATTGATCCTTTCAATCAATGTGAGGGGAAGGTTAGCCCACGCTTTCAACCTATTTTGAAAAATTTGTAGGAGAGGGAGAAGGTTAAGCCTACAGAAGTCCTGTACTCTGGGGGATATATGAATGCCAAGATATTTTATACTCTCAGCCCATTGTAGTGGAAGTGACGGATCCGCAAACTGTGTAGCACCCGGACCCACTGGCATTATCTGGGACTTGTTAACTCTTAGTCCTGACATGTCAGCGAAGCTTGAGAGGAGCTCTAATGCTGCCTGGAGGGAGGGCCCCGGATCCCGGAGCAAAAGGATAATATCATCAGCATAAAGTGCTTTTTTTCCTCCAGGGATGCGACCCGCACCCCCTCCAACAGCATCCGAGGACCATAGTGCAACAGCCAGGGGCTCAACCACCAGGGAGAAAAGGGCAGGGTTTAGAGGACACTCCTGTCGGGTGCCCCGCTCCACAGGTAATGAAGAGGATAACACCCCTCCAAGTTTAATCTGTGCTGTTTCTGATATAAGAGCTGAATCCATTTTCGAAAAGTGGGGCCAAAACCATATATCTTAAGTACCTCCTCCATGTAGGGCCAGGCAACAGAATCAAATGCCTTTTCCAAGTCTAAGGCAACCAAGACTCTGGTACTCTGTTCTGTAGGAGGAATTTGTAAGTGGGTGAACACCCTACGAATATTAACATCCGTCGACTTCCCTGGCATGAAGCCAGTTTGATCCATATTTACTAGGAACGGGAGGATCCCCATCAGTCTGGTGGCTAGCACTTTTGTTAGTATCTTTAAATCATAATTTAAAAAGGGATAAGGGTCGATATGCTGAACAGTATGGGGCATCCTTCCCTGGCTTTTGTATCAGTATTATGTGAGCTTGCGACATTGAGTCAGGTAGGCTTCTTGCTTCTAAACTAAGGGCATACAACTTTTGGAGATGCGGGGCTAAGTCAATGTACATTTTGTACCAGTCTCCTGGGAGCCCGTCAGGGCCCGGTGTCTTGTTAGGGGGAAGTGAGCGAAGTGCCGTTTCAATCTCCGTCACCGAGATCACCTCTAGGGAGGCAACGTCCTCCTCTGTCAAAGTTGTTAGAGTCAGTTTGCGGAGATACAAGAGGAGGTCAGAGGATATCTGCGAGGTGGTAGAGCTATACAGAAACTTTGAATTCACTAAGGATGTCAGATGGGTTTGAAGTGACCTCCCCCCCCCCCGCAGCAGTATGTAGTGTGGGTATAACTGTTTGAAATTTGGGGTCAGCCACCAGACTGGCTAGGAGCCTCCCATTCTTGTCCCCAGACTCAAAAATTCTGGCCCTGAGCAACCTCTCTGATAAGGCAGTCGAACCAGAGAGGTGTAAAGAGAGTGCCCTCCGAGCCTGTGCCAGGGAGGAGTATGCCCCAGGAGAAGAGTATGATGCAAACACCTCTTCTGCCGTACTCACACAACACTCTAGTTGTTTAGTCTCTGAGGCATAGTCCACCCTGGCAGCTTTAATTGCAGATATGTAATCCACTCTTATAGTTGCCTGAAAGGCGTCCCAGGTCACCTGTGCATTGGTCACATTTTCATTATAGTCCCAATATTGGGCAATTTTCCCTTGCATATTCTTTTCTACTTTTTCATCCTGTAGCCATACTTTTTCATCCTGTAGCCTGTAGTCTATTCTGGAGCCCGAGCGGTGAACCGCAGATAAGTGGGAGTAGCGCTGTGCTTGTGGATTTTTCCATCTTCAGACCTCTGTAAGCTGCAGGGTCAAAGCCCATTGCCCCAATTCAGGGTCCGGCAGCCTGGTTAGATTAGAGGTGTCCAAAGTACAGTCCAGAATGCCATTAAAATCCCCTGCTATGATGAGTCTAGTGACCATATAAGGAGCCAGTCTGCCATACACTGCATAGAGTATAGACGTGGAAAAGGGGGGTGGAACATATATGTTCACAAAGGCAAACATCTGGGCCTCTATGGATAACAGTAATATGACAAACTGCCCCCCAGGGTCTGAAATAACATGTTCCACCTGGCATTTCGGAGATCTGTTCAGGAGAATGGACACCCCTCTGGCATATTTAGAGTATGTGGCGTGGAAAGATTGTCTCACCCATCTCCTGCGGAGGGCCAAATGTCTACTGCCCATCAGATGGGTCTCCAAGAGAAATAGGATATGTGGCTTATGTGCTTACAGATACTTAAACATAAGTGCTCTTTTGAAACGACTGTTTAAACCACGCACATTTCACGACACCAATCTAAGCTCCATCTAGCGTGGAAATGTGAAATGGGACGACCCACCGGAGGAGGGGGGGGGGGGAGAGCCGACCGCTCCGCCTCCCCCCCTGGACCAGCCGCCCCCATAGAAGGATAAGAGGGCAATTACCTGTATGTACCCGGTGTCATAATCACATGTGCAGATAAGCAGTATCAATGAATAGCAATATAGCAGCAAGCAAACAACCCCTGCCAACCCGCCAGAACCGTTAGGACAGGTCAGCTTCATCCCTAAACAAAAAACTGGAACAGTCTGTAATCCAAACTAATCACTAAAATAAGAGAAACTAGTCAGTCATATTTTTCTTATACTTTTGTGGTGCGATAACAGTACTTTGCAGTGGAGACAGACTCAAAAGGGGGCAATGTCCAAGGGTGGAAAGATCTTCCATTCTGTATCGCTCCTGTTACTCCAGTTATTGAAGAATGACAAAAGGAGTATACAGGAAAGTACCTGCTTTTTAATGGGGTTCAGGGCCGCGGTTTTACCTTTTGCCGGCATGGATGGAGGCACAAGGACAAGTGCTGTCCGTTCCCGGTACCAGGGCCACCCGAACAGAGTCCCGTTGGTGCGGAGAAGGATGATAGTATTTCAGGATGGCAGGAGCTCTTCCCAATGTGACCTTCCTCAGCTACATCCAGTCACGCCCCCATAATGTTCTATGAATGGAACATTGGGGAACTGCAATGATGTAGGGCTCAACCACCGAGTCATGGCCTGCTGCTGCGACCCCAGCCAACTGCAGATCCCCTAACCTCCCAGATTGCCACCCAACCTCCCACAGTGCCCCTTGGCCTGCATGAGAGCCCTCAGTCCCCACAGTGCCCTCTAGCTTACTGCTGAGCTTCCGGCCCACAGTAGTGCACTCAACCTCCTACAGTGTCCCACAGTGCCCCTCCCAACCTTCTACAGTGTTCTCCATGCCCTGAAGTACCCTCAAGGCTCCCACAGAGCCCTTTAAAACTCCCAGCATCCTGGAGAGATCCCCTCCCCCTCCAAAGACCCAGCCCCCACAGTTGCCCCAGCTCATTCCAGAAACCCCATCCCCTACAAGGCTACCAAGTCTGCTGCATAGTCCCCTAACCCCTGGGGAACTTTCCCCCACTCCCTGCTAACAGATAAACAGGTAACACAGGCAGCAGTAAAAATCAGATGCTCTCTGTTTCCTTTTGTTCATCCTATTGATAACGGTATATTTTTATTGTTATTTTTCACTGTTGTAGCAACTTTTAGAAGAGGTATGTCAATAGCCAAACCTCTGGTTCATATTTAGGCAACCAATTGTAAGTCGGTCCAATTTGGATGAGCTTTCAAAAATAATTTTAGTAAAGAGAACCGGTCATAGAAGAGACCTGGGAGCTGCCATTGCTGGGTGGTTGTTGTCATCCTTGCTTTACTAATTAGTGTGTCAGTGGTTCACATAAGAATGTACATATAAATATCCGACAGCATGATATGTACATGCTTGTTCCAGGTCAGACTAACCAGATAATAATGAATGAATCCTATCCCAGGAACATGCACCATGACAATAGCCTAGCCCTGGAACATGCAGCTTTGAAAAGCGTTTAGGAACAGCAGCTCCTATGTTTTTATCTTGATGGATTCCTTTAAAATATATGATCTGTAGGCATGCAACATCAAATCTAGTCACTAGATGGCAGCAACTGTCTTTGTCGCACAATAGTTATAGGATCCATTGAATTATTGCAGAAGGGTCTACTCTAGTTATACTGTAAATTTAAAGGGGAATGCCACCTCCAATTTTTCTCCCCCAACCCTCCATCCTCCCTTACCTGTTAAATTGGGTTCTCTTCAAAAATCATACAGTGACATACCCACTTAGGACAGGGACTTTTGGAGGGGACTAGGGGCTTGCCTTCTACCCACTAATTATGGCCCATGGAGGAGACCGGGGATCTCTGCTTCTCCCGGTCAGAGCATGGAAAAGCGCTCAGTTCAGCCTCTGATCCCATGGAGAGAGCAGATCATTCTCTAATAATGGACAACGTGATGAACGCTGAGAGCGAGGCTTGGATTAACTCATGCAATGCATGAATCTATCTATGGTGATAGAGCGGCTTTATGGACGCATCGCCACTGCCCATGTCATGCAGGCAGCTGGATCCTGTAGAAATCTTCATTGCAGGGATGCCCAGTACTCTTCCTGCTGCTGGTGAGGTCCGTTCCCTTTCCTTCCTCCTCCTCCACTGGAAAAAGTTCTTAACATGATCTGAGAATGGGGGTGAGAATCCTCTGATTCATAGATTGTGTTACAAGCAGCGTACACGATCAAATAACTTTCGTCCATTAGAAGAAGGGGTGAGTCCCTGTTGGGAGCTTATTCACTGCAGCTTCACAGAAGATGAGGAGCTATTAACCATTGCACTACTGGAAGTTTATTTGCAGGAAGAGGTCGAGGCATCCCTGCACAGAATATTTCTGCAGGATCTAGCTGCCTGCACAATATGGAGCATACTTCATTACACAGCGGCTCAGGTCGGAGGATGGGGTCTGATTGCCCATCTGAATGAGCCCTTAGTGTACAGGGCAATTGGGCGCAAACCTTGAATGTTAGGGTGAGGTTCAGAACTAATCATTGTGTATACTTTCTATCAGTGGCAGCTGGTGCTTAAAATTTTTTGGGGGGGTTCAAACAAACTAAAAAATTCTGAAAAATACTGAAACAAAAATATCAAATGCGGTGACTGTGCCCATAAAATGCAGCCACTGTGCCCATCATATGCAGCCACTGTGCCCATCATATGCAGCCACTGTGCCCATCATATGCAGCCTCTGTGCCCCATCAATTGCAGCCTCTGCGCCCCATTAATTGCAGCCTCTGTACCCATGAAATGCAGCCTCTGTGCTCCATCAGTTGCAGCCTCTGTGCCCATCATATGCAGGCTCTGTGCCCATGAAATGCAGCCACTGTGCCCCCCCTGCCCACTGTCTGACTGGTACTTACCCCATCTTGGTGGTGGGTCAGGCAGCGGGTGACGGCGGCGAGCTGTGGGATGGGTAGCGTGGGTCAGACGATGGCTCCTGTGTCCTCCGTGCATCTCTTCTTCGCTTCTGCTAGCTGGGGAATGGGATCGCCTGTGCCTTCAGCCAATCAGGTGATCTGTATTAGACCCGTGCCTCCTGATTGGCTGAGAGGCAGTTCAGTGTTAGAAAAGCAAATATTCATTTGCATTTCTAACACGCCTGGGTAGACTGCAAGCGCAATGCTCTGCGCTCCAAGTCCACCTTTTTTGAAGCCTATTAGAGCCTATGGCACTAATCAGGTGCTTCAAAAAAAACACCCCCGCCACTGTAATTCAGGCGCCCGGCATCCGAAAAGGGGCCGGACGCCTGAATAGGGGTTAGCAGCAACGGCCATGGATAGATTCATTCAATGCATGAATCTATCCATTTGTCAGATAGGGAACAACGTGACAGAGAGGACAGCGCCCCTGGTTAGAGAGCTTTAACAAAGCCTGTCCAAAGCCTTGTTTTGAAGCAAGTGTAAACTAGCCATTAATGTGTGTTGTAACTGAAGCAAGTGTAAGACCCCTTTAACACTGAAGGCACTTTTCAGGCATTTTAGCTCTAAAAATAGCTCCGGTAAAGCGCCTAAAAATCGCCTCTCAATGCTCCCCAGTGTGAAAGCCTGAGTGCACTTGCAGGACCGAAAAAAAAAAGTCCTGCAAGCAGTGTCTTTGGGGTGTTGCGGGAGTGGTGTATGCACCGCTCCTAAACCGCCCCTGCCATTGAAATCAATGGGCAGCGCTGCCGAAGTGCCTGCAAAGCGCTTCGGCAGCGGCACATTACGGACACTTTTAACTCTTTCCTCAGCCGCTAGCGGGGTTAAAAGTGCCCCACTAGCGGCCTAAAAACGCTGCTAAAACGACAGTAAAGCGCTGCTAAAACTAGTGGTGCTTTACCGCTAATTCGGCAATGTTAGTAGTGTGAAAGGGGTCTAAATGAGCCCTAATACATGATATATTTCAATCTGCGTTTTTAGATTGAGTAATATATACCAATAAATTGCCCCCTCTCCCAGTCTGAGTACTGCTGTAAAAATTATTTCAGGAGCCTGATATCAAGACAGATTCAGACTTTTAACATATATTTCCAGATAAATAAATAATAGCTACACAGACACAGCACAGTGTGCTGACCTGTATTAAGAAGAGCAGGAAATATTATATTTTTATATTTTGTGTTTTAGGGTGTAAGTTGTGCTATGCATATGCTGTGTGTGAGAAATAACCTGCTAATATGACAATTTTGTGAAAAATAAATAAAGAATCTTGATTTTGCAAAGAATTGTGGGATAAAATTACAACATAAAAAAACTCACCATGCCTCTTACTAAATACATTGGGATGTCTACTTTCCAAAAAAGGGTCATTTGGGGGGTATTTGTACTTTCCTGTCTTGTTAGGGCCTCAGTACAGTACAGTACATCAACAACAACCCAACATCAACACAACCCTGGCAAACAGACGACACCAGATATCTCAAGAGACACAGCCGTGCTCTTGAGCAAGCATGGCATAAATCTAAATCCCTGCAAGACTTTACCCTCTACAAATCTGCCCTTCTCAAATACAACTCCTGCCTCCACACTGCTAAACAAACCTACTACAACACTCTCATCAAAACCCTCTCATTCAAACCTCGTCAACTCTTTTCTACCCTTAACTCCTTACTTCACCCCCCACTGCCCCACCAATTTGCTTACCGCTCAACAGATTGCCAACCATTTCAAAAGCAAAAATTTGCGAGGTGATATCCAGCATTCAACTTCCTCCCCTACCCAACACATCAGGTCCAACACCGCACTCAATACTCTCCTCCTTCTGCTCAGTTACCACCAATGAAGTTGATAAACTCCTCTCCATGGCCCACCTCACTACCTGTCCCCTGGATTCTGTCCCCTCACAATTACTGCGACCACCTTCCCACTCTATCCTAAACTCTCTAACCCACATCTTCAACCTCTCCCTCTCATCCAGCACCTTTCCTTCCCCGCTCAAACATGCACTGGTTACCCCCATACTTAAAAAACCCTCACTAGACCCCACCTGTTTGAATAACTTAAGACCCATTTCCCTGCTGACATTTACCTCCAAGCTCATCGAACACCTTGTCCATGACCGGATGAGTCGCTACCTCACGGACAACAACCTTCTCGACCCCCTACAGTCTGGCTTCCGTCCACAACATTCCACTGAAACTGCCCTACTGAAACTCACCAATGACCTACTGACCGCTAAAACTGGCCATTACTCCATACTCATACTCTTAGACCTCTCTGCTGCTTTCGACACAGCTGACCACCTGCTCCTCCTCAGCAAACTACACTCCCTTGGCCTCCGTGATCCTGCTTAATCCTGGTTCTCCTCCTACCTATCTCAGCGCACTTTCAGTGTCACTTACAACTCCATCTCCTCTGCTCCTCTTCCTCTTTCAGTTGGGGTACCACAAGGCTCCATCCTTGGGCCCCTCCTATTCTTGCTCTATACCTCTTCCCTGGGCCAGTTGATAATCTCCCATGGCTTCCAATACCACCTCTATGCCGATGACACCCAGATCTATCTCTCCACTCCTCAACTCACTCCCTCGATCTCCTGGCAGATCTCAAACTTACTGAATGATATATCGGTATGGATGTCACACCACTTCCTTAAACTCAATCTTTCTAAAACTGAGCTTGTTATATTTCCTCCTTCCCGGTCCCCCCCCCCCCCTCTATGACTTTACCATTAAGATCAACAGCACAACCATTGGTCCCTCCACACATGCCAGGGTGCTGGGTGTAATCCTTGACTCTGACCTCTCCTTCAGCCCCCGCATCCAATCACTGGCTAAATCTTGCCGCCTTAACCTCCGCAACATCTTCAGAATTAGGCTCTTTCTGACTAATGACACCACAAAGCAACTTATTCACTCCTTGATTATTTCCCGCCTTGACTACTGCAACTCTCTCCTTAATGGCATACCCTTATGCAGGCTATCCCCACTTCAGTCTATTATGAATGCTGCTGCTAGACTAATACACCTCACTAACCGATCCGTGACTGCTGCTCCTCTCTGCCAATCCCTTCACTGGCTTCCCCTACCCCACCGTATGAAATTCAAAATGCTAACCATAACATACAAGGCCATCCACAACATCGCCCCCATCTACATCACCAACCTTATCTGCAGATATTGCCCAAATACTCCCCTCCACTCCACCAGGACCTCCTGCTCTCTAGCTCCCTTGTTACCTCCTCCCATGCTCACCTTCAGGACTTCTCCAGAGCCTCTGCCATCCTCTGGAACTCCCTGCCCCGGTATGTCTGATCATCCCCTAACCTGTCCACCTTTAGGAGATCCCTGAAAACTCACTTATTCAGGGAAGCCTATCCCACACCCACCTAACAACTGTCCCCGAGCCACCCCCATCAAATCATTCCCCACATCTATTACTTTTTGTACCACCACCCCCTCTCTTTAGAATGTAAGCTCTATGAGCAGGGCCCTCCTGTCCCTTCTGTATTGAACTGTATTGTACTTGTGCTGTCCCCCCTCTACATTGTAAACCACTGTGTAAACTGTTGACGCTATATAAATCGTGTATAATAATAATAATAATAATAACAATACACCGATTTGGGTTAAATATATGTAGCAGTATAAATTTTGGCCAACATTTATTAAGAAAAATTACTAATTTGCTAAATTTTATAACAGAAACAAAGAAAAATAATTTTTTTACAGAATTTTTAAAACTGTCTTTTTTCATTTATAACACAAAAAATAAAACCCCCAGCAATGATTAAATACCACCAAATAAAAGCTCTATTTGTGTGAAAAAGGACAAAAAATGTTTTTGTATGACTGAATAATTGTTATTCAAAATGTGAGAGCACCGAAATATGAAAATTGGTCTGGTTAGGGTAAGTGGTTAAGGGCCAGGTAAGAACAGATCAAAATAAAACTGATTTGATCTTGAAAGAAAATTACAATGAAATTTTCTAAATTGTTTACACAAGATAGAATCAACTGAAAGAAACAAAATCTTTACATTAAAATGTTACTAAACCAAGGAGCCTGCATTCACAATATCTGGTCTCCCACAGTACAGTACACAGAACATGAAAAGGCAATTATTTTAGTAAATATAAACTGCTAAATACCTTTTCTCACCAGCAGTATATAGCAGCCTTGTGACTTCTATCAGTTCGTAGTAAACCTTGTAGGAGGAGTTTTCATACTGCACTGGTCCTCTGTCTTGACATGTCTGGACAGTGTTAATAGGCCCTGTGCTGATCACATGCACCCTCCCTAGAAAAAAAAAACTCCTTAGCAATACACACCAAACTGAGCATGTGCAGCCCGTCCACTGGCTCTGTAAATATCAGGTTATTTTTTTGCGACAGTGGAGGATCAGAGACAGGATCAAACAGCCTTTTTACACAATGCAAAGGATTAACCCCTTAGGTTCCACAGTGAGTATAACAAGCATGCTTTACTGCATATACTCAAGTCGCTCCGACTTAGAAAAAGGTTCCCGCACTACTTGGGGCGACTTCAGAGCGGCTTGCATTGACTTCTATTAAAAGGAGTCATTTGCAAGCTACTCTGAAATCACGCTGTGCAGGGCAGCTTCAAAGTCAGGCGACTTTGAAGCTGTGCCAGTGTGAACCGAGCCTAAAGACGCTATAGAGAAAATTCTGTATTCATGTAATGCACCTAAAAACAACTTAAAGTGATTATAAACCTTCATCTTGTAAAACAACCCATTCAGTTTAAAACAGAAATGAAAGCCAAAACATTTGTGTATAGATATAAAAACCATTATAACTACCATTTTTCCCATGAGGGCGGCCCCAAGGTTTCGATGGCTTAAGGGCCTCCAGAGAGTTTTATCTGTCACAGTCTATAGTTCTTCTAAAGATTAGGATTTTCTTAAAGTACAACTAAAGGTAAAACTTTTTTCTTTCCATTTTGGATAGAGTAAATGCCTCGTACACACGATCGGATTTTCCGACGGGAAATGTGTGATGACAGGCTGTTGGTGGAAAATCTGACCATGTGTATGCTGCATCAGATAATTGTTGTCGAACTTTCCGCCAACAAATGTTGGTTAGGAGGTTTTCAAATTTTCCGCGGACAAATGTATGTTATCAGATTTTCCAAGCGTGTGTACACAAGTCCATCGGACAAAAGTCCACAGTACAAACATGCATGCTCGGAAGCAAGGATGAGCCGTAAGCAGTCGGTCTTGTAAAACTAGCGCTCGTAATGGAGATATCACATTTGTGACATGGCAAATTATGAAATCTCTCAATGCAGCGCATTCTCTTCTTCTTTATAATGGTATAATAATGAAGCTGCTTTGCTGGTGATATTTACAGAGTTCTGCCAGACGTATTAAATTTTTTTTTCTAGTGATCTCTAGAATAATATTTTTTTTTTTTGGGTTACGTTACCACAACACCATTATTGGCTCGTATTTTTGAAGCTCAAAGATACAAATATGTTGGTGTCCCTTGTTAACCACTTGAGCCCCGGACCATTATGCTGCCTAAGGACCAGAGGTCTTTTTCCAATTTGGCACTGCGTCGCTTTAACTGCTAATTGCGCGGTCATGCAATGCTGTACCCAAACGAAATTTGCGTCCTTTTCTTCCCACAAATAGAGCTTTCTTTTGATGGTATTTGATCACCTCTGCGGTCTTTATTTTTTGCGCTATAAACGGAAAAAGACCGAAAATTTTGAAAAAAAATGATATTTTCTACTTTTTGTTATAAAAAAATCCAATAAACTCAATTTTAGTCATACATTTAGGCCAAAATGTATTCGGCCACATGTCTTTGGTAAAAAAATGTCAATAAGCGTATATTTAATGGTTTGCGCAAAAGTTATAGCGTCTACAAACTAGGGTACATTTTCTGGAATTTACACAGCTTTTAGTTTGACTGCCTATGTCATTTCTTGAGGTGCTAAAATGGCAGGGCTGTACAAACCCCCCCCAAATGACCCCATTTTGGAAAGTAGACACCCCAAGGAAATTGCTGAGAGGCATGTTGAACCCATTGAATATTTATTTTTTTTGTCCCAAGTGATTGAATAATGACAAAAAAAAAAATATTTACAAAAAGTTGTCACTAAATGATATATTGCTCACACAGGCCATGGGCCTATGTGGAATTGCACCCCAAAATACATTCAGCTGCTTCTCCTGAATATGGGGATACCACATGTGTGGGACTTTTTGGGAGCCTAGCCGCGTACGGGGCCCCGAAAACCAATCACCGCCTTCAGGATTTCTAAGGGTGTAAATTTTTGATTTCACTCTTCACTGCCTATCACAGTTTCGGAGGCCATGGAATGCCCAGGTGGCACAAAACACCCCCAAATGACCCCATTTTGGAAAGTAGACACCCCAAGCTATTTGCTGAGAGGCATGGTGAGTATTTTGCAGCTCTCATTTGTTTTTGAAAATGAAGTGAGACAAGAAAAAACATTTTTTTTTCTTTTTTCAATTTTCAAAACTTTGTGACAAAAAGTGAGGTCTGCAAAATACTCACTATACCTCTCAGCAAATAGTTTTGGGTGTCTACTTTCCAAAATGGGGTCATTTGGGGGGGGGATTTGTGCCACCTTGGCATTCCATGGCCTCCGAAACTGTGATAGGCAGTGAAGAGTGAAAGTGGTTTTAGGGGTCCCGTACGCGGCTAGGCTCCCAAAAAGTCTCACACATGTGGTATCCCCGTACTCAGGAGAAGCAGCAGAATGTATTTTGGGGTGTAATTTCACATATTCCCATGGCATGTTTGAGCAATATATCATTTAGTGACAACTTTGTGCAAAAAAAAAAAAAAAGTGTCTCTTTCCCGCAACTTGTGTTGCAATATAAAATATTCCATGGACTCGACATGCCTCTCAGCAAATAGCTTGGGGTGTCTACTTTCCAAAATGGGGTAATTTGGGGGGGTTTTGAACTGTCCTGGCATTTTATGCACAACATTTAGAAGCTTATGTCACACATCACCCACTCTTCTAACCACTTGAAGACAAAGCCCTTTCTGACACTTTTTGTTTACATGAAAAAATTATTTTTTTTTGCAAGAAAATTACTTTGAACCCCCAAACATTATATATTTTTTTAAAGCAAATGCCCTACAGATTAAAATGGTGGGTGTTTCATTTTTTTTTTTCACACAGTATTTGCGCAGCGATTTTTCAAACGCATTTTTGGGGGAAAAAAACAAACCTTTTTAAATTTTAATGCACTAAAACACACTATATTGCCCAAATGTTTGATGAAATAAAAAAGATGATCTTAGGCCAAGTACATGGATACCAAACATGACATGCTTTACAATTGCGCACAAACGTGCAGTGGCAACAAATTAAATACATTTTTAAAAGCCTTTAAAAGCCTTTACAGGTTACCACTTTAGATTTACAGAGGAGGTCTACTGCAAAAATTACTGCCCTCGATCTGACCTTCGTGGTGATACCTCACATGCATGGTGCAATTGCTGTTTACATTTGACGACAGACCATCGCTTGCGTTCGTCTTAGCGCGAGAGCAGGGGGCGACAGGGGTGCTTTTTTTTTTTTTTGCTTTTTTATCTTATTTCTAAACTGTTCCTTTCATTTTTTTTTTTTCATCATTTTTATTGTTATCTCGGGGAATATAAATATCCCCTATGATAGCAATAGGTAGCGACAGGTACTCTTTTTTGAAAAAATTGAGGTCTATTAGACCCTAGATCTCTCCTCTGCCCTCAAAGCATCTGACCACACCAAGATCGGTGTGATAAAATGCTTCCCCAATTTCCCAATGGCGCTATTTACATCCGGCGAAATCTAAGTCATAAAATGCTTGTAGCTTCCGGTTTCTTAGGCCATAGAGATGTTTGGAGCCACTCTGGTCTCTGATCAGCTCTATGGTCAGCTGGCTGAATCATCGGCTGCATTCTCAGGTTCCCTGTTGAGCAGGAGAGCCAGAGAAAAACACAGAAGACAGTGGGGGGGGGGGGCATTCCCTCCCACGGCTTGTAAAAGCAGTCTAGAGGCTAATTGGCTGCTAGGATTGCTTTTATATGAAAGCCGACCGCTGGCTGAAAAGAATGATACCAAGATGATACCTAAACCTGCAGGCATCATTCTGGTATATTTGAAAAAAGAAGAGAATTTATGAACCAGACACCTTGCTAAGTTGAATATGTATATAGACAGATGGGGATGATACCCAAAAAAATCTGCCTTTGAATGCAGCTACTTGCAAACACCCAGCTCAAAAGATCATATATGGGTGTGTTCCTCTGAATTAAAGAGCATATCAGAAAAGGAAAAAAGAGAATTCTTCATGGAGGAACCAACAAGCTAGCAAAAATATAAATTTATTGTAAAGAAATGATACCACATATACACCAGACAGTGTCAAAAAAATGACTGTGAGTAAACCAAATACCACCACTAACAATAAAATAGACAACGTTGTCTAAAACAAAGAACAACATACAGATGGCCACCACTATACATACATACACAATTAATTGGCTAGCTGGACTTGCATCGTCTCATGTATAGTGTCTCTAGGTTGAGGAGCCAAAGGGTGACGGTATGCAGCCGTGAATGATGGGATGCCGCTGTGCCCACTGCCGATGGCAGATTAAGGTGTGACTATAAACATAGACCACGAGGGTTGCTGACGATGGCACATGCAGTTAGGTGGTCAACCACAGCTGATAACGTGCATGGGTAGCTGTGTGGGTGCTATGCAGAGGTGTAGGAGGGGGTGTGTGCCTGTGTAGATGTTGATGTATAGAGGCAGCGTATTAGCTGGATCATGAAGATAAAATGACACAATCTCACCAGACCATGGACATCAGGATACATCAGGCATATTAGACACTCCAATCCTCCTCAAGTTGTCTCAGGCTGTATGAAGCAGCTGGATCATCCTCTGGTCACTAGTGAGTGGCTGGTAAGTCCGTATAGGTAGATGCCCACCAGGATAGTGGAAATGGGGGACGTGGACACGTGCCGCCTGGATGCGGTATAACGCCACGGTTACTTCCTGGTTCCGTGCGGAGGGGCTTTCAACGTGCTTTCGACAGGGCTTGGGTGGCTTCAGCCAAGTAGCGAATCAGATCCCCAGGGCTGATGGGTGGGTCTGTATGGGTACTACGTTGAACGTGATGGCGTCATGCTTAACATGACGCCATCACGTTCAACGTAGTACCCATACAGACCGGACCGGACCCCCCACCCGCGGGAGGCACATCACGTGTATGTATGTGGTTTTGCCTGCCCGTGCCGCCTTGCCGACGTACATCGTCGTGAGGCGGTCCTTAAGTGGTTAATTTGACATTGTATTTTTGAAATGTACCTGCATACTCACTAACAAACTGTCCTTTTTTAAGTAAAACACATAGCCAAGCATTTGTCAAAAAAAAAACATATATATATATATTTTATTGAATAGGGAGCACAAGGTCATATAAAAATCAAGAGGAAGGCAATGATTGAGAAACAGTTGGAATTGGTGAAGCGTTTGTACCCCAGGGCAGATATCAATTGAGGAGTCCATTTAATAGGGAGCACAATATGGTCCTAGACTCTGAGAGAACGGGAGCAGCAGCAGATGACCTATATATCCCCATGCTGTGGTCTTACAACAGCCTGCGTTTTTTGCCAGTCCAGACCGAACCCAGGCCATTGCTCTCAAAGCTTCCTTCCACACAAATAAACTAAATTAAATAAAAAATGCATTCTCTGCACAAAAAAAAAGATCAACTCAAATTAAAGGAAAAGAAAATTATAAATTGTACTGTTGATAATCCCCAGCCCAGCGGCCTTGTTGGGGCTGTATTAGCCACAGTCCGCCATGCTGCTGTGGTGGGTGGGGTGGCTGTGGTGTCTGTGGAGGTGGTGGAGGATTATGCTCTATTTCGCATATGTGCGTTTTCGGGGTAATTTGGCCCCTCCTCACCTTGTTGAGGAGCTGAAGAATCAGCTCCTACATGCTGCGTTGGTCCTCCTCCATATCCTTCTTGGATACAGATACTTGTTTGCAGTCATGCAGCCAAAAGCCTCCTGGGCATTCAAGGCCGTGCTAATGGCACTTGTTGCATGCCTGAGGAAAGCATCCGTGGCATCATCCAGGTTTCTGGACTTCCTGGCCCTTTTAGTTGGAAGGCGTAGGGGAGGAACCTGGGACTCAGTCTGGATGCTGGGCACGGCCTCCTCTTGGCTGAGACTTTCCTGTGTATGAAGAAGGGACATATTTTTAGTTTTGGTCATCAATCACACAAAATTTTGAGCTCATGACTGTTGCAAATTGAATGTTAACAAATAGAAAAGACTATCATTCTGACCCCAGCATTTTTCATTCTTGTCCCAATCATTTTTTGCCACTACTGTCTATTGATATGTAAACCACTTTAAAGGCAGAAATTTGGGATCAATAACGTCTAGTTAACATCATTCAATTTTTGTCTACAACTATGTTCAACAATGCTATACCTGGGTCAAGCTGGGCTCCTCCACATCTTCTTCCTGTGTCGATTCTTTCGAAGGACCAGGGTGGACCTCAAGAGCTGTGACCTCAGCCGATGTGGAAGGAAGCCTTGATAGTGATGGGCGTGGTTCTGTTTGGTCTGACAAAAAAACGCAGGCTGTTGTAGTACCACAGCCTAGGGACATACTGTATATGTCACCTGCTGATGCTCCGGATCTCTGGGATTCCATGACCTTCTTGCGCTCCCTACCAATTCTGGCCTTCAAATAATTGATGTCTGCCGTGGGAATACAGAGGCTTCACCGATTCCAACAGTTTCTCCATCGCTGCCTTCCTCTTGATTTTTTTGGAGTAATCCCTTCATTTGACTTGCCATAGACATGGCAGCTCCCGGTATTGCTGGATAAATGTGAGTAAAAAATCTGGGGCTGTGAATTTATCAACCATTTTGCCTGCAAGACACAACACAAGACAAATCCTACTGTCAGGCTAAACTCTCATAATCTGGTCCCAATCTAGGCCTCAATCTATAAGCAGTATAGGCCACTAACCACTGATGCCCCAATTTAAAATTGTACCTTCGTTTTAGCATTCCTTTGGGCAATTTCGATCTTTCGTCCTCCACTCCCAGATCGTTCCTATGGCCGTTACCTCGACCGTGCATTATGGCTTTATATACACTGCGAATGCGTGAAACTCTGCCCCTGTCCTTTTTTCTAGTGTATTCCCCGCCTCTTCTCTTTCGGGGCAGTGGGAGAGCAAATGGCGGAGAGACAGCAGGTGTGTGCTGAGACCAACAAAGTCTGGGGAATGCCCAGGAAAAAGCCAAAGCCTACTTACCACCAGCTTGCAGACAACCAAATTGACCTGTCTAACAGTACGCATTAAAAACAGGGGTTTAGTCTGCACACATTTGCAAACGCATGCGTGAGCCACAGAGCCACGTCACAGCACCCTTGTATCTGTGGTCCTAACACTAAACTGTGAGTGTCCCCACAGTGGAGGCACATGCATTTTAATGGATAAATGAGAGCAGGTGGACTGAAGGGGAGCCCACCCCTCCTTAAAGGTACAGGAGCACACCAAACACCCAGCAATAGCACAATGGCTGCAAAGGTTCTGGTGCGTTGCTGGACCAATACAAACACACAAGTGATAACAAAAACTTGCCACCACCCTCATTTATAGCTGGCTATTGCAGTTGGCAGCATTGGAAGGCTAAAACAGGTACCAACAAAGTCTGGGGAATGCCCAGAAAAAAACCAAAGCCTACTTACCACCAGCTTGCAGACAACCAAATTGACCCGTGTAACAGTACGCGTTAAAAACAGGGGTTTAGTCCGCACGCATTTGCAAACGCATGCGTGAGCCACAGAGCCATGTCACGGCACCCTTGTATCTGTGGTCCTAACACTAAACTGTAAGTGTCCCCACAGTGGAGGCACATGCATTTTAATGGATAAATCAGAGCAGGTGGACTGAAGGGTAGCCCACCCTTCCTTAAAGGTACAGGGGCACACCAAACACCCAGCAATAGCACAATGGCTGCAAAGGTTCTGGTGCGTTGCTGGACCAATACAAACACACAAGTGATAACAAAAGCTTGCCACCACCCTCATTTATAGCTGGCTATTGCGGTAAGCGGCATTGGAAGGCTAAAACAGGTACCAACAAAGTCTGGGGAACAGGGAACAGTGAAGTCCATTTAAAGTATTACAGGCCCAGTACCCCTGTAGGGGTTCCAGGAGTCGGTGAGTAGGAAATCTGAAGGGGGAGCACAAAAGTCACCTGACAACACTGTATGCACGCAAGTCACCCCTGGGAGTTCCTGACCTGTTGCAGTGAAAAACTCATGGAGCTATTGCATTCTACTGTGATTCAACTGTTGCAATACATGCTGGGTCCGTGTCTCAATATATGAACTGTGAAGCACCTATATAATTCTCATTCCAGACTTGATGCATGCACATATGTGGTTTTATACCTATGAATTAATATACATCACCGTGATATGTTTATTATAATATATGGTATGTTTTAGCTGGATTGTACTATTTTCAGTTACATTTAAGTGGTGGGTATAGCTCAAAGTCTGAGTACTGGTTGTTTGCCTACCAGTGCTATATAGAGCTATTATAATACATAGTAGCATATACACAGCGGTACTTTTTCAATTTTATTACACCCACTCAGCTATCTACCCATATATCATTTTGTCTACAGGTTACATAAAAACTTATCGCCATATGCACAATTACAAATACCTACAGTGTAGGGAATTTAGAACGCCTCCTACCCATTTACACTAGCTATAAGTGTCTGAAATAACCCCCTTATACACTATTGAGGGGATAAGTACTTTGGTGTGTGAGAAGGTAACAAAATAAAAAAACATTCTTTAGGTTTTTCCTGTATATGCCTAGCAATCAGGTTTCCAGGTAGCGCCGAATAACCCATTGTTTTTATAGTATATATGATTAGCAGGGTATTCCTTGTGAGTGCTTTGGGTAAGGGAGGCAGCAAAATGTTCTCTTGCCATATAGGCCTGCCCTAAAGCGCGGTTTCCTCTTGCGACTAAAGTCTGGGGAATGCCCAGGAAAAAAACAAAGCCTACTCACCACCAGCTTGCAGACAACCAAATTGACCTGTCTAACAGTACGTGTTAAAAACAGGGGTTTAGTCCGCATGCATTTGCAAACGCATGCGTGAGCCACAGAGCCATGTCACGGCACCCTTGTATCTGTGGTCCTAACACTAAACTGTGAGTGTCCCCACAGTGGAGGCACATACATTTTAATGGATAAATGAGAGCAGGTGGACTGAAGGGGAGCCCACCCCTCCTTAAAGGTACAGGAGCACACCAAATACCTAGCAATAGCACAATGGCTGCAAAGGTGCTGATGCATTGCTGGACCAATACAAACACACAAGTGTGTGCTGAGAGCAGCAACAAGGAAAAAGCCCAGGGCAAGAAACTTCCAGATCCAGGAGGAAATATAAGGCCTCAAATATGTCGTTTGAAGAAATGGTGGAGATGGCAGACATCTTATTGAGGACAGACTATGATCGGAATCATGGACCTTACAGAAACCCAAATGCCAGAAAGGCCAAAATCATGGCTAAAGTTGTGAGAAGTCTGCTCAGGAATTTTGAGGTACGACTATCCAAGGATCAGTTGAGAAAACGCTGGTCAGACCTTAAATTGAGAGAGAAAGATCAATATAGAAATATCAGGAAAGTGTTGCGAAACAGTAAGTATTTGTCGTGTGTTCCTACTATTATTACTTTCGTGCTAGTCCATGTTCTTTTCTTGCAGAAATGATATTAGTGCAGCGCAAAAATAAAACAGGCTATTTAGAAAAAGAAAGATTCCCTTAGGGCATGAAGAGGAGAACAATTCTCCTGTACAAAGTGACGTTAACCTTCACCCCAGACACGCAGATGTGCTTACCAGACAGGGTGGACCTCTTATTACAGGAGGTCAAAAACGCATGTAATCAGGAAGTCCACAACCACTATAGATGTCCAATACAGCCCCACAGGAGAACTCTCCAATACAATGGTAGAGGGGATATCAGCCGGTGTCACTGGAAGAGACATGCAGCAATCCAGAAAAAGTCAGGAAAGAGAGCTCTAAGTGCACTCCGTCAGGATAGGAGGGATTGCACTCCTATCCTGACGGAGTGCACTTAGAGCTTTCTTTCCTTCCTTTTTCTGGATTTCTGCATGTCTCTTCCACTGACACCGGCTGATATCCCCTCTACCATTGTATTGGAGAGTTCTCCTGCGGGACTGTATTGGACATCTATAGTGGTCGTGGACTTCCTGATTACATGCGTTTTTGACCTCCTATAATAAGAGGTCCACCCTGTCTGGTAAGCACATCTGCGTGTCTGGGGTGGAGGTTAACGTCACCTTGTACAGAAGAATTGTTCTCCTCTTCATGCCACGAGGGATTCTTTCTTTTTCTACATAGACTGTTTTATTTATGCGCTGCACTAATATCGTTTCTGCATTATTTATATAGGCTTGGTGATTTCCTATAGTGTTCAGTTTGCATTTTATGAGTTTTGAGTTTGCGCTGATTGTCTCCTTTTTTTATACATGTTCTTTTCTTTACTGTTGTACAGTTTTAAATGTCAAGTTTTTTTTCGTGGACACAGGAATCGTTTGCGGTATATTAAACATCGTCTGTTCGACCACTAATGTCTTTCCCTACATCTATTTTTCTAAAGCCCCAAAACAGTGTGTCAACATGTGCTATCTCCCATCACGGGATATCAATGTACGCGTTTTGTGGGTGCAACCCCTTCCTCCAAACAAAAGTAGGTGAGAGGAAGGGGTTGCACCCCCGAAATACATCCATTGATCCCCCATGATGTGAGCTAGCACATGTTGACACACTGTGTGTTTTGTGGCTTGAGGAAATAACCTGTTTGTACCTACACACATTTTTGTCAGGGGGTCATATGGGACATTTAACAGTTATTCCTCTACGTGTACGTGGCTTCAAATTTTGGCTTTTAGAGGAGTGAGATCACCCCATCTGAGGAAGGCAACATCCACACAGTTTTGGGATACTAATGTCTCATATGGCCTTCACTTTAGCAAAGTCGAACTTTGTAAGTTCCTGAGTTGAGGATGTGTGTGTTATGTTTTTAAACATGCCTGTTTAGCCCCGAAAAAATGTCAAACATACATGTTATACGCCAAGATGTTGGTTTGTTCAAAAACCTTTTATAACGCACATGTGAATGTGCTTGGAGTAAAATGTTTCATACTAAACAATGTTTGGCTTCTTATTTCAATGCTCAATACCAGTGTATTTGCGTCATCACAGTTGATTCAGCTGGGCCGGACAGAGCAAAGTCAACCTCACTTGAGACTGAGGGAATGTAGCTCCTTGCATCCCTTCTTAAATAATTGTGCAGGATGCAGCAGCACAACACAACATGATTGAGCTTGTATTCGGCCAGATTAATTGCTGTTAGAAAAAGCCTGAACCGACTTGACAGGATTCCAAACCTGTTCTCAACAACTCTTCGGGCATGAGACAGCCTATAGTTGAAGATCCTCAGCTCTGGGGTCAGGTTCCTCATGGGAAAGGGCCTCATAAGATGCTGACCCAGAGCAAAGGCCTCATCTGCAACAAAGATGAAATTGAGGCCCTCCACATTCTCCTCAGGAGGTGGCAAACGTAAGGTGCCATTCTGGAGCCGACGATATAATTATGTCTGGGCAATCACTCCTCCGTCCGAGTTATGGCCATTCTTCTCAACATCAAGGTAAAGGAATTCATAACTTGCAGACACCACCACTAGCATCACTATACTGCAAAAGCCCTTATAATTAAAATAATAAGAGCCCGAGTTGGGTGGTGGAACAATACGCACATGTTTCCCATCAATAGCCCCACCACTGTTGGGAAAATCCCACTGATGGTGGAATTGAGAAGCCACAGTCTGCCATTCCTGTGGGTTGGAAGAAAACTGTGGAGTCAAACAAAAAAAAAAAATACTACTTTTGCACATAACATTGCAAGCAGATTAGACACAAACAAATTCTTGGCCAACATAAGTATAACATTTAATGAAATGAGTATTTAAACACAAAACTATAAGGTCAACTTATCAAGATAATAGGAGACAAAAATATTAACAGTACCATTTGAAGGTATTCTGGCAGGCCCTTGCACTACATGCTTTGGTGTCTGGTGAATTCATCCAGAAATATCGCCACAAAAGAGGTATAGTTTGTATGGGTTTGGCAAAGTCAGCAGATAGAGTATTGGTATTGGTTGACTTAGCATTTTTTTTGGGGGGGGGGGGAGGGTTCTAAATGAGTTTGGGCCCCTAAAAAATGGCCTCTTGCACTCTGCCTGAATTTGAGGTCAACAATAACATTTGTACACATTTTAGGGGGTGTTTAGGGTAAGCACAAAAATGAAGATGACAAAATACATTGAGTTACTAGGCTAGGTGTGTATGGGCCCAGGATAGCATGCTAGGGAGGTTAATGAAGGCAAATATGCATGAAGGACACAAAAGGAGCATTAAAAGCTTACAGCATGCATGAGGACAAAGAGGACATTCACAGCATATTACAATAATGGTAATTAGGGAATAAAAAAAATTAATACAATACATTAGCAAACATTAACCACTTAAGGACTGGGCCTCTTTTTTAGATGTGTTGTTTACAAGTTAAAAACTGTTTTTTTGCTAGAAAATTACTTAAAAGCCCCAAACATTAAACATTTTTTTATAACACCCTAGAGAATTAAATGGCGGTCGTTGCAATACTTTCTATCACACTGTATTTGCGCAGCGGTCTTAGAAGCGCACTTTTTTGGAAAAAATACACTTTTTTTGGAAAAAATACACTATTTTGAATTAAAAAATAAAACAAAAGTAAAATTAGCCCATTTTTTTTTTAATATTGTGAAAGATAATGTTACGCCGAGTAAATTGATACCCAACATGTCACGCTTCAAAATTGCGCCAGCTCATGGAACGGTGACAAACTTTTACCCTTAAAAATCTCCATAGGCGATGTTTAAAAAATTCTACAGGTTGCATGTTTTGAGTTACAGAGGAGGTCTAGGGCTCGAATCATTGCTCTCACTCTACCGATCGCTGCGATATCTCACATGTGTGGTTTGAACACCGTTCTCATATTTCACGTATGCGTTCGCTTCTGCACATGAGTTCGGCGGGACAGGACAGGTTTAACATTTTTTAATTTTTTCTTATTTATTTTACCTTTTATTTTGTATTTTTACAAAAATGTTATCACTTTTATTCCTATTACAAGGAATGTAAACATCCCTTGTAATAGAAAAAAAACATGTCAGGACCTCTTAAATCTGGGGTCAAAAAGACCTCAGATCTCATATTTACACTAAAATGCAATAAAAAATTGTCATTTAAAAAAATGATTTTAAAAAAATGGCCCTTTAAGAGCTATGGGAGGAAGTGACATTTTGACGTCACTTCCGCCCTGCAATGTCATGGAGACAGTGGGGGCCTTCTTCCCCTCACTCTCCATGCACAGCCACCGAAAGGACCGGATCGCCTCTCCTGCCACTGATAAAAGTGATCTTGCGGTGAATCTGCCGCAGAGACCACTTTTATCTTGTAGCCGACCGCCGGCCGAACACGGGGATAACATGGTTATGGCAGCTAGCTGCTGCCATAACAATGATATCCATCCTCAAAGTAAGGAGGTATATCGGCGTTTGGAGGTCAGCAAGTGGTTAAATACAAAGAATGTGATGTTAAAAGCTAAAACTTACCCGAATATAGTCCTTCTGCAGGACTTGGATGATGGCAGAACAAGTCTCTGGAATAATGATTCCCAGAGCCTGAGGGGAGATCCCAGTTGTAAACTTCAGATCCTGGAGACTTCTCCCCGTCGCCAGGTACCGTAAGGTGGCGATGAGGTTTTGCTTGGGAGTAATGGCTTGCCTCATGCATGTGTCCTGCTTACTAATATAGGGGTCAAGCAAAGCCAATAGATGGTGAAAGCAGGGGTCCGTCATGCGGAGATAATTCCTGAAATCATCAGGATTATTTTCCTGGAGCTCCCGCAACAAAGGCATATGACAGAATTGGTCACGATTAAGCAATCAATTCTTGGTCCAAGAACTCCTCCTCCCCCTGTTCCTGGACTGGACTTGGGTCAAAGCAATAACTCCAAGCCCTCTGACGAGAACACCACATGGCTAGTAGACAAACAGCCGTTCAGAAACGAACTGACAAGAACGCACTGAAAATCAGAAAGGACCTGAAAATCAGAAACGACCTAACAAGCATGCACTGTAAATCGGAAGGGAACTAAAAAGAACACACTGAAAATCAGAAAGGACCTGACAAGCACACATTGAAAAACAGAAACGAACCGACAAGCACGACCTGAAAAACAGAAACGAACTGACAAGCACAAGGCTGAAAAGCAAGAATCGACACTCATCAAACTTCTACTACCAAGAGATTAGCAGAAGGAGCCCAAAGGGTGGCACATGACTAGTGAACTTCCTTTTTATCGGCTCGTAGTACGTCTAGTATGTCACTATGTTCCTAGTTGCTGGCCAACATTTGTGTGGCCGTGTGCATGCAAGACAAGTTTGAGCCAACGCCCTTCGGACAAAATTCCACGGTTTTGTTGGCAAACAATCCAATCGTGTGTACGAGGCGTAAGAGAGGGATAATACCCTCTGTCAGGGATTCTTTTTTTTTGCCATTTGTGTCCCATTGTGGAGATTTCCCTTCACTTTCTGTCCTATATCCAAAAATGAGAGGAAACCCGTCCAAAGTGAGGGAATGTCTGTTCGTCACCAGAAGTAGTCCTCATTGAAAGATTTCTCCTCTATTCATGTTCTGGCGACAACCCAAAATTTGTGATTTTCATTCAATCTTAATGATGATGGTAAACAGGGCAAATATAGAGGGAGAATCTCCCAAATGCAACACAGACAGCAATAAAAAAAACTGCTAGTTGTTCTAATCCCTCTCCGCTCTGTCCAATGCCAGGACTTTCTAATGCCTTCTGAATTCTGATGTCAGGGCATTCTTCCTCACAATGACCACGGATCCACAGAATTATCTCCATGCTAACCACCAACACAGGAATACTACTAGTGCTAATGATTGCAGATTTCCGCCTATATCGTTATCCTGTAAACTGGCAACTTATAAATACAACAACTGTAACAGGAAGCCTACCTTCAAACTAACTTTATACGATATGTACAAAAATGGGAAACATTGATTAACAGGATAAGCTGGAGATTCAGGAAACGGATGGGAAGGGGAAACTGGGACTGGAATCAGGTACAAGGGGAGAAGAAATCAAGCAGCAGGGTACAGGATGCAGGCCAAGAACAAGATCAAAATCGGGAGCCAGAGCAATGGTATACAGTATCTGACAGCAAGCAAGGCAAAGCAAAACACTGACGTGAAGTGTACTAGCAAAGGAGAGACTAAATACCCACCCAGCAGTCAACATCAGGTAGAGACTGATTACTAAAAACTGCTGGCTGCTGGGAGACTGGTGGTAGATTAGGGTTGCCACTTTTTTTTCAAGCCAAACCCAAACACTTTAACGGCGCACAGTAAATTTTTTTTGTTTTAGCATATAGTATTAAATTGTAACAGACTTTGGACACCTTTGGACACTCCAAAATGAATAGTAATGCAGTGCACATAATGCCCCCTCACCCTCCGGTCAGGCCTTGTTCTGAGCCACATTCCTGTCTGAATAATGTGTCTGGGTTTCAGGTGGACTGAAACCCGGACACATGATTCAAAACATGGACTGTCTAGTGAATCATAGACAAATGGCAACCCTAGCACCGCTGCTGTCTCAGCCAATGAGAGAGAGTCCTGGGCAGCCGAGACTCTCGTGAAACATCGCTGGATCGAGATGTGGCTCAGGTAAGTATTAGGGGGCTGAGGGGGGCTGCTGCACAGAGAAGGTTATGGTTAAGGCGCATTAAGGTGAAAAACCTTTTGTGCTGCAGCTGCCCTCAGAGCCCCCCTCCCCCATTTTCATACATGAGCCCATCCGTTCCAGCGATGTGCACAAGCTTCAGCCGCAGTCTCCTTCCTCATTGGATAGATTGATAGCAGCGGGAGCCATTGGCTTCCCTCTGCTACCAATTAAATCCAGTGATGCGGGAGGCGGGGCTGAGTCCCGCTGTCTATGTCAATGGACGCTGTAGTGGGACTAGGGAGCGTGCCCGCTGTGTGCCCCCATGGAAAGAAGCTCTCCGTGGGGGCACCCGATGAAGTGGAGGAGCCAGAAGCGCTGCCGGGGCACCCCAGAAGAAGAGGATCGGGGCTGCTCTGTACAAAACCCTTGCACAGAGCAGGTAAGTATAATATGTTTGTTATTAAAAAATAAATAAACATTTGAACCTTTACCATCACTTTAAATATGCTTTAGGCTTTCGGTTGCAGGGACTATTATTTTTTCTGTTTTAAAAAAGCATGTCTTTTCTTAGTACTTTTGAAAAGAAGTATGGACTTGTTATATATACAGTATTTTATATCTCTATATCTAGAAGAACTACAGAGGGAGCTCCTGATAACCAGATAACAGTGGACCGCATTTTCAGGTGGGTATGGGGCTTTAGTGATTAGGGTGGTGGACTGTAAGGGCAATTTCACACCAGAACGTGGTACAGGAAACCTGCGTTCCATGCGTGTTTCCTTCACTGTTTAAAGCGCACTGCCCTTGCAATCAGTAGCAAGTGTCAGTGCAATGCTAACACACCAAATGCAGGTCACAAATGCAGTGCCTTTGCCTGCACCAGATCGCATATTACAGAAGTACCATGCAATTCAGTTGCTCTGTGTTTTGCACACACTCTCTGTGTTCTGCATGCACTACTTTTGATGCAATCTGGCGCAATTTCAGCCCATTCAAATGAATGGGCTGCAAATGCACTGCATTCAGATTGCATGTGAATCGCATAGGAACGCACAAAGTGTTCCTGTGCGATTCATGGTGTGAACTGGTCCTAAAAGGTGGATGTTGGGATGAAGCTCAGAACCACTCAGAGTGTAGTCCTAAAATTTCCCCGGGTCTATTTAAACTTTTCATGTTCTATTTAAAATTTAATTTATCAAGGTTTTATCAATTTATCAAGGCACAATCAGTACTGATATGCATTACAGTAACAAAGCAGCTTTGATTCCCCATCATTATTGCTATTTTCTTTCAGATCAGTAAAGATAATTTTTTGGTGGATTTGAGTACCTGTACTTTGCACACTGCAGTTTGTTTTGCTAAAAAAGCCCAGAGGTTGCAGTCACCAGACAGTTCGTGAGAATAAGCTGTCCTAGCTTCTTAGAACAGAAGAGCTTGGCATTTGTGGGCTGACCACATCCTGTTAGTTGCTTGTAAGTTTTCAGTGTGGTAAGCTTGCTTTGATGTCCAGGCAAAGTAACTAACATTGCCTAATAGGTGAAGCATTACCCTCAGTGATAACTGGTCCCCCTACTCCTGCACAGCCAGGCAACACGCATTCTCCACTTGCATCCAAACACACTTGCCCAACATGAAGCAAAGAACATCAAGAAAAGGGGGACAACTTCCTTCTTCTGTTCAAAAAGATCCTGAACATGCTGCCCTTTAGAAAACTCACTACATATGACAGTCTCTCCCCTTGAAAATCCCTGAGTGTGCTGATGTCCTCCTTGCTCCCACTGCTTCTCAGGCAAGATTCCAAGTCAAACCGCTCTGCTGAATGGTTCATCCTGAGCCAGCCTGGGGATGGGGTCTCCTCTATACCTAGGCGACCACTCTTTAGCCACTGACAGCTTCCTCAGCCCTACATCTTCCACCCGACTCCCCTGCTAGCATGACGCATCCATATTTAAGGGCTGACTCAGCCACCCTGAACGGAAAGTACACCTGGGGATTGTCCAGGTTCCCCTAAGTATGTAGATCAGCCCTCATGGTCTCCACCCACTAATTTCTAGAAGTTTATCCAAACTTCCAGAGCCAGGGGGAGGCACCAGAGACCTGCCTCTCTGAGTCATTCAGCCTGACCTTGTCAGGGCTGGGCTCAGCCCTTCCTTTTCTGAGCTGACCGCTCAGCTGTCAGCTAATTGCCAGCTCCCATCTCTCTCCACAGTTACTCAGCTGTTGTTCATATCCTGCTTGTCAGTCCTGCCTACTTAAGCCGTCCAGTCCAGAGGGTCTCTGCCCTCGCCTTGGTCAACATCACAAGAAACATCTCCCGCGTTTCTGTTTAAAGACTGCCTTTGCTGACATCCCTTCTGGCTCCAGATTCTGCTTGCTGTTCAACTACTTTGATTCCTGACTTCTGGCTTGGCTGACTATCCGTTCAAGTTACTGAACTCTGGCTATGTTTTGACTACGTTTGTTCTTTTTACTGTTATTATTAAACAAGTGTGATTTAACTGTACTTCTGTCTCGGTCTGATTTCATGGTTTCTGACAGACCTGTAGTAAACCCTGACCCAGATTCCAGACTCACACTTACACTGAGTAAATAAATTTGCCTGCACTGAACTAATAGCACACTAAAGGGTGCTACATAGGGAATTATTTTAAATTAAATGTCTTCAGAGTAGTCTTCATATTTTTACACTAATGACCCTTCTTATCTCTGTCCAAAACATATGGATTTGGTAATTGGGTCTTTTGACTTACGTAATGCTATTTTGCGAAGGCTCAAAACAACATCGTAATATCAAGCCATACATCAGGTGCTGGGGATAGATGGTTATCAAGATAAAATCCAAAGAAATTCCACTCTCCACAAAATGATGCTCTTCCTAATATTTTACATGATACAAAGCACAACAGTTTCAAGTGTGCTGCTCTTCATCAGGTGAAATGTAATTAAGAGCATAATAGATGCAATTTAATTCAAATTAACAATGGATGATATACAAAAGACCACCCACAATGATAAGACTATCCATCTGTAAATCTCAGTTGTATCTACAGTGCCTTAAAGTATTCATACCCATTGAAATTTTCCACATAAATGTCTGAAAAATGTGGCATTAATTTGTATTTAGCCCCTCTGAGTCAATAGTTTGTAGAACCACTTTTGGCTGCAATTACAGCTGCAAGTCTTTTGGGTATGCCTCTACCAGCTTTGCACATCTAGAGAGTGACATTTTTGTTGATTCTTCTTTGCCCATTCTTCTTTGCAAAGAGGTCCCACTATGAATCCATCGGCTATTCCCCGTGGAGGCTCTAGGATAGCTTATCGTGGAAGGAGGGGGCTCAGCCCCTATCCAGGCCAAACCCTACCCCCCAACACCTAGGAACAATTACCATCAGGATCACTCTAGTAATGGAGTACCGACTCACAACTGATTCCAGCCCCTTCAATATGTTAATGAAACCTATAGGGGTAACCATCACCCTAGGGATTTTCCTTAGAGGGGGAATGGAGATCCTCTGGGTCCCCGCAGGAGAGGGGGCTGGATCCTCAATTGTGGAACTTCTGGCC
Source organism: Lithobates clamitans (assembly GCA_037952925.1). Lineage (NCBI taxonomy): Eukaryota > Metazoa > Chordata > Amphibia > Anura > Ranidae > Lithobates > Lithobates clamitans. Next base: position 1,736,597 of record JBBGZY010000480.1, on the reverse strand, counting down.
CGAGAGGTGGGGGAGCGGTTACCCTTGGAACTAACCTTGGCCATCCCATTTAGGAGGCCCACCGGAACCGTGGTACCACCCAGAACCCCCAGAATGGCAACAAAGGGAAGTCCCACACTGGCAACAGAATGGGACGCCAAGAGACGCCCCAGAGGATGTAGAGGAGGGCAAAAGAACCAAAAGAAAGAAAGAGATCATTAGGTAAGGGTATCTTTATTTAAGTGATGAAATATTCATTACCAGTGAATTGGAGGTTTTAGACCTTGGATTGAAATATGCTCCCGATAAGGGGTTAGTTTGATTCAATGCCAATGTCAATTTATTGACACAAGAAGTTTGTCAGAAAGCCTAATATTAAGAAACATTTTATTAAAAAACCCTCTTTGGTCACTGATATTGGGGAAACCAAGGGTTTTACCAATAGTGGTTTAAAGAATTTTTCGACCCCAAAAAATCTTCCAATCACGTTTTAGCGTTTTTTAAATGCATGGTGGAACAGGATATTAGATTAAATAATACGAAAGTGGGACGTAGAAAAGGGAACATTCAGAAGGGCTTAGAGGCTTTAGAGAAGAAGAAAAATATAGTTATCCGTATGGCCAATAAGGGGGGCTGGATTGTGGTTTTAAAGAAAAAAGAATTTAGAATTAAATTGGCTAGTGGGAGATACACAGACCTATAAGAAATTAGGAGGCAATCCAGCTGGGAAACTGAAGGCCATGCTAACTAGACTTGTCAAAAATGCTAAACATAGGAATATATTGACCAAAAAAGAAGCAAGATATCTTGTTCCTGATGCCCTTAGACTGCCGGTCATATACCAGCTCCCTAAAATACACAAGAACAATCAGTATCCTCCTGGGAGACCAATATTGAGTGGCATAGACTCAATTTTTTTCAAAAATAGGAGAATATCTAGATTGTTTTTTTACAACCTCTTGTTCAAAAATGCCCCTCTTACCTTAGGGATAGCAAACATTTGATAAATTTATTGCTAAATACCCCCATTACTGATGACACAGTTTTAGTTACAATTGATGTCGAGTCATTGTATACGAGTCTGAAACATCAGGATGTCATCTGTACTACAAAAAGAGCACTCAATGCCCATACTACCCTCAAAAAAAGCACAAAATACGTTTTTGGTTGATATATTGGATCTAGCCATGTCAAATACTTATTTTTGGCATAAGGGTTGCTATTTCAACCAAATTAAAGGAGTGGCTATGGGGGCTAAGTATGTGCCCAGTGTAGCCAACCTTCTTCTTAGCCAGTGGGAAGAGACCACCATTTTTAGTTACCAACTCCCTGAGATCATTCTCTATAAACGTTACATCAATGACATTTTTATTCTTTGGGATGGCTCTAGAAAGAAATTGTCCAGTTTTCTGGCTAGTCTGAATGTTCATGCTTGTGGACTTAGGTTCACGGGTACTTGCACCAATATTAGTTTTCTTGATTTGGTGCTTACTAGGGATGAGCCGAACACCCCCCTGTTCGGTTCGCACCAGAAAATGCGAACAGGAAAAAAGTTCGCTCGAACACGCAAACACCGTTAAAGTCTATGGGACACGAACATGAATAATCAAAAGTGCTAATTTTAAAGGCTTATATGCAAGTTATTGTCATAAAAAGTGTTTGGGGACCCGGGTCCTGTCCCAGGGGATATGGATCAATGCAAAAAAAAAGTTTTAAAAACGGCCGTTTTTTCAGGAGCAGTGATTTTAATAATGCTTAAAGTCAAACAATAAAAGTGTAATATCCCTTTAAATTTCGTACCTGGGGGGTGTCTATAGTATGCCTGTAAAGGGGCGCATGTTTCCCGTGTTTAGAACAGTCTGACAGCAAAATGACATTTTGAAGGAAAAAAAAAACATTTAAAACTACCCGCGGCTATTGCATTGCCGACAATACACATAGAAGTTCATTGATAAAAACGGCATGGGAATTCCCCACAGGGAAACCCCGAACCAAAATTTTTTAAAAAAATGACGTGGGAGTCCCCCTAAATTCCATACCAGGCTCTTCAGGTCTGGTATGGGTATTAAGGGGAACCCCGGCCAAAATTTTTTTTAAAAAATGACGTGGGGTTCCCCCTAAAGTCCATACCAGAGCCTTCATGTCTGGTATGGATTTTAAGGGGAACCCCACGCCAAAAAAAAAAAAAAAACGGCGTGGGGTCCCCCCAAAAATCCATACCAGACCTTATCCGAGCACGCAACCTGGCAGGCCGCAGGAAAAGAGGGGGGGACGAGAGTGCGCCCCCCCCTCCTGAACCGTACCAGGCCACATGCCCTCAACATTGGGAGGGTGCTTTGGGGTAGCCCCCCAAAACACCTTGTCCCCATGTTGATGAGGACAAGGGCCTAATCCCCACAACCCTGGCCGGTGGTTGTGGGGCTTATCGGAATCTGGAACCCCCCTTTAACAAGGGGACCCCCAGATCCCGCCCCCCCCCTTGTGTGAAATGGTAAGGGGGTACTTACCCCTACCATTTCACTAAAAACGTGTCAAAAATGTTAAAAATGACAAGAGACAGTTTTTGACAATTCCTTTATTTAAATGTTTCTTCTTTCTTCTTTCATCTTCTTCTGGTTCTTCTGGTTCTTTCTCCGGCGTTCTCGTCCAGCATCTCCTCCGCGGCGTCTTCTATCTTCTTCTCCTCGGGCCGCTCCGCACCCATGGCATTGGGGGGAGGCTCCCGCTCTTCTCTTCATCTTCTTCTTCATCCTCTTCTCTTCTTCCTTCTTCTCTTCTTCTCTTCTTCATTTTCTTCTCCGGGCCGCTCCGCACCCATGCTGGCATGGAGGGAGACTCCCGCTGTATGACGGCGTCTCCTCATCTGACGGTTCTTAAATAACGGGGGGTGGGGCCACCCGGTGACCCCGCCCCCCTCTGACGCACGGTGACTTGACGGGACTTCCCTGTGATGTCACGGGGAATGCCACAGGGAAGTCCCATCATGTCCCGTGCGTCAGAGGGGGCAGGGTCACCGGGTGGCCCCGCCCCCGTTATTTAAGAACCGTCAGATGAGGAGACGCCGTCACACAGCGGGGGCCTCCCTCCATGCCAGCATGGATGCGGAGCGGCCCGGAGAAGAAAATGAAGAAGAGAAGAAGAGAAGAAGGAAGAAGAGAAGAGGATGATGAAGAAGATGAAGAGAAGAGCGGGAGCCTCCCTCCATGCCATTGGTGCGGAGCGGCCCGAGGAGAAGAAGATAGAAGACGCCGTGGAGGAGATGCTGGACGAGAACGCCGGAGGAAGAACCAGAAGAGCCAGAAGAACCAGAAGAAGATGAAGGAAGATAGAAGAAAGAAGAAGCATTTAAATAAAGGAATTGTCAAAAACTGTCTCTTGTCATTTTTAACATTTTTGACACTTTTTTAGTGAAATGGTAGGGGTAAGTACCCCCTTACCATTTCACACAGGGGGGGCCGGGATCTGGGGGTCCCCTTGTTAAAGGGGCTTCCAGATTCTGATAAGCCCCCCGCACGCAGACCCCCACAACCACCGGCCAGGGTTGTGGGGATGAGGCCCTTGTCCTCATCAACATGGGGACAAGGTGTTTTGGGAGGCTACCCCAAAGCACCCTCCAAATGTTGAGGGCATGTGGCCTGGTACGGTTCAGGAGGGGGGGGCCGCACTCTCGTCCCCCCTCTTTTCCTGCGGCCTGCCAGGTTGCGTGCTCGGATAAGGGTCTGGTATGGATTTTTGGGGGAACCCCACGTCATTTTTTTTTAAATTTTGGCCTGGGGTTCCCCTTAATATCCATACCAGACCTGAAGGGCCTGGTATGGAATTTAGGGGGACTCCCACATCATTTTTTTTTTAAATTTTGGTTCGGGGTTCCCCTTTGGGGAATTCCCATGCCGTTTTTATCAATGAACTTCTATGTGTATTGTCGGCAATGCAATAGCCGCGGGTAGTTTTAAATGTTTTTTTTTCCTTCGAAATGTCATTTTGCTGTCAGACTGTTCTAAACACGGGAAACATGCGCCCCTTTACAGGCATACTATAGACACCCCCCAGGTACGTACGAAATTTAAAGGGATATTACACTTTTATTGTTTGACTTTAAGCATTATTAAAATCACTGCTCCTGAAAAAACGGCCGTTTTTAAAACTTTTTTTTGCATTGATCCATGTCCCCTGGGGCAGGACCCGGGTCCCCAAACACTTTTTATGACAATAACTTGCATATAAGCCTTTAAAATTAGCACTTTTGATTTCTCCCATAGACTTTTAAAGGGTGTTCCGTGGCATTCGAATTTGCCACGAACACCCCAAATTGTTCGCTGTTCGGCGAACTTGCGAACAGCCAATGTTCGAGTCGAACATGAGTTCGACTCGAACTCGAAGCTCATCTCTAGTGCTTACTAAACATGAGGGGAGTATTATTACAAGGTTTTAAGGAGACAGACCGAAATGTTTATATTCCTACAGCCAGGTGCAATCATCCAAAATGGCTGGGGGCTATTCCCAAGGGACAATTAATGCGCATTCGGCGCAACTGTGTTAGTCCAGAGGACTATGCCCAACAATCTGAGCTTGTTATGAATAGGTTTAGGGAAAAGGGTTATCATGACAATGTCCTAATACCTATTCAAACACAAGTTAATCGGGAATGTCTGCTGATTGACAAACTCAAGAGGACTAATAAACATACAGTTAATGTAGCTTTTTTTGACAGATTTAATAGGGATTATAAAATGATGGAACACATAATTGAGAAGTATAGGCCGATTTTGTTGAGAGAGTTAAAAAGCTAGCGAGTTTCCTCTCCAAATACCCAACTTTTATTTACCGGAAGGCTCCGAATTTGAGAAATAAGATTTCTCCTAATATATTTAATCCAATCCAAGAAATGACTTACGTTTTTGGATACTATTGGTTTTTATCATTGTAAAAGATGTAAAGCCTGTAGGACAGCCAAAATTTGTAATAGAAAAGTCGAGACCTTTAAATCTCACAGAACTGGAAAAGAATTTAAAATTGATAAATTTATCTCCTGTGATTCCACCTTTGTGACCTACCTTATTTCTTGTCCGTGTGGGCTCCAATATGTGGGGCGCACCACAAGAAAATTAGGGATCAGAATTAACGGATATTTAAATAATATAAAAAAGGGATTTCCAAAACACAGTTTGTCAAACCATTTTTGAACCCACTAGGGATCGCTCGTTCACCGAAATTAGAACATTATGGGGCTTTCGCTGGAAATTTGAGCGCTAGTGGAACGCCCCACAGTGAACTGCGTGATTGTCAATGCAATGCGAGATCGCAGTGCATTGATGACTGCTGATTGCCCAAAGCATGCACCTGACCTGTATGCTTTGGCCAATCACAGCGCGCTCTGCTGTGAGAGCCATGACTGGCCAAAGGCAGGGTGCCTTTGGCCAATCAGGGCTCAGGGGGTTAAGTCCACATCCCACACTATTTAAGGCTGCTTACATAGCGGCCGTACATAGTGTAATGAATGAGAGCAGCAAAATGACATTTCTAAAGGAAAAAATGTCATTTAAAACTGCTCACGGCTATACTGTATTGCCGGATCCCGCCAATATACATAAAAATCATTAAAAAAAATGTTGAGTCCCCCCCCCCAAAATCCATACCAGTCCCTTCAGGTCTGGTATGGATTTTAAGGAGAACCCCACGCCAATTTTTTTTTTTAAAATGGCGTGGGGTCCCCCCAAAATCCATACTAGACCCTAATTAGAGCACAAAACCTGGCAGGCCACAGGAAAAGGGGGGGGACGAGAGAGTGCCCCCTCCTGAACCGTACCAGGCCACATGCCCTCAACATGGGGAGGGTGCTTTGGGGACAAGGGCCTCATCCCCACAACCCTTGCCCCAGTGGTTGTGGGGGTCTGCGAGTGGGGAGCATATCGGAATCTGGAAGCCCCCTTTAACAAGGGGACCCCCAGATCCCGCCCTCCCATGTGAATGGGTATCGGGTACATTGTACCTCTACACATTCACCAAAAAGAGTGTCAAAAAAGTAAAAATTACAGAAGACAGTTTTGGACAAGTCTTTTATTAAAAAATAATTTTAAAAAAGTGTCTCGTGATGTCCACGCAGCTGTTACTGTATATAGCTGTGGGCGGGTAGCTGAGGGTGGGGCCAACCGGTGGCGTAAACGGGTGACTTTGCCCCCTTTGATGTCACGGGACGTCACAATTAGGGATGAGCCGAACACCCCCCAGTTCAGTTCGCACCAGAACCTGCGAACGGACCGAAAGTTCGCACGAACGTTAGAACCCCATTGACGTCTAAGGGACTCGAACGTTCGAAATCAAAAGTGCTCATTTTAAAGGCTAATTTGCATGGTATTGTCCTAAAAAGGGTTTGGGGACCCGGGTCCTACCCCAGGGGACATGTATCAATGCAAAAAAAACTTTTAAAAACGGCCGTTTTTTCGGGAGCAGTGATTTTAATGATGCTTAAAGTAAAAAAAAAAAAAAGTGAAATATTCCTTTAAATATCGTACCTGGGGGGTGTCTATAGTATGCCTGTAAAGTGACGCGTGTTTCCCGTGTTTAGAACAGTCCCTGCACCATATGTCATTTTTAAAGGAAAAAATCTCATGTCGGGTCATGGCAATATGGATGAAAATCAGTGAGACAAACGGCATGGGTACCCCCCAGTCCATTACCAGGCCCTTTGGGTCTTGTATGGATATTAAGGGGAACCCCGCACCCAAATTAAAATAAGGAAAGGCCCTATATACTCTGAACAGCAGTATACAGGCGGTGCAAACAAGACAGGGACTGTAGGTTTGTTGTTAAGTAGAATCTCTTTGTAATTTTGAACGGGTACATGTTTAACGTGTTTAGCTCCAGCCAAAAAATCTTTTTTAAGCTTTTTGGAAAACATAGGGAAGGTTTATCACCCCTGTGACATTTGTTTTGCTGTCTTTCCTCCTCTTCAGAAGATTTCACTTCACTTTTTGTCCCAATGAAAAATGTTTTTTGAAAATTTGGGTTTTCTTGTGGAACAAGGATTGGAAAGCATCAGTGGAAAGGAGAAATTGTTTTCCCATATTAACTCTTACAGGAGAGAATTTCCCTTCCTAGGGGTAGATTTCATCTCACTTCCTGTTGTCTCCTTCCGTTTGCAAGTAGGAGTCGTTTGTAAGTTAGATGTTTGAAAGTAGGGTCCTGCCCTATATACTCAGCAGAAATTTGGGCCTTAGGTGTTGCTGTGGACACAACACTGTAAGCCCTCACAGGGCCCTGCTGTGAAATATTAGATCAAGAATTGTAATTACATGCCCCTGTTGAACAGGAGCTGAAAAATTAGGCCTTATGCACTGGTGCTGGTGCCACAACACTGCAACCCCTCACAGACACTCTAGTTGGAACGCAGGAGCGAGCCCTGCTGCAAAGTATTGCATCAAAAATTGTAATTACACGCCCCTGTTAGACAGGGGCAGAAAAATTGGGCCTTAGGCACTGGTGCTGGTGCCACAACACTGCAACCCCTCACAGACACTCTAGTTGGAATGCAGGAACGAGCCCTGCTGCAAAGTATTACATCAAAAATTGTAATTACATGCCCCTGTTAAACAGGGGCTGAAAAATTGTGCCTTAGGCACTGGTGGTGGCGCCCAGAACCAAAAATGTTCTTACAAGCTATCAGCGTGATGATTGAGGAGGAAGAGGATAATTACTCAGGGATAGTCACTCAGCATCAGCATAGGCAGTTTTTGAAGGGATCTGAGATTTCAAAAAAAATTATTCGGTTACATCAGCATCAGGTGCTTGGTAGCTGGTGGTGATCCAAGACTGATTCATTTTTATGAAGGTCAGCCGATCGACCGAGTCGGTGGACAGACGCACCCTGTGATCGGTTACCACGCCTCCAGCAGCACTGAATGTGCGTTCCGAAAGAACGCTGGATGCAGGACAGGCCAGTAGCTCAATTGCATACTGTGCAAGCTCTGGCCAGTGATCCATCCTCAAGACCCAGTAACCCAGAGGATTTTCGGTGGGAAAGGTGTCCAAGTCTGATCTTGCCCCTAGGTATTCCTGCACCATGTAAAACAGACGCTCGCGATGGTTGCTGGAACCGATCATACCTTGGGGCTGCGGACCAAAAAATTGTCTGAACGCATCGGTCAGACGGCCACCTTCTCCACCGCTCCTTCTTTGACTGACCGAAGCCTCAGCAACACGTTGTCCAGAAACAAGAGTTTGTAACCTCCCAGTCTCTGGGAACGCATTGCACAGACCTTTCTGCAAGGCCTCCCGAAGATGTTTCATCCTCTGCTCCCTCTGCGATGGCAAGATAAGGTCCGCAACCTTACCCTTGTAACGTGGATCAAGGAGGGTTGCCAGCCAGTATTGGTCCTTCTCCTTGATACCACGAATACGAGAATCCTTACGCAGGCTTTGCAGGATCAGGGAGGCCATGCAGCGTAGGTTTGCTGAGGCATTCGGTCCGGAGTCCTCTGGGTCACTAAGGACGACAACGTCCGCAGCCACCTCCTCCCAGCCACGTACAAGTCCATGTGTTTCTTGGGACTGATCCCTTAAAGACTGCTGCTGATGCTGAGTGCCAGGCTCCACCTCCATACTGACACAATTTTCCTCCTCCTCCTCCTCGTCCTCGTCCTCTTCCTGTGTGATCGGCGGGCACGCAAGAACACTGTCTGGATAAAGGGGGCCTTGAGAGCTAAGGAAGTCCTCCTCTTCCTGCCTCTGTTCTGCCTCAAGTGCCCTGTCCATTATTCCACGCAGCGTGTGCTCCAACAGGTGGACAAGGGGGACAGTGTCACTGATGCATGCACTGTCACTGCTCACCATCCTCGTGGCCTCCTCGAATGGTGACAGGACAGTGCATGCATCCCTGATCATGGCCCACTGGCGTGGGGAAAAAAAAACAAGCTCCCCTGACCCTGTCCATGTGCCATAGTCGCACAGGTACTCATTGATGGCCCTCTGCTGCGTGTGCAGCCGCTGCAGCATGGCCAACGTTGAGTTCCACCTGGTGGGCATGTCACAGATTAGGCGGTTCTTGGGCAGGTTAAACTCCTTTTGGAGGTCCATCAGCCGAGCACTGGCATTATATGACCGGCGGAAATGCACACAGACTTTCCTGGCCTGCCTCAGGACATCCTGTAAGCCTGGGTACCTTCCCAAGAACCGCTGCACCACCAAGTTAAGGACGTGAGCCAAACAGGGCACATGGGTCATTTGTCCCTGTCGGAGGGCAGAGAGGAGGTTGGTGCCATTGTCGCAAACCACCATTCCTGCCTTAAGTTGGCGTGGCGTCAACCACCTCTGAACCTGCCCCTGCAGAGCTGACAGAACCTCTGCCCCAGTGTGGCTCCTGTCCCCCAAGCACACCAGCTCAAGCACCGCATGGCATCTTTTGGCCTGCGTACTTGCGTAGCCCCTTGAACGACTACGGAGCACCGCTGGTTCCGAGGAAGAGGCCATGGAGGAAGAAGAAGAGGAGGGGGTGGAGGAGAGAGGTGTGTCACAATCATTAGCATTTTGGAGGCGTGGTGGCGGAACAACCTCCAACACTACTGCACCTTGTCCTGCATCCTTCCTAGCTGCCAGCAGAGTCACCCAATGCGCCGTAAAACTTAGGTAACGTCCCTGTCCATGCCTGCTGGACCATGAGTCAGCGGTAATATGCACCTTACCGCTGACCGCCCTGTCCAGCGAGGCATGGACATTGCCTTCCACATGCCGGTAGAGAGCCGGAATCGCCTTCCGTGAGAAAAAGTGGTGTTTGGGTACCTGCTACTGAGGAACCGCACATTCCACAAACTCACGGAAGGGGGCAGAGTCTACCAACTGAAAAGGCAGCAGTTGAAGTGCTAGCAATTTTGCCAAGCTAGCATTCAACCGCTGGGCATGTGGATGGCTGGGAGCAAACTTTTTTCGGCGGTGCAGCAGCTGGGGCAGGGAAATTTGCCTGGTACAATCTGACGTCGGTGTACCAAAAGCAGATTGCCCACAAGTACTTGGCTGTGACACACCTAATTCTACACCTTCATTCCTCTCACTGCAGGTCTCAGAGAGGACTGGAGGTCTAGTGGGGTTGGAAATCTCAGCTGATGAGGAGCAAGGAGAGATCCTCTTTGTTCTTTGGTGTGGGTCTTTTAGATACGCTTGCCAACGAACTGCATGGCAGGTCAACATATGTCTGGTCAAGCATGTGGTACCCAAGCGGGAGATGTTTTGGCCACGTGAGATACGCTTGAGACATATGTTGCAAATAGCAGCGGTGCGATCTGATGCACTCGTCTCAAAAAAGGCCCACACCAAAGAACTTTTTGAATAACGCGCAGAGACTGCAGCGCCCTGCACATGTGGAGCTTTGGGGTGTGATGCAGTCAATGTGCTGCCCTTAGGCTGGCCCCTGGAGGGCATCCTGCCTCGTTGGTGATGTGCCGCCTCCTCCTCCTCCTCCTCCTCCTCCTCTCTCCTATCAGGCACCCACGTTGAGTCAGTGACCTCATCATCCCCTCCCTCCTCATCACTGGAGCAAACCTGGCAGTATGCTACAGCAGGGGGAGCATGACTGCCAGATTGCTGTCCTTCTTGGGCACCCCCTCTGTCCGTGCTCATGTTACTGCCTTCATCGAGCTCAGTATCATCATCAGAGCCTTCCAAACGCTGGGCATCCTCCTGGAGCATGTACCCAACACTGTGGTCAAACAGTTCGAGGGACTCCTCAGGAGGACATGGTGGAGCTAGAGAAGGAGTCACTGATGACATTGAGCTGAGGGAAGAGGCCGCTGCTTTGCCAGACAAAGCACCCTGGGCATGGGTGAGAGAGGATGAGGAGGATGAGGATGGCTTGGTCATCCACTCGACCAAGTCTTCCGCATGTTGCGGCTCAACACGGCCAGCTGCCGAAAAAAAGGCCAAGCGTGTCCCATGGCCACGTGCTGATGAGGATGCACCGTCTCCACGACCAGCACTAGACACAGAGCCTGCTTGCCCTCTCTTATTGGCTTGTGACTGTCTGCCTCTCCTTCTTGGCCTTCCAGACATACTAATGGCCTGTAGCTGCACTAAGCTGAGATATATATCTATATATATATATATATATATATATATATATATGTACTGATACTGCAGCTAGCAAAATCAACTGCTTGCCTGTAGTATGAGAACACCACCAACCTTCTACAGGTAGCTTTAGCTGAAAACTGTGAGGTGGACGCACCCCACTAACTTGTAGGTTTAGCTGAACACTGTGAGCAGGACGCACTGCACTAACTGTAAATAGTCTAGCTGCCTGACCGTGGTACTAATAGGATCAAAAGAACACCAGTAATTTTCTTCAGGTAGCTTTATATACTGTAACCAGACAAGCCTGCCTGTCAGTAGGAAGATAACAGGAACAGATCTAGCTGAACACTGTGAGCAGGACGCACTGTACTAAATGTAAATAGTCTAGCTGCCTGACCGTGGTACTAATAGGATCAAATAGAACACCAGTAATTTTCTTCAGGTAGCTTTATATACTGTAACCAGACAAGCCTGCCTGTCAGTAGGAAGATAACAGGAACGGATCTAACTGAACACTGTGAGCAGGACGCACTGCACTAAATGTAAATAGTCTAGAAGATAACAGGAACGGATCTAGCTGAACACTGTGAGCAGGACGCACTGCACTAAATGTAAATAGTCTAGAAGATAACAGGAACGGATCTAGCTGAACACTGTGAGCAGGACGCACTGCACTAAATGTAAATAGTCTAGAATTTAACAGGAACGGATCTAGCTGAACACTGTGAGCAGGAAGCACTGCACTAAATGTAAATAGTCTAGAAGATAACAGGAACGGATCTAGCTGAACACTGTGAGCAGGACGCACTGCACTAAATGTAAATAGTCTAGAAGATAACAGGAACGGATCTAGCTAAACTGAATACAGTATATATATATATATATATGCAACACCTGGGATGCATATATATACACAATACACTGTAAGTGCAGATAACTGACTGACTGTTCTGCCTAATCTATCTGACTCAAATCAAATGACACTGTCTGTCTCTCTCTCTCTCTCTATCTATGAACGCCGGAACACACACTACACAGGGCCGCCGTGCAGGCGGCCTTATATAGTGTGGGGCGTGTACTAAATCCCCTGAGCCATAATTGGCCAAAGCCTCCTTGGCTTTGGCCAATTACGGCTCTCTGTTCAGGCGGCGCTGTGATTGGCCAAGCATGCGGGTCATAGTGCATGCTTGGCCAATCATCAGCAAGCAATGCACTGCGATGCCGCAGTGAATTATGGGCCGTGACGCGCCACACAAATTTGGCGCGAACGGCCCATATCGTTCGCAATTCGGCGAACGGGCGAACAGCCGATGTTCGAGTCGAACATGGGGACGTGGGGACTTGGTGTTGGGGTTAATACTTTGACCCAAGTCCAGTCCATGAACAGGGCGAGTTCATGGACGAAGAATTGGTTGCGCCAGCGTGACCAATTCTTGCATGTGCCTTTGCTCCGTGAGATCCATGAGAATAATCCTGAGGATTTCAGGAATTATCTCAGGATGACGGACCCCGTTTTTCAACGTCTGCTGGCTATGCTGACCCCTTATATCTGCAGGCAGGATACCTGCATGAGGCAAGCCATCACTGCGGAGCAGAGGCTAGTTGCCATGTTACGTTACTTGGCGACTGGGAGAAGTCTTCAGGACTTGAAGTTCTCGACAGGCATCTCCCCCCAGGCTCTGGGGATCCTAATCCCAGAGACTTGTTCTGCCATAATTCAGGTCCTGCAGAAGGACTATATGAAAGTAATTTTTTTATCCTTTAACATTACATGATATGTATTTAATGTTTGCTAATGTATAGTCTAAATGTCCTCCTTACCTAATTACCATGCTTGGAATATGCTGTGAATGTCCCCTTTATCTTCATGAATGCATGTTTTTTTTTCCTAAATCCTTTTTTGCCCTACACGCATATTTACCTTCACTAACCTCCGCACCATGCAATCCTGGGTCCATTTATACCTATAGCCTATAGTTCCTTTAACAATGTATATTGTCAGCTCCATTGTACTGCTTTACCCTCCCCCACCCCCTCAAATGTCTCCAAATGTCATGTGTGGTCTTCTACTAAATTAGAACCCCTCCCCTACCCCCTCAAATGTCTCCAAATGTCAGGTGTGGTCTTCTACTAAATTAGAACCCCTCCCCCACCCCCTCAAATGTCTCCAAATGTCAGGTGTGGTCTTCTACTAAATTAGAACCCCTCCCCCCCACATACAAACTGATCAATGGTCCATCAGAGGGGGTGAATAATCTTTTAAGTCGGCCTTATGTTTTTGATTTTTAGAAAAAATACATTAAAAAAATGTTAGACTGCTGTTGTTCAAGAATGTTTTTGTGTAATCTGCTAGCAAAGTTATGTTTCAAAGTACTTTTTTATCTTTTTTTTTCTTGTTTGACTCCACAGTTTCCTTCCAACCCACAGGAATGGCAGACTGTGGCCTCCCAGTTCGCTGACCGTTGGGACTTTCCCAACTGTGTCGGGGCAATTGATGGCAAGCATGTCCGCTTTGTGCCACCACCCCATTCGGGGTCTTACTACTTTAACTATAAGGGGTTTAATAGTGTAGTATTGATGGCGGTGGTCTCGGCACAATTGGATTTTATGTTCGTGGACGTGGGGAAGAATGGCCGGATGTCGGACGGAGGAGTCTACGCACAGACCGAGTTGTGCCAGCATCTTCAGACTGGTGGCCTGGGATTGCCACCTGATGACCAGAACGTTGATGGACTCCCCTCAGTTTTCATCGCAGATGAAGCGTTTGCTCTTGGCGAGCACTTGATGAGGCCATTCCCCCAAAGGTTCCTCACCCCTGAGAGGAGGGTATTTAATTACCGGATGGCCAGAGCAAGAAGAGTTGTGGAGAATGCCTTCAGGATTCTGGCCAGCCGGTTCCGTTTGTTCCTCTCGGCCATAAATGTGGCGGAATATAAAATCAATCATGTCATAATGGCTTGCTGCATTCTCCAAATTTTTTGAGAAGACATTCTTCAACATATATAACCTCTGTTGGGCCTGAGGCCGGACTTAGTTGCGAATCTCCACTCACAGGCCTGGATACTGGCCATACTGGCTTGGCCCCCCAAACCGCTCATTAAGTGCGGGACAGATATGTCAATTTTTTTAATGGTCGGGGGGCCATTGCAATGCCAGAACATCTTTAAACTTTTACCAAATAAAAAAAAATATTTTGGATCAAATCTCTTGTTTTTATTCTTGTTTGCATTTATTTTTGGCTGTCTCCTTGTGCACTTGTAGTGGCAAGTGCATTTCCCTTTAGTCAATAAGGCCCTTTGTCACTGTAAACACCCAAAATATTAAGAAACTGGTAATAATAAGCCACACACATTGTAGTAGTAAAAACATTTTAATGTGCGCACATTGAAAGGTGCATTTTTTTAATTCAATCTTATTTTATTGATAGGCAAAGTATCATTGCAAAGAAGTACAGTATACATATAAGTCGTTCAATAACACATAACAAAGATATACATTCGTATATTCGTAAACATTCATGTAACACTGTTGTCGTACCATCTCATGGTTTAGATAATTCGTGAACTTTGGTTGATTGATATGGTATATAAGCCTGTATACCTACGGCGTCTAACCTGGCTTAGTAAGATTAGGCGAGCACCACTATCTACTCAACGAGTGGTGCCCACGCATTATAAGTAGGCTAGGGCTTTTACTTCTGCGCTGAGCACGTTTTCTCTGAGGGGGAAGCTCTGTGTGTGACACCGTTCCGGTCTCATGAGACTAGAGATTATGCTTTAGGTGAGCGTGTAACGCAAACATTTAAAGGGAAAGGAGAAGGGAAAAAAGGGAGATAGTTGGGATAGAAGGGTCAAGGCAGTAAGGGAAGTAGAAATTAAGAGAGAAATTTTCCACCGTGGCTATACAGATGCGTCGGTGGATTCCTTTGCGGCCCATGAAATAAATTCTGAGGAGTAGCGAAACATAGACCATGAGGTCCAGGTCTTGGAGAATTGCTCCTCCTTACCCGCTTCCTGCGACAACATTCGTTCCAATCCGTTAATTTGGTCCACTTCAATTGCCCAATCCCCCAGGGAAGGCATGCTCGTCGACTTCCAATGTCTGGGCAGAACTGTTTTGGCAGCCGCCAGAAAGTGACGCAAAACGTCTTTTTTGACCGATTTAATCGGTCCAGGGAGCAAAGATAGCAGAACTACCTCAGGAGAGGGTGTGATTGAGGTCGTCATGAGTCTGCAGTACAAGTCGAGGATCTTCTGCCAGAACCTCCGCACAGGGGGGCATTCCCACCAAATGTGGAGTAAGGTTCCCTTGGATGACAAGCAATGCCAGCAGGTATCCGGGAGTGCCGGGTTTATCCAGTGCAAAGTCGAGGGGCATCTGTACCAATGGGTCAACAACTTAAATCCTTTTTCTTGGGCTTTGGAGGCTAAAGATATTTTGTGAGTCAGAATGAAACACTTTTGCCAGTCTATAGGTGAAATGGGGTGACCCAGATCTTCCTTCCAGGCCTGTGTGTATGGGGGGAGGTCAGGATTATAAGCCATATGTATGAGAGAATATAGTTGAGAGACCACATGTGTGGGGGGGGCGGTCTGGAGCAGCATGTTCTCCAAGTCTGTTAAGTCAGCAAGTATATCAGGCAGGGATGGGAAGGTGCGAATGAAGGATATCACCTGTTGCCTCTGCAGCCAATGCGTCGAGGTATGGGAAGATGGGCCAGAGGGGATGTCATGAGTCAGGGAAGAGTCTGATCGCAAGACTTGGGCAAGTCATCTGTGATCTTCCTTACACCAAGGTCCAAAACTTGCTCCCTGTAGGGCTGGAGGAAAAGCCGGGGTCCCAAATAGTGGAGTCATGGGTCCCTTCAGAGGAGATAGGGTCTTGGAGGAATTCATTCGGGTCCAAATTTGTATGGTTTGTTGTGTAAGGTCGCTCAGGGGTATCCCTCCTTTCAGGAATTCGGTAGGCGTCCACAGTAAGGCGCGGAGATCTATCGAATTGATATGGCTCTCTATTTGTACCCATAATTTGGTGGAGGAATGATGGAACCAGTTAAGTATACGCGTGAGTACTGCTGACTTATAGTATATAGAGGCATCTGGAGCTCCAACTCCTCCACGAATCTTGGGGAGCGAGAGAGTCTCATAGCGTATCTGAGGACGAGACCCTCTCCATATAAAGGAGGAGAATAGTTGGCGGAGCTTCTTAAAGAACCAGGAGGGTATGGATATGGGAATTGTCTGAAACAAATAGAGAAACCGAGGGAGAACGTCCATTTTTAGGGCATTCACCCGGCCTAGCCACGAAAGGCGCTTCTTCGTGTAGTTTGAGAGATCCGTCTTG
Source organism: Lithobates clamitans (assembly GCA_037952925.1). NCBI lineage: Eukaryota > Metazoa > Chordata > Amphibia > Anura > Ranidae > Lithobates > Lithobates clamitans. Next base: position 1,720,217 of record JBBGZY010000480.1, on the reverse strand, counting down.
GTTCTAAGCAGAAGGGGAGCATAGTTCAGAGAGAATAATTGGGATCCTTCTGTGGGTATTTGGATTCCGAGATAACGGATGGAAGTGGAACCTGTTTTAAAAGGATACTTAGTGGAGACTTGGCGGAGGGCCTCCTGGGACAGTGAGATGTTCAGGATTTCTGACTTAGTATGGTTCACTTTGAAATTGCTCAGCTTCCCAAACCTCGTGAATTCCTGCATTATATGTGGTAAGGATATATGGGGTTGGGTTACAAACATTAGCAGGTCATCCGCAAAGAGAGCCAGTTTGGAATGAATGGGGCCTATTGATACACCTGAAATGTTAGGGTTATTGCGCAAGGCAATTGCCAGGTGTTCCATGACCAGTACATAGAGGAGGGGAGATAGAGGGCAGCCCTGCCGTGTCCCATTGTGGATGGAAAATGTAGGTGACAATGAACCATTCACCCGAATTCTAGCAGAGGGAGAGGAGTAAAGGAACATAATTCGGGATATCATTTTGGGGCCCAGACCTATCTGCTTCAGGGACAGCTGGAGGAATTGCCAGTCGACCCGGTCAAATGCTTTTTCGGCGTCGACCGTCAAAAGGCATAAAGGGATATCATGGGTGCGGGCATAGTCGGTAAGAAGCAGGGTTTTTAGGGTGTTGTCCCTTGCCTCGCGCCCACTAACAAAACCCACCTGGTCCAGGTGTATGAGGCGGGGGAGGAGCGGCTGCAATCTAGTGGCTAAAATTTTGGCATATAATTTCAAGTCCACTCCAATTAACGATATGGGCCTATAATTAGCACACAAAGTAGGGTCCTAATCTGGTTTTGGGATAATGGTAATGTGGGCTTCGAGTGTTTGTGGAGGAAACGCTGAGCCTTCCGATAGGGTGTTGAACACCCTAACCAAGAAGGGGGTCAGTTGGGGAGCAAATGTTTTGTAAAATTTAGGGGTGAATCCGTCGGGACCCGGGCTTTTACCGGACGGGGTGGCCGTTATCGCTCCCATTACCTCATCCGCTGTAATTACTTGCTCCAGCTCTTCTACGGTATCGCCATCCAAAGTAGGGAGCTCAGTTTCCTCAATATAAGACTGTCTATCAGGTTCAGGGGCAAGGGTTGGGCCAGGAGAGACACCGGGCGGTAGATTGTAAAGTGTTTGGTAGAAATCTCGGAATGTTTGTGATATCTTAGAGGGCTCACTAAGCATTTCTCCAGAAGGGGCCCGAATATGGGGTATGAATGTGGAAGACATGTTTGGGTGGAGAGTGCGAGCTAACGGTCTGCTGCATTTATCTCTAAATCGGTACTGATGTAAGGCAAGTCTGTCCGCTGAGGCCTCATACAGGTCCTTAAGTTGGGATCGAGCCGTTGAGACCTCTATAAGGGTCTCCACAGTTGGGGCTCGTTTATGTTGTGTCTCAAGGTCTCGGAGCTTTTGAATTGCTGATGTTATTGCAGCTGATCGAGCCTTTTTCACACGGGTTCCCATCTGGATAAAGATACCTCGCAGGACTGCTTTAAGCGCCTCCCATTGTAAGGGTAGTGAGGTAGTGTCCGAGGCATGGTCTATGAAAAAATTAGAAATTGTTTCTGAAACCTTGTGGAAACAATCAGGTTCCGTAAGAAGGGAATCGTTCAGCCTCCACATCCATTCTTTCACCGGCGTGGAAGAGATCGATAGTGTCAGATAGATAGGTGAGTGGTCGGACCAGACCATTGAGTCTATCTCGCATTCAGGTGATCAATCCAAGCAGCTATGGTCAAGAAGGAAGTAGTCGATACGACTATAAGAGTGGTGGACTTGGGAGAAGTGGGTATAGTTGCGATTTGTTGGAAACAGAACCCGCCAAATGTCGATTAAACGGAGGTCGTAGATAGCCCGTTTAAATGCCCTTAGCTTAGTAAAGGAGATGGACGAGCGAGAGGTTGATGAGTCTAAGAGTGGATCTAAGGGGGCGTTAAAATCCCCGCCTATGATTAGTTTACCTTCTGCAAATTCTGACAAAATCCTCATGTACCGCAGAGCCGACGATATTTGATTAGTGTTTGGTAGGTAAAGGTTGGCAATAGTGAATTTTGTGCCCCATAAGGAGAACTTTACAAACACATACCTTCCCTGGGGGTCCGAGAGCTGGTCTATCAGGTCAATCGGAAGCGTTTTGTGGAAGGCAATAGATACTCCTTTGGTTTTCTGGGAGGGATTTGTACTGTGGAACCATCTATTAAAGTACCTATTGGAGCAGGAAGGGGTGTAGTTTGTGTGGAAATGAGTTTCCTGTAACAGTAACACATTGACCTGTTGTTTATGCATTTGGTAAAGGATTTGCCCTCTCTTGGATGCAATATTGAGGCCATTTACATTGTATGAACAAGATTTCAGGCGAGGACGAGATAGCACTGTATGAGCCATAGTGGAACGAGAAAAAGAAAGTCAGCTTATAGAGAATAGAGAGGGGAGGAAGAGTGGGGGGAGGAAAGCTTGTAAGGTAGCAAAGATATATCAGGACAAAAACTAGGTAGGGAGGACACCTGAATAAGGAGCCTAACAAATCTAAGGGGTCCACTGATACGGGACTCCACGTGAGACATCATGTAAGAAGGCACAATTCGTGCCCGGCCTATTGGGGGTGGAGGGTCGAGGTGGAGAATCTGAGCCGTGAGCCCAGTAGCAGCACAGGCATATATAGCTTAATTGAGGCACATCAGTGTAACAAAACATTTAAACATCAGAACACACATCAGATCATCTGTGAAGGAGGGTGGTGGTCTGCGTGGGCAAATATCCACACAAGCCCACCCTCCCTCCTCTACAGAGGAGATATCAACCCGTGAGATAATATCATGAGGGGGAAACAAACGTTTTCAACACATATCATACACAGGCCCCAACATGGGGCCCCGGAGATAAATCTGTGTAGTAACACTGAAAACAGTAACAATGTGTAATAACATTTTAAAGTGAGACTAGTCGGTGTAAGAGAACCCGTATACTGATAGCTAGAGGAGCCCATGTGGATAGTGGCAAGAGACTATGGACCTAGTCAGTCCATCTATCGGCCCCTCCACCCGTATCCAGGTGGGACATTTCCGCTAATCACAGAGAATAAAGCAGTGCTGTAAAATGTACTAGAAACTCAATACTTGCATATCCAAAACATACATTAGGAATTTGCGGTCCCATAGCCTCTCCCGAACCCCAGCTAGGTACATCACACCAGCAAAGGGCAGGGAGAAGGCCCGCTAATTTGGTGCACCATCTGTCTTGAGGCATTAGAGTATTATCATGTTATCTTGTCTCCCACCGTATCGTATCCAGCTGTAGTCAGGTGGAACCGATGAGGAAAAATGTTAAAAAAAAAAAAAAAATATATAAACCCCCCCAAGAAAATCCTATGGGGGGAGGGGTTCCAAACATCGACCTGTCCAGGAGACAAGAGATACGCAGTATACTGGGCTGGTGCTAGTCACATGGGGAGCGTTGGATTGGCTTCTTGCAACACTTTAGGGGTACCTTAATCTTCCGGAGAGGTAGGATGACGTGGACTAGGGTCAATAGAGTGTGATCCGTACCTCGGGTGTCTGCGTCGTTGTGGAAGAGGTTCTCGTGTTTGCACCCTGGCACGGTCGTCTGGCGGGTCCAGCCAGTTCGGTACATCAATTGGATCTTGCTCCAGAAAGCTGAAAAAGGCTGGGAGTTGATCCGGGTCTGAGAGGACAAATTTATGCTCAGCCCTGGTCACCTTAATACTGTAGGGGTGTCCCCATGTGTAGGTTGCTCTGGCTTGGCGTATCAGATCTAGGAGTGGGCGGACTATGCGGCGCATGTGGAAAGTGTTACAAGAGAGGTCTGGGTATAGGTGGATAGCAGATCCATCAAAGTCCACGGGACCCAAACGCCATGCCTTGCGCATAATTTCTTCCTTAAGGGTGAAATAGTGAACCCTGCAGAGGACATCGCGTGGGCGGTCACTATGTTCCCTCCTCGGCCCCCCCACTCTGTGCACCCGGTCTATTTCAATAGGGGATGAGGCCTCTCTTCCCAGGACTTGGTTGAGGATGGCAGTGACAGAAGGTTTCAAGTCTGTACCCGCAGTGGCCTCCGGTATGCTATTGCAGCCCTATATTATTCCTGCGGCTCCTATTTTCTCCGTCTTCTATGCGTAGTTGATGTTGTCGTATACGGTGCAAGTGTTCCTTGGAGGCCCGCTCGAGGGATGTGATGCGGGCTGCATGGTCAGATTGAATGTCAGTTAGGGCGGACACAGCGGTCTGATTAGTGGAGACCTGCTGTTAGAGGGCCTGGATATCCTTGTGTAATGAGGTCTCCATTTTGACCGCCCAGGACTCAAACTCCGCTCGGAAGGCCGCCAGAAGGGTCGAGGCTTCAGATCTGGGTAATTCTCCTGATATTCGAGGGGCCACATCCCCAGGGCCCGTGGCCAGAAGCGGGGCAATAGCGGACCCAGATCTGGATACTACAGCTGGTAAGTCTGAGTGCTGGACCGGGGGGTCATCTGGATCCTCGCTGCTGTCTGTTGTCGTCTGAGGGGGGGGAGGAGGCTTGCCCTTCCCTGAGTTTCGATTGGGCGCCATCTTGTCTTTGGGAGTGCGGGGATCGGGTTGAGATGTGCGGAGCATGTATCTCTGGATTGTGCCCTGTTGTAGATCCGTGGACTCAATAGATCTAGAGCTGTGCGTGGACATGTTTTCAAGGATGTGCGATGACTGGAGTATAGCCTGCCTGCTACGGGCATCCACGGGGCTCAGCAACTCATTTCTTTAGCCATACATGGTTAGTCACGCTTCTCTGAAGAATTGTACAGACGGGGACCACAGCTGGCCCTGCTGGGCTACTCTGGTGGCTGTGTAGGTAGTGAACCAGGCTCCTAGGGGTGGAGGAGATTAGGAGCATATGTGTATGCAGCAGCTTGGGTGGAGCAAGATGGCCGCCTTTCTGGGTTTTCGGGGCCATGTCTGCAGCCCACACACTGAAGGGGGTATATGCTTGTGGGTATCTCCGTCAAGGGCCACTGTCTGCCAGTCCTGGATGCCCTGGGGGGTGGGTACGGTTTGGATTAGGCCCAGAGGAGGAGACGGGGGGCTGTCAGGGTGTATCAAGATGGCCGCTACACTAGAGCCCTGGGGCTAGGGCTTTGACTGCAACTGGTGCCAGATGGGGGTAGATGCTCCTTCAATACTCCCTTGAGGGGCTTGATTTTTCAGGCCAAGGTGCTCCTGGGGGTGGATGGGGGTGGATTGGGCCCAGGAGAGAGACGGAGAGGCAGCCGGGTGTATCAAGATGGCCGCCGTCACTTACCAGGTCCCTCTGGCTGATCTAATAGGGCGGCACAGGGAGGATTGCTGGTCCCGGGTGGCAGGCTGTATATCCCCAGTGGTCGTGGAGGAGGAGAGCCGGTCTCAGGGCAGGTGGATCAGCCCGAGGCCACGCCGGCACCGAAAGGTACATTTTTTTAAAACGTGTTTATTATTATTTTTTTCTTTTTAATATTTTTTTTTGTTTTTTAAACAATATTTTTTTTCTGTGTTATTTTAGGCATATTTATCCAAAAACTGTGCTGGTGATGTCACCCATGTAAAAGCAAAATTTAGCAGATGTACACAAATTGGGAGTCCAAATGGTTAAAGTCGACATGTGCTATCTCCCATCATGGGGGAGCAATGGACGTGTTTTGTGTGTGCAATCCCTTTTTTCCTCTCACAAACTAACATTATTATGAGGAATGGGTTGCAAACACAAAACAAGTACATTGAGATCGATCCCCTGATGGCAGATAGCACATGATGACACACCGTGTGCATCTGCTAAATTTTGCTATTACTATTTCACAACTTTAAAAAATTTAAAAATCTAAAATTTTACAATGAAATGAAGAACATGATTGATGTTTTTAGGCAAAAAGTGATTAGATTCTGCCCAAAACATCAATCATGTTCTTCATTTCCTGTTGCATGCTGTCCAGCCGATTTCTGATGCTGTCAATTTGTTCTCGCATTCGATCAATTTGCCCATTCCACACCATTATCTGCCCAATCAGTCTTTGTGCACTGTCTGTGCTAAATGGCTCCGCCGCTTGGCCTTCCACAACCAGAACATCACCTAAAATTTGTGGAGAAAAATGTTTTTAGAAATATGCAGGCCTAAATAGATTACCTTAAGCTGGGGTGTCCGTCACTCACTTGGTGGGGTGCAAATCTCGCACACTTCCTCCACCTCTCCTTCCTCAAGATCGTCGGGGGGGCTTGGTCTTGGGCTGGGGCTTGGGGTAATTCCTGCTTCAGGCTGGTGACTTGGGGGGTCCTGGGATCCTCGGACTGTTGTCTGAGTCTTTTCTCCCCTATGAGAATGAAACAAAAGGTATACTTAAAACACAGTGATATTTCAGTCCAGAAATAGGAATATAAAACATTGCTTAGAAGTGGTGGACTGTTTGTTACAAAAATATTTTTGAAGACAGGATTCAAATTCACTTTGAACAAAACTGCAAAAAACTTCACACTTTGATGCAAGTTTCACAGATGGAGACACCTCAAGTATCTCCTGGAGCCCCTGTGTGGATTACCCTCAAAAATGTTCTCTGGTGTCACATAGTACACTAGTGCTCGTGAGTCCAGATGTGGAAACAGCTGCTGTGTCCTGTCCTTACATTACACTGAATAATTTTTTAATAAGCATTCTAGTTTCAAACACATCTACACAACATCCAAAAATTATTTTAATATGACAAATTATCAAGACCTAAATGTATTTACAACCCCGTACCATCGTATTTCTTTCAAAACAAACGCCATTTTATTATTATCATATGTAGTTTCAAAAGAACGGTCTTTACGAACGATGCTGTATAAACGAAAAGCATATGGATCAGCATGCAAGTTAAGTGTCTCAATAGGAACTCTTCAGGCTCCCTAGTTTTGAGGTCAGACCACCGCTTCCTCAATTGTTCTTTAGCCCGTTTAATGCCAAATTTTTCTTCAATAGCGGTGACAACTGAGGACATTATTTTGTCCTTCCGCATATTGGGTCTGGGGTACGGTCCTTTTTTGGCATCATAGTCCTCCCTTCTCAATAAGGACACCATCTCCACCATCTCTTCAATGGCCATGTTGGTGGCCTTTAGGCATGTGCATTTTGTTTCGTTCCAAATTCGTTTTTTAACGAATTTCAACAAATTCGTTAATTCGGGATTATCCGAATTAACGAAAACCCGTTTAACAATTTTTTTCCGAATAATCGTAAATTCAATAAAATTGGACATTCGTAAATTCGGGCATTCGTACATTCGTACATTCGCAATTTACGAATGTACATTCGTACATTAGTAAATTAGTGAATTCGTAAATTTGTAAATTTGAAAATTCGGAAATCTGAAATAATAGTTAACTAATAATAATGCCGCGTACACACGAGCGGACTTTACGGTAGACTTTGCCCGGCGTGTGTGGGCTCCAGCGGACTTTGTTTGCTCAAAAGTTGGACGGACTTAGATTTGAAACATGTTTTAAATCTATCCGTCGAACTCGAGTCCGGTCGAAAAGTCCGCTCGTCTGTATGCTAGTTCGACGGAGAAAAAGCCACGCTAGGGCAGCTATTGGCTACTGGCTATGAACTTCCTTATTTTAGTCCGGTCGTACGTCATCACGTACGAATTCGACAGACTTTGGTGGATTGTGTGTAGGCAAGTCCGTTCATTCAGAAAGTCCGTCGTAAAGTACGTTGAAAAGTCCGCCGGGCAAAGTCTGCCGTAAAGTCCGACCGTGTGTACGCGGCATAACTTAACTATTAGTAATTACTAGTAACTTTTAAATTATAGGTATTGTAATTTCCTTTCAAATTTGGCTGTTAGTGAATGTAACACATACAAATTTATCTGAAGTTAAGAATGATCCGAAAAAACGGAATGGAACGTAATGAATTAATAATATTAAATAACAATAATAATAATAACAACGTTTTATTATTATTATTTATTATTAATTTGTTCCGTTCCATTTGCTTAGATGCAGCATTCATTTTGGATAATTCGTAACTTCGGATAAATTCGTATTTGTTACGTTCACTGACAGTCAAATTTGAAAGGAAATTACAATACCTATAATTTAATAGTTAGTTACTATTTCAGATTTTTGAACTTTCAGGTTTTTGGATTTTCAAACTTTGAATTTACAAATTTCCGAATTTTCTAATTTACGAATGTACGAATTTACGAATGTACGAGTCTACGAATGTACGAATGAACGAATGTTCGAATTTACGAATGTACGAATGAACGCATTTACGAATTTACGAATGAACTAACTTACGAATCGCGATCATAACGAATGACCCAAGAAACTAAACAAAAAAAATAAACGAATGAAACGAAAACGAAAATGAATGAATTTTTTGGCTGTGCACATGTCTAGTGGCCTTATATCTCCCCCTGGATCTGGATGGTTGTGGCTCCGGGCTTTCCTCCGCGCTGGTTCCAGATAATCTCCCTGCCATCTTTCTCTATATACTCCCACTGCGCAACGAAGAGTGAAGGGGCGGGGAAAAATCGTCCTAAAGAACGTCAGGGGCGGGCGACGCAATCGTAGCATGACACATGCACAGTGTATATAAAGCTATTACGCTGGCATATGTATGTCTGAGCGGAAGTAGCGAGCGTCATAAACGAAGGTAAGATTTAAACGTGGGTGTGTGTTTTGTGCATGTGTTTGGTGTATGTGTGTGTGTGTACAGGGCTGGACTGGGACAAAAATGTGGCCCTGGACTTCATCCAGACCGGCCCAGGGCACAACACTGTAGGGCACGGTACATCAGGCCACATCAGGGTACAAGGCACATCAGGGCACAACACATCAGGGCACAGCACATCAGGGCACAACACATCAGGGCACAAGGCACATCAGGGCACAGCACATCAGGCCACATCAGAGTACAGAGCCCAGCACATCAGGGCACAAGGCACATCAGGGCACAGCACATCAGGGTACAGCACATCAGGGTACAGGGCACAGCACATCAGGGTACAGAGCCCAGTACATCAGCATACAGGGCACAACATATCAGGGTACAGTGCCCCGTACATCAGCGTACAGGGCACAACATATCAGGGTACAGTGCCCAGTACATCAGCGTACAGGGCACAACATATCAGGGTACAGTGCCCAGCACATCAGCATACAGGGCACAACATATCAGGGTACAGTACCCAGTACATCAGCATACAGGGCACAACATATCAGGGTACAGTGCCCAGCACATCAGCGTAGAGGGCACAACATATCAGGGTACAGTGCCCAGCACATCAGGGTACAGAGCCCAGCACATCAGCTAATAGGGCACAACACATCAGGGCACAGTACATCGGGGTATAGCACATCAGGACACAGCACATCAGGGCACAGAACATCAGAGCACACGACATTGAGGCACAGCACACCGGGGCACAGGACATCAGGGCACATCAGGGCACAGGACATCAGGGCAAAGCACATCGGGGCACAGCACATCAGGGCACATAGCACATCAGGGCGCAACAGGGCACATAGCACATCAGGGCACGTGGCACATCAGGGCACGGGGCACATCGGGGCACATAGCACATCAGGGCACATGGCACATCGGGGCATGGGCACATCAGGGCACGGGGCACATCAAGGCACGGGGCACATCAGGGCACATGGCACGTCAGGGCACGGGGCACATCAGGCCACATGGCACATCAGGGCACGGGGCACATCAGGGCACAGGGCACATGGCACATCAGGGTTCGGGGCACATGGCACATCAGGGCACATGATGGGGCACATTATGGGACACATGGCACATCAGGCCACATGGCACATTAGGGCACGGGGCACATGGCACATCAGGGCACATGATGGGGCACATCAGGGCACATTATGGGGCACATCAGGGCACATCAGGCTGCATGGCACATTAGGGCACGTGGCACATGGCACATCGGGGCACATCAGGGCACATAGCACATTAGGGCACATCAGGCTACATGGCACATTAGGGCACGTGGCACATCGGGCACATTATGGGGCACATCAGGGCACATTAGGGCACATCAGGCTGCATGGCACATTAGGGCACGTGGCACATGGCACATCAGGGCACGGGGCACATCAGGGCACATAGCACATTAGGGCACATCAGGCTACATGGCACATTAGGGCACGTGGCACATCGGGGCACATTATGGGGCACATCAGGGCACATCAGGCTACATGGCACATTAGGGCACGTGGCACATGGCACATCAGGGCATGGGGCACATCAGGGCTCGGGGCACATGATGGGGCACATAGCACATCAGGGCACATGATTGGGCACATGATGGGGCACATGATGGGGCACATGATGGGGCACATAGCACATCAGGGCACATGATGGGGCACATAGCACATTGGGGCACATGATGGGGCACATAGCACATCGGGGCACATGATGGGGCACATAGCACATCGGGGCACATGATGGGGCACATAGCACATTGTGGCACCTGATGGGGCACATAGTACATCGGGGCACATGATGGGGCACATAGCACATTGGGGCACATGATAGGGCACATAGCACATCGGGGCACATAATAATAAGTTCTCTCTCTCTCATGTCATCACGCTGTTCCCTGGCGGCCCCTCCTCTCTTCTTGTCTATACCAGATGATCTTACAAGCCAATTGGTATAGACGAGAAGAGAGGAGGGGCCGCCGGGGAACAGTGTGATGACACGAGAGAGAGAGAGAACTTACTACTACAGAAGCTCCCTGCGCTACTCTGCATGCTGGCTAATCTCGATCTACCCGTCAGGCGCCAGCTGTTGGCGGTTGACGGGTAGATCGCCGGGCACCGCAGATGCGGCTGAAAGTGAAACTGGCCCCGACTGAGCCATTAGCCACCGGGAATCTCCCGGTAGTCCCGATGGCCAGTCCATCCCTGTGTGTGTACCCTATATTCTGATAAAAATAATACTGGGAGTTTGGACTGACATTACAGTTTTTATCTTGTCTTTCAGCAAAAATGAATCCCTTTAAGGAGGAGGAATTTTTGTCTCATTTTATTGATCTGTATCAAGAGAACAGAAACCTGTGGGAGGTCAAGCACCCATTGTATTTTATTAGACATGCAAGGAAGGCAACACTGGGGAGACTTCTGGAATTTGTCAAGACTCGAAATTGGGATCTTGCGTAATATGTACAGGCGGGAACACAAGAAGATCCAGGATTACCAAAAATCAGGAGCAGCAGCGGACAAGGTTTATGTCCCCAAGCTGTGGTACTACCCAAAACTCAGATTTCTGGATGACCAGACAGAAGCAAGGCAATCACTTTCGACCCTTCCCTCCAGCCTTCCCTCCACCTCCACCCTTCCCTCCACCCCAGCTGAGGAGTCCCAGGAAGAACTGGGCCCTTTCATCCTTGAGGAAGTGGATGCGCCCAGCTTCAGCCAGGTATACTTTTTTTGTGAATTTTGGATTGTGTAAATATTAATGATGTAAACTATAAAATGCTTTAATTGCTTAAAAATCAATGATTTAATCACAATTATTATTATGTATACATATCACTAGACAGTACTGGCCAAAAATGTACTTCAAAGAATGGTGAACAACTAGAATGGTGGGGTCAAAATGATAGCCTTTTATATTTGTTTAGAATTATATTTGCAAGTCATGAGCTGAATATTGTGTGTGATTGAGGAAGCAAAAATTAAAACTATGTCCCTTTTTTTTATACACAAGGTAAGCTCAGCCAGGAGGAAGGCATGCCCAGTGGTATAGAGGAGGAGGCCTTGCCCAGTGGGAGAGAGGAGGAGGCCGTGCCCAGTGGCAGGCAGGAGGTGGCTGGGCCCAGTAGAAGCCTCTCCCTTCCGCATCACCACCAATAGGCCCAGGAAGATCAGCTGAACAGAGGAGGAATCACTTGCCCTCATTCGGGAAGCCAGCCAAATACTGAGTACCCTCCCCCCCAATGCTGAAGAGGCCTATGGCACTTATATGGCCACCAGGTTGGTGGAACTTGAGAAGGGGCAACACCTCCTCTGTGAGGGGATTATTTTTCAGGCCTTTCAGAAGGGGTTGAGAGGGGAGCTTACTCCAACAAGCCATATTTCAGATGAAGCCCCTCCTCCTGCTCCTCCTCCTCCTCCTCCTGCCACAAGTACACCACCAGAGGCACAGCCTCTAAGAAGGCTGCAGAGAAGCGTGGAGGGAAGGCTGCAGGGCAGCGTGCAGGGAAGGCTCCACGGAAGAGTCGAAGGTGATTGTCTGGCTTCAGTCTGGTCTGACAGAAGACGCAGATTGTGCTCTCTATTCGCAAGATCCCAATTTTGTTTTCCACTGACTTGATGTGTGTCCTGGGGGACAAAAGGCTTCACACATTCCAAAAGTGTCTCCAGTGTTGCCTTCCTCATTTATGTTTTTCCCAGAATAAATGGATATTTTCTTTACCTTAAATTATTGACTATGTGTTTTCATTCAAAAAGAACATTTTGTATGTGAGTAGGCAGGTACATGTCATAAAGACTATGTGGGTTATTTACAAAAGGCAAAATCATTTTGCAATTCAAGTGCAAAGTACAAGTGCAAAGTGCACTTAATAAATTGCACTGCAAGTGCACTTGTTGGAAGTGCAGTCGCTGTAAATCTGAGGGGAAGTTCTCAAATGAGGGGAAGCTCTGCTCATTTTATCATCCAATCATGTGCAAGATAAAATGATTTATTTTTTGTTTCCTTTCATGTGCCCCTTGGATCCACAGCGCCTGCATTTCCAAGTGCTCTTTCAGTGCAATTTCAAGTGCACTTTGCACTTGTAGTGCTAAATGAATTTGCCTTTTGAAAATAACCCCCCTATGTCAAATTAACAAGGGGCACCAACCTCATTAAGGTTGATTAACAATACAAAATAATAAGTTAATGTGGTAACTTGAAACTCCCAAAAAAAAAAATTAAACATTTAAATCAATAGATTTTTGAGAATTTATCACAAATTGTAAAATAGATATTGATGAAATATAAAAGTACTAAAGATGAGTCAAATAAATAATTTTCTACATTATTTCTGGAGATCTGGCTTTTAAAAACTATAATATTAGTCATGGCATGAGGATAAATAATGAAGAAAGTAGTTTGTGAGAACTCTGTGTGAATATAAGCAGCAAAACAACTTCATTCTTCTCGCATTATAAAGAAAAAAGAATGCGCTGTATTAAAAGATCACAGAAGAGGAATGTGCTAGCTTCCATACGAAGGCTAGTTTTACCAGACCGAGCGCTTCCGTCTTGTACTTGCTTCAGAGCATGCGTCAGTTTTGGACCGTTGGACTAGCACACAGACGAACGGTTTGTACGTTAGAAACCCGAGTCCGTCAGAAAGATTTGAAACATGTTTCATTTCTAGGTCCGTCGAACTTTTGGGAAAAAAAGTCCGCTGGAGCCCACACACGATCGAATTGTCCGACGGACTCCGGTCTGCCGGACCAAGTCTGACGTAAAGTCCGGTCATGTGTACGCGGCATTAAATTGCCCTGTATTTGGCTCCATCCATTTTCCCATAAACTCTGACCAGCTTCCCTGTTCCTGCTGAAGAAAAGCATCCCCACAACATGATGCTGCCACCACCATGTTTCATGGTGGGGATGGTGTGTTCAGGGTGATGTGCAATGTTAATTTTCTGCCATATATAGCATTTTTCTTTTAGACCAAAAAGTAAAATTTTGGTCTCATCTGCCCAGAGTACCTTCTTCTATATGTTTGCTGTGTCCCCCAAATGGCTTCTCACAAATTGCAAATGGGACTTCTTATGACTTTCTTCCAACAATGTTTTTTTTCTTGTCACTCTTCCATAAGGGCCAGATTTGTGCAGTGCACGATTAACCACTAGGCGTCCGCGCCATAGCCGAAAGACGGCTACAGCGCGGACTCCAATTGCCGGGAGGGCGTCCCTGGACATAGCCAGTCACAGATCGCCGTATACGGCCAATGACAGCGGCCGTTTACAGTGCGATCGGCGGTGCCAATGAGAGAGGATCTCATAAACATATGAGATCATCTCTCATCGCCGGCTCTCCCTCCTCACACAGAGACAGCGTGTGAGGAGGGAGAGCGAACCGCTGCAGCGTCAGTGTAAAAAAAAAAAATGAAAAAAAAGTGTCCCCTGCTATCTGTCCCTGCCATCTGTCCTGCCATCTGCCCCTGCCATCTGTTCTGCCATCTGCCCCTGCCATCTGTCCTGCCATCTGTCCCTGCCATCTGTCCTGCCATCTGCCCCTGCCATCTGTCCTGCCATCTGTCCCTGCCATCTGTCCTGCCATCTGTCCCCACTGCCATCTGTCCCCAGTGCCACGTATAAGTGCCATCTGTCATCAGTGCCACATAGTGCCATCTGTCATCAGTGCCACCTGTCAGTGTCACGTGCCATCTGTCATCAGTGTCACGTGTCATCAGTGCCACGTATCAGTGCCATCTGTCATCAGTGTCATCAGTGCCACGTATCAGTGCCATCTGTCATCAGTGTCATCATTTATGCTCCTAGAACACGTGATGGTGCTCCCTGCATGTTGGGCCTCTGTATGTGGCTAGGCTGTGAAAAAGTCCCACACATGTGGTATCGTAATACTCAGGAGGAGTAGCAGAATCTATTTTGGGGTGTCATTTGTGGTATATACATGCCATGTGAGAGAAATAACCTATTACAATGACAATTTTGTGGGGAAAAAAATAAATCTTCATTTTGCAAAGAATTGTGGGAAAAAATGACAACATCAAAAACCTCACCATGCATCTAACTAAATACCTTGGAATGTCTACTTTCAAAAAAGGGGTCATTTGGGGGGTATTTGTACTTTCCTGGCTTGTTCGAGTTGCAAGAAATGAGATAGGCCGTCAGTAGTGATCAATTTTTTATGATTTGCACCATAACTTGTAGACTCTCTAACTTTCCCAAAGACCAAATAATATCCACTAATTTGGGTTATTTTTACCAAAGATATGTAGCAGTATAAATTGTGGCCAAAATTTATGAAGAAAAATTACTAATTTGCAAAAATTTTTCACAGAGACAAAGAAAAATGCGTTTTTTTTCAAAATTTTTGGTCTTTTTTCATTTATAGCGCAAAAAAAAAAAAACCCAGAGGTGATCAAATACCACCAAAATAAAGCTCTATTTGTATGAAAAAAAGGACAAAAAATTCATTTGGGTACAAAATTGTATGGCTGAGTAATTGTCATTCAAAGTGTGAGAGCGCTGAAAGCTGAAGTCACGAGGGGGGTTTAAGTGCCCAGTTGTCAAGTGGTTAATAGTTGTTCTGTGAACAAAGAAAGGATGACCAACTTGTTTAGGAGAAAAAGCCGTGCCACGTCCAGTCATACATAAACACAAAACAAAGGGTTCCCCTAAGTGGACTTTACCGGCACTTGCATAAACAGAGAAAGATTATAAAGGTAGAAAGCGTTGTACATAGTAAAAAACATATAATTTTATTCGTGTTGAAAAATACAATTGTTAAAAACAAGTAGTAGATATCTAGAGTAACATAGTAAAACTACATAGTAACCATGATGAACAACAAATAATGAGTAATGATGAAAAGCTCTTCTCAAGCCCGACGCGTTTCGGGGTACTTAATGTTTGTAAGGTCCTTCTTCAGGGGCATAGTTGAGAGAGAAGGGTTCATCTGAAGGTATTTGATTATTTGCTTGTAGAAGGGAGATTTAAAAAGCAAAGAATACCACGGAGAAAGGGCAGGATATAGGAGTAATCAGTGATGGTCTGACTAGTATGAATGTTGATTCTTAGGTGGTGAGGGCTACAGGTTGGTAGACTGCAGTCACCATGGAGGAGTGTGACAATGCTCCCGTCCCGCCCGACCCGGGCGTGCGCAAGCCAGAGCGGCGTGCTGAGGTCACAGGAAGGCGTCTCTTAAAAAGGAACAAGTGTTACTGAAGTCCGCCTCACAACCCAGCGTCCGGCGTGTATAGCGCCTTGATACTGAAGTCCGCCTCACAACCCAGCGTCCGGCGTGTATAGCGCCTTGATACACGCTGGACGCTGGGTTGTGAGGCGGACTTCAGTAACACTTGTTCCTTTTTAAGAGACGCCTTCCTGTGACCTCAGCACGCCGCTCTGGCTTGCGCACGCCCGAGTCGGGCGGGACGGGAGCATTGTCACACTCCTCCATGGTGACTGCAGTCTACCAACCTGTAGCCCTCACCACCTAAGAATCAACATTCATACTAGTCAGACCATCACTGATTACTCCTATATCCTGCCCTTTCTCCGTGGTCTTCTTTGCTTTTTAAATCTCCCTTCTACAAGCAAATAATCAAATACCTTCAGATGAACCCTTCTCTCTCAACTATGCCCCTGAAGAAGGACCTTACAAACATTAAGTACCCCGAAACGCGTCGGGCTTGAGAAGAGCTTTTCATCATTACTCATTATTTGTTGTTCATCATGGTTACTATGTAGTTTTACTATGTTACTCTAGATATCTACTGCTTGTTTTTAACAATTGTATTTTTCAACACGAATAAAATTATATGTTTTTTACTATGTACAACGCTTTCTACTTTTA
Organism: Lithobates clamitans; assembly: GCA_037952925.1. NCBI lineage: Eukaryota > Metazoa > Chordata > Amphibia > Anura > Ranidae > Lithobates > Lithobates clamitans. The sequence continues at coordinate 1,703,636 of JBBGZY010000480.1, read as the reverse complement.
TAATCTTTCTCTGTTTATGCATAGTTGTTCTGTGGACAGATTCTCCCACCTGAGCTGTGGATCTCTGCAGCTCCTCCAGAGTTACCATGGGCCACTTGGCTGCTTCTCTGATTAATGCTCTCCTTGCCGGACCTGTCAGTTTAATTTTGACGGCCATGTCTTGGTAGGTTTGCAGTTGTGCCATACTCTTTCCCTTTTCAGATGATGGATTGAACAGTGCTCTGTGAGATGTTCAAAGCTTGAGATATTTTTTTTTTTTTTTTTTAAATAGTTTTTATTCAGAATTTTGTCAGTTTACAAAGATATACATCTCGTTTACAAGTTACAGGAGATATCGTAAACTGGGTTAATAAAAGAGAATAAGAAAATAATAGAAAATAAAACCAAATAATATATGTTAACAGATACATTTAGTTTGTCGTTCAGTACCGTAAGTTAGTTATGAGGAATAGATCAAGGCTGGAGAGGCCATGTGACTCCGTCAGCCACCCCAATGGGAACTTTCTGTGGCTCAGCGGAGGCATAGCCCTTTCATGTCTACATGTCCACATCAGTGTTAATCCTTTTATATCTGTTGGTATTCATATAACAAGAGCATATAGCTCATAACTAGATAAAAGTAACTCTTATGTAAATTATGGAGGATCAATTCAGAAACCATATGGAAAGGGAAGGCTAAGGTTCTAGGTGAGCCAAAAAAGGTTGATGTTATGCACTCTAGTAGTAGTGAGTAGTGTCATGTTGGATTGCGATGGGTGTTGTACCAAGTAATCCAATGTTGCCAGCGTGGGAGAAAAATATCGTATTTTCCACTAATTGATGCTAACATCCTTTCATAAGTGTAATGCAAAGATAAGGTGTTTACTGTTTCTTCTATGTCTGGTGGATCCAATGATCTCCATTTTCTTAGGATCACTAATTTAGCAGCTAGGAATAAGTGGGTAGTAAATTGTCTATACAGTGGTGGTATGTGTTCTATGCCTATATTTGGGATGGCCAATGAAGGGGTGTTAGTTATGTTGAGATTTGTAGTTTGACGTAAAATGTTGAAGACGTGGGACCAATATGAGGTCAGGTGTTTACAATCCCATAGGATGTGGTAGATAGTGCCTGATTGCCCACAATTCCTCCAGCAAGTGGAAGGTGTGGAGTTGTCAAACTTGGCTAATCTATAGGGTGATAAATACCATCGTTGTGTGATCTTATGGGAGAGTTCCCAGAGGTTGGTGCTTTTGGTGGCTGAATGGATGTGTTGTAAAGCCTTGTGCCATTGTTGTGGGGAAAAGGAGTCGTTGAGATCTCTTTCCCATGCTAACATGGAGTTTGTTTTGGTAAATATATTTTTATCATGAAGATAAGTATAAAATAATGAAATACCTCCCTTCCGAGGTAGCTTGGCATGTAAGTACACATGAATTTGCCAGAATATTTTGTATTGGATGTCATGTGTTTTGAGATAAGAGGCAATTCTGAAGTGATTAAATCTGTCTGAAGTAGGTAGGTCATAGGATTTTTGTAGATCAGCAAACGATCTAGCATTAAGGCCAGAGTGTACATCTGAAACCCATTGTATACCTTTCTCTGTCCAGTTAGCCACGGGTATATCTGGGATCAGTAGAGCCAGTGTTGATAGAGGGATTGACAGGGATATGGTGGGGGATGATCTAGATTTAGTGGTTAACAATGTCTTCCATGAGCTGAGTGTCGCTAGAATCGGGAGAGAGAGGTCAGAAGGTTTGGATTTAAGATGCACAAAAGCCAACAAATAATCATAAAGGTTACCACCTGGTATTGTGGATTGTTCAATAGCGCACCAAAGCGGTGGTTGGTGGTGGGGAAACCACCCTCTTAATTGTGCCAGGATTGCAGCTAAATGGTAGTCGGCAAAAATCGGTAGGCCAACGCCTCCTGCTGTTTTCGTTTTACGGAGATTGATGAGCGCGCTTCTGGCTTTTTTACCTTCCCATAAGTATCTAGAAAGTGTGGATTGTAAAGTTTTAAAGTACTGGAGGAACTGGAATAGGAACCGTACGAAATATATAGAGTATTTGTGGCAGAAGTTGCATCTTAAAGGCGGCCAACCTACCGGACCAAGACAATGTGTGTTTGCTTATGGATTGTAGATTCGTATTTAAAGAGCGTATCAAAGGAAGGTAGTTAGCATGAAATAGTTGCGTAGGGTGGGATGTTAGTTTAATACCTAGATAAGTTATTTCATGGGATTCCCAGATATACGGGTATCTGTTTTGCAAAAGTAATTTATCGTTTGCCTTTACACCAAGGTCCAATATGTAAGATTTGGTTTCGTTCACTTTGTAATACGATATTAAACCATATTCGTGTAGTAATTGAGACACGTGTTGCAGAGAAGACACCGGATTTGTTAACATAAGGATTACATCTATCTCCTCTGCTTCCTCCTCCCAGGCACAGAGTACCAGAAGCTCCAACAGTCAGGAGACAACAAAGGGCGTGAAGGACCATACCAACACGGGCACAGTAAAGCGCACTCCGCACACGAAAGCCCCAATGGTTACACGAGCCAACTCGGCAAAAGGTTCGTCCACTTGCGCACCGAGTCACCCGGAAACATATATGAGCACCCCCTCTACGAATACTCCCTCTCTTCCTCTGTCTCCCAAGCTGCAAGTAAGTAACATTATTTCTGCACCTACACATGCGGATTTTCGTCCAGCACCGATATTTGCTCAACCAGTGACGGACGCCAAAAAAGCAGGGCCTTTGGAGATATTGACGAAAGGGACGCGGATAATTTCGAAGTGATCAATTTATCTTCCCACACTCTTTCAGCTGAACAAATATCAGTTCTCAAATTAGGTTTGACCTTCTGCCCCACGCAGAGGGTCGACCAATTTGAATTGATTAAGGATATCAATCTCTTTTCACGAAGGCTGATGTTTAAGATAATTTTTGACAAACCAAGTCCATCTTCTAATGACCAGTCCCTTGGGGACCCTGCCTGGCGCGATATGACCATTGCAGATATTAAAGCCTTAGAGGAGTTGATGGAGCTGTGGGAGGAGGGTGGTCTGGAGGAGAGTGATTTATTGGAGGCGGACTCTCTCCTGACTGACTCAGACCCCCCCCCTCCCCCACCTCCATCCTCCTCATCTTCCCTTTTGCCACGTTTTCCATCTAGACCTAGGGAATACAAGCCTAAATCTCGCACTTTCCCGACCCTCCAGGGCAACCCCAATGTGTGGGCTTTTACCAGACAGGTTACCAATGAAATCTCTCAAACCAAATGGAAAAATATATCCAGATCTAACCTATCTGCTCCCCAACTGGAGGCCCTCAAGCTCCTACAGAACAACAAGGACATAGTGATCAAACCTTCTGATAAGGGAGGGAATTTGGTCATTATGGACAAAGTCCACTATGAGACCATGGTTGTGGCCATAGTCAGGAACAACCAGTGGTACCGAAAGGTCTCCCCTAGCCATCTAGCCCTTACAACTACCCGATATAAGCATCTGATAGGTTCGGCCTACCATAAAGGTTTAATAACAAAAAACACTTACGAATTCCTCAATGTAAGTGCACCACGTACCCCAACTCTGTACGCCCTTCCAAAAATACATAAAAACCCTAAGATGCCTCCAGGTAGACCCATTGTGTCGGGAAATGGGTCCCTTACGGAGATGGCAAGCAAATTAGTGGATGACTTCCTGAGGCCCCATGTGGAGGGTCTGACGTCCTACCTTCAGGACACGGGGGACCTCCTCCGCGTGCTGGATGGGGTCGCCATACCCCCTGGCTCTTGGCTAGTGGCTCTAGATGTGGAAGCCCTCTACAATTCTATCCCCCATGAACTGGGGGTGGAAGTTGTGGGGGGCTTCCTATCTGAGGATCCGGATGCCTCGGTGGACTACAACCGATTCATCTTGGATCTTCTGTTTTTTATTTTGTCCAACAATGTTTTCTTGTTCGGGGGCTCCCACTACCTCCAGATACAGGGAGTGGCTATGGGGACGAAATGTGCCCCAGCTTATGCTAACCTGTATCTGGGGGGGTGGGAGCGTGAGCTGTTTTTCAGGGAGGACATGCAGGCGTTCTTTGAGCATGTCCTAACATGGAAGCGATTCATCGATGACGTCTTTTTTATCTGGCAAGGTAGCAAATCCAACCTTCTTGCCTTCCTTGAGAGTTTGAAGGTCAACAGATACAATTTGAAATTTACTTTTGAAATGAACCAACATCAGTTGACCTTTTTAGATGTTCAAATACTAGTAGACGAGGAAGGCAACATTGGAACCACCTTATACCGAAAACCCTCGGCGGGTAATACGGTATTACATGCCACAAGCTCACATCCCGTCCCATTGATCAATAATTTACCCTATGGGCAATATCTCAGGATAAGACGCAATTGCAGCACTGAATCAGATTTTGAATACCAAGCCAAACTATTGCAGTCTCGTTTGAGCCAACGAGGCTATAGCAAAAAGTGTTTGAAAAGGGCCTATTTAAAAGCCAAGAGCCAAAAGAGATCCCTACTTATACATCAAGCTAGACCTAATAAGACAGATTCCAGTGTCAGACTAATCACCAGATTTTCAGGCCAACAAAAGCAAGTTCGTGAGATCATTCAAAAATATTGGTACCTCCTAATGGGAGACGAAAAAGTATCCAAGCATTTAAAATCTTACCCGGAGATCACTTTTAGAAGATCCAGATCTCTGAAGGATACTTTAGTACACAGCCATTATGACAGCACTGTACAATCAAGAACAGAATCCCACAAGGGGTGTAGACCTTGTCATAAATGCCCCTTTTGCAGATTTATTCATTCTGCGAGAGGCATTATGCTTCCCAATGGCCGTCACTTTAAACCTAATTTTTCTGTGACGTGTCAATCCATTGGGATTGTATACATCATGATGTGTGAATGCCAAGGATTTTATATAGGCAAAACTAAACGTCCCTTTTTTTGCAGGATCAGGGACCATGTATCCCTGGTTCTAAAAAAGAAAATGGAGACGCCCATTAGCAGACATATGGGCTTGCACCATGATTTTGACAGTAATAAAATGCATTTTTTTCCGTTGGAATATGTCCCCCCTGGGGAGCGTGGAGGGAACTATGATAAAATACTCTTGCAACGCGAGACCCGGTGGATACACACCCTGTCCACTTTAAAACCTCCAGGCCTCAATGATGCGTTGAGTTTCAAACCATTTCTTTAGTCCATCAGATTTAACTGCCCTTGTCTATTTCAATTTATTTTTGTTTGGTTTTGCTTATTAAACTTGTTAAGATTGTATAATACACAATTTCACTACACAATTTTTGTATACTTTATATGTTTTTTGTCATTTGGCTATTTCCGGGTTGTTTTCATAGATAGTGGGGTCTCCCTTCCAAGCCAACACAGATGTAGATGGTTTTGTCTTTTCAAAACAGGTATATCTTTGGACAAAATGAAATTAAATATTCATCGTCTCCCCTAATTGGAGGTCCTTCCTTGGTTCCGTTTCTTGTTTTGGTCCGCACGGACGCCACGGGCACTTAGGGTGTGGTGTGAGTAATCAATCACCCCCCCTGGGGGCCCTAGAGGTATCAAACTCCCTTTTAGGATACATGTGCCCGGTGGCCAATTTAGCGAGATATCCCCCCCCCTATTCTAATTTTTCTTCTTTACTCCCATTTTTATCTATTTCATTTTTCCTTGATCCTGTAAATTGGGACAATTCATTGGCATTAAATATACCAGACAGGTTTTGGTAACCTGCTGGTTATTTATTATTATTTTATAAATATTAATTACTGTCAAATGTTTTTTCATACACTTATATTTCCTTTCCTATCTTTTTTTCCCTCAGTCAACATGGCTGACCGCCATCCAATGATGGACCTGCCTTCTTGCTCTGCCCCTGACAAATATCGTTTAACTTCCAGGGCCGTGATTACTTAGCCTTTCTTCCGGCTTGCAGTGCGCCTGCGCGGCATCAGGGCTCGAATGACGTTCGTTCCCGGCGTGCGCATGCGCCTACCTACACCGTCGAAACAATTGACGGAAGTACAGACGTCAGTTTAGGATAGGACAGAGCTCGGATGGCATCCGGTCTCGCCCTCTTGCCACCCATTGGCCACATGGAGCCTGGGGGAGGTGCCTCACAATACGTCCGCATCCCGATGGTGACGTCAGACGCCACCGGGATGGAGGGGCCTATATAGTTCGGCTTTTTAGCCGCTATCTCCTGACAGTGGCTCTGAGGCTGCAAGGGGAGGTATATGCCGCTCTCCCCTTCCGTACACATCCACCCCACCTCTCAGGTAAGCTAAGCTATTCATCTAAAAAGGGTTATACTCTTTTTAATGATCGATTTAATGGCATTGTTAACAAGACAATGTTTTCCCGAGTAATTGCTTTATTGCATTATTTCTTGTAGTTTACTGGGGCAGCATATACTTGGATCTTTTGATCGGATTCTTAAGGGTTGTCAATTTGGATTGCCACCTTGTGGTGAAACTGGAGCGTTGTCCTCCTTTATCCTTTTGTTCATATGGCTATTTAAGCCCTGAACACTTACCCTTGATTCAACCTAGAAGGTAATTTTTTTAAACTTTTCACTACTCTACTTCACTAACTGCCCTGCTTCCCCGCTATTAGTCTAATCACTCAGAAGCATTTTATTACTTTTTTGCAATATTTAATTTCAGTTATCCTACACTTGGGCCCCTCTGTGGACCAAAAAAACGGTTTGGGAGGCCTTAGACGGGTGAGACGCATCCCATTTGATTGGCATTTGAGCCACGGCACTTTATATACGTTCACAATTTTTGTTGTCTACCATCCATCTTTAAATCCGTTTTGGCTTGGTAAGCAAACCCCTATTTTCTTCATCCATTTCTTTTATGTTGTTTATACTCTTCCTATGTCCACATTGGTGTTCTTTCCTTTTGTGGACCTGGAAACTAATAAATACACAGTATATAAAAATTATAATCTTTTGCTCATATTGTTCAGATTGTTATCATTATAGACCTGTAGAAATATGGGAGGTTCACCCATATATATTGTCTGTATGCAAATGTATATACACCAGTTGATGTTCTTTAAGCACTACTTAATGTATTCTATGTTTTTGATAAATTATATCTTTAAGGTGTTTTGTAAGCATTGTATTTATATTTTGTTTTGTTTTCTCTCTTTTTTTCTTTTTATTTATAGTATGCCACATCTGTACCAAAAAAACTCCTGATGAAGCTCAGTTGTTGAGCGAAACATGTTGAGATTGGTATCGCAAAGTGGTTTCTAATTTTAAAATATTTCATTATTTGACTATGTTTGTTCAAGATTGTGCAATGTTTTTAGATGATTGTTTTTGTTATTCCTCTTAACCATTAAAGATTTTGAATAAGAAGATTATTATTAGTCAGTTTGGCAATTTGCATACAGTGTCTTTTTCTCTTTTTGAGGTTGATCTATTTTCCTACTGACCTACCCAAACTTTGAAAAGCACCATAAAAATCCCAGGGGTATCCATACCCCAACCCCCCTTCCTTCTTTGTATTTACTTAACAGGGATGCGGTGCTAAGGGTTAACTGTCCCTGCCCTCTAACAAAAAATAAAATAAGGATTACATCGTCTGCGAAGAGACTGATGACATGTTTGTGATGATTAATAGGAAGGCCCTGTATATTAGGGTTTTGTCTGATGCTGGACGCTAGTGGTTCCATTAAGAGGTTGAAAATGAGTGGGGAGAGGGGACACCCCTGGCGGGTGCCATTCGTGATTTTAAAAGGTTTGGATAACATACCTGAGGTGTATACTCTGGCTGATGGTGTAGAGTAGAGGGATAGTATGGCAGATAGTATATGGCCCTTAAAACCAAATTTTTCCAAAGTGCTTGCTAGATATGTCCAATGTACTCTGTCGAACGCCTTCTCTGCATCCAGAGCGAGAAGCAGAGAAGGCGTCCCTGTCTTCCTGGTCACATGAATCACATCTATTAATCTTCTGGTAGCGTCAGATGTTTGTCTGCCTTTGGTGAATCCACATTGGTCAGGGTCAATTATAGTGGGGAGGATGTCAATGAGCCTCAACGCTATCATTTTAGCATAAAGCTTCAGGTCGGTATTCAGTAATGAAATCGGTCTAAAGTTTTGAGGAACATCCGGTGTCTTCCCTGGTTTAGGCAGCGTTACTATTAAAGCCTCTAACATCTCAGGAGGAAAAGAAGATGAGACAGCAGCGGCCTCAAACACCCTGAGGAGATGAGGACCTAAACATTGTTTGAAATTTCTATAATATTCCCCTGTCAGGCCATCCGGTCCTGGTGATTTATTAGCAGGTAGGGTGTCAATAACTTTCAGTAACTCAGATAATGTGAAGGGGGAATTCAAGTCTTGGATTTGTGAAGTGGATAGACTCGGTAGGTCAATGTGTTTTAGGAAACCATTTATGGCGTTTTGTGACGGTTGGTTGAGAAGATTGTCTTGATTTAAATTGTATAGGGAACTGTAGTATTCGCTAAAAGCATTGGCGATGCTTTGAGGGTCAATCACTTTTTGTTTGGAGGAGGGGCTTATGATGTAAAGTATTTTATTTTTGTAGCGTTGGCCTTGTAATTTGCGAGCCAATGCCTTTCCAGCTTTGTTGCTGGTTGAATAGTATGACATTTTGAGTCGTCGTTCTTTTTGCTCAAAGGAGTGTAGTAGTTCTAGTCTGAGATCATGTCGGAGAATAGTTAGTCGTTTACTATTCCAGTGTGTAGGATGTTTTTTATCTAGTTCCTCTAGGGATTTGATATCTGCCAGTATGGTGTCAAGCCGCTGCTGTCTCTGTCTCTTAAGTCTTGAGGCCAATTGAATAAATATTCCTCTAATGTATGCCTTGTGAGCATTCCATAAGACAAACGGATCATTCGTGGAAGAGTGATTGATCTGGAAGTAATCAGACAAGTGGTTCTCTAATAGTTTTTTGGTGGTTGGTGACTGTATTACTTGGGGGTTTGCGCGCCAGAGGTATGCTCCATTAGTAGGGTAGTTATCCCCAAGTGTCAGGAGAATAGAGGCGTGGTCCGACCACGTAATGTTATTTATTTGAATTTGAGATACTTTTTGTAGCAACCACTTATCCATCAAGACCAGGTCAATCCTCAAGTAAACACAATGTCTATGAGAATAAAATGTGAAATCTCGTTCACTAGCATGCTTGCATTGCCAGCAATCGAATAAGTCATGCGATCGTAGGAAAGCATGTAGAGAAGGAGATTTTCGTGAACAGGACGAGGTAGAGTCCATGTGTGGATCGGGAGTAATATTAAAGTCTCCACAAAATATAAGGGAACCTTGTTGGATTTTTTTAACCTTTTTCATCAAATTATTGAGAAAGTGAATTTGTTTGGTATTAGGAACATACACATTCACCAGAGTATAGCGGGTGGAATTGATATCGCATATAAGTATGAGGTATCGGCCCGCTTCGTCAGATATTTCGGAGAGAAGTTGAAATGATACAGAGTCCTTAATGGCCACCATAACTCCTCTCTTTTTCGCTTTCATATTGGAGAAGAAGTAGTGTTGGAAGTTTCTGTGAGAGCAGTAAGGTGGGGCTTCTTGATGGAAGTGTGTCTCTTGAACACATAGAATATCACATTGGGAAGAGTCAACTTCTTTCCAAAGAGATGCTCTTTTGGCTGGATGGTTTAAGCCATGGGCATTGATAGAAAATATTTTAACTGGCATGAGGCATGTTGGAGGGAATGCTAAACGTCAAGGAATTACAGTACTCACGGCCGATGAATGACTGCGGTGCCAGGCTGGTTTTGCCTCTAGAATATCCCTTGAAGCGGATAGTTGGAATGCAGATGTGGTAGGTTACTTTCCACGATGTTACAGGTGAGCGTGGTTCTGTAGAAAGTTGTTGATCCATAAAAACAGCAAAAAACAAAGAACAAAACAAGTTAAAGGGAAAAAAAAGAGAGGTTACAGGGTGATAGGAGAATCCACAGGGGGATTCTTGATCCATACGCACTGTTCAATAGGGTTGAGGGGTTTTGGAAAAATTTCCAAGTGTGCCTGCACTGGGGGAGTGTAGACGTAAATATTTAGTGAAATGAGTAGGAGCGATCAAACATTTAAGCGTGTTTCTTGTCGCTTTTTTTCCTTTTCACCACCTGCCATTCTGCCTGCATGTGTTGAGGAGGGTCAGCCTGTATAGGAGGTGGGGATGCTTCCATCAAGATTCCCCATTGCCTGAGGATATGCAGACCTTCTTCCAAAGTGGAGACCGTGGCGGTTGTGCCGTTATGGGTGATTGAGAGCGTAGCCGGGTATTTCCATCTGTGTAGAATGCGATGGTTAAGGAGCGCCTTAGTGATGGTGGCTAAATTACGGCGTTTCTGGAGGGTATGCCGTGACAAATCAGGGAGTAGCTGAAGAGATGCATATTGAGGCGGGCGCTGATCAGGGTTGCGGAATGAAGCCAAAATGGTTTCTTTCGTTTTATAGAAGTGGAGCCTCAGTAGAACATCTCTGGGGACATCATCGGGTAAAAAGGACGGTTTCGGTATTCTATGTACTCTGTCTACCGTGAGCTCCAATGCAGATGTTGCAGGGAGCAGAGCCATGAACAGTTCTTGGACATATTGCGGCTGTTGCAGCGCAGAGATAGATTCAGGGATGCCTCTTATTTTGAGGTTATTTCTCCTGGATCGGTCTTCAAGGTCAGATAATTTATCTTTGATCCAGGAAATGTCATCAGAGTGAATGGCGTGAGCATCCACCATCTTGTTGAAAGAGGAACCATGAGATGCTAGTGTATTCTCAATGTAATCTACCCTCCCTCCTAGGGCCTGTACTTCAGCTTGACACTGTTGTACTGTTATCAGCATGTCTTGATGCAGGGATGACCTCAGGGATATTAGCATCTCTTTAAGGACAGTGTCTGATATAGGTTGTCCTGTGGTAGGGAATCCCCCTATAGGATCTGAGGCGGCTGAGGCCTGGGCATGTGGGGGGGTATGTGTTCTCACCTCCATGGCTTGTTGTTGTTGATTCCCCTGTGGAGAGGCCATCCTCTGCCTGGATTTAACCGGACTTCTTGTAGTGGGGGTGGAAGCTGCTGAGGACGATCCGCTGTGCTGGGTCTGTGGATCGGCGCTATTTAGGCCGGGCGGACAGCTCGTGGATGCGGCCTGCTGCTGCTTTTGTTTCGGCCGGGCGCCATTTTGGATAGGCTGTGAGGCGGAGAAATACTCCGGCAGCTTGCTGAGCTGCGGCGGAGGGTCTTTTCGTCTCCGCGGCATCCCTGCGTGTGTACGGGACTCTGATGGGTCGGATGGCGGTGGATGGCACTATTCCCCCGGTGAAGTGGCGGAGCTCGGGAGCTAAGCGGCCATCTTCGGGCTCGGACGCCACGCCCCCCTTGAGATATTTTTTTATAACCTAACCCTGCTTTAAACTTCTCCACAACTTCATCCCTGACCTGTCTGGTGTGTTCCTTGGCCATCGTGATGCTGTTTGTTCACTTAGGGTCTCTAACAAACCTCTGAGGGCTTCACAGAACAGCTGTATGTATACTGAGAATATATTACACACAGGTGGACTCTGTGGACTGATATGGAAATAGTGATCCAAATTATGTGAAAATATATTAAAAGATGCCCAAATAATATAGCTGCAATCAATTATGTGAATTACACAAATCCAATGAATTAAATATAAATAAATAATTGCGCTGATATTAACCTAGTAATATTGCACCGTGTACCATCAAATAAATAGATACCATAAATAAGTGAACTACAAGAAATTGATTAAATAAATAAATAAAGAAAGAAATTGTGATAAACAGTCCTCCAGTGAAGAATAAAAAAATATATATACTGGATAAATAAATTCACACAAATATATCATCCACCAAGTGTGTAACAGAAAGAAATCCTCTGTAGTGAAATAACGGGACCAGATAAGCAAGCCTAGATGGATGACAATGGATTAAATTATACATTCCACTGCCGGTAGTTATAGGTGGAATTCCCAGTTTTCAGCATCGGGAGGAGGAGCCTGTGACGTTTCCAGCAGTGTTTATGTGTGTGCACTGGTGGTGGATGAGGAGTCTCCAGCGCTTAGCTGAATGCAGCTGATCATTTTTCACATGCGATCACACTGACGGGGACATGTGAGTGAGGTTACCCTAATCTTATTTAGGATTACTTTGGTACGATTCCTGCGCAATGGTTTTGTCCCCCTTTTTTGTCTTACACATCGTGGAAGTCCGCTGAAAACTGGGAATTCCACCTATAACTACCGGCAGTGGAATGGTATAATTAAATCTGTTGTCACCCATCTAGGCTTGCTTATCTGGTTGTTTATGCTTGTTTTTTAATCCTTTAATGTAAGAGTCCAGCCTTATCTTTTAATAAAATATATTTTAATCGCTAACATACTACACCATTGGAGTTCTATATCTCTCCCATCCTTACCCACTTCTCTCCCCTGATGAAGTCACGTGATGACGTAACGCATAGGGAGTGGCCGGAGGTTGAAGTATACCGGAAGTTATGTGAGAACGGCGTCCAGATGCCATAATAGTTGTTTATGCTTGTTTTTTAATCCTTTAATGTAAGAGTCCAGCCTTATCTTTTAATAAAATATATTTTAATCGCTAACATACTACACCATTGGAGTTCTATATCTCTCCCATCCCTACCCACTTCTCCCCCCCCCCCCTTTCTGCGGGTATGAGATTGTATGAGGATGCGGATGTGAAGTATCCATTCTGGTTTTACATTTAGTTGAACGGTGGACCCCCTGGTGGTGGATGTTGGAAAAGCGGAAACGATTCCTGTACATTACCTTATGCTGACATTTCAAGATATCAAGGTGAGGGTTCTGTGAGCTCATTTATGGGATTTTACAATTCTCGCCTGTTTGCTGTGTAACTTATTTAAACACATTTTTGAGAAAACCTTTTTTTTTAGACATTTACTGGAAAAATGCTAAATTAAGAGACCATCATCATATTGAATCTAATGCCCCTGGATTGATACACCAACCTATGGACTAATCACTTTTTCACTTTATTATTACCCCAACTTATTGGGCACCATTTACACATTGTCTATTTACCTTATTCATTGGGCACTTTTGGCACATTATTGCTGTAGCGCAGAATCACTATATGATTGTATGTACTTATGAGTGGAATGTGAACACTGTTAGATCCTGCAGACAGCTTTTTTCACTTCATTTGATTGCACTTTAATGCACGGTATGCACTTTGGTTATTTAATTGTTTATCTACAAAATTTCATAGTTTACGAGGGTTTCCCTCTTTCTATTGATTAGGAGATTATTCTAAACACATCTTAGTAGCGCGAAGGCCTTTTGTATTTTTATATGTCAGTATTACATTGTATATCCCTGTATGTTGCGGTCAATCAGGTGCTTATCTAGTAGTTTTTTGAAACTATCGATGCTCCCTGCTGAGACCACCGCCTGTGGAAGGGAGTTCCACATCCTTGCTGCTCTTACAGTAAAGAACCCTCTATGTAGTTTAAGGTTAAACCTCTTTTCTTCTAATTTTAATGAGTGGCCACGTGTCTTGTTAAACTCTCTTCCGCAAAAAAGTTTTAGTCCTATTGTGGGGTCACCAGTACGGTATTTATAAATTGAAATCATATCCCCTCTCAAGCGTCTCTCCTCCAGAGAGAATAAGTTCAGTGCTCGCAACCTTTCCTCATAACTAATATCCTACAGACCCTTTATTAGCTTAGTTGTCCTTCTTTGTACTCGCTCCATTTCCAGTACATCCTTCCTGAGGACTGGTGCCCAGAACTGGACAGCATACTCCAGGTGTGGCCGGAGTCTTGTAGAGCGGGATAATTATCGTTTTATCTCTGGAGTTGATCCCCTTTTTAATGCATGTCAATATTTTGTTTGCTTTATTAGCAGCAGCTTGGCATTGCATGCCATTGTGAGCCTATCATCAACTAGGACCCCCAGGTCCTTTTCCATCCTTGATTCCCCCAGAGGTTCTCCCCCAGTGTATAGATTGCATTCATATTTTTGCCACCCAAATGCATTATTTTACATTTTTCTACATTGAACCTCATTTGTTATGTAGTTGCCCACCCCATTAATTTGTTCAGATCTTTTTGCAAGGCTTCCACATCTTGGGGAGAAGTTATTGCCCTGCTTAGCTTAGTATCATCTGCAAATACAGAGATTGAACTATTTACCCCATCCTCCAGGGCGTTTATGAACAAATATAAATAGGATTGGTCCCAGCACAGAACCCTGGGGGACCCCACTACCCACCTCTGACCATTCCGAGTACTCCCAATTTATCACCACCCTCTGAACTCGCCCTTGTAGCCAGTTTTCAATCCATGTACTCACCCTATGGTTCATGTGAATGTACCTTATTTTGCACAGTAAACATTTATGGGGAACTGTATCAAATGCTTTTGCAAAATCCACATACACCACGGGCTACGGGCATTTCTTGATCTAGATGGCAACTCACCTCCTCATAGAAGGTTAAAAGATTGGTTTGGCAAGAACGATTCTTCATGAATCCATGCTGATTACTGCTAATGATACCGTTCTCATTACTAAAATCTTGTATATAGTCCCTTATCATCCCCTCCAAGAGCTTGCATTCTATTGATGTTAGGCTAACTGGTCTGTAATTCCCAGGGATGTATTTTGGGCCCTTTTTAAATATTGGTGCTACATTGGCTTTTCTCCAATCACCTGGTACCATTCCAGTCAGTAGACTGTCAGTAAAAATCAGGAACAATGGTCTGGCAATTACTTGACCGAGTTCCCTAAGTACACTCGGATGCAAGCCATCTGGTCCCGGTGATTTATTAATGTTAAGTTTCCCAAGTCTAATTTTAATTCTGTCCTCTGTTAACCATGGAGGTGCTTCCTGTGAAGTGTCATGAGGATAAACACTGCAGTTTTGGTTACTGAAGCCCCCCGATTCACTCGTGAAGACTGAGTAGAAGAATAAATTCAATACTTTCTCCATTTCCCCATCCTTTGTAACCAGATGTCCTTCCTCATTCTTTATGGGGCCAATATGGTCTGTCCTCCCTTTTTTACTGTTTACATACATTCTTGTTGCATTCTTTATAAAGTCTGAATGCTGATGATGATCTCTCAACCTTGTATTTTTTGAAGGCCTTCTCCTTTGCTTTTATATGCATTTTTACATTGGAGTTAAGCCTTCCAGGACTTTTGTTTGCTCTTTTAAATTTATTACCCAATGCGATGCATTGGCTATTGCCCTTATTTAATATGCTCTTAAAGCAAACCCATCTCTCCTCCATGTTCTTTGTTCCTAATATTTTATCCCAATTCATGCCTTCTAACAAGGTTCGTAGTTTAGGGAAGTTGGCTCTTTTGAAATTCAGTGTCTTTGTATTCCCCTTATGTTTCCTATTTGTGTGATTTAGGCCCCTTTCACACTGGGGTGGGGGCGGCGTCGGCAGTAAAGCACCGCTATTGTTAGCGCCGCTTTACTGTCGGTATTCGGCCGCTAGCGTGGCGGTTTTACCCCCCGCTAGTGGCAAAGAAAGGGATAAAAACCACCGCAAAGCGCCTCTGCAGAGGCGCTTTGCCGGCGGTATAGCTGAGCTGTCCCATTGATTTCAATGGGAAGGAGCGGTGAAGGAGTGGTGTATACACCGCTCCTTCACCGCTCCGAAGATGCTGCTAGCACTTTTTTTCCCGTCCTGTTAGCGCACCGCTCCAGTGTGAAAGCCCTCGGGGCTTTCACACTGAAGAGACAGAAGGGGCTGTTTCGGGTCGGTTTGCAGGCGCTATTTTTAGCGCAATAGCGCCTGCAAACCGCCCCAGTGTGAAAGGGGCCTTATACTGAAGTCAATTGACCTGTGATCGCTGTTTCCTAAATTGCCCTGTATTTTCAAATCAAAGATAAGGTCTGTATTGTTGGTAATCAGTAGATTAGTTGGTGCATCTACCATCTGAACCATGAAATTGTCAAGCAAGACATTTAGGAACTGGCGAGCCTTAGACGAATGTGTGGTTCCCTCCACCCAATCTATGAATTTCTATCCAGTCCAGAACATACATCTCTCATGTCAGACCCAAATAATTCCACCTGGCTTCTCTGTGCAACCCAACACCTATTGGGGCATGTGAATTTGCAATCCAGGAACACCCCTTTCCCCTACCCTTCTTTTCTATGCCCCATATTTCTTTTTTGTCTTTCTTTTCCTCTCTTCTGTTCTTCTTCTTTTTTTTATTCTTTCTTTTCTTTTCTTATACCCCTAGGCAACTTACTCTGACATAATGTAGTCTCCCAACCCTCCCAAGTTTAGGGACGACTCATACAGGAAAACAGATCACCTTGATACAGTTTAATGTTTTTTTTAATGTGATGTAATCGAGAATTAATTTACATAATCTTCAAAGATTGGCATCCGCTTACTACTACTGCCTACTCAAAACTACCTTTAAATGTTCAAATGTAATACTGAATGATGTAAAAAAAAACCCAAGGAAAGGGTTAACGCTGCGCTAGAACAGTGTAAAATGATATGTGAAGTGTAGAAGCTGCCAGCACTAAAAAGTCCAATACTAAACTCCAAACACCAAAAAATACAAAATAAGTGCAGCACTAAAACTAAATGAATTAATAAAATATGCTAGAAAAAATCATACAA
Source organism: Lithobates clamitans (assembly GCA_037952925.1). Taxonomy (NCBI): domain Eukaryota; kingdom Metazoa; phylum Chordata; class Amphibia; order Anura; family Ranidae; genus Lithobates; species Lithobates clamitans. The sequence goes on along the minus strand of JBBGZY010000480.1, from coordinate 1,686,965 downwards.
AAGTGATTGATCCACCAAGCAATATATTAAAAAACACAACAGGTCTCCTATAGAGGATAGAGACAAATGTCTCAACATATGTCATATGTGAAAAATTATAAAGCATAAAAAAAGTGATAAAGTAAGTCCCAAAATTGTTGCAGAAAAAAAGTCCATAAGTGAAGTAAGTGGATGATCAAAATGAATATATTCTGGAGAAGTGTGACACAGGTGAATCCAACATCCAAAGTGACTTGCACCCAAGTGAGGTATGAGGCTCCTTACCAGCTCAGGATGACCACCATGACAGTGGTCCCACCAGGCATTTGGGAAATTAACAGGTCACCCACAAACCTATGCCGATCTTTCCAGTATGTAGAACTCGTCTACTGCCTCTTCCAGCAATGTCTCCTCGCTACTTCCTCCCAACTCACCTCTCACCCGGAACTGGTAAGTTGGGAGGAAGTAGCGAGGAGACATTGCTGGAAGAGGCAGTAGACGAGTTCTACATACTGGAAAGATCGGCATAGGTTTGTGGGTGACCTGTTAATTTCCCAAATGCCTGGTGGGACCACTGTCATGGTGGTCATCCTGAGCTGGTAAGGAGCCTCATACCTCACTTGGGTGCAAGTCACTTTGGATGTTGGATTCACCTGTGTCACACTTCTCCAGAATATATTCATTTTGATCATCCACTTACTTCACTTATGGACTTTTTTTCTGCAACAATTTTGGGACTTACTTTATCACTTTTTTTATGCTTTATAATTTTTCACATATGACATATGTTGAGACATTTGTCTCTATCCTCTATAGGAGACCTGTTGTGTTTTTTAATATATTGCTTGGTGGATCAATCAATACTGAATGATGCTCGACTTTCCCTAACATTTACCACTTAAGGACAGAACTTCTTTCTGAGATTTGGTGTCTACAAGTTAAAAACATTGTTTTTTTGCTAGAAAATTACTTAGAACCCCCAAACATTATATAGTTTTTTTTCTAACACCATAGAGAATAAAATGGCTTGCAATACTTTCTGTCACACCGTATTTGCACAGTGGTCTTATAAGCGCACTTTTTTTGGAAAAAATACACTTTTTTTAAATTAAAAAATAAGACAGTAAGGGCCCTTTCACACCGAGGCGAGGGCAGCGTCGGCGGAAAAGCGCCGCTATTGTAAACGGCGCTTTACCGTTGGTATTCGGCCGCTAGCGGGCACTTTTACCCCCTCTAGCGGCCGAAAAAAGGGTTGAAAACCATCGCAAAGCGCCTCTGCAGAGGTGCTTTGCCGGCGGTATAGCCGCACTGTACCATTGATTTCAATGGGCAGGAGCAGTGAAGGAGCGGTATACACTCCGCTCCTTCAACGCTCCGAAGATGCTGCTAGCAGGACTTTTTTTCCCGTCCTGCTAGCGCACCGCTCCAGTGTGAAAGCCCTCGGGAATTTCACACTGGAGGCAAAGCAGCGGCACTTTCGGGTCGGTTTGCAGGCACTATTATTAGCGCAATAGTGCCTGCAAACCGCCTCAGTGTGAAAGGGCCCTAAGGTTAGCCCAATTTTTTTTATATTGTGAAAGATAATGTTATGCCAAGTAAATTGATACCCAACATGTCATGCTTCAAAAATGTAAAGATCCCTTGTAATAGAAAAAAAGCATGACAAGACCTCTTAAATATGAGATCTGGGGTTAAAAAGACCTCAGGTCTCATATTTACACTAAAATGCAATAAAAAAATAAAAATAAAAAATGTCTCTTTAAGAGTTATGGGCGAAGTGACGTTTTGACGTCGCTTCTACCCTGCAATGGTATGAAGATGGGTGGGGGCCATCTTCCCCTCACTTGTCTCCATACCAAGCCAGGGAGCAGACCCGATCGCCTCCGCTGCTACCGACGGCTCCAGTAAGCATCGGAGGGCACTGGAGAGCGGCGGGAGGGGGAGCCCTCTCCCGCCACTGATAAAAGTGATCTTGCAGTGAATCCGCTGCAGAAACCACTTTTATCGGAAACCGGACCGCTCACTGAAGAAAAGGATACCGGGGTTATGGCAGCTAGCTGCTGCCATAACAAGAATATCCCTCTTCAAAGTGCCGACGTATATCGGCGTGAGCCAGTCCGTAAGTGGTTAAATGGGAAATGTTAATGAAAGAATTTAAAGAACTGGTATCACCAGATACTAGCTTGGGACAGCAACATGTGGACTGATGTCGCTGTGGCAAGAGGGCAGCAAGTGTGCAGCCACTGTCATCCTAATACTCGCCCATATGCCTTTCAATATTGGAGCTTGCTTTGAGCAGGGTCAACTTTAGCACTATCAAAGCACTGGGCTCAGTATTAGTGGGCTTAGGCTCTTCAGGACCACCCCATAAAAGAAATACGCTTGCACGTGGGGTGACCTTTTGTACCATCTTCCTGCCCCCCTTTGGTGTAATTAGGTAGCTGCTCATTCTGTGATGTACTAATGTAATGCCCCGTACACATGATCGGAATTTTTGTTGGAAAAACCTTGGGTGGTTTTTCCGATGGAATTCCGCTCAAGCTTGCCTTGCATACACACGGTTACACAAAAGTTCTCTGAACTTTCGACCGTCAAAAACGCGGTGACGTATAACACTACGACGAGCCAAGAAAGTGAAGTTCAATGCTTCCGAGGCATGCGTCGAATTGTTTCCGAGCATGCGTAGGAATTTTGCGCGTCGGAATTGCTACAGTCGGAACTTCCGATAGGAGCTTTTTCCGACGGAAAAATAGAGAACCTGCTCTCAATCTTTTGCTGGCAGAAATTCCGCCGGCAAAAGTCCGATGGAGCATACACATGGTCGGAATTTCCGATCAAATGCTCACATCAACTTTTGCTGGCGGAATTTCTGATCGTGTGTACGCGACATTAGAGGTCATTGATCCAGAAAGGCCCATAATCAGTTGCCATGTCTGCATGTGTTGGACATCTCTTCTGTAAGGTTTGTTAACCACTTGCAGGCCATCCACCATACATATACTGTGGCGGGGCGGCTGCTCTGCGCCAGATCGCATACCTAGCACGTGACCTGATACTTTTTTTTACCGAAAATATGTAGCAGAATACATTTTGGCCAAAATTGATTGATTTACATTTTTTTTATTGAATATGTTTTATAGCAAAAAACAAAAACCGCAGAGGTGATCAAATACCACCAAAATAAATCTCTATTTGTGGGAAAAAAAGGACAGACATTTTATTTGGGTACAGTGTCACAAGACTGCTCAATAGCCAGTTAAAATAACGCAGTGCCATTTTGCACAAGATGACCTGGTCATGAAGGGGGGTAAATCTTCTGGAGGTCAAGTGGTTAAAGGAGAAAGTTTGAACTTGAGGATATGTCTCTTAGCCCGAACAGCTGTGTAACAGGAATCTTTTATCCTTCTCTTTTGGGAAAAAAAGTTATAGCATCTTCACATGGCTGACCTGTAAAGAGGAGAGAAAGTAACATGTTAGAAAGTAACATGTTAGAAGACCCTATGTGTATGTATTTAATAGCAGCACAAGCTTTCATAGTTGGGAGTTCCCTATATCAGCCATTCAGAATCCACGCTTTGTAAAGAGCAGTAGGGATGTGCAAGGTACCTATAAATGTCAATCGCAGAGGCGGCTCTCTAATTAGGCAAAATAGGCGGTGGCCTCAGGCCTCGCAGTCATAGGGGCCTCGCACAGCTGGCTAGTTTACCTAGTTAGAGAGCCGCCTCATTCAGCAGCAGAGATCTCCGTCCCGAGTCCCCTCACTCTGCTACAGGGAGAGATAACAGACAGGCAGGGCGAGATGTGTGATCGGAGCTCCGGATCACAGACACGGAGAGCCGCCCAGTGAGCCTGTTCTGACAGATCTCCCCCCTCCCCCTGCTGCCCGCACAGCCAAACAGAAGAGGAGAGAGAGCTTTTGCTCCTCCTCCTCCCGCCCTCTCCTCCTGTGTCTGCCCCGCCCACTCTCCTCGGCAGTGTTCTCTGCTCTGCCTCAGAGAAGGGGATGTGTGGGCGGGAAGATTCATGCTGAAGCCCAGCAAAAGGGGAGTCTGATCCATCCATCCATCCATCCCTCCAGTCCCTCCTGCCTCCCAGTGAGTACACTGATGTAGGGGATGTTCTTCCCTCCCTTATTCCTCCACCCCCCTCTCTTTCTTTCTTTCCATTCTTTTTGTCTCTTTCTTTCTCTTTCCTTCATTCTTTCCCCACCCCCTCTCTTTCCTTTCTTTCTTTCTTTCCTTCTTTCTTTCTTTCTTTCTTTCTCTTTCTTTCCTTCTTTCTTTCTTTCTCTTTCTTTCCTTCTTTCTTTCTTTCTTTCTTTCTTTCTTTCTTTCTTTCTTTCTTTCTTTCTTTCTTTCTTTCTTTCTTTCTTTCCATTATTTTGATATTCTTTCTTTTTCTCTTTCCTTCCTTCTTCCTCCATCCCCCTCTCTTTCTTTCTCCTTTCTTTCTTTCCTTCCATCTCTTCTTTTTTTCTTTCTTTCTTTTTTTCTTTCTTTCTTTCTTTCTTTCTTTCTTTCTTTCTTTCTTTCTTTCTTTCTTTCTTTCTTTCTTTCTTTCTTTCTTTCTTTCTTTCTTTCTTTCTCTTTCTTTCTTTCTCTTTCTTTCTTTCTCTTTCTTTCCTTCCCATATTTCTTTCTTTCTTTCTTTCTTTCTTTCTTTCTTTCTTTCTTTCTTTCTTTCTTTCTTTCTTTCTTTCTTTCTTTCTTTCTTTCTTTCTTTCCATTATTTTGATATTCTTTCTTTTTCTCTTTCCTTCCTTCTTCCTCCATCCCCCTCTCTTTCTTTCTCCTTTCTTTCTTTCCTTCCATCTCTTCTTTTTTTCTTTCTTTCTTTCTTTCTTTCTTTCTTTCTTTCTTTCTTTCTTTCTTTCTTTCTTTCTTTCTTTCTTTCTTTCTTTCTTTCCATTATTTTGATATTCTTTCTTTTTCTCTTTCCTTCCTTCTTCCTCCATCCCCCTCTCTTTCTTTCTCCTTTCTTTCTTTCCTTCCATCTCTTCTTTTTTTCTTTCTTTCTTTCTTTCTTTCTTTCTTTCTTTCTTTCTTTCTTTCTTTCTTTCTCCACCCATCCCCTTTTCTTTCTTTCTTTCTTTCTTTCTTTCTTTCTTTCTTTCTTTCTTTCTTTCTTTCTTTCTTTCTTTCTTTCTTTCTTTCTTTCTTTCTTTCTTTCTCCACCCATCCCCTTTTATTTCTCTCTTTGTGACAGCCTACCAGAATAGGTAGGATCTGTGCAGTGCTGTGCAGCTCTGCTTGAGGAAAATATATCTTTATTATGCCCACTTACCTACCCCCTGTACTGTCCACTCCCCCTATACTGTACCCTCTTAATACAGTTCATAATACAGTGGGGCCTCATGTCTAAGTTTTGCCTAAGGCCTCACAAAGTCTAGAGCCGCCTCTGGTCAATCGTATTTCACCTTTCATAAATTCAGAACAGTCAGGGCAAGGAAAGCTGGGAGCTGATTGGTTGCTGTAGGTTACTGCATTGTGCTCAAAGCTATAAAGCACATGTGTCAAACACAAGGCCCACCAGGCCATTTCATGTGGCCCTTCAAAAATGAGAATAGTAGCTAATAGGGTACCAACATCCCTGAATTGCATATATAAGGAAAAACCCTCAAAACGGTACTGGGTCATTGTTGTATCAACTGAATGAAAAATATTTCTAAACAGTATAAAAGTTAACAAATTTTTATTAATACAAGTTGTATAAAACATTACAGTACATCTTAAAAATGATGGAAAAGTGTTCTTGACATTGTACTCAAGTTGGAATTGCCAAAAACAGAGGATGGAAAATGCTGAACACCCAACACGTTTCAATTTTCTTCTTCAGGGGTGCACACACATTAAAGAAAGGAAATGACTTTCTTGATAAGCTTTGAGTATATCTTGAATGAAGAACCAAAATTAAAATATTGGTTGCAATTGTCCTCTAAATGTCAACGGGGGGGGGGGGGGGGGGGGGCATTCAGTCCAAGTGGGAACATGTGCTAAAACAGGAAAGTCCATGCAGTGCCAACAGCTTTTAAATGCGCAGTCCAGCCCTCCTCTGGTCCTCCTCCAGACCCTGTGCTCTCATTTTATAATTACTTACTTTATTCTGGTTTTCTCCTGTTCAGTAAACACAGAAGAGGCAGAGATAATGATAGACTAATCAGAATGGGCAGATAGATGTACAATTTTATCCAACAGGTTCCATCTGTAATAAGACAAAAAGATTCTCTGAAGGATGAGATTTGTTATACATTTTACGGAAAAAACAAGGTAGACTTAAAGTGGACATTTGCCCATTAAAATTACCTTTTTCTAGCTCGTCCCCACTCCCTCTCCACTAATGGGAGAACGTGTGTTTTTTTAGAAAGGTTTCTTACCTTTATGTGGTGCCACCAGGAAATTATTTTCCTGCTTGCTTGCCTAAACAAGAATGATGTAAGATCCCTTGCTACCTCCTGGGAAGTCCACCTCACACACACATCTCAGGAGGTAGATTTACTGATGTAATACAGGTCTCTAGGATGTGGCAGAAACCTACAGCACATCTGCATACACACGGGGCATTTCTGTGCATGTGCACATACGATGCAGGTAAATACAATGTTTCATAATTCAGAGGTTTGTGCACATGCAGTTGTGCAAAAAGTCTTTACCAGATCCCAGGAACCTTCAGAAGATCTGCACATGGCCAGAATATGTTATGATGAGGCAAAAAGGGTGAGATGAGAACATCCTGGGTGTAAAGTCCATTCTTATTAGTCACATTACTTTGCATTATAAAATCTGGCTGTACAATCTCACTTTTTTTCTCACAGAGTAGGTGCAGGTACCCCCCCCCCCCACTTTCTGAATCACCCCTTGTCACCACCCCCCTACCCACCTCTGAGCACTGTTCATTGGTTCTACCCCTACCTACCTCCCAGTCCTGCCCCTTTTAGAGAATAGAGAAAAAAGTATAAATTTGTGGTGCTAAGGAATTTATTTATAACAAGGAAAGCAGTAAAATAGATCCCCTGCAGCCAGCAACAATAGACCCCCACAAGAACAGATAACCCCAGCAACAATAGACCCCTCCCTCAACAATAGATCCCCCAGCAACAATATACCCCTCCCTCAACAGTAGATTGCCCCAGCAACAATACACCCCTCCCTCAACAGTAGATCTCTCCCAGCAACAATAGACCCCATCCTCAACAATAGATCCCACCAAACAACAACTGACACCCCCCCATCCCCGGCGGCAACATAAGTCCCTCCTCTGCAACAATGGACTCACGAGCAGCAATAGAGCTCCCTGCAACAAAAGTCCCCCCCCCACTCAGTAACAATAGACTCCCTAGCACACCCCACTACCCCTTGCCATTATATACGTTCAGTACTGAAGGTGCCAGAACTGTGTTCTCCCACGTCTCTAGATTCTTCCTCTCAGAGTAATGAATGGGTGTTTCCAATGCATGCTGGCATGTTAAACATATCTCTCTTATTGGTAAATGTGACTATGAAGCTGGATTTCTCCTGCACCCTGCTAGACAGAGCTGAAGGGGGTAAAAGATCTGAGCGTGGCTTTTGTATCAATTCCCTATGCTCCTGTGTCTTCTTCTTTCAGGATATCTTTTCACTGCTGAGTGAAGGCACTGTGAGACAGAGAGAAAACAATCTCCCGCAGCAAACAACTTCTGAGATGATTACAGTAGTAGCTGTTGGCTTGAGTGGAGTGTGGTCATTTACAAAAGGACAAGCTGACAGCTACTACACTTGTCTTTCTCCGACAAATGTAGTAGCCAGTTTGTGATGCTGTGTCATCATGAATGACAGCGTTAAACTCCAGCCGCTGTCAATCAGAACACAAACCATCAGGTACTAATGGATGCAGGCCCAGTCTTTAATTAGTACAAAGGCAGTAGAGAAGGCACAGGCTGCATAGCAATGAGGGCTAAGGAAATTTTGTCTGGCAGTGCACAAAGGAGGCAGGGGCTATCTCCTTGCTCCAGCACAGTCAGATAGCGGTGGAGAAGGAAGGTGAGCTATTTGACCACGTAGCTCAGTAACCCCTGCATAGATTTTCACAGGAACAAGTGCTATGCACACTGAGTCCTCGGGGTGTGTTTTAAAAGATTTTTTCATTTATGGCGAGACTTCTTCTTTCGGGTGCTTGGCTATGCAGTCCCTTATACAAACCTGTTCGGAGAAGGGCCATGTCTATAATTTCCTCCAGGCTCTCTACAAAGAAGAGAACCACTTTAAGCTTCTTGTTCTTAGTGGCCTGAGTAGCCTAAATTATATCATTCATTTTCTCTGTTGCAATAATAAGTCTATCTTTATGGAACACTTCTTCTATATCCTACATGTCTTTGCTCCTCCTGAGATATTGATATTTTTAAAGAAAGAAGAGAAGGTGGCATAGGTATGGGGGGAGGAGTGATACACTGCTCAGGCTCCTCTTGTAATAGTGCACATTTTGTTCTTTCATTTTTCATGAGTGTAGCGCACTTCTGGAGGAGCTGCTGATGATAAGCTGATCCCTTCCACAAATTGAATATTAATTGAGGTCGCTGATGATAAGCTGATCCCTTCCCCAAATTGAGTGCTGCACACTGCATTTTCTCTTTCTGGCTCAATAACAGTTTAAGGTCACCTGATCTAACACAACAGAGGGAGCCAGCGTTGGAGGAGGACCGGTTTTTATTTTTAGTGGGTCGGCGGAGGAAGAAGACATTGGTGGAGAGAGAAGACACCACTGGAGGGAGAAGACAGCAGAGGGTGAAGACATCACTGGAGGGAGAAGACCGTGGGAAAAAGACATCAGTGCCGGTACCGGAGGAAGAAGACATGTTAGAGCTACGACGAGGACACTCTTCATTTTTAATAAAACCGTCTCTTGTTTTTTGTAACACTACACTGCTTTTTTTCTTAGTGAATGGGTAGGGGTACAATGTACCCCATACTCATTCACATAGGAGGGGGCAGGATCCGGGGGCTTCCAGACCTCCGACAAGCCCCCTGCCTGCAGACCCCTACAACCACCTCCCAGGGTTGTCAGGAAGAAGCCCTTGTCTTCATCAATACGGAGACAAGGTGCTTTGGGGTGGGGGGGCAGAGTCCCCTCGCCCCAAAGCACCCCCCCGCCATGTTGAGGGCATGTAGCCTGGTATGGTTCAGGAGGGGGTGCGAGCGCTTGCTCATCCCCTCCCTTTCCTGTTCTGCCAGGCTGCATGCTCGGATGAGGGTCTGGTATGAATTTTGGGAGGGACCCCACACCATTTAATGAAAAAAAATTCTGGTGGGGGGAACCCCACGCTGTTTTTTCACAATTTTTTTTTTACATTCAGCTGTCACCAGGGAATCCCACTTAAGGCCGGCTTCCTGGCCTGCTCCTTAGCAGCCAACTATATAGTATAGTATCTCACAAAAGTGAGTACACCCCTCACATTTTATTATATCTTTTCATGTGACAACACTGAAGAAATGACACTTTGCTACAATGTAAAGTAGTGAGTGTTCAGCTTGTATAACAGTGTAAGTTTGCTGTCCCCTCAAAATAATTCAACACAGCCATTAATGTCTAAACCGCTGGCAACAAAAGTGAGTACACCTACATGAAAATGTCCAAATTGGGCCCAATTAGCCATATTCCCTCCCTGCTGTCATGTGACTCGTTAGTGTTACAAGATCTCAGGTGTGAATGGGAAGCAGGTGTGTTAAATTTGGTGTTATCGCTCTCACTCTCTCATACTGGTCACTGGAAGTTCAACATGGCACCTCATGGCAAAGAACTCTCTGAGGATCTGAAAAAATGAATTGTTGCTCTACATAAAGATGGCCTAGGCTGTAAGAAGATTGCCAAGACCCTGAAACTGAGCTGTAGCATGGTGGCCAAGACCATACAGTGGTTTAACAGGACAGGTTCCACACAGAACAGGCCTCACCATGGTCAACCACAGAAGTTGAGTGCACGTGCTCAGCGTCATATCCAGAGGTTGTCTTTGGGAACTAGACGTATGAGTGCTGCCAGCATTGCTGCAGAGGTTGAAGGGGTGGGGGGTCAGTCTGTCAATACTTAGATCATACGCCGCACACTGCATCAAGTTGGTCTACATGGCTGTCATCCCAGAAGGAAGCCTCTTCTAAGGATGATGCACAAATTTGCCCGCAAACAGTTTGCTGAAGATAAGCAGACCAGGGACATGGATTACTGGAACCATGTCCTGTTATCTGATGAGACCAAGATAAATTTATTTGGTTCAGATGGTGTCAAGCGTGTGTGGCGGCAACCAGGTTAGGAGTACAAAGACAAGTGTGTCTTGTCTACAGTCAAGCATGGTGGTGGGAGTGTCATGGTCTGGGCCTGCATGAGTGCTGCCGGAACTGGGGAGCTACAGCTCATTGAGGGAACAATGAATGCCAGTATGTACTGTGACATACTGAAGCAGAGCATGATCCCCTCCCTTCGGAGACTGGGCCACAGGGCAGTATTCCAACAAAACGACCCCAACACACACCTCCAAGACGACCACTGCCTTGCTAAAGAAGCTGAGGGTAAAGGTGATGTACTGGCCAAGCATGTCTCCAGACCTAAACCCTATTGAGTATCTGTGGGGCATCCTCAAATGGAAGGTGAAGGAGCACAAGGTCTCTAACATCCACCAGCTCTGTGATGCCATCATGGAGGAGTAGAAGAGGACTCTGGTGGCAACCCGTAAAGCTCTGGTGAACTCCATGCCCAAGAGGGTTAAGGCAGTGCTGGAAAATAATGGTGGCCACAGAAAATATTCATACTTTTGGGCCCAATTTGGACATTTTCACTTAGGGGTGTACTCACTTTTGCCAGCGGTTTAGATATTAATGGCTGTGTGTTGAGTTATTTTGAGGGGACAGAAAATTGACACTGTTATTCCAGCTGTACACTCACTACTTTACATTGTAGCAAAGTGTAATTTCTTCAGTGTTGTCACATGAAAAGATATAATAAAATATTTACAAAAATGTGAGGGATGTACTCACTTTCGTGAGATACTGTATGAATCTATATATAAAAAAATGCAAAACGCATCAAAAATCGCTTTACAAACGCAACACACATTTCTGGTGCGACAAGTCTATTACATGCAAAACACAGAAAAAAAAGTCCTTGCCCTTTTTCAAAAACACACCGGCTGCAAAACACATGGATGTGAACGTGTACTATAGGAAACAATGTTAAATGGACTGTAGTGTGTTTCTGCAAACTGCTAATGCACAAAAAATGTATAGGTGTAAATGTAGGGTAACTAGGAATGTGCCACACACGTAAAACTGTAGTGAGAGGATGTTTCCAGTTTCATGGTGAATGTATTTAGCAAATAAATTTAACCTATTTTCACATATTCTGTAGTGTATTGGCACTACAAAAATGAAAGAAAACATTTACAAAAATAAAAATAGCTTATATACGAATGATGAAATTTTAAAAAAAGTATTAAAAATGGGTGTAATAATATCAGGCAACCCTATTTGTGGTCCTGAATTTTTTATTAATCCTTTAAAAATGGAGAACTCTACCTTTTATTGCTTTTCTATCACTTTCATCATAATCCCGGCAGATCTTCTGCACAGAGACATTCTTCCGATCAACAGGATTCTGTACTATACACATAATCTTCATATCCCAGGATTCCAGCTGCAGTGATATTTGGATTGTGTCTCCAGTGTTCTTATACAGAATTGTAAAGGGAATGTCTCCATGTTTGTAGTTCCAGATATAGGACAGAGCTGGTGTGTTTGTTGAGGTAAAACAACGAAGAGTCACATTACACCATTCCCCATCTTTCTTCATCTCTTCACTTACAATGGTTGGAACAGGAACATAGTCTATAGGGAAGAATACACACTTAAGTTATGCATGTTTGTGTGTTCAGCCAAAAATTAAAGAAATAAAATAGTATGATATTTAAATCACTGAATAAATCCTGCAGCAAAAATGATGGGAACAAATACATATCTAGTGTCTAATTTTCACTTTTTCTAAGAAATATAAACCCGGTAGAAATTTAGAGTCTATTTTTGATTTGGGCTTTAAATGTCAAGTAGCTGAGTTCGATGACTTTAACCACTTCAATACAGGGCACTTACCGTATTTATCGGCGTATAACACGCACTTTTTTCCCCTTAAAATCAGGGGAAAATCGTGGGTGCGTGTTATACGCCAATCCCCGCTGATCCCCCGCTGACTGTGAGCGGAGGAGCGAGTGCCGCCGACATACATACATAGCCAAGTGTACTCGGCTAGGTTCAGCTAGCTCCGCTCACAGTCACACGTGTATGTATATCGGCAGCGCTTGGCGCTCGCTCCGCCCACAGGACTTACGAGAGGAGCCGAAAGCGCCCGAGGGCCGCCGAGATACACAGGACCGGCTCTCTCGGCGGCGCCATATTTAAAAACTGCAGTGACACTGACAAGTCTGCAGTGTCACTGGGCAAGGCTACAAATGACACTACAAGGCTGCAGATGACACTGACAAGGTTGCAAATGACACTACAAGGCTGCAGATGGACACTGATAAGGCTGCATTGATGGGAATTTAAATGTAAGTTTTTTTCCTTAAAAAGTTTTTTCCCTAAAATTCCCTCCTAAACTTGGGGTGCGTGTTTTACGCCGGCGTGTGTTATACTCCGATAAATACGGTATTTACTTCCTGCCCAGGCCATTTTTCAGCTTTCAGCCCTGTCACAATTTTAATGACAATTGCGCGGTCATGCTACACTGTAACCATGTGAAATTTTTATCATTTTATTCACACAAACAGAGCTTTCTTTTGGTGGTATTTAATCACTCCTGTTTTTTTTTTTTCCCAAAAAAAAGACCAAAAATTTTGAAAAAAAAAAGTTTTCTTAGTTTCTGTCAGTAAATTTTGTAAATAAGTAATTTTTCTCGTTCATTGATGGGCGCTGATGAGGCAGCACTGATGGGCACTGATAGGCTGCACTGATGGGCACTGATGAGGTGGCACTTATGGGCACTAATGAGGTGGCACTTATGGGCACTAATGAGGTGGCACTTATGGGCACTGATTAGGTGGCCCTGATGAGGAGGCATGAATATGCCGCATTTATGGACCCTGATAGGTGGCACTGGTATGTGGCACTGATAGGTGGCACTGTTGGGCACAGATAAGCGGCACTGGTGGGCACGGATAGGCGGCACAGATGGGTGGCACTGATGGGCATTTATGGGTGGCATTGATGAGCAGCAGTAATGAGCATTGATGGGCAGCAGTGATGGGCATTGATGGGCAGTACTGATAGCCAGCACAGACTGGCATCATTAATGGCCACTGATTGCTGGCACAGATTGGTGGCAATTGTGGGCACTGGTTGGCACTGATTACTGGCAGTGAAGTTAATTGTAATCAGGGCACTGATGATCAGTGCCCTGATTACATCCCTAGCTGTCCCCTGTGAGGAGATGCCTTGGATCGGCTCTCCTCTCCTCACACTCTGTCAGTGTGAGGCGAGGAGCGCTGATCACCGGCATCTCCGTGTTTACATGTGACCGGCTGTGATTTGACACAGCCGATCACATGGTTAAAGAGCCGCGGCTCTTTACTCAGATCGGGGTCACGCTATGTCCTAGCAACACGGGGCGGCCGCGATCACCACGCTGCATGCCCACGGGGGCGCGCGAGAGCGGTGGTTCTGGGACGTCATATGACATCCACCCAGAACAAGAGCCGCACCGCCCAGCCATCATTTGACAGCCAGCGGGCGGGAAATGGTTAAAGCCCTAAATTATGGGTTCCCTTATCTTTACAATTTTGGCCTTTTAGTCCCCTTGCAGTTGGATTTAGGTGTGAAAGTTATGCTCTGCTATCTGTGTTCCTAATATCCCCTCTTAATTGATTAATTGCCAGATTCTATCCACACCCAGCACACAGTATAAAAACAAGGCCTTCTTTACGGGGGAACACATACAGGGGGCTGCACATACGGGGGTTCTTCCAAAGAAGTGGGGTTCTTTAAATAAGTGGCACTTCTGCTCTTGCACTTCAGCGATTTGCACAAAGCAAACTACAACAGACTGCAGATGACCTCTCACCTTCCTCTCTGAAACATGCACTCTTTACCTCTCCTCCTTTTCATAATTGCTGCCTTTCTCCTCAAACTCTCTTTTCTTCACCCCTCTGCTCCACCCCACAATCTGCACATATCACCCTCACTTCTCCCCTCCCCCTATTACCGCACTCATCACCTCTTTCTAACTCTAAGCCCACTTGCTAATAAACCCCCCCAGGATACTGAAGCATGTCCCCTCATACAAATCATATTGTCATATTACCTCCCTTACTCTTCTGCTTCTCCTAACCGCTGGAGATATTTCCCCAAACCCTGGGCCTCCCTTATTTAACTGTGCCCAACACACCCATCACCATCACCCTACACCCTCTGGCAGTAGTCGCAATCTACAAAAATTTAGTCTCCATTCCTCTTCTTCCCAACGCCAGCCTCCCTCTCTCCTGCGCCCTCTGTAACGCCCGCTCTGTCTGCAACAAACTCACTGCTGTTCATGACCTCTTTGTCACTAATTCTTTTAATCTACTTGCTCTCACCGAAACCTGGCTCCACGAATATGACACCCCTTCTCCTGCTTCCCTATCTCAGGGTGGCCTTCACTGGACTCACTCCCCTAGGCCTAATGGACGCAAGGGAGGTGAAGTGGGATTCCTCCTATCCCCCCAATGCACCTTCCAGGTTATTCACTCTCCTCCCTCTTTTTCCCTCTCATCATTTGAAGCCCACTGTATACGTCTATTCTCTCCTACTTCCCTAAGAATTGCTGTGATCTACTGGCCCCCTGGACCATTATCAACTTTCCTTGATGAGTTTTCTGCCTGGCTACCCTACTTTCTCTCTTCGGAAATTCCCACAATCCTTCTTGGTGATTTCAACATCCCTGCTAATACAAACACTCCTGCTACTTCTAAACGTCTTAGTCTAACCTCTTCATTTTACCTAAAACAATGGGTACATGCTTCTACTCACTCTGATGGCAACACCCTTGACCTTGTATTCTCCTATGTACTCCATGCAACTTCTTAAACAATCCTTTTCCTCTCCCTGACCATCACCTTATTAGTTTCTCTCTCCCCCTGTCTTCCACCACCTTTCCCTCCAATCGCCTAGTCATCACCTGTAGAAATTTTCACAACTTCAACTCCTCTCTCCTCTATTCTGCTACTGACCACCTCTATGACAAAATCTCTCCCCTGTCCTGCCCCAACCAAGCCACATCCATCTTCAATAAATCCCTGTCCTCCACCCTGGACAAGCTTGCTCCCCTCACTACATGCAGAATCAGGCCTTGACCCCTACAACCCTGGCAAACAGATGACACTAAAATTCTCAAAAAATGTAGTCGCGCTCTTGAGCGTCTGTGGCACAAGACTAAGTCTCTCAAATACTTCAACCAATACAAATCTGCCCTCCAAAAATACTATTCTTTCCTCCACACTGCCAAGCAAACCTATTTTATAACTCTTATTAATACCTTCTCATCCAGTCCCCGTAAACTCTTCTCTACCTTCAACTCTCTACTTTGTCCTCCACTGCCTCCACCCACTGACTCACTCACTGCCCTGGAGATTGCTAATCGCTTCAAAAACAAGATTATTACAATCCGCGATGAAATGTCCACTCTACAGGTATCTCCCTCAGCTAAGACCCCATGTCAACAGGTACAACTGACACTCCCCCTATTCAAATCTGCTACTACAGACAAAGTTGCTAAACTCCTTTCTATCGCCCACCTAACCACCTGTCCCCTGGACCCTATTCCCTCTCATATGCTACGGTCGCCCTCTGACTCCATCCTACACTCTGTAACCCACATCTTCAATCTCTCCCTCACCTCGGGCATCTTCCCCAATGCTCTAAAACATGCACTTGTCACCCCCATACTTAAAAAGCCGTCCTTGGACCCTTCCAATCTTAACAACCTATGCCCTATCTCCTTGCTCCCCTTTTCCTCTAAACTCCTTGAATGCCTGGTTTACAACCAACTGAGTGACCACCTCATAAAAAAACAACCTTCTTGATCCCCTTCAATCTGGATTTCGCCCTCAACACTCCACAGAAACTGCTCTTTTAAAACTCACAAATGACCTACTAACTGCAAAAACCAATGGACACTATTCTGTACTCCTACTTCTGGATCTTTCAGCTGCCTTTGACACGGCTGACCACCCCCTCCTCCTCAAAAAACTTTACTCCCTCGATCTCCGTGACTGTGCTCTTCAGTGGCTTTCATCCTACCTATCCCAATGCACCTTCAGTGTCACTTACAATTCTACTTCCTCCACTCCTCTTCCCTTCTCTGTCGGGGTCCCCCAAGGTTCTGTTCTTGGACCTCTTTTATTTTCAATCTACAACTCTTCCCTGGGTCAGCTGATAGCCTCTCACGGCTTTCAATATCATTTCTACTCTGACGACACACAAATCTATCTCTCCACCCCTCAACTCACTCCATCAGTCTCCTCACGCATCACTAACTTACTAACCGACATATCTGTATGGATGTCACACCATTTCCTCAAACTCAACTTGTCCAAAACCAAGCTTATAATATTTCCTCCCCCACGTGCCTCTTCTCCTGACTTGTCTGTCAAGAGCAATGGCACAACCATCCACCCGTCCCCACATGTCAGGGTACTAGGTGTTGTCCTGGATTCTGAACTCTCTTTTCGGCCCCACATCCAATCACTTTCCAAAGCTTGCCGCCTCAACTTCCGCAACATCTCTAAACTACGTCCCTTTCTAACCAATGAAACCACAAAGCTCCTGATTCACTCCCTGGTTATCTCTCGCCTCGACTACTGCAACTCCCTCCTCATTGGCTTACCTTTAAATAGACTACCCCCCCTTCAGTCCTTCATGAATGCTGCTGCCAGACTCATCCACCTTACAAACCGCTCAGTGTCTGCTACCCCTCTCTGCCAATCCCTTCATTGACTGCCACTCGTCCAACGAATTAAATTCAAAATACTAACAACAAGTTACAAAGCCATCCACAACTCTGCCCCCAGCTACATCACTAGCCTAGTCTCGAAATACCAACCTAATCGCCCTCTCCGTTCCTCCCAGGACCTCCTGCTCTCTAGCTCCCTCATCACCTCCTCCCATATCCGCCTCCAGGACTTCTCCCGAGCCTCGCCCATCCTCTGGAATTCCCTACCCCAATCTGTCAGGCTGTCTCTAAATTTATCCAGTTTTAGGCGATCCCTGAAAACATTCCTCTTCAGAGAAGCCTATCCTGCCTCCATCTAACAACTGCACTATTTTCTCCATTAGCTCATCCCCCACAGCTATTACCCTTTTGTATAACTTGACCCTCCCTCCTAGATTGTAAACTCTAACAAGCAGGGCCTTCTGATTCCTCCTGTATTGAATTGTATTGTACTTGTACTGTCCTCCCTAATGTTGTAAAGCGCTGCGTAAACTGTTGGCGCTATATAAATCCTGTAAATCCTGTATAATAATAATAATAATAATAAAAAAGCCCAATTCCACCTAATACTATCTTCTAAATGCCCCCCTAAAATAGCACGTAAATTATTTCTCTTTACATATTTATGAATGAATATTAACTTTTGCTCTGGAGTTCCCCTTAAATTTCATCAAAGTTCTCAGCTTGGGAATGGAATGCAGCAAAATAAATGAGATATTGATGGACTCAGCAGTAACAGTCGCTTAAATATTAATCATCTTGGGCTAAACTTGACATACCAACTGGTAGAGCAAATCCCAAAATACCATAATTGTATTTTTTGACAGCTGGTAGAGCAGTTCAACCCTTGCCATCTACCTTAGGTAGGTGCTAATGTAGGTTTTTTTGTGTAAGCTGCCAGCGCAGGTAAATTTAAGCAGGCCTATGCTGTGAGCTAGGCCTGTTTGTTTTGATCTGGGGGCAGGGGAGTGGTTTAGTAAAGCCGTAGGTGACTGACATGTACTTCAGCTCTGTTTCCAGGGAGAATGTTCTGGAAAAGGGGCAGGGCAGAGAGTTGGAGTGATATGGGGTACATGTGAGGAGCTCTGACCAATCCCCAACTAGGATTGGAAGGGGGCAGGCCTCCTACATATACCCATGGTCAGACTGCTGGGGGAGGAGTTGTCAGCTGGGTGAACTGGATGATGGAGTGTTAGACTGTCGTGTCTGAGGCAACCCCCTTTCTGGGGGGGTGTACCTCAGATGGGGAGCTCGGGAGCTGGGAGGGAGCCTCTTCTTACATGGAGAGGTGTCCTGGAACAGGAGCTGGAGGAGACAGTTTGTACGCATTCAGTAAAGTCATTCAGGAAGGATCCAGGGCAGGTGTCAGTGAGTGGAAAGCACAGTGGAAAGCTCTGGAAGAGGCATTCCAGGGGAGCTGGATGTCGAGCCAGAGGGACAGATTGAGGGAGTTTGTGTCAAGTCGCTGCAGCCAAGAGGGTGGGCAGAATTTGCAAGTCGGACTTGCTGGGATCAGTAGTCCATCTACATTTATTCTTCTCAAGTAACTCGGTTGCTACCGCTAAGGGGCATCAAGTGAAGACACTGGGACTTATTCAGAGTGAGGCCTAGTTATGTTATGATGGTGTGACAGGATTACTAAAATTGGACAGTGAAGTAGCATGATGGAGGAAGTGAGCTGGGAGAAGTGTTCTGAGGTAAAAGTCTGTCAAGTTTAGGGTCAGCCATCTTATTCTGCTGAGAAGTGTGACGCAGCATACCTCCCAACCGTCCCAGATTGCCTGTGAAAGTCTCGCCTTGGGAGGTCTGTCCCGCGTCCTATGCAGCTTTATTCCGGGACAATACAATGTCCCGGAATTGCCTCCTGGGCCAATCCGATGCCCCCTAAAAATGCTGTCCCTCACTGCCCGGTGTACTGCTGGCCGAGACCCGCGGCGCTTTATTATTAACCCTCAGGCGCTGCTGGGTTTACTGCCCAAACAACTGGTTGCTAGACACGGCCCACCTGGCGTCTAGCAACCAGTGACGTCATGATGAGGAGGAGAGCAAGGCCCCAGCATTCACAGCAAGCCGTAGTAGAATCTCCCCCTTGTGCCTAAACTACGCCCGACTCCTCCTCCCGACTTTGGGTCTTGCCTGATGTCTGTTCCTGCTCTGGAAAAAGGGAAGGAGAAATGTTCCCTGCCCCAAGGATGCTCATGGTCACTCTGCTCCCTCCCATATACTGCCCCCCTCCAGTCATGCTGCTGTACAGTCCCCCCATACTGCCCTCCACTACCCCCCTCCCATCATACTGCCCTCCACTATCCCCCCTACCATTATACTGCCCTCCACTACCCCCCTCCCATCATACTGCCCTCCACTACCCCCCCCTGCCATTATACTGACCTCCACTACCCCCCTCCCATCATACTGCCCTCCACTACCCCATCATACTGCCCTCCACTACACCCCCATCATACTGCCCTCCACTACCCCTCCATCATACTGCCCTCCACTACCCCCCCATCATACTGCCCTCCAATAGCATCCCTCCCATCATACTGCCCTCCACTACCCCCCTCACATCATACTGCCCTCGACTACCCCCCTAACATCATACTGCCCTCCACTGCCACCCCTCCCATCATACTGCCCTCCACTACCCCCCTCCCATCATACTGACCTCCACTAACCCCTTCCCATCATACTGCCCTCCACTACCCCCATCATACTGCTCTCCACTACCCTCCTCACATCATACTGCTCTCCACTATCCCCCCTCCCATCACACTGCCCTCCAATACCCCCCTCCTATCATACTGCCCTCCACTACACTCCCTCCCATCATACTGCCCTCCACTACCCCCCTCCCATCATACTGCCCTCCACTAGCCCCCCTGCCATCATACTGCCCTCCACTACCCACCTCCCATCATACTGCCCTCCACTACCCCATCATACTGACCTCCACTACACCCCCCATCATACTGCCTTCCACTACCTCCCCATCATACTGCCCTCCACTACCCCCCTCCCATCATACTGCCCTCCAATACCATCCCTCCCATCATACTGCCCTTCACTACCCCCCTCACATCATACTGCCCTCCACTACCCCCCTCACATCATACTGCCCTCGACTACCCCCTCACATCATACTGCCCTCCACTGCCACCCCTCCCATCATACTGCCCTCCACTACCCCCCTCCCTTCATACTGACCTCCACTAACCCCCCTCCCATCATACTGACCTCCACTACCCCCATCATACTGCTCTCCACTACCCTCCTCACATCATACTGCTCTCCACTATCCCCCCTCCCATCACACTGCCCTCCTGTTGCCCAGGGGCCCCATGAGTTGTCAATCTGCCCCTGCCCATGTCCCTTTTCCCCTACCAAGTTAAATCCCCTAATAAAAACAACAAAAACAAGCAAGAGACTGTTCATTGACTGAGAAGTGTGTCTAATGGAGGTCTGGCAGCAGGGTGAAATGTGTGGATGCTGCAACATGTAGCAACCCCGCGGGGCCATTGCTACATAAAATAAATGTAGTTCCTCAACTAGTAGCGATTAGTCATATTCAACTGGACTTGTT
Source organism: Lithobates clamitans (assembly GCA_037952925.1). NCBI lineage: Eukaryota > Metazoa > Chordata > Amphibia > Anura > Ranidae > Lithobates > Lithobates clamitans. The sequence continues at coordinate 1,666,435 of JBBGZY010000480.1, read as the reverse complement.
CTGCAATGCTGAAGACATTTTGTAGCTTACCAAACCACTTCTTTTTTTTAAATTCAGACCTGCTTATAGAAAGTAGAGGGCACCAAACATTAGAATGTATGCACATCTAGCTGGCAGTTACACGAGGGCAATCTTTTTGAAAAATAAAGGAAGTACCCGCAAAGAAGAAACTTGCCTCTCCTGCTGTCCAGTCAACAGACCCTGATCCAGTATAGAAAAACCACCAACTACAGTCTCTGCAGAAATGCACACTCTCAATCTCCTGTGCCACCTGCTGGGCTTATTGGCTCCTCCTGATGGCCTCCACATCACTACATACACAGTAGTGTAGTGTAGAGCACCTCCTTACATTTTGGGTGTCAATTAATAACAAAAAAAGTATAGCTATTCATCTAGCTAATTTGTATGTACACTCATTCTGTGTGAATTGGGCAAAAACAAATGTTGTTTAGCAGTGGCGGCCCATCCATTAGGGGCGCCCGAGCGCCGCCCCCTCTCTCCACTCTACCCCCTATATGCAATGGATAGATTCATGCATAGCATAAATCTATCCACGGCCGTTGCGGCCACCCCCTATCCATGTGTCCAGCCCCTTTCAGGGCACTGGGCATATGAATTACAGCGGCCGGGTTTTTTTTTTCAAGCACCTGATTAGAGCCAGGGGCTCTAATAGGCTTCAAAATAGGGTCGGCTCGGGTCGCAGAGAATGTAAACGGAGCCCGCCCAGATGTGTTACAACAGCAAATGAATATTCGCTGTTGAAAGACTAATCCTCAATCCAGCCAATCAGAAGCGGGTATGAGACCCATTTTTCGATTGACCGAAAAGAGAAGACTCCCGACTGGCCACCTAGAAGGAGGGAGGAAATAGAAGCCGCCGCTGCCGTCGCCGTGATGAACCGTGGAGAACAGGAGAACAGGTGATGGGGTAAGTGCTACTGACCGCCACTGTTCTTTAGGCTATTTTCTTATCAGATTGGATGTTCTTTTATTATGACCAGTAGTAAAATAGCACATTGCACATAGCACATTGTGGCCACTAGACGGAGCTGAGGAGCATAGGAAATACATACGTGTTCATAGCAAGAGATGCAATGTAATAACTTTAGAAAACATTAGGGGGAGATTAGTAAATAAATGAAATCAATGGTCAAATTTATATTTACATTTCTATGTTACTTAGCACTATCTAGTTGTCAAATATGGTATTATCCAATTTTAAATCACTGAAAAACCTTCAGCCAGCACACAAACAAGCCTAATGCCACGTACACACGAGCAGATTTTTCGTCGGTAGTCCGCTCAAGCTTGCCTTGCATACACACGGTCACACAAAAGTTCTGGGAACTTTCGACCGTCAAGAACGCAGTGACGTACAACACTACGACGAGCCGAGAAAATGAAGTTCAATGCTTCGAATTGTTTCCGAGCATGCGTAAGAATTTTGCATGTCAGAATTTTTTCTGACCGAAAAATTGAGAACCTGTTCTCGATCTTTTGCTGGCTGGAATTCTGTCAGCAAAAGACCGATGGAGCATACACACAGTCGCATTTTCCGACCAAAAGCTCTTATCGGTCTTTTCCTGGCCGAATTTCCGATTGTGTGTATGGGGCATAACATTGTTTTTGCCCCATGTGCACGAAACAAAGGCACATAAACTTTTAGTGGATGAACTAATATGCACATTTTTTCATAAATACACCTCTTAAAGTAGTATTAAAGGCTAAGTTCACCTTTTTTTTCTAAAATCCGGCTCGGCTATGTACAAATAAACTATTAATGTACCTCGGTTGCAGAAAAATAAAAGCTTTTTTTGATTTTGAGAATAAGGCCTTACCTCAGCCCTTGCTGTATTTCTTATGCCCTGTACACACGGTCGGATTTTCCGATAGAAAATATGTGATAGGACCTTGTTGTCGGAAATTCCGACCGTGTGTAGGCTCCATCATACATTTTCCATCGGCTTTTCCGACACACAAAGTTTGAGAGCAGGCTATAAAATTTTCCGACAACAAAATCCGTTGTCGGAAATTCCGATCGTGTGTACACAAATCCGACGGACAAAGTGCCACGCATGCTCAGAATAAATAAAGAGATGAAAGCTATTGGCCACTGCCCCGTTTATAGTCCCGACGTACGTGTTTTACGTCACCACGTTCAGAATGATCGGATTTTCCAACAACTTTGTGTGACAGTGTGCATGCAAGACAAGTTTGAGCCAACATCCGTCAGAAAATATCCTAGGATTTTGTTGTCGGAATGTCCAAACAAAGTCCGACCGTGTGTACGGGGCATAAGAACGCTTCATAACGTGATGGCATAGGCGTGCGTAGCCTATTGCATTAGGGTGTGCACCCCAAAACTCAAACACACATGCGTGTGTAGAATTTTATATATATATATATATATATATATATATATATATACTGCATATACACACACACACACACAAATACTTACATATATGTACATAAAACCACCCATTTATGTGCCTGCCTGACCCCAAGTGCCTTTGTTTGCCTTTTTATTAAAAAATAATAAATGCATAGATGTTTGCTAGGGCAGTTATTCTTTTTTAAAACTGGAGACTGCAAAGTATTGCGCCCGCAATCAGCAGAGTGCGGGTGAAGCGTCAGGCTCCTGCAGACACTGCCTACAGTTCTGTTGCCCATACCTTTGTATGGCTGTCATTGCAGAGCTTTAGGCAGTGTGAATGAACTACAGGTGTGCTGATCAGTGTGCCGGCTGCAGTGTTGGATTGAACTTGTAGTTTATACATTCTCAGATTCCTATGACTTAGCCTAGGTTCACACTGGGCCGCGGGAGTGCATGATTTCACTCCCACCTGTCAGTCCCGATTTCGGCCGCGATTTTAGAGACATCTGTGCAGGTTTCTGCATGGATGTCAATGTAAATCGTGGGCTGAAATCGTAAGAAGTAGTCATCATACCATACAGGGTTAATGTCCCTCTGGTATGTGATGATGTCATGGTTTTGGGGTGAAGGAAGAAACATTAGAATCAGGTAAGTGAAAGAGGATATCCCCCCTCCCCCACACACTACAAGACTTTTTTACTGTCCTGGATTTGGATCTGAAGTTTGCATGCTTCATCTCTGACAGCAGACGGCGGAGTGATATTCAGCTGACAGGGATGCTGTAGCCGGAACTACAGAGTCAGCATCGGAAAATGCGGCTGACTAACTGATTACTCCGCGGCCAGTGGCTGAAGTTCCCACAGGAGTTTTACACATCCATAACAAATAGTCCCACTTGCAGCAGTTTCAATTAGAAAAAAAAGAGTTCTCACACATTTTGGCAGCAAAAAAGTCCTGGGGTGTGTTGGATGTGCCTGGGCATTAGGGTGTGCCCAGGCACACCCGGCACACCCCGTGCGCATGCCTATGCGTGCTGGTATGTAGATTTGAGACAGAGAAACCAGTAAGCTACAGACCGGAGTTTACCAGCTGACCTCATTAGCACTCACCCATCAAGTATGTTTGTACAGCATCCCTGGCATCTCTCCACGCATGCATTTGCCTGACTTCCCCAGAGTCTCTCCAGACAAGCTCAGGCCACATGATAAACTCTCTGGGGTTACATGGAGCCCACAGGACACCCCTGATGTAGTGCAAGGGCCTGCCTGATTAGATACAGAGTGAATGGATAGATGGTGTGTCTTCCTATTATATAGTTTTAGTAAATCTAAAGGAGATTTTACAGAGATTGTACAATCAGATTGTATAGTGTATGGCCACATTTATACACCTAAACGTATCTAGTTACGCTTTCAGTGTCATTCATTGTTAACGGCACACCAACACTGACAAACACAGTAAAATGCACAGTAAAAAACTTGCAACTTGCACCACACCAAAATGATAACTGTTGCCAGCTCCAGAGCTCCACTAAATTTCTGGGTAGAGAAGCGAGCACATCTAGCATGTTAGCAGGGTACTAGTTTTTTGCACAGTTCAGGCTTATGCTACTGCTCATTGAGCTGCCTGCAGAGGGAACCCATAGGAGCAGGGAAGTGGCTTGCCACTAGACATGTGAAATTAGTTTTATTAATGAATTTCGACAAATTAGTTTATTCCAAAATTTGCGAATTTTCAGATTTCCGAAATTTTGAATTTCCAAGTTTTCTAATTTCAAATTTTTGAATTTCCGAAAATTCGAAATTTGTAAATTCGAAGTTTCGGAAATTAGAAAATTGGAAAGTCATAAATTCGAAGTTTTGGAAATTCGGAAATGCGAAAATTCGTAAAAATTTGAAAATCTGAAAATAAGAACGAAAATATGAAAATTCGAAAACCCGTAAGTCTGAAATAATAACTAACTAATAATAACTTAACTATTAATAACTATTAAATTATAGGTATTGGAATTTCCTTTCAAACTTGACTGTTAGTGAACGTAACGAATGTGAATTTATCCGAAGTTATAAATTATCCAAAATATAGAATGCCGCATCTAAACAAATGGAACGTAGCAAATTAATAATAATATTAATTATTATTGAGGACATCAGCTACTAGACGAAACGTACGTCGGGAAGGTGACGCTCTGAGGTCATCGCCTCTCACTAGGACGGGCGCTCGCCAGCCGGCCGGCGATTTCTGCTCTCTTTTCACTGCAAAATTGTAAGTGTTTTACCTTATTTAAACAAATTTTATCTATGGAGTCACACTATGGATACCTCTTTTTTATTCCTATGTTTGTAATTCGGGGATTGGTACTTCCCTAATCTGCCTGTGGCCACGCCGCCAGAGGGATGCTCTGATGCTGGTTGGATATCCAGATCTTCACTTCACCCAGTCTACCTGCTGCCTGTTACAGTACACAGAGTGACGCTTCAGATCCATGTCCATCTGGCCTCCGGTTTATTCGACTAGCTTATTTAAGCTTGCTATTTGGTAAGCGTGCACTACAGGTGGTGGAGGATCACTATGATGGGTGTTTCCCTACTTTCCCCCTTTGCACACCGATCCCTATGAACAGCGATCAAGGGCCTCTTCCCACTGCCTAGTGGACTGTCTGTCTATTTGATTTATGGACTTGGTGTTTTTATTTTGGTTTCACTATATGCTTTTTGGTATTGGTTTATATACATTTGATAACAGTTAGACACCAGTTTGAATTTTTTACAATTTCACCCAGTCAAGGATTTTATATTATTTGTCACATATGTTCACATATATGTTTTTAGGGTACAGCGCAGTTCCTTTTTCCTTTCTCTATATTAATGTGGATATCGCACATTTGAGCTGCAGCTTAGTAGTATTAACACTCTTTTGAGCACGGTGTTTTTTCCATTGTTATAATAATAATAAATAACAATAATAATAATACAAACTTTTTATTATTATTATTTATTATTAATTTGTTCTGTTCCGATTGTTTAGATGCGGCATTCGTTATTTCGGATAATTCCAAAGTTCAGATAAATTTGTATTTGTTACGTTCACTAACAGCCAGATTTGAAAGGAAATTCCATTACCTATAATTTAATAGATAGTTATTATTAGTTATTATTTTGATTTTTCAGTTTTTCATTCTTTTGAATGTTACAGATTTTCTTTCTTATTTTTGAATTTTCCAAATTTCCGAATTTTCAGATTTTCGAATATTCTAATTCCGAATTTCCGAAAATTTGAAAATTCGGAATTTGAAAATCCGAAAATTCGAAAATCTGAATATTCGAAAATCCGAAGATTCGGAATTTCGGAAATTCGAAAATTCAGAAATTCGAAAATTCGGATTTTCGAATGTTCTCATTTTCAAATTTCCGATTTTCAAATTTTTGAATTTCCAAATTTTTGAATTTTTGAATTTCCGAAAAAAACAAAAAATGAACACAATTTTTGGCAGTGCACATGTCTGCTTGCCACCATAGGCTTGTCATACTATTAACTGTGTTGGCTCATGCAGTTGGCTGAAGTCCTAGATGGGAACGCACCCTGAGATCCAGCAAGAGGATGGATTCACCTTAAAGCTGGCTATACACTAGTAGAATTTCAATGGAAAAATTTCCATTTTAAGATTGTTTGTTCAATTTTCTAATCATTAGTGGGGTTTAATCAACGTTTATTTTCAACCACAGTAATGACAAAATATAAGCAGTATGGAAACTTTTTCTCTAACAACTGAATTTTCGTTCGGGAAAGTCCATTCACTCCCAAATATAATGGTAAAAGCAAATATTTTTAAAAGAGAGGCCCGAAGCAAAAATAAAATGGGCGAAGGGCAGGCAAGACTAGGCCAGCAGGGTAGTACAGCAGTCAGTAGGTTAATGGTAAAGTGGTCAGGGGTCGGTAAGGGCCTATAGGCATTGATTGGTGTAGGTAATGCTAGGGAGGGGCAAAGACTGTGGGGAGGTGGGGTTATAAAGTCTGAGGGGCACTTCGAGGCAGACGGACGACAAAGAAGCTTCCCATCCTCCCGCCCCTGTGGATGTTGGACTTGTTGGGTGGTTGTAGTATTATGGCAGTTGGGGTCCTTGGAGGTGTCCAAATTTTGCTGCGTAAGATCAGAGTAAGGATCCGTCTATGGTATGGCATCCTATGGTTAATCCCAGTTAACAGTGGTTTAACGGGATTTGTGAAGATGGAGGTGTCTGTGGGAGATTTTATATTGTCCTTGAGTAGGTGTTCTGCGGCTAAGGGCCTTCAAGTGGTTCCGCAGATACAAATTTTGTGTTGGTTTCAGTAGTGCTTCCAAGGATCGGTAACCTGGGTGTCATTATTGTTATTGTTCTATATTTCTGTTCTAAGGAATGTTGATATGTTTATTGTTAATAAATGGCCGCTATGGCCCATTTTACTCCAAAAGTGTGTGAGTCGTATCATTTTAGTGATCAGTGGAAAGTGGGGGTTCACTGGGCTGTAGAGGTCTACAGAAGCACATCCAGTACTACCTCTGGTATGCCTTATGCCGCGTACACACTAGCGGACTTTACGGCAGACTTGGTCCGGAGGACCGGAGTCCGTCAGATAATTCGATCGTGTGTGGGCTCCAGCGGACTTTTTTTCCCAAAAGTTTGACGGACCTAGAAATTAAATATGTTTCAAATCTTTCCGACGGACTCGAGTCCGGTCGAAAAGTCCGCTCGTCTGTATGCTAGTCCGACGGACAAAAACCGACGCTAGGGCAGCTATTGGCTACTGGCTATCAACTTCCTTGTTTTAGTCCGGTGTACGTCATCACGTACGAATCCGTCGGACTTTGGTTAATCGCGTGTAGGCAAGTCCATTCATTCGGAAAGTCTGTCGAAAAGTCCGCCAGACCTAGTCCGTCGAAAAGTCCGCCCGTGTGTACGCGGCATTAGTCAAGTATTTTCAAACAACATTTAGTCAAGCCATCAAAGGTACTCATGAGAATTTTCATACAAATGTTTGTATGAACATTTGTTCAAAAATGTACTAGTCAATGACCATCTTAAAGTGGAGTTCCACTCAAAAGTGGAACTTCCACTAATCCGTCTCCTCCCCCCCTCCGGTGCCACATTTGGCACCTTTCAGGGGGAACGGGGACCTGTTTTTGACAGGTTACTGTCCCCACTTCTGGGAGACGGAGCCATGGCAACGTCCCTAGGAAGTTTGGCCCTCTCCTCCTTCCTCCACCGCCAGACCAATTAGAAAGTGCAGCGCGCTTTGCGCATGCACAGTAAGGAAGCGGCTGTGAATTCCAACGGCTTCACTTCCGGGTTCCCTTTACCAGGAATGGAAGCGGCTACACCCGACAGCTGATCCAAAGATCGGCTGGGGTGCCAACATCGCAGGCTCCCTGCACAGGTGAGTGTCCATTGTAATGGTGAGAGTCCCTGTCCCTATCAAAAGGAGGTTAAAGTGGACACAGAGTCTGCATATGGGGTGAGTGCAGTGCTACAGAGCATAGTGTTAAAAGGGAGAAAGCTGTGTTGGCAGTTTTCTCCAGGTTTTGCTGTGTTCCAATGGGGCTCTGTAGTTTGGAGATCCCGCAGAGACTTGGGTGGGATGGGATCTCTAACCCTGTGTCCATGTCTTATGGAGAGCCAGCAGGTTGTGTGCCCAGGTGCACACAGCCCATATAACGAGGGGCTAGTGAGAGCAGAGTGGGGAGTAAGGTGGAGTGTGTACAGCTTGTTGCTACTGCTGTGTGAAGACAGACTTGTGTCTGGAGAGCGGTCTGCCCTGTGGGAGTCTGCAGCCTATGTAAAAGGGATTCTTTGCCCAGGGACTGGGAAAGGCTGGCCAGCCTTGAGAGCCAGGGAGACTGAGGAAGCCAGTGAGTCCAGGGGGCTGTAAAGAATTGCCAAATCTGTTGAGAGCAAGCAGAGGAACTGCTGACAAGAGAGCCAGGTGGCTTGGTATGTTGTCCTTATTGATGAAGTGAAACCCCTGCGTGGGAATCCTGAATGGACCTTTTTGCTTTTGTTTTTCGGTTTAATAAACGTGGGCTACCAGGCCCTTAACTATAATGCCTGTCTGATGTGGACTCACTGCACTAAAAATGCAGCTAAATACCCCAAACATTACAAGTGGTGGAGAATGCGGGCCAACAGACGGTGAAGTCCGGGTCTCTGCGCCAGTAGTGAGTCATTTCAGGAATTGCTGCTAGCTGTGTGTGGCAGCCAGGCAAACTGCATTGCGCAGAAGTTATATTGATGAACTGTGTTGCATACAGGCGTTTTACCTGTGGAAGTGAGCTCAGCGTGGCCTGAGAAGATGTCTCCACCTAGGAGGGCCAGTCCAGAAGGCCAAGTGATGTGCGATACAGTGAATGAATGGTTCAAGCGGAATCGCAAAGAGTGGGCCGCAGTGCAAGGGGCTGAGATTGTGGCCTCTGACTATGTGCAACCCATGCTACCTACAGAGGAGGTTGGGGACTTCCTGAAAAAATTTGAAAAAGTTGCTGTAAGGAGAAAATGGCCTAGGGATCGGTGGCCAAAATTGTTACAACCCTTGTTACGGATAGAGTTCCGGTCGGTTTACCATTTGATGGATTGGGACCAGGATGACTACTGCAAGTTTAAAGAGGAAATTCTTCTTAGAGGAGTGTTCCAGCGTATCATGGGCCGCCAGCAATGCTCCAGGATGGGAGAGGTGTCACCGGAAGACCAAGATTTTGGAAATGCAGAGAAACGCAAAGTTTTGTGTCATGGCCGCTTAGGGAAAGTGGTGAGCTCAGAAAGGAGGGTGCAACAGTCTACATCCTGCATGAGGTATAGCCAACCGGTTTTGGAGTGCAAGTCTGCTGTTACCCCTAGCAACAGGAATCTTGTGTTGCCTACAGGGGGCATCAGTGGGTCTAGAAAGACTGCAGTGTTGCTCCGTGACCACATGGGGGCGTCAGCCTGTGGAGACACCACAGATGAAAGACATCGCACTCAAGTGAAGGCTATGACACCAGCTGCAGGAACTGGTAAGACTGTTTCAGTTTATGATGCTGAACCCAGTGAAGTGGGAGTATGTCCAGTGGGGAGATCCGCAGTACAAATGGACATAGACTTGCTGCAGTGTGCTACCCAGAGCAGTGGGGAGGCGCAGCGTAAAGCCCAACTAGCTGCAGGGCTAAAGACTGGAAAGGACATGGGGACTCTGCAAGTGCCTGCTATAATCCAGCAGATGGCTGGGAAAATTGAGTTAGGGGTGACCAAAACAGTGCTGGTGCCATGTTCCCTAGTTACAGGTGCTGCAGGGTTGCCCAGGGAAACTTCCAAGGAGCTCGCAGTGACGGAGCAGAGAGTTTCCCAGGTCAGCTATGGAGCTGCCCAAATAGGTAAGAGTGCCCCTTTACAGAGAGCAGGCGCTGTGAAGAGTCACTCAGAGGTTATGGTGGCTCATAGACAACCCATAAAAACGGCAGTTGTGTCTACATGCAATGAAAATGCTAATGATTGTTTTGACAAAAGTGTTACTATGGGTAAAAGTGATGTGGATTGTAATGGCATTGAAACATGTATTTCTGGTAATGTCATATCTGAGAGTGAGGTTGGTAATGTGTTCACTACCAATGATGAGAGTAGATCTCACGTGACAGGCAAAGGCATAGGATTGTCCATGGAGGTCTCAGGGGGTCTTCGTGTGATGAAGCCAGAGTCTGTCCAGGATGGTTCTGGTCCTACTCTGGTGGAACAAGGTTGGACTGAGTCACACAATGAGTGTGTGTGGGCACAACCTGACAACCCTAAGTGTAGCCCAGTTGGCAAGGTGTTAATTCAGCCTGTAAAAGCTGAGAGTTCAAAGCTAGATGTGTTTGTAGCGCCACCAGAGCAATGTGGTCAAAATAAGGCATTGCACATTGCCTTGGTTGAGGATGCAATCTCTCAAGTTGATGTGAGTAAAAAAATATTGTCACAATGTGAGGTAGATAGAAGTGACAAGTGTGCTGTTTTGGCTAGTGAATCCCAGGTTCCTGTGGGGCCTTCTAGAGCAGTTGATGCAGCGCTGTGGAGCACTGGTGATGGAACCACAGGGGACTGGGATGATTGGTGTAAGGAAACACTTGCAGCGCTAGGCCAAGTGACAAAGAATTATGAAACAATGATGTGTAACAAAGGTGTGGACAGAATACCTGCTATGCCCATTGGAGGGGTCACAGAATGGCCGATGCTCATGGGTACATTAGCCCCTGTAAAGACTGAGGCCCTCCAGTCTGAAGGAACGGTTCTGGGCGCAGGCATGGCAGATGGGTTGTCCACAGCCCAGCAACTAAGTAATGGCAAATGTCAGGGTGACAATGTGACTATTGTTGACCTGCAGAGGCTCATTGTTGAGTTGGAGGGGAAGAGGAGACATGTGGCTGATAGTGCTCCAGGGGAGCAACAGGCAGTGATGGTGAGTACCTCCAAAGAGGTGGAGGTCTCTTCCAAGGTCTCAACCTCTCAGACTACAGTGGATGAGCCCCTCCATGTCTCGGAGGAGGGAAAGGTCCCTAAAGAGGTCACAAATTTAGACTTGGAATGTATTGAAATGACAGAAACTTTACTTGAAATGCTGGAGTTGGCAAAAACACACTCGCTGTACACTTGGGTGTCTCCATCGTGGTCGGACCAGGTGGTGCTGCGTAGTACCAATGGGTGGAGCCAGGTGATACAGGCGGTGCTGAAAAACCTTGCCCAAGAGTGGAATTTGTGGAACCAATGTTTATTAACCATTTGGCATAGGATCTCTCGATTCCCGGTGAGAGTACTTCCAGTTGTTGATTGGTATGGAGGTCACTCAGGGGAACTGTTGGAGATATCAGAGGTCTCTCCGCCTGGTGCAGTGACTGAGAACATCTTTGCTGGTGCGGTCCGAGGTGCGGCTGAGCAGTGGTCAGTAGAGGGCGCAGACACTGTCTCACCTGCTAGACCTCATGAAAAGGAAGGGCCCAGAATGGATGCGGCAGTAGTCGAGATGCTTTCTGTCACTGGCCAAGAGGTACAGGTTAAGGTACCCGGAGACACTGTGGGAGAAAGTGCTGAAGGTTGCTGTAGCAATGTAATGTGTACACCAGTTGGCATTATTGCAGTAAGGAATGATTTGTGCTTGGGTCTGTGTTTGTTAGGACAGCCACCCATGGAGTGTTGGACAGCAGGTGAAGTGGAGCTTGGTGATAGTTCCATGGAGCATAGTCGCTCACCTGTGTGTGGTCCCTCCTCAGGACAGGTCCTAACAAACTCTGAAAAAAGCACTGATTGTATCGGAAGTTGGAATCTCAAAATTGGTGACCTGATGATTGGTGCTGTTAATAATGACGTGGTTGCCGTAGACAACCAGAGAAAGGTATTAGAACCTGTAGTGAAGGTTAAAGCTGATGTCAGTGAGTTGAAAGAAAGGATCAGGGAAAGCAGAGTTTCCCCTAGAAAGATGAATAAGCCCAGGCACCCAAAAAGAAGAGGGAGAAGGCTGAGTATAGGGAAATGTAGGACCCTGTTAAGATCCAGGGTGGGACTACCTGGAAGCGCACCTGAAAAAAAGGTTGGGCCTACGTGGCGGACAGCCAGCACAGAGGTGTCCCAACCATGACGGGTGCTGGTGTTCCTCCCTCCGGATCGAAACAAAGGGGGGGGATATGTAATGGTGAGAGTCCCTGTCCCTATCAAAAGGAGGTTAAAGTGGACACAGAGTCTGCATATGGGGTGAGTGCAGTGCTACAGAGCATAGTGTTAAAAGGGAGAAAGCTGTGTTGGCAGTTTTCTCCAGGTTTTGCTGTGTTCCAATGGGGCTCTGTAGTTTGGAGATCCCGCAGAGACTTGGGTGGGATGGGATCTCTAACCCTGTGTCCATGTCTTATGGAGAGCCAGCAGGTTGTGTGCCCAGGTGCACACAGCCCATATAACGAGGGGCTAGTGAGAGCAGAGTGGGGAGTAAGGTGGAGTGTGTACAGCTTGTTGCTACTGCTGTGTGAAGACAGACTTGTGTCTGGAGAGCGGTCTGCCCTGTGGGAGTCTGCAGCCTATGTAAAAGGGATTCTTTGCCCAGGGACTGGGAAAGGCTGGCCAGCCTTGAGAGCCAGGGAGACTGAGGAAGCCAGTGAGTCCAGGGGGCTGTAAAGAATTGCCAAATCTGTTGAGAGCAAGCAGAGGAACTGCTGACAAGAGAGCCAGGTGGCTTGGTATGTTGTCCTTATTGATGAAGTGAAACCCCTGCGTGGGAATCCTGAATGGACCTTTTTGCTTTTGTTTTTCGGTTTAATAAACGTGGGCTACCAGGCCCTTAACTATAATGCCTGTCTGATGTGGACTCACTGCACTAAAAATGCATTTATCGCTTGAGCTAAATACCCCAAACATTACACCATATATTAAAAGTCAGCAGCTACAGTATTCATTTTTCATGGGTGGGGGAGGCTGGACCTCCTCTTTAAAGAAGGAACTGGTGGCGAGTCCTTTTTTCAAGATAGATTGCAAAGCAAACACAAGCCTAATACAAACATCAAAGAGCAAAGATGGTAAGTGTTGGGGTCTACAGCACCATGGGCTTTTAACATTTCAGGGTTTAGTATCAATTTCCAATGGTACCATTTTACTTTTGGTTCTTCCTCCAGACATTATCCATTCTTGAAGCTGCAAAGACAGCCCAGAGCTGCTCCGTTATGGTGAGGTTCCAGAACCCAGTCAGGTGGCTGATGTTTGGACTGTGTGGACATGTGATGTGACCTGCAGAAATGTCCTTTCATCTGAAGGCTGGTATACATAGGCTAAATATTGGTCGGTATCAGCTGGTTCAACAGAAACCGACCAACGTTTGGCCAGTGTGTACAGCAAACTCTCAGTCAGAAGCCTGCCTAGCGTCTGGCTTCTGCTGAGCTGCCATGCTGGAAAAGCAGCAGCTGATCGCCATCCGATCAGTGATGACAGCCCATGGCTGTGAGCACTGACCGGTGTGTTCTGGTGGGGGAGGGGTCCCCCAATAGCTCAGTGGGCAGATTGCTGTACTAACATTGCATAGTTAATACAGCAAACCCCTCGCAAGCTCTTCAGTTTTTTTCCGTTCAGAGCGCTGGGTTGAATTAAAAAGAAAACTGCCTGTGTGTACCAGGCATGAGTTTTAAAAGGATGTCTGTAATTAGAAACTGATATCTAGCAAATTCCGGTCTAATTCTGATCTAATAAAGAACTGAGATATTCATGCTCATAAAGTACCTTAACAATGATCCTAGCCAATGATCACTGTCTGTAGACATCCTGAAACTGCGTAACTCTTGGCTTAGAACCCAGATATGAAAAAATAGCTTATAACATTCTACCCTTTTATATTATTTGTGACCTAGAAGGAAATCAGCAGATTGAAACTGATCATGCTGAGGTGGCCTAGATACTTTGGTAAACATGGGGTTAAGGTAATTGAAAGCATGCGCAGACATACCATACACAGTGAGATTGTAGGTTTTCTGATCTTTACTTTTGTCAGTAAAAGTTATAGTTCCAGCATACAATCCACTGTCCTCCAGTCTTAGCTCTCCAATCCTCAGTGATCTTCCATTGTCCAGGATCTCCAGCCTTCCTTCAAATTTATCCAGAATTACAGTAAGCTGATTATTTATATAAGATGCCATTATGTGGTTTTGGAAGTTCCAGTAGACATGTTGTATAGAATGTGATGAATCCACAGATGGTGACAAAAGGATGGACTGGTTTAAAAGGCCATTCACTCTGATAGGGACAACTTCTCCTGTAAAGACAAAAGAGTTAGAGGTTTAAAGGTGAGCATTTTATCCTTGACCTTAGGTGGCAGATACTAACAGTATCACCCTACTACTAATAATAACTGGAAATTTTAAATGAAGAATCCAACCATAACTAATACATGTAAGAACCTTTACTGTATAAGATTTATATTGCTGCCTGTGACCATTTTTGGGATCTCCCCTCATTTCCTGTCCTTGAAACAAAACAGGAAGTAAAAAGAAATCTTCTCAATGTGCAAGTAAATTCCAAGTGTCCCCATTGGTAGATACCCCAGCTATTTCTGTGACAACAGTAAAATATTGTATTTACCATTACTTTCTATTCTGGTGACCACTAATAATGGAAGTGAGGGGATATGTGGCTGACATTCCACAGGAAGTGGCAGGAGAACGGAATAGTTTATTAGGCCACACAGAGGGACCTTTTTCCACCTGTACACAAGTTGGTAATAAAAATGTCAGTTCTGTAAACTATGGAGGGGGTGGTGGAGGGAAGCTGTCTGTTTTGTCACAGCAGAGACTTCTGTTCTCTTCCTATTCCATCGGACACGAAAGTCCATGTCCATGAAAGTGTTCGATGTATCCACCCAAAAATGTGTCAAAAGTGTTCGATGTGTCCACCATAATGTCGCATTATAAGGATATGAAATTTCATTTGATGCCTACGTTCTCCTATTTCCTGTCTTTTTCTGTTCTGTCTTTCACTCCTCAAATACAAAGGAGTTTGCATTTCCTCCCAGAGAGGAAATTCAAGGAAGGAAATACCAGACAAAAAGCCTTATATGCCCTTAACCACTTGCCGACCAGCCGCCGTCATTATACTGCGGCAGTTCGGCACGATCCCGCGAACCGTCGTAGCTGTACATCGGTCCCTTTAAGCGGGATAGCAGGCACATGCGGGCGCCCCCCTGCACAGCGGGGGGTGCCGATTCTCGTGACCAGCAGTCGTGATGACCGCCGGCCATGAATGATCACGGGCACAAGAGGCAGAACAGGGACGTGTGTGTGTAAACACACACATCCCAGTTCTGTGAGGAGTGGAGAAAGAGATCGTGAGTTCCTACGAGCTGGGAACCATGATCTCTCATCTCCTATAGTCAGTCCCATCCCTCACAGTTAGAACACACACATAGGCAACACAGTTAACCCCTTGATCGCCCCTAGTGTTAACCCCTTCCCTGCCAGTGACATTTATACAGTAATCAGTGCATATTTATAGCACTGATCACTGTTTAATTCAATCGACCCAAAAATGTGTCAAAAGTGTTCGATGTGCCCACCATAATGTCACAGTCTTGATAAAAATCGCAGATCGCCGCCATTACTAGTAAAAAAATAAATAAATAAATAAAAATGCCATAAATCTATCCCCTATTTTGTAGATGCTATAACTTTTGCGCAAACCAATCAATATACACTTATTGTGATTTTTATTACCAAAAATATGTAGAAGAATACATATCGGCCTAAACTGAGGAAAAAAATAGCTTTTTGTAAAAAAAATTGGGGCTATTTATTACAGCAAAAAGTACATAGCGCAAAAAAGTTTATAGCACAAAAAATAAAAACCGCAGAGATGATCAAATACCACCAAAAGAAAGCTCTATTTGTGGGAAAAAAAGAATGTCAATTTTGTGTGGGTACAGGGTCGCATGACCGCGCAATTTTCAGTTAAAGCGACGCAGTGCCGTATCGCAAAAAATGGCCTGGTTAATTGAGCAGCCAAATCTTCCGGGCTGAAGTGGTTAAAAAAATGTAAAAATGATTTAGTCTAGGTTCATACATATAGGGATCTTGCAACAGGGGTAAATCCTGTACCGACCTAGGGCATTACCACTGATAGCGTTTATTAAAAAAAGGTAAAATAGCAAATGGTTACTCACAAACGAGCATGAATGACAGGCATGAATATTAGCTGCAGGTACGCAGCAACAGACATCAGAAAGAAACCAGGACCGGACATCAGGTGGATACGGCAATGGCTGACGCGTTTCGGGGGAGAACCCCTTTCCTCAGAGCCTAAGCGGGTGGTGACTCCTTTTTTTCTTCTTGTAGCCTATGAATACCCAATATTCTGAAGAGGGCTGCAAGACGGCAGATACCACTGAAGCATTCTGGCCTTACCACACATTGAGAATTTAGATTCCTGAGCGCAGGAGAGAGTTTCTTTTTCGGTAAATCCTGTACCTGCAGACTCTCGCAGCCAAAATGCATTGCTCTTAACACATGTGCCAGGGTGTCATTCATTCTTAATGGCACCCGCATGCATCCCTATGCATCTGAAAACATTTTTCAGGTACTTGAAACCATGTAGTTCTGTGCAGATGCCCTCTGGGTGCATTTTGAAAAAAGGGTTGGGGACATTTTCCTGTTTCCCGCAGGTACAGTAACCCATTCAAATGAATGGGCTGCTGTTTCCAGGCAAACGCACCCGCAGAGAAAGGCAAATACTGTATGTGAATCTATCCTTAGGTACCGTAGCTAAATTAGTTGCAGGATTGTCAAGTTAATGTATACTGACACCACTCATCAAGGCATCAAGGCTTCTGGGCATGTAAGTGTACGTAGTCATTGGAATGGGAGTAAACTCCCTTGGTTGATTTTTACCTATAGGTAAGCATATAAAAATCCTTACCTATAGGTACATTAAATATCTTCTAAACATGCAATTATTTGGGAGATATTCACTTTTGAAGCCGCTGGTGATGTCACCGGCCCATGCGCTTTGAAGGAATGGTATACTAGTACCATTCCTTCAGAGCCCTGTGCCGTGAACAGCGACTCCTGCGTGCATGCCCGGGAGTGACGTCATCGCGGATCGTCCATTCAGAGGACCGGAGCCTGCAAACCCGGAAGAAAGAGCGGGTGAAGATGGAAACCTTGTCAGCGCTGAAAGCTGGAGGGCTTTGTTTTAAAGAGAAGTATGGGTTTCTTGCAGATTTATACTTACTTAGGTGGATGCAGCATTCATCCAATGCTGCATATGTCCCCTGCCACCTCTAACACTGAGAACCGAGCGGTCTAACACCGCTGATTGCTCGGTTCTCACAGCTTCCTGAGCAGAGAGCGGTGACAACCAAATATGTTTATCTTGGTCTCATCAGACCACAGGACATGGTTCCTGGGTTTCTGGCTTCCTGGGTTTGTCCATGGAATTGTTAAAGTTCTTGACCAAATGTTTTGCACATGCCTTGCAGGGAAACGTGTCTGTGGAATGGCACTAACGAGATGGTCCGTAGCTTCCTCTGTACAAATATATTTTCAAGGAATGACAAAATCTTTTATAATCGAAGTGCCAGGTACAGAGATGGAGCCTGCCAATGCACACACATGAATGTGGTGTTGCCAAGGATTACTGTATTAAACCATTACTACCGTACATGTCATGCCTTAACAAATGCAGATTTAATCGATTGTCTTATTTTGATGCATCATTCCAGCTGTGGCAAGACTGGGCACAGATGACATGAAATCCTATTTTTCATATACTATAAATTGCAAATGTTAACTATACTGCAAATTGTGCTAAACATGTCATGGACCTAAAACTTTGGGACAGGTTCATTTTACGTTACACCCACACAGGTCAGCATGGGCACCCTGACTGGTGTGCAGCTATGCAGCACCATAGAAACCAAATTGTGACTCCCATTTTTTTCTGTGGGTAATGAGTGGGTATCTCCCTCCCATACTGTGGCTCAGAAGTTGGATCTTACACTGATAAATGTAGACAATAAAATCGTCTATGTGTGTTTTCCTTCAAATAGGACAGTTTGTTTGTGAGGAGGCAGGTACATTTCAAAAATACAATGTGAAATTAACAAGAGACACCAAGAAGTCACTGCTCTCTGCTCTGCCCCCTCCTGGTTCACTGGAGCGCTGGGCTGTGGAGGAGGTAGGAGCATCTGGCTCAGGCTCTCAGCAGCGCGCTGAGAGGATGAGCTGGGTGCCAGTCCAGGCATGTGGGCAGATTCCGAACCCAGTGTTGTCATCTTGCCCCAGCCTGGACCAGCTCTGTAACGTCAGCAGACAACGGACTTCAGCCACAGGTCACAGGAGTGCAAAACAAACAAGCTTTGGCTGTACTTCCCCTTTAAGGTAAGTTTCACATAATGTTCCCCCTTTTTTTATGACTTTACTACAGCTTTAACACATAATGAAACATTTACTTACATTAAGTCGATTATAAAGAAATATTTAGTATATGAAAATAATAATAATAATCATAATTGTTCTATGTCAATATGAGAAAAATCATATGGCTTATTTCTATGATGTGTAAATTATATAAACAGGAATAGCTACATGTACACATGTTGGTACTGTATGTTTAAAAAATGCAGGGGCAGATGTTATGATGTAGTTATGATATACATGTGTAGTGTTACTATGAAGAAAAAAAGAGAAAATAAAACCAAATATAACGGAATCACCAAAATATGCGCTCTCCCTACTAATCCCTAGGTCCCAACAAATGGAACATCATTGGGAATGTTACTGTAAGGCTCCATGCACACTGGCATTAAAATCGCTACTTTTACAGAGTCGTGTGTTTTGCCTGTAGAAGCATCTCAATGCTATCCTATGTGTCCATGCCCATTAGGTTACGATTACAGGCATATTTTAAATTCAGCATTTAGAGGCAGGAAAAAAAAAACTTCTGGTTTGTGTTTTTGATTGGTGTTTTCTGGCAGGAAAAACTCTAAACACTCCTAAGCTCTCCTAAACTCCTGTACAAACACGCTCTATATGAGTGTTTTTTTCTGCCAAGGGAACTGGGTTTTCTTTTAAGCACAATGTTCATGGAGCCTTAGCTTGTAGCAAACTCAGCATGCTGTAAATTTATTTGGTACAGTAGAGCTCAGACTGGAAGAGAGAAAAACAGCACAGGGTGCCAGTCACTAGAGAGTGTATGAGCTGGTTGGAGGAACCAATACATTAGGCGGGAGGAGAAGATATTTAAACCAGCCAGACGAGTTGAATGCCTGCAGCGACCGGGGAGCATTGAAAAAGAGGTACTTGTGGATACGAGCTGCTGGAATGATAATTATGGATGGCCTTCTTTTACAGGCTTGGCTCCTTCTATATAGTAACATAGTAGGTGAGGTTGAAAAAAGACACAAGTCTGAGTGATTATATGTCAATATTACATTGTATATCCCTGTATGTTGTGGTCGTTCAGGTGCTTATCTAATAGTTTTTTTAAACTATCGATGCTCCCCGCTGGGACCACAGCCTGTGAAAGGGAATTCCACATCCTTGCCGCTCTTACAGTAAAGAACCCTCTACGTAGTTTAAGGTTAAATCTCTTTTCTTCTAATTTCAATGAGTGGCCACATGTCTTGTAAAACTTCCTTCCGCGAAAAAGTTTTATCCCTATTGTGGGGTCACCAGTACGGTATATGTGAGTCAGTGTTTACAGGGTACATTAAATCCCTAAACCAAGGTCAGCTCCCCACCTGTTCTGCCTCCAGCAGGATGTCCAATGAGCTTGTTTTGCCTGCAATATCAGATTTGACCACAAGATGGAGCAGGTGGCGAATTTGCTGTTTTGCAGAAACTAGAAACTGTTCAGCTTTAACAAAAGTTCCCATTATCCTTCAGTCTAAGAAAAGGAAACAGGTGCATTCTGGGACTTAGAGATCTTAGAGACTGAAAGAAGGAACCAGTTATCCGAGCACAGGATGGACTAAAACTTGCCGTTTGAATCCCCTAAAGCAGCATGGTGAGAATTACTTATCGCCATCTACAGCCTAGCTTATTCATTGTATTATTTTCTGCATATTTCATATACTGATTATATGTATCTTTATTTGTTTTTTTATTAATAGTTTCATCCCATCCTGTTTTGTGAATAAAGCTTTAAAATGACATTCAGTCTGTCTTATTGAAGAATAGGAGGGTTTAGTTGCATGTCGAGTTACACACAGGGAAATGTGTAGCGAGGACAGAAAACCACCCACAGCCTGGTCATGGGACAAAAAGAAGCAACACATCAATAAGTGATCAGCTCTACTTTGCCCTCCTGTCTGACTGCTCCCTGTAAGCACATGCGCTTGCACCATATCCTGATTGGCAGATAGTGTTGCCGCTCTATGTCCCAGTTTGAGTGCTGCTGTGCGCAGGATGATGGGAGATTGATATCAAGACAGATTCAGGTATTTACAATACAATTAAAGTATATCTATACCCAAGAACCAACATGTAATATATTGCAGCTTAGTAGTTCTTTACCTGAAAAAAGAAAACTAATACAGCCACCACATCCAAGTACATCTTCAGGAAGTACAAAATAACACTTGTTGATTCTGCAAGAAATCTTGTGTCCTTATAACTCTCAGTGCACTGATCTGATATATCAAGCAACATTATCAGCTTTCCCGGCTACCTTCTGTGAACTACAAAGCAGGGGGAGGTGTTTGTAGCCAAAATCAGAAAAACAGCCCAGGGTGACAACACTGCTCCTCCACAGAAACAGTACAGTGATCGTTGTCACCCTAGGATAGAAAGTGTGTAATTGGTGGGGTCATGGGAATAAATGCCTGAAAAAGGGAGATTAATTGGCAAGTTGAAATACATTTTTTTTTAACTTTTGGGTTTAGATACACTTTAACTTGAGAAACTCTAAATGTATTTTAATTGCTGCAGAACGTTTGGCTTCAACCCTATTCTATAATCACATGTTATTTCCAAATTATGAAATAATACAGAGCGCTCTATACAGTGTACTGACCTGTAAAAAATAGAGAAGGAAATATTGAAAGGACCAAGAAGCATTCCGGTAGATGTTTCATCATTGTCTGTAGAATGGAGTATGATACTGAAGGACAGACAGCAAGAGAAGCAAAATCAATGACTGCAAAATTTACAGTTGTGTTTGTAAACTGCAGTCTCTTGCGCAGATGCAATTAACTTACAAGAAGTGTGAAACCACAACTACTGCTATTCTAGGAGGACAGGACTGTACACATCTCAAACAGATCTGTTAATCAGTAATCAACAAAATTAGGTCTTTAATTCTTCAGAATTAAACTATTTTCATATGTTCTGATGTCAGCTGTACTAAAAGTTTGGCTGGAGATGGGCTTTTAAAGCAAAGGTGTAAGGCGCCTTTCACACGGACGGCTATTTTGCCGCAGTTAAAAGCATGTTTTTTTCCTGTTGAGTTCAAGACTCCAGGCACTGCGATCAGCTACATTTGCACAGTGCGATTAGCTGCGGTCGCGTTTAGCTGTGGTTTGCCATTTCCATGGCAACCCGACAGGGTGCCGACTCGCACTGTTTGGTATGAATCTTGAGGGGGAACACCACGCCAAATTTTAAATAAAAAATTGCGTGGGTTCCCCCTCAGTGGCATACCAGGCCCTTCGGTCTGGTATGGATTTTAAGAGGAACCCCTACGCCGAAAAAACGGCGTGGGGTCCCCTCCAAATCCATACCAGACCCTTATCCGAGCACGCAGCCCGGTCGGTCAGGAAAGGGGGTGGGGACGGTCGAGCGCCCCCCCTCCTGAGCCGTACCAGGCCGCATGCCCTCAACATGGGGGGGTGGGTGCTTTGGGGGAGGGGGCGCCCTGCGGCCCCCCCACCCCAAAGCACCTTGTCCCCACGTTGATGAGGACAAGGGCCTGTTCCCGACAACCCTGGCCATTGGTTGTCGGGGTCTGCGGGCGGAGGGCTTATCGAAATCTGGGAGCCCCCTTTAATAAAGGGGCCCCCAGATCCCAGCCCCCCACCCTATGTGAATGAGTATGGGGTACATGGTACCCCTACCAATTCACCAAGGGAAAAAGTGTCAATAAAAAAAAAAACACTCTCTCACTTAATATGGTCCACAGGATCACCGCCCCCTCCTATGTGCCAAACGCTGCGCTCACAGACCTACCCCTCCCTGACAGCTGCTGCTTAAATTCAAACAGTGCAAAAAAATAATGATAAATGATTCACTAAAAACTGCCCTTACCTCAAGTGAAATCAAATGGCAGCGCTAAATATAAAAAATAAATGTACATGTCAATTCACCACAATAAACTAAAAAGTGACTACCTTACTTAATAGGTAGTCACTTTTTAGTTTATTGTGGTGAATTGACACATGTACATTTATTTTTTATAATTAGCGCTGCCATTTGATTTCACTTGAGGTAAGGGCAGTTTTTAGTGAAAAAAAAAACACTACACAGTTTTTTAAAGTATTTTATTAGACACCTCCAGGGGTCTTCTTCTGACTTCGGGAGGTCTCTCCGGCGTCTTCTCCCGGTGTCCGGATCTTCTGCCGGCTCCACCGCTATCTTCTCCCGCTGTTTTGCTAGCGGTGGCCCGGACCTCTGGATCATCTTCTTCCCTCTTCTCTTCTTCCGATGTTGTCACGACGGTCTCTCGGGCTGGAATGGTCTCTGAGTTCTCCGCTCTAAATTATATAGGTGGTGACCCCGCCCCCTTATGCCATCACAGTCCCTGGGCATGCTGGGAGTGTGATGTTTTAGGGGGCGTGGTCAACATCACCCCGGTGACCACGCCCCCTAAAACGTCACACTCCCAGCATGCCCAGGGTCTGTGATGGCATAAGGGGGCGGGGTCACCTCCTATATAAGTAAGAGCAGAGAGCTCAGAGACCATTCCAGCCGGAGAAACCGTCGTGTCAACATCGGAAGAAGAGAAGAGAAGAAGGCAGAAGACAGAAGGCAGCAGTCCGGGCTCCTCCGCTGGCAAAAGAGCGGCAAAAGAGCAGAAGATAGCGGAGGAGCCCGGCAGAAGAGAGCGCGGAGAAGGACCGGAGAGACCCCGAAAGAGGACCCCCGAAGCAGGAAGAAGACCCCCGAAGCTGGTAGAGGACACCCGGAGCTGTCTAATAAAATACTTTAAAAACCTGTGTAGTGTGTTTTTTTATTGACACTTCTTCCCCCAGGTGAATGGGTAGGGGTACCATGTACCCCATACTCATTCACATAGGGTGGGGGGCCGGGATCTGGGGGCCCCCTTATTAAAGGGGGCTCCCGGATTCTGATAAGCCCCCTGCCCGCAGACCCCGAAAACCAATGGCCAGGGTTGTCGGGAAGAGGCCCCTGTCCTCATCAACATGGGGACAAGGTGCTTTGGGGTGGGGGGGCCGCAGGGCGCCCCTCCCCCAAAGCACCCACCCCCCCATGTTGAGGGCATGCGGCCTGGAACGGTTCAGGAGGGGGGGCGCTCGCCCGTCCCCCTTCCCCACCCTGATAAGGGTCTGGTGTGGATTTTGGGGGGCCCCACGCTGTTTTTTCGGCGTAGGGGTTCCTCTTAAAATCCCTACCAGACCTAAGGGCCTGGTATGCCCCTGGGGGGGAACCCACGCCGTTTTTTTATTTAAAATTGGCGTGGAGTTCCCCCTCAAGATTCATACTAAACAGTGCCGGGCATTGGCGGGGATCCGAGTCGGATACCTGTGCTTGTCGCTCATCGGGAAAGGAAAAATCCTTTTTCCTTTCCTGATGAGCAGCTCGGCGCTGTTATCCGCAGCTGACACAGTGCACTGCGAATACCTGCGGTTATGTGTGGATAGCTGGCTAAATCGCTCCTGGACGCAGGCAATTCTATTTTTTCTATCTGCACAGAACCACATGTATCTAATTTGCAGCTAAACGCAGTGTGTGAATGGGGCCATAGGAAAACATTGTGTGCTTTTAGCTGCGGTCAGAGGTGTAACTAGAATCTTCAGGGCCCCGATGCAAGAAACCATAAAGGGCCCCCCTGACCCCCGGATAGGGCTCCGATGGCGGAACACCAGGGCCCGGTCGCAAGTGGGTGGCTGCATGTAAAGGAATCGATTTCTCCCCCCCCCCCGCTTCTCCTCCTCTCCCTCCCACAGACATTCAGGTGCTGCAGGAGGAAAATGGAGAGATGGGTTCCCCTATGTCGGTGTTTCTCAATCTTTTTTAAGTCAGGGCACCCTTGAAGTGGCTGCACTGCAACCACCCTGCAACTGTGTGCATTGCATGCAGTTGCAGCATAGTGATGATGCATTTAAGGGGTTAAAACAGGCGGTCAGGAGGCAACATATTCCCTCTTTACTGGCTGTCAAATGCCTCTGAAAAGCGATCTGAGCATGGATCACTTTTCAGAGGAACAGCATTTTTTTTTGCTGGTACTATGAACAAGCAAAAAAAAAAAAAATTGGTTCTAATGGGACACATATAGGGGGTCAGGATTAAAAGCGCATACATAGAATGTGCATATATACATGTAAACACAAATACATACACACACACACACACACATACATAAATACACACACAAATATATATATATATATATATATATATATATATATATATATATATATATATATATAAATGTACATATGCCCACACACATAAACCAGTGGCAGATGGTGCTCAAAATTTTTTGGGGGGCGCATGCAAACTGAAAAATTCTTTTAAAAAAAATGCATTAATTGCAGCCTCACTGTGCACATCAATTGCCACCACTGTGCCCATCATATGCAGCCACTGTGCCCATCAATTGCCACCACTGTGCCCATCAAACGCAGCCACTGTGCCCATCAATCGCCACCACTGTGCCCATCAAAAGCAGCCACTGTGCCCATAAATCGCCACCACTGTGCCCATCAAACGCAGCCACTGTGCCCATAAATTGCCACCACTGTGCCCATCATATGCAGCCACTGTGCCCATCAATCGCCACCACTGTGCCCATCAAACGCAGCCACTGTGCCCATCAATTGCCACCACTGTGCCCATCAAACGCAGCCACTGTGCCCATCAATCGCCACCACTGTGCCCATCAAACGCAGCCACTGTGCCCATCAATTGCCAACACTGTGCCCATCATATGCAGCCACTGTGCCCATCAATCGCCACCACTGTGCCCATCAAACGCAGCCACTGTGCCCATCAATTGCCACCACTGTGCCCATAATATGCAGCCACTGTGCCCATCAATTGCCACCACTGTGCCCATCAAACGCAGTCACTGTGCCCATCAAATGCAGCCACTGTGCCCATCATATGCAGCCACTGTGCCCATCAATTGCCACCACTGTGCCCATCAAATGCAGCCACTGTGCCCATCAATTGCCACCACTGTGCCCTCAAATGCAGTCACTGTGCCTATCAAATGCAGCGACTGTGCCCATCAATTGCCACCACTGTGCCCTGAAACGCAGCCACTGTGCCATCAAATGCTGCCACTGTGACCTCCCTGCCCACTCGCAGTCTGCCCGGCACTTACCCTGTCTCGGTGGGGCAGCGGGTGACAGCGACGAGCGGGGTCCTCCATGCATCTCCTCCCATCCTCTCCTCCTGATAGGCATCCAATAGCGGCGCCTGTCGTTTCAGCCAAACAGGTGACGGGTAACAGACCCGAGCACCTGAATGGTGGAGAGGCGGTTCAGTGTTAGGAAAGCGAATATTTATTCGCTTTTCTAACACACCTGGGTGGACTGTGAGCGCCAAGCATGGCACTCGCAGTTCACCTATTTTGAAGCCTATCAGTGCTTTAAAAACACCCCCGCCGGTGTAATTCAGGCGCCCGGCGTCCAAAAATGGGCCAGGCGTCTGAATAGGGGGGCAGTGGCGGCCATAGATAGATTCACGCTATGCATGAATCTATCTATTTGTGATAGAGGGGTGCCTGGAGAGAGGGGGCGGCGCCCATGCGCCCTATGGACGCACTGTCACTGATATAAACACATACACATACATACACACATATACATACATGCACATTTATGCACACACACACACATACATACATACACACACATGCACATACACACACACATACATACATGCACATACATATAAACACACATACAGTAGATAAAAAACGGCAGTCCTTTACCTTTAGCTCTTCCTGCCGGGTACTGCACTGTAGGGGGAGACAAAGAGCACAGCACACACTGCTTTCACTTTGTAATCAATGTGACCAGCTCCCTGCACAGTGCCAAATACAGTTCGGCTTAGGATTGGGGAGCTTGTCTCCGCTCCTCCTATCAAAGTACTATATACAGGGGGCCCTCTAGGGCCCCCTGCAGCAAGGGGCCCGGTCGCCATGGCAACCTCAGCGACCCCTATAATTCCGCCACTGGCTGCGGTAGAAAATTAGAAAATCCGCAGCTAAAAGCACCATTCTATCCGTCCGTGTGAAAGGGGCCTAAGAAGAACAGAAACTGTACACGTATTTAACACCAATTATGTACTAAATAATCGTAAATACATTTTTAAAAATGATTTTACTGCTGAAAGCCAGCCAGGATTTTGTTACATTACACAGAGAGCTGGTCAATAAGAGGGGAACTTGTTACTGCATTTTCACTATTAAAATTAGAGGCTGGAACAGTCCTTGATGTAGTGATTTAACTTTAGTAGAAAAAAGAGAACCTGGCTATATTATGAAGTTATGAAGAAATCTATTTTTTTTAATATGTTTTATAGCAGAAAGTAGATTTTTTTAATTCTCTGTCTTTTTTCATTTATATTTAAAAAAAAACCCAGTGGTGATCACATACCACCAAAAAAAGCTCTATTTGTGTGTATAAAAATATATGAATTTCATTTGGGTGCCCGTGCAATTGTTGCAATTATCAGTTAAAATAGCACAGTGCTAAGTAGCAAAAAATTGCCTTGTCATGAAGGGGGTAAAACCTTCAGGAGCTGAGGTGGTTAAAAAACATGTCTGGGGTCAGTGGGAGTGTCATGGTTATGCAATAGAGTTTTGTTTGTCAGCTTACCTGTCTCCATGTGTTCACCTCCAAAGACCAGCTCTCTCTCACCTGACTGCTTTTATTAACTCTCCTCTAGCATGGCTCCACCCCAGCTCCTATCAGAGAACTCTATATTAATCTCTGCACTGCAGGTCAGCCCTGCTGATCAAACTTTGTGTGTTTGGCTTCCTGTTCCTGCCTGCCGTGTGCTCTACGTTTATTTCTGTTACCGATCTTGGCGTGTTCTCTACTATTTCTGTCTGCTCGTGACCCTGACCTTTGGCGTGTCCCCGACTATCCCTGTTTGCCTGTGACCCTGAACCTTGGCGTGTACTCTGTTGTCCTTGTCTGCTTGTGCCCCTGACCTTGACTTATTCCTTTTCTATCCATATCCTTCTGTTGCCTAATGTGGGTGTGAGCTGGGGGACCCTGGGGGTCGCGACCTGGAGCCAGAGTCAGCCCAGTCCATCCTCACCACTAGAGGCTCTGGTGAACACCTGCTGGCTCTTAGACTCCGCGCCCCAGGGAATCCTACGCTCTAACCCCGGTGGGATCCGTGTTGGTGTTCCAGCGGCCCTGCCTTCCTTATACCCGGATTCCCATCCGCAGCAGTCAGCCGTAGGGTCCACTGCCTTGCGGTGCACTCCTGATCCCAACGGTGTGCATCTGTCACCTAGCCTCAAGGTGACCTGACAGTTTGATCAGCTGTGAGCTGGTGGTAAGCAGGCTTGGAATTTTTTCCTGGGCATTCCCCAGGTTTTGTTGTTATCAGCCATGGACCCGGCTGACGTGCTGCTTCCTGCAGCCGATCCATTGCAGGGCATAGTTCGCAGACTCGAGACCCAGGAATCTAATCAGACTCAGGTGATGCTATTCCTTAAGGATCTGGCTTGCCGCTTCGAGCAGCTCCAGGCTTCCTTGGGAAACCCGAACCTGCAGCCTCAAGTACAATTAGCAGCTGCACCTATCGCACCAGTCGCAGCCACACATTCATATTTACTGCCAGCTCCGTCCCGTTTCTCTGGGGACTCCAAGGCCTGCAGGGGCTTCCTCAGCCAATGCACCATTCATTTTGACCTCCAGCCTCAAAACTTTCTGTCTGATCGGGCTAAGGTAGCCTATATCATTTCCCTCCTCTCTGGTGAAGCTTTAGCTTGGGCTGCCCCCTTGTGGGAGAAGAATGACCCGGTGGTTTCCAGCCTGTCCGACTTCTTGAAGCTTTTTCGTAATATCTTCGAGGAGCCAGCTCAGGTTTCTTTAGCGGCTAGTGCCCTTTTACGCCTTCGCGGAAGAGCCACCGGTCTGGACGATGTAATTTCCTTGTGCAATCAGATTGACATTTGTTTCCAGGAGAGGTCCCTAGAAAAAAGACGCCAGCATCCTCTAGGTCCTAGTCAGCCAGAACTCTTCCCCCGTCCCTCTGTGGAGCATCCTCTGCCTGCTGAGGAACCTATGCAGCTGGGCCGGACTAGACTAACCCCCGAAAAACGTGCTAGACGCAGCTCTCTAGGCTTGTGTCTTTATTGTGGGGGCAATAAAGGGGGCAACTCCTGCAGGGGGCAACTCCTGCTCGCTTTGTCCGGGAAACGCTTGGGTCTAATACATTTGGAAGGTGGAGTATTGGACCCAGAAACATCACCTTCTCATCTTCTTCTTCCGGTGTTCCTCCATGTAGGCCCTTCTCCCCAATCAGTCCTAGCATATCTGGACTCTGGGGCTGCCGGCAATTTTATGGACTGGAGAACTGCTTCTTCTATGAAGCTTACCCTTTCTTCCCTCACTACACCACTGGTAGTTTGATGACACTGTGCTCCCAGGGGGTCCTATACATTTTCAGACGCTACCTATTAGGATGTCGGTAGGGATACTCCACCAGGAGTGGATTTCCTTCCTCATTCTACCCAAGGCCTCTACCCCCATTGTATTGGGCCTTCCTTGGCTACAGCTCCACTCTGCACATGTGGACTGGGTCTCTGGGCAGATCCTGGCTTGGGGTCCTTCGTGTTTCTCGTCCTGTCTTCTCAAGGTGGTCCCCAAGGAGAGACTTCCCATTGCTACCACATCCGTATCTTCTGATCTTCCCGCGACATACAGCGATTACCAGGATGTGTTCTGTAAGAAGTCTGCTGAGGTGCTTCCCTCCCACAGATCTTTTGACTGTGCCATTGACCTTGTCCCTGGAGCAACTCTGCCCAGGGGTCGTACCTACCCTCTGTCCATTCCAGAGACCCAGGCCATGTCTGAGTATGTCGCCGAGAATCTGGAGAGAGGTTTCATCCGGAAATCCTCGTCACCTGCAGGAGCAGTGTTCTTTTTCGTTGCTAAAAAGGATGGTACCCTCAGACCCTGCATCAACTATCGAGGGTTAAACGCAGTGACCATCAAAAACCGATACCCCTTACCTCTAATATCTGAGCTTTTCGACAGGTTGAAGGGGGCTTCCATTTTCACCAAGTTGGATCTCAGAGGTGCATACAATCTCATTAGAATACGGGAAGATGACGAATGGAAGACTGCGTTTAACACTAGGGACGGGCATTACGAATACCTGGTTATGCCTTTTGGTTTGTGTAATGCTCCAGCTGTGTTCCAGAACTTTGTCAATGAAATCTTCAGGGATCCACTGTACCAGTTTGTTGTCATCTATCTGGATGACATTCTCATCTTTTCCGAAAATCTGCTTGCTCACAGAAACCATGTCCGCACCGTTCTTCAGTGCCTTAGAGAGAATAATCTCTATGCCAAGCTGGAGAAATGTTCCTTTGAATGTCCTGAGGTCCTGTTTCTGGGATGTTTTGTTTCTAGTTTGGGTCTTCGCATGGATCCCGGAAAGGTCTCAGCCATTACCAACTGGCCCCTTCCTGCTAGCCTCAAGGCCACACAGCGCTTTCTTGGCTTCACAAATTATTATAGGCAGTTCATAAGGAATTACTCTTTCATTGCCGTGCCTATTATCGCTTTAACCAAGAAGGGTGCGAATGCCAAAGACTGGCCTCCCAAGGCTGTCTCTGCGTTTCACGATCTGAAACAGGCCTTTGTTTCTGGACCTTTCTTGAGGAGACCAAATCCTGGGGACCCATTTTTTATTGAAGTAGATGCTTCTTCGATGGGGGTGGGAGCTGTGCTTCTTCAGTTCTTTGAGAAGAGACGTCAACCATGTGCGTTCTTCTCCAAAAAATTTTCTCAGGCAGAGAGAAATTATGCCATTGGTGATCGGGAACTTCTCGCAATTAAATTGGCGTTGGAAGAGTGGCGTCATCTCTTGGAGGGTTCCACTTACTCCATTACGATCTTTACTGATCACAAGAATCTACAATACCTACAGAATGCTAAACGACTGAACCCCAGACAGGCCAGGTGGAGTCTCTTCTTTTCTCGTTTTAAATTCATGATTATGTACAAACCTGGTTCCTGCAACGGTCGGGCTGATGCGCTCTCTAGGTCATTTGACACTTTGGACGAGGAGTCCACCCCTGATCCTGAGCCGATCATTCCGACCTCATGCATTGTTGCCCATTCTACCACCCTGGAATCAAAAATTTCTCCTGGCAAGACCTTTGTTCCCACGGAGCTAAGAGCTAAGATCCTTCGTTGGGGACATGATTCCAAGGTGGCAGGTCATGCTGGGTTCCTCCGATCCTTCCTGCTCATCAGTCGTCTCTACTGGTGGCCTAACCTCCGCTCGGATGTTAAAGAGTACGTTAAGGCTTGTCATGTCTGTGCTCAGTCTAAATCTTCCACACTAGCCCCTGCTGGTCTTCTCATGCCCTTGCCCATTCCTAAGGAACCCTGGTCTCACATCGCCATGGATTTTATCACCGATCTTACACTGTCGGAGAATAATACAGCCATTGGGGTGGTAATCGATCGGTTCTCCAAGATGGCTCATTTTGTTCCTTTTCCTGGTCTCCCTTTTGCCTCTGCCTTGGTTTCCATTTTCGTACGAGAGATTTTCCACCTTCATGATGTTCCTTCCCATGTTGTTTCGGACAGGGGTGTTCAGTTTACGTCCCGTTTTTGGAGAGCCTTTTGCAAATACCTCAACATTACCTTGGATTTTACTTCTTCTTACCATCCCCAATCCAATGGCCAGACTGAGAGGGTTAATCAGGAGTTGGAGGTCTTTCTCTGTAACTTGGTTTCGGCTCATCACGATGATTGGGCATCACTACTTCCGTGGGCAGAGTTCTCCCACAATAATCATGTCAACATCAGTTCTCAGAAAACACCCTTTATCACTGTTTATGGAAGACATCCTCAACTCCCTCTTCCTATGACCTGTTCTTCCGACATTCCAGCCTTGGCTACTGTTCAGGAATCATTCAATTCCATGTGGGCTGACGTTCATGATTCCCTCCAGAAAGCTGCCAACAAATTCAAGAGTTTTGCTGACCGTCGCAGGTGTAAGCCGCCTTCTCTTCAGCCAGGAGACAAAGTCTGACTCTCCACCAGGAACATCAAACTACGGGTTCCTTCTCTCAAATTTGCCCCAAGATTCATTGGTCCGTACACCATAACTTCTAAACTGAATATGGTTTGTTTCAAGCTCCAGATTCCCAAAAGCCTCAAAATCTCTAACTCATTCCATGTTGCCCTTCTGAAGCCTTTAGTCCTCAATAAGTTCTCTCGTCCTCTCTCTACCGCAGCGCCGGTCTCTGAGGATAATCTGGAGTACGAGGTTAGCCAAGTTTTGGATTCCCAACTCTGTAGAGGCATTCTCCAGTACCTTGTGCATTGGAAGGGGTTTGGTCCTGAGGAGAGGTCATGGATCAAGGCTTCTGAGGTCTTTGCACCTTGTCTGTTGAGGAAGTTTCATTTGAAGTTCCCCTCTAAACCTGGTCCCAGGCGGGGAAGGGGGAGGCCTGAAAAGGGGGGGGTACTGTCATGGTTATGCAATAGAGTTTTGTTTGTCAGCTTACCTGTCTCCATGTGTTCATCTCCAAAGACCAGCTGTCTCTCACCTGACTGCTTTTATTTAACTCTCCTCTAGCATGGCTCCACCCCAGCTCCTATCAGAGAACTCTATATTAACCTCTGCACTGCAGGTCAGCCCTGCTGATCAACCTTTGTGTGTTTGGCTTCCTGTTCCTGCCTGCCGTGTGCTCTACGTTTATTTCTGTTACCGACCTTGGCGTGTTCTCTACTATTCCTGTCTGCTCGTGACCCTGACCTTTGGCGTGTCCCTGACTATCCCTGTTTGCCTGTGACCCTGAACCTTGGCGTGTACTCTGTTGTCCTTGTCTGCTTGTGGCCCTGACCTTGGCTTATTCCTTTACTATCCCTATCCTTCTGTTGCCTACTGTGGGTGTGAGCTGGGGGACCCTGGGGGTCACGACCTGGAGCCAGTTGCAGCCCAGTCCATCCTTACCACTAGAGGCTCTGGTGAACACCTGCTGGCTCTTAGACTCCGCGCCCCAGGGAATCCTACGCTCTAACCCCGGTGGGATCCATGTTGGTGTTCCAGCGGCCCTGCCTTCCTTATACCCGGACTCCTATCCGCAGCAGTCAGCCATAGGGTCCACTGCCTTGCGGTGCACTCATAATCCCAATGGTGTGCATCTGTCACCTAGCCTCAAGGTGACCTAATAGGCAGCTGGTGATAAACTTTTTTGGGGGGGCAGCAAACAAACCCCTCCAGGTCTGCAATCACCCCACCAGGGTCACGGTGCCCTGGCTTCCCCGGCCTCTTCTCCCGGCCAACCCGGTCTTCTTTAGATCTACCTCCTGTCCCGATTGGCCAAGAGCAGAAGCTGGAAACTAATAGTGAATATTGATTCGCTAGTGTCACAAGTGGGTGGCTTCATGCCGCAGTGCTCTGTGCCCTGAGCCCAACCTTTTTCATTTGAAGATTAGAGATTAATCGTGCTTAAAAAAAAAAGAAAAACTCATAGAAAAAATGTCCGGTGCACCTTATGGACCAGCTGCTGCTGCTTGGGGTGCCTTAATGCTACCTGTGAAGGGGCGCATCTCTGTGATGTACAGAAAGGGCTGCAACATCAATGGTTTTATTAGTCTTGGCAAAAGTAAATTTTTTAAAGGTCAATGTATTTTGTGGGCCTTTAGAGGGGGAAGTGTTGTTTTTTTTCATTTGTAGGCAATTGAAACTATTATTTTATTTATTTGTAAATTTCTCCTTTGCTGTAACACATCCTAAAGCATGAATAGAAAAACAAATTGTAATTCAGTGCTACCTCCCTCCTTTAAAATGCATACCAGAACTTTTTAGTCTTTTATAGATTTTAAGAGGTACCTCATGCAAAAAAATGTAAAAAAAAATGCATGAGGTCCCCTAAAAATCCATACCAGATCATTATTGTAAGCATTTAGCCTGGCTGTCCAGGAAAGGGGAGAAAGGCAAGTGTGCACCTCCTCCCCTCTTGAATCGTACCAGGCCACATGTCCTCAACATGGGTGGGTGGTTTGCCAGGGGGACTCACCTGGCACTTTATTCCTATGTTGAGGAGGATAAGGGCCTCTTCCCTACAACCCTGGCCCAGTGGTTGTGGGAGCCTGTGGGTGGGGAGGGGGGGCTCATCGGAATATGAAATCCCCCTTTAATAAGGAAGCCCCAGATAACACCCCCCTACGTGAAAGAGTGTACCTAATACCCCTATTCATTCATAAAAAATGTAAATCCTCAAAAAGGCCCTCATTGTAAATCCATCATCAATCATGATGCCTGCCACCTGTCAAATTGCCAAAAAAAAAAGTTGAACCTAGTGCACAAAACTGATTCTGACAGTACCAGTAGCCAAATGATAGATCTCCGGAAGGGGCAGGGATGGTAGTGACATCACAGAACCAAATATGGCCAGTGGCCATATTTTGGCAGAGATGTCATTACTATCCCCACCCCTTTGCTTACATGGCAGTGATTCTTTGTGATTTCAGTCGTTGATAGGGATGCAGCGGGTGGAAGCACCTACAGCTTTCTAAGAAACAAGTGACAGTGGGAAGCTGTCTAAAACACATAGAAAGGAGATTGACTCCTGTAAAAAGTAGGACTTTAGAGGATATGAGGTTGTCACTGAGGTGAGCACCCAATCAGTATGGTTAAAGAATTGTATTTATTATTGTACAAACATGGTTAAAATCACATCCTCAAAAGTCCTACTTTTTACGGGAGTCAATCTCCTTTCCATTTTTTCTTGTCAATACCAGGATGTAGAGGTAACGGCTGTCTCTAGAACTGGTTAACTACAATTTAATAGTGGGAAGCTGTCTGTCAGGACCTGGATCACCTGTTGGTGGCACTGTGGTTCCCTGGGTGGAGGGTTGTGATTCTACTGTCCACCAGCAGAGTCTCCCAGCACCCTGTCAGACTCCAGTAATCAGTTTCCATGTGATGCTGGCTGCTGGGAGGGTATTTAGGTTCTCACCTACTAAGTGCCGATTGCTGCAGTGTTTTGCTTGCTGCCAGATTCTGCTAGCCAATATCCTGATCTTGCTCCTGCTCTTTTCGCTTATCCTGTATCCTACTGCCTTGTACCTGCTCCCCCTTGTTCCTGTTCAAATTTTGTTTCCCCTTTCCTAAAGCTGCACAATTCTGGATAAAATGAGAATCACAATTTTTTGCTTAGAATAAAGATCACGATTTTCTCACGATTCTGAAGAACTTTTTTATTTTAAAGATTTACAACCCCTGAACATTAGGTTATCAAACACGATGGCAATAAAATAAGACACAATATTCTTTACTTCAATCAAATTTAAAGAAATGTAATGACACATAATGTAATGTGTAAAGAAAAATTACCATTAAGTTATATTAGGGTCTTTTTTTTTTAGTAATCGCCGATACTAATTAACAAATACAAAGTACCGGTATTTATTATGCCAATAAGAGTGCAAAAGTGGAAATACCCTTCAAGGGGGTCAAATTTTATAAAACCTTTGCTAGACAAATGTCATAGGCCTTTAGAATGTAAGTTCCATGAGCAGGGCCCTCCTGTCCCTTCTGTATTGAACTGTATAGTAATTGTGCTGTCCCCCCCTCTACATTGTAAAGCGCTGCGTAAACTGTTGGTGCTATATAAATCATGTATAATAATACTAATTTACGATACCTACCGCAACTTTTTTGTTTACACTTCAACTGTCAGCAATGGTAAAAGCATTGAAAAGTTATTTTACAAATTAAATACATCTTTTTTGTTTAATTTTGTGTTTTTTTTTCAATGTGAAACGTGTATATTTATGTTAAAGGTAAAAAAATATTAATAAATAAAGCAACCAAAAAAGAGTTTTAATTATTAATAGTTTATAAAATAGAAGTAAATAAAAAAAAAATAAAAAAATCTGCAGGAAATCAATAATTAAATGGAGAAGGAGAATAGGGAGTTCATAAGGCTGGTTAGGGTAAATTAAGGGTTAATAAGGGGTTAAACAGAGGGAAAAAAAAAAATTATTTTTTACTTGAAAGGTTGCTTTAAACTGACTGTATTTACAGACCGATGTTCATCCCTTTGATCTGTAAATGAATAGAGAGATACAATGTTTCTTTTTATCTCTCTTTCAGCGCTGAGTAATGTTGTTGATAAACACTGCCGGTGTTCTATCGAATAGCACCCTCCGTCGAAAAGTGCCCGCACATGCGCAGTACGGAAGACCACTCCAGCTGATTTCCTGATGTTGCGGGGTGGTTTAACAGTATGCTCAAGGTCGGCTTTTGTCTGTGTTGCAGGGCGGGTTTGGTGGGCACGCATTCATGGGCACTTTGCAACGGGGGGCACTATTCGATAGAACACCATCTGCTTTTTTTTGACAGCTATGAGCAGGGAACTGCTCTGCACTTGTTACATGAATTAATGGAAATGCTGGATTAAGATCATGAGGGGGGTTGAATCAAGATCACAATATTTTAACTATTAATCGTGCAGCTCTACCCCTTCCCGTCTGCTCCCTGCACCTCCAGTTTTCCCCTGCTTTACCGTGTTCGCCATTTTGTATATATTGTATATAGTTAGTTGTTAGTTAGGCTGTTTGTTAGTTATTTGTCAGGTATTCTGTCACTGGTGTTATTGGTTCACTTACATTTTCATATATGTTGTGTGCTTGTGCTTGGATGGATTTTGTTTCACTGTATATAAAACTCACATAAAGGCTAAATTCACCTTCGTGGAAAAAAAAGGAAAATTTATTGTCAAATACATACCTGATGGACTCTATGGCAGCCTACGTGTGGGTTAACCCCGCCTCCTCTCCAATGCTATAGGACCCCATTCCCATAAATGAGTACTCACCACTAGCTACTGCGTTCCGTAACTAGCCTACTCTTTGACCAATGGGTGGCAACTCCGTCTGCCATGGAGTCCATCAGGAAAGGAAAATTACGGTAAGTATTTGACAATAAATTTTCCTTTTTCTTGACAGACTCCATGGCAGCCTACATGTGGGAAATAACTAGCCAACCACACGGGTGGGTATGCTGAACAAAACATAATTTTAATTTGCCCTATCAGCCGATAGGATTTTCAAACCAAAGTTTACAGAGGACAGTGAAGCAGGCTCTATGCAGTAATGAGACATGAATGTATTAATAGAAGCCCATGAGGCTGCTTTGCAGATGGTGTCCGGAGTCGGGCCGCTACCCACGAGGCTGCCATTCCCCTGCTGGAGTGAGCTGTCACCACCTCTGGAGGAGCCAAGCCCTTAGCCCTGTATGCTTGCTGGATGGTCTGCACGATCCAGGCTGCGAGTGTCCTGGTTGAGGCTTTCTTCCCTTTATTGCTGCCCGAGTGTAAGACAAAGAGATGATCAGAATGTCTAAAGGGAGAAGTAATTTTCAGATATTCCTTTATGGCTTCGCCTACATCCAGAGGGTGAGTTTCAGTGGACCCCGGGGACCTGAACGTAGGTAAGACGATCTCCTGATTCTCGTGGAACACCGTAGACACTTTCGGGTTTGAACCCAGCATAGGAGTGAGAACTACACGGTCCAGGAAAAACGTCAAGAAGGGTTCTTGATGACCCAGTGATCCGATCTCAGAGACCCTTTTAGCCAAGGTGACGGCTACTAAGAAGGCGACTTTTGCTGAAAAGTCCTTGATGGGGAGTACTGCTGGAGAATACTGAGTCCAGAGATTGAGTCAAGGACAAGTGGAAGGTCCCACTTGGGAAATCTGGATCTCCTTTGGGGCTTGAGCCTTGATGCCCCGCGAAAAAATTGCCGAATCAAAGGATAAACTGCCCACGAAGTACCGGAGAAGGCCGATATTGCAGATACTTGGACTCTAAGAGAGCTGATAGATAAGGGAAGATCTAGGCCTGTTTGAAGGAAGCTGAGAACATCTTGGACTTCTAGATGTCTAAAAGACCTGCCCTTAGAAGAGCAAAATTCCACGAATTTGGACCAAATTCTTCCATAGACCTTATTTGTGCTAGATCTTCTTGAACTCATGAGGGTGGAGATCACTTTTGTGGGACAGCCAAGGGATTCTAGCCTCTCCCTTTCAAGAACCAGACCATCAGTCTTAGTACTGCCCGACAAGGGTGCAGGACTGACCCCTGAGAAAGAAGGTCCGGCCTGTGAGGGAGAGGCACTGGGTCCCCGAAACTGAGCTGGACAAGGAGAGGAAACTAAGGCCTGTTCGGCCAATAGGGAGCTATTGTCACCACTTCGACTGCTTCCACTCGGAGCCTCTGCAGGAATCTCAGGATAACTGGAAGTGGCGGAAAGGCATACGCCCTCCTGAACCTCCACTGATCCGTCAGGGCGTCTGTTCCGAAGGCCTGGCTGCAGCGGCCCCTGGTATAAAATTTCTTCAGCTTGAAATTGCGGAGAGAAGCGAACAGATCTACTTCGGGATTGATTCCCAGTGACAAGATCCACTTGAACGTCTGTACATTAAGGGACCACTCATTGTTGTCCAACTCGGTACGTGATAGGAAGTCCGCTTGAGTGTTTTGGACTCCTGGGATGAAGACTGCTGAGATGTTGGAAAGCTTCTTCTGTGCCCATGATAGAATGGGCTTGACTTCCCAAAGGAGTGTGGAACTCCGAGTACCCCCTTGCCTCTTCACATAAGAGACCGCCGTGGTGTTGTCCATCCTTAACAACACTGACTCCCCTTTCAGAAGGTGAGAGAAGGACTGTAGGGAACACCAGGCCACTCGAAGTTCCAGGACGTTCGAACCTGGGTCGGAGAGGCAGGTATCCCACTTGCCCTGAGCAAGGTTCGATCCGCAGAGGGCTCCCCAACCGGTACCGCTGGCATCGGTCGTGACCGTGACCCAAGAGATCAGAGCAATGGAGTGGCAATTCAGAAGGTTTTTGCGCTGAAGCTACCAGACGAGGCTGTTCCTCATTGTCGATGTTATGTGGATAACTTGATTCTTGTCCCCTGTCTTCCATTTTTGTAGGAAACCTGACTGGAAGGGACGTAATCTCCACAAGGCCCATTTGACCATGGGAGTCGTGGAGACCATCGTGCCGACAATTTCCAGGCACTGGGAGGCTTTCAGGCGCGGGGCGTGTAGGGCCCGGGAAATTCTGTCTCGGACAGTCAGGATTTTCTGTAGTGGAACGGAGATGGTGTTTTCCACTGTGTCGAACTGAGCTCCTAGGTAAATTAGACGTTGAGCTGGGTCTAGATGACTTTTTCCTAAGTTCAGGCGCCACCCGATGCTGGACAGGGTGGAGATCACTTGTTCCCGGTGGGCCAGCAACTGCTCTCTGTTCTGAGACAATACTAGGAGGTCATCGAGGTAATGGTAAAGACGTACCCCTTTTAATCTTATGAGAGCCACTGTGGCTAGGAGAACCTTTGAAAAGACCCGGGGGGACGTTGTCAGCCCGAAGGGGAGGCAGATCAATTGTAGATGATCTTGCCCGACTTGAAATCGGAGATATTTGTGAAACTCCTTTTCCACTGGGACGTGGAAATAAGCGCCCTTCAAGTCAATTGAAATCATCCAGTCGCCTGGCTGTATGGCTCGCTGGATGGTTGACAGGGTTTCCATTTTGAATTTTCTGTGCTCTATGAATTTGTTGAGGTAGGTCAGGTCTGTGACTGGGCGCCAAGAGCCACTCTTTTTTTAAACAAGGAAGAGAGGGGAGTATATCCCCTGGAACCATTCGTCCTTCGGGACGTGTACCACTGCTCCCTGAGTCTTCAGAAGGTCCACATAGGACAACAACACTTGTCTCTGTTCCTCTGAATGAGAAAGAAGAGTGGAGACGAATCTGGGGGGAGGAGTACTGGAGAAGGCCCACCTGTGACCCGACGAGACTGTCCGTATAACCCAGAAGTCCGAGATTGAGGCCACCCAGACGTGCCGGAAGAGGAGCAAACGAGCCCCCACCCGACCCGCCTGGGCGGGCGCAATCTCAAAAAGACTTGGCCTGCTCATGTCCGCCAGATGTCTGGCTTTTAACAGGCTTACGAAAGGATGCCTGCCCTCTGCTCCAATTTTTCCTGAAGTCTCGGCCAGGCTTGTAAGAGCGTGCTTCTCTGGAGCGCTCCGGGCTGCGTCTTCTGAACTGGGGTTTCTTCCAACCAAGCAGGCGCCTGTCCCAATATATGGTGATGCTAGTTTTCTTCCGTCGGCGCTCATTTTTTTTTCGCGGCGCTCGCTCTTTTTCGGCGGCGCTCGCTGTTTTTTGGCACACAGACAGTGAGGATCGGCGTATAACACGCACCCACGATTTTCCCCTGATTTTAAGGGGAAAAAAGTGCGTGTTATACGCTGATAAATACGGTATTTATACTATATAAGTATACATATTGTTATAAGTTTCATAAACATTCCTACGGAGAACCAAACACATGGTAATAATTAGTTATTACCTCCCCCCATCACAGATGGAGAAGAAAGGTTTCAAATTTCTTAAGATGAAAACGTTTTAGTTAAGATTATAAGTTCTTTATACTACAATATTTCTTGATTAGGATATTAATGAATACATTGGTTTTTCAATTAATATAATACTATACATACTGATTTATGTAGAATTTGATTTAGATGTTATATTGTATATGTTTAATGCTTTCACGGATTGTTCTTGCCCACTCCTCAGGAATGTCAATGCATAGAGACTGAACAACCCCCATTTTTGCGTGAGAGGTGGGAGGGAAGCTATGTCTCATTAGAAGAGTATGTAGGACAACAAAGCTCAGAGGAACTTTTAACCAGCCTTTTTAGGAAGGAGGGGTCAGATTTAAGGTGGAAAAGCTAGTAACAGAAGGACAGTTGGGCAGTTTTTGTTTCAGACATACCACGAGACATTGAAGGAAGCTGCCACAGCTACACACACACAAAGATATACATCTGATTCAATCTTCATCTTAAGAACATAATACACTATTAATGTTATTTTTACATTCTACATTTTGATATTGTTCTTGTAATATTTTGTTATTTTATTATTTAATCAATTTTTGAGTTTTTACACAAGAACTAAACGGACTTTCTTGGAACTTTTCTGATCAATATAATTTACAGAATATCGATATTAATACAACATAAACAGTATTTAACAATGAGTTTTGACAGAATAGATCTAATGAGAACATAAACCTATATTCAGATGTTTTTGTTTCACAGTTTAAGGCATTCCCACCATATATGTAAGAGTGAACTGGGGCTGTTGTGCCCTGTAAAGCAGCTTGGGAACTTCCCTTTCTTCAAAATTGATGGGTCAAGAATACTTGTTGAGGAGGTAAGGCATTTAGGGAAAAGGGAAAACAAAAACCTTTTGTGCTTGGGGTTCAGGACAGGCCACACTTCAGGAACATTGTTAAATAAACCATGTGGGAACCGGTTAATCAAGACAATGGGGTTGATTTATTTTAACTGGAGAGTGCAAAATCTGGTGCAGCTGTGTATGGTAGCCAATCAGCTTCTAACTTCAGCTTGTTGAATTAAGCTTCCAGAAAAAATCAAAAAAACGGGAAGCTGATTAGTTTCTATGCAGAGCTGCACCAGATTTCGCACTCTCCAGTTTTAGTAAGGCAACCCCAAAGTCATTGATCCAGAAGAAGGTCCATAGCCAGTTCACCATGTCTGCATGTTGTTGGGCATTTCTTCTTTAGTATTTTATCAATAGGATGTTGCTTCAATTGAGGGTTTTTACTGGGATAGGGGTGGGTACCATCATCCATTTATCATAGAAATAGGTGCCTGGGGTCACTTCAGAAGTGCCCCTGGAAAAAGGGAGAAAAGATTGGACTATCTCTGTACCTCAAGGACGTAGACAAGCACATGTATAGTTTTATATAAAAGAAATTTAATAATATATAGGATATAAAAACATTGTGGGATAAAACCACATTGACAAAATAGTTAGATACATTTGATAGTTACAGCCTTTTATGCTGCTTTAAACAATTATACAAAGACTGAAATGAAGGTGACCCCCAGTGTTGAAGTGGGGTTTCCAATATGATGCGTCTTGACGATTGTCCTTGGCTAGTTTCGCAGCAATTGCTGCTTCTTCAGAAGGA
Organism: Lithobates clamitans; assembly: GCA_037952925.1. Lineage (NCBI taxonomy): Eukaryota > Metazoa > Chordata > Amphibia > Anura > Ranidae > Lithobates > Lithobates clamitans. The sequence goes on along the minus strand of JBBGZY010000480.1, from coordinate 1,625,141 downwards.
GCCAGTCATAAGCATCTATTAAGATAAATCATAATCATAATTTCATGTTTAAACTATTATTTATGACATTGATATATATTTCAAAACATGAAGGTTATTTTCGTTAATATCATATAAAATTGATGGTATTTCCATAGATCAGCCATTCAGAATCCATGCTTTTTAACAAGGCAATGGGGTTAATTTACTAAAATTGTTGTACATTCTAATTTAGATTTAGACCCCTTTCACACTGGGGCACTTTTCAGGCGTTTTAGCGGTAAAAATAGCGCCTGTGAAGCACCAGAAAAGTGCCTCTCAAACCACCCCAGTGTGAAAGCCTGAGTGCTTTCAAAAAGGGCGGTGCGCTTGCAGGACAGGAAAAAAAGTGCTGTAAGCAGCATCTTTGGGGCAGTGGAGGAGCGGTGTATACACCGCTCCTCTACTGCCCCTGCCCATTGAAATGAATGGGTGCTGCTTTCAAAGCGCTGTAAAACTGCTTTGAAAGCAGCGCTAAGCGAGCGCTTTTAACCCCTTCTAAAGCGCCGCTACAACAGCCGTAAAGCGTCACTAAAACTAGCGGCGCTTTACTGCAAATGCCCGCCCCAGTGTGAAAGGGGTCTAACAAAACCTATGTTAGACAAACCTAAACAATATATTTAGCTTGTGTCAAATCAGACAGGTTCTTGCATTACATAGTTGATAGATCTAAAGGTGATCAAACAACTAGATTGCATAGTGTTTGGTCAGCCTTAGTCTTTATGAATCAACCCAGTTATTTTTAGTAATATAATGTTAACACCTTCCCACCCAGCCTATGACTTAACCATACTGAGTGGACATTATATGACGTCTTTTGCATTGTGCCGCTTGTGCGTGCCCCAGGGGTGCGCAGCGCGGTGATCGGTGGTGGGCTGTGTCCCATGGACACAGTGCATCACCTATTAGGGTAAAGAGCTGATGACATGACTCTTAGCATGTGATCAGCTGCGTCCAATCACAGCTGATCACATGTAAACAAATGCCGGTTATCTGCATTTCATTTCCTCAGTGATGTCAGTGTTTGAGGAAAGGAAAGCCGATAACAGGCTTTCCAGTCACAGGGGACATTTACACATCAGTGCCCTGATTATCAGTGCAGCATATTAGTGCCCATCAATGCAGCCTAATCAGTGCCCATCAGTGCAGCCTATCAGTGCCACCTCATCAGCACACATCAGTGCAGCCTCATCAGTGCCCATCAGTGCAGCCTATCAGTGCCACCTCATCAGCACCTATCATTGAAGAAAAAAATGACAAAAAATATTTGTAGAATTGTATAACAGAACCAGAATTTTCAGTCTTTTTGCATTTGTTTAGCAAAAGTTAAAACCCCAATGGTGATTAAATACCACCAAAAGAAATCTCCATCTGTCTAAAAAAAAGATAAAAATTCTATATGGGTACAGTGTTACATGAGCACGCAATTGTAATTTAAAGTGCGATAGCGCTGAAAGCTGAAAATTGGCCTGGGCGGGAAGGGGGTAAAAGTGCCCTGTATTGAAGTAGTTAATATTTTATTTAGAATCGTTTATCCACTATTAGGTGCTAAAAATAATTTTATAAGTACTTACTTTATTCTGGTTTCCTCTTGTTTAGTAAACACAGAAGGGGCAGAGACAATGATAAAATAGTCAGAATAGGGAGGTAGATGTACAATTTTATCCAACAGGTTAGATCTGTAATAAGACAAAAAGATTCTCTAATGAATTAAACTCGTTATGTACTTAATAAAGAACACAGATATAGACTTAAAGTGTTTGTTAATTTTATTTTTTTACTTTACAAACATGTTATACTTGTTATACTTATAAACTGCCCTGTGCAATAGTCATCCTCCTCTTTTCAGGTCCCTTGCTGATGCTCTGGGACCCTTCCCTTTGCCAGGTGCCATAAGACACAGAGAGTGTGGCACAGCCAAGCCCCCGATCCCTCCTCACTGGCTGTGATTAACAACAGCAGGAGCCAATGCTGCTGCATCTCAGCCAATGAGGAGGGAGATAGCTAGGGAGAGCCACTGCTCTCATGCACATCACTGGATCGAGATTAGGCTTAGGTAAGTATTAGGAGGGCTAAGCGTGGATCTGCACAATGAAGGTTTTTTTACCTTCATGCATATAATGCATGAAGGTAAAAAACCTTCAGACTTTGGAACCACTTTAAAGAAGAATTAAAGGTAAAACTTTTTTCCCCCATTTTGGATAGACTATGGGGGGGGCGTATAACCCCTGTCATCCGTGTTCCTTGGGGGATTCGGGGAGATTTCCCTTCATTTCCTGTCCATGTGCCAAAACAGGAAGTGAGAGGAAAACCCTGCAAAGTGCAGGAATCCGCAGGCTGTCACCAGTGTCCCAATTTAATGATTTCCCCTCTATGCCTGTTCCGGTGACAACCTAAAATAGTTTTTTTTTTTTTACTTTTGATGATAAAAAAATCTCCAGGACAATCGTCGTTCTGCTAGTAAGAAAAACAGAGATTTTGTGTTTCTGCTAAGCAGGAACACGGATCTCTGTCTTTCTTTAGTTAAGCCATCCCCCACACAGTTAGTAAGCAAACCGAGGGAACACATTTAACTCTTTGAACGCCCCTGATGTTAACCCCTTCCCTGCCAGTGTCATTAGTACAGTGACAGTGCATTTTTTTTTAGCATTGATCACTGTATTGGTGTCACTGGTCCCCAAAAAGTGTCACTTAGTGTCAGATTTGTCCGCCGCAATGCCGCAGTCCTGGTAAAAATCGCTGATCGCCGCCATTACTAGTAAAAACAATAAAAAAAATAAGAAGTCCATAAATCTATCCCATAGTTTGTAGACGCTATAACTTTTGCGCAAACCATATATACGCCTGTTGGGATTTACCAGAAGCATGTAGCAGTATACATATTGGCCTAAACTCCTGAAGAAATTAGATTTCTTACATTTTTTATTGGATATGTTTTATAGCAGAAAGTCTAAAATATGCTTTTTTTTTTTTCAAAATTGTCGGTCTTTTTATGTTTATAGCACAAAAAATAAAAACCGCAGAGGTGATCAAATACCACCAAAAGAAAGCTCTATTTGTGGGATAAAAATGACCATCAATTTTATTTGGGTACATTGATGCACGACCGCGCAATATTCAGTTAAAACAACGCAGTGCAGTATCGCAGAAAATGGCCTGGTCAGAAGGGGGTAAAATCTTCCGGAGCTGAAGTGGTTAATGTACTTCTATTTATGTTGTATCATTTTCTGGTTGTATGTACAGTATGGCCACAATTGACTGCAGTGGAATGTACTGTATGCATCTGTGCAGACATTACTGGGTCTCATTTATCAATCTTAAACTATGATGGTTTGGGTAAGTTTAGCTGATACCTGATTAAAGTTTTTAAGCCTTTAAAAGATTAAAACATTATTACTACTTATATAAAATATTTATTTTACAGATAAAAGTTTAGAAATGGAGTGCCACTACGTTAGCAAAGGTTTCCTTTCAGACGCTCTGGTTAAAATTCTACAATTAAACAGGCAGGGAGATGGGAATGAGTCTCTGTATATATTTCAGCTTGAACTATTGAGCTCTGTAGACAAACATTTTCTATTCAACAGAACAACAAATAATAGATATAAAGTAAGAATCTAGAGCCCCACCTGCTGGGTGTTTTCATTAATCTAACATATTCATATGTGATAGTTCATAGTTACCCGGAAAAAACCCAATATTTTTATCATTTCTTCTTTTAAGTCTGAGCATAGAAAAGAAATAAGATAGAAGCAGAAACACATCTTTAAAAAAAAAAACCATAAACAAAAAAACTGTCTGTCTTAGAGCAACCAATAAGGTTTCATCCCGCGGTTGTCCAACTGTTATATTCCAGTGCAGGTTCTTATCATTTTGATTCTGTTGTAGTGATACCATCAGCTTTTAAGAAAGACACTTAACAAAATGAGACCATTATGGCTGACAAGACATCATGGTGTCTGCGCAGTGAACAGATCTTCTAATTATTGTTGTACAGGATGAAGCAGCTATGTGTGTAATAGTGATATATTCTGCCTCCCGAAATTTATTAAATTATTAAAAATTATTTATTAATTTAAAGTGGAGGATGTCCAGATGAGCTCAATTCTGCCCAGATCCACCCAAGCACACACACATATTGAATTTTTATCACAATCCCAGTTTTCCTTAAGGTCCTGTAACTGTTCAATAATAGATGTATTATTACCTAATTTACCTCCAGTACTTTTGGCTTTCACACTATAACCCGGGCAGAATTTATGTAGAGAAACATTTTTGAAGTCAGCCGGGTTGTGTATTATACACAGGACCTCCATGTCCCAGGACTCTGGCTGCAGTGATATCTGGATTGTGTCTCCAGAATTATTATACAGCTGAAAATCAGAGCCTCCATGTCTGTATTTCCAGATATAGGATGATGATGATTTGTTTGTTGGGACTGAACAACGAAGAGTCACATTGCACCAGTCGGGTCTGTTCTTCCTCTCTTTAGCTATTATGGACGGGGTAGGAACAGGTTCTGTAGGATAGAACACACATTTATGTTAGATGCTCTTTATGTATTATTAAAGAAACCTGTGATGGAAGAAACATGTGAGAGCCTCCTAAAAATGCTTGCTGCCTGGCTGTGTGTCACTTACATATTTTGAGGCATTGACCTTGTAAGAATATGGAGATGAGGTTTTGTGATGGCTTTCTCACTTCACTGGTCTTCATTGGTCCACTAATAAAAACTATATTTAGTTTTGATACCTAAGGCCAAGTGTTTTATAGAAAGAATTGAGATATGGATAATTTGTACATCTCATTCTCTGAATGGCACCCGTGCCAGGCGTCTGACCTCTTGTGTTTACAATGAAGCATGGCAGCTGCTTGGCATAGAACCCAGAAGATGGTGGAGATCACTAGAATAGTGGTGTCCACTACAGCGATTTCCAGTGCAGCCCCACCAGTGCAGCATATCAGTGCCCATCAGTGCCACCTCATCAGCACACATCAGTGCAGCCTCATTAGTGCTTCTGGAGGGATCCCAAAGGTATGGTATATACTGTATATAGATACATTTCTTCAAGCTGGATCAAGATTACAATGTAAAAATCTCCCTACCTGCAAATTGTGTTCGTAGGGTTTAAATTGTTTGTAAAGTCACATTGTGACTTTATTGGTATCCTCTCTGGAATATGCAGGTATTAAAAATAGTGTGTGTGTTTTTTTTAAATGAAAAGGCTAAATGCCTTTTATCACACCACGTGAGCCCCCTCAGAACGTCTTCCTCGATGTATGCATTGCAGCAGGAGGGGCTGAGATTCCCCTGTGACATCAGCCGGCCAGCAGAGATAAGTCACGTGACCGCACACAAGCGGTATGGGAAAAGGAATTTAACCTTTTCATTTAAAAAAAACACACACACACTATAATTAATGCCTGCATAATCCATAATCCAGAAGTATTTTTTCTGCATAGCGCCGGGAGGGGCAGGTAGGAGAGCCGCTCTCACGAGAGGGGAGAGACTCACAGCAGAGAGCGGGATGACAGAGGCAAGTAAATTGGCAAATTACACAGCACAAGTACTGTGCTATATACAGTAGATCATGCTTTAAAGGAACAGTTTTTTTTTGTTTTGTGTTAGGGTTACAACCGCTTCAAGCCTTTTAACTGCATAGTTTGCTATTTTGACGGAACACCAGCCTGACATCCCCCCCAATGTGTGATACTCAGGGTAGACTGCCCCCCCCCCCACCCCATTGGTACGCCACTGGTGACAGCCGACCCCCTGATGGCATACAAGAGGAAGCTGATGGAACAGACTTGCCCAAGGAGAGCAGTGCGGGGGAAGAGAACAAACCTGGATCTGCTGGGCTGGTAAGTATATTCTTGCAGCATAGAAACAGTACCATATGTAGAGAGCTCAGGATTTATTTTTAATTTTTTTTTGGGGGGGGGGAGCAAACTTTCCATGAAATAAGCATGGTTAAGCAAAAATGAAAATGTATGCAATGTAGAACAAAATATGTAGAGGTTTTGCAAGCTGAACTTTTTTAGACTATTTTTGAGACATACATGTCTAGCATCAACCACATTGCAGACAACCAAAAGCATAGCATCAAAAAAAAGACGGAAGCTTGTTTCACTTGCAGTAGGTTGAGAGAAAGGACAGAATACACCTACACACATGTACACCCTCTGGTCAATATTACAAATGAATATAATATGTAAAAACAAATATATTTTACATATACTAAGAATGTTGCCCATTGCAATAATTTAGTAAAAATTACCCAATGAATTTGCTCAATATGCTCAATGAAATTTCAGGAAAAATAATAATAAAAAAAATATTAAAAATAAAACTAAAGAAAAATAAATAAAAACATCAATACATACTGTAGATGTTTACCATAAATAAAAACAAGAATAACATTAAAAAATAAAAATAAAACTGCAAATAATTTTCACAAAATGTAAAGAATACAAATGATTTTCAGGAAACATTGGTTCCTGTGAATTTGTCCATCTTCCTATAGGATAATGGGTAAATACACAGACTAAATGGGGCTATCTTATATACTTGTGGCCCTACTAAACAGATGTGAGCTTTTAAATACATTGATGATGTTACCATCTGTGTTCTCTATAAAGAGATTGGAAACCAGTGATAATATTTCAGCCAGTTAAACAAAAGAATGCACAGATGATCACTTACCATACACAGTGAGGTTGTAGACTTTTACATAGTTTGTGCTGTTGGTAAAAGTTATCATTCCAATATACAGTCCACTGTCCTCCAGTCTCAGATATCCAATCTTCAGCTCTCTTCCATCATCCAGGATCTCCAGTCTTCCTTTAAATTTTTCATTTATAAAAATAAGCTGATTATTTGTGTAAGTCACCAATGGGTTTGTTTTGAAGTTCCAGATTACTCGATGTACAGGATCTGATGGGCCTCCACTTAGTGACATTGGGATGGATTGGTTTATAAGACCATTCAGTATGACAGGGACATACTCTCCTCCTGTATACACAATAAGGGTAGAAGTGTAAAGGTGACCTTTCTATCCTGGATCTTGGATGGTAGATGACAACAGGCTCCACTAATTAAAACTAGAAAATGTAAAAAGTAAATCCCCTGCCATAACCCATGAGTGTAAGAACCACTGTCAGGCGTTTTTTGCTATGTGTGTGACCCCTTTGGGATTTCCCCTCACTTCCTGCTCTTGAAACAAAAGTGTAGACAAGATTAAATCTCCTTAATTTGAGTGTAATTTTCTGATGTCCCATTAGTAGATTTTCCTTTACCCATCACTTTCTACACTGTTGCCTGAAAGTGAGGGGGAAGCTCCCCAAAGGGGAAACATGTAGGCAGGATTGGGGCTGCAGTTTGTCTGCCAACGTGAAGGTGGCATTGTGCCATTAAACTAAACTGTCCCCTAATATGGGCTCCCTGCAGCCTTAATGGTGGGGGAGGGCAGCATGTAATACTGGATGCAGAAATCCTGTAAGATTTTGGCTGCCATCTTGGCACAGAAGTGCTTAAATAATAGACTTGTAGTAGCTTTTTATTCATAAACACATGAAGTATAATTTTTTTTTAAATGCAAGAAATGTTGGTACCTGAATTGGACTTGGTTTCAGGTTTTTATAATCCATGGTACAGTAGAGCTTAAATTGGGAGAGGGAGAAACAGCACAAAGTGCCAATCACTACAGGGTGTATGAGCTGGTGGGAGTAAGCACTACATTAGTCAGGAGGAGCAGATATTTAACCCCATCACGCCGACCGAAAGCAACGACCACCATTTTATTCTCTAGGATCTCTGCTAATATATATATATATATATATATATATATAATTTGTGGGGGTTCTAAGTAATTTTTGTAGCAAAAAATATGGCAACAAATGTCAGAAAGAGACTTAGGCATGAAGGGGTTAAACTAGCTGGATAAGTTAAATGCCTGCAGCGACTGAGAAGCAGTGAAAACGGAGGCATTTGCAGATACAAGCTGATAGGAAGGTAAGTATGGAGGGGTTTCTTTTACTGGATGGGCTCCTGTATGTGAGTTTAAAGGGTATCTTTTGGGATACACCAAGGTCACCTTCTCACCTACAGCCTGGTGACTGGACAATGAAGAAGAAGCAACATACTAATACGTTTTTTACTTTGTTTTCTCCTTCTGTCTGCCTGTTCATCAAAACCCCTGACGAAGTCACATGATGTAAAGTGTAGTGATGAGCAACAGGTGACGTCACAACGCTACCGGTGGTGTCGGCCTCCAGAGGCGAGAGGAGAGTAGAACGATGAGTGATCCCAGTTCCATAACAGCAAGTAGCAGAATTGTTATGTTTCTTTTGAACTTGGATAGATATAATATCATTTAAGTGCTTTTAATCTTGTGTCCTAATAAATACTTTTTTAAACAGAAAGTGGTATGAGTATCTCTGATGTTTATTTTAAAGCTCATTTGCACCAATGACATTAAGTTGCATTAAGGGAATTTGAGATTAATCCCTGATGGGAAAGAGTGTTTTTTGGACCTGTCAGTTAGTAGGTCCCATTCCTAACTGTGAGAGCAAATCAGCAGACAGGTGCATAAAGAAGTTGTAGTTTTGGGTGGAGTACATCACTAAAGATTGATGGTGGAGTTGAAAGCGTGGAAGATAAATTGTTCGCTTCACTAATTTATTATATTATATATGCACTGGACATTTTTGCTGCAGTAGGGAACAGACACAAAAGATCCACACAGCATCTTTCCAAAATAACTGTTCTGTTGAAGTTTTTTATACATGCGATTACGTAGGTGTCACATTATTATTACAATTGTACTTTTATGGTAACAAGGGGCGTAACATAGGTAGGCTAATTTGTAATCAGGACTCGAAAGAATGCAACATGTAATGAAAACATTATTAGTCCAATGTGCAATACATACAAAAGAGAATACAATAATATACAGAATTTACAAATTTCCTTTACAGTATTGAAGTGATTGTAAAGCTTCACATTATATTCACTTGCTCTGTGTAATGCTTTTGCACAGAGCAGCCCCGATCCTCCTCTTTTGGGGTCACTCGCTGGCGCACCTGGCTCCTCCTCCCTGCTGAGTGCCCCCAAAGCAAGCCGCTTGCTATGGGGGCACTCATGCGTGCTCGCTCCTGAGGCGGCTCTGTGTGTCCATTGATACACAGAGCACGGCTTGGCCCCACTCCTGCTCCCTTCTCGCTGGCTGTGATTTTTCTCTCAGTCCAGTGAGGAGAGAGAGGGACGCTGCTCTCATTCACATTGTTGGACTCAAGTTGGCATAAAGGGGGGCTGGGTGAGGGGATCCTCATTACAAAAAGATTTTTACCTTTAAGTGAATGTAAAGCTTTGTTTTTCTTTAATTAAAATAAAAAACATGTTATCCTTACCTGCTCTGTGCAATAGTTTTGCACAGAGCAGACCCGATCCTTCTCTTCTGGGGTCCCCCCCCGGTACTTCAGGCTCCACCACCCCACTGAGTGCCCCCCTAGCAAGCCACTTACTAGCACAGAATGCAGTAAGGTAAAAAAATACTTCTGCCTTTACAACCTCTTTAATGCAGAGAATGCATTAATGTAAAAAACCTTCAGGCTTTAAAACCACTTTAATACAATACACTTGAGCAATGCCTTTTTATATACTATATATAAAGATATCTATATCTCTATATAAATATAGATATATAAAAGGACATGTGCATGCATTATTTTCTAATTGGGTCCTAGTGTTTCCCCTCCATTTCTGTGAGTGCCACTAAGCACAGTATGACAGGGGATTGATATCAAGACAGATTCAATACGATACATAATATCTAAACACAAAAGCAATATTGCAGTTTACCAGCTCTGAGTACTGGAGGGGGTTCTGTGTACTAGGGGGCTCTGTGTATTGGATGGGGGCTCTATTTATTGGAAAGGCTCTATATCCTGGGGGGAACTCTCTGTAATGGGGGGCTCTGTGTACTGGGGGGGTCTATGCAGCTACTACCCAGGAGTGGTGCAGCTACTACCCAGGAGTGGTGAGCGCCTTCGGGCAACAAATTCCCTCTTTTCATCTGTTTACCAAATGGAGTTTTGAAGCTAGTATTGGACTGTCAAGTTTAAAGCATACGTAGTATGTCAACTGTCAGTTATCATTATATCTTACGGAACTGAACTGCTCTATATCTATTGAGCAAATATCTACCTTTATGCTACATGAATACTGGTAAACTGTGAGCTCCTTGTATTTGTATGCTGCATAATTAATCTCGGATACCCCTATTTATCAGCTCTGTGTAATAAATACATCTGTGAGTACAACCTATCTACACAATTATCGCACAAGTCCCAACCATGGACATGCAAGGTGTGTAGTGCGGTACTTTGGAAGATTCATGACTAGTATTACACACTGGACTTATTTTGGAAAGTAGCACCAATTCTTCCCTAGCAGGCCTTGTATGAAAGTGTGGGTGTGGCGCCATATTGTGACAACGTTGTAATTTTTTTGTTTGTGTTTTAAATTGGGTGCACTGGGGGGGTGTTTCCACTATTATGGTAATATTATACCTATGGTGGATCTAATCATTGAGATTTCTACTCTTAATAAAGTATTTACAAATTTTTGATAGACCATTGTTGCTCCTCCTTACTGCTATCTTTTTGCGGACATTTCTTTGTCCTTTCAGTTCTTTTTACTTATCTATGTACTGTGGGTTTGAGTACTGGAGGAGCTCTGTGTACTGGGGGAGCTCTATCTACTAGGGGCACTATATACAGGGGGAGCTCTGTACTGGGGGGGGGGGGTAGAAGGGGGCTCTGTGTACTGGGGGAGCTCTATCTACTAGGGGCACTATATAAAGGGGGAGCTCTGTACTGGGGGGGTAGAAGGGGGGCTCTGTGTACTGGGGGAAGAGGCAGGTGGGGGAACTCTGTGTACTGAGGGGTGGAGGGGATGCTCTGTACTAAAGGTAAAGGGGAGGTGAACTTTGTAGTGAGGAAGGGGGGTCAGGGTTGAGTGAAGAGCTCTATACGGTATACTTACCTGTAAGAAGTAGAGAAGGAAATATTGAAAGGACCAGGAAGCATTCAGGTAGATGTTTCATCATTGTCTGTAGAATGGAGTGTGATACTGAAGGACAGAAAGCAAGAGAAATTACTGCAAAATTTAATGTCGTGCATGAAAACCGCAGCTTCTGCGCAGATGAAAATATTTTAGAAGACGTGTGAAACCACAACTACTGATGTCGTAGGTGAAGTGAACTAGATTTCATAAACAGGTATTTTAACCGGTAACAAACAACAAAACTCATTTGACAAGATGCAGTCTTTAATTCTTCAGATTTCAACATGTTCTTATAGTCTGAAAATGTCAACTGTAATCTAAGTTTGGCTGGTGATGGACTTTTAACCACTTACCGACCGCTGCACGCCGATATAAGTTGGCACAATGGCAGCGGTGGGCAAATGGGCGTACCTGTACGTCGCCTTTAAGAGGCGGTGATAGTAGGCATGCGCGTGCCACCGCGTACAATGGACTTGATGTCCGCTGGTCTCCCGACGATCGTGTCATGGAGCCTCAGAATGGGGAAGTGCCTATGTAAACAAGGTATTTCCCCATTCTGGCTTGTGTCATGACAGAGATCACTGCTCTCTGTCATCAAGAGCAGTGATCGCTGTCATGTGACTAGTAGCCCATCCCCCCCACAGTTAGAATCACTCCCTAGGACACACTTAACCCCTTCATCGCCCCCCTAGTGGTTAACCCCTTCACTGCCAGTGTCATTTACACAGTAATCAGTGCATTTTTATAGCACTCATCGCTGTATAAATGACAATGGTCCCAAAATAGTATCAAAAGTGTCCGATGTGTCCGGCATAATGTCACAGTCCCGATAAAAATCGCAGATCGCCGCCATTACTAATAAAATAAAAATAATAATAAAAAGGCCATAAAACTATCCCCTACTTTGTAGACGCTATAACTTTTGCGCAAACCAATCAATATAGGCTTATTGTGATTTTTTTACCAAAAATATGTAGAAGAATACATATCGGCCTAAAATGTTTTTATATATATTTTTTGGGGATATTTATTATAGCAAAAAGTAAAAAAAAATGTGTTTTTTTTCAAAATTGTCGCACTTTTTTGTTTATAGAGCAAAAAATAAAAACCGCAGAAGTGATCAAATACCACCAAAAATAAGCTCTATTTGTGGGAAAAAAAGTATGTCAATTTTGTTTGGGTGCAATGTCGCACAACCGCGCAATTGTCAGTTAAAGCGACGCAGTGTCGAATCGCAAAAAGTGCTCTGGTCAGGAAGGGGGAAAAATCTTCTGGGGCTGAAGCGGTTAAAGTATAAATGTAAGTAAATAAAGAAAAAGAAACAAAACAAATAGCCATTTAACACCAGTTATGTATTCATTAAAAATAATTTGAAATACATTTTTTAAATAATTTTACACATGCAAACCAGTAGTAACAGGCCCCATTACACAGGGGGCTGGTCTATAATAGGGGAACATGTCGCTGCTCCTTCATTATTTAAATCAAATGCTGGGGCCATTCTTGACAAAGCTGTAGTGATTTACATGCAGTAGACAAAAGAGGTCAGAACCTGGCTGTATAGTTCAACAGATATGTCTGGATTAAAAAAATGCACTGAACAAATGTGCAAAAGTGGTTGAGAAACTGGTATAAGAAGTAGGTCTTTGGGTTCATGGAGAAATGGGCTGACTTTGCGGTCGGCTACCGGCTCTACAGCAAAGATGGACCCAAATGTGGAGGGTGCAGGTCTGATGGCCAGAAGGTTGTAGGAACTTTTTAAACTATGAGGAGGGGGTGGGATCAGTGAAAGGTATACCATGCAGTTGTAGCGATTGCCCTGCGGGGTTGCTACATGTTACAGCATCCACACATTTCACCCTGCTGCCAGATATCCATTAGTGCCGGTTCACACTGGGACGACTTGTCAGGCGACCTAGCCGCCTGACAAATAGCGTCCCATTCTGTACAAAGGAACCTATGCATCGCTTCGACTTAGAAAAAGGTTCCTGTACGACTTTGGGGGCGACTTGCATTGACTTCTATACAGAAGTTGTGTTGCAAGTCACCGCTGAGTCGTGTCCAGGTCGCCTGAGGCAGTCGCGCTGCAGGTCATGCTGCCTCAGTGTGAACCGGCACTGAGACACACTTCTCAGTCAATGAACAGTCTTTTGCTTGTTTTTGTTGTTTTATTAGGGGATTGAAGTTGGTTGGGGAAAAGAGACATGGGGTGCTCATAGGTTAAATTGTACATTGTAGAGTAAAAGTAACTGCGTCACACTTCTCAAGAAGAACAAGATGGCTGACCCTAAACTTGACAGACTTTTACCACAGAACACTTCTTCCAGCTCACTTCCTCCAGCACACTACTTCACTGTCCAATTTTAGTAATCCTGTCACACCATCAGAACATGACTAGGCCTCACTCTGAATGAGTCCCAGTGTCTTTACTTGATGGCCCTTTGTAGGCTGGGGCCTGCAGTACCCCTTTGTGGTAGCAACCGATTTACTTGAGAAGAATAAATGTACTTGATGGACTACTGATCGAAGCAAGTCCAAATTGCAAATCCTGCCAGCCCTCATGGCTGCATCGATTTGACACAAACTCCCACAGTCTCTCCCTCTAGCTCTACATCCAGCTCCCCTGGCATGCCTCTTCCAGAGCTTTCCACTGTGCCTTCCACTCACCTGCCCTGGATTCTTCCTGAATGACTTTACTCCCGACGTGCGTACCAACTGTCTCCTCCAGCTCCTTTTCCAGGACACCTCTCCATGACCGTGTAAGGAGAGGCTCCCTCCCAGCTCCCGAGCTCCCCACCTGAGGTACACCCCCCAGAGAGGGGGTTCCCTCAGACACGACAGTCTAACACCCCTTCATCCAGTTCACCCAGCCGACAACTCCTCCCCTAGCAAGCTGACCATGGGCATATGTAGGAGGCCTGCCCCCTGCCAATCCTAGTTGGGGATTGGTCAGAGCTCCTCACATGTACCCCATGTCACTTCAGCTCTCTTCCCTGCCCCCTTTCCAGAACATTCTCCCTGGAAACAGAGGAGGCGCCAAAGAGTTGAAGTACATGTCAGTCACCTACTGCTACACTAAACCACTCCCCTGCCCCCAGATCAAAACAAACAGGCCTAGATCACAGCATAGGCCTGCTTAAATTTACCTGCGCTGGCAGCTTACACCAAAAAACCTTATACTTAGCACCTACCTAAGGTAGAGGGTGCTACACTGTGAATAAGGGTCAAGGTGTGCAAATGTGGGCAAAGTTGGGGGGGGGTCTCAAACCAGATGATACAACTAAAGTGTCCAAGACCAATGCTAGTAGGCTTTTTGAATTTAACTTATCCAAAAGTGAAGAAAAAGGTCATATATGCTTTTAGACATTTAAAGGGTATATACACAAATACCAGAAGCCTGATTATTAAAATGGAAGAACTAGAACTTCTGAAACTTGAGGAGGACTTTGACTTTGTGGGAATATCGAAAAACCTGGTTTGATAACTCACATGATTGGCTTGCAACTATACAAGGGTACTATCTGTATCAGAGGGACAGGGTAGGTAGAAGAGGGGGAGGGGTGTGCCTGTTTGTCAGGAGTGAATTGATGGTGAATATGTGGGTTGACATTGCCATTGGGGCTAATGAGAAGGTGGAGTCTTTGTGGCTGGAGCATCAAAGGGACCAAACAAATGGTAAATGAATTGTGTTTTATGTTATAGGCCCCCTAACCTTTGGGAGGAGGAGGCCCGTCTCCTTTCACAGTTAGAAATGGCTGGGAGGCAGGGCAATGTTATATTTATGGGGGACCTTAATCATTCTAATATTGATTGGGCAAACGGAACTTCACACTCAAGTAAGAGTTGCCATTTTTTTACCGTAATGCAGGACATTTTCATGAGTGAAATGGTGAAAGCCCCTAGTGGAAATAATGCTCTCCTGGACCTACTAAATACAAACAACTCTGATTGCAAATGTGGAAGTAAGGCAATAGCGATCACAGAGTTATTACATTTGCTGTAAATTATAGAAAAGGGAGACAATGAAAGGAAAAGTATACTTAAAGTGGTTCTAAAGGCTGAAGGTTTTTTACCTTAATGCATTCTATACATGAAGGTAAAAAACCTTCAGTATGCAACTCCCCCCACAACTTACTTACCTGAGCCTGATCACGAACAACAGTGTACCTCCTGATTGGATGAGAGACAACAGCGTTAGCCATGCTGCTGTCAATCACAGCTCACAGCCAGTGAGGAGGGAGCAGGGGGGGCGGGGGGGGTTCGAGCCCAAAAGCGAGCATGCACAAGTGTCCCCATAGCAAGCAGCTTGGAGAAGAGGGGGGGCCAGGAGCACCAGGACCCAAAAAGAGGAGGACCGGGGCTGCTCTGTGCAAAACCATTTCACAGAGCATGTTTGTTATTTTTAAAAAATAAAAAAATACCTTTAATATCACTTTAATTTTAAAAGACCTAAATTTACTAAGTTCCACTCCAAGCTTCATGATACTAAATAGGATACAATTCTTGAATGAAAAAATTGATTCACCACAATCTCGCCCCAAGTGAACTCAAAATAGCAGCACTAAAGTAAACCCTAATCAAAAAGTGACATATAGTAAAGAGTGATAAAACAAACAATCAACCAGTGATATAATTATATCATCACTCCTCCCTATTAATGTGCATCAAATAATATGATCAAAATTTACAAATATAGTGCGCAAAACCAATTATGTGAATAACATATCTATGCACACAAAATATAAAATTAAAAATATATATATATATATATGTAAACCAATGTGAATAAGTCCACAAATGTAAAGAAGTGTCCACAAAAAGTCCAAAAAACGTCTTCCGTGACGTGATACAGTGCAGATCTTCACTTAAAATAAATCTTCCACCGCACCTCTGTGACTGTGAATCCACTCCCCTTAGGTAAATAAACTCACCAGCTCCTTTTGCCCACACTCTCGTGTCAGGGCCACCAAGCTTTTATCCCACACAGCAAGGGGAAATAAATGATCATGCCCCGACATGTTTCGTCATGAAGACTTAATCATGGGATTCAATCCCATGATTAAGTCTTCATGACGAAACATGTCGGGGCGTGGCTACACGGCAATCGAACGCTTGTGACGTAGGATGCTGTGACAGGGAGCGCCATACGAGGAAGTGCGGAAGTGGGTCCTATCAACACCAGGAATCGGGTGAGACGGGTAGTTTGAGAGCGCAGTACCTGGGTCTGCCGCGACCACCATACACTGGTTTTACTGATTGGAGTTTATGCTGTGACAGCTTGCTGTGCTGTGCTGTTTTGGGCTTGCAGTGTATTTTAAAGATGTGAGTTTAATGGTGGAGGAGTGTGTTATTTTAATAAATATCATTACGTTATTTGCACTATTGGATTTTTTTCTTTTTTCATGCAGAGAGAGCTCTTTGGCATCACACTCTGGATATGTAAAGGTGTACCATTGGAGATCATTTATTTCCCCTTGCTGTGTGGGATAAAAGCTTGGTGGCCCTGACACGAGAGTGTGGGCAAAAGGAGCTGGTGAGTTTATTTACCTAAGGGGAGTGGATTCACAGTCACAGAGGTGCGGTGGAAGATTTATTTTAAGTGAAGATCTGCACTGTATCACGTCACAGAACAACATTTTTTGGACTTTTTGTGGACACTTCTTTACATTTGTGGACTTATTCACATTGGTTTACATATATATATATTTTTTTATTTTTTTTTAACAGAGAAAATATATATATATTTTTAATTTTATATTTTGTGTGCACAGATATGTTATTCACATAATTGGTTTTGCGCACTATATTTGTGAATTTTGATCATATTATTTGATGCACATTAATAGGGAGGAGTGATGATATAATTATATCACTGGTTGATTGTTTGTTTTATCACTCTTTACTATATGTCACTTTTTGATTAGGGTGTACTTTAGCGCTGCTATTTTGAGTTTACTTGGGGTGAGCTTGTGGTGAATCAATTTTTTCATTCATGGTTGTTATTATTTAAGCAGCAGCTTAGATTTAGGCTATATTTTCCATCAGCGCAGCGTTTTTGGGTGTATGAGTGGGCGGATTTTCTATATACCTGATTTTTGACATTAAGGATACAATTCTTGCAACTACTGTAAGAATACTGAAAAAAGTAGGCGTGTTTTAAGGACATATTAAACAACGGCATTCGTCTGTGAATTCTTCCATTGGGCAACAAATAATAATGAACAAAAGTTAAACCTGGGTGGCTAAAGGCATATTACTGAGAAAAAAATGTCCTGAAAAAAATATATGGTACAAAATAGAAATCACACTTTAAGGAATATATGTAGCTGCTAGCACATCAACCGATATAAGTTGACGAACAAAATATGTATATAAAGTGCAGCTCTAAATAATCAAAACATGATTACTTTAAGTGAAAAAGTGGTATATACAAGTCCAAAATATAATGAAAATCATCAGTCCCAAATAGATTAATTATTTCACATCAACCTTCCTCTTGACCAGTGTAAATTAATCCACTGTATATAAACCACACTGCTGAGCACCTCCACCGTGCGCTAAAAAAACACGCTTAGCGGATTGTTTTGACGTTTTATAGAAGTGAGAACACACTTGCATACAGTATCTCGCAAAAGTGAGTACACCCTTCACATTTTTATAAATATTTTATTCTATCTTTTCATGTGACAACACTGAAGAAATGACACTTTGCTACAATGTAAAGTAGTGAGTGTACAGCTTGTATAACAGTGTAAATTGGCTGTCCCCTCAAAATAACTCAACACACAGCCATTAATGTCTAAACCGCTGGCAACAAAAGTGAGTACACCCCTAAGTGAAAATGTCCAAATTGGGCCCAAAGTGTCAATATTTTGTGTGGCCATCATTATTTTCCAGCACTGCCTTAACCCTCTTGGGCATTGAGTTCACCAGAGCTTCACATGTTGCCACTGGAGTCCTCTCCACTCCTTCATGACGACATCACGGAGCTAGTGGAGGTTAGAGACCTTGCGCTCCTCCACCTTCCGTTTGAGGATGCCCCACAGATGCTCAATAGGGTTTAGGTCTGGAGACATGCTTGGCCAGTCCATCACCTTTACCCTCAGCTTCTTTAGCAAGGCACTGGTCATCTTGGAGGTGTGTTTGCTGTTGTTATGTTGGAATACTGCCCTGCGGCCCAGTCTCCGAAGGGAGGGGATCATGATCTGCTTCAGTATGTCACAGTACATGTTGGCATTCATGGTTCCCTCAATGAACTGTAGCTCCCCAGTGCCGGCAGCACTCATGCAGCCCAGACCACCACCATGCTTGACTGTAGGCAAGACAAACTTGTCTTTGTACTCCTTACCTGGTTGCCACCACACATGCTTGACACTATCTGAATCAGATAAGTTTATCTTGGTCTCATCAGACCACAGGACATGGTTCCAGTAATCCATGTCCTTAGTCTGCTTGTCTTCAGCAAACTGTTTGCGGGCTTTCTTGTGCACCATCCTTAGAAGAGGCTTCCTTCTGGGACGACAGCCATGCAGACCAATTTGATGCAGTGTGCGGCGTATGTTCTGAGCACTGACAGGCTGCCCCCCCACCCCTTCAACCTCTGCAGTAATGCTGGCAGCACTCGTACCTCTATTTCCCAAAGACAACCTCTGGATATGACGCTGAGCACGTGCACGCAACTTCTTTGGTCGACCATGGCGGGGGCCTGGTTTGAGTGGAACTTGTCCTGTTAAACCACTGTATGGTCTTGGCCACCATGCTGCAGCTCAGTTTCAGGGTCTTGGCAATCTTATAGCCTAGACCATCTTTATGTAGAGAAACAATTCTTTTTTTCAGATCCTCAGAGAGTTCTTTGCCATGAGGTGCCATGTTGAACTTCCAGTGACCAGTATGAGAGTGTGAGTGATAACACCAAATTTAACACACCTGCTCCCCATTCACACCTGAGACCTTTTAACATTAACGAGTCACATGACACCGGGAGGGAAAATGGCTAATTGGGCCCAATTTGGACATTTTCACTTAGGGGTGTACTCACTTTTGTTGCCAGCGATTTAGACATTAATGGCTGTGTGTTGAGTTATTTTGAAGGGGACAGCAAATTTACACTGTTATACAAGCTGCACACTCACTACTTTACATTGTAGCAAAGTGTCATTGCTTCAGTGTTGTCACATGAAAAGATAGAATAAAATATTTACAAAAATGTGAGGGGTCTACTCACTTTTGTGAGATACTGTATATGTGGGATTCCATTCAGCACAATACATCCATCTTCCTGTACAGGTCTCCTGTTATTCCAAATGTCAAAGCTCCACTGTATCCATGTAAAGAGAATCAGGGAAGCCACATAGTGTAAAACTGTAAACGACTAATTGTACTAAAATAGTTGAAATACTCATAAAAATAAAAGGCAACGATAGCGCATATATGGTAACAAAGTGTCAGAAACCATGAAATCAGGCCGAGACAGAAGTACAGTTAAATCACACTTGTTTAATAATAAAAGTAAAAAGAACAAACGTCAAAACATAGCCAAAGTTCAGTAACCGGAATGGATAGTCAGCTAAGCCAGAAGTCAGGGATCAATGTAGTGGAACAGCAAGCAGAATCTGGAGCCAGAAGGAATGTCAGCAAAGCAAGTCTTGAACAGAATCGCAGGAGAAAGTTTCTGTGATGTTGACCAAGGCGAAGGCAGAGCTCCTCTGGACTGGACAGCTTAAGTAGGCAGGACTGACAAGCAGGATATCATCAACAGCTGAGTAACTGTAGAGAGATAGGAGCTGGCAATTAGCTGACAGCTGAGCAGCCAGCTCAGAGAAGGAAGCACTGAGCCCATCCCTGACAGTTCCCCCTCCTCAATGATCCCTCCCCCTCAGAGGACCGCCAGGCTTGAGGGGGAAACGTCTATGGAAATCACGGAGGAGGACAGGGGCATGTATGTCCGAGGATGAGACCCTAGAGCATTCCTCCGGACCGAACCCTTTCCAATGCACCAGGTACTGTATGCACCCACGGAACTTACGGGAGTCAACAATGGACTGTACTTCATACTCCTCATGGTTCTTAACCTGTACAGGGTGAGGACGTGGCACCGAGGTGGTAAAGCGGTTGCAGACCAAAGGTTTTAATAAGGAGACATGAAATACATTCAAAATACGCATATTAGAAGGAAGGTCTAATACGTAAGCCACTGGGTTAAGCCTGTGAAGAATACGGAAAGGCCCAATAAACTGAGGTGCAAACATCAGTGAGGGAACACGGAGTCAGAGGTTGCGAGATGACAGCCAGACCCTATCCCCAACCTGGTAGGAAGGCGCAGGCAGGCGTCTGCGGTCAGCATGGAGTCTGTACCTATCATTAGCATGTTGCAAAGCTTCCTGGACTTGTGCCCAAGTGGAATGAAGACCACGGAGATGCTCCTTTAATGCAGGAATACTCTGCGAAACAGACAAGTCAGGCAACATGGTAGGTTGGAACTCATAATTCGCCCTAAACGGGGACAATCGGAAGCAGAATTAAAGGCACTGTTGTGAGCAAACTTTGCCCACGGTAATAGGTCTGACCAGTTGTTATGATGGTAAGAAATATAGCAACGTAGGAATTGCTCCAAGGACTGATTGGCTCGTTCTGCGGCCCCATTAGACTGTGGGTGATACGCAGAGGAGAAAGCAAGCTTAATTCCCAACTGTGCACAAAAGGCTCACCAGAACAGGGACACAAACTGACTACCCCTGTCCAAGACAATCACCTTGGGTAGCCCATGTAGGCAAAAGATCTCCCGAGCAAAAATGGAAGCCAGTTCCTTAGAAGTGGGCAACTTCTTAAGTGGAATACAATGACACATCTTTGAGAACTGGTCAACCACCATAAGGATAAATGTGTTTCACTGGGAGTTGGGTAACTCCACAATGAAATCCATAGACAGTTGGGTCCAGGGCCTCTCTCCATTGGGTATGGGTTGTAGGAGGCCCACTGGAAGGTGTCTTGGAGTCTTAATCTGAGCAAATGATTTCCCATTTGTTGCCTATTGTATCAATGCATATTGTATCAAATGGCCAGTTGTTATCTATGTATTACAACTGCCTGTTTGTTGCCCACATATTGCACCATTTGACTATTGCCCAAATATTGCATATGATTGCCAGTTTGTTGCCCATGTATTGTCAGGATTGGTGGTGCCTGGTCTCTTAATACTTACACAAAACCTTTCCCACCCTTCCTTCCACATTTTGAAGATGTAAAGAAGAGGGTACATTTTTTTCAAGATGTTTTTGGGAAAGTTCAATCTTATGCTTATCCTGAGACAAAGTCTTAAGTCATGTACACACGGGCAGACTTTTTGGCAACAAAAGTCCGACCTACTTCCGACGGACTTTCGACGGACTTCCAACGGACTTTTGAACGAATGGACTTGCCTACACACGATCACACCAAAGTCTGACGGATTCGTACGTAATGACGTACGACCGGACTAAAATAAAGAAGTTCATAGCCAGTAGCTAATGCTGCCCTAGCGTCTGTTTTAGTCTGTCAGACTAGCATACAGACGAGCGGATTTTTCGACCGGACTCGAGTCCGTCGAAAAGATTTGAAACATGTTCCAAATCTAAAGTCTGTCAGATTTTCGACCGAAAAAGTCCGCTGCAGGTCTGATGGAGCCCACACACGGTCGGATTGTCCGCCAGATTCGGTCCGTTGGACCAGTCCGGTCGAAAAGTCCGCTCGTGTGTACACGGCATTAGAACTAATCCTAAAATTCACAGACATCAACCTAGGCTTAGATGCAGCAACATATCTCCTACAACATCAGAGCTTTCCAAAACATTGTTACAACAGAAAGCTACTTATACACCTGCTTAATGGGACTAAATTGCCTCATTGTCACTGTGGCTGGCTAAAATTGATTAAATTAAATAAATGCAGGACCTTGCCTTCTGCCTCCAGTACAGATAAGATCAATTTAGGAAAACATGGCACTGCAGATACAAATTCCTATCCAGTCCAAAATATGGATCTCCCACGAAAAACCAAAATAACTTCACCTGACTGGTCTGTGCAACCCACTGCCTATTGGGGCATGTGAATGGGTGGTTCTTTCCTGTGCCCCCTTCCCTACCACCTACCCACCATACAGCTCCTCCTATCCACTTTTTTCTTTTTCTCTCTTTCTTTTCTTCTTTCTTTTTGTATACCCCTTGGCAACCTACACTGACAATAGATTACAAGCAAACCTCCCCATTTTAGGCAACACTAATACAGTTATATATATCATCCTGATTCAGTTTATTGATTTTTAAATATTTTCATTATACAAACAATTTACAATTTTATAACCTGAGGATACTTCGTAACTTTAGCATCTCCTTGTTACTGCTTACTCAGATCTACTTTAAAATGTATCACTGAATAATGCTTGTTTTCCCTGACCTTTTGGAATGTAATTATTTAAATGGAAAACATCAAAGAGTTTAAAAAGAAAAAATAATTGGTGTCCCCAACTAGATACTAGCTTGGGACAGCAACATGTTGACTGGTATCACTGTGGCACAGGGGCAGCAAGCGTGCAGCAACATTCATTTAATACTGGCCCATATTGGTGCATGTTTTGAGAAGGATCTACTACCAAAGCACTGGGCCTAGTTTTAGTAGACTTGGGCTCTATAGGACCACCGGTGCTCCAAAAAAAGGAGTATGCTGGCATTTGGGGTGGGCTTGTGTGCCATATCCCTCCCAATTGGGTAAAATTAGATAGCTGCTCCATCTGTAATGTACTAATGTAAGAGGTCATTTATCCAGAAGAAGGTCCATAACCAGTTCACCATGTGTGCATGTCGTTGGGCATCTCTTCTGTAGAATTAGTTATCGGAGTGAGCTTGAACTTGAGGATATTTCTTTCGCCCGACCAGCTTTGTAACAGGAATCTTTTATTTTTCTTAATGTGTTCCCTGAATTTTTTTTTTTTTCCATGACAAAGTCATATCATCTTCACATGGCCAACCTGTAAAGCAGATATTTAGTGAGTTACTCTTTAGAAGACCCTGTGTGTGTATTCAATAGTATTACAAGCTTTGGTAGTTGGGATTTCCATATATCATTCATTCAGAATGCATGCTTTTTTTTATTCCTTTTTTTTCCTTCCTTTTTTCTTTTCTTTCCTCTTTCAAACTGTAATACTAAAGTGATATATATGTCTCAGAGAAAACAACAATTCTCAAATCCCTAATAAACACAACAATACTAAAGTGTATATGATATTTAAAATAAAAACACCCCGCAGGGACCAATACGCCTATATAATATAAATTAATTCTAATACTAGTGTAGAGGAAAGGCCAATACCGAAGCATGTCTTTTACCAATAAAACTATTGTTTTAAACAGCTCTTGTTACTTGTCTTTAAAAATGAGTTGGACACATCCCAACGTCTTAACACCAGGAAGAGTTATAGTATCTTGGTCCTTAACATCTATCATCAATACTAAGGGAGTGGGAATAACAAAATACAAAAAAGAGGGAAGGAGAAAAGGAGAAAAAAAGTAAGAAAGAAAGAAAGAAAAGAAAAAAGTCCATGCACAGAATCCATGCTTTCCTGACACAAGCATGACAGCATATACATGAAGGCAGGCTCCGCCCCCATGCCCAATGTCTAATTCCAGGAGCGTATATATATTATAAAAGAAGTCGCCTCCCACCAAGTAGCATTCTTTTTTCCCCCTTAATGCTGTGTGCTACTGTTTCAAGCAAGATTTTTACTTTTTCCCTCACCTTGCTGGATGTATCTGGCCAAGCCGCACAGGTTCCAGCCTCTCCTGTGTCAATGCTCCCCGCTGTACATGCTGTAAAACTCCTATATGAGGGAGGCCTCCCCCAATATTCCAGGTATTGCTGTTGCAGGTGGCTGGTCTCTAAGGGATTGCTCCTTCATCATGACTTCATGGATGAACATTCATTGGACTTCCTGTGGCCATGAGGAGTGATGTGGCAAGGCATCACATGGTGCACAAGTCTACAGTGTTCACTTAGATGGGTTTAGAAGTTCTCTGCAGGTATATGCTGTTAACTTGCACCACTTAAAGCAGATATCACACATGTTAAACTTACTGGCTTTCTCATTGTTTCAGTCTGTCTTCTTAAAACATCACAGGTTGTGATTTGTGTCTGCAGTACTACTATGCTTAGACTAACAGCAGGTGTGCTGTGCTGAGCTAAAGCCTTTCCTATTTTAATGTCTTAATGTCTTAATGCTTGGTTTGTGGTATTAACCTTTGCAGTACAGTTGTCTAAGGTAGGTTAACATGCTAGTGCTAATTGTTTGGTGTCTATTAACCCCTGACTTCTTGCCTGTGATTATGTTGACACATCAGTATTAATAACTGCTATGCGTTTATTAACCACTTTAGCCCCGGACCATTATGCTGCCTAAGGACCAGAGGACTTTTTCCAATTTGGCACTGCGTCGCTTTAACTAGCCCCGCGTACGGGGCCCCGAAAACCAATCACCGCCTTCAGGATTTCTAAGGGTGTAAATTTTTGATTTCACTCTTCACTGCCTATCACAGTTTCGGAGGCCATGGAATGCCCAGGTGGCACAAAACCCCCCCAAATTTCCCCATTTTGGAAAGTAGACACCCCAAGCTATTTGCTGAGAGGCATGGTGAGTATTTTGCAGCTCTCATTTGTTTTTGAAAATGAAGAAAGACAAGAAAAAACATTTTGTTTTTCTTTTTACAATTTTCAAAACTTTGTGACAAAAAGTGAGGTCTGCAAAATACTCACTATACCTCTTAGCAAATAGCTTGGGGTGTCTACTTTCCAAAATGGGATCATTTGGGGGGGTTTTGTGCCACCTGGGCATTCCATGGCCTCCAAAACTGTGATAGGCAGTGAAGAGTGAAATCAAAAATTTACGCCCTCAGAAAGCCTGAAGGCAGTGCTTGGTTTTCAGGGTCCCGTACGCGGCTAGGCTCCCAAAAAGTCCCCCACATGTGGTATCCCCATACTCAGGAGAAGCAGCAGAATGTGTTTTGGGGTGTAATTTCACATATTCCCATGGCATGTTTGAGCAATATATCATTTAGTGACAACTTTGTGCAAAAAAAAAAAAATGTGTCTCTTTTCCGCAACTTGTGTCACAATATAAAATATTCCATGGACTCGACATGCCTCTCAGCAAATAACTTGGGGTGTCTACTTTCCAAAATGGTGTCATATGGGGGGGGGTTGAACTGTCCTGGCATTTTATGCACAACATTTAAAAGCTTATGTCACACATCACCCACTCTTCTAACCACTTGAAGACAAAGCCCTTTCTGACACTTTTTGTTTACATGAAAAAATTATTTTTTTTTGCAAGAAAATTACTTTGAACCCCCAAACATTATATATTTTTTTAAAGCAAATGCCCTACAAATTAAAATGGTGGGTGTTTCATTTTTTTTTTTCACACAGTATTTGCGCAGCGATTTTTCAAGCGCATTTTTTGGGGAAAAAAACACACTTTTTTAAATTTTAATGCAATAAAACACACTATGTTGCCCAAATGTTTGATGAAATAAAAAAGATGATCTTAGGCCAAGTACATGGATACCAAACATGACATGTTTTACAATTGCACACAAACGTGCAGTGGCAACAAAATAGATACATTTTTAAAAGCCTTTAAAAGCCTTTACAGGTTACCACTTTAGATTTACAGAGGAGGTCTACTGCTAAAGTTTAGTGTTTTGTAAGTGACAGTGATCGATCGATACTGCACTTGGGTGGGCTGGGCCGGGCGGAGGGGCAAAATGCAAGTGCTAGCAGGTATCTGGGCTGATCCCGCTAACACTGCGTTTTTGGGAACCCTAAACTGCTGGAGACGCTAGTATAGATCTGATCGGATCAGATATTGATCCGTACAGATACTATACCACTAAGGGAGGCGTATGCTGCGTGCGTGGGTGTTAGCGGTACTGGCGCTAATCTGACGCTGCCTGGGGCAACGCATAACACCGCCGGGCGATCAGGGGGCTAAACCTTTATTCGGTAATAAACAGCGGGTGTCCTGACACTATAAAAAATAAACGAACTAACCAGCGTCACTCGTAACAGTTATACAGTGATCAGTGGTGAAAGGGTTAACTAGGGGGCAATCAAGGGGTTAAAACATTTATTAGGTAGTATATGGGGATCCCTGTCGCTATAAAATGCCGACGGCGAACCTAAATATTTACCTCCCTAACTAGCGTCACCAGTGACACTAATACAGCGATCAGAAAAATGATCGCTTAGCGACACTGGTGACAGGGGGTGATCAAGGGGTTAAAACTTTATTAGGGGGGTACCCTAGACCTAAAGGGGGCTAACAGTAACTGCCCTAACACAGTAACTGTCACAAACTGACACCATGCAGTAATCAGAAAAAAAACTGCTTGGTGTCAGTGTGACAGGGGGGGAGGGGTGATCGGGGGGGGATCGGGGGGTAAAGGGGGGTGTTTTGTGTGCCTGGCATGTTCTACTGTATGTGTAGTGTTTGTACACTCACATTGCAGTCTTCTCTCCTCGGCGCCGGAATGGAAAATACAGAGCCGAGGAGAGATTACATCATTTCCTTTGCTGCTGTTTAGCATATAGCAGCAGAGGAATGATTCTATTGGCCAGCGGCGATTGCGAGGGGGGGCCATGAACGGATGGTCTCCCCCTCATCTCCGATCGCTGCTGTACAATAGCCGACCGCCTCGGCCACCGGGGGGGTTCGATCGGACCCCCCACCCACGGAAGGCAGATCACGTATATGTACGTGATTCTGCCTGTCCATGCCACCTTGCCGACGTAAATCGGCGTGAGGCGGTCGTCAAGTGGTTAACTGCCAAGCATTTTCAGGTGTGTCTGTGGCCTTAGTGAAGTTCAGTGACCTGCTTAGTGGCATTCCTAAGTCCTTACCTGTTTGTTATCAATCTGTAATTGCTTCTGTCTGAAGTGTCTCAGACCTCACTCACACATGTGTAAGGGATGTCAAAACCAGGTACCCCATAAAAAAGGATTATAGTTTTGTCATGGAGAAAGTAAAACTCATGGCATTTCTATTAAATCACCAGTAGATGGCAGCATAGAGTGAAAAGCCTGAATGACATAAAGCACATTCTAATGGGACCTTTACTAATAAGAAGGGGAACCAAAAGACTGACCTTTGTTTCTGGTGGGAACACAATAGCAGTTGCTACCCAGTCTATCAGTCTGCAGGTCATGTGTTTGTGTCATTGCAGGTAAGAGGGAACATATTTAAGGCTTTAAACAGGGTGGAAGTGATTTAATTTACATCCATGTGATCAGTAAAGGCTGCTGTGTGATTAACATATCAACATATGTACAACTGGTTATTAATTTCTACGAGGACATTATTCCGGTATATGTGAATGTTATTATTATAGATATAGATATGTATTATTTTGTATGAACACAATAGCAGTTGCTACCCAGTCTATCAGTCTGAAGGTCATGTGTTTGTGTCATTGCAGAAACTTTTCAATAAAAACACTTCTGGTTTCACCCGGCCTGCTCCCTTCGCACATTGGAATTATTTACCATACTTTCAGCATTTGTGCAACACATGCAGGGGGGTTTGTTTGCTGCTAATCGTCTGGGACTCCTTGGGCACTGTGACCGGCTGCGGCTAGCTAGGTGGCGGGCCCTTGATTCACAGTGGCTGGTTGCGAACTGTGCCTTTCAGTTGTGAATGGCAATCCGACCCTGCAATGGTCTGCAGAGGAATGTGTGGTGTACTACTTATAGTAGACTGCATAGATGTGTGGTTTGCTGCTTGTAGTGGATTACTGTTGGCGTTTTTAGCAAATACTCCCAGGTATTATGTCCCCAGTCTTTCAGCTCATTTGTGAGCCAGTAGCAATCAGTATTTCTAGAGACCAGCCATGTTCACTAAGGTGAGGGCAGGTAAGTACATCTTTAAGCTAAAAAGAGTGCACATTATGGGCATAATTGATTGCAAATCTCTCTAGCCCTCAACACCAGCACCACTTCTCCAGAGGAGGTGAGGCAACCTGATCTCTAAACAGGGACAAGCCCTCTTTAGCCCTGAAGGAGCTCTCTGCAATCAACTTCCAGGAGGGGCAGACTAAGGAAATCCCACTACAACAATTGTCTTGGACTGGTGGTAGCTGGCTTACTGCCAAAATGTCATGCAAATTTGCATGCCAGAGGCAACAGCAAAAGGTGAGGCAGAGACTGCAAAATGCTATAATCACGAATGGTCCCATACTAATCCAGCAGCTGCATTTATTTAAAGGCAAACATTTACCACAGAAGTAGTGAGCCAAGGATTCTCATCAAGACTGGCCAGATGTGTCAGCCTTAGCTGATAATAGCTTGAGAAGTGGGAAGTGGCTATGGCAAGTTTGCATATTAGAAGTGAGAAAGGGGATATTTGACTCTATTAAAACTGAATGTGTGGATCTCTACTCGCTAATACTCAGGTACTAAGCTAATTAATCAACTAAATTTGTTTAAAGGGTACCTCTACCTCAGAAGCAGTGGACGTCTTTATTAGACTGGCCAGATGGGTCAGCCTAAGCTGGTAGTTGCTTGCTTCTGGGAAGTTGCTATGGCAAGTTGGCATAGCAGAAGCAAAAGGTGGATGTTTTAACTCTGTTCAAATGGATCACTGCTCAGATAATAAGTGAATCAAGCAACTAAGCTGTCTAAAGGGTACCTCTGCCTTAAAAGCAGTCTGTCAAACAGTCTTCATCAGATTAGCCAGGGGTGCCACTTTGCCAGCCGAAGAAGCAATATACTTTGCAGAGGCCCTGGAATGGCAAGTGGATTTGGAAAGGAAGAAGGTTTATACTACTATTAAGTAATGTTTTGTGGCCTGCTGTGGAGCTCACTTCGGTAGCCAGGCTGTCTGGATCGCAGACAAATGAGCAAAACTTTGGCCGGTAGTAAACTCACTATGATATTTGATCCCAGAGTGAAAATGAAATGGCCATTGTCCCAGTTCAGCCACTGTGGATACAAGACTGTATGCTGTTTCTCTAGTAGTCTGTTGTGGTCAGTTAACCCTTATGGTCCATCCCACAGGCAACACATGCCACTTCAAAGTTGGATTGGTGACTGTCTAAATTGGAGTCAGTGATATCTAGAAGAGGGAATAACCCCTTATGATAGTTTCCAATGACCAGAGGATAGCCAAAAGGCAAAGTAACAAAGAGTGAGTGACAGGTTAAACCTGGGGAAAACTACAGAAGAAACTGAAAGAATCCTTCATCCTCTTTATCTATTTGCCTAAACCTGAATCTACTCCTTTCTAGGAGCAACACAGTTTTCTCCACTCAAATCACCCAGTAAGTGTTGGCCGGCAGAATTATATAGAAAGTTGGGCATTGTGTTCAGGATCCGTGGGTCCTGTGCATTAAGGAAGTCATTGGAATTTCCATTCCTTTTCTCCAACTCATTTCATTCCCTCCATAACTCCTTAGAGCAATTAACGCTTGAAACAAGTGTTACCACATCTTGTTCAATGATAACCCACCTGTCCAAAGAAGATGTCAAGGATTATGCTATCCTTGGTTCTTAGTCGAAAAGCAGACTGAGACATGAGGCAGAAAGGAGGAAGATCCAATAACTTCATATGGAGTCATTGCAATCAATTGCTCAAGCTATCAGGTAAGATTGTAGGTTGTCTTAGACCTAGCAGATGTGTGTTTCACTACGAGTTCATTTGACAGGTTTTGACTTTTCCACATACTCTGGGCAAGTTCCAGGGCATTACGTCCAGTAGTGACTGCCTTGCGTGAAGCAAGGGCTTAAGGTATTCCTTGTTTGGGCAACAGCCTGCTGGCTCAACGTCCTCCAGGTACAGGCAAATTTTAAATTAAGCTTGGAAGAGATTGGGATGAGTCATCATCGGGAGAAGACCAACTAATCTCATTACAGTAATGACACTCCTGGAAGCAGTTCTGATAATTCAGAAAAATACGGTAGAGTTACCTCAAAAGAAGCGACCATATGAGTATCTTACTTGAACAAGCTATAGCTCTTTTACATCTGTTGCATCCCAGGGTCGCAATGGTACAGAAGTAGTCTGTAGTAAGCCATGTGGTCCAATGGGTTCAATGGAAGGTTGAGAACTTTATTAACAAGTGTCTGTAGTAATGGAAAGATTGCTTCCTGTACCAGGAACAGTGACTCAACAGTGAACAGTGAACAAGTCCCCTTGGTGGTGGCTAAACCAGTTAGACTTTTCAGCTTTATCAGCTACCTGACATTTCAATCATCGCAATCTGTTTACTTTATTGGGTACTCATATTAACGGTGGAGAAAAATGTCCAACATCAGAAGTTGCAGTAGTTCTCAGGCTAAAGTCACTCTAAAAATGCTCCCATTCAGATTTGCCAACCCTTTGAGTTCTGGTTTCTTAGAACTTCCTGGCAGACACCGTAAGGTACAAGGTCGTTAGAGGTCAGAGGATGGCCTCCAAACCAACAAGTCGTTCAAGGGATCTACAACAAATAAGGCTATCAGGAGATCAACCTGACAGTAAACTCAATAGCTTCCCAAAGGTAGAAGTAGTGTGTCTACTGACATCCAGCTAGGTCTGCAGATTAGCCAATATGTAGATCGAACAAACCTAGTAGTCTCCAGGCTCCTTATCAGAATCCGCAGTCATCCAATGGTGAGGAGGACAATAATTGCCCAGTGGGCTGCAGGCCATGATATCCTTGGGTACAGTCTCTGACCTGGGAAGCTCCAATTCTTCTTCCTGAGATCCAATACATCACACAGCATGGCCAGCTGTATCATCCAAGTTCAGACAAGGTAGATGCTGGAGACTAAACGTGAAGGCTCATCTGGAGGTCTCACCTTTAGTGTTTAAAACCCTGTTGAAGTCGGGACACCTGCTCCAAACGTCAGGTATACTAGATCATGGGAAACCTTGCAGAATTTAAAGGATGGAATCCTCTGTTCCCTGCTGTAAGGATTGAATTGTATGCAAGTAAGCCTTGGTATGGGAACAAAGGGTAAATGATGCTCGGGTCCTCACACTTGGTAAACCAATCCCGTTAGACCTGCGCAGACTGTTCTTTCCCCTTGGAACTTCCAAATAGTGAGGGACATGTTGTCTCCATTCATCTGGAGATTACTTCCTCAATAAGACTGGTAACAATATTTTGTGTGCCTAATAGGTCTAGAAAAATAATCTCAGATATCAAAGCGTCAAGCTATAAACTACCTTGTTGCTACCATTATCAGACAGACTAGCTCTAGTCTCTCCTGCACTATACAAAGGTCTGCATCTTTGCATCTGGGTTAGGACATCACCCTCCAGCATGTCCAAACTGGAATGTCTAAATCATCACAAGCATTGGAATTAAGCTCCGTACACACGATCGGATTTTCTGACAACAAAACCGTGGATTTTCCGAAGGATGTTGGCTCAAACTTGTCTTGCATACACACGGTCACACAAATGTTGGCCCAAAATTCTGAACGTGAGAACGCGGTGACGTACAAGATGTATGACGAGCCGAGAAAAAGGAAGTTCAATAGCCAGTGTAGCTCTTTCTGCTTGATTCCGAGCATGCGTGAACTTTTGTGCGACGGACTTGTGTACACGATCAGAAATTCTGACAACAAGTTTTGTTGGCGGAAAATTTGAGAACCTGCTCTCAAACAGGAAATTCCGACAGCAAATGTTCGATGGAGCATACACACGGTCGGACTTTCCGACAACAAGCTCACATCCAACATTTGTTTCGGAAAATCCAATCGTGTGTATAGGGCATTGGACTTGATGTTGAAGAAATACATGGAAGTGGCTCTTCTTCAAAGGTCAAAGGATGGGCTCTCTAGGCATAGCGGCATCAGAGGGGAACGCTCACTGTCTATTAAGACAGTTGCACTGTTGCTGGTCAAGGAAGTTCAAAGGGCTTAGATGGATAGGACAAATCCATCAATTGAGTGCAGAGATCGCTTTACCAGATGGATTGTGCATCCATGGACAGAACTCAAGAGTATCTCCAAAATTAAGATGGAAACTGTGACCTGGTCTACATTCAACACAATCTGGACTCATTTTAAAGTGGACCCAGCGGCCTTTGCTACAATACACTTTGGCCGTTCAGTGTTGGATAGACCTAATCCTTGATTTAAACACTTCAGCATTATCCACCCTTGTTTCTTTTGGTGCTTGCTACATCCCACACATATATGCTGTCAAGCTTGTATCAGGAAAATTTAAAATTTAAATAAATACTTACCTGATGGTAATTTTCCTTACCTGACGCTAAAGCATGACAGCATATAGGTCCCTCCCTAAAGGCTTTGCATTGATGATAAGTGATGGGAATGCTGCCTGGTGGGAGGCGACTTCTTTTATAATATACACAGTCCTGGAATTAGCCATGGGGGCAGGGCCTGCCCACATGTATATGCTGTCATGCTTTAGTGTCAGGAAAGGAAAATTACCGACAGGTAAGTATATACATTTTTTTAAACAAGGCAATGGGGTTGTTTTACAAAAACTGGAGCGTGCAAAATCTTGTGCAGCATGGTAGCCAATAAGCTTTTAACTTCAGCTTGTTCAATTAAGCTTTGACAAAAAAAATAGAAGCTGATTGGTTTTCTATGCAAAGCTGCACCAGATTTTGTACTCTCCAGTTTTAGTAAATCAACCCCAATGTTAAGAGCAATAGGGATCTGAAAAGTGCCCATAGAAGCCAACCATCAGTTCAAAGCAGCAAGGGCAATGAAAGCTGGTTGCTGTACATTACTGCACTGTGCGCAATGCTCTGGAGCTGGCCTTACACTATACAATCTGATTGGACAATTGCTGTACAATTCCATTTAGATTTACAGAAAACTATATGGATAAATGTAAACAATACATTTAGTTTGTGTCAAATCAGGTAGGTCCTTGCACTACATAGTTAATGGTAAATCTAAAGGTGATTGTACAATTGGATTGTACAGGGTATGGTCAGCCTTAGACTTTATAAATAAACCCAGTTATGCTTAGTAATATAATGTTAAGATTTTATTTCAGTTTGTTTATCTACTATTAGGTGCTAAAAATAATTTTATAAGTACTTACTTTATTCTGGTTTCCTCTTGTTCAGTAAACACAGAAGGGGCAGAGACAATGATAAAATAGTCAGAATGGGGAGGTAGATGTACAATTTTATCCAACAGGTTAGATCTGTAATAACACAAAAAGATTCTCTGAAGGGTGAGACTTGATATATACTTAACAAAGAACAATGATATAGACTTGATGATAAAGTGCTTGCAAAAGAAAAAAAAAAAAAAAAAAAACAAACAAAAAAAATACCGAACATGTCATACTTACCCGCTCTGTGCAAATGTTTTGCACAAAGAAGATCCAATCCTCCTCTTTTTAGACCACCTCCCAAAGCTCTGGGCCCCTCCCCTTTGCTAAGTGCCATAAGACACAGAGAGCGTGGCCCAGCCCTGCCCCCAATCCCTCCTCACTGGCTGTGATTGACATCATCGGGAGGCAATGACTCCTGCTGCTGCATGTCAGCCAATGAGGAGGTAGAGACCCGAGAGAGACGCTCCTCTTGTGCACATTGCTGGTTCCAGATTTGGCTTAGGCTGGATCTGCACACTGAAGGTTTTTTACCTTTATGCGTGCAGTGAATAACGCATGAAGGAAAAAAAACCTTTAGACATCATGTCCCGGACTTCTTCCTGTTAGTGACAAAACCAGTCGGGTAAAGGAGCTGTTTCCTGCTATCGCGTTCCTGTTTACAGTATCTGGATGTTTTAAATGGCGGCCGTCTATGTTATATACAACGCTGGTTTTTATCTGAACAAATGTAAGTACAATACCTTTTATTAAATGAGTCTTTTGGGATTTTACCCTTTCTGGTGTCTCCATTTGCATGGTTAAATCTGGTCGTGGGTTGAATGGAGCCTGGTCTGATTATCCAGTGAAAGTTCTTAATTTGTTCTGAGGACACATCTCCAGCTGATGACCCCTGAAAAGATTATTACATCAAGCCTGTTTGACCCTCTGTAATAAAGGGTCCAGGCTCTCTGGTAAGAGTCCATTCAGGCATACCCCTCTTTTAAGTACACAATTGGGTTTATTTACTAAAGCTGGAAAGTGCAAAATCAGGCTCACTTCTGCATATAAACCAATCAGCTTCCAGGTTTTATTACCAAAGCTTCATTGAACAAGCTGAGGTTAGAAGCTTATTGGTTTCTATGCAGAAGTGAGCCTGATTTTGCACTTTCCAGCTTTAGTAAATAAACCCCATTGTGTACTTAAAAGTGGGGTATGCCTGTATTGCTTGAGGTGGCGGTCTATGCACGAGGTGGATGGTCTTCTGGATTTATCTGCAATTTCAGGGATTTGTGTTTTTTGACTTTGTTTTTTTGGAAATGGGTCTCTCTGTGTAAGTTCTAGCTTGAACTATTGAGCTCTGTAGAAAAACTTTTTCTTTTCAACAGAACAACTAATAATAGACTGATATACAATGAGAATTCAGTCCCGCACGTGCTGGGTGCATTTATTAGTCTAACATATTCATATGCAATAGTTATATTTACCTGGCAAAAAGCAATATTTATATTATTTCTTTTTATTATTTTTCTGCTCTAAGCATAGAAAAGAAATAAGGTATAAGCAAAATCACATCTTAAAAAAACAAACAAACAAAAAAAATGGTCTGACACTTAGATAAATGAGACCAAGACCTCATGGTGTCTGCGCAATAAGCCGATCTTCTAAATTAGTGCTGTACAGGATGAAGCAGCTGTGTGTACAATAATGATATAGTTTGTCTCCCCAGATTTTTACATTTAAGTGGAGGATGTCCAGATGAGCTTAATCCTGCCCAGATTCTGTTGCAAAAAGTCAGGGAATAGATGTATTCTTACCTAATTTACCTCCAGTACTTTTGACTTTCATATAATCCGGGCAGAATTTATGTAAAGAAACATTTTTTTGGTCAGCCTGGTTGTGTATTATACACAGGACCTCCAAGTCCCAGGACTCCGGCTGCAGTGACATCTGGATTGTGTCTCCAGAATTATACAGCTGGTAATCAGAGCCTCCACGTCTGTATTTCCAGGTATAGGATAATGATGATTTGTTTGCTGAGACCAAACAACGAAGAGTCACATTGCACCAGTCGTGGCTGTTCTTGCTATCTTTAGCTACTATGGACGGGGTAGGAACAGGTTCTGTAGGAAAGAACACATTATGTTAGATGCTTTTTATGTATTATTAAAGAAAACCTGCGATGGAAGAAACATGTGAGAGCCTCCTAAAAATGCTTGCTGCCTGGCTGTGTGTCACTTACAGTGGCGACGAAAAAGTATTCAGACCCCCTTAAATTTTTCACTCTTTGTTATATTGCAGCCATTTGCGAAAATCACTTACGTTCATTTTTTTTTCCTCATTAATGTACACACAGCACCCCATATTGACAGTAAAACACAGAATTGTTGACATTTTTGCAGATTTAATAAAAAAGAAAAACTGAAATATCACATGGTCCTAAGTATTCAGACCCTTTGCTGTGACACTCATATATTTAACTCAGGTGCTGTCATCATTGAGATGGTTCTACACCTTCATTTGAGTCCAGCTGTGTTTGAATATACTGATTGGACTTGTTTGGGAAAGCCACACACCTGTCTATATAAGACCTTACAGCTCACAGTGCATGTCAGAGCAAATGAGAATCATGAGGTCAAAGGAACTGCCTGAAGAGCTCAGACAGAATTGTGGCAAGGCACAGATCTGGCCAAGGTTACAAAAAATTATCTGCTGCACTTAAGGTTCCTAAGAGCACAATGGCCTCCATAATCCTTAAATTGGGATGACCAGAACCCTTCCTAGAGAAGGAGCCAAAGATCACTGTGGCTGAGCTCCAGAGATGCAGTCAGGAGATGGGAGAAAGTTGAAGAAAGTCAACCATCACTGCAGCCCTCCACCAGTCGGGGCTTTATGGCAGAGTGGCCCGATGGAAGCTTCTCCTCAGTGCAAGACACATGAAAGCCCACATGGAGTTTGCTAAAAAAACACCTTAGGGGCTCCAAGATAGTGAGAAATAAGATTCTCTGGTCTGATGAGACCAAGATAGAACTTTTTGGCCCTAATTCTAAGCGGTATGTGTGGAGAAAACCAGGCACTGCTCATCACATGTCCAATACAGTCCCAACAGTGAAGCATGGTGGTGGCAGCATCATGCTGTGGGGGGGGGGTTTCAGCTGCAGGGACAGGACGACTGGTTGCAATCAAGGGAAAGATGAATGTGGTCAAGTACAGGGATATCCTGGACGAAAACCTTCTCCGGAGTGCTCAGGACCTCAGACTGGGCCAAAGGTTTCCCTTCTAACAAGACAATGACCCTAAGCATACAGCTAAAATAATGAAGGAGTGGCTTCAGAACAACTCCATTACTGTTCTTGAATGGCCCAGCCAGAGCCCTGACTTAAACCCAATTGAGCATCTCTGGAGAGACCTAAAAATGGCTATCCACCAACGTTTACCATCCAACCTGACAGAACTGGAGAGGATCTGCAAGGAGGAATGGCAGAGGATCCCCAAATCCAGGTGTGAAAAACTTGTTGCATCTTTCCCAAAAAGACTCATGGCTGTATTAGATCAAAAGGGTGCTTCTACTAAATACTGAGCAAAGGGTCTGAATACTTAGGACCATGTGATATTTCAGTTTTTGTTTTTTAATAAATCTGCAAAAATGTCAACAATTCTTTGTTTTTCTGTCAATATGGGGTGCTGTGTGTACATTAATGATGAAAAAAAATGAACTTAAAGAGGAGTTCCACCCAGGGGCTCCATTAAAAAAACAAAAAATTAAAAAATCAGCAGCTACAAATACTGCAGCTGCTGACTTTTAATTGGACACTTACCTGTCCCAGGGTCCAGCGATGCGGTGGATCGAAGCCCCGCTCATCCCCCCCCTCCCCTCGCCGGCATTTCAACTGTGGGCGGCGGGCTGTGGCTTCACAGCCTGGCACCCACTGCGCATGCGCGAGCAGCGCTGCGCGCCGTGATTGGCCGCTCAATCACCTGGGACCTGTAATGGGTCCCAGATGATTGACAGGAGGGAGGGAGCAGAGCCGAGCCCTTCCTATGCCGAGGGGGAAGTGATGTCACCAGCCCAGGCAAAGGAAGAGGCAGACTACGAGGGACCACCTAGCAACAAGCCTTAAGAGGTAAGTTAAAAAAAAAAAAAAAATCCAAATTATTTTTGTTTTTTTTTTAGAATTTTTCAGGTATTTTTGTTTTTTTGGGTGGAACCCCACTTTAAATGATTTTAGCAAATGGCTGCAATATAACAAAGAGTGAAAAATTTAAGGGGGTCTAAATACTTTCTGTCCCCACTGTACATATTTTGAGTCACCGACCTTGTAAGAATACAAAGATGAGGTTTGTAAAGGCACTCTCACTTCACTGGTCTTCTAATAAAAACTTAATTTGGCCAAGGCCAAGCATTTTAAAGAGGGACTACAGGTATGGATAATTTTTACATAGTCTCTTACTCTGAATTTCACCCGTGCCAAACGGCCGACCTCTTGTGTTTACAATGAAGCAGGGCAGCTGCTTGGCACAGAACCCAGAAGATGGTGGAGATCACTAGAATAGTGATGTCCGCTACAGCGATTTCCAGCTTCTGTAAAAATCTCCCTACATGGAATTGTGTTTGTAGGGTTGAAAGTGTTTGTAAAGTCACATTGTGACTTTACTGGTATCCCTTCTGGATTATGCAGGAATTAACTATAGTGTGTGTGTGTGTTGCCTTTTCTCACACCACTTGATCCCCCTCTGAACTTCTTCCTCAGTGTATGCATAGTAGCAGGAGGGGCTGAGATTTCCTTGTGACATCAGCAGCAGAGAAAAGTCACTTGACCACACACCTGCGGTATGGGAAAACGTATTTAGCCTTTTCATTAAAAAAAAAAAAAAAACACACACTATAGTTAATGCCTGCATAATCCATAATCCAGAAGTATTTTTGCTGCATATTGCAGCTGAATAGCAGCGGGAGGGGCAGGGAGGAGAGCCGTTCTCACATTGAGAGGCAAAGAGGGAGGGGAGAGGGTAGAGACCCACAACAGAGAGCGGGATGACAGAGGCACGTAAATTGACCGATGTATGCATAGCAGCAGGAGGGGCTTAGATTCCCCTGTGATGTCAGCCGACCAGCAGAGAGAAGTCACGTGACCGCACACCAGCGGTATGGGAAAACGTATTTAGCCTTTTCGTAAAAAAAAACAAAAAACACACGCACACACTATAGTTAATGCCTGCATAATCCATAATCCAGAAGTATTTTTGCTGCATATTGCAGCTGAATAGTGGTGGGGGGGGGAAGGGAGTGGAGCCGCTCTCACGTTGTGAGGCAAGGAGGGAGGGGGAGAGGGGAGAGACTCACAGCAGAGAGCGGGATGACAGAGGCACGTAGATTGACTATGGTATCATGGCTCAGTAGCCATGATACATTGGTCAGCACAGACTGGGGGACACAGGAACAGGCAGGAACAGGCAACTGGGTATATTACAACATAAGAAGGGACAAATTACACAGCACAAGTACTGTGCTATATAGATCATGCCTTAAAGGAACATTTTTTTTTTTTTTGTTAGGGTACAACCGCTTTAAGTCTTTTAACTGCATAGTACATATGGCAGATGCACCATCTCTTAGATAGCTAATGACATATGTAATACAGTATGTCATAGCAATCAAAGGGTTAAAATGGCTCATGTGCCTGGAGATAGAGGTCAGAAGCAGGCAAGACCAGGACATTTTAGTAAGTAATATATCCTTCTTAACCTCTGACTCCTTGTATTGCCTGCTGGTCAGCACCTTGTAGCATCAGGCCTCTTTGTTTCTCATGCATTGGCCTAGTTGTAGTACCTACCAACATTCATTTTTAATGACTTTAAACAATAATTTCTAAATAGTTTTTTTAATATTGTACATTTTTAAATAGTAACTCCACTTTTATTAAGAAAACAAAACATTCCTCTGTGGAATGTACATTGCAGGGATTTTAACAAATTTTGT
Organism: Lithobates clamitans; assembly: GCA_037952925.1. Lineage (NCBI taxonomy): Eukaryota > Metazoa > Chordata > Amphibia > Anura > Ranidae > Lithobates > Lithobates clamitans. The sequence goes on along the minus strand of JBBGZY010000480.1, from coordinate 1,585,997 downwards.
TGCAGATTCCTTTGCTTTGTTATTCTGAAGAAATAGCTGTTTGTTTCTCTGTCCATGTACAGAGTGAATCTGTATGGGAGTGTTTTTATGATTACGTATCAATCAGCTGCTGGACTTGCAGTGTTCTGATGAGGAAAGTAGCAGGATCTTCATCCATTTAGATGTGATTTCCCTTTGAGAGTATCTCACCAAAAATTAAATTTTCGTTGCAAGGGATGCCAAAAATCTGACTTGTATCTTAGTACAGACTTCTGGGAAACTCAGTGAGCCAATCACACAAGCAGGAATTTATATTTTTTTTTTGGGGGGGGGGGGGGGGCGTTCTCTACACATTCTGGTAGCCATATTTCACTGGATTTTACAAAAAATTACAGCACTGCAGATTGAAAAGGAAAGGTCATTTTTAATAACATTCAATTACAATATGATTCATGTAGAAATTGTATACGCTATATTATTTTTTTTATTTGCTATTTTTTTGTCACAAAAATGAAGTTACCCTTTAACCACTTGCTTACTGGGCACTTATATCCCCTTCCTGCCCAGGCCAATTTTCTCACATTTTGAATGACAATTGCGCGGTCATGCAACACTGTACAAATTTGTATAATTTTTTTCCACACAAATAGAGCTTTCTTTTGATGGTATTTAATCACCACTGGGGTTTTTATTTTTTGCTAAACAAACAAAAAAAAGACAAAAAATTTTGAAAAAAAAAAAAAAGTTTTTCATATTTTGTTATAAAATTTTGCAATGTTCTCCTTCACTGATGGGCACTGATGAGGTGGCACTGATGGGCACTGGTAGGTGGCATGGAGAAGTGGCACTAAAAGGCGGCACTGATGGGCACTGATAGGTGGAACTGATGGGCAGTAATGAGGCAGCACGGGTGGGCACTGATCAGGAGGCACTCATGAGGCTGCACTGATGGGTGGCACTGATGGGCACTGATAGGTGGAACAGAGAAGTGGCACTGATAGAAGGCACCGATGGACACTGATAGGCGGCACTGATGGACACAGGTGGCACTGATGGACACTAATAGACGGCACTGGTGGGCATTGATCAGGAGGCACTGATGAGGTACTGGAGGGCACTGATTGGCAACACTGATGGGCACTAATAGGTGACACTGATGCGCACTGATATTTGGCACTGGTGGGCACTGATTAGCAGTACTGACGGGCACTGATAGATGGCACTGGTGGGCACTGATTAGCAGCACTGATTTGTAGCACTGGTGATCACTAAGGGGACTGATGTCCCTCTAACAGAAGCAGGTTAACTGATTGCTTCTTTTCTTCACGCTGACAGTGTTTACTTTCTGTTTACTTCCGAAATCAGCTGTCATTGGCTGGCAGCTGATCACGTGATAAAGGGCCCGCTGTGATTGGCCTTTACCCTGCCCTGTGATCAGCTGAGTCCCACATCATTAGGGAGCTGGCTGCAAGAACCCAGGAGTGACAGCCAGGGGCGTAGCTAGAGAACTTTGCACCTGGGGCAGATCCTATATCTGGCACCCCCTCCAACTTTAAAATGTAAAAACACCCACAAAAATTTGTAATATTTTCAAGAATATTTATTGCACAAATTTGTACACATATCACATATCACACAGTGCCCAAAATATGCCAATCAGTGCCTACAAATGGTGCAAGTCAGTGCCTAATGCACTAATGCCTGCCAGATGTCTCCTCATCAGTGATGCCCAGCAGTGCCATCCATCAGTGTCCATCAGTGCCACCTATAAGTGCCAATCTGCACCCACCTATCAGTGTCACAGATAAGTACCCATCAGAGGCGCTTATCAGTTCCCATCAGTGCGGCCTATCAGTGTCCATCAGTGCCGCCTATCAATGCCCATCAGTGCTGCATACCAGTGCCACCTATCAGTGCCCATTAGTGCCACTTATCAGTGCCCATAATCAGTGCCACCTCATCAGTGCCACCTCATTGGTGTCCCTTATCGGTGCCCATCAGTGCCGCCTTATCAGTGCCCGTCAGTGCAGCTTCATCAGCGCCCATAAGTGAAGGAGAAAACTTACTTATTTACAAAAATTTTTAACAGAAACAAAGAAAAACGTTTTTTTTTTCAAAATGTTCAGACTTTTTTTATTTGTTGCGCAAAAAATAAAAACCCCAGCAGTGATCAAATACCACCAAAAGAAACCGATTTGAAAAAGTGGTTCCTGCCCTACTTTTGGCGATTTTGGGTTGACTTGCATAGACATTTGTGCATGAAGCCACACAAATGTCTTTGAAGTCGCACTGACATGCGGCTTTGAAATTGTGCAATTTCAGATGAAGTTGCACGATTTCGAGGAACCTGCTATAGGTGTAGGTGAGGAACACAGTACAGATATTACAGAAAACATTTCCAGGGGTCTGCAGCCGGGGTGGATTTGATTTAAATTAAGTGGACTTAAATCACTATAAAAAAGCTTGATTTAAATCATAATTTTTAAAGAGCAACTGTCATCTCTGTCCCACAGCGGCTCCTCCTCTGACCCGCTGTTGACTCACCGACAGTCCCATTCACTTTAATGGGACGGCTGGTGATGCGGCAGTGACACAACAAGGTGAGGGACGTGGCGGCAGCAGGTGAGTGGATCCCCGCTAACAGGCGTGCCACGATAGATCTGAAATTACAGGTGCTCTTTAAATGTAAGGACTTATTCTTGCTGGTCGTTAAAATCTTTAATATTTGCAAACAAAATGAAGGTTTCCCATTTAAAATAATAAGCTGTTAGGTTAGTAAAACAGCAATATCTGAACTGATTATATTCTGAAAGATGATGTTACGCCAAGTAAATTGATACCCAACATGTCACGCTTCAAAGTTGTGCCCGTTCGTGGAATGGCGACAAACTTTTGCCCTTAAAAATCCCCATAGGCGACGTTTAAAACATTCTACAGGTTGCATGTTTTGAGTTACAGAGGAGGTCTAGGACGATAATTATTGCTCTTGCTCTACCGATCGCGGCGATACCTCACATGTGTGGTTTGAACACCATTTTCATATGCTGCTCACATGTGCGTTCGCTTCTGCACGCGAGCTCGGCAGGTCGGGGTGCATTTAAAAAAATTTTTTCTTATTTTACCTTTTATTTTTAGACTGTTCTTCTAAAAAAAATTGTTTTACTTTTATTCCTATTACAAGGAATGTAAACATCCCTTGTAAAGAAAGCATGACAGGACCTCTTAAATATGAGATCTGGGATCAAAAAGACCTCAGATCTCATATTTACACTAAAATGCAATAAAAAAATAAATTAATTGTCATTAAAATATAAATAAATGCCTCTTTAAGAGCTATGGGCGTAAGTGACGATTTGACGTCGCTTCTGCCCTGCAATGGTACGGAGACGGGTGGGGGTCATCTTCCCCTCACTCATCTCCATACCTAACAGAAGACAGGATCCGAACGCCTCCTCCGGTAAGCAGCCGCAGAGCCAACTTTGATCTGAAAGCGGACCGCCCGCTGAAGAAGAGGATACCGGGATTATAGTAGCTAGCTGCTGCCATAACAACAATATCCCTCTTCAAATTGCCGACGTACAACGGCGGGCGGTCTGTAAGTGGTTAAAATAAATTTGAAAAAAATCAATTCAAATTAAAAAAAAATCAGATTTAAATTAAAAAAATCTGATTTTTTTTTCAAATCATTGATTTATAGCCACCCTGTCTGCAGGTAATGGCTGTGATAGCAGTCCTACAGTGCAGGAACCTATCATAGGTGTAGAGGAGGAACACATAGTATAGATAATAAAGGGGGCATACTAAAACATTTAATGTGAAAATGGCTTAATGTAGCTTAACGTGTAAAAAAGTGCCTAAACCTCAATCAATTGCCCTGAAACGTTGCACGGCCTAATTTTTTACATTTCCAAACCTATCCAAGAAGTTTCATGCGATTCGGTGTTCCAAAAGGCAAACTAGGGACATTAAGCTTGTTTTTTGGGGAGCTTAATGTGGCTTAATGTACAAAAAAAACCTTAATTGTTAACCAATTTCCCCCAAACTTCACACAATAGAAGACTCTATCCATGCCAACATATTCTGAAAATGTCAGCTCATTTGGTAAATCATATCAAAAGTTATTCACAATAAGCTATATTTTGCAATGCTAAAACATTTAATGTAAAGAGCTTAATGTACAATAATGTGCCCAAACCTCAATCAATTGCACTGAAACTTTGCACAGCCTAAGTTTTTACCTTTCCAAACCCATCCAAGAAGTTTCATGCGATTCAGTGTTTTACAAGGCAAACTAGGGAAATTAAGCTTGTTTTTTGGGGAGCTTAATGTGGCTTAATGTACAAATAAGAACTTAAATATTAACCAATTTCCCCCAAACTTCACACAATAGAAGACTCTATCCATGCCAACATATTCTGAAAATGTCAGCTCATTTGGTTAATCACAGCAAAAGTTATTCACATTAAGCTATATTTTACAATGCTAAAACATTTAATGTGAAAATGGCTTAAGTGGAGTTCCACCCATTTTACACACTTCCTCACTCTGGTATCCCCTGTAAAAATCCTTTTCGCCATGGAAATTCTTTATTTTTTAAAAAGGAAATACCTTAATTATCTTTTTTTCTCCTGAATTTCCGGTAGTCCCCGCCGAGGCGATTACGTCACTAGGCGATTTGCAAAGGCCCCTGGGATAGCGGCGTCATGTACCCCAGGAGTCCTTGTGAATTGCCTAGTGACGAAACCTCATGATGATTGACGGAACGTCCGCTGACGCCGCTATGGCAACGTGTCAGGACTCAAGAGAAAGGAGCGCTTTGTGGTGGCATTACTGCGCAGGCGCAAGAGGTGGAGGTGCATGCTGCACCGATTACCGGAAATGGATAGAAGAGGGCTTTAGATGCCCACTCCCGGATCCGCTCCCGGATTCCGATAAGCCCTCCGCCCGCAGATCCCGACAACCAACGGCCAGGGTTGTCGGGAAGAGGCTCTCGTCCTCATCAACATGGGGACAAGGTACTTTGGGGTGGGGGGGCCGCAGGGCGCCCCCTCCCCCAAAGCACCCACCCCCTCCATGTTGAGGGCATGCAGCCTGGTGCGGTTCAGAAGGGGGGGGGGCGCTCACTCGTCCCCACCCCCCTTCCGGACCGGCCAGGCTGTGTGCTCGGATAAGGGTCTGGTATGGATTTTGGGAGGGACCCTCACGCCGTTTTTTCGGCGTAGGGGGTTCCCCTTAAAATCCATACCAGACCTAAGGGCCTGATATGCTCCTGGAGGGGAATTCCCCCTCGCGCTCACTGCAATAGGAAAATGTGTTTTTCCTATTGTAGCCAGCGCGAGATGTACAGTACCCTGTCGCCAAGAACACACATTCTCGTGGACAGGTACTGTATGTTACGTCACTTCACCCTGTGGCCACTAGGGGCGCGCCTATGGAGACTATGCAAGTGCCACAGGGAGAACCGTGATCTGTGTGTGTAAACAGCGATCTGTCATTTCCCCTAGTAATCCTATTCCCCCTTCAGTTAGAACATGCAGAGGGAACACAATTAACCCCTTGCTCGCCCCCTAGTTAACACTTCCCCTTCCCTGCCAGTGACATTTTTACAGTAATCGGTGCATTTTTCCACTGATCGCTGTAAAAATGCCAATGGTCCCAAAAATGTGTCAAAAGTATTCAATGTGCTTCAATCTCTCTCTCTCTCTCTCTCTCTCTCTCTCTCTCTCTCTCTGCTTACAGCTCCGTCCAGGCCCCTCCCCTACGCGTGTTCGGCACCGGGATCACGTGCCTTCATCAATCCCCCTGATGAAGGCACGTGATCCCGGTGCCGAACACGCGTAGGGGAGGGGCCTGGACGGAGCTGTCAGCAGAGAGAGAGAGAGAGAGAGATTGAGGCACACACCGCACCGCACGCTATACCTCACGATCGGCCTGTTTGTGTCTATGCCTGTATAGGATGGTGCACTCACGCACCCACAGCATGTGAGTACCCCTATGAGGGGAGAGTTTTTGTTCACACTAAAAGATCCTTCATTATCTTACAATATTGCGCTATGGAGTTTCTTTTTTCTTGCATATAATATCATGACTGGGAACATTGGAGGTCTGCACAGTTGATTCCATTTGAGCACAGGAGTGGCTCCAAAGCGTGTTTGACAGAGTTTAATTACTGTGCCACACGCTGTAAGGTGAGCGCATACGCTTTTGGGGGTCACTGGAAGACACTAAGGCATGCTTTTGGAAGAACAAGATGGGTGAGCTTCAATAATTATGGACACAATTTTTGAGCACTTTATATTTATATTTCTTTGGATATACACTTTTTGAACTATAAGGACTTTCATGAGGAATGTTGCTATTTCACTCCTGATTTGGCACTTAGATTGTGTGTTTTATATTGCACTTGAAAATTATAAGGTTTAATCACTAAGAGATATTTCTGATTTATTATTGGTCAGCTTAAGCACATTTATTTTTTTATTTTTTGTTTGGTTATTTTGGCACTTAGCACTTACTGTAATCATCTATATTTTTTCAATCTAGCGCAGACACATTTGTATTTCTTTAACACCATTCACACGGTTATGGAACGTGATTAGTGTTTGCAGCTAGTTTTCACTTAGGTTTTATTTTTTTATTTTATAAGGCATTAACCCTTATGTGGCTCGCAAGGCTTATCTATATTTTCTTAAATACCACCAAAAGAAAGCTCTATTTGTGGGAAAAAAAAGGATGCAAATTTTGTTTGGGTACAACGTCGCACGACCGCGCAATTGTCAGTTAAAGCGACACATTGCCAAATTGTAAAAAGTGCTCTTGTCAGGAAGGGTGTAAAATCTTCCGGGCCTGAAGTGGTTAAAGGAATTTTAAAGTGAGAAGATTAATTTATCTTAATGCATCTATGCATTAAGATAAAAAGCCTTCTGTGTGCAGCAGCCCCCCTAACACTATCCTGAGTCGCATCTAGATCCAGAGATGACATTGCAAGACCCTGACAATAGACATGTGCGCCGTCAATAAATTTGTTTCCTTTCGTTCCGTTCCGTATTAGAATTGATTCGTATTTCGTAATTCGTATCCAAAATTCAATTCGGATTCGTACGAAATATGAATGTTCATTAGGTTCATTAATTTTTCGTAACAATAACGAATGTTCGTTATGATAAATATATCACTATGAGGGGCTCCCATCATCCCTGTGCTGTGCTGACTTCCTGGGTTTTTATCTTTTAGGTTTGTTAACTTTTCGTAATAATAATGAATGTTCGTTATTGTTGTAACGGAATTTGGATCCGAAGTTCGTAAACAAAATTTTGTATTTTGTACAAAATTTGTATGCATATAAATTTGTATTTTGGATCCTTACGAATGTACGAATTTTCGGGAACAAATCGCACATGTTTACCAGACAATCATAGGCATGACTCTTAGAGGCAGAGGCATGATGGAATTTGTAGTTTCATCACAGCTGGAGTACCGAGCTTGCCTAACCCCTGACTTAAGATAACAACATAATACATCCATTTTTTTTAAGGACAAACAAGGCTTTCTTTTTGTGAATATTGTCCTGCAACAATAATTATTTTTTGCAATCCTTAGACAATTAAATGTAATTAAACTAAACAAAAGGCATTTTTTTTCTTTCTTTCAGTATTTATATGTAAAAAGGTGTCAAAAATATTAAACAAAGCAAACAAAAAACAGAAAAAAAGTTTAACTATTAGTTAATAAAATAGAAAAGAAAAAAAATCACCAGGAAAATTACAATTGAATAGAGAAGGAGAATATAGAGTTAATCAGTGCTGATTAGAGAAAACTAAAGGGTTAATAAGGAGGTACATCCGTGACTGCTGCTCCTCTCTGCCAATCCCTTCACTGGCTTCCCCTACCCCACCGTGTAAAATTCAAAATGCTAACCATAACATACAAGGCCATTCACAACATCGCCCCCATCTACATCACCAACCTCATCTGCAGATATCGCCCAAATCGTCCCCTCCGCTCCACCAGGACCTCATGCTCTCTAGCTCCCTTGTTACCTCCTCCCATGCTCACCCTCAGGACTTCTCCAGAGCCTCTCCCATCCTCTGGAACTCCATGCCCCAGTATGTCTGATCAGCCCCTACCCTGTCCACCTTTGGGAGATCCCTGAAAACTCATTTATTCAGGGAAGCCTATCCCACACTCACATAACTGTCCCTGAGCCACCCCCATCAAATCATTCTTTGCAGCTATTACCTTTTGTACCACCACCCCCTCCCTTTAGAATGTAAGCTCTATGAGTAGGGCCCTCCTGTACCTTTTGTATTGAACTGTACTGTAATTGTGTTGTCCCCCTATACATTGTAAAGCGCTGCGTAAACTGTTGGCGCTATATAAATCTCGTATAATAATAATAATAATAATAATAATTTAAGTAGAAAAAACATTTTTTTTTTTTACTTGTCAAGGTTGCTTTAAAGTGGATGTAAACACAATGTCATCCTTTCTAAACTACTGCCATAGGGGTTATCTATAAGGATATACATGCCTCCTGCATGTATCTTTACCTGTCAAATGTCTCCCCTCTGTCTGTTATGAGAGCCGAAAATCTGCAGATTCTGTGGGTGGGTCTGTTGTCTGGAGCTCGGTGGGTGGAGTCGTGATGTCAGTAGACGCACCGCCCACCTCTACACTCCCCTTGTCAATATGCATTTTCTCCTGTGTATTTTTTACACTGAACTTCTGCTATGATCTCTAAGGCTCGATTCACACCTATGCATGTTGCTTTTGAGCGTTTTTTTTTTTTTTTTTCATGCTTGCCACGTTTTTGAGCAGCGTTTTTGCCGCGTTTTTTTTTTTACAGTTTTTTTTTACAGTCTAAAAAAAAAATTTAAAAAAAAACGGCAAAAACGCATCAAAAATGCTGCAAAAACGCTGCAAAAATGGTGCACTTGCGTTTTTGATGCTTGTCCATTGAATTCTATTACATGCAAAATGCTGCATTTTGCATGAAAAAAGTCCCTGACCCTTTCCAAAAATGCAGAGATACAAAAAGGCATTGATGTGAACATGTTCCATAGGAACCCATGTTAAAAAATTCCCATGCATTTCTGCAAAATGCAAAATGCATCAAAAAACGCGCTAGTGTGAATGGAGCCTAACATCCAGTGAAAAGACAGGAAAGTAACCACATGACTTCAGAATGCCAAATCATGCTGAGGTGTGGAACAGCCAATCCTAGCAGAGCTGCTGAAGAAAGGAGTGGGGGAGGGATTTAAAAAATAATGCATGTCTTATGCCGCGTACACACGAGCGGACTTTACGGCAGACTTTGCCCGGCGGACGGGATTTCATCGGACAATTCGATCGTGTGTGGGCTCCAGCGGACTTTGTTTTCTCAAAAGTTGGACGGACTTAGATTTGAAACATGTTTTAAATCTATCCGTCGAACTCAAGTCCGGTCGAAAAGTCCGCTCATCTGTATGCTAGTTCAGCGGACAAAAAGCCACGCTAGGGCAGCTATTGGCTACTGGCTATGAACTTCCTTGTTTTAGTCCGGTCGTACGTCATCACGTACGAATTCGACGGACTTTGGTGGATTGTGTGTAGGCAAGTCCGTTCATTCGGAAAGTCCGTCGTAAAGTCCGTTGAAAAGTCCGCCGGGCAAAGTCTACCGTAAAGTCCGCACGTGTGTACGCGGCATAAGGCTAGTGCACGAGATATGTAAATCACCTGTCACTCACAGCAAGGGGGAGAATTTGACAAAGTTTTTCTCTGTTTGTCAAGTTTTATGTCACTGAACAATAAAATACGGTTGCTCAGAGCTGGATTAACTCTTTGTGGCAAGACTGGGCTCAAATGATAGGAAATCTTATACTCTACATTATAACATGAAAAAAAAAATTGGGGTTTACATCCACTTTAAGGTCTTTTTTGTACGTTAAGCCACATTAAGCTCCCCAAAAAACAAGCTTAATGTCCCTAGTTTGCCTTGTGAGTAGGGATGAGCTTCGAGTTCGAGTCAAACTCATGTTCGACTCGAACATTTGCTGTTCGCAAGTTCGCTGAACAGCGAACAATTTGGGGTGTTTGCGGCAAATTCGAATGCCGCGGAACACCCTTTAAAAGTCTATGGGAGAAATCAAAAGTGCTAATTTTAAAGGCTTATATGCACGTTATTGTCATAAAAAGTGTTTGGGGATCCGGGTCCTGCCCCAGGGGACATGGATCAATGCAAAAAAAAGTTTTAAAAACGGCCGTTTTTTCAGGAGCAGTGATTTTAATAATGCTTAAAGTCAAACAATAAAAGTGTAATATCCCTTTAAATTTCGTAGCTGGGGGGTGTCTATAGTATGCCTGTAAAGGGGTGCATGTTTCCGTGTTTAGAACAGTCTGACAGCAAAATGACATTTCGAAGGAAAAAACCCATTTAAAACTACTCGCGGCTATTGCATTGCCGACAATACACATAGAAGTTCATTGATAAAAACGGCATGGGAATTCCCCACAGGTGAACCCCGAACCAAAATTTAAAAAAAAAAATGACGTGGGAGTCCCCCTAAATTCCATACCAGGCCCTTCAGGTCTGGTATGGATACAGCCAAAATGTAAAAAAAAATGACGTGGGGTTACCCCTTAATTCCATACCAGACCCTTATCCGAGCACGCAACCTGGCAGGCCTCAAGAAAAGTGGGGGGACGAGAGTGCACCCCCCTCCTGACCCGTACCAGGCCACATGCCCTCAACATTGGGAGGGTGCTTTGGGGTAGCCCCCAAAACACCTTGTCCCCATGTTGATGAGGACAAGGGCCTCATCCCCACAACCCTGGCCGGTGGTTGTGAGGGTCTGCAGGCGGGGGGCTTATCGGAATCTGGAAGCCCCCTTTAACAAGGGGACCCCCAGATCCCGGCCCCCCCTGCGTGAAATGTCCTCATCAACATGGGGACAAGGTATTTTGGGCGGCTACCCCAAAGCACCCTCCCAATGTTGAGGGCATGTGGCCTGGTATGGTTCAGGAGGGGGGGCGCACTCTCATCCCCCCCTCTTTTCCTGCTGCCTGCCAGGTTGCGTGCTCGGATAAGGGTCTGGTATGGATTTTTGGGGGGACCCCACGCCGTTTTTTTTTTGGCGCGGGGTTCCCCTTAAAATCCATACCAGACCTGAAGGGTCTGGTATGGAATTTAGGGGGAACCCCACGTCATTTTTTTTTAAAAATTTTGGTTCGGGGTTTCCCTGTGGGGAATTCCCATGCCGTTTTTATCAATGAACTTCTATGTGTATTGTTGGCAATGCAATAGCCGCGAGTAGTTTTAAATGGGTTTTTTCCTTCGAAATGTCATTTTGCTGTCAGACGGTTCTAAACACGAGAAACATGCGCCCCTTTACAGGCATACTATAGACACCCCCCAGCTACGAAATTTAAAGGGATATTACACTTTTATTGTTTGACTTTAAGCATTTTTAAAATCACTGCTCCTGAAAAAACTTTTTATGACAATAACTTGCACTTTTGATTATTCATGTTCGTGTCCCATAGACTTTACCGGTGTTCGCGTGTTCGAACAAACTTTTTTCCTGTTCGCATGTTCTGGTGCGAACCGAACAGGGGGGTGTTCGGCTCATCCCTACTTGTGAGACACCGAATCACATGAAACTTCTTGGATAGGTTTGGGAAGTTGAGATTTTAGGCTGTGCAAAGTTTCAGGGCAATTGATTGAGGTTTAGGCACTTTATTACACGTTAAGCTACATTAAGCCATTTTCACATTAAATGTTTTAGCATTATAAAATATAGCTTAATGTGAATAACTTTTAGTGTGATTTACCAAATGAGCTGAAATTTTCAGAATATATTGGCATGGATAGAGTCCTTTATTGTGTGAAGTTTGGGAGAAATTGGTTAACATTTAAGGTCTTTTTTGTACGTTATGCCACATTAATTTCTCCAAAAAAAAGCTTAATGTCCATAGTTTGCCTTGTAGTACACTGAATCGCATGAAACTTCTTGGATAGGTTTGCGAAGTTGAGAACTTAGGCTGTGCAAAGTTTCAAGACAATTGATTGAGGTTAAGGCACATTATGGTACGTTAAGCTCTTTACATTAAACATTTTAGCATTGTAAAGTATAGCTTAACGTGAATAACTTTTTGTGATTTACTAAATGAGCTGAAATTTTCAGAATATGTTGGCATGGATAGAGTCTTCTATTGTGTGAAGTTTGGGGGAAATTGGTTAACATTTAAGGTCTTTTTTGTACATTAAGCCACATTAAGCTCCCCAAAAAACAAGCTTAATGTCCCTAGTTTGCCTTTTGGAACACTGAATTGCATGAAACCTATAGGATAGGTTTGGGAAGTTGAGATCTTAGGCTGTGCAAAATTTCAGGGCAATTGATTAAGATTTAGGCAATTTATTATACGTTAAGCTACATTAAGCTGTTTTCACATTAAATGTTTTAGTAAATCCCATAATAAAGAACATATTTCCAGGGGTCTGCAGCTGAGTGCTATGATAGCACTCCTACAGTGCAGAAACCTGTCATAGGTGTATATGAGGAGCACACAGCACAGAATACATTCCCAGGGCTCTGCAGCTGTCTGATACCACTTTTTTAGTTCTATCACAGCCTCTGGAAGTGTGTTCTGTATTTTCTGTATTGTGTGTTCCTCATCTGCACCTATGACAGATCCCTGCACTGTAGGGGTGATATAATGGTTATCTGACAGCTGTAGAACCCTGGAAATGTGTTCTGTGTTATCTGTACTGTGTGAAGGAGCTCTGATCTAGACCTATCTAGACCTATAAAGCTATCAGCCCTGTGTTATAATCAGCAGGGGAGATGAAGATGAAGATGACAGGCAAGGGCCACAGAGGGCCCCCCACCTGGAGCTTCTACAATGTGGCCTGTCAGAGATCAGGAACTCACTTGTCACTCTCCACCTCCTCCCTGTAGGTCCAGGCCAGTCCTAGGGGTAGGAGCAGCAAGAGGCAGGTTAGGCACAGGCAGATCCTCCGGGCACTTCTCTCTCACATTGGCCCCTGCACTGTTCCTGCCTGCTGGGTGAAGTCCTGCACTAGACTTGCAACAGGGGGCGCTTGGGAGGCCATTGGGCAGATCTTTCCTGGTTCGGGGCATCGCTGGAGTCGGACGGCAGAGGAGGATCGGCCGGTGTATCAGGCTGGAGGTGGAGCGGCGCTGACACCCCTAAGTGGCGCCGGTGTTCTGTCACAATAGCCAATTCATCAAGATCTCCAATTACGTCACTTCCGGATACTGTAAATATTCATTAAATGGAGATTTCGATGACTTGCCATTTTGACACAACTCCGGCAAGTGTGTACACGGCGATACACGAAGACTTTCTGTTTCGACACAACAGCGGGTAACGAGGGAAAAGTTGTCGCCGTCGCGGAGGCGGCCATTTTGTTGGTTAATATCAGAGCGGACTACAAATATCCGCTCATAATACCGTGTACCGGAGTGTATATAGTTGCCGGTGTTGTGTCAAAACAGCAAGTCATCCGAATCTCCAATTACTGACGGTTTACAGTAACCAGAAGTGACGTAATTGGAGATCTTGATGAACTGGCTATTTCGATGGAACACCGGCCTGACACCCCCCCAAATTGTGGCACCCAGGGCGGACCGCCCCCCCATTGGTACTCCACTGGTGACAACCTCCTGATGGCATACAAGAGGAAGATGATGGAACAGACTTGCACAAGGAGAGCAGTGTGGGAGAAGAGGACAAAGCTGGATCTGCTGGGCTGATAAGTATATTTATCCAGCAAAGAAACAGTACCATATGTAGAGCTCAGGATTTATTTATTTTTTTTGGGGGGGAGGGGAGCAAACTTCCTATTAAATAAGTATGGTTAAGCAAAAATGAAAATGTATGCAATGTAGAACATTTGTTCCTCAAAATATGTAGAGGTTTTGCAATCTGAACTTTTTTAGACTATTGGTGAGACATACATGTTTAGCATCAACCACATGGCAGACAACCAAAAGCATAGCATAAAAAAAAGACGGAAGCTAGTTTCACTTGCAGTAGGTTGAGAGAAAGGACAGAATACACCTACACACATGTACACCCTCTGGTCAATATCAAAAATGAATATAATATGTAAAAACAAATATATTTTACATATACTAAGAATGTTGTCCATTACAATAATGTAGTAAAAATTACCCATGCTCAATGAAATATTAGGAAATATAATTAAAAAACAAATTAAAAATTAAACTAAAGAAAAATAAATAAATACATCAATACATACTGTAGATATTTACCATAAATAAAACAAGAATAACATTAAAAAAAACTCCAAATAATTTCCACAAAATGTAAAGAATACAAATAATTTTCAGGAAACATTGGTTCCTGAGAATTTGTCCATCTTCCTATAGGGTAATGGGTAAATACACAGACTAAATGGGGCTATCTTATATACTTGTGGCCTTACTAAACAGATGGGAGCTTTTAAATATGTTGATGATGTTCTGTGTTCTCCATAAAGGGATTGGAAACCAGTGATAATATTTCAGCCAGTTAAACTAAAGAATGCACAGATGATCACTTACCATACACTCTGAGGTTGTAGACTTTCACATAGTTTGTGTTGTTGGTAAAAGTTATAGTTCCGCTATACAGTCCACTGTCCTCCAGTCTCAGATGTCCAATCTTCAGCTCTCTTCCATCATCCAGGATCTCCAGTCTTCCTTTAAACTTTTCATTTATAACATTAAGCTGATTATTTGTGTAAGTCACCAATGGGTTTGTTTTGAAGTTCCAGATTACTAGAAGTACAGGACCTGATGGACCTCCACTCAGTGACATTGTGATGGATTGGTTTATAAGACCATTCAGTATGACAGGGACATCCTCTCCTCCTGTATACACAATAAGGATAGAAGTGTAAAGGTGACCATTCTATCCTGGATCTTGAATGGTAGATGACAACAGGCTCCACTAATTAAAACTAGAAAATGTAAAAAGTAAATCCCCTGCCATAGCCCATGAGTGTAAGAACCACTGTCAGGCTTTTATTGCTATGTGTGACCCCTTTGGGATTCCCCCTCACTTCCTGCTCTTGAAACAAAAGTGTAGACAAGATTAAATCTCCTTAATGTGAGTGTAATTTTCTGATGTCCCATTAGTAGATTTTCCTTTACCCATCACTTTCTACACTGTTGTCTGAAAGTGAGGGGAAAGCTCCCCAAAGGGGACACATGTAGGCAGGTTTGGGGCTGCAGTTAGTCTGCCGACCTGAAGGTGGCATTGTGCCATTAAACTAAACTGTCCTCTAATATGGGCTCCCTGCAGCCATAATGGTGGTGGGGGTGGGGGAGGGGGGGCAGCATGTAATACTGGATGCAGAAATCCTGTAAGATTTGGGCTGCCATCTTGGCACAGAAGTGCTTAAATAACAGACTTTTAGTATCCTGGATTCATCTGTCTTTGTCCAGTGTAGCTCATTCATCACAACCACAGGTAACCACTGGGTGTGTGGATACTTTCTCGTTTTTTAAACTGAACTCCAGGCAGATAGAAAAGACACAAATTAATGTGGCTTTTTATTCATAAACACATGAAGTATAATTTTTTTTAAATGCAAGAAATGTTGGTACCTGAATTGGACTTGGTATCAGGTTTCTATAATCCATGGTACAGTAGAGCTCAAACTGGGAGAGGGAGAAACAGCACAAAGTGCCAATCACTACAGGGTGTGTTGTGCACTCACATTGAAGTCTACTCTCCTCTGCGCCAGAATGGAAAATACCGAGCCGAGGAGAGATGACATCATTTCCTTTGCTGCTGTTCAGCATACAGCAGCAAAGGAATGATTTGATTGGCCGGCGGCGATCGTGAGGGGGGGGCACGAACGGATGGTCTCCCCCTCATCTCTGATTGCCGCTGGTCAGAAGCGGACCGCCTCAGGCACGGGGGAGGGGGAGGCAGATCACGTATAAAATCATCAGAATTTTTTTTAAAGAGACAGTGTAAAAAAAAAAAAAAAAAAAAACATTAATAAATAATAAAAAAAAAAAATTGAAGCCCCCGTTCTTCTGCGCTCACGCACAGAAGCGAACACATACGTAAGTCGCGCCCGAAAAATGTAAATAGTGTTCAAACCACACATATGAGGTATCGCCGCGATCGTTAGAGCGAGAGTAATAATTCTAGCACAGGACCTCCTCTGTAACTCTAAACTAGTAACCTGTAGAATTTTTTCTATGGAGATTTTTAAGTAGTTTGTCACCATTCCACAAGCGTGCGCAATTTCAAAGCATTAAATGTTAGGTATCTATTTACTCGGCATAACATCTTTCACATTATACGAAAAAATTGGGGTAACTTTACTGTTTTGTTTTTTTTTTTTATTCATGAAAGTGTCTTTTTTCCCAAAAAAATTGTGTTTGAAAGACCGTTGCGCAAATACCGTGAGACATAAAAAATTGCAATGACCACCATTTTATTGTCTAGGATGTCTTCTAAAATATATATTTATATAATTTGTGGGGGTACTAAGTAATTTTCTAGCAAAAAATATGGCATCAAATGTCAGAAAAAGGCTTCGGCATGAAGGGGTTAAACTAGCTGGATACGTTAAATGTCTGCAGTGACTGAGAAGCAGTGAAAACTGAGGCATTTGCAGATACAAGCTGATAGGAAGGTTAGTATTTTGGGGTTTCTTTTACTGGATGGGCTCCTGTATGTGAGTTTGTGTTTAAAGGGTATCTTTTGGGATACACCAGAGAAACAAAAGGGGGGGTTTTCCGGCGCTCCGCAACATGTGATGTCTAAGGTAAATAGTACAATGGTAGCTATAATAGCACATTAACATAAGGCAGGTAAATTCTAGAATGAGGAGGCAGCCATCCTCAGAGGGTGTCCATTACCTCTGTTGATAATCAATGTTGAAAAAAGGAGGGGTGTGGAGGCGCCAACTGTGGTAGCTTGTTTATGCAAAAATAAAAGTTAGTGTAACAATTACACTTACTGGTTCGCAGGGTGGAGGTGTTTCTTTGAGATTTAAAAGTGTCCTGGGATGTGCTGTGATCTTGTTTCCGGCTCGGATTTCATTCCTTCAGGCGTCTGGGTGTGGAGTCTGTACACAGGCTGAACCACTGCATCCAGTGCATGGAAAGCTCCACGCTGACCACTCTGGAGTGCAGAAGAGGAAATGACGTCACTGATGCAGGGCAAACGTCCAGGCTGGTGTTGGGGACTATCCCTGCATTATCCCCAACACCAGCCTGGACGTTTCTCAAAGAAACACCTCCACCCTGCGAACCAGTAAGTGTAATTGTTACACTAACTTTTATTTTTGCATAAACAAGCTACCACAGTTGGCGCCTCCACACCCCTTCTTTTTTTCAACTTTGGGATACACCAAGGTCACCTTCTCACTTACAGCCTGGTGACTGGACAATGAAGAAGAAGCAACATACTAATACGTTTTTTATTTTGTTTTCTCCTCCTGTCTGCCTGTCCATCAAACCCTGACGAAGTCACATGATGTAAAGTGTAGGGATGAGCTACAGGTGACGTCACAACGCTACAGGTGGTGCTGGCCTCCAGAGGTGAGAGAAGGGGAGAGTAGAACGATGAGTGATCCCAGTTCCATAACAGCAAGTAGCAGAAGTGTTATGTTTCCTTTACACTTGGATAGATATAATATCATGTAAGTGCTTTTAATCTTGTGTCCTAATAAATACTTTTTTAAACAGAAAGTGGTATGAGTAGCTCTGATGTTTATTTTGGAGCTCACTTGTACCAATGACATTAAGTTGCATTAAGGGAATTTGAGATTAATCCCTGATGGGAAAGAGTGTTTTTTGGAGCTGTCAGTTAGTAGGTCCCATTCCTAACTGTGAGAGCAAATCAGCAGACAGGTGCATAAAGAAGTTGTAGTTTTGAGTGGAGTACATCACTAAAGATTGATGGTGGAGTTCAAAGCGTGGAGGATAAATAGTTTGCTTCACCAATGTATTATATTATATATGCACTGGACATTTTTGCTGCAGTAGGGAACAGACACAAAAGATCCACACAGCATCTTTCCAAAATAACTGTTCTGTTGAATGTTTTTTATACATGCGATTACGTAGGTGTCACATTATTATTACAATTGTACTTTTATGGTAACAAGGGGCGTAACATAGGTAGGCTAATTTCTAATCAGGACTCGAAAGAATGCAACATGTGATAAAAACATTATCAATCCAGTGTGCAATACATACAAAATAGAATACAATAATATACAGAATTTACAAACCTCCTTTACAGTATTAAAGTGATTGTAAAGCTTCACTTTTTTTTTAATAACAAACATGTTATATTCACCTGCTCTGTGTAATGGTTTTGCAAAGAGCAGCCCCCAATCCTCCTTTTCTGGGGTCTCCCACTGGCGCTCCTGGCTCCTCCTCCCTGCTGAGTGCCCCCAAAGCAAGCCGCTTGCTATGGGGGCACTCATACGTGCTCGCTCCTGAGACGGCTCTGTGTGTCCATTGATACACAGAGCATGGCTTGGCCCCACTCCCGCTCCCTTCTCACTGGCTGTGGTTTACAGCAGCAGGAGACCATGGCTCCTGCTGTTGTTTCTCAGTCCAGTGAGGAGAGAGAGAGACGTTGCTCTCATTCACATTGCTGGACTCAAGTTGGTATAAAGGCTGGGTGAGGGGATCCTCATTACAAAAGATTTTTACCTTGAAATTAATGTAAAGCTTTGTTTTTCTTTAATTAAAATAAAAAACATGTTATCCTTACCTGCTCTGTGCAATGGTTTCGCACAGAGCAGACCCGATCCTTCTCTTCTGGGGTCCCCTGCCGGTACTAAAGGCTCCACCACCCCACTGAGTTAGCAAGCCACTAGCTATGGAGGCACTGGTGCGTGTTCGCATCTGAGCCCCGCACTATGTGTCCATAAGACACACAGAGCCAGTGGCGAACCAACAGGGGGGCGGGGGGCGTATGGGCATTCCACCCCAGGTCCCACACATTGGGTGGGTGTCAGGCAGGTGAGTGAAGCAGTGCCAGTGGCTCAGGCAGCGGTGCTGTGACAGGGCAGGGAATGGCAAGCTGTGACAGTGGCGGGGGTGCCCGGGTGCGGGCCGTACTCGGGTGACTGACACCCAGGGCCAGCCGCCAGATTGACTCTGCCATTTACAGCAGGGGAGAGAGACAGTGAGCAGCACTGAATAGAGGACGGGAACTGCTGGAGTTAACTTTCCAAGTTATTCAGCACATGATTGGTTGCTAGGTGGTCCTAGCAACCAATCCTTAGCTGGTTAATATGAAAGATTAACTCCAGCAGCTCCGGTCCTCTGTTCAGCGCTGCTGTGTCTCCACATCTGCATGCCCGAGTAAGGTAGGAAGGGGCAGAGTTGGGAGGTGGGCTGTGTAATGTGCAAGAGTCCAGAGGTGTGGGGGGGGGGGGTTGTGTAATGTAAAGGGGTCCAGAGGTGCAGTTGTGAAGATGGGGTACACAGTAGTGACAAACAGATATTGAGGTGCAGAGGTATTCAGGTGACACAGTGGGGTGTTTTTACATTTTAAACTTCGGGGGGTGCCAGATATAGAATCCACCCCGGATGCCAAATACTCTAGGTACATCTCTGCACAGCGCGGGGATCGATCTTGTCACTGGCTCTGATTGGCAGCAGCTGAGCCAATGAGGAGCAAGAGAGCCGAGTGAGCCTCAGCTCTCATGCACATTGCTGGATTTAGATTAGGCTCAGGTCTGTATTTAGGGGGGCTGGGGGAAGCTGCTCGCAGAAGTTTTTTTACTTTTCTGCACAGAATGCAGTAAGGTAAAAAAAAATACTTCTGCCTTTACAACCTGTAAAGAACCTTCCGGCTTTAAAACCACTTTAATGTAAAACACTTGAGCACTGCCCTACTTGATATAGATATAGATATAGCTATAGCTATAGAAAAGGACAGGTGCATGCATTATCCACTTCCCGCCGAGCATACACAGATACTGTATGCAGCCTCAGCTTTCGGGGGTTATACCGGGATGATGGCCGCAGCTGCAGACATCATCCCAGTACCGTTTTTTAGAGAGAGCGGTCGGCTTTCCAGGGATAACAACTGATGCGGCTTTTGTTATCCCGGAGGAGTGGGAGGGGACACCCCCCCTCCCGGCGCCTCCCGCCGCTCTGACCGGCCTCCCGTCCCACCGGGAGACCCGATTCACGATCCAGCACTTCCGGCGTCTAGCCACAGACTGGAACAAAGTTGTAAATGGCTTTGTTACAGTCTCCTGAATGTAAACACGGACGCAACGTCACAACGTCACTTCCGGTTTACTCGGCTGCCAGTGGCGCCGGATTTAAAAAAAATATACAGTATTCAGAATCACCGTTTTCAGCAATCTGAATACTTTGAAGTGCAAAGGAGGTATTGGAAGTCTTTTAGACACCTGATTCCTCCATAAAGAGTACCTGTCACCACCTATTACTGTTTACATTCCTTGTGACAGCAATAAAAGTGATCACATTTTTCTTTTCTTTTAAAACACAGTTTAATAATATAGAAATAAATTAAATAAATAAGAAAAAAACTTTTTTTTTAAAGCGCCCCCATCCCCGCAAGCTCTCGCAGCAAAGAAAACGCATACGGAAATCGCGCCCCCATATGTAAACGGTGTTCAAATCACACATGTGAGATATCGCCGTGATCATCAGAGCGAGCGCAATAATTTTAGCACTAGACCTCCTCTGTAACTCTAACTTGGTAACCGTAAAAAAAAAAATTTAAAGCGTCGCCTATGGAGATTTTTGGGTACCGTAGTTTGTCGCCATTCCATGAGTGCGTGCAATTATAAAGTGTGACATGTTTGGTATCTATTTACTCGGTGTAACATCATCTTTCACATTATACAAAAAAATTGGGCTAACTTTACTGTTTCGTTTTTTTTAAATTCATGAAAGTGTCCTTTTAAAACACCGCTGCACAAATACCGTGTGACATCAAATATTGCAACAATCGCCATTTTATTTTCTAGATTCTCTGCTAAAAATATATATATAATGTTTGGGGGTTGTAAGTAATTTTCTAGCAAAAAATACGGATTTTAACTTGTAAACACCAAATGTCAGAAATAGGCTTAGTCATGGGTTATATTCTAATTGGGTCCTAGTGTTTCCCCTCCATTTCTGTGAGTGCCACTAAGCACAGTATGAAAGGGGATTGATATCAAGACAGATTCAGGTACTAATACATAGTACAATACATAATAATATCTAAACACAAAAGCAATATTGCAGTTTACCAGCTCTGAGTACTGGAGGGGGTTCTGTGTACTGGGGGGCCCTGTGTATTGGGTGGGGGCTCTATTTATTGGAAAGGCTCTATATCCTGGGGGGAACTCTCTGTAATGGGGGGCTCTGTGTACTGGGGGGGGGGGTCTATGCAGCTACTACCCAGGAGTGGTGAGCGCCTTCGGGCAACAAATCCCCTCTTTTCATTTGTTTACCAAATTGAGTTTTTCTCACTGTTGAGCCCAAGCTATATATTAGTTCTCTCCTGCTAGTATCGGACTGTCAAGTTCCTTTAAAGCATACATAGTATGTCAACTGTCAGTTATCATTATATCTTACGGGACTGAACTGCTCTATATCTATTGAGCAAATATCTACCTTTATGCTACATGAATACCATACCTCCCAACTGTCCCTGATTTCGAGGGACTGTCCCTGATTTGGAGCAATGTCCCTCTGTCCCTCATTCCTCCTCATTTGTCCCTCATTTTGGTCTGATCCATATAGTTGTATATAAAATGCACTTTTTATATTTCAAGAAGTGTTTCCCAGTGCTAAACCTTTGATCCAATTTCTAAATTGCTGCATTTGTACATTTTAAAAGCCAATATAAAGGAATAGTAGTGGTAAAAAAAAGCACTTGTGGATTTACTTAACCTTTTTTGGGGGTTAATTCTCCTTTAAGGGGGTGTGGCAGGGGGCGTGTCCTATGCTTACATACATTTGCTAATAGGTGTCCCTCATTCCCATCTCAAAATGTCGGGAGGTATGGAATACTGGTAAACTGTGAGCTCCTTGGTATTTGCTAAATGCTGGTATGTGCATGCTGCATAATTAATCTTGAATACCCCTATTTATCAGCACTGTGTGATAAATACATATGTGAGTACAACCTATCTACACAATTATTGCACAAGTCCCAACCATGGACATGCAAAGTGTGTAGTGTGGTACTTTGGAAGATTCATGACTAGTATTACACACTGGACTTATTTTGAAAAGCAGCACCAATTCCTTCCTAGCAGGCCATGTATGAAAGTGTATGTGTGGGGCCCGGGGTGCGGCGCCATATTGTGACAACATTGTAATTTTTTTGTTTGTGTTTTAAATTGGATTTGGATGCACTGGGGGGGGGGGGTGTTTCCACTATTATGGTAATATTATACCTATGGTGGATCTAATCATTGACATTTCTACTCTCAATAAAGTACTTACTAATTTTTAATAGACCATTGTTGATCCTCCTTACTGCTATCTTTTTGAGAACATTCCTTTGTCCTTTCAATCCTTTTTACTTATCTATGTACTGTGGGTTTGAGTACTGGAGGAGCTCTGTGTACTGGGGGAGCTCTATCTACTAGGGGCACTGTATACAGGGGGAGCTCTGTACTGGGGGGGGGGGGGGTAGAAGGGGGGCTCTGTGTACTGGGGGAAGAGGGAGGTGGGGGAAGTCTGTGTACTGAGGGGTGGAGGGGATGCTCTGTACTAAAGGGGAGGTGAACATTGTAGCGAGGAAGGGGGGTCAGGGTTGAGTGAAGAGCTATTATGGTGTACTTACCTGTAAGAAGTACAGAAGGAAAATATTGAAAGGACCAAGACGCATTCAGGTAGATGTTTCATCATTGTCTGTAGAATGGAGTGTGATACTGAAGGGCAGAAAGCAAGAGAAATTACTGCAAAATTCAGAGTCGTGCATGGAAACCGCAGTTTCTACACATATGAAATTATTTTAGAGGAAGTGTGAAACCACAACTCCTGATGTCTTAGGAGGAGTGGACTGCACGTATCATAACAGATATTTTAATCAGTAATCAACAAAACTCATTTGACAAGATGCAGTCTTTATTTCTTCAGATTTCAACATTTTCTTTTAGTCTGAAATGTCAACTGTAATCTAAGTTTGGCTGGCGATGGGCCTTTAAGCCCCTTTCACATGTGTGGTTCCGTTTTCAGACATCCGCTTGCTCAGCAGGGATCAATCCGTTGATCACCGCTGAGCCGGCGGATGACAAGTCCGTCTCTGCACACTGTGCAGGGACAGACCTGTCAGATCTCTGCTCTGCTCTATGGGGGATCGGATGAAAACAGACCACCGTTTTCATCTGATCCGATCCACCAGACGGATGGAAAATAGGACATCCATCCATCTGGATTTAGCGGAGCGGATCGGTTTGAGGCAGATCGGATGTCAGCGGACATGTCATCGCTGACATCCATCGCTCCATAGAGATGTATGGAGCGTCCTTTCAGGTCCACCTGAAAAACTGACAGGCGGATCTGAACGGTCTGCACATGTGACACGGCCCTAAAGTATAAATGTAAGTAAATAAAGAAAACGAAACAAAACAAATGGTCATTTAACACCAGTTATGTATTAATTAAAAATAATCTTAAATACATTTTTTAAAATAATTTTTACTACTGAAAACCAGTAGTAACAGGCCCCATTACACAGGGGGCTGCTCGATAATAGGGGAACGTGTCGCTGCTCCTTCACTATTTAAATCAAATGCTGGGGCCATCCCTTGACAAAGCTGTAGTGATTTACAGTACATGCAGTAGACAAAAGAGGTCAGAACCTGGCTGTATAGTTCAACAGATATGTCTGGATTAAAAAACGCACTAAACAAATGTGCAAAAAGTGGTTGAGAAACTGGTATAAGAAGTAGGTCTTTGGGTTCATGGAGAAATGAAAGTAATAATAACTTCAAGCGCATATACAGCATACAATAATCAGAATTAATCAGGTTGGCCAGGCATATAGTCCATGGCTAAAGTGTTGGCAACCCAGGGGTTAATGAGGGTCTGACAGTTCGGAGCATGTAAAGTAGGTTACATGACTTAAAGGTTGGGCAGTCCAAGGGTTAATAAGGATCTGACAGTTCAAAGTATATGGAGTGGGTTGGTGGAGCAGTGGATCTAGGAGGCGGCTGCTATCCTCAGAGAGCTGGCTCTGTGATATGCAAGAGAGGGTGAAGAAAGGAAGCGCCACCTGAGTGCAGCATTAGTAGGTACTTTAATGACACAAAATTAAAAAACACTTACAAGAGACATGATTAAAAAGGCTCATCTGTAGATAGATAGTCCTGGTGAGTTCCTCGAGCTCCAGTCTGGATGATGTGTCAGCGGTGTAAGGCTGCAGGGGAAGCTGTTCAGCAGGTGGTTTCGTCCTGTGGCCATCAGGGGGAGGCTGGGGCCGGCGTGGAGCGTACAGAGGGGTGTGCGTGACGTCACGGGCCGTTCAGCGGCTTCCGGGTACACTCCAGGGGGGGGGGCTCACATAGAGGGAGGATACAGGCAGTGGGGGAGTTGTGGATAGGCTACGCGCTCGGAGCGGCTGCTCCTTCAATAGGCCTGAGGGGGCAGTGTGTGAGTGCTGTGCTATTTATAGGCCGGCGCTGTGGGACAACAAGGCTCAGCGCCGGCTGATAGCACAACGCTTCACAGTGCGGTGAACTCAAAGGGGGAGGGGATATGGAACAAAATTTGTGAGAGACCGCGCTGGAGTAAAGGGGGGGAACACAGAAAGAATGACGAATGGGGAGAGGGCACATAGTGGCTGAGGGAATGTTAATACGTATCAAGTATCATATGCATATAAATAAATTAAGTTATGAAGAATATGTAAACAAAAATTATTATAAAAAATCATTATAAAAAATCATATATATAAAGAAAAGGGGGGGGGGAAGGGAATCATGTGTGAAAAGGATTATCATTATATGGAGCAGATATGTGTTACATGCATGTATGCACACACACATATACATGCATGTACACATACAAATGAGATATAGAAACCATAAGAATTTTCCTATACATAAAAGAATCTCATATATACATTTATATAAAAACAAAAATATTAAAAATATAGAAACATAAAAATATATATATACAAAAAAATTATATATACACAAAAAAATGTTTTATGTATAAAAATATATATATCCATATATGAGCATGGACATATACTAATGATGGGAGTATGGTAAGCCAGGGGAGGGGGTGGGTTTTGTATTAGTATGCATGTGCCTGCGCACAATGTGGTGTGTGCATATGTAGGAATGTACAAAGTTAAAAGAAGGATAGACTGGGGCATGGGCTGGTGAGGAGGGGGGGGAGGGGAGGGGAAAAGGGCAAAGGAAGGAAAGAAAAAGGGGGGGGGAGGAAGAAAAAAAAAAAGAGGGGGGGGGAAAGAAGGGAAGGGAGGTGGTATGGGGGGGGGGGGAGAAAAGGAAAGAAGGGAGAAGAAAAGAGAAAGAGAAGAGGAAGAAAAAAGAGAGGGAGAAAGAGGGGAAATGGAGGAGGCTGGATAGTGTGGTGGGAAGGCAAGGTGGCTCGTAACAGTGTGTGAACCTCGATTTCTTCATTTAGCCCACCGGGTGTAAGGGTGCCCAAGGAGTAGATCCAGTAGGTTTCTTGCTGGCACAGACGTTTGAAGCGTTCAGCTGTAGGGAATGTGGCAGGAATGGACTCAATAACCCACCCGCTTAGGCCAGCAGTGGACCGGCCGTGGTGTGTAAGAAAATGTTTGGGAACGCTGTGATGGTCATGACCCTTTTCGATGAAGCGCCGGTGTTCCCCAAATCGTGCTCTGAGTGTGCCCTTATGGTGCGGCCAACATAGAATTGTCCACAGGGACAGGTCAGGCAGTATACGACAAAGTCCATAGAGCAGTTGTAAAATTCTTTGAGGGTGTAGCTTTTGCCTTTGACGTTAAAAGTTTTCTGACCATGTTGTACGAATGGACAAGTGAGACAGAGGGGTTTTTTTTACATTGGTACATCCCTCTGAGAGGTATAAGGACAGGTTGCAGGGGGATGGATTGGGAGGACTTGATTTTACTGGGTGCAATTTTGCTCCTAATGTTCCTTGACCTCCTATATGTTACTTTGGGTTTTGTCCCAACTGTGGCTTTCAAATGGGGGTCTTCCAGGAGAATGGACCAATGTGATTCTAGTATTTTTTCCATTTTCTTGTGTTTGTCATGAAACTGTGTGATGAAGCGGGTTGGTTGTTTGGCAACAGGAGAGGAGTTATGACGACTGATTTGTAGCTTGCGGTAGTTGTTGAAGGCTGCCTCTATGAGAGGAGCAGGGTATCCTTTTTCTTGAAATTTTTTAGATAGAAGTAGGCCATGGGCTTCATAGTCTCTGGTGCAGTTCCTCCGAAGACTTTTCAGATCCCATCAGGCACCAAAACCCTTGTTGCCACATTCATCTCCACACCCGCCCAGACCCGGGCCAATGTCCCGGCATACCCCACAATTTCTCAGTGGACCTAAACCACTCACTCCCAAACCCAAACGCCTCAAGAACAGACCCAATAAAGCTCGCACAGGCCCCACCCAGGCGCAGACACCGTCTACTAATCATGACCACCAGACTAAACAACCTGTCTCTACCCAAGGTCTAGATCTCACAGATGTCTCCCTACGCAACTCAGTGCCTATCTCTGACCCGATAAATAAACCTCCTGATGATTCACATAGGATTATCCAAGATCACCCTGATACCATCAGTGAATCACAGTCATTAGCCTGGATAGAGAATCTCCCTCTCACACAATTACAGAGTTCCAAACCCCCGCTAAAAATAGCCACCAGTCTAGAAAATTATTTTTTAGCACTTACCCCCCCGCCGCTCCTCACAAAAAGAAAACACGTAGAAGAGGACGGAGGGGGGACGAGGAAGAAAAAAGTCAGTAAAGATGCGGAAACTGTAAAAATCTATAATCTATCACACACTTTTTTAACCGCATATGACCTATCCCTCCTCAGAAAGGGGCTCACCTTTGGCCCTACTATGCAGCCCAACAGTTTTACACTATTCAAAGACCTCAACAAATACATTAGAGACCTTACAGTCCAGAGATATTTCAATATCTAATCATCTAAACAAGCCCCCACATCTGATATCGTCAACTCTGTTTCATGTTCCACAGACCTTGATTCACTTGACGAATCAGACAGACCCGCACTTGCCCTACTTAAGGAGTTATATGCCGATAACTACAACGCTGACCTTGAATGGCTCATCCAACATGGTTCTACCTCACCCCCAGTCAAACACACCTCACTACGCCCCAAATCCATCTTTAACCCAACATCCAACAAGGGTCCGTACTTACAAACTTTCTACCAGGTAGTCTATACGGACCTCATTAATATGTGCAACCGCACTTCCAAGCACACCTACATCAAATCCAACCTTCCTCCATTAGAACGCAAGGCCCTGGAACAGTTGAAACACAACAAATCTATTGTCATCAAACCTGCGGACAAAGGGGGCAGTATAGTCATCCAGGACAAAGAAGACTACATCCTCGAATCATGAAGACTACTTTCTGATACTAACACCTATGCCAGGCTCCCCAGTGATCCCACATTCCAGTTTTCGCTAGAAGCAACTACACTTGTTAACAAAGCCCTCACTGACGAAATCATTTCCAAATCTGAAGCCTCGTTCTTAAAGAAAAACTTCTATAAAGTTTACATTTACCAAAAATTCATAAAGATCTCACCCGTCCCCCAGGCCGTCCAATAGTGGCTGCCATGGAGAGTGTCACCAGTGGCTTCTCCATATATATTGATCAATTCCTCCAACCCCTAGCACAGAACCTCCCTTCCTATATACATGATGGACCCCATCTACTCAAGATGCTCAAACCCTATACATGGCATAAGAACTACTGGTGGCTTTCACTTGATGTGTCATTACTCTACACATCGATACCCCATCATATAGGAGCCAGGGCTGTCGGGCATTTTTTGGCCAACGATCCCCTCACCAACCCCCGGCAAGCCAATTTCATACTAGAAGCCCTAACCTTCTGCCTCAAACATAACTATTTTGAGTCAGAGGGTACACACTACCTTTAGATCAATGGTACAGCCATGGGGGCCAACTTTGCCCCCAGCTATGCCAATCTCACCATGGGATATTGGGAACACATGTACCTCGCAGCAGATCACCCCTTTGCCGCAAACATAATATACTATGGTCGATATATTGATGACATAGTTATCATCTGGGATGGTACACTCGATGGCATACTTACCTTCATCCAGCATTGCAACACCAACACCTTGGGCCTATCATTCACCCATGTGGCTGACCCCGAAACTCTGGCATTCCTAGACCTTGAACTCTGCCATGACAATGAAACCATATATGCCAAAAATTTAATTAAACCTACTGCAGGCAATTCCTTCATACATTATACCAGATGGGTGAACAATATTCCCCGAAGCCAGTTTTGCCGTCTCCGGAGGAACTGCACCAGAGACTCAGACTATGAAGCCCATGGCCTACTTCTATCTAAAAAATTTCAAGAAAAAGGATACCCTGCTCCTCTCATAGAGGCAGCCTTCAACAACTACTGCAAGCCACAAATCAGTTGTCATAACTCCTCTCCTGTTGCCAAACAACCAACCCGCTTCATCACACAGTTTCACGACAAACACAAGAAAATGGAAAAAATACTAGAATCACATTGGTCCATTCTCCTGGAAGACCCCCATTTGAAAGCCACAGTTGGGACAAAACCCAAAGTAACATATAGGAGGTCAAGGAACATTAAGAGCAAAATTGCACCCAGTAAAATCAAGTCCTCCCAATCCATCCCCCTGCAACCTGTCCTTATACCTCTCAGAGGGATGTACCAATGTAAAAAACCCCTCTGTCTCACTTGTCCATTCGTACAACATGGTCAGAAAACTTTTAACGTCAAAGGCAAAAGCTACACCCTCAAAGAATTTTACAACTGCTCTACGGACTTTGTCGTATACTGCCTGACCTGTCCCTGTGGATAATTCTATGTTGGCCGCACCATAGGGGCACTCAGAGCACGATTTGGGGAACACCGGCGCTTCATCGAAAAGGGTCGTGACCATCACAGCGTCCCCAAACATTTTCTTACACACCACGGCCGGTCCACTGCTGGCCTAAGCGTGTGGGTTATTGAGTCCATCCCTGCCACATTCCCTACAGCTGAATGCTTCAAACATCTGTGCCAGCAAGAAACCTACTGGATCTACTCCTTGGGCACCCTTACACCCGGTGGGCTAAACGAAGAAATCGAGGTTTACACACTGTTATGAGCCACCTTGCCTTCCCACCACACTATCCAGCCTCCCCCATTTCCCCTCTTTCTCCCTCTCTTTTTTCTTCCTCTTTTCTTCTCCCTTCTTTCCTTTTCTCCCCCCCCCAATACCACCTCCCTTCCCTTCTTTCCCCCCCTCTTCCCCCCCCCCCTTTTTCTTTCCTTCCTTTGCCCTTCTTATTGTTTTTATATCTCATTTGTATGTGTACTTGCATGTATATGTGTGTGTGCATACATGCATGTAACACATATCTGCTCCATATACCGTATATACTCGAGTATAAGTCGAATTTTTCAGCACATTTTTTTGTGCTGAAAGTGCCCCCCTCGACTTATACTCGAGTCAAGCACTTTTCTGCAGCAAAAAATTTCATTTTCCGAACCGAATTTGGGGCCCCGTATCTCAGGGCCACTTGGTGCTAGGAACGCCACATTTGGTGTGCAAACCCAGTAGAACTGGTACCACAACATATACAAAGCTGAAGTTCCTAGCACTAAGTGGCCCCGAGATACGGGGCCCTGAATTCGGTTCGGAAAATGTCATTCTCTGCTGCAGAAAAGTGCTTGACATTTTCTGAACCGACTTTGGGGCCCCATATCTCAGGGCCACTTGGTGCTAGGTACCTCAAATTTGGGGTGCAAACCCAGTGGAACTGGTATCATAACATAGATACAGAGATACAGGGCCCCAAAACTGGTTCAGAAAATGTCATTTTCTGCTGCAGAAAAGTGCTTGACATTTTCTGAATTGATTTTTGGGGCCCTGTATCTCAGTGCCACTTGGTGCTAGTAACCCCAGCTTTGGAAATCTTATGGTGCTAGTTCCACTGAGTTTGCACGCCAAATTTGGGGTTCTTAGCACTAAGTGGCCCCAAGATACAGGGCCCCAAATTCGGTCAACTGTGTCCATCTGCAGCAATGTCATTTCGGGACCCTTTGGGTTCAGAGACGCCAAATTTTGGCTGCAGCTAGGGGGCATCTAGGAACCCTTAACTACCAAGTTTGAAGTTCAGGGACCTATGGCTGCAAATGGGCACAGTGAGGCATGTAAATGGGCACAGTGATGCTGCAAATGGGCATTGTTGACCCTCTTTTCCACTTACAGTAGCTGTGCATTTCTCACCCTCGTCTTATACTTGGGTCAATAAGTTTTTCCCATTTTTTTTGTGGTAAATTAGGACCTCGACTTATACTCGGAACGACTTATACTCGAGTATATACGGTAATGATAATCCTTTTCACACATGATTCCCTTCCCCCCTCCCCCCCCTTTTCTTTATATATATATATGATTTTTTATAATGATTTTTTATAATAATTTTTGTTTACATATTCTTCATAACTTAATTTATTTATATGCATATGATACTTGACACGAATTAACATTCCCTCAGCCACTATGTGCCCTCTCCCCATTCGTCATTCTTTCTGTGTTCCCCCCCTTTACTCCAGCGCGGTCTCTCACAAATTTCGTTCCATATCCCCTCCCCCTTTGAGTTCACCGCACTGTATTACTCCTTAACAGCGTTGTGCTATCAGCCGGCGCTGAGCCTTGTTGTCCCACAGCGCTGGCCTATAAATAGCACAGCACTCACACACTGCCCCCTCAGGCCTATTGAAGGAGCAGCCGCTCCGAGCGCGTAGCCTATCCACAACTCCCCCACTGCCTGTATCCTCCCTCTATGTGAGCCCTCCCCCTGGAGTGTACCCAGAAGCCGGAAGCCGCTGAACGGCCCGTGACGTCACGCACACCCTCTGTGCGCTCCCTGATGGCCACAGGACGAACCACCTGCTGAACAGCTTCCCCTGCAGACTTACACCGCTGACACATCATCCAGACTGGAGCTCGAGGAACTCACCAGGACTATCTATCTACAGATGAGCCTTTTTAATCATGTCTCTTGTAAGTGTTTTTTAATTTTGTGTCATTAAAAGTACCTACTAATGCTGCACTCAGGTGGCGCTTCCTTTCTTCAACCTCTCTTTCATGGAGAAATGGGCTGACTTTGCGGTCGGCTACCGGCTCTACAGCAAAGATGGACCTAAATGTGGAGGGTGCAGGTCTGATGGCCAGAAGGTTGTAGGAACTCATTAAACTATGAGGAGGGGGTGGGATCAGTGAGGGGTATACCATGCAGTTGTAGTGATGGCCCCGCGGGGTTGCTACATGTTACAGCATCCACACATTTCACCCTGCTGCCAGTTATCCATTAGACACACTTCTCAGTCAATGAACAGTCTTTTGCTTGTTTTTGTTGTTTTATTAGGGGATTGAAGTTGGTTGGGGAAAAGGGACATGGGATGCCCATAGGATAAATTGTACTTTGTAGAATAAAAGTAACTGCGTCACACTTCTCAGAAAAGCAAGATGGCTGACCCTAAACTTGACAGACTTTTACCTCAGAACACTTCTTCCAGCTCACTTCCTGCAGCACACTACTTCACTGTCCAATTTTAGTAATCCTGTCACACCATCAGAACATGACTAGGCCTCACTCTGAATAAGTCCCAGTGTCTTTACTTGAAG
This sequence comes from Lithobates clamitans, assembly GCA_037952925.1. Taxonomy (NCBI): domain Eukaryota; kingdom Metazoa; phylum Chordata; class Amphibia; order Anura; family Ranidae; genus Lithobates; species Lithobates clamitans. The sequence goes on along the minus strand of JBBGZY010000480.1, from coordinate 1,554,134 downwards.
GCCCCTTGTAGGCTGGGGCCTGCAGTACCCCTTTGTGGTAGCAACCGATTTACTTGAGAAGAATAAATGTACTTGATGGAGTGTTGATCCCAGCAAGTCTGACTTGCAAATCCTGCCCGCCCTCATGGCTGCATCGATTTGACACAAACTCCCACAGTCTCTCCCTCTGGCTCTACATCCAGCTCCCCCGGCATGTCTCTTCCAGAGCTTTCCACTGTGCTTTCCACTCATGACACCTGCCCTGGATCCTTCCTGAATTACTTTACTTCGGACGTGAGGACCAACTGTCTCCTCCAGCTCCTGTTCCAGGACACCTCTTCATGACCGTGTAAGGAGAGGCTCCTTCCCAGCTCCCGAGCTCCCCAACTGAGGTACACACCCCCATAAAGGGAGTTCCCTCAGACACGACACCCCTTCATCCAGTTCTCCTAGCCAACAACTCCTCCCCTAGCAGGCTGACCATGGGCATATGTAGGAGGCCTGCCCCCTGCCAATCCTAGTTGGGGATTGGTCAGAGCTCCTCACATGTACCCCATATCACTCCAGCTCTCTGCCCTGCCCCATTTCCAGAACATTCTCCCTGGAAACAGAGGAGGCGCCAAGGAGTTGAAGTACATGTCAGTCACCTACTGCTACACTAAACCACTCCCCTGCCCCAAGATCAAAACAAACAGTCATATGTTATCCTTGTTTCTCACCAGAAAATTCACTCAGGTGAGCGCCCTTATTCATCTTCGGAGTGCGGGAAATGTTTTGCTACCAAAGGAGCCCTTGCTTCTCATCAGAGAACTCACTCGGGTGAGCGTCCCTATTTATGTACGGAGTGCGGGAAATGTTTCACATGACGAGACACAGCTTAAAACATCCAAACAACTTTCAGACTGTGGTAAATGTTGTACAGATCACATAGGTCTAATCGGAGAGAAGACGCCTTCTGACGCGTTTCGTCAAATGTACGATGGCCTTTATCGGGTGAAACAGTTGAATCCATAGAACACCTGGAGGATAATATATAATTATATAATAGGGTACATCCTGGCAAAAGCCAGGTTTTCATTTATAGGTGGAGCTTATCGGGATGAGTCTTCTGTATGCCTCCTCTGTTTCTTGGAGATTCCAAATGGTGGGATGTGCCTCCTATAACTATGAAATAATCTGTAATGAAGAAATGAGTTTGTTGTATAATAAAGATATTATCAGTCTTATGAATTTATTAGAAGAGAAATACAGGAAGCACAATGGAGTCCTAGCTCACAGCATAGGCCTGCTTAAATTTACCTGCGCTGGCAGCTTACACCAAACAAACTTATACTTAGCACCTACCTAAGGTAGAGGGTGCTACACTGAACAAGGGTCAAGGTGTGCAGATTTGGGCAAAGTTGGGGGGAAGGAGGTCTCAAACCAGATGATACAACTAAAGTATCCAAGACCAATGCTAGTAGGCTTTTTGAATCTAACTGTTATTCAAAAGTGAAGAAAAAAGTCATATATGCTTTTAGACATTTTAAGCAAAAAAGAATGGTTTTCTTATAGGACTTTGAAAGGCAGAAACTCCTTGACAACAGTGTTAATTTAGTTGACTAAAATGACTTAAACATTTTAGTCGACTAAAATATTTTAGTTGACTAAATGAATACTATTTTAGTCGACTAAAATACGACTAAAACTAAAACAATTTAGATGACTAAAATACGACTAAAACTAAAAGCCATTTTAGTCAAAATACTAAAATGAGACTAAAACTAAAATGCCATTTTAGTCAAAAGACTATGACTAAAACTAAATTGCAATTACTGAAATGTTCTGGGCGATTTTAGTTGACTAAAACGTAGGACATTTTAGTCGACTAAAATGTAGTGGAGATTTAGTCGACTAAAACTAAAACAATTACAGAAGACTAAAATGGGACTAAAACTAAAATGCCATTTTAATCCTAAGACCAAATTTAACACTGCTTGACAATCAAGTTATATTAAAAATATATTTATATTTTTATTAGAAAAGTTAAAAATGAGAGTGTAACATTAATGAAAAACAAGTTTGGATGCATACATATTACAGGTGTAATAGCAAAAGAAACGTGTATATACAGACAACCACTTGGCTCTGTCGAGTAGCAGACTAAGACAGAGAATGCCCGATGCGTTTCAAGGGTACTATCGGTAAACCTCTTCTTCAGGGACTAGTGGTATCAGGAACCATGAATCAGACCGAGACAGAAGTAAAGTTAAATCACACTTGTTTAATAATAAAAATAATAAGGTAAACAGAGTAAGCGTAGTCAAGACAAGCCAGAGTTCAGTAACCGGATCCGGTAGTCAGCCAAGCAAATGTCAGAGATAAAAGCCAGAGATAAACGTAGTAGTACAGCAAGCAGGATCAGGAGCCAGAAGGAACGTCAGCCGAGCAAGTCTTCAACAGGAAAGCAGGAGAACGTCTCTGTGATGTTGACAAAGGCGAAGGTGGAGATCAAGTGAGCTGGACGACTTTAAGTAGGCAGGGCCGATGAGCAAAATCAACAACAGCTGGGTAACTGTGGAGAGAGATGGGAGCTGGCAATTAGCCGACAGCTGAGCGGCCAGCTCAGAGAAGGAACGGCTGAGCCCAGCTCTGACAAGTGGTTCAATAATTGGTTGTCTACAATTAATACAAAGCAAAAAAGCAGTAAGCATTCATCATAAAAACATATATAGGTAGATTTTACAGTAAACATATTGTAATATTGTAGTATAAAATCTGGCCATGTATTTCTTGAGAGTCCCCAATATTACATCCAATTTAAAAACAGGGAGAAAGTCTGCTGCCCCACAGATGCCACAGCTAGGGGAGAGAACACCTCAAACTTCTAGGGTCTAGACAAGAGAGAAAGGGGAAAGAGAGTGGAAGAGAGCCTATTTGTTGCAAAGTGTGTGCATGTATTGTAGTAGAACTATATACATTAATATAGAAAAAGACTGATCATCACACCTTAAGGCAAGCTGGTATGTTGCTAATGAGCAGACAAGGTGAGAAATATGTATACAAGACCGGAGAGGACCCATCAAGCATCTGTAAAGGAATTAATAATTATTAATATAAACCGCACAGCATAATGTGCAGGAAAATTGTAAATATAGAGAGCAGTAATGCACATCCATAAGTAGTGGATAGCATATAGTTCAAAAGAGCCTTGCAGAGTTGGTGTAGCAAAAACTGGTTGTTACCTGTGATCTTGCAATAACAGTGCTCCGTCTGCACGGATGGCAGGGCTGGAATGAGGGAGTGCCCTCCGAATCCCCGGCACGCAGGCCAGCCCCCCGGAGCGTCATCTTGGCAGTGACTGCCGAGACAAGAAACGATGCTGAGATTCAGCGTCGTGGCATCACCAGCCCAGGGGAGAGGGGCAGGGACATGAAGCCCAAGTGACCGGCGTCCGCGTCGGTGACCCGCGGCACACAGAGGGCCCTAGTGGCAATGAGTATACACTCAGCCAAGTGCGGCCAGAAGCAGGGCCAGCTGCATCAAAGGGTGATGAAGTAGGCAGCCCCATGTGCGCCGAGTGGATGATCATGAGAGGGTCCAGCACACCCCGCCCCCAGTGGCTTGTGTTGCAAATAGCAGGCAGCAGAGATTGACCCTGAATTACACAGAATGGAACAAAAGATAGAAACTGATTGAGATAGAAAATTAAAAAATAAAAGAAAAAAGGGAATAAGGGGAGAGAAGAAGAGGAAGAAATGAATTCTAGACCATATGAAAACAGTAACCATCAAGCACATACTAGGACATTGCATCAAAAGAAAAAAATTACAATAGAATACATTCAATGAATATGCATCATTTATACTACAAGAATTTTAATAACAGATATTAGTCTTTATTTTGCAGGAGACGAGCGTACCGAAAGACAAGGGCCCATTAAAAAATCAGATTTGCATCAATTAGGATCCCATTCTGATCCCCCCGATGTGAATCCTTCCAAAAAAGGCATAAATGAAGTAGACTCATTTTAAGCCAGGAGGTTTGGTTGCATTTAAGCGAAAAATCTATCTTTGTTTGTGTTGCAAGAGGATCTTCCAGTCGCCTCTACGCATACCTGGATGTATGCAGTCTAGAATCAAAAATTATATTTTCGGAAAATTTCCATCATGTATAGCCAAGACATGTCTACCAAGAGGGAGACTTGGGTTACATGATTTCCTGGATGCTATGTTCAGAGTTAAAGAGAAAGTGCTCCCCTCTTTCTCTTTAACTCTGAACTTTCTCTGTGCTACTGGATCTGCTAGTCTTGTTTTAACTATAATGCATTTATCTGCTGGTTTACTATCGTTCCCTGTTGCCGTCTGTGTTCAAATTCTACCCCCGCCTTTTTAAGGGGGGACAGATGATCTGCAAACAGGGGTTTGGTCCTCTATATATATAAGATGACCTAATATATATGTGTATTAACTACAGTGTAAACCTTTTTGGTCGGTTTAAATTCATTTCTCAAGACTGACTCATGCAGCATATACACTTTGATCCTATCTCGTTATTTCTCAATCCGAGACAGATATTCTGTATATACTGTTTTCAACAGATAACATTCTGCAATCCAGGCACCCTTGGCTTCTTTATAGACCTAAGTATGTCACGCTAAGCTATATCATCCACATTTTCAACACCCCATCCAAACACCATTGCTACACACTTTTTTATTATTGGTTTTTATGTACCTCCACCATTACCCCCAGTGGGATTTCTCCACTACACACCCTTTCTTCCCACCCCTTTACTCCCCCCCCCGTATTTTATTCCTTTTTCCCCTCCAACCCCCCTTTTCTCACTCCTACTTACTCCTCCCCCCCCCCCCGTATCCCATTCTTGTGTCCCCTTCTCCTTCTCCCCCTCTCCTTCCTTTTACCCCCCCCCTTTCCTTCCCTCTCAGTTTTTCCCTCCCTTTCTTCCCCCCTAATTACCCTTCCTACCTCCCCTTCCTTTTTCCACACCTTTCCCCCTTTCTCCCCCCTCTCCTCTTCCTCACCCTTCTACTCACATCCCTATTTATTAGTAATCCTACTTGTGTGTTTAGGTCATTACTTACACCTTAATACTTCATTGGACAGATACTGGCTGCCTAGCCCTGTTTTGAGCTCTTTTCGATCAGCTTATTCTTATGCCATCCAGTGCCAATTTTCCATTTGGCTCAAACATCAAGTCGCAGATAAAAGTTCTTTCTATGGGTGTTTGATGGGTATCGGGCAGGGTGGCCAATAACATATTTATCTCTTCTTGTTTTTGTATTGTATCATAAGAATGTTTAATTTCTAACTGTACTCTGTTTTATGCAGTATCACATCTAATGTTCAAAAAAACATCCCCTGTGGAATCCCTAACAGGTGAAACTTGTCGGGATAAGTCACTCCATGCTTCTGTTGAGTGACCACTTTTTCCATCTGTTGTTTAGATGTGCACTTGTATCTGCGTATCATATGAACAGCCAATACTTTTAAATTTGTCTTTTATGTAATAAATGTTGTTATTTTTTACATTTTGGAGCATTGTAAGTAACTTCTTTGCCTGGCACCCTTAAAATCCCACCAAAAAACCTTCCCTTGTTTATATATTGGGTAATCTTATGTTTTTTGCAATATTCATAAAGTAGCCACAGCCCCCACATCTGAATGTCCCTGGACCTTTACAGGGGTCTCTCTTTCCCCCTCCTCCCAGATATTCACTCATGACTAATTTGTCTCTTAATGATTTTCCCCCGTTTAAATGTGAATGAGGGAATGTCTGGTACAAATGGGCCAATGGTTGGATCAAGTTTCAACACATGCCAGTATTTTTCTATTATATTCTTAATAGTCTTGTGTTGATTTGAAAATTTAGTAATGATCCATATCGGATTGGTCTTATTCTTAGGCTTTCTTTAGGCAAGTGATGGAATGCACACTCAAGTAAGCCATTTCTTTAACATAATGCAGGACATTTTCATGAGTCAAATGGTGAAAGCCCCTACTGAAAATAATGCTCTGCTGGATCTACTAATTACAAACAACTCTGATTGCAAATGTGGAAGTAGGGGGCAATTTAGGCAATAGCAATCACAGTTATTATGTTTGCTGTAAATTATAGAAAAGGGAGACGATGGAAGGAAAAGTACACTTAAAGTGGTTCTAAAGGCTGAAGGTTTTTTACCTTCATGCATTCAGTATAAAGAACTTATAATCTTAACTACACAACTTTTTCATCTTAAGAAATGTGAAACCTTTCATCTCATTTGCCATGGGAGGATGGTAAGAACCCAGCTCAAGATTCCTAATTACTAACACATGTTTGGTTCTCCATAGGAATCTTTATGAAACTTATAACAATATGTATACTTTCACAAATATAAAAGTCTATATAATTTCACTTTATCCATAACTAAAAGATATATACACAGTATCTCACAAAAGTGAGTACACCCCTTACATTTTTGTAAATATTTTATTATACCTTTTCATGTGACAACACTGAAGTAATGACACTTTGCTGCAATGTAAAGTAGTGAGTGTACAGCTTGTATAACAGTGTAAATTTGCTGTCCCCTCAAAATAACTCAACAAACAGCCATTAATGTCTAAACCGCTAGCAACAAAAGTGAGTACACCCCTAAGTGAAAATGTCTAAATTGGGTCCAAAGTGTTAATATTTTGTGTGGGCATCATTATTTTCCAGCACTGTCTTAACCTTCTTGGGCATGGAGTTCACCAGAGCTTTACAGGTTGCCACTGGAGCCCTCCTCCACCCCTCCATGATGACATCACGGAGCTGGTAGATGTTAGAGACCTTGCGCTCCTCCACATTCCATTTGAGAATGCCCCACAGATGCTCAATAGTGTTTAGGTCTGGAGACATGTTTGGCTAGTCCATCACCTTTACCCTCGGCTTCTTTAGCAAGGCAGTGGTCATCTAGCAGGTGTGTTTGGGGTCGTTATCATGTTGGAATACTGCCCTGCAGCTCAGTCTCTGAAGGGAAGCGATCATGCTCTGCTTCAGTATGTCACGGTACATGTTGCCATTCATGGTTCCCTCGATGAACTGTAGCTCCCCAGTGCCAGCAGCACTCATGCAGCCCCAGACCATGACACTCCCACCACTATGCTTGACTGTAGGCAAGATACGCTTGTCTTTGTACTCCTCACCTGGTTGCCACCACACACACTTGACACCATCTGAACCAAATAAATGTATCTTGGGCTCATCATACCACAGGACATAGTTCCAGTAATCCATGTCCTTAGTCTACTTGTCTTCAGCAAACTGTTTGTGAGCTTCCTAGCGCATCATCTTTAGAAGAGGCTTCCTTCTGGGACGACAGCCATGCAGACCAATTTGATGCAGTGTGCGGTGTATGGTCTGAGCACTGACAGGCTGACCCACCACCCCTTCAACCTCTACAGCAATGCTGGAAGCACTCATATGTCTATTTCCCAAAGACAACCTCTGGATATGACGCTGAGCACGTGCACTCAACTTCTTTGGTTGATTATGGCGAGGCCTGTTGTTAGTGAAACCTGTCCTGTTAAACCGCTGTATGGTCTTGGCCACCGTACTGCAGCTCAGTTTCAGGGTCTTGGCAATCTTCTTATAGCCTAGGCCATCTTTATGTAGAGCAACAATTCTTTTCTTCATATCCTCAGAGAGTTCTTTGCCATGTGGTGCCATTTTGAACTTCCAGAAACCAGTATGAAAGAGTGAGAGTGATAACATCAAATTTAACGCACCTGCTCCCCATTCACCCGAGACCTTGTAACACTAACAAGTCACATGACACCGGGGAGGGAAAATGGCTAATTGGGCCCAATTTCAACATTTTCACTTAGGGGTGTACTCACTTTTGTTGTCAGTGGTTTAGACATTATTGGCTGTGTGTTGAGTTATTTTGAGAGGACAGAAAATGTACACTGTTATACAAGCTGTACACTCACTACTTTACATTGTAGCAAAGTGTCATTTCCTCAGTGTTGTCACATGAAAAGATATAATAAAATATTTACAAAAATGAGAGGGGTGTACTCACTTTTGTGAGATACTGTATATACAACTCAATTATTCTGTAGAGATCGAATCCATTCATTCATTTGTTAATATTTGTTAATTGATGTATATTAGATATTAGATTAAAGAAACTTTCTAACACTGCTTCCTAGATAAGAATGTAAAGAAATATTCTAAAACTTACAGGAGTTCATTGTATGAAGTGTCATAAAGGTATAAAATGTTTCTAATGCTTCTATGTTTTATACAAAGCAGCTGGTATACCTGTAACTGAGAAGTATTGAGTACTTAGCTTAACAACGGACCAACCCGCAATTGTCTCTCATGTTTAAAAAAAAAATTCACCAGAAATGACATGTTCTAAAAAACATCATATATAAAAACGGAAAAAGTCACAGAGTGATGGATCACCCACAGAGAAGCCTACATTCTCGTGGATATCCAGTAGCCCAGGTACAACGTTCATGCCCCTGCATACACCCCTGCAGAACTTATGTTCGACCCGAACATGAAGCTCATCCCTATTGTCCATCTACTTTAACATTTTCCCATTCATTGCCTGTAGGTAACGTTTTATGTTTCCTGTGTAGATAATGATTTCCCATTTGTTGCCTGCATATTGCATCAAATGGCCAGTTGTCATCTATGTATTACAACTGCCTGTTTGTTGCCCACATATTGCAACAGTTGACTATTGCCCAAATATTGCATATGATTGCCAGTTTGTTGCGCATGTATTGTCAGGATTGGTGGTGTCTGGTCTCTTAAAACCTACACAAAACCTTTCCCACCCTTCCTTCCACATTTTGAAGATGTGAAGAAGAGGAGGGTAAATTTTTTTCAAGATATTTTTGGGAAAGTTCAATCTTATGCTTATCTTGAGACAAAGTCTAATGCCCCGTACACACGGTCGGATTTTCCGACGGAAAAAGTGTGATCAGATTGTGTTGTCGGAAATTCCAATCGTGTGTGGCCTCCATCGGACTTTTTCTGTCGGAATTTCCGACACACAAAGTTTGAGAGCAGGCTATAAAATTTTCCGACAACAAAATCCGATCAGTTAAATTCTGATCGTGTGTACACAAATCTGACGCATAAAGTGCCACGCATGCTCAGAATAAATTAAGAGACGAAAGCTATTGGCTACTGCCCCGTTTATAGTCCCAACGTATGTGTTTTACATCACCGCGTTCAGAACGATCGGATTTTCCAACAACTTTGTGCGACCATGTGTATGCAAGACAAGTTTGAGCCAACATCCGTCTGAAAAAATCCATGGATTTTGTTGTCGGAATGTCCGATCGTGTGTACAGGGCATTAGAACTAATCCTAAAATTCACAGACATCAACCTAGGCTTAGATCCAGCAAAATATCTCCTACAACATCAGAGCTTTCCAAAATATTGTTACAACAGAAAGCTACTTATACACTTGCTTAAGGGGACTAAATTGCCTCATTGTCATTGTGGCTTGCTAAAATTGATGAAATTAAATAAATGCAGGACCTTGCCCTCTTCCTCCAGTACAGATAAGATCAATATAGGCATGGCACTGCAGATACAAATTCCTAGCCAGCCCAGAATATGGGTCTCTCACGACAAACCAAAAAATAACTTCACCTGACTGCTCTGTGCAACCCACTGCCTTTTAGGGCATGTGAATGGGTGGTTCTTTCTTATGCCCCCTTCCCTACCACCTACCCACCCTACAGCTCCCCCTCTCCCCTTCTTTTTCTTTCTTTCTTTTCTTCTTTCTTTTTGTATACCCCTAGGCAACCTACACTGACATAAGATTACAATCTTTCAAACCTCCCCATTTTAGGTAAGACTCATACAGTTATATAGATCATCCTGATTCAGTTTATTGGTTTTTTAATATTTTCATTATACAAACAATTTACAATTTTATAACATGAGGGGTCTTCGTAACTTTAGCATCTCCTTGTTACTGCTTACTCAGATCTACTTTAAATGTATCACTGAATAATGCTTGTTTTCCCTGACCTTTTGGAATGTAATTATTTAAATGGAAAAACATCAAAGAGTTTAAAAAGAAAAAATGAATTGGTGTCCCCAACTAGATACTAGCTTGGAACCACAACATGTTGACTGGTATCACTGTGGTACAGGGGCAGCAAGCGTGCAGCAACATTCATTTATTACTGGCCCATATTGGAGCTTGCTTTGAGAAGGATCTACTACCAAAGCACTGGGCCTAGTTTTCGTAGACTTGGGCTCTTCAGGACAACCGTTGCTCCAAAAAAAGGAGTATGCTGCCATTTGGGGTGGGCTTGTGTGCCATATCCACCCCAATTGGGAAAAATTAGATAGCTGCTCCATCTGTAATATACTAATGTAAGAGGTAATTTATCCAGAAGAAGGTCCATAACCAGTTCACCATGTGCGCATGTTGTTGGGGATCTCTTCTGTAGAATTAATTATCGGAGTGAGCTTGAATTTGAGGATATTTCTCTCGCCCGACCAGCTGTGTAACAGGAATTTTTTATTTTTCTTAATGTGTTCCCTGAATTATTTTTTTTTTCTTCAGGAAAAAGTCATATCATCTTCACATGACCAACCTGTAAAGCAGATCTTTAGTGAGTTACTCTTTAGAAGACCCTGTGTGTGTATTCAATAGTATCACAAGTTTTGGTAGTTGGGATTTCCATATATCATTCATTCAGAATGCATGCTTTTGTATTCCGTTCTTTCTTTTCTTTTTTCTTTTCTTTCTTCTTTCAAACTGTAATAGAAAAGTGATATAAACATCTCCGAAAAAACAACAAATCTCAAATCCCTAATAAACACTACAATCCTACAGTGTATATGATATTTGACATAAAAACACCCCGCAGGGACCATTATGCCTATATAATATAAATTAATTCTAATACTAGTGTAGAGTTAAGGCCAATACCGAAGCATGTCTTTTAACAATAAAACTATTGTTTTAAACAGCTCTCGTTACTTGTCTTGAAAAATGAGTTGGACACTAGACATGTGCATTCGTTTTCATCTGAATGCATTTTCGTCCGAATTTCAGGTATTTTCGTTATCGTTTTAACAAACGATAACGAGAGTGCAGAATCCGAAAAACAAAAGATCCGACATAAACAAATGCTTTATTTTCGTTTTTGTTGCTACAACAGTTCGATATAGATAGGAGATTCGACATGATGATGACAATAACAATCTGTGTCTATCAAACCTGTGGTCGAATGTGCCTAACCTTAGCTCTATTAGTCCAAGATTATTCTACATAGAGAGAAAAGATTCGACGTAGAGAGAAAAGATTCGACGTAGGGGAGGAAAGATTCGACGTAGGGGAGGAAAGATTCGACGTAGGGGAGAAAAGATAAATAAAAATAATGATGAATGTTATTGGCTGATGGTAACCAAAAAGGAGGAGCAGTAAAATAGCTAGAACTAAGTACACACGTACTTTGGCTTACGGTGTCTGTTAAAAGTTCTAAGAAGATTCGACGGAGCAGGTAAACTATACGGTGTCGTACAGTTTAGCTGCTCCGTCGAATCTTCCTTGAACATTCGACAGACACCCTAAGCCTTCAATGACAGATTCGTCCTTAATTTGGATTTTCAGACGAATGCAATTTTTAACGAAAAACAAAATAAATAAAAACGAATTTCGGGAGTAACTAAATAAATTTTATTTTTCGGACGAAAACGAAATTCCGAAACAAAATATTTCAGTGTGCACATGTCTATTGGACACATGTTAACATCTTAATACCAGGAAGAGTTATAGTATCTTGGTCCTTAACATCTATCATCAATAGGGATGAGCCGAACACCCCCCCCAGTTCGGTTCGCACCAGAACCTGCAAATGAACCGAAAGTTTGCGCAAACTTTAGAACCCCGTTAAAGTCTATGTAACTCGAACGTTCTAAATCAAAAGTGCTAATTTTAAAGGCTAATATGCAAGTTATTGTCCTAAAAAGGGTTTGGGGACCCGGGTCCTGCCCCAGGGGACATGTATCAAAATGTGCAAAAAAAAGTTTTAAAAAAGGCCCTTTTTTCGGGAGCAGTGATTTTAATAATGCTTAATCACTTCCCGCCAGGCCTATAGCAGATTGATGGCCAGGCGGTGGTTCAGTTATCCTGACTGGGCGTCATATAATGTCCAGCAGGATAACATGGGGGCGCGCATCACGCTCCACCTATCTTGGTAAAGAGCCTCCGCTGGAGGCTCTTTACCACGTGATCAGCCGCGTCCAATCACGGCTGATCATGATGTCAATAGGAAAAGCCATTGATCTGCTTTTCCTCACTCACGTCTGACAGACGCGAGTAGAGGAGAGCCGATCAGCGGCTCTCCTGACAGGGGGGTCTGCGCTGATTGTTTATCAGCGCAGCCCCCCCTCGGATGCCCACACTAGACCACCAGGGAAGCTGCCAGGACCACCAAGGAAGGGGGCAATATGTGGATGACCAGTTATGTACCCCATGGCCATCCATATGTGCAAATTATGCCAGATCTGTGCCAATCAGTGCCCAGCAATGCCACCCATTAGTGTAATCAGTGCCACCAGTGTCATCAATGCCACCTATCAGTGTCCATCAGTGCCACCTGTCAGTGCCCATCCATGCCCATTAGTGCCCACCTATCAGTGCCCAGTGCCCATCTGTGCCACCTATCAGTGCCACCCATAAGTACCCATCAGTGCCACCCATAAGTACCCATCAATGCCACCTTCAAGTGCCCATCAGTGCCGCCTATAAGTGCCCATCAGTGCCACCTATGAGTGCCCATCAGTGCCGCATACCAGTGCCACCTATCAGTGCCCATCATCAGTGCCCGTCAGTGCCACCTCATCAGTGCCACCTCATTGGTGCCCATCAGTGCTGCCTTATCACTGCCCGTCAGTGCAGCCATATAAGTGCCCGTCATTGAAAAAGAAAACGTAACATTGCTTCAGTTTGCCGCAGTGCGCATGTGCAGGGGACAGGGGATATCTCCTAAACCGTGCAGATTTAGGCGATACCCAGGATAGCTATAGGTAAGCCTTATTATAGGTTTACCTGAAGCATAAAGTTGTTGTAAAGGATTTACAACCACTTTAACCTTTGCAGTACAGTTGTCTAAGGTAGGTTAACATGCTAGTGCTAATTGTCTGGTGTCTATTAACCCCTGTCTTCTTGCCTGTGATTATGTTGACACTTCAATATTAATGACTGCTATGCATTTATTAACTGCTAAGCATTTTCAGGTGAGTCTGTGGCCTGAGTGAAGTTCAGTGACCTGCTTAGTGGCATTCCTAAGTCCTTACCTGTTTGTTATAAATCTGTAATTGCTTCTGCCTGAAGTGTCTTAGACCTCACTCACACATGCAGGGGGGTCCATTTGCTGCTAGTCATCTGGGACTCCTTGGGCACTGCGACCGGTTGCGGCTAGCTAGGTGGCAGGCCCTTGAGTCACGGTGGCTGGTTGCAAACTGTGCCTTTCACAGTTGTGAATGGCGATCTGACCCTGCAATGGTCTGCAGAGGAATGTGTGGTGTACTACTTGTAGTAGACTGCATAGATGTGTGGTTTGCTGCTTGTAGTGGATTACTGTGGGTGTTTTTACCAAATACTGCCTGGTATTGTGTCCCCAGTCGTTCAGCTCATCTGTGAGCCAGTAGCAATCAGCCTTTCTAATGACCAGTTCACTAAGGTTAGGGCAGGAAAGTAATTGATTGCAAATCTCTCCAGCCCTCAACACTAGCACCACTTCTCCAGAGGAGAGGCAACCTGTTCCCTCAACAGGGACAGGCCCTCTTTAGCCCTGAAAGAGCCTCTCTGCAATCAACTTCCAGGAGGGGCAGACTAAGGAAATCCCACTACAACAATTGTGCTGGGCTGGTGGTAGCTGGCTTACCTGCCAAAATGTGATGCAAAGTTGCATGCCAGAGGCAACAACAAAAGGTGAGGCAGATACTGCAAAATGCTATAGTCGCTAATGGTCCCATACTAAGCCTAATACAGCAGCTGCATTTATTTCAAGGCAACCTTTACCTCAGAAGCAGTGGGCCAAGGATTCTCATCAAGACTGGACAGATGTGTCAGCCTTAGCTGATAGTAGCTTGCTTCTGGGAAATGGCTATGGCAAGTTTGCATACTAGAAGCGAGAAAGGGGATGTTTGTTCAAACTGAATGTGTGGATCTCTACTCACTAATACTCAGGTACTAAGCTTATTAATCAATTAAGTGTGTTTAAAGGGTACCTCTACCTCAAAAGCAGTGGGCTATGGAGTCTTTATCAGACTGGCCAGATGGGTCAGCCTTAGTTGGTAGTAGCTTGCTTCTGGGAAGTTGCTATTGCAAGTTGGCATAGCAGAAGCAAAAGGTGGATGTTATAACTCTGTCCAAACGGATTGTGGATCACTGTTCAATAAATGCTCAGATAATAAGCAAATCAAGCAACTAAGCTGTCTAAAGGGTACCTCTGCCTTAAAAGCAGCCTGTCAAACAGTCTTCATCAGATTAGCCAGGGGTGCCACAGCCCAGCAGTACGGTGTCCAGAGCCCCTGGTAAGAGGACGGCGAAGTCGGGGGCGTGGCCTGCGCGGTCAGGAGACGGCAGCGTCCAGGCCCTCATCCCTGGGGATGGATGACACGGAGCCCCTGCAGTCGCTCGGTGACCGGTCTGAGGAGGAGCTGACTGGATCAGAGGCAGATGAGCGGCAGGAGCATCCGGCGCCAGTGGATTCGGGATCAGCGGCAGCGGGGACACCCCCTGGTCGGCTCGTTAAGTCACCTTGTGTGTCATCTGTACCACTTACAAATGCATTGCGGGGGATGTTAGGGGTAGATGATGTGGGGGGGACGGGGGCCACAGTAGGTGGGCCGCAGTCTCTTTTAGTCTTTTTTGACTGCAGCAGAGGACCCCCAGAGGCGGGCCCGGTGCCCAGCTTTGGAGGGCCCGACCTACAATTGCAGGCATTGTTGGGGCCCTGGTACAGTGGTTTGCACCAGGTACGAGCGGGCGTGTGCCGCAAGCTGCGGTGTGGGTGCCGATGAGTGACGGACCACCCTTGAGCGGGGGATGGGGGCTGCGGGGTTGCCCACCCCATCTGTTATGTTGGCGGCAGCGCCCGCTGGGGCAGTGGCCCTGCCAGGGTCTTCCCCCATCTCCTACAGTGGTGACAGTGGCGGGGGAAAAAACGGGCACAGGACAGGAAGGTTGGGGTAAGACGGATGTGGTTCGCATTGCAGATGCGGGGAAATGCGAAGTGTACGTCTGCTTTGAGGGGCCGCTGGGGTCGCACTTGAAGCCAGAGGTCAGGGAGAAGATTGTGAAGGGTGAGTATGTGGAAATTTTTTCTCTCTTGCCCCTGGAAAAGTTTACCCTAGACAGGGTTAAGCCTGATGATCGCAAAAAGGAGGATGAGGAAAAACGGCGTTACAGGCTAATTCCACGCACGTTTTCAAACTGGCTGCAAGCGTTCGCCAT
This sequence comes from Lithobates clamitans, assembly GCA_037952925.1. NCBI lineage: Eukaryota > Metazoa > Chordata > Amphibia > Anura > Ranidae > Lithobates > Lithobates clamitans. Next base: position 1,538,678 of record JBBGZY010000480.1, on the reverse strand, counting down.
TATGGCAAGTGTGATAGGTGAAAAGAATCCCGAACATTGTTCGGCGCTATTTTGCTATATGGACACGGTAGGGGTGGCCTACAGAGTGTACGGTGGTACAGCGTGGCTCAGGTACGATGAGCAGTTCTGGCAACGCAGGGCGGTCCGTCCTTCCCTGCGCTGGGACCATAAGGATATTAGCCTCTGGATGAAGCTTATGTCCTCGGCACGGGCCCCAAACCAGTTTTTTTCCCGGGGGGCTGGTGGCTCATCTTCCCCCGGACAGCCAGCTGCCAAAAAATGGGGTGTCTGCTGGCAATACAATGATGGAACTTGTAAGTTTGGGGGCGCCTGTCACTTTAAACATGAGTCCTCCGGTTGCGGTGGATCTCATCCCGGAATCCGCTGTTTTAGAAAAGTGGAAAGGTTGCCCCGGAGAGATTGGTAACAAAAGGGAGGACACCAGTGAGGGGGGAAAGGATGCAACCTTTCCTAAATAGGTATCCGGACCGGGCGGCCGCCTGGCTTTTGTGGGAGGGATTCTCTGAAGCTTTCAGAATCCCTAGCTTCTTGTCTGCCATTCCGCCAGTTGAGAAGAATTTGCGATCGGCATTGCTTCACCCTGGGGAGGTGGGAGAAAAATTGGGGAAGGAAGTAGCATTGGGTCGCAAGGCCTGGGCCTTTTCGGGAGCGTCCTATGCCTGAGTTGGTGATTTCCCCCCTGGGATTGGTACCCAAGAAGGAGCCGAATAAGTTTCGGCTCATACACCATTTGTCTTTTTCAAAGGGGGTTCGGTCAATGACGCAATCGACCCGGGCGCCTGCACAGTGTCGTACACGTCCTTTGATGCAGTGGTGGGATAGGTGCGCCGCTGTGGTAAGGGCACGCTAATGGCGAAAGCAGACGTCGAATCGGCTTTCCGCCTGCTCCCAGTCCATCCTGACAGTTTTTGGTTATTAGGGTGCTGCTGGCAGGGTGAGTTCTACGTCGATCGCTGCTTGCCTATGGACTGCTCAATTTCATGCGCGTTGTTTAAAGCCTTCAGCTCCTTTTGTGGAGTGGGTGGTCCGGGACGTTTCGGATTGAATTTCATAATTCATTACCTGGATGACTTCCTCTGCGTAGGTCCCCCATCGTTGAATGTGTGTGCGGTACTGTTATCCACCTTGCAGCATATGGCGGGTGTATTCAGTATTCCGCTGGCGGGCGATAAGACCGAGGGCCCGACTACCGCTCTTAGCTTCTTGGGCATAGTCATCAACTCAGAAGCTATGGAGTGTCGATTACCAGAGGGGAAGCTGGTGGCTCTTAAAGGGGAGATTCAGGCGATCATGGGGCTATGAAAGATTCAGCTTAGGAAGCTACAGTCCTTACTGGGAAAATTGAATTTTGCATGTCGCATCATTCCCATGGGCAGGGTGTTCTGCCGACAGCTGTCGGCTGCCACCGCTGGGGTCAGGTCCCCCACCCATTTCATTCGCATCACTCAGGAACATCGTGAGGACTTGAAGGGGTGAGATACTTTCTTTTCGAACTACAATGGTAGATCGTTGTGGATGTCCAGCCCGGTGAGTAATTGGGATCTAGATCTGTTCACGGATGCGGCCGGGTCTACGGGGTACGGAGCGTTCTATCAGGGGCAATGGAGTGCTGAGCCCTGGCCCAGGGCTTGGGCGGAGGCCGGCTTCTGAAAAAATCTGGTTCTCCTGGCGCTGTTTCCAGTGGTGCTGGCAATTGAGATATGGGGTGAGTCGTTCAGGGATTCAAAGGTGAGATTGAATTGTGACAATCTGGGAGTGGTACAGGTCATTAACCGCATCTTAGCGTCGTCACAACCTGTCATTCAGCTGCTGCTGCGGCACTTGGTGCTGCGTTGCCTACAGCTGAATATCCTTTTGTACGCGTTACATCTCCCGGGTGTTAAGGCGTCAGCCAATGTGTTGTCTCGCTTTCAGTGGGACAAATTTCAGGAGTTGGCTCCAACGCCAGAGCAACAGGGTGTTCCGTGTCCCCGATGGCTGTGGTCGATAGTCTTGGAGTCCTCGCGGGATGGATAAGGGGATCGGTGAGTGAGTCCACGTGGGGGGCTTACGAGAAGGTTTGGAACGAATGGTGGGCGTTGTTCAGGCAGGTTGGAGTGGATCCAGGGGCTGAGGAGGTAAGGTTGCTAGTCATCTATTTTGTTTCCAGGAATCTGGAGCAAGGTGTGTCGGTTTCAGCAAAGGACCTCAAGCTCGCAAGTCTAGCAATCTTGTTTAAGTTACAGGGTGCAGCAGATTATACAAAAGATTTTTGTGTTCAACAAGTGATGAAAGGCTATCGTCAGACACAAAAACATAGGGTTGTCAGGAGGCCTGTGACTTTTGGCAATCTTCAGGCTTTATGGGGTCAGTTGGGTATGGTATGCACATCGGCATACGAGGTGTCCTTATTTTGGGCAGCGTTTTCGCTGGCCTTGTTTGGTGCCTTCCGGATAAGCGAGTTGGTTAGCCCTTCCAAGAGGGTTCCGGGGGGTTTGCGTACATAGGATGTTGTGTTCAAAGGGGTTAGCGTTGAGGTATTGCTGTGCCGGTCCAAGATAGATCAGGGTGGTGAAGGTGAGGCTATATTCTTTGCCAGACTCTCTGGTGTGCCCGGTGGGGGCGGTGAGGGACTTCCTGGGAGTTTGCCCGGTAGCGGACGGGGTGTTGTTGATGCACAAAGATGGGCCCCCCTTGTCAAAATTTCAGTTTGTGTCAGTTTTCAGAAAATGCTTGAAGGCAGCGGGTTTGGATTGCACACAGTATGCTTCGCACTCCTTCCAAATTGGGGCGGCCACAGAGGCCGCACGATGTGGGTTGGACGGAGATTCCGTACCTACGTTCGACCGCACTTGGTGGTCGAGTAGAGCTTGGCCCACTGATTTGGAACTTGAAGGGGAGGAAGGGTGATTAATGGGCTTGTTTAAGGGTTGTGGACTGGGGTGAATATCTGTTATGTTGCCTTGGTTATCTGTGGTTGTTCTTCCTTTCTTTCAGATGGAATCCAGATGTGTCTCGTCTGGATATTGGGCCACTCTTATGTGTTTTGGGGGGCCAGGTGGGCAGACATGAGACCTAATGGCAGGCAATTGAGGATTGCCAGGGAAGAGGCATGTATCCGCTGGTTAGGAAGGCCGGGAATGCAATGGGCTAGGGTGTTGCCTGAGGTGCAGCATTTTGCACGCCTGTACACACGGCCTGATGTGTTGGTGCTTCAAGTCGGTGGTAACGACTTGGGAGGTCGTCCCATCCGGGTGCTCATCAAGGATGTTAAGATTGACTTCTTACGCTTGAGGACTTCCTTCCCTAGTATGTTGTTCATTTGGTCCGATATTGTGGCCAGGACAACTTGGAGGTTGCAAGGTCTGTGGACCGCTTAAATAAAGCCCGTATTAAGGTAAACAAAAGGGTGGGCCAATTCGTGATTCGGAATGGAGGTTTGGTGATCCGCCACAAGGAGTTGGAGAAGGATGTTGGGCTCTACCTCCGAGGGGACGGGGCTCACATGTCCGAGGTGGGGAATGATCTCTGGTCCCTGGGGTTGGAGGAGGGGATACAGAGGGCACTGAGAGTGTGGAGGGGCTCCCAAGAGTAAGGGGGTCACCCTTGTTAGCTGTGGCGGTGGTGGTCTTTGATGGTGGTAACTAACCCATAAGATGGAAGTGTGCAGGACTCATTGGTGGTATGGGCCCCCTTGGTGTGTGCCATCAAAGACCACCGGGGGGAGCAACTGATATTTGAGTTTTGTTATGGTTAAAAATGTTATATATTTTATATTTGTAAATAAAAGGCTGCTATGGCCAGTTATACTCCAATTAAAGTGTGGTTCCGTCAATTATAGGTAAGGTTAAGTGGGGAGTTTAAGGTTGGAGTATGATAAATGGCGGCAGTAATTTAAAGGGGGTGAACATCTTATCTACCCTGGTCAAGAGAGGCCTGAAGCGAGAGGATTGGAAAGGAACTAGCAGAGGGCCGGCATGACAGGAGTGAAAGTTAGTCAGAAGAAGTGGGGAGTAGCGGATTGGAGGAAAAGTTTGGAGATAGGAGGGGTTTCGTTTATTTAAGGGGTATGAGGGGTGACCCAGGCAACACTGCAGGGAATTGTTGAAAAGAGAAGTTTACCACCCGCCCTCCATGTTTTTCTTTAATTTTATTTATTTTAGGTGCAAGGCAGCAGGACATGTCATGGCAGAGGACAAGTGGCGGTGGTGGTAACTAACCCATGAGATGGAAGTGTGGGGGACTCATTGGTGGTATGGGCCCCCTTGGTGTGTGCATTTAACATGAGTTAGCTGAAGATGGTAATGTTGGCACTGCAGGTAACGGGTTGTCTCTGGGTTGGTGTTATCACGGCCATAGGCCTAGTACGGTAAAAGGCCCACAGTGAAGAAGTTATGTTGGGAAGTGCCGTCAAAGGCCACCGAGGGGAGCAACTGATATTTGAGTTTTGTTATGGTTAAAAAAGTCATATATATATATATATATATATATATATATATATATATATATATATATATATATATATATATATATATATATATATATATATATATATATATATATGTATATATATATATGTATATATGTATATATATATATATATATATATATATATATATATATGTATATATGTATATATATATATATATATATGTATATATATATATATATATATATATATATATATGTATATGTATATATATATATGTATATGTATATATATATATGTAAATAAAAGGCTGCTATGGCTAGTTATACTCCAAATAAAGTGTGGTCTCGTCAATTATAGGTAAGGTTAAATGGGGAGTTTAAGGTTGGAGTATAATAAATGGCGGCAGTCATTTAAAGGGATGTGCATCTTATCTACCCTGGTCAAGCAAAACTTTGGCCAGTAGTGAACTCACTATGATATTTGATCCCAGAGTGAAAACGAAATGGCCATTATCCCAGTTCAGCCACTGTGGATACAAGACTGTATGCTGTTTCTCTAGTAGTCCCTTGTGGTCAGTTAACCCTTATGGTCCATCTCACAGGCAACACATACTGCTTCTAAGTCCGATTGGTGACTGTCCAAATTGGATCCAGTAATATCTAGAAGAGGGATTGACCCCTTATGATAGTTTCCAATGATCAGAGGATAGCCAAAAGGCAAAGTAACGAAGAGTGAGTGACAGGTTAAACCTGGGAAAAACTACAGAAGAAACCGAAAGAATCCATCAGCCTCTTTATCTATTGGCTTAAAGCCGAATATACTCCTTTCTAGGAGCAACAAAGTTTTCTCCACTCAAATCACCCAGTAATGCCGCGTACACACGAGCGGACTTTACGGCAGACTTTGCCCGGCGGACTTTTCGACGTACTTTACGATGGACTTTCTGAATGAACGGACTTGCCTACACACAATCCACCAAAGTCCGTCGAATTCGTACGTACGTACGACTGGACTAAAACAAGGAAGTTCATAGCCAGTAGCCAATAGCTGCCCTAGCGTGGCTTTTTGTCCGTCGAACTAGCATACAGACGGCGGACTTTTCGACCGGACTCGATTTCAACGGATAAATTTTAAACAAGTTTCAAATCTAAGTCCGTCCAACTTTTGAGCAAACAAAGTCTGCTGGAGCCCACACACGATCGAATTGTCCGATGAAATCCAGTCCGCCGGGCAAAGTCCGCCATAAAGTCCGCTCGTGTGTACGCGGCATAAGTGTCAGCCGGCAGAATTATATGGAAAGTTGGACGTTGTGTTCGGGATCTGCGGGTCCTGTCCATTGAGGAAATCATTGGAATTTCCGTTCCTCCTCCAACTCATTTCATTCCCTCCATAACTCCTTAGAGGAATTAACGCTTGAAACAAGTGCTACCACATCTTGTTCAATGATAAACCACCTGTCCAAAGAAGATGTCAAGGATTATGCTATCCTTGGTTCTTAGTCGAAAAGCAGACTAGGACATGAGGCTGAAAGGATGAAGATCCAAGAAGTTCATATGGAGTCATTGCAATCAATTGCTCAAGTTATCAGGTAAGATTGTAGGTTGTCTTAGACCTAGCAGATGTGTGTTTCACTATAAGTTCCTTTGACAGACTTTGACCTTTCCACATACTCTGGGAATGTTCCAGGGCATTCATCCAGTAAATGGCTGCCTTGCGTGAATTCCTTGTTTGGGCAACAGCCTGCTGGCTCAATGTCCTCCAGGCACAGGCAATATTCTAATTAAGCTTGGAAGAGATTGGAATGAGTCATCATTGGGAGAAGGCCAACTAATCACATTACAGTAAAGACACTCCTGGAAGCAGTTCTGATAACTCAGAAGAATATGGTAGAGTAACCTCAAAGGTAGCGACCATATCTCACTTGAACAAGCCATAGCTCTTTTCCATCAGTTGCATCCCAGGGTCCTAATAGCACAGAAGTGGTCTGTAGTAATCCATGTGGTCCAATGGGTTCAATGGAAGGTTGAGAACTTTATTAACAAGTATAAAATAAATACTGCGCTAACACAGATAAAATAAGATGAGCTGCGACTAAAGGTAGTAAACCATAAATCCAATATAATTCAAAAAGTCGCGCTAGAGGAATGAGAGTGGCAACAACCAGGTGCCTACAGCATCAAAAAGAATTATGAAAGTAAAAGTGGTCACTGTGCAAATAATTATAATACTACCCAGTGTATATAAACACCGCAATGAAATTTAAATAAATATTAAATAAACAGAACACAGATATTGCTTTCTATGCCTATAAAAAAGAAAAAAAGAGGGAAAAAAAGAGGGGGAATAATTCAATAATTTCAATAATTTTATTTTATTTTTCCTTTTTTCCCTCTTTTTATTAACAAGTGTCTGTAGTAATGGAAAGCTTGCTTCCTGTGTACCAGGAAAAGTCCCCTTTGGTGGCTAAACCAGTTAGTCTTTTCAGCTTTATCAGCTTCCTGACATCCCAATCATCACAATCTGTTTACTTTATTGGGTACTTATACCAACGGAGGAGAAAAATGTCTAACATTAGAAGCTGCAGTCCTTCTCGGGCTAAAGTCGCTCTAAAAATGCAACAAAGAGCCGCAGCTATGCTCCAAAGAGTCATCAAGATTGTAAGGTCCTATCTTCACTGTCAAGAAGCAATGCAAAACTAGTTCACTTCTGTCAGAGGCATCTTCCATTCAGATTTGCTAATCCTTTGGGTTCTGGTTTCCTAGAACTTCCTGGCAGACGCCGTAAGGTGCAAGGCTGTTAGAGGTCAGGGGATGGCCTCCAAACCAACAAGCAATTCAAAGGATCTACAACAAATAACGCTATCAAGAGATCAACCTGACAGTAAACTCAATGACTTCCCAAAGGTGGAAGTAGTGTGTCTACTGACATCCAGATGGGTCTGCAGATTAGCCAATATGTAAATAAAACAAACCTAGTGATCTCCAGGCTCCTTATCAGGATCCACAGTTGTCCAATGGTGAGGAGGACAATAATTGCCCAGTAGCCTGTAGTCCATGATATACTCGGGTACAGTCTCTGATCCGGGAACCTGCAATTCTCCTTCCTGAGATCCAAGACATTACACAGCATGGCCAGCTGTATCATCCAAGTTCAGACAAGTTACATCTAGATTCTGGAGACTAATAGTGAAGGCTCACCTGGATGTCTCAACTTTAGTATTTAAAACCCTGTTGAAGTCAGGACACCTAATCCAAACTTCAGGTATACTAGATCATGGGAAACCCTGCAGAATTTAAAGGATGGAATCCTCTGTTCCCTTCTGTAAGGATTGAATTGTATGCAAGTAAGCCTTTGGTATGGGGATAAAGGGTAAATGATGCTCAGTCAGGTCCTCACACTTAGTAAACCAATCCTGTTAGACCTGTGCAGACTGTTCTTTCCGCTTGGAGCTTCCAAATAGTGAGGGACACGTTGTCTCCATTCATCTGAAGATTACTTCCTCAATAAGGCTGGTAACACTGAAGCAGTATTTCGTGTGCCTATGTCTAGAAGAAGAATCTTAGATATCAAAGCATCAAGCTATAAACAACCTTGTTACTACCATTATCAGGCAGACTAGCTCTAGTCTTTCCTTCAGCACTATACAAAGGTCTGCATCTTTGCATCTTGGTTAGGACATCATCCTCCAGCATGTCCAAACTGGAATGTCTAAAGTATCACAAGCATTGGAATTAGACTTGATGTTGAAGAAATACATGGAAGTGGCTCTTTTTCAAAGGTCAAAGGATGGGCTCTCTAGGCCTAGTGGCATCAGAGGGGAACACTTACTGTCTATTAAGGCAGTTGCACTGTTGCTGGTCAAGGTAGTTCAAAGGGCTTAGAGGGATAGGACAAATCCATCAATTGAGTGCACTGATCTCTTTACCAGATGGATTGTGCATCCATGGACAGAACTCAAGAGTATCTCCAGAATTAGAATGGAAACTGTGACCTGGTCTACATTCAACACAATCTGGGCTCATTTTAAAGTGGACCCAGCGGCCTTTTCTACAATACACTTTGGGCGTTCAGTGTTGGATAGACCTAATCCTCGATTTAAACACTTCAGGATTTTCCACCCTTGTTTCTTTTGGTGCTTGCTACATCCCACAAGTATATGCATAGTTGCCAACATTGTAAAAAAATTTATAGGAACACTTTTTTGGCTGTAGGCGGAGTCTTATTATAATCAGGGGCGGTGAATGCGTTTGTAGGCGTGGCATAGCAAAAAAAATAAATTGTGTGGTTTACGTGAAATAGTGGGCGTGGCTTATATGGGTGTGGTTCAGATGGGGTGTGTGGTTAGAGTCTGAGATGAATGAGAGATGGAGAAAGAAAGGGGAAATGAGGGAGGAAGGGAGAGAGAAAGAAGGAAAGAAGGAGAGAAGGAAGGAAAGATGGATGGAAGGACAGCAGGTCCAGAACCTACACCACAATATAAATGTGTATTCCAGAGTTTAATAAATCAGCAGATAAAGATACTCCAAACACCTGGTGTTAGCACTTCAATCATCCCAGCACCATGGTTGTTGTCTGTGGTGTCAGGATGATTGAAGCGCATTATTACTATTATTACATTGTAATATAGATTGAAATCATTCAACTTACCATAATGCAGAATCAGTGGGACCCCTGAGCGTGTCACCTGCCACTAGATGCCATCAAGTGCCCTCAGCAGAGTACATCCTTGCATCAGGTGCCCCCAGCAGAGTCTGTCCTTACATCAGGTGCCCCCAACAGAGTCCGTCCTTACATCAGGTGCCCCCAGAAGCAGAGGCCCTACTTACAGATCTGTGTCCCCAGCGGAGCCCCTCCATACATCAGGTGTCCCCAGCGGAGCCCCTCCATACATCAGGTGTCCCCAGCGGAGCCCCTCCTTACATCTGGTGTCCCCAGCAGAGCTCCTCCATACATCAGGTGTCCCCAGCGGAGCCCCTCCTTACATCTGGTATCCCCAGCGGAGCCCCTCCTTACATCTGTGTCCCCAGCAGAGCTCCTCTTTTCACCTGGTGTCCCCAGCGGAGCCCCTCCATACATCAGGTGTCCCCAGCGGAGCCCCTCCTTACATCTGGTGTCCCCAGCAGAGCTCCTCCATACATCAGGTGTCCCAAGCGGAGCCCCTCCTTACATATGGTGTCCCCAGCGGAGCCCCACCTTACATCCCACGTGCCTGCAGTGTGGTTTCCGCCACCATTACCGTACATTATTAGAAACAGGCCGCGGTAATCAGGATAGAGGCGGAGCTGGCCGAGTGGCTTCAATAGAAATTGAGCTGCGGCGCCGCCCACCCCTTTCCACAACAGGTCACAAACAGACTGACAGCAGGGCGGGGGTGAGCGGTGCCGCAGCTCAATTTCTATTGTCAGCTACGCCTCTTGTTCTTTGTCTTCAGTAAAATGGTGGCCGCGGACCTCTAGCGGAGGCAGCGGGGAGCCCGGGAAATGCTAAAATCTGGAAAAAGGTCCAAATCCCAGGAGTGTCCTGGGAAATTCGGGACAGTTGGTAAGTATGGTATATGCTGTCATGCTTGTGTCAGGAAAATTGAAAATGTATATACTTACCTGACGGTAATTTTCCTTTCCTGTGACTAAAGCATGACAGCATATAGGTCCCTCCCTAAAGCCTTTGCATTGATGATAAGTGATGAAAATGCTACCTGTGTGGGAGGCGACTTCTTTTATAATATACACGGTCCTGGAATTGGGCGTGGGGGCAGAGTCTGCCCACACGTATATGCTGTCATGCTTTAGTGTCAGGAAAGGAAAATTACCGTCAGGTAAGTATATACATTTTTTTAAACAAGGCATGGGGTTGATTTACTAAAACTGGAGCGTGCAAAATCTTGTGCAGCATGGTAGCCAATAAGCTTTTAACTTCAGCTTGTTCAATTAAGCTTTGACAAAAAAAATGTAAGCTGATGTGACTAAATGCTATGTGAATAAATGTAAACAATACATTTAGTTTGTGTCAAATCAGGCAGGTCCTTGCGCTACATAGTTAATGGTAGATCTAAAGGTGATTGTAAAATTAGATTGTACAGGGTATGGTCAGCCTTAGTCTTTATGAATAAACCCAGTTATATTTAGTAATTTCAGTTTGTTTATCTACTATTAGGTGCTAAAAATAATTTTATAAGTACTTACTTTATTCTGGTTTCCTCTTGTTCAGTAAACACAGAAGGGGCAGAGACAACGATAAAACAGTCAGAATGGGGAGGTAGATGTACAATTTTGTCCAACAGGTTAGACCTGTAATAACACAAAAAGATTCTCTGAAGGATGAGACTTGATATATACTTAACCAAGAACACTGATATAGACTTAAAGTGCTTGCAAAGGAAAAATTAAAAAAAACAAACAAACAAAAAAATCTTATGCAGTTTGTTAGATCTTTGTTAGATCAGGTTAGATCAACCATTGTTTGCGTTAGACCTCACACAAAAGAAGCAATATTAACAGTTATTTGCGGGGGGGGGGGGGCTAACCCATCATCAGCCCACCCTTATCAAAAAATTGACCAAACAATTCGCTATTTTGGAAGCTATTTGTTAGATCCGGTAAGATCAAGTGGTTTTAACATTAGATCTCACATAATTAGAGACTTATTAAGTGATTAATGAGGGGGGCTGGCCCCCCTTATCAAATTTTCTGGCCAAAAATAATTCAGGCTAATAGATATTCGTTAGATCCGGTAAGATCAAGTGGTTTTAACGTTAGATCTCACATCATTTCAGAGATATTCCACATCAAAATAGAGATATTAGGTGGTACATATGGACGGGTTAGCCCCCCTTATCAAATTTTCTGGCCAAAAATCATTCAGGCCAATAGATATTCCTTAGATCCAGTAAGATCAAGTGGTTTTACCGTTAGATCTCACATTTTAGAGACTTATTAAGTGATTAATGAGGGGGGGCTGGGGGGCTGGCCCCCCCTTATCAAATTTTCTGGTCAAAAATCATTCAGACTAATAGATATTCGTTAGATTAGGTAAGATCAAGTGGTTTTAACGTTAGATCTCACATCATTTCAGAGATGTTCTACATCACAATAGAGATATTAGGTGGTACATATGGACGGATTAGCCCCCCCTTATCAAATTTTCTGGTCAAAAATCATTCAGGCTAATAGATATTCATTAGATCCGGTAAGATGAAGTGGTTTTAACGTTAGAGATATTAGGGGGTAGTACATAAGGGTTAGATTAGATCTCACATAATTAGAGACTTATTAAGTGATTAATGAGGGGGGCTGGCCCCCTCTTATCAAATTTTCTGGCCAAAAAATCACCCCGGCTAATTGATATTCATTAGATCCGGTAAGATCAAGTGATTTTAATGTTTGATTATCCATAAACACAGGGATATTATGGGTATTTGGTAGCGATGCACGTATATCCATACTAGTGTCTATATCGGAGGCGGTGATGAGCATTTTCACGTGTACCAGTGAGGAGTGCCATTGAGCATACCGAGGTATGCTGAAATTATGTGGGACATTAATTGACAGGTGTGTCCAAGCCCAGTGAAGCCTGAAGCACAGTGCCAGAAGCCAGAGGGAAACTTTGGAGGGCTCTGGTGAAGGAGCCAACCGGGTGCCCATTTACGGTAGCTGGCTCAAAACCAATGACACGAAGAGACAGCAGCGAAAGTCCAAACCCTTGCAGAGGGCCCCCTGTTGTTGCCTCCAAGCAACCCAGTGTCCTGTTTCTTTTAACAAATGCTGCCTGGTGTCGGAGATTCAATGCACACCAGACTCCCAGAACTTAGCACAGACTTAAGCCTGATCAGAACCTCACAGAGAGGAGTGCGGATACAAACCAACGAACAGGCCAGGGCCACCACTTCCTCCATGCTCCCTGACAAGCTGGTGGGACCTTCTCCTGTTGTTCCCATCCAAGTAAAGGGAGTCTACACCAAGGCCCTTCTGGATACTGGAGCTTAAAGTGACCCTTCTCTACAGAGACTTCTATGACAGGCAGCTCAAGCACCTGCCTTTGCAGAAGTTGGAAGAGCTGCAGATATGGGGCATTGTGACTCACAACTTCCCCTATGATGGCTATCTACCGGTCAAGCTGACCTTCGATCCCTCCATGGCTGGGAAAGCCGAGACTTTTGAAACTCCAGGCAGTGGTCTGTCCTCGCCCACCGGGGGCCAGTAAGAGTTCTCTCATGATAGGGACCAATACTGATCTTGTCAGAAGGCTGTTGACACCTCTTGTTCTGGAGCCGGGCACTTTAACTACAAGTGTGAACTCCATGCTGAGACAAGCCTACCAGCACCTGGTACAAAAACAGAAGGGAATGATCTGGCACTTGGACCAGTGTGAGAAGGTGTTACAGCCTGGTAAAGTGGCCTATTTACGAGCATCTGTCAAGCTAAATTGGAAGCAAGCAGGCCCTTTCATTGTTCTTCAATCAGACGGACAGAGTGAAGACATGGGAGTGGAGATAATTCCTGAGGTGGTTTCAACCAAAGGGTTGCAAAGAAGTCACGGGAAGATCTTGGTTAGTGTCCACAACATAACAGCCTCGCCAGTGAAGATGCCGGCTCAGATGTTGCTGGGACAAATGAATCTGGCCACCCCAGTCCCGCTGTCTGATTTGGTGGGGGGAGAAAAGGATGGGATCTCTGTGGAGGAGCTCTATCCAAAAAATACTCCCATTTTGCCTGAATGGAAAGAAAGGGCCAAGACTCAGCTGCTGAGATGGCAGGCTGCATTCTCCAAGAGTGAATTTGATGTGGGGTGTGCAAAAAGTGCCCAATACCGGATCCATCTCTTCGAGTGCATAAGCTGTTCAGGGAAAGAGTTTGATGGATTCCTTTAGGGGACTTGGAGGATCTGCATGAACAACTGGCAGAGTTGAAAAGGGCAGGTATCATCCGAGAGTCCCAGAGTCTATACGCTTCCCCAATAGTGGTGGTACGGAAGAAGAATGGGTCACTGAGGCTGGGTATTGACTACTGGATGCTGAACTGAAGGACCATTCCCGACCAATATACCACCCCAAGGATAGAAGCTGCCTTGCAGACCCTGTCAGGAGCGAAGTGGTTCAGCATGCTGGATTTGAAGAGTGGGTATTACCAAATCCCCATGCACCCTGAGGATCGGGAGAAGACCATTTTTATTACCATGCAGGGGATCTTTGTATTTGATCGTATGCATCAAGGCCTGTCAAGCCACCTTTCAAAGACTAATGGAGAAGACAGTGGGTGACATGAAACTGATCGAGGTGTTGGTGTACTTAGACAACATCATCATTTTCAGCAAGACCCTGAAGACCCTGGAAGGGCACGAAGAGTTTCTGCAGAAGGTCCTTAAGAGACTCCATGGTGAGGGGGTTGAAGCTGTCTCTGGAAAAGTGCCAGTTTTATCAACCCTTGGTCAACTACCTTGGTCACATTGTGTCTGCTGATGAAGTGGCCACTGACCTCCTGGCTGAGGCCTACCAACGTGACTGAGCTTAGGTCATTTCTGGGATTCTGCTCTTATTACAGAAGATTTGTCAAGGGATTCGCTAAGATGCTGACCCTGTTCTGGCGAAGCCTGTCAGACCAGCTGGAGGGCCCAGAAAACCCAGAGAGTCTATTCAGGAACAATGGACTCTGCAGTGTGAAGAGGTTTTAGGCAGCTGAAGTGAAGCCTAACAACCGCTCCAGTCGTGGCCTATGCAGATCCAACCAAGCCATATGAGCAACACTTTGACGCCAGTCGAGATGGGTTAGGTCGGTTGCTATATCAACAGCATGACTGCCTTGGGCAAGCATGGGCAAGGTATAAGTCCTCTAACCAGGGGGCTGAGGTGTGGGATAAGGAGTCAGATAACTCACCCTAATAAAAATTCAAACTCAAAATCGAGCCAGAGGATATACATTCAAACAGACATCAAGAACAGGAGGAGGATAGTGAGAGGCTCAGGTCAGGACTCTTATGGGACGAGCTGCGGGGGGGGGGGGGGGGGGGGGCTGGGTGGGCAACTGGGTATTGGGAGAGGCAGGGGGTACGGGGGGGGGGATAGCGCTTTGGTATAGGGATATCAGAAATGTAAGATGTAACCATCATTATTTATCATTTGGATGGAATGAAAAGATAAAGTGCAAAAAGAAAATGCCACAATGATGTGAAAGTATTAAGGGATAAGTTTGACTTGAAAGTTGAAACAACATCCTCCTAAGAATATTACTTGGCTGATGTGGCAAAGAAGAAAAAAAAAAAAAAAGAGCATGACTGCCATTTACGGCCTGTTGCCTACTTGAGTCGGAACTTGGCCCCCGCCGAGAAGAACTATCCCATGCACAAACTTGAGTTCCTGGCCTTGAAGTGAGTGGATAAACTGAGGGATTACCTGTATGGAGTGGACGGACAACAATGCTCTTACCTACATCCTCACTACCACCAAGTTGGACGCCACGGGTCACAGATGGTTGGCTGCTCTATCAGGGTTTATTTTCAGCCTGAAGTATCAACCGGGGTCAGGAAACAAGACGCTGATGCTTTGTAAAGAAGGCCCCATTGACCCTCCAGAAGAATAGGCCCAACTGACACCTGAAGGGTGCAAGCCTTATGTCAAGGAGCAGAACATCAGCCTGGAGTAGGATCCAGGACCGAAGAGGTTGGAGTGTCAGGTGTCCCCAGATGTTATTGCAATGTCACCCAAGTCGGGGATGAAGGTCTGCCCAAGCTGTCAAAGACCTGCGGAGGCACCAGTTGGAGGACCCTCCCTGTAGCTTGGCATTGAAGGCCTTGGAGAGCCAATACCCTGACTTGCTCCTCACTGACTCCCCGAAGGAAACCCATCTGTTGCACCGAGAGTGGGATCGGTTTCAGGTGCACAGAGGGTCTACCGAAATGGCCCCTCTGACGATTCTGAAGAAAAATGGCAGCTATTCCTACCTGAAAAACATACGGAGACAGTATTAACTGCCCTACTATCAGGCACCATGAATCAGACCGAGACAGAAGTATAGTTAAATCCCACTTGTTTAATAATAATAATAATAATAATAATAATAATAATAATAAGGTAAACAGAGTAATCATAGTCAAAACAAGCCAGAGTTCAGCAACCAGATCGGGTAGTCAGCCAAGCAAATGCCAGAGAGCCAGAGATAAACGTAGTAGTACAGCAAGCAGGATCAGGAGCCAGAAGGAACGTCAGCCTAGCAAGTCTTCAACAGGAACGCAGGAGAATGACTCTGTGATGTTGACAAAGGTGAAGGCAGAGATCAAGTGAGCTGGACGACTTTAAGTAGGCAGGACTGACAAGCAGAATCAACAACAGCTGGGTAACTGTGGAGAGAAATGGGAGCTCAGAGAAGGAAGGGCTGAGCCCAGCCCTGACACCTACATGACAACCATGGCCACCTAGGGCCCAAGAGGACTTTTCTCCGGGTGAGGGACCGGTTCTACTGGCCCTGCATGCAGGCTGAAGTTGAGGACTATTGCCACTCCTGCATCAGATGTATCCAAAGGAAGACTTTGCCTCACCGAGCTGCCCCAATGGACCATCTTCAGAGTCAAGGACCCATGGAGCTGGTGTGCATTGACATTCTGTGCTTGGAGCCTGATCTGAACGGGCAGGGAAATATCCTGGTAGTGACTGACCATTTCACTCGGTATGCCCAGACGTTTTTCACGAGGGACCAACAACCATCCATTGTGGCCAAGATCTTTGCTGAAAAATTCTTTGTGCACTATGGTCTGTCCCAACGCATCCACTCTGATCAAGGGAGAGATTTCAAGAGTAGTCTCATCAAGAGACTTTCAGACCTGTTGGGCATCAGGAAGTCTAAAACCACCCCGTATCATCCTCAAGGAGATCCTCAACCAGAGAGATTCAACTGAACCCTCCTGGATATACTTAGAAGTCTAAGTTCAGAACAAAAGCAGCACTGGAGCAAGCATATAGTGGCTATTGTGCATGCTTATAACAGCACCGCCAATAATGCCACAGGTTACTCTCCCTATAGTTTGATGTTCGGACCGTAAGCCCGCCTGCCAGTAGACTTGGCCTTGGGCACATCCCTCGACCATACCTTAGCAACTTTCCACAGAGGGTATGTGGATCGCCTGCAGAGACGTCTGAAAACCACCTGTGATAAGGCTCAAGCTGCCTCATATGCCCGAGGACAGAGAAACAAAATAAACTTTGACCTCAGGGTACGAGTGCAGGACCTACAGCCGGATGACAAGGTACTGCTGAGAAACCTGGGTGTCCCTGGAAAGCACAAGTTGGCTAACCGCTGAAAGTCACAGCCCTATGTCGTTTGCAAGCATCTGACACCCAGTATATCAAATCCAGCCAGAGGGAAGCACAGGCCTGCTGAAGACTTGGCATCACAATCATCTGTTGCCTCTGTCAGAAGCAGTTCATGTGCCACCACAGCCAGATTTACAGTCCACACCCACAGCCTCAAAGATCCTGGCCAGTGACTAGACCTCACTCTGTACCCCTTGCTGAAGATGAAAACAGCGAGAATGAAGATAAAGATTGTCTGTGGCCATCTCAAATGCCAGGGCCTGCTACCCACCCCCCCTTTCTTTTCCTCCCAAGGTGACTTAGGTGACTCAGGCCAGAGGCTTCTGAGTTTGTACCTCAAAGTTCACCTTTTGAAAAGTTGGAAGACCCTCAATCTTCCCTGCTGACAACAGACCCCTAAGACTTTCCATCCTTCATTGAGGAAGCTGAAATGCAGGATGAAGAAGAGACCAGTGTGCCTGTAACCCCAGAACCTAAAGAACAGCGAGAGCGAAGGGTTATTCACCTGCCCAAAAGACTAACATATGATACTTTGGGTGAAAGCTCTGAGGAGGTCATTCTCATTGCAAAAAGGACTCTTGAAGAAACTGGCCCTTCCACCGCAGATTTGGTGGTGGACAATCCCAACTCACTGTCAGGGCTGGGCTCAGTCCTTCCTTCTCTGAGCTGGCCACTCAGCTGTCGGATAATTGCCAGCTCCTACTCTCCACAGTTACTCAGCTGTTGATGATATCCTGCTAATCAGTCCTGCCTACTTAAGCCGTCCAGTCCAGAGGATCTCTGCCTTTGCCTTGGTCAACATCACAGAAACAATCTTCTGCGATCCTGTTCAAGACTTGCTTTGCTGACATCCCTTCTGGCTCCAGATCCTGCTTGCTGTTCCACTACATTGATCCCTGACTTCTGGCTTGACTGACTATCCGTTCCGGTTACTGAACTTTAGCTATGTTTTGACTACGTTTGTTCTTTTTACTTTTATTATTAAACAAGTGTGATTTAACTGTACTTCTGTCTCAGCCTGATTTCTTGGTTTCTGACACTCACCCCCTGGCACATCTAGCTGGGCCAATCCAGTTAAGCTGGCCTGTAGGCAGGACAACCTCCCCTCCTATGCTATCTGGTGGGATGTTCCTCTGCCAGGGTTTTATGCAGATGTAAATTGTATGGTTTCCTGTGCACACTAACCTGTTTTTTTTTCCCGTGTGTATATCAAAAGCATGTAACAGGTCATAGACTCTTTACCTCCTCTGGCGGACCAAAGGTTCTTTGGTGGGGGGAGTGAGTAGCGGGGGCTACTCTATCACCCGTGGTCCTGCACCTCCCGCCATTCCTGCCAGCGACCGTCGGACTGAATAGACACTGACACAGGCACTCACTGAGGGAGAGCACACCTGTCAGTCCCTGTGGGGGATTTCCTCTTCCTGTGTTCCTATTGGCAGGGAGAGGGAGCCAATCAAGCAGCAGCAGAGGACCACGGCCCACAATACAGCCCCATTGATTTCTACAGGGGGTGGAACTACCAAGCCCAGCCTGCTTTGCAAGAAGGGGGGGCTAGCTAAAGACTTAAGCTTGTTGGTCTGAGGAGAGATCACCATGAGGCAGGGAGGTGAATAGAGGTGTGAGGAGAGACTACAAGCACCCGCTGAAGAACCATGCAAAGAAGGTTCCAGAGACCAGAGACGGTTGAAGATGGATGTACCTTCTGTACCACCTAATATCTCTATTTTTTATGGAATATCTATGAATTTATGTGAGATCTAAAGTTAAAACCACTTGATCTTACCGGATCTAATGAATATCTATTAGCCTGAATGATTTTTAGTCAGAAAATTGCATGTGGGGGGGCCAACCCGTCCTTATGTACCACCTAATATCTCTATTATTATGTGGAATATCTCCGAAATTATGTGATCTCTAACGTTAAAACTACTTGATCTTAGCGGATCTAAATGAATCTCTATTAGCCTGAATAATTTTTGGCCAGAAATTTGATATGGGGGGCTAACCTGTCCATATGTATCACCTAATATCTCTATTTTGATGTGGAATATCTCTGAAATGATGTGAGATCTAACATTAAAACCACTTGATCTTACCGGATCTAACGAATATCTATAAGCCTGATTGATTTTTGGCCAGAAAATTTGATAAGGGGGGCTTAACCCGTCCATATGTACCACCTAATATCTCTATTTTGATGTGGAATATCTCTAAAATGATGTGAGATCTAATATTAAAACCACTTGATCTTACTGGATCTAACGAATATCTATTAGCCTGAATGATTTTTGACCAGAAAATTTGATAAGGGGGGGCTAACCCATCCATATGTACTACCTAATATCTCTATTTTGATGTGGAATATCTCTGAAATGATGTGAGATCTAACGTTAAAACCACTTGATCTTACCGGCTCTAACGAATATCTATTAGCCTGAATGATTTTTGACCAGAAAATTTGATAAGGGGGGGGCAGCCCCCTCTCATTAATCACTTAATAAGTCTCTAAATTGTGTGAGATCTAACGTTAAAACCACTTGATCTTACTGGATCTAATGAATATCTATTAGCCTGAATGATTTTTGACCAGAAAATTTGATAAGGGGGGCTAACCTGTCCATATGTACCACCTAATATCTCTATTTTGATGTGGAATATCTCTGAAATGATGTGAGATCTAACGTTAAAATCACTTGATCTTACCGGATCTAACGAATATCTATTAACCTGAATGATTTTTGGCCAGAAAACTTGATAAGGGGGGCCAGCCCCCCCTCACTAATCACTTAATAAGTCTCTAATTATGTGAGATCTAACGTTAAAACCACTTGATCTTACCGGATCTAACAAATAGCTTCCAAAATAGCTAATTGTTTGGTCAATTTTTTGATAAGGGGGGGCTGATGACGGGTTAGCCCCCCCTACCCGCAAAAAAACTGTTAATATTGCTTCTTCTGTGTGAGATCTAATGCAAACAATGGTTGATCTAACCTGATCTAACAAAGTGCATAAGATTTTTTCAAAAATTTTGATATGGGGGGGCTAACCCTGCAGAGGTAACATGTCATACTTACCCGCTCTGTGCAAATGTTTTGCACAAAGAAGATCTAATCCTCCTCTTTTTAGGTCACCTCCCGAAGCTCTGGTCCCCTCCCCTTTGCTAAGTGCCATAAGCCACAGAGCGCGTGTCCCAGCCCTGCCCCGATCCCTCCTCGCTGGCTGTGATTGACATCATCGGGAGGCAATGACTCCTGCTACTGCATGTCAGCCAATGAGGAGGGAGAGACCCGAGAGAGACGCTGCTCTTGTGCACATTGCTGGATCCATATTGGGCTTAGGTAAGTATTAGGGGGCTGAGGCTGGATCTGCACACTGAAGGTTTTTTACCTTTATGCGTGCAGTGTATAACCCATGAAGGAAAAAACCTTCAGCTTTCAGCCTTCAGACATGTCCCGGACTTCTTCCGGGGCATGATGCCCCAGAAGAAGACCTGTTAGTGACAAAACCAGTCGGGTAAAGGAGCTGTTTCCTGCTATCACGTTCCTGTTTACAGTATCTGGATGTTTTTAATGGCAGCTGCCTATGTTATATACAACGCTGGTTTTTATCTGAACAAATGTAAGTGCAATACCTTTTATTAAATGAGTCTTTTGGGATTTTACCCTTTCTGGTGTCTCCATTTGCATGGTTAAATCTTTTTTTTTTTTTAAAGGGTAAATTTTATTGAAGTTCACAAGATTATTTTACAATACTATAGCACAATTCTTTATCACATTACAACAGCCTGTATTGCGAAACATTGTATACTGGTAACACTCATTTAGACTTAATATTTGTTAGCATGAAAATAAAGCTCTGTCAGTATACAGAATAACCAATGTACTCGTTTCTTATCTAACTGTTTCCTTATCTTGTTCCCACTATTTCCTCCAGCTTTTATTTCTAACAGTAAATCCACTTCTCACCTCGCGTCCATCACACCTGCACATATACATTGTTAAATAACCTGATAACTGTTATATTTCAATCTCTCCGGATACCTTTGCGATCCATTTTCCCCAAATTTTATCAAACTTTTTGTTACTCCCTCTGGCTTGATAAGTGAGTTTATACATTGGCAGAGCGTTATTAACCAATTTTAACCAATCCCCAAGAGAGGGAGGGCTCTGCTCCCTCCACTTGAGGGCCAAAGCCTTCTTAGCGTAACAGAATAGTATACGTAGAAGGGTCTTCCTTGATGTGGGTAGGTCCTCCTCCTCCAGGTCTCCAAGCAGGCACCTGGCCGGAGAGTATATATTTGGGAGCTCTAGCTTTTCCTCCACAAATGTGAGGACTTCCCCCCAGTATGTCACCACCTGGGGACATTGCAACACAATATGGAAGAAATCTCCCACTTCCGCTTTGCACCGGGGACACTCCGGGGAATCCCTCCCTCCCATTTTGTGCAGCCTTTTTCGGGGTGTAATACATTCTATGTAAGTAGTTAATCTGGAGCATTTTATCTCTGGCCGAGATCATTGATGACACCGTGGTGTCCAACACCTCCTGCCATGTCTCCTCTGTAAGAGATGGGGTATCCTTTTTCCATTGTATGGCCACCCTGTCTAACCCAGGGGAAGAGGGAGCTAGCAGAATTGAGTAGTATCTAGAAATCAGTTTTGAGTGGTCTTCCTCAGCAATAAGTTTTTCCATTGCAGATGGGGAGAGATTGATCTCATCCCCCCCATAATGAGCCCTGACGGCATGCCTCAACTGGAGGTATCTGAAAAAAAAAGTGTTGGGTATGTTATATTCAGTTTTCAGATCTATGAAGGCTCTGAAATTTCCATTCCTAAACAGCTGATGTGCGTATTTTATCCCATAAACAGCCCAGCAGGCTCCGTCCGGAACCTTGGCTATCTCAGGGAGCTGAGGGTTATGCCACAACGGAGCATTAGGAGAAACTGCCAGACTAGATCCCCTTATTATCCTATTACATATATGAAATATTTTATATGAGAGCTTTAAAATATTAGACCCCTTGTTCGGGTACGGACCATTTCTAAACTGGACATTGATCAGTGCTTCGTACGAATGAACCTGGGCAGCCTGAGTGGCCACCGATTCTATGTTCATCTGCGGGAATCCCCACCAATGTACTGCATGGTTAAATCTGGTCGTGGGTTGAATGAAGCCTGGTCTGATTATCCAGTGAAAGTTCTAAATTTGTTCTGAGGACACATCTCCAGCTGATGACCCCTGCAAAGATTATTACATCAAGCCTGCTTGACCCTCTGTAATAAAGGGTCCAGGCTCTCTGGTAAGAGTCTATATTGCTTGAGGTGGCGGTATATGCACGAGGTGGAGGGTCTTCTGGATTCATCTGCAATTTCACGGATTTGTGTTATTTGAGTTTGTTTTTACAATTGGACTATTTTTTATCAACACTTTGTAAGTAAAATTTATGTTTAGTGCAACACTGCTTTTAGTAATAAAAACCTGACAGGTGTTCAAATCCTTCCCGGCTCTAACGAAAAGTAAAAAAAGTTTTTTGCCTTTTTGTTATACATTAACCACTTGCCGACCAGCCAGAGTCGTACTCAATCCTTGCCGTTGACCTACAATTGCCTTGTACACAGACAGAACAGGGAACTGCCTATGTAAACAAGGCATTTCCCCATTCAGCCTAGTGAAATGTCAGAGATCTACTGTTCCCTGTGATCGGGAACAGCGATCTGTCATGTCACTGGTAGCCCATCCCCCCTATAGTTAGAACAAACTGAGGGAACACAGTAAACCCCTTGATCGCCCCTAGTGTTAACCCCTTCCCTGCCAGTGACATTTTTACATTGATCAGTGCATTTCTTTAGCACTGATCAATGTAATAATGTCACTGGTCCCCAAAAAGTGTCATTTGGGGTCAGATTTGTCCGCTGCAATGTCGCAGCCTCACTAAAAATCACAGATCACCGTCATTAGCAGTAAAAACAATTTAAAAAAAATAGGTCCCTGAATCTATCCCCTATTTTGTAGACGCCATAACTTTTGCACAAACTAATCAATATACGCCTATTGCGATTTAATTTTTTTTACCAAAAATATGTAGAATATATATCTGCCTAAACTGATGAATAAATTATTTTTTTATATATTTTTTTTGGATATGTGTTTATAGCAAAAAGTAAAAAAAAGTTATTTTTTCGAAATTGTCGCTCTGTTTATAGCGCAAAAAATAAAAACCGCAGAGGTGATCAAATACAACCAAAAGAAAGCTCTATTTGTGGGGAAAAAAGGACATACATTTTGTTTGGGTACAACGTTGCATGACCGTGCAATTGTCTGTTAAAGCGAAGCAAAAAATAACCTGGTCATTAAGGGGGCAAATCCTTCCGGGGCTGAAGTGGTTAAAGTAGACCTTCACTCCCCTGAGTTACCAAGATTTAAGGGAGACAGAAGTTATATTTATGTTGAATCATTTTCTGGTAGTATGTATGGCCACCATTGACTGTTGTTGAATGTACTGTATGCAGCTGTACAGACATCACCGGGCCTCATTTATCATTCTTAAACTATAATGTTTTTGGTCAGTTTAGCTGATATCTGATTAAAGCGTTTAAGCATTTCAAAGATTACATTTTATTTTACTACTTATATAAAATATTTATTTTACAGATAAAATTTTAGAAATAGAGTGCCACTATGTCAGAAAAGGTTTCCTTTCAGACTCTCTGGTTAAAATTTTCCAAACATACAGGCAGGGAGATGGAAATTGGTCTCTCTGTGTAAGTTCCAGCTTGAACTATTGAGCTCTGTAGACAAACTTCTTCTTTTCAACAGAACAACTAATAATTGACTTGTATACAATGAGGATCTAGAGCCCCACCTGTTGGGTGCATTTATTAGTATAACATATTCATCTGCAATAGTTCATATTTACCTGGCAAAAAGCAATATTTTTTTATTATTTCTTTTTATTATTTTTCTGCTCTGAGCGGGGAGGGAGGGGGAGAGGAGAGAGACTCACAGCTGAGAGCGGGATGACAGAGGCATGAAAATTGACCATGGTATCATGGCCCAGCAGCCATGATACATTGGTGAGCACAGACGGGGGACACAGGAGCAGGCAGGATCAACTGGGTATATTACAACATAGGAAGGGACAAATTACACAGCACAAGTACTGTGCTCTATAGATCATGCCTTAAAGGAACTGGATTTTTTTTAGGGTTACAACCGCTTTAAGCCTTTTAACTGCATAGTATATATGGCATATGCACCATCTCTTAGATAGCTAATGACATATGTAATACAGTATGTCATAGCAATGAAAGGGTTAAAATGGCTCATGTGTCTGGAAGTGGAGGAAGTCAGACCCTGACCCCTAATGTCAGCACTCAGAGAAGGCATCAAGGTCATATACACAAAATATACACAACATTCTCATACCATTAGTACACAGAGACATACAGTGGGGATGGAAAGTATTCAGACCCCCTTAAATTTTTCACTCTTTGTTATATTGCAGCCATTTGCTAAAATCATTTAAGTTAATTTTTTTCCTCATTAATGTACACACAGCACCCCATATTGACAGAGAAACACTGAATTTTTGACATTTTTGCAGATTTATTAAAAAAGAAAAACTGAAATATCACATGGTCCTAAGTATTCAGACCCTTTGCTGTGACACTCATATATTTAACTTTGAGTCCAGCTGTGTTTGATTATACTGATTGGACTTGATTAGGAAAGCCACACACCTGTCTATATAAGACCTTACAGCTCATAGTGCATGTCAGAGTAAATGAGAATCATGAGGTCAAAGGAACTGCCTGAAGAGCTCAGAGACAGAATTGTGGCAAGGCACAGATCTGGCCAAGGTTACAAAAAAATTTCTTCTGCACTTAAGGTTCCTAATAGCACAGTGGCCTCCATAATCCCTAAATGGAAGACATTTGGGACGACAGAACCCTTCCTAGAGCTGGCCGTCCGGCCAAACTGAGCTATCGGGGGAAAATAGCCTTGGTGAGAGAGGTAAAGAAGAACCCAAAGATCACTATGGCTGAGCTCCAGAGATGCAGTTGGGAGATGGGAGAAAGTTGTAGAAAGTCAACCATCACTCCAGCCCTCCACCAGTCCAGTCGGGGCTTTATGGCAGAGTGGCCCGACGGAAGCCTTTCCTCAGTGCAAGACACATGAAAGCCCACATGGAGTTTGCTAAAAAACACCTGAAGGACTACAAAATGGTGAGAAATAAGATTCTCTGGTCTGAGACCAAGATAGAACTTTTTGGCCTTAATTCTAAGCGGTATGTGTGGAGAAAACCAGGCACTGCTCATCACCTGTCCAATACAGTCCCAACAGTGAAGCATGGTGGTGGCAGCATCATGCTGTGGGGGTGTTTTTCAGCTGCAGGGACTGGACGACTGGTTGCAATTGACGGAAAGATGAAGGCGGCCAAGTACAGGGATACCCTGGACGAAAACCTTCTCCAGAGTGCTCAGGACCTCAGACTGGGCCGAAGGTTTACCTTCCAACAAGACAATGACCCTAAGCAAACAGCTAAATCAATGAAGGAGTGGCTTCACAACAACTCCGTGACTGTTCTTGAATGGCCCAGCCAGAGCCCTGACTTAAACCCAATTGAGCATCTCTGGAGAGACCTAAAAATGGCTGTCCACCAACGTTTACCATCCAACCTGAGAGAACTGGAGGGGACCTGCAAGGAGGAATGGCAGGATCCCCAAATCCAGGTGTGAAAGACTTGTTGCATCTTTCCCAAAAAGACTCATGGCTGTATTAGATCAAAAGGATGCTTCTACTAAATACTGAGCAAAGCGTCTGAATACTTAGGACCATGTGATATTTCAGTTTTTCTTTTTTAATAAATCTGGAAAAATAAATCAACATAAATGATTTCAGCAAATGGCTGCAATATAACAAAGAGTGAAAAATTTAAGGGGGTCTGAATACTTTCCGTCCCCACTGTATATAATACCCCCACTGGACTACTGATAAATCTCTACACATACAAAAAACAGTACCATCATTTATTTCCATTGGTCATATGCTTGGTGTGGGGAAGGTCCTTCACAATATTTCTAAACCAGAACATGCTTTCGAAAAATAGCAATTTGTTTTGGCCACCAGAGTGCAAGTTGGGAGGCAATGCCTGTAGATAGAGGTCAAAAGCAGGCAAGACCAGGACATTTTAGTAAGTAATATAACCTTCCTAACCTCTGACTCCTTGTATTGTCTGCTGGTCAGCACCTTGTAGCATCAGGCCTCTTTGTTTCTCATGCATTTACCTAGTTGTAGTACCTACCAAAATTCATTTTTAATGATTTTAAACTTTAATTTCTAAATAGCTTTTTAAATATTGTACATTTTTAAATAGTAACTCCACTTTTATTGAGAAAAAAAAAACATTCCTCTCTGGAATGTACATTGCAGGGATTTTAACAAATTTTGTTGCAGATTCCTTCGTTTTGTTATTCTGAAGAAATAGCTGTTTGTTTCTCTGTCCATGTACAGAGTGAATCTGTATGGGAGTGTTTTTATGATTACGTATCAATCAGCTGCTGGACTTGCAGTGTTCCGATGAAGAAAGTGTCAGGGTCTACATTCATTTAAATGTGATTTCTCTGTGGGAGTACCTCACCAAAAATTACATTTTTGTTGCAGGGGATTCCAAAAATCTGACTTGTATCTTAGTAAAGACTTCTGGGAAAATCAGTGAACCAATTACACAAGCAGGAAATTATTTTTTTTTTTTTGGGGGGGGGGGGTGTTCTGTACACATTCTGTGTAGAGAACACCTACAGGTAGCCATATTGCACTGGATTTCACAAAAAATTACAGCACTGCAGATTGAAAAGGAAAGGTAATTTTTAATAGCATTCAATTACAATATGATTTATGTAGAAATTGTATACACTATAATATTTTTTTTATTTGATATTTTTCTTCTCACAAAAATGGAGTTACCTTTAAACCACTTGCTTACTGGGCACGTATATCCCCCTCCTGCCCAGGCCAATTTACAATTGCGCTGTCATGCAACACTGTACCCAAATTAAATTTGTATAATTTTTTCCACACAAATAGAGCTTTCTTTTGGTGGTATTTAATCACCACTGGCGTTTTTATTTTTTGCTAAACAAACAAAAAAAGATCAAAAATTTTGAAAAAAAAAAAAAGTTTTTTATATTTTGTTATAAAATTTAGCAATTTTCTCCTTCACTGATGGGCACTGGTGAGGTGGCACTGATAGGTGGCATTGAGAAGTGTCACTAAAAGGCGGCACTGATGGGCACTGATGAGGCGGCACTGGTGGGCACTGATGAGGCGCCACTAGTGGGCACTGATCAGGAGCCACTCATGAGCCTGCACTGATGGGTGGCACTGATCGGTGACACTGATGGGCACTAGGGATGAGCTCTGAGTTCGAGTCAAACTCATGTTCGACTCGAACATTGGCTGTTCACAAGTTCGCCGAACAGCAAACAATTTGGGGTGTTCGCGGCAAATTCGAATGCCGCGGAACACCCTTTAAAAGTCTATGGGAGAAATTAAAAGTGCTAATTTTAAAGGCTTAAATGCAAGTTATTGTCATAAAAAGTGTTTGGGGACCTGGGTCCTGCCCCAGGGGACATGGATCAATGCAAAAAAAAGTTTTAAAAACGGTCGTTTTTTCAGGAGCAGTGATTTTAATAATGCTTAAAGTCAAACAATAAATGTGTAATATCCCTTTAAATTTCATAGCTGGGGGGTGTCTATAATATGCCTGTAAAGGGGCGCATGTTTCCTGTGTTTAGAACAGTCTGACAGCAAAATGACATTTCCAAGGAAAAAACCCATTTAAAACTACTCGCGGCTATTGCATTGCCGGTCGACAATACACATAGAAGTTCATTGATAAAAACGGCATGGGAATTCCCCACAGGGGAACCCCGAACCAAAATTAAAAAAAAAAATGACGTGGGGGTCCCCGTAAATTCCATACCAGGCCCTTCAGGTCTGGTATAGATATTAAGGGGAACCCCGGCCAAAAATTTTTTAAAAAATGACGTGGGGGTCCCCCTAAATTCCATACCAGACTCTTCAGGTCTGGTATGGATTTTAAGGGGAACCCCGCGGCAAAAAAAAAAACGGCGTGGGGGTCCCCCCAAAAATCAATACCAGACCCTTATCCGAGCACGCAACCTGGCAGGCCACAGGAAAAGAGGAGGGACGAGAGTGCGCCCCCCCCTCCTGAACCATACCAGGCCACATGCCCTCAACATTGGGAGGGTGCTTTGGGGTAGCCCCCCAAAACACCTTGTCCCCATGTTGATGAGGACAAGGGCCTCATCCCCACAACCCTGGCCGGTGGTTGTGGGGGTCTGCGGGCAGGGGGCTTATCGGAATCTGGAAGCCCCCTTTAACAGGGGGACCCCCAGATTCCCCCCTGTGTGAAATGGTAAGGGGGTAATTACCCCTACCATTTCACATAAATAACTGTGAAAAATGTTAAAAATGACAAGAGACAGTTTTTGACAATTCCTTTATTTAAATGCTTCTTCTTTCTTCTATCTTCCTTCATCTTCTACTTCTGGTTCTTCTGTCTCTTCTGGTTCTTCCTCCGGCGTTCTCGTCCAGCATCTCCTCTGCGGCGTCTTCTATCTTCTTCTCCTCGGGCCGCTCCGCACCCATGGCATGGGGGGAGGCTCCCGCTCTTCTCTTCATCTTCTTCTCTTCTTCTTTTCTTCTCTTCTTCATTTTCTTCTCCGGGCTGCTCCGTATCCATGCTGGCATGGAGGGGAGCTCCCGCTGTGTGACGGCGTCTCCTCGTCTGACGGTTCTTAAATAACGGGGGCGGGGCCACCCGGTGACCCCGCCCCCCTCTGACACACGGGACATGAGGGTACTTCCCTGTGGCATTCCCCGTGACGTCACAGGGAAGTCCTGTCAAGTCATCGTGCCGTGGCCCCGCCCCCCGTTATTTAAGAACCGTCAGACGAGGAGACGCCGTCACACAGCGGGAGCCTCCCTCCATGCCAGCATGGATGTGGAGCGGCCCAGGGAAGAAAATGAAGAAGAGAAGAAGAAAAGAAGAGAAGAAGATGAAGGAGATGAAGAGAAGAGCGGGAGCCTCCCCCCATGCCATGGGTGCGGAGCGGCCCGAGGAGAAGAAGATAGAAGATGCCGCGGAGGAGATGCTGGAAGAGAACGCTGGAGGAAGAACCAGAAGAACCAGAAGAGCCAGAAGAACCAGAAGAAGAAGATGAAGGAAGATAGAAGAAAGAAGAAGCATTTAAATAAAGGAATTGTCAAAAACTGTCTCTTGTCGTTTTTAACATTTTTGACAGTTTTTTAGTGAAATGGTAGGGGTAAGTACCCCCTTACCATTTCACACAGGGGGGAGGGCCGGGATCTGGGGTTCCCTTTGTTAAAGGGGGCTTCCAGATTCTGATAAGCCCCCCGCCCGCAGACCCCCACAACCACCGGCAAGGGTTGTGGGGATGAGGCCCTTGTCCTCATCAACATGGGGACAAGGTGTTTCGGGGGGCTACCCCAAAGCACCCACCCAATGTTGAGGGCATGTGGCCTGGTACAGTTCAGGAGGGGGGGCGCTCTCTCGTCCCCCCCTGTTTTCCTGTGGCCTGCCAGGTTGCGTTCTCGGATAAGGGTCTGGTATGGATTTTTGGCGCAGGGTTCCCCTTAAAATCCGTACCAGACCTGAAGGGTCTGGTATGGAATTTAGGGGGACCCCCACGTCATTTTTTTTTTTTAAATTTTGGCCGGGGTTCCCCTTAATATCCATACCAGACCTGAAGGGCCTGGTATGGAATTTAGGGGGACCCCCACGTCATTTTTAAAAAAAATTTTGTTTTGGGGTTTCCCTGTGGGGAATTCCCATGCCGTTTTTATCAATGAACTTCTATGTGTATTGTCGGACCGGCAATGCAATAGCCGCGAGTAGTTTTAAATGGGTTTTTTTCCTTTGAAATGTCATTTTGCTGTCAGACTGTTCTAAACACGGGATACATGCGCCCCTTTACAGGCATACTATAGACACCCCCCAGCAACGACATTTAAAGGGATATTACACTTTTATTGTTTGATTTTAAGCATTATTAAAATCACTGCTCCTGAAAAAATGGACGTTTTTAAAACTTTTTTTTGCATTGATCCATGTCCCCTGGGAAGGACCCAGGTCCCCAAACACTTTTTATGACAATAACTTGCATATAAGCCTTTAAAATTAGCACCTTTGATTATTCATGTTTGTGTCCCATAGACTTTAACGGTGTTCGCGTGTTCGAACAAACTTTTTTCCTGTTCGCATGTTCTGGTGCGAACCGAACAGGGGGGTGTTTGGCTCATCCCTAATGGGCACTGATAGGCGGCACAGAGAGGTGGCACTGATAGGCGGCACCAATGGACACTGATAGGTGGCACTGATGGACACAGATAGGTGGCACTGATGGACACTGATAGACGGCACTGGTGGGCATTGATCAGGAGGCACTGATGAGGCACTGGTGGGCACTGTTTGGCAACACTGATGGGCACTAATAGGTGGCACTGGTGGGCACTGATAGGTGGCACTGGTGGGCACTAATTAGCAGTACTGATGGGCACTTATGGGTGGCACTGGTGGGCACTGATAGGTGGCACTGATTATCAGCACTGAAGGGCACTGATTTGTAGCACTGATGTCCCTCTAACAGAAGCCGGTTAACGGCTTGCTTCTTTTCTTCATGCTGACAGTGTTTACTTTCTGTTTACTTCCATGATCAGCTGTCATTGGCTGACAGCTGATCACTTGATAAAGGGCCCGCTGTGATTGGCCCTTTACCCTGCTCTATGATCAGCCGAGTACCAAGGACTCGGCGATCACAGAGCGTGCCATGCGCATGTCCCGTTGGGGCATGTGGGCCGCACGAAAACGGAAGGACGTCTATTTATGCCCTCCCGGCATTTTAAGCCTGCTCTGTAGCCATCTTTCAGCTATAGTGCAGGCGCAAAGTGGTTAAATAATTTGAAATAACTGATATTCAGACCGTTAAAAAAAAATAGAAAAAATGGTTTTATTTATTAAAGATTTT
Source organism: Lithobates clamitans (assembly GCA_037952925.1). Classification (NCBI taxonomy): domain Eukaryota; kingdom Metazoa; phylum Chordata; class Amphibia; order Anura; family Ranidae; genus Lithobates; species Lithobates clamitans. The sequence goes on along the minus strand of JBBGZY010000480.1, from coordinate 1,507,876 downwards.
ACATATCCCGGAAGCCTGCAGGCAAGATGATTCATGGGATGCCACATCATCAGGGAGCTGGCTGCAAGGACCCAGGAGTGACAGCAGGGGCGTACCTAGAGCACTTTGCACACGGGGCAGATCCTATATCTGGCACAACCTCCAACTTTAAAATGTTAAAACACCCACAAAAATTTTTATTGCACAAATACACATACGCGTCTTTACCTGTTTAACTACTCCCCGCCCAGCCGTCATTCTGCTATAGGCTTGGCGGGGAGTAGTTAAACAGGTAAAGACGCGTATGTGCATAAATGTGGTTCAGTTATCCTGACTGGGCGTCATATGTAGGATAACTGCTGGCGCACGCACGTGGGGGCGCGCATTGTGATGATCGGTGGTGTGGCGTGTCAGTCTGACCGATCTGACAGAGGCTCTTTACCACGTGATCGGCCGTGTCCTATCACGGCTGATGACAGTGTAAACAGGAAGAGGCGTTTATCTGACAGACACGAGTAGAGGAGAGCCGAACGGCGGCTTTCCTGACAGGGGTGGTCTGCGCTGATTGTTTATCAGCGAAGCCCCCCCCCGCAGATGCCCACACTAGACCACCAGGGGTGCCACCAGGACCACCCACCACACATGGATGACCAGGTATACCCCCGTGGCCACCAGGGATGTCACACAGTGCCTAAAATATGCCAATCAGTGCCCATAAATGGTGCAAAGTCAGTGCCCACTACTAATGCCTGCCAGATGTCCCCTCATCAGTGATGCCCAGCAGTGCCATCCATCAGTGCCACCCATCAGTGTCCATCAGTGCCACCTATCAGTGCCCATCTGTGCCCACCTATCAGTGTCACCCATAAGTAACCATCAGAGCCACCTATCAGTGCCCGTCAGTGCCGCCTATCAGTGCCCATCAGTGCCGCCTATCAATGCCCATCAGTGCTGCATACCAGTGCCACCTATCAGTGCTCATCATCAGTGTCATCTCATCACTGCCACCCCATCAGTGCCACTTCATTGGTGCCACCTTATCAGTGCCCATCAATGCCGCCTTATCAGGGCCCGTCAGTGCAGCCTCATCAGTGCCCATCAGTAAAGGAGAAAACTTACTTATTTACAAAATTTTATAACAGAAACAAAGAAAAACATTTTTTTTTCAAAATTTTCAGACTTTTTTTATTTGTTGCACAAAAAATAAAAACCCCAGCAGTGATCATATACCACCAAAAGAAAGCTCTATTTTCGGGAACAAAATGTTAAAAAATTTGTTGGGGTACAGTGTAGCATGACCGCACAATTGTCATTCAAAGTGCGACAGCGCTGAAAATTAGCCTGGGCAGGAAGGGGGTGTAAGTGCCTGGTATTGAAGTGGTTAAGCGCAAGTATTTTACTGATCATTACCCATGAACTTTTCTACTAGAAATCACATGTGTAATACCATCAGTAAACATTTTACAGTCCTGTGAATGAAGCCTTCAGCCCTCGTTCACATTGGAGCGGGTTGAATGGGTCAAATCACATGACAAGTCCCATCCTGTTGCTCAAATTAGTGCGACGTCGACTTTGCGGTGCCGCACAGGTTTGAAAAAGGAGTTCCTGCCATACTTTTGGCGATTTTGGGTGCGAATTGCATAGACATCTGTGCATGAAGCCACACAGATGTCTTTGAAGTCACACTGACATGCGGCTTTGAAATTGTGCAATTTCAGATGAAGTTGCACAATTTCGAGGAACCTGCTATAGGTGTAGGTGAGGAACACACAGTACAGATAATATAGAAAATATTTCCAGGGGTCTGCAGCCGGGGTGGATTTGATATATATCAAGTCGATTTAAATCACTAGTAAAAAGGCTTGATTTAAATCATAATTTTTAAAGAGCAACTGTCATCTCTGTCCCGTAGCGGCTCCTCCTCTGACCCTGTTGACTCACCGACAGTAGGGATGGGCAAACGGTTCGGCCCGAGCATAAGTTCAGGCCGAACTTTGGTTGTTTGGATGTTCTAGCAAACACCGAACAATATGCGGTGTTCGGGGCAAGCCGCCGGAACACCGTTAAAGTCTATGGGACATTAACATGAAAAATCAAAAGTGTTCATTTTAAAGGCTTATATGCAAGTTATTGTCATAAAAATTGTTTGGGAACCTGGGTCCTGCCCCAGGGGACATGTATCAATGAAAAATTTTCTTTTAAAAACAGACATTTTTTTGGGAGCAGTGATTTTAATAATGCTTAAAGTGAAACAATAAAAAAGTGAAATATTCCTCTAAATTTCGTACCTGGGGGGTGTCTATAGTATGCCTGTAAAGTGGCACATTTTTCCCGTGTTTAGAACAGTCCCATCACAAAATGACATTTCTAAACGAAAAAAGTAATTTAAAAGTAATAGCGGCTATAGTGAATTGTTGGGTCCCGGAAATACAGAGAAAAGTCATTGAAAAAAACGGCATGGGATCCCCCCAGTCCATTACCAGGCCCTTTGGGTCTGGTATGAATATTAAGGGGAACCCCGAACCAAAATTTCAAAAAAAATTGCATGGGGGTCCCCCCAAATTCCATACCAGGCCCTTCAGGTCTAGTATGACATTAAGGGCAACCCCGTGCCAAAATAAAAAAAATGGCGTGGGGTCCCCCCAAAAATTCATACCAGACCCTTATTCGAGCACACAACCTGGCAGGCCGCAGGAAAAGAGGGGGGGACGAGAGAGCGCCCCCCCTCCTGAACTGTACCAGGCCACATGCCCTCAAAATGGGGAGGGTGCTTTGGGGTAGCCCCCCAAAGCACCCTGTCCCCATGTTGATGGGGACAAGGGCCTCATCCCCACAAACCTTGCCCGGTGGTTGTGGGGGTCTGCGGGCGGGGGGCTTATTGGAATCTGGAAGCCCTCTTTAACAAGGGGACCCCCAGATCCTGCCCCCCCTGTTTGAAATGGTAATGGGTACATTGATAAAATTATTTAAAGTTGAAGCGCTCTAATTAATTCTCAATCAATGCACATCTCACTTCATATAGAATGCAAATAGGTGCAAATAAATAGTGTAATCAATAAAAGTGCATACAGTATATGAAAGTGAATAAAAAACCGTACTACTAAATCAATAAATATAAATGCGCTCCACCAATCAGTTAATACACGGCTCGCTCCATATAAGTGGAAGTGGGTAATGTGGTTAATACAAAGTGCTTGAAGTGCATACATATCCCCTGTAGTGAACTTGATACAATGATGCTAATAAGTGAACATAAGAATCGTGCCAATATATCAATTAAGAAACCAATAATAATTACTGATATAAATATCAGTAATAAACCATGTAGTGAGTTAATACAAATATGTAGATGCTACTATCAATTTGAAACATTTAAATGAGCAATGTCCTTAAGTGGAATAAGGAAAAAAGGAAAACACTATCAATCAAACATTAGGATGATAAGTTAATCAAATAATCAGCCCAGCAATCCATCCGTCATCTAGAAATGAGGGGTTAAACACTATGGTGATTATCCATCCTGTTCATAGCTTAAGTCATTGAAATTCAAAAGACACTTTTCCAGATAAATAATAATGATGATGAGTTTCGCTTTGATTCAATGTGTAGTCTCAACATGCGATAGATTTATGCAAAATAAGCAGAGAAGATATCATTGCGTAATAGAAGTTGCAGTCAGCCGCTGTGAACGATACTCTTTCAGAGAGCCGCTGCTGTGAAGCAGATGTATCAAACAGCAGTGATCGTCACTGGCTCCTCCCACGCGTTACATCACAGACCACGTGACTTTCTCGAGGATAAACCCGAGATGCCAGAGTCTCCGTATTTATGTCAGATGGCATTCAGGTTACCATAGTGACAGCGGGGTAATCATCGGTTCATCATACTGCTACTTCTTATACTTAAACATGTATATTATTAAGATACAATGTTTTATTAATACATTAAATCAATAACAAAGTTAAAACAAAGAAGAAAAAAATATATATAGGGAATGGATATACGTTATAATCAAGTAAGCTCCCTCAAGTGGCGAATACTGGTGTCACATATTAACAACCCTTAATCGAGCTACATTCAGGTAATTGCACAGACTCCCTCAAGTGGTGGCTATTCGGTACTGTGCGACCCTGAATCGAAAACCATAAAAGCTCCATCATGTGGTGGTTTATCAGTATTGCATCATCCAGAAGTTAGCCAAAAATAATCATACAAGCTCCATCAAGTATTAATAAATTAAAACTTAAATAGCATTGCACAAACCGATCAATCAAAACCAGGGTACTGATTATAAACTCGGTATAGACAAATATGTATGTAAAGCATAGGGACATATGACAAATATCATATATACAACCAAACCAAAAAAATCAATAAAAATTATTTTAAAAAAATATTAAAATTGCTAAAATCATTATGATTAAAAAATTAAAATATATTTAATAATCTGATATGAAACAATTAATATCAAAATCAATATTAAGGCCTTTCGACGCAAGAGTACCCATCTCGAATATCCATCTAGACTCATTTTTGCTCAATTCTCTTATTTTGTTTGAGCCCCTCCAGTGTGGTTTACAGTATATCTCTGGATCCCCCAAAATTTGAAGCACGTGGGGTCTCTATTGTGATGTGTTGCAAAATGTCTAGAGACACTATGCTTAGGGAAAGCATTCTTAATATTTTGGATATGCTCCCTAATACGCTTCCACATAGGTCTTTTGGTTCTCCCAATATATTGTAGTGAGCATGAACATTGTAGAATATATACTACTCCTTCAGTTCTGCATGATATAAAGTCCCTAATTTCATATTTTTTATTCGTACTAGTTGATGTAAACTTGGTACATTTTTGCCCAATAAAATGGGTATTCTGACAGGCCACATGCCCTCAACATGGGAGGGTGCTTTGGGGTAGCCCCCCAAAACACCCTGTCCCCATGTTGATGGAGACAAGGGCCTCATCCCCACAACCCTTGCCCGGTGGTTGTGGGGGTCTGCGGGCGGGGGGATTATCGGAATCTGGAAGCCCTTTTTAACAAAGGGACCCCCAGATCCTGGCCCCCCCAATTGAAATGGTAACGGGTACATTGAACCCGTACCATTTCACAAAAAAAAAGTGTAAAATTTAAAAAAAACCACAAGACACACTTTGGGACAAGTGCTTTATAAAAAAATAAAAAAGTCCCACTAAGTCCATTCATTTTCACTTGCTCCGCCGATGGGCCGAAAACCCCCCCCCTGCAGGCCGCCACTGATACACCTCCATGGGAGGCACCCTCCGTATGACGCGTCCTCGCAGGTGACAGTTCTTTTATAACTGAGTACGGGGCCACATGGTGACGTACCCAGGTGACCCCGCCTCCCTCTGACGCACAGGGACTTCCCAATGGCTTTCCTGGGGCATCAGAGGGGGCGGGGCCACCCGGTTACGTAAACGGGTGGCCCACCCCCTCTGACGCCATGGGGAAGCCATTGGGAAGTCCCAGTGCGTCAGAGGTTGGCGGGGTCACCCGGGTACATCACCGAGTGGCCCCGCCCTCAGTTATAAAAGAACTGTCACCTCCTAGGACGCATCATACGGCGGGTGCCTCCCATTAAGGCGAATCGGTGGCAACCTGCTGGGTTTTTTTGTCTTTTTTTCAGTCTGTCGGCGGAGCGAGAGAAGAAGATGAATGGCCTTTGTGGGACATTTTTATTTTTTTATTTTTTAATAAAGGACTTGTCCCAAAGTGTGTCTTGTGGTTTTTTAAAAATGTGACACTTTTTTTGTGAATGGGTACAGGTACAATTACCATTTCAAACAGGGGGGGCGGGATCTGGGGGTCCCCTTGTTAAAGGGGACTTCCAGATTCCGATGAGCCCCCCGCCCACAGACCCCCACAACCACTGGGCAAGGGTTTTAAAAAGCAAAAGAGAGGGGTAGTGGGACTTTAAATGAGGCATGGGTAGGTCTTTGAAAAAGTCTAGGATACCTTATATTAAATTAACTGTCACCACCCCTTGAGGGGCTTATAAGCTGTATAGCCATAGAGAATTGCTAATCAAAGAAATGCATAGACATCAGTTCATGAGTATTATAATAATAATAATAATAATATAATGCATCATAATATACAATACATAAATCATGCACATTAAGGCATAATAAAAATAGTAGTCATGTTGATAGAAACGTTGTTTATAAACGCTGTTTGAAAATAATTGATACAAGCAATCACAGTTCTAAAATGGATATACAAAAAAGGTGAACAAGGTATTCCGAATAACAATGTTAGCATGTATATATGGTATACGATAGAATTCATAGATGAACCAAACTTGAAATGGCAACCCTGAGTGTAGACTCTACGAGTTTCATGGCGTTTAAAGCCAATCATCAGGAGTGGGATGCATCAAGAGATGACTAGAAAAATAAATAAAACAAATCAATAAATAGATCATTGGAGTCTCGATTAAAATCATGCTTACACAAGGTAAAGCAGGTATTTTAGAATATATAAATGCACATTACCTTTTGGCAACAACCCAGTACATAACCCAACAGTCCAATTGTGGAATAATGAAGGTGGCCCTGAGAGAGCTGTCTCCCCCGGGGTTGAGGCCAAGGACACACAAGGCTAACCCCCAAACCGAAAGTCTCCATGGGGGCTGGAGAATCGGAGAGGGGGTGGAGAGGAACAGCAGCCAGGGAGAGAGCCAGACAGCCAAAACACACTTCCAAAGTAGGAGGCATACATGTATGGGCCACAGATGAAGTTCTGCAATAAATGAAAGAAAAAAGAATAATGAGGAGGAGATGTGTAACAAAGAGAAGGGGATGAGTGTGTCAAAAAAAAAAAGGGAAATAGAACAATGTTGTGAATGAAGGAAAGTAAAGTGTAAAACCAAGCTTTTTTTTTTTTTTTGACACACTCATCCCCATCTCTTAGTTACACACCTCCTCCTCATTATTCTTTTTTCTTTCATTTATTGCAGAACTTAATCATGCTATATAACTAAGCTCCATTTCATGCTGAATAAACTAAATTATTACTGTATCCTAAATAGAAAACTATCTTTTAGAGTTTTTTTTAGAGTTTTACTCCAAAAGCATTTTTATTAACCACTTTAAGACCAGGCCTATTTTTCAAACTTGTTTACAAGTTAAAATCATTTTTTGTTGCTATAAAATTACTTAAAACCCCCAAACATTATATATATTTTTTTCTAACATTCTATAGAATAAAATGGTGACCGTTGCAATACTTTTTGTCACACCATATTTGCGCAGCGGTCTTACAAGCGCACTTTTTTGGGAAAAAATTCACTTTTTTGTAATAAAAAATAAGAAAACAGTAAAGTTAGCACAACTTTTTTTTATATTCTAAAAGATGATGTTGCGCCTAGTAAATTGATACCCAACACGATTCAAAGTTGGGCTCGCTTGTGGGATGGCGACAAACTTTTACCCTTAAAAATCTCCATATGCGACATTTAAAAAATTGTACAGGTTGTATGTTTTGAGTTACAGAGGAGGTCTAGAGCTAGAATTATTGCTCTTGCTCTAACGATTGCGGCGATACATCACATGTGTGGTTTGATCACTGTATTTATATGCGGGCGTTACTTACGTATGTGTTCGCTTCTGCACGTGAGCTTGTCGCGACGGGGCTTGTTTAAAAAAAAAAACTTTTCTTATATATTTTACATTTTATTTTTCAAATTTACACTGTTCTTTAAAAAAACATCCCTTAAAAAAGAAAAAAAGCATGACAGGACATCTTAAATATGAGATCTGGGGTGAAAAAGATCTCAGATCTCATATTTACACTAAAATGCAATAGAAAAAATAATGTAATTTGAAAAAAAAAAATGTTGCTTTAAGAGCTATGGGTGGAAGTGACCTTTTGACGTTGCATACCGCCCTGCAATGGTATGAAGAAGGGTGGGGGCCATCTTCCCCTCACTCATCTCCATACCTAACAGAAGACAGGACTCGATCGCATCCGCTGCTGCCGGTGGCTCCGGTAAGCAGCGGAGGGCACAGGAGAGGGGGTCTCTCCCGCCGCCGATAAAAGTGATCTCACGGTGAAGGCGCCACAGAGACCACTTTTATCTGAAAGCGGACCGCCCGCTGAAGAAGAGGATACCGGGATTATGGTAGCTAGCTGCTGCCATAATAACGATATCCCTCTTCAAAGTGCCGACGTATGACGGCAGGCGGTCTGTAAGTGGTTAAAATAAATTTGATAAAAATAAAGAAAATCGATTAAATAAAAAACGATTTTTTTTTTTTAATCGTTGAATTATAGCCACCTTGTCTGCAGCTAAGGGCTGTGATAGCACTCCTACAGTGCAGGAACCTGTCATAGGTGTAGATGAGGAACATACAGTATAGATAATAAAGAACACATTTCCAGGGGTCTGCAGCTGAGGGCTGTGATAGCACTCCTACAGTGCAGGAACCTGTCATAGGTCTAAATGAGGAACAGACAGCAGTGCCATCTTAAGAGCATTTTAGGCCCCCGGGCAATACAGTGCACTGGAGCCCTGTCTACACAATCACGCACGATTGTCCATCAAATGCAGCTTTACTGTGGCCGTGAATGCAGCCTCGTTGTGCTCATCAAATGCAGCCTCACTGTGTGCATGAATGCAGCCTCACTGGGCCCACCATTGCACCCTCACTGTGCCCACCATTACAGCCTCACTGTGCCCATGAATGCAGTCTCACTGTGCCCAAAATTGTACCCTTACTGTGCCCATGAATGCAGCTTCACTGTGTCAATTAATACAGACTCACCATCGCCTGGTAACACACACACAGCGGGCATCTCTTCCTGTGTATCACGGAGCTGGCTGGGTCTCGGCATGTTCGGCGGCGGCCGCTCTGTAACAAGGTCCCGCCCCCCTAAACCGGCTTGTGTGATAGGCGGAACAATGATTCAATCTACCATTATATGAGCCGGTCTAGAGGGGCAGGACCTTGTTACAGTGCGGCCGCCGAACACAGACCCAGCCAGCTCCGTGATACACAGGAGGAGGAGGAGAGAGGGGAAGAGCGGAGCAGCCCCAGGGCAGACGACCTACCAGGAAATTTCCCAGTATCCCGGTAGGCCAGTCCGGCCCTGGCTGGGGTCGCTGGGCAGGTGGGGCCCCCCAGGCAAGTGGGGCCCCCGGGCAACTGCCCAGCGTGCCCATGCGAAAAGACGGCCCTAACACACAGCACATTCCCAAAGCTCTGCAGCTGTCTGATACCACTTTTTCAGTTCTATCACAGCCTCTGGAAGTGTGTTCTGTATTTTCTGTATTGTGTGTTTCTCATCTACACCTATGACAGATCCCTGCACTGTAGGGGTGATATCATGGTTATCTGACAGCTGTAGAACCCTGGAAATGTGTTCTGTATTATCTGTACTGTGTGAAGGAGATCTAGACCTATAAAACCATCAGCCCTGTGTTATAATCAGCAGGGGAGGTGAAGATAAAGATGACAGGTAAGGGCCACAGGGCACCCCCCACCTGGAGCTTCTACAATGTGGCCAGTCAGAGATGTACACCCTCTGGTCAATATTAAAAATTAATATAATATGTAAATACAAATATATTTTACATATACTAAGAATGTTGCCCATTGCAATAATTCAGTAAAAATTACCCATGCTCAATGAAATTTCAGGAAATATAATTTAAAAATAAATGTAAAAAATAATAAAAATTAAACTAAAGAAAAATGAATAAAAACATCAATACATGCTGTAGTTTTTTACCATTAATAAAAAAAGAATAGCATAAAAAAAATGCAAATCATTTCCACAAAATGTAAAGAATACAAATAAATTTCAGTAAACATTGGTTCCTGAGAATTTGTCCATCTTCCTTAAGGGTAATGGGTAAATACACAGACTAAATGGGGCTATCTTATATTATATTCTTTAGGTTTAGGTACACCATTTCAGATAGCAAAATGAACAGGTATACATTGCTTCCCATAGAGAAAAAGATATGAATATTTTTACACAAAATGGTTATAACTAATTGCATCATTAAGACCAGGGGCAGTAGTAGCAGCCAGGGTATGAATCCATCTCATTTCTCTTTGTAGGATTTTTTTGTCATGATTACCACCTTGAGAGATCGTTGGAATGTGTTCTAATGCTGCAAATTTTACTACACTGCTGTCACCAGCAGTTGATTATTGTTAATGTAGTATATATGATCCTTAATTCGACGCCAAAAAGCTTGGTTGGTTTTGCCCATGTAGAAACTGCCATATTCGCAAAACATGATGTTTGCCACGCCCTCCGCCTGACAGCTGACATTGTGTACAGCAGAGTGTAAGCTGCCGTTTGGCAGATACATTGCATGGTTTTCATATATCCATGGGCAAAAGGCGCATGAGCCACATTGCCAAGTTCCTCTCGAGGTGGTATCCTCGTTAGCTGTCTCAGAGAAATGGCTTTTTGTCAATCTGTCCCTGAGTGATTTTGCCCTCCTGAAGGTGATATTGGGTTTGGGACCTGTATATTTACAGAGAATGGGATCATTGGTAAGAAGGTACCAATGTTTCTTAAGTATTTCCCGTACGCATGAGTGTTGGCGATTATAGGTGATAATCATCCTGGTAGTATCTTCCTGACTTTGTCGGGGTCTCTTACATAAAGCTTCCTGTCTAATCTGCCTAAATGCTCTTTTATAAGCTTTTTAAGTGCTATCTTTGAGTATCCCCTATCGGACAATCTCATTCGTAGTGCGTCTGCTTCCTGCTAAAAATAGAGTATCATTGGAGCTGATCCCCATAGGGATACTGTTGATAAGAGGATGAAAGCTACTAGCATGTAAGAGAGTGTTCCCTGCTGTCTGATTTCGATATAGAGTGGTGTTATTATTTCCATCACCGTCAATCACAACTGTGATATCCAGGAAGGGGATAGATTTTAACTTGATTTTAACTTGAATGCATTCAATTCATGAATTCAGCTAGATCAGTAGTGGATCCAGTTCACAACATCAAAACGTCATCTATATACCTATTCCACATCTGGATAGAATCCCAAAATTTGGCATACCTGTCGTCAGAGAAGAGCATACGTTCCCACCCCCCCAGGTACAGGTTGGCATATGATGGGGCACACAAAGTTCCCATCACAACCCTCTGCACCTGGAGGTAGTGGGAACCATTGAAGGTAAAGACATTGCCTGTCAAAATGTGCTCTAAAATAGAAAGGATAAATTTACTAAAGGACCATGAGTCCTGAGTTCTCTCACGTAGAAATTCCTGTGTAACGGACAGGCCCAAAGTGTGGAATACTGCTGTGCAGGGCTTCGATATCAATAGCTACCAAGATAGTATCCACCGGTACCTGAATATTTTCCTGCAGGCACTGACACACAGGGGGCAGGCCACACACTGGAATCAGACATTTATAGGATACTTCTACCCAGGGACGCTTGAATATTATCCACTTGTCACTCAGCCCATATTTCAGGCTTGTATGACGGTTCGTCCTATGCCCCTTCTATCAATCTTTACTGATGTTGCAGATGTAGTGCAATTGGGATTCGGTCATTGTGGTCTGTCGTTCATTTAACATGTTGTTTGGACTTATAAGCCTTTGGTGCTCATCAAACATGGAATCATTCAATTAAAACTAAAACATATGTAAATATACCCAACTCTCATCCCCTGATGAAGGTATCAGAATATTGCAAACGAGTCGGGCATCAGGGTACACTACCCCTAGGAGAGTACGTATGATGATCTGTATTTGTGTATACTTTTTTGTTTTGTTTTTTATGTGATGTATTTCATATATTTATGCAATGTGTAGATGACATATGTCTTTTTATTCCTATTATTAAAGATATTTTTTATCATTGAGTTGGTGGTCTGTTAAAGTCCTGTTTAGGGGATTCCATTGATTACGGAGTTATTTGACCACCTCAAGGGAGCAACGGTTTTCACGAAGCTTGATTTGAGAGGGGCATACAATCTTGTGAGGATTAAGGAGGGCGACGAGTGGAAAACTGTGTTTAATACCAGAACAGGCCATTATGAGTAACTTGTAATGCCTTTTGGCCTTTGTAACGCCCTGGCAGTTTTCCAGGAATTTAATAACGATGTCCTCTGAGATTTGTTGCAGGTATGTGTGGTGGTTTATCTCGATGATATTCTCATATTTTCCAAGTCCCTGGAGAGCCACCACACAGATATCTGTCGTGTGCTTCAGATCATTTTAGCCCTGAAAGAATGGAGACATCTCCTCGAAGGTACCACTGTGCCGGTTCTCATTCTTACTGACTATAAGAATCTCACATTCTTGTCTGAGGCTAAACGCCTCTCTCCCAGAAGGGCACCATGGGCTCTTTTCTTGTCAAGTTTCAATTACATTGTCTCATTTTTACCCGGTACTAAGAATGTAAGGGGGAGCAGGAATCATGAATAACATATAGGCAAATGTGTTGCAGTGATCATGTATGAGATATAGATATATAGAGATATAGATATGTTTATAACGGTAATGTAATCAGTCCTCAATGGATTGTAGAGGAGTGTTGTATCGGAAGGTACCGTGGTGATGGTTGAGTAGCCTTTGAGTAGGGGAAGGGGGGATAGAGGGGACAAACGTTGTCATTGGTGTCATTCGTGATTTGAGATATCATTTTGCAGTGTCTTCAGTGTAAAGGGAGGAGTGAAGGTCTGAATGCAGCAAGGGGTGAGGAAGGAATGTGACTGTTTGCGTGTCATATGACCTCTCACAGCTCTCGAGTTTGTTTTAAGTGAGGATCCATTTGTATTCTTTTGTTGTAGTGAAATGTAACCAGCAAGACCATATCTGGGTGAATTTGGATGAGGCATCTTTCGTTTGATGAATTAGTTGTTCCTTTTCTGCGTTTCTGGGGAGCGCCATTTGGTTGGGATACACAATTTTGCTGCGGTCACCATGTGCATGGCTAATGAACAGTAGTACGTATTTTTCGGTATTGAGGGGTGGTGCAGCAGAAATTGTGCTGGTGTGAAATCTAGTGCGTATGTGGTTATGTGCTGGATTAGTCTGTGGACTTTCTTCCAAAACGATTGGAGTTTGGGACAGATGAGTTAAAAAGGAAGAATTGTGCTAGGTGCGTGATAAATAAGACTTGATAAATTAATGAGAAAAAAACAAAATGTGATGTATAACTCAGTTAAAGAGGGTCGATTATTTACATCCAATTTGTTGACTGCCAATGTTGTGATCCCTAAACCTGACATTGATCATTCCTCATGGGCTAATTTCCGGCCAATCTCACTAATTACTATTGAAAATGTTAACCAAAATCTTAGCTAACCGCCTCAATTCCTTCTTACCGCGTTTCAAAAATAACTGCGAGAAGCAGCAAAATGGAGCAATTCAAGAATGAAAGAAATTGGATCAGTAAGGAGGTTGGAGTCATGTCTTAAAAAATATTCGACTGCATGGAGGCCGAGACTATGTGGTATGACGGTATAAAGCGACGTAACAACGGCTGTCACCATCCATAGTCCAGGTCTAGGTGTAATTCCAGCAAGTGAATTGATTACATGTCGTGAATCTTTAATATAAGAAGGTGCCTTTACAACTATGGGTTGTAAGAAGAAGTCTATGTACCTGCCCACCCGGGACGTGATGGAATCTAAACTAAACTAAACTAAAACTTCCAATTCCTTCTTATATTTGATTTTTGGATCGGAGGGAAGAGGGGTATATGTATCCTTGTCACCTAATATCCTATGCATTTCTGCTAGGTAATCTTTTTTGTCTAAAACTATGATACCACCCCCCTTATCAGCAGGCCTGATAACTAAATTTTTATTTTCACATAAGGAATCCAGCCCTGCCACAAAATCTCTATCTGTCTTGACCTTATTGATAGGCATTTTATCTAGATCACTGAGTACCATGTCTCTAAAGACTTTAAGGGAGGGAGCCAAAACCCCAGGGGGATTAAATAAAGAGGCGTTTGCAAGCCCTGAATGTGTATAACCAACAGACGGAACATGATTAGTTTGAATAGGGTTGGATACCATTTCTTTTTTGATCGTACCCTTCTCCCTCCTCGGGTCCCTCTTTTGTATCCATAGGTCTTTTTTTGCCCTGGGTGGATTTGTGAAAACCCCTATGCTGATTGGCATTGGAAGGGCCAGGACTAGCCAAGTCTTCACAAATATCAAACCCAGAATGTGGTAATGGATTTGATATGCCAGATGCACCTCTAGGTTCAGGGTTCTCACTGGAGCCATCTAAATCTCTCAATGGGTAGAAATTATTGTGAGTACTCACATTATATTCTGGTACCTCTCTCCTATCTGAAGTTCCATAATGATCAAAATGACGATATTCCATTTCATATCTGTCAGAGTTATCAGGCCTATACCCCATATGGGAATCATACTCATGATGGTAGTTAGTCCCATTAGTAGGGACTATAGTTGTAAAGGCACCTTCTTATATTAAGAATTCACGACATGTAATCAATTCACTTGCTGGAATTACACCTAGACCTGGACTATGGATGGTGACAGCCGTTGTTACGTCCCTTTATACCTTCATACCACATAGTCTCGGCCTCCATGCAGTCGAATATAATATATAACCTCCTTACTGATCGAATTTCTTTCATTCTTGAATTGCTCCATTTTGCTGCTTCTCGCAGTTATTTTTGGTTTGGAGGGCAATTCTACAAACAGGATAGAGGGGTCGCCATGGGGGCTAAGTATGCCCCCAGCCTGGTGAACCTCTTCATGGCCCTCTGGGAGGAGGATGTCGTCTATGCCCAAAATAGACCCCAGATAGTCTTGTGGGCTAGATATATAGACGACATCCTCCTCCTATGGGATGGTGATAGGGCTGATCTGGATTTATTCCTCGAGGAACTTAACGTTAATGAGAGGGGCATCTTTCTCAACTATGAGGCTAGCCAACAAAAGATTAGTTTCCTGGATTTAGCCATTAGAATAGAGGGTGGTCGGTTTATTACAGCCACTCATTTCAAGAGCACCGACCGCAACTCGTATATTCCTACCAATAGTTGCCATCATGAATCCTGGATTAAGTCGGTACCCAAAAGTCAGTATGTGCGCCTAAGGCGAAATTGTTCAGATATTGGGGAATTCCTTTCGCAGGCCGAGATACTGACTAAAAGATTTTTAGAGAAGGGATATTCATATACACCTCTTGCTAATATATTAAAGGAAGTGTTAGCCACAGATAGGAAAGATCTGCTTATTGAGAAACCACCTAATAACAGTAGGATGCCTTCCATCCCGTTAATTACGGCCTACTCTATTCAACACAGATCAGTGAGGAATATAATCAATAAACATTGGCATATCCTCACCAACGATACGACCCTTAACACTTTTCTCCCTGTTAAACCCCAAGTGGTTTACAGGGGTGTGCCCTCTTTAAGGGGCACCATTGCTAGTAACATCATTGACCCCCCTAACATCAAAAATAGTTTTTTCAATAATCTTTCTGGATTTTATCAATGCAGGAGATGCAGGGTATGTTCATTAAATGGCTGTACGCACAGGAGAACTTTGAGTTTTAGGTCTTCTAGCACAGTGTTTCTCAACTCCAGTCCTCAAGGCGCACCAACAGGTCATGTTTTCAGGATTTCCACTATTTTGCACAGGTGATTGGATCAGTTTCATTGCCTTAGTAATTACCACAGCCATTTCATCTGAGGGAAATCCTGAAAACCTGACCTGTTGGTGCGCCTTGAGGACTGGAGTTGAGAAACCCTGTTCTAGCACACATGAAGAGTTTGCTATTAAACCTTTTATCACGTGCTCCACTGAGGGGGTTGTATACCTGCTCCAATGCCCCTGTGGGCTTCAGTATGTGGGCAGGACTAAACGCCCCCTCAAGGTTAGATTAAATGAGCACGTGAATAACATCCTTAACGGTTTCCCCAAACACCCGGTGTCCAGACATTATTCGGAAGTTCACAACAGAAATCCGGATAAAACTGTCTTTTTGGGCATTGACAAATACACACACTCCAGGAGAGGGGGATCTTTGGTGTAAGGAATTTCTCGTTTAGAAATGGCATGGATTTTTAAAATTAAATGTTAAACACCATTTGGGATGAACGTTGAAGTAGACCTAAATGCTTTTATTGATAATGCCTAATATTTAGTTCCAATGTTAATTCGATGTGATATCTCAGCGTTCATGAAGGACCTCTTTTTTTTTCTTGTTTTCTTATTTAATTTATTTTTAATATTTTTAACAATTCCTACACATGCCCATATTTTCTATAACTCAACATATTTTGTTTTCTATTTATATACCAATTTCATTGGCATATGATTTTTATCTCCAATACAGCTTTTGGGAGTAATGGCCCTGATTATCCATAGATACTATTAAATAATATAATCTCTATGCTAAATTTTTATCCATAATTAAATATATAATTTCTGAATTTATAGAGATCATTTCATTATTTTTCATTATTTTTCATTTGAGATTATTTATTCTCCTTTTTTCATATAGTTCTGCCTTCTCTTCTGTTGCCACAAGAGGGCAGAGTGTCGTTAGTTAATTCGCTTAGTGCTTCGAATTGAATGCCCAGTCTGTCTGACCCTTCATGAATGTTAGATTTTTTGATTGGGCATTTTTTTATAATTATATTTTTTAATCATTTTTATAATTATTTTATTTTCCCATAATAAACAATTTATTTTTATTGTAGAGGCTTTGTAATATAAGTACAAGATTTAGTATTGTTTTTTTTAATATGAGCTGTGATTAGAGAGGCGGCTCGTATGTCTTCCTTCAGCTGCTGAGATCTCAGAACGAGGCGTGGTTTGGCTGTGTACTATTTAGAGCGATGATTCAGAGCATCGCCCGTTCCCCAGACTACGCCATTTGTGGTGAAACGTACGTCGGGAGGTTGACGCTCTGACGTCATCGCCATTTTCAGTGTGGACGGGTGCTCGCTTTGCCGGCCGGCTGTTTGCTGTACTTTATTTTATTCATGTGAGTTTTCTACCTTATTCCATTAAATCGTTTTTTATCAGTATCACACTATGGCCAGTTTCTTTTTATCTACATGCTTGTGAGATGTCAATTTGGAGTCCTTGCTATATCCTTCGGTTCATGCTGTAAGCGGTCCAGAACGCCAGTGGGATCTCTCATACTGTATTGAACACAAGCTGTTGTTAGCTTGCCTTGCGGTAAGCGCATTATTTGCCTGGTGGTGGATCACGGAGTGTGGTGTGGTATACTCATACTGAACACAAGCTGTTGTTGGCTTGCCTTGTGGTAAGCGCATTTTTTGCACGGAGTGTGGTGTCTCATCTTCACTACGGAGTTTGATAGCGTTCACTTTAGGGTTTTTCCTTTTGCTGTATCCTTATGCACTTGTGTAAGTTTTTTCTACCTTCTTCCACTTCTAACCAGTTTAGCAGTATTACACTATGGCCAGTTTCTTTTTATTTACATGTCTATGAGATGGAAGTCTGGTGTCCTTATTACATCCTTTCAGCCATGATGTATGCAGCTTAAGTGTACCATCTGGATTCTCTATACCAAGACGTGATACAGGCTGGTGTTCGCTTGCCTTGTGGTAAGCGCAATTACTGTGTGTTTGCGGATACTGTATGGGGTGTCACTCATATTTTTCACCATTGACTCTGGTTGGGTTCATCCAAGGGTCTCTTTTGGACTGATTTCAGATCATTACTTTACAATTTATTTTCCTCTACTATATATGGACACTTATTTTGATTCACAGATATTATATATGGACACTCATGTTTGATCCATAGATACATGTGTAGACCCGTATATTTTTCTATATTTCAATTTTTAATATTCTTGAATGTTTTTGCATTTATATATGTACTTCCTAACGGAAGCTTTCAAGATTACTTCACGTACAATGTAAAGTAGTTAGTGTACAGCTTGTATAACAGTGTAAATTTACTGTCCCCTCAAAATAACTCAACACACTTTGTCTAAACCGCTGGCAACAAAAGTGAGTGCACCCCTAAGCGAAAATGTCCAAATTGTGCCCAAATAGCCATTTTCCCTCCCTGGTGTCATGTGACTCGTTAGTGTTACAAGGTCTCAGGTGTGAATGGGGAACAGGTGTGTTTAAATTTGGTGTTATTGCTCTCCCTTACTCATACTGGTCACTGGAAGTTCAACATGGCACCTCATGGCAAAGAACTCTCTGAGGATCTGAATAAAAGAATTGTTGTTCTACATAAAGGCTATAAGAAGATTGCCAAGACCCTGAAACTGAGCTGCAGCATGGTGGCTAAGACCATACAGCGGTTTAACAGGACAGGTTCCACTCACAACAGGTCTCGCCATGGTCGACCAAAGAAGTTGAGTGCCCGTGCTCAGCATCATATCCAGAGGTTGTCTTTGGGAAATAGATGCATGAGTGCTGCCAGCATTGCTGCAGAGGTTGAAGTGATGGGGGGGTCAGCCTGTCAGTGCTCAGACCAAACGCAGCACACTGCATCAAATTGGTCGGCATGGCTGTTGTCCCAGAAGGAAGCCTGTTCTAAACATGATGCACAAGTAAGTCTGCAAACAGTTTGCTGAAGACAAACAGACTAAGGACATGAATTACTGGAACCATGTCCTGTGGTCTGATGAGACCAAAATAAACTTATTTGGTTCAGAAGGTGTCAAGCGTGTGTGGTGGCAACCAGGTGAGGAGTACAAAGACAAGCGTGTGCCTTTTGTGAGATACTGTATATATATATATATATAAACATAAATATACGGCTTATTGTGTATATTATATATATATATATATATATATATATATATATATATATATATATATATATAGACACACACACTCTTAAAAATAAATGTAAACAAACAGTTTAAAATGTATTAAAACATTGACAGTGTCAGTAGGGCAATGGATGGTGTCAGTAGGCCAGTCGACCAGTATCAGTAGAGCAGTTGACGGTGTCAGTAGAGCACTGTAAGGTGTCAGTAGAGCAGTGCATGGTGTCAATAGAGCAGTAGATGGTGTCTGTAGAGCAGTGGATGGTGTCTGTAGAGCAGTGGATGGTATCTGTATAGCAGAAGAAGGTGTCAGTATTTTATTTTTGTTATTTTTTACAATTTTTATTTTACTTTCTTTTTTTAGGACTCCCATTGGGGAGGTTTGGTGAAATATCAGAAGTCTAAACAGACCCCTGATGTCTCACTTTTAAAACAGAAAAGGAACTGAGGACAAGGATTCCCTAGTCCCTTTCTCTGCAGCCTCAGCTGCACTGGATAGTGAATGAATTGGAAGTCCCCTGTGCTGAGAGGCTTCCTGTTCATTCACAAACTGAAGCATACATAGTAAACACAGTACAGATCACTCACTGTGCTCATTCAGAAAATGAAAGAGCCAGCAAATGACATATTTTCTTGCCTCTTCCCCCACTTTCTATTGTAAAACATCCCCCACAGCAGTATGGAGAGGAGAGGAGGAAGCCCAGGCAGCAGGGGGAATCTGCACAACAGGGGGTAATTAGTCTGTGCCCAGGCACACCCAGAACACCCTGTGCGCATGCCTATGACAGCAAGTAAGAAAAAAATCTCCCCAGTAACGAAACAGACAGCAATAATACTTGCAGAAGGTAGTCTTAGTTGCTGTTGTGGCCCTTTTGTGAGATTTTACCCAAATGTCCAGGTGATTGGTGTCAGAATAGGAAATGAGAGGAAAACGAAATGGTAGCACAGATAGCTTGAAGCTTAATTAAACCCTTATGATTCATTACAGTAATGCAGCCAGGGTGCGTTAAAAAAAATGTTTTGCAATTTTGGCTACAGTTGGGCTTTACAGGTAGAATCAAAAACACCAAAAAGGAAAAAAAACAGCTTACTCGATTTCAACAGAACATAAACATGCAAACTAATTAGAGTCTAAATATAAGGGGGGCGCATGCGCGGAGTCTAGCGTGGCGGTCATGTTTGACTAGAGCTCCGCTTCGTGAGAAGGAAGACCCGCAATACAATTTTAGCCCGGACGAAATTCAAACAGTGGAATACCTTCTTTAAACGCCGGAGAGGTGAGAGGAAGTTTTGAAAAGAAAATGAAGTTGGGAGGAGCCCGTGCTAAGACAAAAATCAAATCTAACGGAGGCACTCAGGCGCGGATATCATCCAAAATGGCGCCGGTCCCCTCAGCATCAGCACCAATTACCTCAGAGCGCTCTATACAGCCTAAAACTATACAGCATATCTCCTCAGGAGATTCTGATACAGAATTCAACATATCATTGTCTTCCTCACATGAATCTACAACCCCTCACAGTATTTTAAAACAGTTTGAAAAAATGCTTCATAAAGCACTGAAACAAACCTCGGAACAGATAACTAATAACCTCACAGGAGAAATCAGGGAACTTGGTCAGTGCACAGCAGCACTTGAACTAAAGGTGGAAGAAATTGATAACACCACTCAGGCGCACACATGACTGAAATTGATACTGTAAAAGAAGAAAACTTTCTTTTACAAAATAAATTGGAGGATTATGAAAACAGAGCAAGAAGATCTAACCTCACATTTAGAGGTATACCAGAAAATGTCTTAGATATACAATCTTCTATAACTGCATGTCAAGACTCCCAGAGATACCAATAGAGCGCAAGGAAATGGACAGCGTGCACCGTGCTCTTATGCCTAAGAAAACAGATGGACCTCCAAGAGACATTATAGCAAAATTCCACTACTATAAAACTACAGAATAGCTTCTTGTTGCAGCCAGAGGGAAAAACAATTTAAGCTTCCAAGGACATACTTTCCAATTATTTGCAGACTTCTCGCAAACTAACGTTTCCAAAAGAAGAGCTATGAAACCCCAGCTGCTGGAATTACAATGCCACGATATTAAATATCAATGGGAATTTCCATTTTCTCTACGCTTCTCTCACCAAGGAACTAGATTTGTCTGCAGATCAGTGGAAGAACTACAACAGGCACTTCAAGATCTTAACCTGATAGAAATCTCTCATACAACAAACACATCCAGAAGAAGAACGGCTGCTAATACATCTGTAAAGAACTCATCCCCAGACTTAGACAAAAATGGAAATCATCATCTGCACAAGAGGAGTCGACATGAATCTCCACCTCAAGACCAAGAAGACAATATGGAATGAAAATCCCAAAGACTTAATTGACTTAATTTCATTTTTGCATCTCCAGAGACTGTCTAAAACAACAGAGTCTTTTGGAACCTATATAAAAATCTCCTATTTTCATTTTTTTTATCCAGATATATGGATATTTATGTTAACTGATTTAATTTACATTTAAATTCCCTACAATTGGACATTTCAATCCTGGTTATACTCAAAGTATTTTTTTATCCATTTCTACATACTTTTCCACTTGGACCCCATGATTCAAAATTTAATGTCTTTATAATTTAATGACAACTCTTTGGAGAGGTCACATAACAATAGTGGCACTTATTTGTCTGAGAATGGATTTATTTATTCTTTTTATGGTTGCCTTTAACTTATATTGATCGATTGTCTCAGATTTGTTGGGCGGATAAGATTTTATCATCCGTTTTTTTTTTGTATGCCTGTTATTAGGTAAAATTAGGAAATGTTTTCTTTTTGCTTCAATTTTTTTCTATTTAAATAGTATATACTTCTTAATATACTATACCTCTAGAAATTTTACATAGTAGATTTAAACATAGATGGTGTTAGCTTATTATTAGGGCTTATAATCACACATCACTATGATGTTCACTTTAGAATTTTTTAGAGCAGGTGTTCCTCCCGCAAAAAACTCTGTGTGCCGCACTTTACCTTCATCAAACCCCTACAGCTATTATGTAGGGATTTGACAAATCTCTTTTCCCCTGATGGAGGACTGTATCCTTCATCACGGGTAAACTTTGGATCTCTTTGTGCCTCTATTTTACACTTGTGTAATATGATCTCTTATGATTTTTATTTTTTCCCTAATCTAGATAACCCTGGACCTTTCCCACTTCTTTTTCTCTTTTTACCCTTTTTATCATACCTGTTTCAGGTAGTGCACACTCATAAAATGGGTACACTCATTGTATGTGGGGATTCTAATCAGGTCATACTCCCATTTCTAGACAGATCCCCTTTTATTCCATCTCGTAACCAAACCAAACAATCTCTTTCTCATCTCCTCTCTAACTATAAATGATTGATTCCCGGAGAGAAAACAACCCAGCAAAAAGAAAATATACATATTTCTCACATCCACATCAATCATTCAGTCGAATTGACCACATATTTCTGACGGCAGGAATGTTACCAGAAATAATTACATCTAATATTATCCCTATCCCATGGTCAGATCACAACTAGGGATGAGCCGAACACCCCCCGGTTCGGTTCGCACCAGAACCCGCGAACGGACCGCAAGTTCGCACGAACGTTAGAACCCCATTGACGTCTATGGGACTCGAACGTTCGAAATCAAAAGTGCTCATTTTAAAGGCTAATTTGCATGGTATTGTCCTAAAAAGGGTTTGGGGACCCGGGTCCTACCCCAGGGGACATGTATCAATGCAAAAAAAACTTTTAAAAACGGCCGTTTTTTCGGGAGCAGTGATTTTAATGATGCTTAAAGTAAAAAAAAAAAAGTGAAATATTCCTTTAAATATCGTACCTGGGGGGTGTCTATAGTATGCCTGTAAAGTGACGCGTGTTTCCCATGTTTAGAACAGTCCCTGCACCAAATGTCATTTTTAAAGGAAAAAATCTCATTTAAAACTGCTTGCGGGTTTAATGTCATGTCGGGCATGGCAATATGGATGAAAATCAGTGAGACAAACGGCATGGGTACCCCCCAGTCCATTACCAGGCCCTTTGGGTCTTGTATGGATATTAAGGGGAACCCCGCACCCAAATTAAAATAAGGAAAGGTCCCTATATACTCTGAACAGCAGTATACAGGCGGTGCAAACAAGACAGGGACTGTAGGTTTGTTGTTAAGTAGAATCTGTTTGTAATTTTGAACATTTTTAATGTGTTTAGCTCCAGCCAAAAAATCTTTTCTAAGCTTTTTGGAAAACATAGGGAAGGGTTATCACCCCTGTGACATTTGTTTTGCGTCTTTCCTCCTCTTCAGAAGATTTCACCTCACTTTTTTGTCCCAATGAAAAATGTTTTTTGAAAATTTGTGTTTTTTTGTGGAACAAGGATTGGAAAGCATCAGTGGAAAGGAGAAATTGTTTTCCCATATTAACTCTTACAGGAGAGAATTTCCCTTCCTTAGGGGTAGATTTCATCTCACTTCCTGTTGTCTCCTTCCGTTTGCAAGTAGGAGTCGTTTGTAAGTTAGATGTTTGAAAGTAGGGTCCTGCCCTATATACTCAGCAGAAATTTGGGCCTTAGGTGTTGCTGTGGCCAAAACACTGTAAGCCCTCACAGGGCCCTGCTGTGAAATATTAGATCAAGAATTGTAATTACATGCCCCTGTTGAACAGGAGCTGAAAAATTAGGCCTTAGGCACTGGTGCTGGTGCCACAACACTGCAACCCCTCACAGACACTCTAGTTGGAACGCAGGAACGAGCCCTGCTGCAAAGTATTGCATCAAAAATTGTAATTACACGCCCCTGTTAGACAGGGGCAGAAAAATTGGGTCTTAGGCACTGGTGCTGGTGCCACAACACTGCAACCCCTCACAGACACTCTAGTTGAAACGCAGGAACAAGCCCTGCTGCAAAGTATTGCATCAAAAATTGTAATTACACGCCCCTGTTAGACAGGGGCTGAAAAATTGGGTCTTAGGCACTGGTGCTGGTGCCACAACACTGCAACCCCTCACAGACACTCTAGTTGAAACGCAGGAACAAGCCCTGCTGCAAAGTATTGCATCAAAAATTGTAATTACACGCCCCTGTTAGACAGGGGCTGAAAAATTGGGTCTTAGGCACTGGTGCTGGTGCCACAACACTGCAACCCCTCACAGACACTCTAGTTGAAACGCAGGAACAAGCCCTGCTGCAAAGTATTGCATCAAAAATTGTAATTACACGCCCCTGTTAGACAGGGGCTGAAAAATTGGGTCTTAGGCACTGGTGCTGGTGCCACAACACTGCAACCCCTCACAGACACTCTAGTTGAAACGCAGGAACAAGCCCTGCTGCAAAGTATTGCATCAAAAATTGTAATTACACGCCCCTGTTAGACAGGGGCTGAAAAATTGGGTCTTAGGCACTGGTGCTGGTGCCACAACACTGCAACCCCTCACAGACACTCTAGTTGGAATGCAGGAACGAGCCCTGCTGCAAAGTATTACATCAAAAATTGTAATTACACGCCCCTGTTAAACAGGGGCTGAAAAATTGTGCCTTAGGCACTGGTGGTGGCGCCCAGAACCAAAAATGTTCTTACAAGCTATCAGCGTGATGATTGAGGAGGAAGAGGATAATTACTCAGGGATAGTCACTCAGCATCAGCATAGGCAGTCTTTGAAGGGATCTGAGATTTCAAAAAAAATTATTCGGTTACATCTGCATCAGGTGCTTGGTAGCTGGTGGTGATCCAAGACTGATTCATTTTTATGAAGGTCAGCCGATCGACCGAGTCGGTGGACAGACGCACCCTGTGATCGGTTACCACGCCTCCAGCAGCACTGAATGTGCGTTCCGAAAGAACGCTGGATGCAGGACAGGCCAGTAGCTCAATTGCATACTGTGCAAGCTCTGGCCAGTGATCCATCCTCAAGACCCAGTAACCCAGAGGATTTTCGGTGGGAAAGGTGTCCAAGTCTGATCTTGCCCCTAGGTATTCCTGCACCATGTAAAACAGACGCTGGCGATGGTTGCTGGAACCGATCATACCTTGGGGCTGCGGACCAAAAAATTGTCTGAACGCATCGGTCAGACGGCCACCTTCTCCACCGCTCCTTCTTTGACTGACCGAAGCCTCAGCAACACGTTGTCCAGAAACAGGAGTTTGTAACCTCCCAGTCTCTGGGAACGCGTTGCACAGACCTTTCTGCAAGGCCTCCCGAAGATGTTTCATCCTCTGCTCCCTCTGCGATGGCAAGATAAGGTCCGCAACCTTACCCTTGTAACGTGGATCAAGGAGGGTTGCCAGCCAGTATTGGTCCTTCTCCTTGATACCACGAATACGAGGATCCTTACGCAGGCTTTGCAGGATCAGGGAGGCCATGCAGCGTAGGTTTGCTGAGGCATTCGGTCCGGAGTCCTCTGGGTCACTAAGGACAACAACGTCCGCAGCCACCTCCTCCCAGCCACGTACAAGTCCATGTGTTCCTTGGGACTGATCCCTTAAAGACTGCTGATGCTGAGTGCCAGGCTCCACCTCCATACTGACACAATCTTCCTCCTCCTCCTCCTCCTCCTCCTCGTCCTCTTCCTGTGTGATCGGCGGGCACGCAGGAACACTGTCTGGATAAAGGGGGCCTTGAGAGCTAAGGAAGTCCTCCTCTTCCTGCCTCTGTTCTGCCTCAAGTGCCCTGTCCATTATCCCACGCAGCGTGTGCTCCAACAGGTGGACAAGGGGGACAGTGTCACTGATGCATGCACTGTCAGTGCTCACCATCCTCGTGGCCTCCTCGAATGGTGACAGGACAGTGCATGCATCCCTGATCATGGCCCACTGGCGTGGGGAAAAAAAACCAAGGTCCCCTGACCCTGTCCTGGTGCCATAGTCGCACAGGTACTCATTGATGGCCCTCTGCTGCGTGTGCAGCCGCTGCAGCATGGCCAACGTCGAGTTCCACCTGGTGGGCATGTCACAGATTAGGCGGTTCTTGGGCAGGTTAAACTCCTTTTGGAGGTCCGTCAGCCGAGCACTGGCATTATATGACCGGCGGAAATGCACACAGACTTTCCTGGCCTGCCTCAGGACATCCTGTAAGCCCGGGTACCTGCCCAAGAACCGCTGCACCACCAAGTTAAGGACGTGAGCCAAACAGGGCACATGGGTCAGTTGTCCCTGTCGGAGGGCAGAGAGGAGGTTGGTGCCATTGTCGCAAACCACCATTCCTGCCTTAAGTTGGCGTGGCGTCAACCACCTCTGAACCTGCCCCTGCAGAGCTGACAGAACCTCTGCCCCAGTGTGGCTCCTGTCCCCCAAGCACACCAGCTCAAGCACCGCATGGCATCTTTTGGCCTGCGTACTTGCGTAGCCCCTTGAACGCCTACGGAGCACCGCTGGTTCCGAGGAAGAGGCCATGGAGGAAGAAGAAGAGGAGGGGGTGGAGGAGAGAGGTGTGTCACAATCAGCATTTTGGAGGCGTGGTGGCGGAACAACCTCCAACACTACTGCACCTTGTCCTGCATCCTTCCCAGCTGCCAGCAGAGTCACCCAATGCGCCGTGAAACTTAAGTAACGTCCCTGTCCATGCCTGCTGGACCATGAGTCAGCGGTAATATGCACCTTACCGCTGACCGCCCTGTCCAGCGAGGCATGGACATTGCCTTCCACATGCCGGTAGAGAGCCGGAATCGCCTTCCGTGAGAAAAAGTGGCGTTTGGGTACCTGCCACTGAGGAACCGCACATTCCACAAACTCACGGAAGGGGGCAGAGTCTACCAACTGAAAAGGCAGCAGTTGAAGTGCTAGCAATTTTGCCAAGCTAGCATTCAACCGCTGGGCATGTGGATGGCTGGGAGCAAACTTCTTTCGGCGGTGCAGCAGCTGGGGCAGGGAAATTTGCCTGGTACAATCTGACGTCGGTGTACCAAAAGCAGATTGCCCATAAGTACTTGGCTGTGACACACCTAATTCTACACCTTCATTCCTCTCACTGCAGGTCGCAGAGAGGACTGAAGGTCTAGTGGGGTTGGAAATCTCAGCTGATGAGGAGCAAGGAGAGATCGTCTTTGTTCTTTGGTGTGGGTCTTTTAGATACGCTTGCCAACGAACTGCATGGCAGGTCAACATATGTCTGGTCAAGCATGTGGTACCCAAGCGGGAGATGTTTTGGCCACGCGAGATACGCTTGAGACATATATTGCAAATAGCAGCGGTGCGATCTGATGCACTCGTCTCAAAAAAGGCCCACACCAAAGAACTTTTTGAATAACGCGCAGAGACTGCAGCGCCCTGCACATGTGGAGCTTTGGGGTGTGATGCAGTCAATGTGCTGCCCTTAGGCTGGCCCCTGGAGGGCATCCTGCCTAGTTGGTGATGTGCCACCTCCTCCTCCTCCTCCTCCTCCTCCTCCTCCTCTCTCCTATCAGGCACCCACGTTGAGTCAGTGACCTCATCATCCCCTCCCTCCTCATCACTGGAGCAAACCTGGCAGTATGCTGCAGCAGGGGGAGCATGACTGCCAGATTGCTGTCCTTCTTGGGCACCCCCTCTGTCCGTGCTCATGTTACTGCCTTCATTGAGCTCAGTATCATCATCAGAGCCTTCCAAACGCTGGGCATCCTCCTGGAGCATGTACCCAACACTGTGGTCAAACAGTTCGAGGGAATCCTCAGGAGGACATGGTGGGGCTAGGGAAGGAGTCACTGATGACATTGAGCTGAGGGAAGAGGCCGCTGCTTTGCCAGACAAAGCACCCTGGGCATGGGTGAGAGAGGATGAGGAGGATGAGGACGGCTTGGTCATCCACTCGACCAAGTCTTCCGCATGTTGCGGCTCAACACGGCCAGCTGCCGAAAAAAAGGCCAAGCGTGTCCCATGGCCACGTGCTGATGAGGATGCACCGTCTCCACGACCAGCACTAGACACAGAGCCTGCTTGCCCTCTCTTATTGGCTTGTGACTGTCTGCCTCTCCTTCTTGGCCTTCCAGACATACTAATGGCCTGTAGCTGCACTAAGCTGGGATAGAACACCTGTAATTTTCTTCAGGTAGCTTTATATACTGTAACCAGACAAGCCTGCCTGTCAGTAGGAAGATAACAGGAACGGATCTAGCTGAACACTGTGAGCAGGACGTACTGCACTAAATGTATATAGCAGGAACGGATCTAGCTGAACACTGTGAGCAGGACGCACTGCACTGAATGTAAATAGCAGGAACGGATCTAGCTGAACACTGTGAGCAGGACGCACTGCACTGAATGTAAATAGCAGGAACGGATCTAGCTGAACACTGTGAGCAGGACGCACTGCACTGAATGTAAATAACAGGAACGGATCTAGCTGAACACTGTGAGCAGGACACACTGTACTAAATGTAAATAGTCTAGCTGCCTGACCGTGGTACTAATAGGATCAAAAAGAACACCTGTAATTTTCTTCAGGTAGCTTTATATACTGTAACCAGACAAGCCTGCCTGTCAGTAGGAAGATAACAGGAACGGATCTAGCTGAACACTGTGAGCAGGACGTACTGCACTAAATGTATATAGCAGGAACGGATCTAGCTGAACACTGTGAGCAGGACGCACTGCACTGAATGTAAATAGCAGGAACGGATCTAGCTGAACACTGTGAGCAGGACGCACTGCACTGAATGTAAATAGCAGGAACGGATCTAGCTGAACACTGTGAGCAGGACGCACTGCACTGAATGTAAATAACAGGAACGGATCTAGCTGAACACTGTGAGCAGGACACACTGTACTAAATGTAAATAGTCTAGCTGCCTGACCGTGGTACTAATAGGATCAAAAAGAACACCTGTAATTTTCTTCAGGTAGCTTTATATACTGTAACCAGACAAGCCTGCCTGTCAGTAGGAAGATAACAGGAATGGATCTAGCTGAACACTGTGAGCAGGACGTACTGCACTAAATGTATATAGCAGGAACGGATCTAGCTGAACACTGTGAGCAGGACGCACTGCACTGAATGTAAATAGCAGGAACGGATCTAGCTGAACACTGTGAGCAGGACGCACTGCACTGAATGTAAATAGCAGGAACGGATCTAGCTGAACACTGTGAGCAGGACGCACTGCACTGAATGTAAATAACAGGAACGGATCTAGCTGAACACTGTGAGCAGGACACACTGTACTAAATGTAAATAGTCTAGCTGCCTGACCGTGGTACTAATAGGATCAAAAAGAACACCTGTAATTTTCTTCAGGTAGCTTTATATACTGTAACCAGACAAGCCTGCCTGTCAGTAGGAAGATAACAGGAACGGATCTAGCTGAACACTGTGAGCAGGACGTACTGCACTAAATGTATATAGCAGGAACGGATCTAGCTGAACACTGTGAGCAGGACGCACTGCACTGAATGTAAATAGCAGGAACGGATCTAGCTGAACACTGTGAGCAGGACGCACTGCACTGAATGTAAATAGCAGGAACGGATCTAGCTGAACACTGTGAGCAGGACGCACTGCACTGAATGTAAATAACAGGAACGGATCTAGCTGAACACTGTGAGCAGGACACACTGTACTAAATGTAAATAGTCTAGCTGCCTGACCGTGGTACTAATAGGATCAAAAAGAACACCTGTAATTTTCTTCAGGTAGCTTTATATACTGTAACCAGACAAGCCTGCCTGTCAGTAGGAAGATAACAGGAACGGATCTAGCTGAACACTGTGAGCAGGACGTACTGCACTAAATGTATATAGCAGGAACGGATCTAGCTGAACACTGTGAGCAGGACGCACTGCACTGAATGTAAATAGCAGGAACGGATCTAGCTGAACACTGTGAGCAGGACGCACTGCACTGAATGTAAATAGCAGGAACGGATCTAGCTGAACACTGTGAGCAGGACGCACTGCACTGAATGTAAACAGCAGGAACGGATGTAGCTAAACACTGTGAGCAGCACGCACTGCACTGAATGTAAATAGCAGGAACGGATCTAGCTGAACACTGTGAGCAGGACACACTGTACTAAATGTAAATAGTCTAGCTGCCTGACCGTGGTACTAATAGGATCAAAAAGAACACCTGTAATTTTCTTCAGGTAGCTTTATATACTGTAACCAGACAAGCCTGCCTGTCAGTAGGAAGATAACAGGAACGGATCTAGCTGAACACTGTGAGCAGGACGTACTGCACTAAATGTATATAGCAGGAACGGATCTAGCTGAACACTGTGAGCAGGACGCACTGCACTGAATGTAAATAGCAGGAACGGATCTAGCTGAACACTGTGAGCAGGACGCACTGCACTGAATGTAAATAGCAGGAACGGATCTAGCTGAACACTGTGAGCAGGACGCACTGCACTGAATGTAAACAGCAGGAACGGATGTAGCTAAACACTGTGAGCAGCACGCACTGCACTGAATGTAAATAGCAGGAACGGATCTAGCTGAACACTGTGAGCAGGACACACTGTACTAAATGTAAATAGTCTAGCTGCCTGACCGTGGTACTAATAGGATCAAAAAGAACACCTGTAATTTTCTTCAGGTAGCTTTATATACTGTAACCAGACAAGCCTGCCTGTCAGTAGGAAGATAACAGGAACGGATCTAGCTGAACACTGTGAGCAGGACGTACTGCACTAAATGTATATAGCAGGAACGGATCTAGCTGAACACTGTGAGCAGGACGCACTGCACTGAATGTAAATAGCAGGAACGGATCTAGCTGAACACTGTGAGCAGCACGCACTGCACTGAATGTAAATAGCAGGAACGGATCTAGCTGAACACTGTGAGCAGGAAGCACTGTACTGAATGTAAATAGCAGGAACGGATCTAGCTGAACACTGTGAGCAGGACACACTGCACTGAATGTAAATAGTCTAGATAGAAGATAACAGGAACGGATCTAGCTAAACTGAATACAGTGTATATATATATATGCAACACCTGGGATGCATATATATACACAATACACTGTAAGTGCAGCTAACTGACTGACTGTTCTGCCTAATCTATCTAACTCAAATCAAATGACACTGTCTCTCTCTCTCTCTATCGCTCAGCACACCGGAACACACACTACACAGGGCCGCCGTGCAGGCGGCCTTATATAGTGTGGGGTGTGTACTAAATCCCCTGAGCCATAATTGGCCAAAGCCACCCTGGCTTTGGCCAATTACAGCTCTCTCTACTGACGGCGCTGTGATTGGCCAAGCATGCGGGTCATAGTGCATGCTTGGCCAATCATCAGCCAGCAATGCACTGCGATGCCGCAGTGAATTATGGGCCGTGACGCGCCACACGAATTTGGCGCGAACGGCCCATATCGTTCGCAATTCGACGGACGGTCGAACAGCCGATGTTCGAGTCGAACATGGGTTCGACTCGAACACGAAGCTCATCCCTAATCACAACGTAGTCTTCACCTCTATTGCATCACTCATAGCCAAAGCACATGATACAACATGGTATTTACCAAATATATTATTGAAACACCCTTCTTACCGTACAAACATAGAACAGGCTCTAAAAGATTATTTAAAACATAATACATGCCCAGAAGTTTCCCCATTAACCTTCTGGGAAGCGCACAAACCTGTCTTGAGAGGGATATTCCAACAAATAGGAACGCAGAAATCTGGCGCGGAAATTGGAAAATTAATTTAACTCATCTTTTACAGCTTTTCAAATGAATCCCACTCTATCGGGAAAAAATAAACTAGAAAAAGCAAGATTAGAATATGATTTATTCCTCACAGATTCTGCCGAAAAAACATTGCAGCAATACCAGACATGGATTTTACATAAAATCTAATATACCTGGTACTTACCCAGCGCGGGCACTTAATTCTATAAATAAATCCTCTAAACCAATTTAACCTAAATTGGCTAAAAATACATATACGAGCAATTCTTTAAAAATAGTTAAAAAATTCAGCTCTCATTTGAATAACCTACTGTATATTCAGAAGCCAACACTTTTGATTCTAATAAAGTGGATTCCTTCTTCTCGAAGATAACTCTACCCTAAATATCCCCTTCTCATAAAACCAATTTAGAAAAGCCTATAGCGGTGGAAGAAGTAATAGCAGCTATTAAAGAGCTAAAATTAAATAAAAGATCGGGTCCAGACGGCTTCTCTGCCCTATAATGCCGCACTTTTACTGATATCATTTCCCCTTTATTGACTAAAGCATTTAATAATATCCTGGATAACAAATCTTTTAGACATGAATCACTAATGGTTATCATTTGTATGATTCCAAAACCACACTCAGATAAAACATCATGCACAAATTTCCGCCCCAACTCTCTGGTAAATATAGATATTAAAATTTTACCGAAAATTCTAGCAACTCGTCTAAAAGATACCATAGGAGCATTCATTCATCGAGATCAGGTTGGCTTTATGCCTACACGTCAAGCAAGCGATAACATACGTAGAGTGGTACTGTTGGCGCAGATTGCTAAGTCACGTCATATTCCAGCTTGCTTCCTTCATTAGACCTTAAGAAAGCATTCAATTCCATTTCTTGGCCTTATTTGCATTACTGTATACTTTACAAAAATGGGGTTTTGGCCCCAACTTTATAAATTGGATTATGGCACTTTATAATAACCCAAAAGCATATGTCAAGTATGCAGGTTATAAATCTAACTCCTTTAATATAAATAGAGGTACACGTCAGGGATGTCCACTCTCTCCCCTATTATTTGCCCTCTTAATTGAACCACTTGCTCAACTGATTAGATCGGATCCCACTATAACTGGAATTGAAATTGGCGGATATCAACATAAATTATGTCTATTTGCGGACGATATCCTTCTTTTTCTTTCTTCCCCACAAATATCTGGCCCCAACCTTATCCCATTACTTAATCAATTTGCATTTTTTTCAGGTGTTCATATTAACCCCAAAAAGTGTCATGTCTTAAACATATCCCTTTCAACTGTGGAATTCATTTCAGCAAAGGTAGGTCTACCTTTTGCTTGGACGGACAGATCGATCCCTTATTTAGAGATTAATTTGTTGGCTTCCTTATCAAACTTGTTCTCAGATAACTACCCATCCATTCTGAAAAATATTTCTAATATACTAAAGTCCTGGTCCCACCTCTCATTGTCATGGTTTGGAAAGATCAATGCCATAAAAATGACGATCTTATCAAAGATATTGTATTTATTCCGTGTTTTACCAATCCCTGTTCCTGCCTATTTCCTAAGACTTACAGAAGAGAGTAATATCATTCATATGGGGTTCCTCTAAGCCGCGAATACAACAACGTACTTTATTTCTTCCCAAACTTAATGGAGGATTAGGATGTCCTAATTTTGCATGTTATTATAGGGCAGCACACTTAGCTAGTCTTGCTAAATACCATGCACAGAAAGAAATCCCATTGTGGGTATCTATTGAGGCGGCTGAGTGTTACCCTATTTCAATATCAAACCTTCTTTGGATCTCTCCTAAAGATCATAGAAATTTACGAAATCCTATCACTAAACACTATATATCTCTCTGGGATAGGTTTAAGATAGGAAATCGTTTGCAATCTACACACAATCCTCTATTGTCATTCTATAGAAACCCAGCATTTTATCATGCATGGGTCTCTCCTAAATCTTTTAAAGAATGAGTATCATTAAATATTCTGACCATGCATAAGTTTGTGGACCCCTCATCCTTCATCCCCTTTTCCACACTCTGTGAAATTTATGGCTTACCCCATTCAGAGATATTTAGATATCTCCAAATTAAAAACTTTTTCTCACCCTTTTTAATCACGAACACTCCCCTAAACAAATTAACTAATTTTGAAGCTATTTGTAAAGATGAATAACATGCCAGAGGAATAATATCCCTTCTGTACTCTCAAATATTAACTCAACCCAACTCAGAAAATCCATCTTATGTCCAGAAATGGGAAGAGGATCTAGAGAAAACACTTGAGAATGCAGACTGGAAGCTAATATAGTCAGTAACCAAATCAGCCTCTCCTAATGTGATTGCCGTGGAGGCCAACTACAAGGTATTAACAAGATGGTACCTTGTACCGGTCAGGGTGGCTAAATATACACAGAACTATTCGGTTCATTGTTATCGCGGTTGTACAGATTTGGGTACATATTTTCATATTTGGTGGACTTGCACAAGCCTTCTGGAAGGAAATATTTCACATTGCACCTAAATTACTCAAAATAAAATTACCTTTAGACCCTACATTGGCTCTACTTAACTTAAAACCAGAATTTTTATCACATACATGATTTAAATTACTGATACAGCTTTTCACAGCAGCGAAACAAACGCTAGATAAAGCTTGGAAATCCCCGAATTTGGCAGTCAATGAAACAATGCAGAGAATGAATAATACTATGATACAAGCGAAAATGCTACCTCTCGAAACAGACAAGATCCCTAAATATGAAAAAATATGGCAACCATGGATAGATAATTTTATGCCATCAACATTTGATAAAAAAATACTATTACCATGGTAATTTATTTGATAGGATTTGTTTTAAATATTGTTGTTCAATGACGTTATAGTGGCTCCCGACTGAACTCTGCGGATTTCATTACCCTTTTCTTTATCCATTCCTTTCTTTCCTTCTTCCCTTCTTATCTTTACTTTACCCATTTTTTTTTTGTGATTTTTGAAGCTCCCACACACGCTATTTATTCTCATATAGAGTTTTTACAGATGTAATTGGTTCTGTTCAAATTAATAATTATAATAATAATTATAGAAGTTTGAATATTCTACTTAAATACAGATCAACAGTTGCTTGTAGTTCTATTACTTGTATCTAATAATATATAGTATTAATTTAAACTATTCTTTGAATTTATGTAATTGAGCTGCATTATTTGATTAATAATTGATTACATTGTACATCTGTAAAAATTATCTTTGAATATACAATAAAATATTTTGACAAGGAAAATCTAAAAATAAAAGTATTCCAATGCAAACCACATATACCGAAAAGCAACTTAAAGTGTTGGTCCGCCATCCGCTGTAAAAAATTAGAAGCCAGCAGCTACACATACTGCAGCTGCTGACTTTTATGAATAGGAGACTTACCTGTCCGGGAGTCCAGTGATGTTGGCACCGCATCAGCTGTCGGCTGCTGCCTCCGCCATTGCGGGTAAGCGAACAGGGCAGTGTAGCCTTACAGCTTAACCACTTGCCGACCAGCCGCCGCAGTTTTACTGCGGCAGAATGGCACGGCTGGGCGAAACAACGTTCTGTTACGTTGCTTCGTCCTGTAGCCACTAGGGGCGCGCGCCTAACTCGCAATGCCTAAATGCATTAAGTTGCTGCCATGTGATTGTCTGATTAGCAGTTTGTGTTACCAAGCAATTGAACAGGTGTACCTAATAAAGTGGCTGGTGAGTGTACATCCAATCAGTTTATTTTTTTTCCGTGGACTACAACTGTAGATGGGGGCTTGTTATACGGCACCTCAAGGGGGAGTGAGTACACATGGAGACTGATGAGAATGCAGCACAAAGTTCCAACAAGTGGGCAAATGAGCTTAAACAATGCAGCCAAACCAGTTAAAGCAGTGTTTTACAACAGGACATATACAACGGTCTCTCTCTCTCTCTCTACTGTAGAAGACACAATAGGTGGTTCATTGTACCCGGCAGCATCTGATAAAGGAGGAGGCTGTAGAGCAGTGTGGCAGTAATAGCACCTATGAAAACAAGAAGGGGGCAGTAAAGCACAAAATCCATAGTGTAGCATGCATAAAAAGGTGATTTATTCAAGGTAAAAAAATGCACTCAAAATAGATAAACTTGTGCTAGGTGAAAGCCTCTGGACTGGGACCACCCAGGAACCCTTGCCTTGTCCAGAGGCACGGGGAGGTTGCTTTAAAACATGTTCCTATCCATACTCTTGTGCTTATAAGCGAAGTCTTCCTGTTCAGGTTAGAGCAGCATCCAGTCATTACAGTGCTCCTCATCCCCCTGCCGGTGGCCAAGGCAGGGGTTCCTGGGTGGTCCCAGGCTAGAGGCTACATGCTAAGTTTGTGCTTCTCTCCCTCCCTTGTTTTCATACAGGCATGTAGTGCCTACCCACACTGATATAAAGCTGCACCTCCGTAGTTAGAGCAGAATTTTGTTAGTACACTGTAGCATTTTGGGCTACTAATCTATTTGTACTATTTGTTGTCAATACTGAATCTACAGTATTTATATTTGTTTTACTACCCAATGTACAATGTATTCTGTCTCAAACGACATTGGTTAGATAGTAATTGCTACTGTTCCATCTATTTTTATTGCTAACATCATCATTACAGACCATCGGGAGCAGGGGAGAGCTTTATCGAGGGGGGTGCGCTGTAATTCGGTAGGGTTCTTTGCGCCCTTCATTCTTTTTGTTGCAGTAATAGCACCCGAAGCAGCAGAAGTTACCAACTCTGTCCCTCATCCACAGGAACCTCTCCCTATGCTAGGCACGCTGTCCCCCACAAGCAGGATCCTGTCCCTAACCTAACCACTCGCACAATGCGTGCCAAATGCAGTGAGCGAATGCTGCTTATAAGCACTGCCTCACTAAAGATGGCCGCCAGGGTCATCCAGAGTTGCAACATCCAATCAGACAGCTGCTAACTTGATAACACTTATGAAGACTTCAGAGGAACAAAGTTTCTCTTATCCTCCATTTTCCTCCTGTAGCAGAACTTCGAAACAGCACCACCTACAGTTCAGAAGCTGCACTGCACAATGAAAGTACGCACAAAAACTCTCATTTACATATCTTCCTCAATAGCCACAATGACTATAAATCCATTTTGTGTGCACCAAATGCCTTTACAGACCCAGATATTGCCTTGTAAAAGTCCCACTGACATAATCACTGTGCTGTACATAGCCTGAGCAGATCGCAGAAATGTGGGAGGGACCCAATAGACCCCACCCACTATAAGCTGCCTGATGAAAACTATAGGAGAGGCAGACACAAGACCAGTCACCATGAGCTAGCAGAGAGAGCAGCAGTGACCAGTCTTTATTATTAGAAGCTCATTCATGGAGGAAAAGTTTCACATTGGATTGCTGCACAGATCTGGAAGAAATACACAAAGTTCACAAACATTCAAGTGAGAATACACATGCAGGGGCTATATAGGACCTTTCTGTTCCAATGGTTGACCAAATCTGCAGAGAACCAATCAATCACAGGCTCTCCCACAATGGCTCCCAGAGTTCACAACAGAGGACACACGGGTGCTATGCCTGACTTCTCCCTGGCAGACAGAACAAAACAGAAGAACAGTAATTCTCCTAAACATAATTTCAATTAAGGAACTAGGAACAGGGACGAACATCTAGTAGTAGAAAGTGAGAACTACACCACACCAGAAATCTCGCTAGAAGGAAACAACGTGAGACCAGGGCCATCTTAATAGCATCATGGGCCCCTGGAGAAAGTAATGCTATGGGGCCCCTACAAGCCTGCCCAATTTACACACCTATTCCTAAGAATTAAAGTACAATATTTTCTACTTTCTGCTATGAAACATATCAAATTACAAAAATGTAAAACATGTCTTCATAAATGTAGGCCAAAATGTATTCTGCTACATGTCTTTGGTATAAAAAATCCCTGAGAGAGCTGTACTCTCACACTTGTACGCTCGCAGGCCCCCTCACACCTGTACGCTCGCAGCCCCTCCCTCACACCTGTACGCTCGCAGGCTCCCCTCACACCTGTATGCTCGCAGCCCCCCCACACCTGAACACTCGCAGGCCCCCCACACCTGTACGCTCTCAGCCCCCCTCACACCTGTACGCTCTCAGCCCCCCTCACACCTGTACGCTGTCAGCCCCACACACACCTGTACGCTTGGAGCCCCCCTCACACCTGTACGCTTGGAGCCCCCCTTCACAACTGCACGCTCACATCCCACCTTCACACCTGTATGCTCGCAGCCCCCCTCACACCTGTATGCTCTCAGCCCCCTTACACCTGTATGCTCGCAGCCTCCTCATACCTGTACGCTCACAGCCCCCTCACACCTGTATGCTCTTAGCCCCCTCACACCTGTACGCTCACTGCCCCCTCACACCTGTATGCTCTCAGCCCCCCACACAACTGTATGCTCTCAGCCCCCCTCACACCTGTACGCTCGCAGCCCCCCTCAAACCTGTACACTCTCAGACCCCTCTTACACCTGTACGCTTGCAGCCTTCCTCACACCTGTATGCTCACAGCCCCCCCTCACATGTGTATATATGACACACACACACATGTACACAGACACACATACACATGTACACAGACACACACATACATGTACACAGACACAGTAACACACATGTACACAGACACACACACGTACACACACACATGTACACAGGCACACACACACATGTACACAGGCACACACACACACACATGTACACACACACACATACATGTACACAGACACAGTCACACACATGTACACAGACACACACATGTACACAGACGCACACACACATATGTACACAGGCACACACACCCATGTACACAGACACACACACATGTACACAGACACACATATGTACACAGGCACACACATGTACACATGTACACAGACACACATGTACACAGACACACCCCCCCTTACTTGTAGAACAGCCTACTTGTTAGGTGGTGTTACTTGTCCCACTCCCATCTCTTGTCCAGGACACACGAGGGGTGCACATGCAGGAATTTACCAGAGGGGGCAGCAAAGAGCCCGATGTCAACTCAATGACAATCACACACATTCCAAAAACCAGCGCAGCCACAGAGCTCTCCTGCACCCACCCTTGCCTTCCCCCATCCCCGCCAGACAGCCGGGCCCTTCTAGACGCTCGCTCGGGCCCTTACTAATGTATGGGCTGTACCCCCCTGATGGTGGCCCTGCCCACCGGACTGCCTGTGCCCGCTAAGCCCGACTCACTTGCTCCACTGCTACTTCTATTTGTCTGGCTCTGATGGGGTCCCAGGTGAACCTGGGGCCCCTGATCAGTGCCCAGGGGTGCCCACTCAGTAAGACGGCCCTGCGTGCGTACCTACCCAGACTTCTGATTACAATCACTGTGGATCCTACCCATGGCTTCCTCTTCAACTATTATATTAATAAATGACAGGTGTTCTTTAAAATCCTGATTTGTCTCCTACCGTTTCGAGCATTCTCATGTCTTCTATCGTTATACAAACAGATGTTCTGCACAGAGACATTTTTCCGGTCCGCAGGGTTCCTTACTATACACATGAACTCCATATCCCGGGAGTCTTTCTGCAATGTTATCTGGATTGTGTCTCCAGAACTATTATACTGTTGGTAGGTAGAGTTTCTATACATTTTGTAATTCCAGGTATATGACAACGATGATTTGTTTTTTGGGGCAGAACAATACAGGGTTGCGTTGCACCATTCATCGGTCTTCTTTTCTGCAATTTTTATAGATGGGGTAGGAACGGGTTCTGTAGAGAAGAAAAAACATACATTAGAAGGCTTTAACTTACATTTTAATGATAAAGTAGAGAAATGAGCATGTTTTGGAATAGAAAAATATAAGCAATTAGTACATTTGCCTGCCTTCTAAGAACTTAAAGGAGTCCTTTATCATTTGAAGGGGAACTAATCAGTCAGATTGTGGGATGCGGCAAATTTTGCAGATAACTGGGTATCTGCGAATCTGCCTGCTATAAGGGTAATTGAGAGTTAAGTAAATCAGTGCCCCACTACAGGACTCAGCAGTGGTGTACAGTAGGTGTAGCGGTGCCCCCGTGGGGTCGCTGCCTGTTTCAACATCCACACATCACCCTGCTTGGTCAGACATCCATTTTAGGCACACTTCTCCAGTCAATGAACAGTCTCTTGCTTGTTTTTGTTGTTTTTACTAGGGGATTAAACTTGGATGGGGATAAGGGACCTGGGATGCCCAAAGGATGAAAACTTCTAGTTGAAATAAAGGTGATTGAATCCAAACTGACAGTCTCTTCTACTGCATATCTCCGCCAGCACTCTACTTGAGATCACTTGCTTTCTTTCACTGTCCAATTCTAGATTCCTGTCACCGTTAGTACATGGCTAGGTCTCACTCTGAATAAGTCCTAACATTTTCCTAGTAGCCATTTGCTGACGTGGGTCTGCAGTCCCCTCTGTGGTAGCAACCATTTTAGATGAAAAAGATAATTGTGCTAACTGATACTAGGTGGACTACTGCTCCCTGCACGTCCAATGCAAATCCTGCCAACCCTCCTGACTGCAGCGACTTGACTTCAACAACACCACAGTCTCTCCCTCTGGCTCCACATGCAATGCTGGCATGTCTCTCCCAGAGCTTCTCACTGTGTTTCTCACTCACCGACCCCGGCATGGATTCCTCCTGAATGACTTTCCCAGCAGTGTTCCCAATTGTCTTCTTCCTGCTCCTGTTCCAGGACACCTCTCAATGACCATTTAAAGTGAGGCTCCCTCCCAGCTCCCGGGCTCCAGGCCCATGGTCACCCCCCCCAGAAAGGGGGTCCCTAAAGGGACACCACAGCCTAACATGCTATCATTTAGTTCTTCCACCCAACAACTCCTTCAACAACAGGCTGACCATTGGTATATATTGGAGCCCTGCCACCTGCCAATCCTAGTTGGGGATTGGTCAGGGCTCCCAAATACACCCCATGTCACTCCAGCACTCTGCCCTGCCTCTTTTCCAGAACCTTCTCACTGGAAACAGAGGAGGTGCCAGAGAGCTGAGGAACATGTCAGTCACCTGCTGCTGCACTAAACCACTCCCCTGTCCCCGGATCAAAAACAAACTAGCTGTGAGCTAGACCTGCCTAAATTTACCTGCACTGGCAGTAAAAAACACAAACACTACTCTAGCAGCTACCTACCTAAGGTAGAGGGTGCTACACTGGGGTCAGAAGCAGGAGCAAATGTGCATGGTGGAGGGACGCAGGCATCAGATGCTTTTGGTGAGAGAAGGCATTAGTTAAGAAAAATAGTATACTGAAAAGATGAGTCGATTATATGTCTTCTAATGAAGGTGATTGTTGGTTTTAAATCCTTAGCAATCCAACAGTGTTTCTATTAATTAAAATGCAGTTACGGCGCGGTCTGCCCGCTCCCCTGTGGGGATCTCCTTGGGTGGCTGTGTTCCCCCTCTCCCTCTCCTCCCTCCCGTCTTGGGCACTGACGCCCCAGGTATGTCCGCAGTTTCGTTTATTGGTGTGGAGCTTAGGGTCGCATGAATGTCCAGCCACAGTTGTAATATGTTACTGTTTATACTATGCAGTGTTTGGTCAAATTACTATTTCTAACACGTGTTTTCATGTCCACCACACAGAATTTTTTATATATATCCACCCTATGAGCTCCTGTTCCCTGAAGAAGCCAATGTTTTGGCGAAACATGTAGGAAAACGAGCCCCCCCTCCTTCAACGGCCAATTACCATCTGGCCCACTCGACCATTCTTAGGGTCACTTACAGTACATGTATCTACAAAATTTGCATAATTATTGTATGAATTTTTCATAATGTACATTGTATTTATGACTGACTATTAATAAAATTTGTAATTTTAGTTTTCTCTGTTTTATCTTTCCTTCTTTAACCACTTGCCGACCGCCGCACGACGATGTACGTCGACAAAGCGGCACGGGCAGGCAAAAGGGCTTACCTGTACGTCCCTGCCTGCCCGCGGGTGGGGGGTCCGATCGGACCCCCCCCCGGTGCCTGCGGCGGTCGGCAAATGTCCCCCGGCGATCGGTGGTGAGGGGGAGGCCATCCATTCGTGGCCCCCCCCTCGCGATCGCTCCCAGCCAATGGGATCATTTCCCTGCCTCTGTATTGTACACAGAGGCAGAGGAAATGATGTCATCCCTCCTCGGCTCGGTATTTTCCGTTCCGGGCCGAGGAGAGAAGACTGTAATGTGAGTGCACCAAACACTACACACACAGTAGAACATGCCAGGCACACATTTCACCCCGATCCCCCCCCCGATCGCCCCCCGATCCCCCCCCGATCACCCCCCCCCCCTGTCACAAACTGACACCAAGCAGGTTTTTTTTTTTTTTTTTTTTCTGATTACTGTATTGGTGTCAGTTTGTGTCAGTTAGTGTGTTAGGGCAGTGAGTCTTAGGCCCCCTTTAGGTCTAGGGTACCCCCCTAACCCCCCTAATAAAGTTTTAACCCCTTGATCACCCCCTGTCACCAGTGTTGCTAAGCGATCATTTTTCTGATCGCTGTATTAGTGTCGCTGGTGACGGTAGTTAGGGACGTAAATATTTAGGTTCGCCGTCAGTGTTTTATAGCGACAGGGACCCCCATATAATACCTAATAAATGTTTTAACCCCTTGATTGCCCCCTAGTTAACCCTTTCACCACTGATCACCGTATAACCGTTACGGGTGACGCTGGTTAGTTTGTTTATTTTTTATAGTGTCAGGGCACCCGCCGTTTATTACCGAATAAAGGTTTAGCCCCCTGTACGTCTAGGGTACCCCCCTTACCCCCCTAATAAAGTTTTAACCCCTTGATCACCCCCTGTCGCCAGTGTCGCTAAGCGATCATTTTTCTGATCGCTGTATTAGTGTCGCTGGTGACGGTAGTTAGGGACGTAAATATTTAGGTTCGCCGTCAGTGTTTTATAGCGACAGGGACCCCCATATACTACCTAATAAATGTTTTAACCCCTTGATGGCCCCCTAGTTAACCCTTTCACCACTGATCACCGTATAACCGTTACGGGTGACGCTGGTTAGTTCGTTTATTTTTTATAGTGTCAGGGCACCCGCCGTTTATTACCGAATAAAGGTTTAGCCCCCCGATCGCCCGGCGGTGATATGCGTCGCCCCAGGCAGCGTCAGATTAGCGCCAGTACCGCTAACACCCACGCACGCAGCATACGCCTCCCTTAGTGGTATAGTATCTGAACGGATCAATATCTGATCCAATCAGATCTATACTAGTGTCCCCAGCAGTTTAGGGTTCCCAAAAACGCAGTGTTAGCGGGATCAGCCCAGATACCCGCTAGCACCTGCATTTTGCCCCTCCGCCCGGCCCAGCCCAGCCCACCCAAG
Organism: Lithobates clamitans; assembly: GCA_037952925.1. NCBI lineage: Eukaryota > Metazoa > Chordata > Amphibia > Anura > Ranidae > Lithobates > Lithobates clamitans. The sequence continues at coordinate 1,465,068 of JBBGZY010000480.1, read as the reverse complement.
TGCAGTATCGATCGATCACTGACACTTACAAAACACTAAACGCATAACTGCAGCGTTCGCAGAGTCAGGCCTGATCCCTGCGATCGCTAACAGTTTTTTTGGTAGCGTTTTGGTGAACTGGCAAGCGCCAGCGGCCTAGTACACCCCGGTCGTAGTCAAACCAGCACTGCAGTAACACTTGGTGACGTGGCGAGTCCCATAAGTGCAGTTCAAGCTGGTGAGGTGGCAAGCACAAGTAATGTCCCGCTGCCACCAAAAAGACAAACACAGGCCCGTCGTGCCCATAGTGCCCTTCCTGCTGCATTCGCCAATCCTAATTGGGAACCCACCGCTTCTGCAGCGCCCGTACTTCCCCCATTCACATCCCCAACCAAATTCAGTCAGCTGCATGAGAGGCATTTTTATGTCCTCCCGAGTACCCCTACCCAACGAACCCCCCCAAAAAAGATGTTGTGTCTGCAGCAAGCGCGGATATAGGCGTGACGCCCGCTATTATTGTCCCTCCTGTCCGGACAATCCTGGTCTTTGCATTGGTGAATGTTTTGAACGCTACCATTCACTAGTTGACTATTAGCGTAGGGTACAGCATTGCACAGACTAGGCACACTTTCACAGGGTCTCCCAAGATGCCATCGCATTTTGAGAGACCCGAACCTGGAACCGGTTACAGTTATAAAAGTTAGTTACAAAAAAAAGTGAAAAAAAAAAAAAAAAACACAAACAAAAATATAAAAAAAAAAAAAAAATAGTTGGCGTTTTATTGTTCTCTCTCTCTCTATTCTCTCTCTATTGTTCTGCTCTTTTTTACTGTATTCTATTCTGAAATGTTTTATTGTTATTATGTTTTATCATGTTTGCTTTTCAGGTATACAATTTTTTATACCTTACCGTTTACTGTGCTTTATTGTTAACCATTTTTTTGTCTTCAGGTACGCCATTCACGACTTTGAGTGGTTATACCAGAATGATGCCTGCAGGTTTAGGTATCATCTTGGTATCATTCTTTTCAGCCAGCGGTCAGCTTTCATGTAAAAGCAATCCTAGCGGCTAATTAGCCTCTAGACTGCTTTTACAAGCAGTGGGAGGGAATGCCCCCCCCTCCCCCAACGTCTTCCGTGTTTTTCTCTGGCTCTCCTGTCTCAACAGGGAACCTGAGAAAGCAGCCGGTGATTCAGCCAGCTGACCATAGGGCTGATCAGAGACCAGGGTGGCTCCAAACATCTCTATGGCCTAAGAAATCGGAAGCTACGAGCATTTTATGACTTAGATTTCGCCGGATGTAAACAGCGCCATTGGGAAATTGGGAAAGCATTTTATCACACCGATCTTGGCGTGGTCAGATGCTTTGAGGGCAGAGGAGAAATCTAGGGTCTAATAGACCCCAATTTTTGCAAAAAAGAGTACCTGTCACTACCTATTGCTATGATAGGGGATATTTACATTCCCCGAGATAACAATAAAAATGATTTAAAAAAAAAAATGAAAGGAACAGTTTAAAAATAAGATAAAAAAATAATAATAATAATGAAAAAAAAAAAAAAAAAAAAAAAAAGCACCCCTGTCCCCCCTGCTCTCGCGCTAAGGCGAACGCAAGCGTCGGTCTGGCGTCAAATGTAAACAGCAATTGCACCATGCATGTGAGGTATCACCGCGAAGGCCAGATCGAGGGCAGTAATTTTAGCAGTAGACCTCCTCTGTAAATCTAAAGTGGTAACCTGTAAAGGCTTTTAAAGGCTTTTAAAAATGTATTTAGTTTGTCGCCACTGCACGTTTGTGCGCAATTTTAAAGCATGTCATGTTTGGTATCCATGTACTCGGCCTAAGATCATCTTTTTTATTTCACCAAACATTTGGGCAATATAGTGTGTTTTAGTGCATTAAAATGTAAAAAAGTGTGTTTTTCCCCAAAAAATGCGTTTGAAAAATCGCTGCGCAAATACTGTGTGAAAAAAAAAAATGAAACACCCACCATTTTAATCTGTAGGGCATTTGCTTTAAAAAAAAAAATAATGTTTGGGGGTTCAAAGTAATTTTCTTGCAAAAAAAAATTATTTTTTTATGTAAACAATAAGTGTCAGAAAGGGCTTTGTCTTCAAGTGGTTAGAAGAGTGGGTGATGTGTGACATAAGCCTCTAGATGTTGTGCATAAAATGCCAGGACAGTTCAAAACCCCCCCAAATGACCCCATTTTGGAAAGTAGACACCCCAAGCTATTTGCTGAGAGGCATGTTGAGTCCATGGAATAATTTATATTGTGACACAAGTTGCGGGAAAGAGACAATTTTTTATTTTTTTTATTTTTTTTTGCGCAAAGTTGTCACTAAATGATATTTTGCTCAAACATGCCATGGGAATATGTGAAATTACACCCCAAAATACATTCTGTTGCTTCTCCTGAGTATGGGGATACCACATGTGTGGGACTTTTTGGGAGCCTAGCCGCGTACGGGACCCCAAAAACCAAGCACCGCCTTCAGGCTTTCTAAGGCCGTAAATTTTTGATTTCACTCTTCACTGCCTATCACAGTTTCGGAGGCCATGGAATGCCCAGGTGGCAAAAAACCCCCCCAAATGACCCCATTTTGGAAAGTAGACACCCCAAGCTATTTGATGAGAGGTATAGTGAGTATTTTGCAGACCTCAGTTTTTGTCACAAAGTTTTGAAAATTGAAAAAAGAAAAAAAAAATTTTTTTTTCTCGTCTTTCTTTATTTTCAAAAACAAATGAGAGCTGCAAAATACTCACCATGCCTCTCAGCAAATAGCTTGGGGTGTCTACTTTCCAAAATGGGGTCATTTGGGGGGGGTTTGTGCCACCTGGGCATTCCATGGCCTCCGAAACTGTGATAGGCAGTGAGGAGTAAAATCAAAAATGTACGCCCTTAGAAATCCTGAAGGCGGTGCTTGGTTTTCGGGGTCCCGTACGCGGCTAGGCTCCTAAAAAGTCCCACACATGTGGTATCCCCGTACTCAGGAGAAGCAGCTAAATGTATTTTGGGGTGCAATTCCACATATGCCCATGGCCTGTGTGAGCAATATATCATTTAGTGACAACTTTGTGCAAAGAAAAAAAAAAAAAAAAAAAATTGTCACTTTCCCGCAACTTGTGTCAAAATATAAAACATTCCATGGACTCAACATGCCTCAAAGCAAATAGCTTGGGGTGTCTACTTTCCAAAATGGGGTCATTTGGGGGGGGTTTATGTCATCTGGGCATTTTATGGCCTTCAAAACCGTGATAGGTAGTGAGGAGTAAAATCAAAAATGTACGCCCTTAGAAATCCTGAAGGCGGTGCTTGGTTTTCGGGGCCCCGTACGCGGCTAGGCTCCCAAAAAGTCCCACACATGTGGTATCCCCGTACTCAGGAGAAGCAGCTAAATGTATTTTGGGGTGCAATTCCACATACGCCCATGGCCTGTGTGAGCAATATATCATTTAGTGACAACTTTTTGTAATTTTTTTTTTTTTTTTTTGTCATTATTCAATCACTTGGGACAAAAAAAATGAATATTCAATGGGCTCAACATGCCTCTCAGCAAATTCCTTGGGGTGTCTACTTTCCAAAATGGGGTCATTTGTGGGGGTTTTGTACTGCCCTGCCATTTTAGCACCTCAAGAATCAACATAGGCAGTCATAAATTAAAGGCTGTGTAAATTCCAGAAAATGTACCCTAGTTTGTAGACGCTATAACTTTTGCGCAAACCAATAAATATACACTTATTGACATTTTTTTTACCAAAGACATGTGGCCGAATACATTTTGGCCTAAATGTATGACTAAAATTGAGTTTATTGGATTTTTTTTAGAACAAAAAGTAGAAAATATCATTTTTTTTCAAAATTTTCGGTCTTTTTCCGTGTATAGCGCAAAAAATAAAAACGGCAGAGGTGATCAAATACCATCAAAAGAAAGCTCTATTTGTGGGAAGAAAAGGACGCAAATTTCGTTTGGGTACAGCATTGCATGACCGCGCAATTAGCAGTTAAAGCGACGCAGTGCCGAATTGTAAAAAGTGCTCTGGTCAGGAAGGGGGTAAATCCTTCCCGGGCTGAAGTGGTTAATCTTTCTGACCCTAGCACCGCTATAATCCCTTGTCCACATACCCATTTAACAATTAAAATGCAGTGTTCTTTGAAGCCAGCTAATAAAGATATAGTCTCCGATATTAAGCATTGTATCCCCTTAATTATGTTGAAAGCAGACCCTTGTTTATAATGAGACATTACAGATGTGAATTATCCCTTATAAGTTATTGTCATAAAAAGTGTTTGGGGACCTGGGTCCTGCCCCAGTGGACATGTATCAATGCAAAAAGAAGTTTTAAAAATGTACGTTTTTTCGGGAGCAGTGATTTTAATAATGCTTAAAGTGAAACAATAAAAGTGTAATATTCCTTTAAATTTCGTACCTGGGGGGGTGTCTATAGTATGCCTGTAAAGGGGCACATGTTTCCCGTGTTTAGAACAGTCTGACAGCAAAATGAGATTTCTAAAGGGAAAAAGTCATGTAAAACTATTATCGCTAGCGCCAGCTATAATGAATTGTCGGTCCGGCAATATACATAAAAGTTCATTGATAAAAACGGTATGGAATTTCCCCACAGGGGAACCCCGAACCAAAATTTAAAAAAATGCATGGGGGTCCCCCTAAATTCCATACCAGGCCCTTCAGGTCTGGTATAGATATTAAGGGAAACCCCGCCCCCCAATTTTTTTTAAAAAATGGCGTGGGGTCCCCCTCAAAATCCATACCAGACCCTTCAGGTCTGGTATGGATTTTAAGGGGAACCCCGTGCCAAAATGTAAAAAAAAAATGGCGTGGGGTCCCCCAAAAATCCATACCAGACCCTTATTCGAGCACGCAACCTGTCAGGCTGCAGGAAAAGAGGGAAGGAGAGAGAGCGCCCCCCCTCCTGAACCATACCAGGCCACATGCCCTCAACATTGGGAGGGTGCTTTGGGGTAGCCCACCAAAACACCTTGTCCCCATGTTGATGGGGAAAAGGGCCTCATCCCCACAACCCTTGCCCAGTGGTTGTGGGGGTCTGCGGGTGGGGGGCTTATTGGAATTTGGAATTTAGAAGTTTTTTTTTGGCACGGGGTTCCCCTTAATATCCATACCAGACCTGAAGGGCCTGGTATAGAATTTAGGGGGACCCCCACACATTTTTTTTTTTTTAATTTTGGTTTGGGGGTTCCCCTGTGGGGAAATTCCATGTCGTTTTTATCAATGAACTTTTATGTGTATTGCCGGATAGACAATTCATTATAGCCGGTGCTAGCGATAGTAGTTTTACATGACTTTTTTTCCTTTAGAAATGTAATTTTGCTGTCAGACTTTGTTCTAAACACGGGAAACATGCGCCCCTTTACAGGCATACTATAGACACCCCCCAGGTACGAAATTTAAAGGAATATTACACTTTTATTGTTTCACTTTAAGCATTATTAAAATCACTGCTCCCGAAAAAACGGCCATTTTTTAAAAATTTCTTTGCATTGATACATGTCCCCTGGGGCAGGACCCGGGTCCCCAAACACTTTTTATATGTGTCCTGGCCCTAAACCCTCTCTCCTACAGATCTGTTCAAGAGAAATAAAGTTTCTTTGCCTTCAAGAAGTGTCTGGCGACCAATAGGGATGAGCTTCGAGTTCGAGTCGAACATGAGTTTGACTGGAACATCGGCTGTTAGCAGAACAGCGAACAATTTGGGGTGTTCACGGCAAATTCGAAAGCCGCAGAACACCCTTTAAAAAGCCATGGGAGAAATCAAAAGTGCTCATTTTAAAGACTTACATGCATGGTATTGTCATAAAAAGTGTTTGGGGACCTGGGTCCTGCCCCAGGGGACATGTATCAATGCAAAAAAAGTTTTAAAAACTGCAGTTTTTTCAAGAGCAGTGATTTTAATAATGCTTAAAGTGAAACAATAAAAGTGTAATATTCCTTTACATTTCGTACCTGGGGGGTGTCTATAGTATGCCTGTAAAGGGGCGCATGTTTTCCATGTTTAGAACAGTCTGACAGCAAAATTACATTTCAAAGGAAAAAAAGTAATTTAAAACTACTCGCGGCTATTAATGAATTGTCGGTCCGACAATACACATAAAAGTTCATTGATAAAAACGGCATGGGATTTCCCTACAGGGGAAACCCGAACCAAAATTTAAAAAAAAATGCGTGGGGGTCCCCTAAATTCCACACCAGGCCCTTCAGGTCTGGTATGGATATTAAGGGGAACCCCGTGCCAAATTTTTTTTTAAAAATGGCATGGGGGTCCCCCTAAATTCCATATCAGGCCCTTCAGGTATGGTATGGATATTAAGGGGAACCCCGCGCCAAAATGTAAAAAAAAATGGCGTGGGGTCCCCCAAAAATCCATACCAGACCCTTATTCGAGCACGCAACCTGTCAGGCTGCAGGAAAAGAGGGAAGGTGAGAGAGCGCCCCCCCTCCTGAACCGTACCAGGCCACATGCCCTCAACATTGGGAGGATGCTTTGAGGTAGCCCCCAAAACACCTTGTCCCCATGTTGATGGGGAGAAGGGTCTCATCCCCACAACCCTTGCTCGGTGGTTGTGGGGGTCTGTGGGCGGGGGCTTACCAGAATCTGGAAGCACCCTTTAACAAGGGGACCCCCAGATCCCAGCCCCTCCCCTGTGTGAATTGGTAATGGGGTACAAATGTACCCCTACCATTTCACAAAAAAAGTGTCAAAAAGGTTAAAAAACACAAGAGACAGTTTTTGACAAGTCCTTTAATAATTTCTTATTCTTTCTTCTTCCATCTTCTTTCTTCTGGTGTTCTTTCGGTGTTCTTCTTCCTCCATCTTCTTCTTCATCTTCTTCTTCTCCATCTTCTTCTTCCTCTGCTCTTCTCGTCCTGCATCTTCCTCCAGACTTCTTCTCCGCTCCGTCCACACGATCTGCCTCAGTGGGCGTCTTCAGCCATGTGACGCTTCGCTTCTTCTGACAAGGGTTGGGTTGTGGGGATGAGGCCCTTCTCCCTATCAACATGGGGCAAGGTGCTTTGGGAGGCTACCTCAAAGCACCCTCCCAATGCTGAGGGCATGTGGCCTGGTACAGTTCAGGAGGGGGGGCGCTCTCTCATCCCCCCCTCTTTTCCTGCGGTCTGCCAGGTTGCGTGCTCAGATAAGGGTCTGGTATGGATTTTTGGGGGACCCCACGCCATTTTTTTTTTTTAATTTTGGCACGGGGTTCCCATTAAAATTCATTTAAAATTCACCCCCATGCATTTTTTTAAAATTTTGGTTCGGGGTTCCCCTGTGGGGATATCCCATGCCGGTTTTTTTTGATGGACCGACAATTCATTATAGCCGCGAGTAGTTTTAAATGACTTTTTTTCCTTTGAAATGTAATTTTGCTGTCAGACTGTTCTAAACACGGGAAACATGTGCCCCTTTACAGGCATACTATAGACACCCCCCCAGGTAAGGAATTTAAAGGAATATTACACTTTTATTGATTCACTTTAAGCATTATTAAAATCACTGCTCACGAAAAAACGTACATTTTTAAAACTTTTTTTGCATTGATACATGTCCCCTGGGGCAGGACCCAGGTCCCCAAACACTTTTTATGACAATAACTTGCAAATAAGCCTTTAAAATGAGCACTTTTGATTATTCATGTTCGTGTCCCATAGACTTTAACGGTGTTCGCGTGTTCGAACAAATTTTTTGCCTGTTCGCATGTTCTGGTACGAACCGAACTGGGGGATGTTCGGCTCATCCCTAGCGACCAATGAACCTACCTTGCACTACACCCACTATGCCTTACAACCCACTCTATATGGAAGGATGTCAGCAGCTTTTGGCTCTGGAGGTTCTCATTAGACTAAAGGAGGCCTGGGATCTTACTACATACAGATTACTGAAAGACATCATTGGTTATGGACTAACTCATGATACATAATTGGAAACTGCTTAAGTAGGTAAGCATTCAAAAATATACAATGGAGAATATAGTAAGATAGTATTCAGGAAAATCCAAACATATCTTCTCCAGGAATTATATCTGTTACCAGCAGACTACACAAGTCACAGGATCATTTAAACACAGTCATATTTTTAAAAGACTTAGCTTTATTCTGGAATAAATAATTCCACAATAAATAATAACTTATGCACATACGTGTGGATGGATTAGACAAATTACATGGATAATATGATTAGTACCATAGATAAGGTGTGTCCAAACTTTTTTCAAAGAGGGCCAGATTTGATGAAGTGAACATGCGTGAGGGCCAACCATTTTGCCTGACATTCTTTGAACCATTAAAATTAAATGCAAATTAACTAATAAACCGCCCAATAAGAATTCTCTTGCCTTTGTGGCTGTGTGTAATGAAGAGTCTAAGGATGAGCTTGGGCATGTTATTTGGATATACCATATTTATCGGGACTTTCTATTACAGAGGATGCCAAGTAAACAGGAGATTCTCCTTTATGTAATCTGTCGGCACTTGTCCTGCCCCCTCCCTGTCCCCTCCGAGGCTGCCAGAACTGAACAATAAATACGGTATATATCTTTTGTGGCCCCCCAATGAGTCTCTGAGTGCCGCGCGGAGCTCGGGGATTCGTTGGGGGGCCACAAAAGATAGATATATATACTGAAATTACCAGTGGGGCTGTATTAAACTGGAACATGGGCCGCACTTGGCGCGCGGGCCGGACTTTGGACATGCCTGCCATAGATAGATGGTCCTTCCTTGTCATATGTACAGTATATAATAATAATAATCAGACATAAAGCAACACATAGAAAAAACATACCCCAAACCAAGCCTTCCATTCCCAAATGTCATATAAACAATAAATTATTGTGTGCCTGAAGAGGGATCTGTGTGATCACAAAATGTTGAATGGTGACATGTTAAAATAAATAGCTCATTTTAATGAAGATTCCACAGATATCTTGGAAATTACGTATTCTGTTTAGTCACATCAAACACTTGATAATGAGCTGCCTGGTGTTTGGTGTTTAGTTGTAGCCTCAAAACTATCCAGTTACACATAGAGTGTCTCTAATACAAGGAGTAAGGGGAAATCCTCCCCTGGGGTTACAGACATCAATAAGAGTTAGAGAGTTTTCAACTACAGTACTCCACACTTTAGTTTGACTAAAGTTCAACTTTAACGCTTCCATTTTTCTTTTTTTGTTTGCTTTCAAATGCTGTTGCACAAAACTAAAAAAAAGGAATGCAGCCTAAAAATAAATGGAAACACACTCAGCCCTTGTCATCTGTTTTCCATTGGCTGCAATTCAAAAATTCAAGAAATTGATGGAACAGGACTGTTGCATTTTTAAAAGAGGAAAGAAATGCAGAAGATGACTGCTATGGTGCTGCAGCTTCCTCCCTGCACATCAGTAACCAAGTAACCACCACATACCAAATGCCACCTAAATATAAAAAAACGATACATTATAGCAGACAGACAATGTAAGATTCAGTGACATCACACCTCCAAACTTTCAGAAATGTAAAAGAGGGATACCTTCTACAAAAACATGTGCAAACAAAGGATACAACAACCCCAAATACAACCAAATAACCCTTTCATAGTAGAGAAAAAAAATAGCACTGAGTGCCAATGTGTCTGAATAATTAGTAGGCATTATGAAAGGTAGGTATTCCTAAAGCATATGGTTTATTGTGACACATTTTCAAATCCTCCGGTATCAGCTTCCATTGCAGCTCCTGGCATTCATTCACATGATATCTTAGGGCCACAAAGAAAGTTGATGCTGGAAAAAGTCCTGACAAACTTTGTGACCACAAGTCTGAATGGATAGCAACTAGTTAAGTAATGCTCAGCATGCATCACCGACTGCAGGTCCTGCTATGATCAGTGTCTGAGTGGTAAATCTCAGCATGAATTAATAAATCAGCATTATTGATTCACTGATTCTGGTAATATGTGACTTTTCACACAGTAAGAAATTATACCCTGGTGACTGTACTACTTCGGAGTTCCTCAACAACTTCATTGTACTTAAGTCCTCAGGAAGGGGAAAATCTATGGGCCCCCAAAACATGTTGACTGTTTTCCTTTCTGTGGTCACTTAATGAACCAATAAATCACTGTTGGACTCTTGGATAATTTTTTGGCACTCTTGCTACACCTTGCTACACCAATACTAAAAGATTCAGATGCAACTTTATTTCAGTAAAGGTCAGAGGGACAATTGGAAGAGTATTCAATGTGTTTTGGGCAGGGCTTTTTTTCAGGGGGAACTTGGTGGAACCCAGTTCCACCACCTCTGGCTCAGACCCTTGGGGGGGGGGGGCTGCTCACCACAATAACTTGTAAACACAGAAGTCTGGTTTCTGTGTTTACAAGTGACAGCTCTGCACTCTGTGTGTACCCCCCTGAACTCTGCACTCTGTATGTAATTCAATCCTGGTATTTAATGCCCCTTTAAAACCCTCCTACTGTTCGTGAAATTTGACTGACCACACCCACTATTTGATGTAATTTGGAGGGTGTGTGTGGGTGGAGGGGTTTTGAGGGGTCGTGGTTGAGTTCCAGCACCTATTGTTTGAGACAAAAAGCCCTGGTTTTGGGGGTCCAAAACTACCCCCTTCATTAGTGCTAAAAAAACAGGAACATCACCATATCAACACAGTATCAGTACAATATCTCCTCCTCAACGTCATAGTAAGCCCTGATCAAAGGGATGGTTTTGGACCCCTAAAATACAATGGATACTTTTCTGATTGTTCCTCTGACCTTTATTGGAATAAAATCATATCTGGGCCTTTTAGCAGTTGTATGGTGCTTCAACTGACATTTACACTACAACAGTGTTTCTCAACCTTTTTTTTCAGCCAGGCACCCTTTAAAATTATGCACAATCTTGAGGCACCCCACTATAAAATGTAAACAACTAAACTAATAATTGTACTAATTGCAGCAGAATCCACATATGTGGGCCACCCAACAGTAGAGGTGATTTATATCTCCACCTTCATAAACTGGCACTGACTAGTATTCTTCTCTCTACCATTCTCTCTTCTCCCTCAGTTTCACTCCCTGTCTGCTAATGTGACCCCTGTACTAACAGAGAGGGGCAAGTGAGAGAAATACAAGGATGCTGTGTGGCCATGGTAGGAGAAGCTCTCCACAGTAAAAGAGCTCCTACCTCGCACAGTACAAAGCTCTCCCACCACTCACCAGAGAGTGCTAGGGTGAAGTCTGCAGGGGGAGCAGTGGGGCTGGTGCCTCTCAGCTCACCTGAGCTACTCGAAGAGGCCAACTTTATTGGTTAACACAGGTGTAAGCAGAGGAACTGAGTGGTGCAGAAAACTTCTTTTATAGCCTTCTGGGTTTACCAATGACAGGTCAGTGAGGAGAGGGAAGTGCAGGGCAGAGTTCCATCACGTTTTACCCAAAAAGACCTTGTATGTGGTACTTCTGGGGAGAGGAAGAGTAAGCTACACGGCCAAAGAACTCTGGAAGATATGTGTTGAACTTTACTGAAGTTTGAAAAGTATACAAACTGTTGAAGCTTAATGTATTGTGACTTTGGAAGGACCTGTAGAGTATGTTCCTATATTATTTAATTGTTAAATTGAAGAAACCCGATGTACCTGAATTGTGCTATGTTTTGCTTTCATTGAACTAGAATCCACACCAGATTGGGCAATCCATGTCAGGAGTGTGCCAATTTGCCACCAGATAAACCTGAGTACACCTTATGCCCTGTACACACGGTCGGATTTTCTGACAGAAAATGTGTGATAGGACCTTGTTGTCGGAAATTCCGACTGTGTATGGGCTCCATCACACATTTTCCATCAGATGTTCCGACACACAAAGTTTGAGAGCAGGCTATAAAATTTTCCGACAACAAAATCCATTGTCGGAAATTCCGATCGTGTGTACACAAATCCGACGCACAAAGTGCCACGCATGCTCAGAATAAATAAAGAGATAAAAGCTATTGGCTACTGCCCGTTTATAGTCCCGACATACGTGTTTTACGTCACCGCGTTTAGAATGATCAGATTTTCCGACAACTTTGTGTGAGCGTGTGTATGCAAGACAAGTCTGAGCCAACATCCGTCGGAAAAAATCCTAGGATTTTGTTGTCGGAATGTCGGATCAATGTCCGACCGTGTGTGGGGGACATTACTGTTTTTTGTTGTCACCATAATAGAGAAGCCTACACTCCATCCTGGAGAGTGGACCCCACCTCCATCTGACCTCTGGTTTTGGATGGGGTGGGGGAGAGAGTGGGCTCTCCTACTAAAGCCATTTCCCAGTTGAACTGATTGTGAATATACTGTATGTCTGGAAAATTGGAGGTCATTATTCAGTATGTAGAACTGCATTTTGAATGTATTACAGTTTTACAAATTACAGATTCACCAGTAATTATATTGACAAAGTGCTCACCTCCGAAGGGGGCGCTGAGAATATGCCCAGGTCTCCCTTACCCGTTTAATGGCTACCTTGGTACCCAGACACCAGTTCCAAGCACACCAACAAACACAGGCTCGATCTAGGGGATGCCTTTTTGTGGATTTATTGCAGTACTTTAAGCAGGAGAGAGGGATGAGGGTGCAGGATACTCAGAACCTCAAAACAGATGCAAGAGAACAGTCTCAGTCGCAAATCCTCTAGCAGCAGCCTTTACTGGAAGTAGAGGAGATAGACAGCTAATCTGAGACTCTTTATGAGCAGTCTCAGTCCTTACAGCAGGGGTCTCAAACTGGTGGCCCTCCAGCTGTTACAAAACTACAAGTCCCATGAGGCATTGCAAGGCTGACAGTTACAAGCATGACACCCTCAGGCAGAGGCATGATGGGATTTGTAGTTCTGCAACAGCTGGAGGGCCACTAGTTTGAGACCCCTGCCTTACAGCAACCTCTGGCTTTTAACCCTCAAAGCACATGCACACCTGGAGTATTAGGCAAAGGTCCTACTCACAAGGTCCAAGAACAGCTGTCATCCACTTAGCTTCCATGCAGCAGTATTCAGTGAGAAAGGAGGTCCTTCCCCAGCCCAGCTTCCAAAGGTGATGCCCTTCAGCTAATATCTTTCAGTCCAAATTCCTCCAGGCCCTCAGCCAAGCACAGGCTGAGCTCTGACAACAGCTCTTGGTACCCTGGCTACCTTCCAGTGGCAGCAACCCCAGGAGACTCTGCTGAATAAGCTCCTCAAACATTTATCTTCTCTCCAGCCACTTTCTGGGCACCCCCTAAGCCAGGGATTGGCTGAGGTAAGATAAATATTCATAACTTCAGTTGCAGACCTTCCTATTCTATTTCTGGAATCTTCTTAAAGAGACAGACAGGAGCAATCAACCACCAAGCATAGGGAAACTTAGGCCATGTACACACGGCTGGACTTTTTGACCAAACTTGTCCGACGGAACAAATCCGTCGGACAATTGGCCCGTGTGTGGGCTTCATCGGACCTGCAGCGTCCTTTTCTGTCGAAAATGTGATGGACTTTAGATTTAGAACATGTTTTAAATCTTTCCGATGGATTTGAGTCCTGTCGGAAAATCAGTTCATCTGTATGCTAGTCCAATGGACAAAAACCGGCGCTAGGGCAGCTATTGGCAACTGGCTATGAACTTCCTTATTCTAGTCCGGTCGTACGTCATCATGGTCGAATCCGTCAGACTTTGGTGTGATTGTGTGTAGACAAGTCCAATCGACGGAAGTCCGTTGAAAGTCCATCAAAAGTCCGACGTTATTCAGTCCATCGAAAGTCCGGTCATGTGTACATGGCATAAGCCAGACCTAGAAAATAGATTGCTGCTCCACTGAATACAGCAGGGCCAAAAAACGAAATTTTGCCTGACTAGGGCAGGGTGCTGCATCGAGGAAGTTTTTATTGAGGGAGCAAGGAGCCTGTCATTGCTGTTCTCTCCCTAGGGAAAGTTGGTTTCTAGGCTGTCATGCAGATCCATTGGATTCAGTACAGTCTGATTCATTGACCTGAAAAAAGTCTGCAGATTAGGGGTTGTGACCTCATTCTGATTTTCTAATCTTCTTTAGTGTTCCAGATTAGGGAGTCCAAAAGGATTGAAGCCAAAGACAGCAAATCAATTAGCACTCTCAAAAAGGAAGTCAGCAAGGGCATAATGGTTTCATTTAACCCATTCCCAAACAAAATTGGTAGATTTGTAGATGAATGTTTTTGGGCATGGTGCCCGGTGCTGAGATAGTGTTAATCTCTTTCTCATTTTAGAACTAGGAGTGCACACCTGTGACAGTGACTGTGCCTGAGATTGGGGAGGTGTCCAAGATTCAGGAGATTTGGTGACCAATAAAGCAAGAATCCAAATGATACAATTAGCATGAGAGCCAATAATGGTGATCACAAAATGTTTACAAACAAACCTGTTGGACCTAGCTGGATCTAGCTGTCGCTGGATTGTAAGCCTAAAAGAACCAAAAATACATAAAAATTAGGCCCATTTGTGTGCTTATATTAAAAATGACCCTGCCTTTTTTGGCTATACGGCACTGCGACGCTTTAACTGACAGTTGCGCAGCCGTGCGACGCTGTACCCAAACAAACTTGATGTCCTTGTTTTCCCACATATAGAGCTTTCTTTTGGTGGTATTTGATCACCTCTGCGGTTTTTATTTTTTGTGCCATAAACAGAAAAAGAGCGTAAATTTTGAAAAAAAAACAATATTTTTTACTTTTTGCTATAATAAATATCCAAAAAAAAAAAAAAGAAGTAAAAAAACCACATTTCTTCATCAGTTTAGGCAAATATATATTTTTCTACATATTTTTGGTAAAAAGAATTTTGAAAAAAAATATTGATTGGTTTGCACAAAAGTTATAGCATCTACAAAATAGATATATAAATAAATATACAAATAGATTTATGGCATTATTATTAGAACTTTTTTTTTACTAGTAATGGCGGTGATCAACGATTTTTAGTGGGACTGCGACATTGCGGCGGACAGATCGGACACTTTTGACACTTTTTTGGGACCAGTGACATTTATACAGCGATCAAAGCTGATTACTGTATAAATTACACTGGCAGGGACGGGGTTAACACTAGGTGGCGATCAAGGGGTTAAATGTTCCCTAGGAGGTTTCTAACTGTGGGGGGGGGACTGACTGACTGACTGGGAGTAGAGAGAGAGATCGCTGTTCCTGATCACTAGGAACAGCAGATTTCTCTCTACTCCCCTGACAGTCTGTTTACATTGACCGATCCCCGTTCTGTCTCTCTGTGGAGTGATTGCGGGTGGCCAGCAGACATCGCAGCCACAGGCCACTCGCATCGGTTCCCCTGCTGTGCAGTGGGTGTGCCTGCTAAGGCTTTTAAAGGAGCCAACGTACACCTACGGCGGTTTGTGGGAATGAGCCAACCTGCTGCAGTATAATGACGGCAGCTGGTCGGCAAGTGGTTAAACCAATGTTTAATAGGCCCATTTGGAACAGTATTTTTATATACACTTCAAAATGTTATGCTAGGATTTTAAATAAAATTTATATTTTTTTTATACATGTTGGACATCATTGTTTATAGTGGTCACCAGTGGTATAACTAAAGTCCCATTGATGCTTAGTACACACGACCCGAATGTTGGGAGGCATCGGCCAGTTCAATGTAAACCATCCGGTATTCTGCCTGTGTGTATATCAGACGGTCCGACAGAAGCCAAAGGTGGCAACCCTAGCTCTCAGCCAATGGCTGAGAGCGCTGACTGGCGTGTTCTGGCAGAGGGGCTGTCCCCCTATCAGAACACAACAGCTCAGCAGGGGAGGTTGATGTACTAACATCAGACTGTTAGTACAGCGGCTCCTAACTGGAATTGTCAGTTTTTTTTTCCCCTCAACTCAGTGGTTCACTGGTTCTCACTGCCGTGGCTTGGCAGGTGACTTTATCGCCTGACAGGTCACGCCCCATAAACAGCAATGGATCCGTTCTATCGGTGCGACTCAAGTCGCTCCAACTTAGAAAAAAGGTTCCTGCACTACTTGGGGGCGACTTCAGAGCAACTTGCATTGACTGCACTGTGCGGCGCGGCCTAAAAGTTGCGCGACTTTGAAGCCATGCCAGTGTGAACCAGCCCTTAGCGTGTACCAGGATTTACTCTGGTTTGTTGTGCCATTTATTAAACCAGTACACTCACCCAAAGCCCTTTATGTCCTAAAAAACATCGTAAAAAATGTTTTAGGTTGGCAAATTTGTCAAAGGGTTATACATATATATATAAATGATAAATATAGTCATTGTATAGCAGTCCCTTACTGCAGCAGGCTATAGAATATGATCTGATATCCAATAAATCCCCTAGCAGGCCCCTCAATGTATTACATGTATTCATTTACAGGGGCACATAGGTGAAATCACAGAGCTCTGCCCAGTGATAAACAGAATACAACAAATGAATGTATAGAGCCAGGAATGAAATACCAGCTAGATTTTAATTTGACAGATCGGTGTCCATTACTCAATCCTCAGGGTGAATATTTGGTTTGCCTGGCTTGTAAAGACTAGGGCTAAATGCTTTTGAAAACATGGGGTTAAAATTGAATGGATACAATGCACAGATGATGACATACCATACACAGTGAGATTGTAGGTTTTCCAATCTCTTGTTTTATCAGGAAAAGCTATAGTTGCAGTATACAATGCACTGTCCTCCAGTCTTAGATTTCCAATCTTCAGTGATCTTCCATCATCCAGGATCTCCAGTCTTCCTTCAAATGAATCCTCTATATAAATAATCTGATTATTTGAGTAAGACAGCAATACTCTTCTTCCAAAATTCCAAATGACTTGTTGTACAGAAGGTGGGGAATCATTAGCCAGTGACATGAGGATGGATTGGTTTATAAGGCCATTCAGTGTGTCCGGAACTTCTTCTCCTCCTGTATACAACACAAGGTGCAGGAAATGGTCAGTCTTTATAGTGATCATATGGCCTTTTAACTCTTTTTTAAAAATACCCGTGCAAGAAATCATGTAAATTATCAATCCATGTTAGGCTATGCTTAGATGTACAGCGAAATTGCAATTGACAGGCGGTGAGTAAGGATGAGCTCCGGTGTGTTCACAAACAGCACATGCAGAGCCCGCCAGGAAGTCGGCCATGCGGAGCGTTAATCACAAGCAGTGAGACATTGTCCCGATGTGCGGCTGCAGAGATTGGGAAATGTCTCACTGCCTGTGATTAGCGCCCCGCAGTGCCAACTTCCTGGCGGGCTCTGCACATGCTGTTTGCGAACACACCTGAGCTCACCCTTAGCGGCGAGGAGGTGATTCAGTGCCTCCTCGCTACTTGTTTTAACTCCATAAATGCTGCACCAATGCTTTGCAACTGTGTACATTGCACGTAGTTGTGGGGCCTTTGCGCAGTGATCCGATTTGCTTGAATGGGTCATGTTCAGAAGCGGCACTGCCTGAGGAATGGGACAGGAGTGATCATTCTTGCTGTAGGCAAAAAGCTTAGTATCTCAACCACAGCATGTGTACACCCCTGTCTGCGGCCTGTGCAGCATAAGGGGAGCAGCTAGGGAGTGTTAAAAATGTGGCTCAGCTGTGTGTTTTTAACATCCCCCTCAACAGCAAGTCTAAACGATTCCTTAACTTTATATCTCAATGTAGCTTGTAAATATATCCACTCACCGGCCACTTTATTAGCTACACCTTGCTAGTACCGGGTTGGACCAAACAAATGTCCCCAGCCCCCACCTATAACTGGCCTTCACAGCAAGGAGCACATGGAAGGGCAATCACATGAAAGACAAAAGCAGAACATTCCATAGCTCAACTCACCAACCAGTCTGCCAACTGACCAAATTAACCTGTCCAACAGTCTGCGTTAAAAACAGGGGTTTAGTATAAGCTGCAAGGCCTCTTCACGGCACCTTGTGTATGCTTGCAGTCCTAACGCTACTCAATTTATAAGCGTCTCCTCAATGGAAGCACATGCCTTCAGAACTGCCTTAATTCTTCGTGGCATACAATGCCTAATTGGTACTAAGGGGCCCAAAGTATGGCAAGAAAATATCCCCCACACCATTACACCACCAGCCTGAACCAGTGATACAAGGCAGGATGGATCCATGCTTTCCTGTTGTTTACGCCAAATTCTGACCCTACCATCTGAATGTCGCAACTGAAATGTTTTTCCAATCATCTATTGTGCAATTTTTGTGTGAATTGTAACCTCAGTTTCTTGTTCTTAGCTGACAGGAGTGGCACCCGGTGGGGTCCTTCTGTTGCTGTAGCCCATCTGCTTCAAGGTTCCATGTGTTGTGCATTCAGAGATGGTATTCTGCATACCTTGAATGTAACGAGTGGTTATTTGAGTTACTGCTGTCTTTTTTTTTAATCTCAAACCAGTCTGCCCATTCTCCTCTGACTTTAACAAAGCATTTTCATCCACACAACTACCGCTCACTGGATATTTTCTCTTTTTCGGACCATTCTCTGTAAACTCGGGAGATAGTTGTGCATGAAAATCCCGGTAGATCAGCAGTTTTTGAACTACTCAGACCAGCCCATCTGGCTCCAACAACCATGCCACGTTCAAAGTCACTTAAATCCCCTTTCTTCCCCATTCTGATGCTTGGTTTGAACTTTAGCAAGTCGTCTTCATCACGTCTAGATGCCTAAATGCATTGAGTTTCTGCCATGTGATTGGTTGATTAGCAATTTGTGTTACCAAGCAATTGAATAGGTGTTCCTAAAAAAGTGGCAGGTGAGAGTATATACATAGGAACATCTGTGACAGACTCACCTGGGACGGAGGCTTTTGGAGGGGACTGGGTGCTGGCCTCTTGCCTACCGACTATGGGCCCTGGCATTTGAGGGAGCTACAAGCATTTAGGAAGATATTCTGTTATGTAATGCAAAAGGACATTTTTAAGGAGACCATGAAGGCTTGGGCGTCCGCAGAACTTTTTTCAGTGGGGGGCATAATTTTAGGGTCACCCATGCACCGCCCCTTTTCGACAATGTCATTATCACATTATCCTGGTCAGAGACTGCAGATGTAGTACAGTCCCTAGGATAAGTAATGGATAATGGCCAACAGGCCCTTTTACCAGACCCAGGGAAACGACAGCAGTGATTCCTCCGGCTGGACAATCGCTCACTTTGGGTTCCCCGGGGGCGACCCTGGTCAGTAGTGTAGCATGTCTGTACCCTGGTAGTGGCTCAGTCTTTCTCTCTCTGGTGGTGCTAGGCAGCGTGGCTCTCTCTCTGGTGGCGCTGGGCTGCATGGTTCTCTCTCTGGTGGCACTGGGCAGCGTGGCTCTCTCTCTGGTGGTGCTGGGCAGCATGGCTCTCTCTCTGGCTTCCGCCCAGCACACTCTTCGTTCTTTGTCCTGTAGCACTCTCTCTGTCAGCTTTTTTCCAGGCTGCAGTCTCTCAATCTCTCTCTTGATCGAGCTGTAGCCTCCTCCCTGTGGAAAATGGGGCCGCCAATCTTTGGGACTACATGTCCCACGATGCTCTCCTCTCCTAGTCTCCTTTGATTGGCTCTCAGTTATGGCCAATAGGGAAGGAACGGAGCGGGCAGGAAGCTGGGCGGGGAACCTGGTGAGAGCTGCCGTCTCTTCTCCCTGACAGGAGACGGGGGGGGGGCAAGTGGGGAAACCCCTGATAGCCCGCAGCTTGCCTTTCACCTGTCACAGCACCGCCAAGTTCTCTGCTGGACTGAGCAGGGAAAAGAGCCCGAAGTCAGATTACACTGATGGGTGGGCTTGATAGCACCTTGATGGTGTCACCCCACTGGCAGGTGGCACCCGGGTGCGGGCTGGCCGCACCCCGATAGCGACGCAACTGTAATGAATTTAAGATCAGATTCCTGATTCCAGGGGGGGGGGGCACTTGACCCCCCTTGCCCCTACCTGCGGACGCCCATGCATGATGGTCTCTGCCAGCTTGGGACTCAGTGGACAGATGTATGTGAAAGGAATGCTGACTAATAAGATCTGGAAAGCCCGGGTCTTTCACCCAATAGTTTATTATGCTCATTAACATACCTTTGTCTCCTAGCAAACTATTGGGAGATGTGTTTCTACTTATGTGTATTGTAAGTTTTGAGTAAGGAAATGGCAAGGCTGCCCTGAAAGGTCACATCTCTGAGTCACCAAGTCTGGGTAAATGATTAGTAAACTAACTCATGTTAATTAGGTTTCTGGTTACAGTTTGTATTGTCATCCTGCTGTATATATTTGTGTGTCCAAATAAATCATTTCATGTTTAGCAACCAAACCCGTATTGTCTTGTTTATGGTTGTCAGCGGTTGGAATATCTGATATCTATATTCAGACTGGGAGGAAGCGGTTTATGATGAAAGTACTCAAGCGGAGTGTGGGACGTTTCGTTACAACATCCATGTTTGTTCATTACTAGGGATGAGCCGAACACCCCCCCCGTTTGGTTCGCACCAGAACATGCGAACAGGCAAAAAATTTGTTCGAACACGCGAACACTGTTAAAGTCTATGGGACTCGAACATGAATAATCAAAAGTGCTCATTTTAAAGGGTTATATGCAAGTTGTCATAAAAAGTGTTTGGGGACCCGGGTCCTGCCCCAGGGGACATGAATCAATGCAAAAAAAGTTTTAAAAACGGCCGTTTTTTCGGGAGCAGTGATTTTAATAATGCTTAAAGTGAAACAATAAAAGTGTAATATTCCTTCAAATTTTGTACCTGGGGGGTGTCTATAGTATGCCTGTAAAGGGGCGCATGTTTCCCGTGTTTAGAACAGTCTGACAGCAAAATGACATTTCAAAGGAAAAAAAGTCATTTAAAACTACTCGCGGCTATTAATGAATTGTCGGTCCGACAATACACATAAAAGGTCATTGAAAAAAAAACGGCATGGGGTTTCCCCACAGGGAATCCCCGAACCAAAATTTTAAAAAAAAATGGTGTTGGGGGTCCCCCTAAATTTTATACCAGGCCCTTCAGGTCTGGTATGGATATTAAGGGGAACCCCATGCAAAAATTAAAAGAAAAATGGCGTGGGGTCCCCCCAAAACTCCATACCAGACCCTTATCCGAGCACGCAACCTGGCAGGCCGCAGGAAAAGAGGGGGGACGAGAGAGCGCCCCCCCTCCTGAACCGTACCAGGCCACATGCCCTCAACATTGGGAGGGTGCTTTGGGGTCCCCCCCAAAGCACCTTGTCCCCATGTTGATGGGGACAAGGGCCTCATCCCCACAACCCTTGCCCGGTGGTTGTGGGGGTCTGCAGTCGGGGGGCTTATCGGACAAGGTCCCCCAGATCCCGGCCCCCCCTGTGTGAAATGGTAAGGGGGTACAAAAGTACCCCTACCATTTCACAAAAAAAGTGTCAAAAATGTTAAAAATGACAAGAGACAGTTTTTGACAATTCATCTTCTTTCTTCTATCTTCTTTCTTCTATCTTCCTTCGGTTTCTTCCTCCATCTTCTTCTTCCTCTGGTTTTTCCTCTGATCCTCTGCTTCTTGCTCCGGTGTTCTCGTCCAGCATCTTCCCCCGCGGCGTCTTCTTCCCTTCTGCGTTCTCGGGCCGCTCCGCATCCATGATGGGAGGCTCCCGCTGTGTGACGTTTCTCGTCTTCTGACGGTTCTTAAATAATGGAGGGCGGGGCCCCCTGTCGACCCCGCCCCCTCTGACGCACGGGGACTTGACGCATGCGCACATCGTAGGAGGGTTTTTTTTTCGATGGGTGATACCATTTGTCGGCCACAATTTAATGCTATGCAAACAGCGGAGATTGTGCCTCGCTGTAAACTCGCGGGGCAACAGCAAGGCACAATATGACAAATACTGTGTCCCTCCGCTGTTTGCATAGCATTAAATTGTGGCCGAGAAATGGTATCGCCCGTCGAAAAAAGGCTTCTACGATGTGCGCATGCGCTATGGGAGGTCACTCCAGTTGATCGGCAACTCAGCTGGAGCGCCCTTCCGTATGCGCAGGCACTTTTCGACGGCGGGCACATATCGACACAACACCGGCTTTGGGTGAAGGCTAGGATAGCGGTAGAGCCTGCTATTGCCTGCAGCTGATGAGATGTTCTCTGTGTGTGTGTGTGGGGGGGGGGTGTTACAGCTGGCTGCAACCTCCATGGCTTTACCCAAGTGTGGGCCATCTTTATTATTGATTGGACCCTGGGCAAACATTTTCCTGGGCCCCCCACAACAGCAATATCGCTCTCCACCCCAACATCCCAAAAAACACACACATAAAATTATTTTTAAAAAAAGTTTATAATGTAAACATAAAGATCTGGTTCACACTCACTGATTGCTTCATGCTCACTGGTTGCTAGAGGTTACTGCACAATATTACCACTTAATGATTGGTTGCTAGAGGTTACTGCATCATTACTGCTTACCCATTGGTTGCTATAGGTTACTGCACATCATTACTGCTCACTGATTGGTTGCTATAGGTTACTGCTTATCATTATCACTCTCTGATTGGTTGCTAGAGGTTACTGCACATTATTACTGCTCACTGATTGTTTGCTAGGGGTTACAGCACATCATTACTGCTTACTGGGTGGCAGAGCAGTATTGTGGTGTGTGATGCAACTGTTGGTTGGATGACAGGATACCGTTTAGGGTGATGGTGGCAACATTGGGGTGAGAGGCTGAGATCATATCTCCAATATAATGATAGGGAGTAGGGTGATAGGATGCCAGAGGTGGGGTACAGGAGGGATGTGGATGATAATGACAGGAGGCAGGGTGGTAAGATGCCAGAGGTGGGGTGCAGGGGGATGATGATAACAGGGAGTGGGGTGGTAAGATGTCAGCAGGGGGGGGATGATGATGACAGTGGATGTGGTAAGAAGGTGGCAGTGGGGAAGAGGGGGATGAAGATAAGGATGATGATGATGATGATGGGGATAGGATGGTTGGATGCTAGAGGTGGGGTACAGGGTGATGGGGATGTGGATGACAGGGGCAGGGTGGTAGGATGTCAGAGGTGGGGTATGGGGATAATGATGATGATGATTATAGTAGGTGGGGTGGCAGGAAGCTGGAAGGGGGGTACAGGGGGATATAGATGACAGGGGGTTGGGGTGGTAGGAAGCTAGCAGTGGGGTACCTGGGGAGGTTTAAGATGACAGGGGGTAGAGTGGTAGGATACCAGGGACAGGGGGATTGTGATGAGGAGGGGGGTCATGATGACAGGGGGTGGGGTGGTAGGAAGCTGGCAGAGGGGTACAGGGGGTGAAGATAAGGATGATGATAACGGGGGTAGGGTTAGAGGTGGGTCGCATGGGAATGTTGATGACAGGAGGGAGGTTGTTAGGATGTCAGAGGTAGAGTAAAGGGGGGTTGAAGATGACATGGGGGTGGGGTGGTAGGATACCAGGGACAGGGGGATTGTGATGAGGAGGGGGATGATGATGACAGCCGGTTGGGTGGTAGGAAACTGGCAGAGGGGTACAGGGGGATGAAGATGACAGGGGGGTGCAAGGGGGATGAAGATGGCAGGGGGTGGGGTGGTAGGAAGCCGGCAGAAAGGTTCAGAGGGGATGAAGATGATGGGGTGGGGTGGTAGGAAGCTGACAGAGGGGTGCAGGGGGATGAAGATGACAGGGGGTGGGGTGGTAGGAAGCTGGCAGAAGGGTGTAGAGGGGATGAAGATGACAGGGGTGGGGTGGTAGGAAGCTGGCAGAGGGGTGCAGGGGGATGAAGATGACAGGGGGTGGGGTGTTAGGAAGATAGTAGAGGGGTACAGAGGGATGAAGATGACAGGGGTGGGGTGATAGGAAGCTAGAAGAAGGGTGCAGAGGGGATGAAGATGACAGGGTGGGTGGTAGGAAGCTGGCAGAGGAGTGCAGGGGATATGACGATGATAGGGGGTGGTAGGAAGCTGGCAGAGGTGTGCAGGGGGATGAAGATGACATGGGGTGAGGTGGTAGGAAGCTGGCAGAAGGGTGCAGGGGGGATGATGATGACAGGGGGTTGGGTGGTAGGAAACTTGCAGAGGGGTAGAGGGGGATGAAGATGACAGGGTGGGGTGGTAGGAAGCTGGCAGAGGGGTACAGGGGGATGAAGATGACAGGGGTGGGGTGGTAGGAAGCTGGCAGAGGGGTGCAGGGGGTGAAGATGACATGGGGTGGCATGGTAGGAAGCTGGCAGAGGGGTGCAGGGGGATGAAGATGACAGGGATGGGGTGGTAGGAAGCAGGCAGGGGGGATGAACATGACAGAGGGTGGTAGGAAGCTGGCAGAGGGGTCATTCACTCCCACACACGGTAGGCAAATTAGGCGGGCGCGAGGCCCCTGTGAGTGCGAGGCCTTAGGCGACCGCCCAATTAGAGAGCCGCCTCTGCCGTTCCTTCAGAGCCCTGTGCCGTGAACAGCGACTCCTGCATGCATGCCCGGAAGTGACGTCATTGTGGCTCGTCCATTCAGAGGACTGGAGCCTGCAAACCCAGAAGGAAGAGCGGGTGAAGATGGAAACCTTGTCAGCGCTGACAGCTGGAGGGCTTTGTTTTGAAAGAGAAATATGTTTTTTTTTTGCAGATTTATACTTACCTAGGTGGATGCTGCATCTGTCCCCCACTGCCTCTAACACTGAGAACTAAGCAATCTAACACCGCTGACTGCTCGGTTCTCACAGCTTCCCGAGCAGAGAGCTGGTGACTGTTAGTCACCTCTGGTTCACTGGAGAGCTGGGCTGTGGAGGAGGTAGGAGCATCCGCCTCAGGCTCTCAGCAGCGCGCTGAGAGGATGAGCTGGGTGCCAGTCCAGGCATGTGGGCAGATCCCGAACCCAGTGTTGTGATCTTGCCCCAGCCTGGACCAGCTCTGTAACATCAGCAGACAGTGGACTTCAGCCCGCTGTCTGCTGAAAATGGGTCACAGGAGTGCAAAACAAACAAGCTTTGGCTGTATTTCTCCTTTAAGGTAAGTTTCACATAATGTGCCAGCATGCGATGCATTTTTTTACGAGTTTACTACCGCTTTACCACATAATGAAACATTTACTTACATTAAGTCGACAATAAAGAAATATTTAGTATATGAAAATATTAATAATAATCATAATTGTTCTATGTCAATATGAGAAAAATCATATGGCTTATTCCTATGATGTGTAAATTATATGAACAGGAATAGCTACATGTACACATGTTCATACTGTATGTTTGAAAAATGCAGGGGCAGATGTTATGATGTAGTTATGGTATACATGTGTAGTGTTACTATGAAGAAAAAAAGAGAAAATAAAACCAAATATAATGGAATCACCAAAATATCCGCTCTCCCTACTAATCCCTAGGTCCCAACAAATGTAACATCATTGGGAATGTTACTGTAAGCCTCGGTACATACAGGGGCGGCACGACTTGCAGGTCGCCTCACCGAGGCGACCTGCACACGACTTCCACGGCGACTTGCAAAACGACTTCTGTATAGAAGTCAATGCAAGTCACCCCCAAAGTAGTACAGGAACCTTTTTCTAAGTCGGAGCGACTTGCGTCGCTCCTATTAGAACGGTTCCATTGTACAGAACGGGAGGCGACTTGTCAGGCGGCTAGGTCGCCTGACAAGTCGCCCCTGTGTGAACCGGCACTAAGGCTCCATGCACACTGGCTTTAAAATCGCTACTTTTACAGGAGTTGTGTGTTTTGCCTGTAGAAGCATCTCAATGCTATCCTGTGTCCATGCCCATTAGGTTACGATTACAGGCATATTTTAAATTCAGCATTTAGAGGCAGGAAAGAAAACCCCTTCTGGTTTGTGTTTTTGATTGGTGTTTTCTGGCAGGAAAAACGCTAAACACTCCTAAGCTCTCCTAAACTCCTGTACAAACACGCTCTATATGAGTGTTTTTTTTCTGCCAAGGGAACTGGGTTTTCTTTTAAGCACAATGTGCATGGAGCCTTAACTTGTAACAAACTCAGCATACTGTAAATTATGTTATGTGGTATAATAGAGCTCAGACTGGAAGAGAGAAAAACAGCACAAGGTGCCAGTCACTACAGAGTGTATGAGTTGTTTAGAGGAAGCAATACATTAGGCGGGAGGAGAAAATATTTAAACCAGCCAGATGAGTTGAATGCCTGCAGAGATTGGGGAGCATTGAAAAAGAGGTACTTGTTAATACGAGCCGCTGGAATGATAATTATGGATGGCCTTCTTTTACAGGCTTGGCTCCTTCTATATAGTAACATAGTAGGTGAGGTTGAAAAAAGACACAACTCCATCAAGTCCAACCTATGTGTGTGGTTATATGTCAGTATTACATTGTATATCCCTGTAAGCTGTGGTCGTTCAGGTGCTTGTCTAATAGTTTTTTTAAACTATCGATGCCCCCCGCTGAGACCACCACATGTGGAAGGGAATTCCACATCCTTGCTGCTCTTACAGTAAAGAACCCTCTACGTAGTTTAAGGTTTAACCTCTTTTCTTCTAATTTTAATGAGTGGCCACATGTCTTGTTAAACTCGCTTCCGCGAAAAAGTTTTATCCCTATTGTGGGGTCACCAGTACAGTATATGTGAGTCAGTGTTTACAGGGTACATTTAGATCCCTAAACCAAGGTCAGCTCCCCACCTGTTCTGCCTCCAGCAGGATGCCCAATGAGTTGTTTTGCCTGCAGTATCAAATTTGACCACAAGTTGGAGCCTGTGGCAAATTTGCTGTTTTGCAGAAACTAGAAACTGTTCAGCTTTAACAAAAGTTCCCATTATCCTTCAGTCTAAGAAAAGGAATCCCCTAAAGCAGCATGGTGAGAATTACTTATCGCCATCTACAGCCTAGCTTATTCATTGTATTATTCTCTGCATATTTGATATACTGATTATATGTATCTTTATTTGTTTTTTTTTTCATTAATAGTTTAACCCCATCCTGTTTTGTGAATAAAGCTTCAAAATGACATCCAGTCTGTCTTATTGCAGAATAGGAGGGTTTAGTTGCATGTCGAGTTACACATAGGGAAACGTGTAGCGAGGACAGAACACCACCCACAGCCTGGTCATTGGACAGAAAGAAGCAACACACCAATAAGTGATCAGCTCTGCTTTCCCCTCCGGTTAGCCTGCTCTCTGTAAGCACATGTGCATGCACCATATCCTGATTGGCAGATAGTGTAGCCGCTCTATGTCCCAGTTTGAGTGAGCTGTGCGCAGGATGATGGGAGATTGATATCAAGACAGATTCAGGTATTTACAATACAATTAAAGTATATCTATACCCAAGAACCAACATGTAACATGTTTGTAGAATTCACCTCCGTAACATCTATACAATTTTGCCCCTTTTTTACAAATGAAACCACCAAGATCCTCATCCACTCCCTTGTTATCTCTCGCCTTGACTATTGCAACTCCCTTCTCATTGGCCTGCCTCTCCACTGGCTCCCAATCACCCAGCGGATTAAAATCAAAATACTAACCACAAAATACAAAGCCATTCAAAACTCTGCCCCGAGCTACATCACCAATCTCGTCTCCAAATATCACCCAAATTGTCCCCTCCGCTCTTCTCAAGACCTCCTACTCTCAAGCTCTCTCATCTCCTCCTCCCATGCTCGTCTCCAGGATTTCTCCAGAGCCTCTCCCATCCTCTGGAATTCGCTACCTCAACCTGTCCAGCTATCCCCTACTCTTGCTACCTTCAGGCGATCCCTGAAAACTCATCTCTTCAGGGAAGCCTTTCACGTCTCCAACTACTCTTTACCACTTCCATCAGCTCATTCCCCACAGTTCCAACCTTTTGTACCACCTGCCCCACCCTATTAGATTGTAAACTCTTCTGAGCTTCTTAATCCTTTTGTATTTTATTGTATTATAACTGTATTGTCTCCCTTTTATATTGTAAAGCTTTGCGTAAAGTGTTGGCGCTATATAAATCCTGAATAATAATAATAATAATAATATTGTAATATATTGCAGCTTAGTAGTTCTTTACCTGAAAAAAAAAACTAATACAGCCACCACATCCAAGTACATCTTCATGAAGTACAAAATAACACTTGTTGATTCTGCAAGAAATCTTGTGTCCTTATAACTTTCAGTGCACTGATCTGATATATCAAGCAACATTATCAGCTTTCCCGGCTACCTTCTGTGAACTACAAAGCAGGGGAGGTGTTTGTAGCCAAAAACAGAAAAACAGCCTAGGGTGACAACACTGCTCCTCCACAGAAACAGTATAGTGAGCGTTGTCACCCTAGGATAGGAAGTGTGTAACTGGTGGGATCATGGGAATAAATGCCTGAAAAAGGGAGATGGATTGGCAAGTTGAAAAACATTTTTTTAACTTTTGGGTTTATATACACTTTAACTTGAAAAACTCTAAATGTATTTTAATTGCTGCAGAAAGTTTGGTTTCGACCCTATTCTATAATCACATGTTATTTCCAAATTATGAAATAATACAGAGCGCTCTATACAGTGTACTGACCTGTAAAAAATAGAGAAGGAAATATTGAAAGGACCAAGAAGCATTCCGGTAGATGTTTCATCATTGTCTGTAGAATGGAGTGTGATACTGAAGGACAGACAGCAAGAGAAGCAAAATCAATGACTGCTAAATTTACAGTTTGTAAACCGCAGTCACTTGCGCAGATGTAATTACCTTAAAAGAAGTGTGAAACCACAACTACTGATATCCTAGGAGGAGAGGACTGTACACTTCTCAAACAGATCTGTTAATCACAACAAAATTAGCTCTTTAATTCTTCAGAATTCAACTATTTTCATATGTTCTGAAGATGTCAGCTGTACTAAAAGTTTGGCTGGAGATGGGCTTTTAAAAGTGTAAGAAGAATAGAAACTGTACACATATTTAACACCAATTATGTACTCATTAAAAATAATCGTAAATAAATTTTTAAAAATAATTTTACTGCTGAAAGCCAGCCAGGATTTTGTTACATTACACAGAGAGCTGGTCAATAAGAGGGGAACTTGTTACTGCATTTTCACTATTAAAATTAGAGGCTGTAGCAGTCCTTGATGTAGTGATTTAACTTTAGTAGAAAAAAATAGGTCAGAACCTGGCTATACTATGAAGTTGTGAAGAAATCTAATTTTTTTTAATATGTTCTATAGCAGAAAGTAGATTTTTTTTTTTTTAAGTCTTTTTTCATTTATATTGAAAAAAAGAAAAAAACCTAATGGTGATCACATACCACCAAAAAAAGCTCTATTTGTGTGTATAAAAATATATGAATTTAATTTGGGTGCCCGTGCAATTTTTGCAATTATCAGTTAAAATAGGACAGTGCTAAGTAGCAAAAATGGCCTTGTCACGAAGGGGGTAAAACCTTCTGGAGCTGAGGTGGTTAAAAAAACATGTCTGGGGGGTCAGTGGCAGCTGGTGATAAACTTTTTTGCGGGGGCGGCAAACAAACCCCTCCAGGTCTGCAATCACCCCACCAGGGTCACAGTGCCCCGGCTTCCCGGCTTCTTCTCCCGGCCAACCCGGTCTTCTTTAGATCTGCCTCCTGTCCTAATAGGCCAGGAAGAGAAGCTGGAAACTAATAGCAAATATTGATTCGCTAGTGTCACAAGTGGGTGGCTTCATGCCGCAGTGCTCTGTGCCCTGAGCCCAGCCCTTTTCAATTAAAGATTAGAGGTTAATCATGTGCTTGAAAAAAAAAAACTCATAGAAAAAATGTCTGGCGCCTGCATGCAATCCTGCGTGCAAACTAGGGGGGGCGCTTCCTCTTATGCCCCTTATGGACCAGCTGCTCCTGCTGGGGGTGCCTTGATGCTACCTGTGAAGTGGTGCATCTCTGTGATGTACAGAAAGTGCTGCAGCATCACCATTGACATTTACAAAGGAAAACTGTTTTATTAGTCTTGGCAAATGTACATTTTTTAAAGGTCCATGTATTTTGGGGCCTTTACAGGCAATTGAAACTATTATTTTATTTCTTTGTAAATATCTCCTTTGCCATAGCACATCCTACAGCATGAATGGAAAAACAAATTGCATTCAGTGCATACCAGATCTTTTTAGTCTGTTATAGATTTTAAGAGGTACAGTGGGGCAAAAAAGTATTTAGTCAGCCACCAATTGTGCTAGTTCTCACACTTAAAAAGATGAGAGAGGCCTGTAATTGTCATCATAGGTATAACTCAACTATGAGAGACAAAATGTGGAAACAAATCCAGACAATTACATTGTCTGATTTTTGAAAGAATTTATTTGAAAATTATGGTGGAAAATAAGTACCGTATATACTCGAGTGTATTTTTGTGCTGAAAGTGCCCCCCTCGACTTATACTTGAGTCAAGCACTTTTCTGCAGCAAAAAATTTCATTTTCCGAACCGACTTTGGGGCCCCGTATCTCAGGGCCACTTGGTGCTAGGAACCCCAGATTTGGTGTGCAAACCCAGTGGAACTTGTACCACAACAATTACAAAGATGAAGTTCCTAGCACTAAGTGGCCCCGAGATACGGGGCCCCAAAATTGGTTCGGAAAATGTCATTCTCTGCTGAAGAAAAGTGCTTGACATTTTCTGAACCAAATTTGGGGCCCCATATCTCAGGGCCACTTGGTGCTGGGAAACCCAAATTTGGTGTGCAAACCCAGTGGAATGGGTACCACAACATATCCAAAGATGAAGTTCCTAGCTCTAAGTGGCCCTAAGATACGGGGCCCCAAAACCGGTTTGGAAAATGTCATTTTCTGCTGCAGAAAAGTGCTTGACATTTTCTGAACTGATTTTTGGGGCCCTGTATCTCGGGGCCACTTGGTGCTAGAAACGCCAGCTTTGGTAATTTTATGGCGCTAGTTCCACTGGGTATGCACACCAAATGTGGGGTTCCTAGCACTAAGTGGCCCCGAGATACGGGGCCCCAAATTCGGTCAACTGTGTCCATCTGCAGCAATGTCATTTCAGGACCCTTTGGGTTCAGAGACCCCAAATTTTGGCTGCAGCTAGGAACCCTTAACTACCGAGTTTGAAGTTCAGGGGACCTATGGCTGCAAATGGGCACAGTGACGCATGCAAATGGGCACAGTGATGCTGCAAATGGGCATTGTTGACCCTCTTTTCCACTTACAGTAGCTGTGCATTTCTCACTCTCGTCTTATACTCGGGTCAATAAGTTTTTCCCATTTTTTTTGTAGTAAATTAGGGCCTCGACATACTCGGAACGACTTATACTCGAGTATATACGGTATTTGGTCACCTACAAACAAGCAAAATTTCTGGCTCTCACAGACCTGTATCTTCTTCTTTAAGAGGCTCCTCTGTCCTCCACTCATTACCTGTATTAATGGCACCTGTTTGAACTTGTTATCAGTATAAAAGACACCTGTCCACAACCTCAAACAGTCACACTCCAAACTCCACTATGGTGAAGACCAAAGAGCTGTCGAAGGACACCAGAAACAAAATTGTAGACCTGCACCAGGCTGGAAAGACTGAATCTGCAATAGGCAAGCAGCTTGGTGTGAAGAAATCAACTGTGGGAGCAATAATTAGAAAATGGAAGACATACAAGACCACTGATAATCTCCCTCGATCTGGGGCTCCACGCAAGATCTCACCCCGTGGGGTCAAAATGATCACAAGAACTCTGAGAAAAAATCCCAGAAGAACACGGGGGGGACCTAGTGAATGACCTGCAGAGAGCTGGGACCAACATAACAAAGGTTACCATCAGTAACACACTAGGCCGCCAGGGACTCAGATCCTGCAGTGCCAGACATGTCCCCCTGCTTAAGCCAGTACATGTCCGGGCCCGTCTGAGGTTTGCTAGTGAGCATTTGGATGATCCAGAAGAGGATTGGGAGAATGTCATATGGTCAAATGAAACCAAAGTAGAACTTTTTGGTAGAAACACAACTCGTGTTTGGAGGAGAGAAAATGCTGAGTTGCAACCAAAGAACACATACCTACCGTGAAGCATGGGGGTGGCAACATCATGCTTTGGGGCTGTTTCTCTGCAAAGGGAACAGGACGACTGATCTGTGTACATTAAAGAATGAATGGGGCCATGTATCGTGAGATTTTGAGTGCAAACCTCCCCCCATCAGCAAGGGCATTGAAGATGAAACGTGGCTGAGTCTTTCAGCATGACAGTGATCCCAAACACACCGCCCGGGCAACGAAGGAGTGGCTTCGTAAGAAGCATTTCAAGGTCCTGGAGTGGCCTAGCCAGTCTCCAGATCTCAACCCCATAGAAAACCTTTGGAGGGAGTTGAAAGTCTGTGTTGCCCAGCGACAGCCCCAAAACATCACTGCTCTAGAGGAGATCTGCATGGAGGAATGGGCCAACATACCAGCAACAGTGTGTGACAACCTTGTGAAGACTTACAGAAAACGTTTGACCTCTGTCATTGCCAACAAAGGATATATAACAAACTATTGAGATGAACTTTTGAACAAATACTTATTTTCCACCATAATTTTCAAATAAATTCTTTCAAAAATCAGACAATGTGATTGTCTGGATTTGTTTCCACATTTTGTCTCTCATAGTTGAGGTATACCTATGATGACAATTACAGGCCTCTCTCAACTTTTTAAGTGGGAGAACTTGCACAATTGCACAATTGGTGGCTGACTAAATACTTTTTTGCCCCACTGTACCTCACGCAAACTAAAAAAAAAAAAAAAAAAAATGCATGAGGTCCCCTAAAAATCCATACTAGACCATTAATGCAAGCATGTAGCCTGGCTGTCCAGAAAAGGGGAGAAGGGTGAGTGTGAACTTCCTTCCCTCTTGAACCATACCAGGCCACATTTCCTCAAGATGGGGGAGTGGATTGCCAGGGGGACTCACCTGGCAAAGAACTGTATCCCTATGTTGAAGAGGACAAGGGCCTTTTCCCCACAACCCTGGTCCAGTGGTTGTGGGAGCCTGTGGGTGGGGGGGAGTCATCAGAATCTGAAAGCTCCCCTTTAATAAGGGAACCCCAGATAACACCCCCTACATGAAAGAGTGTACCTAGTACCCCTATTCATTCATAAAAAATAAAAATCTCCAAAAAGGCCCTCATTGTAAATCCATCATCAATCATGATGCCTACCGCCCGTCAAATTGCCCAAAAAAAAAAACAACAAAAAAAAAGTTTAACCTAGTGCATAAAACTGATTCTGACAGTACCACCAGCCAAATGATAGCCCTCTGGAAGGGGCAGGGATGGTAGTGACATCACAGAACCAAATATGGGCAGTGGGCATATTTTGGCAGAGATGTCACTACTATCCCCACCCCTTTGCTTACATGGCAGTGATTCTTAGTGATGTCAGTCGTTTAAAGGGATGCAGCGTGGGGAAGCACCTACAGCTGCCTAAGAAACAAGTGACAGTGGGAATCTGTCTAGAACACACGGAAAGGAGATTGACTCCTATAAAAAGTAGGACTTTAGAGGATATGAGATTGTCACTGAGGTGAGTACACAATAAGTATGGTTAAAGAATTGTATTTATTATTGTACAAACATGGTTAAAATCACATCCTCTAAAGTCTTACTTTTTACAGGAGTCAATCTCCTTTCCATGTGTTCTTGTCAATACCAGGATGTGGCTGTGATAGCTGCCCCTAGAACTGGTTAAAGTGGAGTTCCACCGATAAAAACAATTAAAAGTCAGCAGCAAATACTACAAATACTACAAATACTGCAGCTGCTGATTTTTAATATATGGACACTTACCTGTCCAGGACCTGGTGTCCTACTGCGCATGTGCGAGGCGCTCTGCGCGGTCTCAGTGTCCCTGCTGTCTTCTGGGACCTGTGTGTCTTCCAGAAGACAGCAGGGGGAATGGAGGAGGCGACGTTCATTGCGTAGATGGCCGTGGATATTGCGGCGATCTTTGCCAGTAAGTGGGAGCAAATACCTGGATTATACAGGTATTTGCTCCCCCTTCCCCCCTGAAAGGTGCCAAATGTACACCGGAGGGGGGGATGAGTCCGAAAAGCAGAAGTTCCATTTTTGTGTGGAACTCCGCTTTAACTACCATTTAAAATAGTGGAAAGCTGTTTGTCAGGACCTGGATTTTCTGTGGGTGGCACTGTGGTTCCCTGGGTGGAGGGTTGTGATTCTACTGTCCACCAGCAGAGTCTCCAAGCACCCTGTCAGACCCCAGTAATCAGTTTCCATGTGATTCTGGCTGCCGGGAGGGTATTTAGGTTCTCACCTAAGTGTCGCTTGCTGCAGTGTTTTGTTTGCTGTCAGATTCTGGTAGCCATTATCCTGATCTTGCTTCTGCTCTCTTCGCTGTACCCTCTATGCTACTGCCTTGTACCTGCTCCCCCTTGTTCCTGATCCAAGTTTTGTTTCCCCCCTCCTAAAGCTGCACAATTCTGGATAAAATAAGAACCACAATTTTTTTGCTTAGAACAAAGATCACGATATTCTCACGATTCTGAAGAACTTTTTTCTTTTAAAGATTTACAACCCCTGAACATTAGGTTATCAAACAAGATGGCAGTAAAATAAGACATAATATGCTTTGCTTCAATCAAATTTAAAGAAATGTAATGACAAATAATGTAATGTGTAAAGAAAAATTACCATTAAGTTTTATTAGGGTCTTCTTTTTTTTTAGTACTCGCCGATACTAATTACCCATACCTATCGCAACTTGTTTGTATACACTTCAACTGTCAGCAATGGTACAAAGCATTATAAAATGTTATTTTACAAATTAAATACCGGTACATCTTTTTCGTTTAATTTTGTGCTTTTTTTCAATGTGAAACATGTAAATATATGTTAAAGGTGAAAAAATATTAATAAATAAAGCAACCAAAAAAAAGTTTTAATTTTTAATAGTTTATAAAATAGAAGTAAATAAAAAAAATCAGCAGGAAATCAATAATTAAATGGAGAAGGAGAATAAGGAGTTCATAAGGCTGATTAGGGTAAGTTAATTGTTAATAAGGGGTTAAACAGAGGAACAATTTAATTAAAAAAAAAAATGTATTTTTTACTTGAAAGGTTGCTTTAACCACCTCAATACAGGGCACTTTCACCCCCTTCCTGCCCAAGCCATTTTTCAGTTTTCAGCGCTGTCGCACTTTGAATGACAATTGCGCGGTCATGTTACACTGCACCCTAATGACATTTTTATCATTTTTTCCCCACAAGTAGAGCTTTCTTTTGGTGGTATTTGATCACCTCTGTGGTTTTTATTTTTTGCGCTATAAACAAAAGAAGAACAACAATTTTGAAAAAACACAATATTTTTTACTTTTTGCTATAATAAATATCCAATTTTTTTTTTTTTAACAAATTTTTTCCTCAGTCTAGGCCGATATATATTCTTCTACATATTTTTGGTAAAAAAAAATTGCGATAAGCCTATATTGATTGGTTTGCTCAAAAGTTATAGCGTCTACAAAATAGGGGATAGATTTATAGCATTTTTATTTATTTATTTATTTTTTACTAGTAATGGCGGCGATCTGCGATTTTTATTGTGACTGCGATATTGCGGCGGACACATCGGACACTTTTGACACATTTTTGGGACCATTCACATTTATACAGCGATCAATGCTATAAAATTGCATTGATTACTGTGTAAATGTGACTGGCAGGGAAGGGGTTAACACTAGGGGGCGCTCGAGGGGTTAATGTATGACCTAAGGAGGTGATTCTAACTGTGGGGGGAGGGGACTGACCGGGGGAGGTGACCGATCGGTGTCCCTATGTACAAAGGACACGCCATCGGTCTCCTCTCCTCTCTGACAGGACGTGGATCTGTGTTTACATGCACAGATCCACGCTCCTGCTCTGTTACCTGGCAATCACGGGTGCCTGGTGGACATCGCGGCCGCCGAGCACGCGCACCGGGTCCCGAGCGACGCAGCGGGCCCTTAGTGGCTCAGGAGGGCGATCGCGTCATATGACGTCCGCCCAGAACAAGAGAAGCCTCGTCCCGCCGTCATATGACGGTGGGCGGTGGCTTAGTGGTTAAACTGACTTAATTTACAGAGCGAAGTTCATCTCTTTGATCTGTAAATGAATAGAAAGATACAATGTTTCTTTTTATCTCTTTCAGCGCTGAGCAATGTTGTTGATAAACATTGCCGGTGTTCTATCGAATAGTGCCCTCCGTCAAAAAGTGCCCGCACATGCGCAGTACGGAAGGCCACTCCAGCTGATTTCCCGATCAGCAGGCGTGACGTCACAATAGCGCATGCGCTCATCGTAGGAGGCATTTTTCGACAGGAGATACCATTTCACAGGCACAATTGAAAGCCTTGCAAACAGCGGAGGGAGACCATAGTTATCAGATTGTGCCTCGCTGTTTCGGGGTGGGTTTACAGTATGCTCAAGGTCGGCTTTTGTCTGTGTTGCAGGGAGGGTTTGATGTGTTGAACAGCAGCTAGCAACACAGACAAAACCCGTTCTGCAACAGCGAGGCACAATCTGAGGTCTCCCTCCGCTGTTTGCATAGCTTTCAATTCATGTATAAATGTGAATGGTCCCAAAAATGTGTCAAAAGTGTCCGATGTGTTCACCATAATGTCGCAGCCACAACAAAAAAAAAATCGCAGATCGCCGCCATTACTAGTAAAAAAAAAAAATGCCATAAATCTATCCCGTATTTTGTAGACGCTATAACCTTTGCTCAAACCAATCAATATACGCTTATTGTGATTTTTTTTTTTACCAAAAATATGTAGAAGAATACATATCAGCCTAAACTGAGGAAAAAATTATTAAAAAAAAAAAAATTGGGATATTTATTATAGCAAAAAGTAAAAAATATTGTGTTTTTTTCAAAATTGTCATTCTTCTTTTGTTTATAGCGCAAAAAATAAAAAACACAGAGGTGATCAAATACCACCAAAAGAAAGCTCTATTTGTAGGGAAAAAAACACATCAATTTTGTTTGGGTACACAATCGCACGTCCACGCAATTGTCATTCAAAGTGCGACAGCGCTGAAAACTAAAAATTGGTCTGGGCAGGAAGGGGGTGAAAATGCCCTGTATTGAAGTGGTTAATTTTATTAGAAAATTATTATACAAATAGACAAATATGCATACATTAATGGCATAATCATACCATCAGTCAATTTACAAATACATTATACCAGCTTACATGACAATACAAAAACAACAACAAAACAAAAAAAAAGATGGGGGGAAATGATGGCAACACATAAAGATCATGTTTTGAAAGATTATTATGTCTTATTTAAATTCTGCTCAAATTCCCATAAATCATTCTATTTTCCTGATGACTCCCTATAAGTCCTCCAGCGGGCCCATAACTGACGGCATTTTTCATATATATCCAATTTGTGTGCCAGGAGGGTCTCCATCCTCTCAATGTAATCCATTTCCATTATCCATTCCTTCACTGATGGCGATTGTATTGATCGTCAATGTCGCGGGATAACCAATCTTGGCGCTGTTAACCAGTGTCTAAGTAGACCCTTTTTAATATTTTTATAGTAGCCTGGGAGAATGCATAGCAGAGTAATTTGTGGTGTATTGGGGACTAGCTCTCCTGTAACTGTAGTGTGTAGCTGCATGATCCTGTCCAAAAAATTAGGAATTTGGGGCATTCCCACCAAATGTGTATCAACGAACCCTTAGCAGAATGACACCGCCAACATATGTCAGATGCATCTAGGTATATACGTTGCAGGGATGCTGGACATCGATACCAACGAGAAACAAGCTTATAGCTTGTTTCTTGGGCTTTAGTTGTTGGTGACAAGCAATGTGTGAGAATAAATGATTTCTCCCACTCTTCTGCTCCAATTTGAACATTAAGATCGTATGCTCATTTATTTGTAAATTCTGGGGGCTCAGGATGTTTTTTTGCAATACGAATCTTATATATTGCTGATAGAACATGTTTTGGTTTAATACTTTGTAACAAAATAGACTCAAACAAATTGAGATCTCTATTAAAAGATTGGTTTAAGGGAGTAGAGGGCAGGAATGACATTGCTTGCTGATATTCCAACCATTGCATAAGTGAGGGCTGTTGTGTAGAAATTAAATTCATTATGGATGGAAGTTTGCCCTGACAGAGAATCTGGCTCACTCTTCGGTGAGACTCTTTATTCCATATTAAAAACTGTAACTGATCTACTGCAGGTGGAAATTGAGGATTGCCAAATAAGAGTGTCATAGGTCCTACTTGCGAAGAAGCCCTAATCGCAAAATCATTTTATACCAGATGCTCAATAAATGAGATGTAAGAAAAGGTAAAGAAGACAAGTTTATCCAAGGAAGTGCCTGAAGCTCAAACTGATTCAACCCATGTTCTATTCTCACATTTTGAATGACAATTGCGCGGTCATGCAACACTGTACCCACTGAAGGGCACTGATTTGTAGCACTGGTGATCACTAAGGGACTGATGTCCCTCTAACAGAAGCTGGTTAACGGCTTTCTTCTTTTCTTCACGCTGACAGAGTTTACCGTATATACTCGAGTATAAGTCGAATTTTTCAGCACATTTTTTTGTGCTGAAAGTGCCCCCCTCGACTTATACTGGAGTCAAGCACTTTTCTGCAGCAAAAAATTTCATTTTCCGAACTGACTTTGAGGCCCCGTATCTCAGGCTCACTTGGTGCTACAAACCCCAAACATGCAAACCCAGTGGACCTAGTACTACAACATATCCAAAGCGGAAGTTCCTAGCATTAAGTGACCCCGAGATACGGGGCCCCAAAATCGCTTCAGGAAATGTCATTCTCTGCTGCAGAAAAGTGCTTGACATTTTCTGAACCGATTTTGGGGCCCCATATCTCAGGGCCACTTGGTGCTAGGAACCCCAAATTTAGTGTGCAAACCCAGTGGAACTGGTACCAGAACATATCCAAAGCTGGGGTTCCTAGCACTAGGTGGCCCTGAGATACGGGGCCCCAAAACTGGTTCGGAAAATGTCATTTTCTGCTGCAGAAAAGTGCTTGACATTTTCTGAACTGATTTTTGGGGCCCTGTATCTCGGGGCCACTTAGTGCTAGAAACCCCAGCTTTGGAAATTTTATGGTGCTAGTTCCACTGGGTTTGCACACCAAATTTGGGGTTCTTAGTACTAAGTGGCCCCGAGATACGGGGCCCCAAATTCGGTAAACTGTGTCTATCTGCAGCAATGTCATTTCGGGACCCTTTGGGTTCAGAGACCCCAAATTTTGGCTGCAGCTAGGGGGCATCTAGGAACCCTTAACTACCAAGTTTGAAGTTCAGGGGACCTATGGCTGCAAATGGGCACAGTGAGGCATGCAAATGGGCACAGTGATGCTGCAAATGGGCATTGTTGACCCTCTTTTCCACTTACAGTAGCTGTGCATTTCTCACCCTCGTCTTATACTCGGGTCAATAAGTTTTTCCCATTTTTTTGTGGTAAATTAGGGCCTCGACTTATACTCGGAACGACTTATACTCGAGTATATACGGTACTTTCTGTTTACTTCTGTGCTCAGCTGTCATTGGCTGAAAGCTGATCACATGATAAAGGGCCCGCCTTGATTGGCCCTTTACCCTGCTCTGTGATCAGCTGAGTCCCAAGGACTTGGCGATCATAGAGCGTGCCACGCAGCCCCCCTGGGACACGCGGGCGGCGCGAGAACGGAAGGATGTCTATTTACACCCTCAAGGCATTTTAAGCCCGCTCTGTAGCTGTCTTTTGGCTATAGTGCGGGCGCAAAGTGGTTAAATAATTTTAAATAACTAAAATGAGAAAAAATGGTTTTATTTATTACAGACTTCACATATCCCGGAAGGCTGCAGGCAAGATGATTCATGGGACGCCACATCATCAAGGAACTGGCTGCAAGAACCCAGAAGTGACAGCCAGGGGCGTACCTAGAGCACTTTGCACCCGGGGCAGATCCTATATCTGGCACACCCTCCAACTTTAACCACTTGAGCCCCGGACCATTATGCTGCCTAAGGACCAGAGGTCTTTTTCCAATTTGGCACTGCGTCGCTTTAACTGCTAATTGCGCGGTCATGCAATGCTGTACCCAAACGAAATTTGCGTCCTTTTCTTCCCACAAATAGAGCTTTCTTTTGATGGTATTTGATCACCACTGCGGTTTTTATTTTTTGCGCTATAAACGGAAAAAGACCGAAAATTTTGAAAAAAAATGATATTTTCTACTTTTTGTTATAAAAAAAATCCAATAAACTAAATTTTAGTCATACATTTAGGCCAAAATGTATTCGGCCACATGTCTTTGGTAAAAAAAATGTCAATAAGCGTATATTTATTGGTTTGCGCAAAAGTTATAGCGTCTACAAACTAGGGTACATTTTCTGTAATTTACACAGCTTTTAGTTTATGACTGCCTATGTCATTTCTTGAGGTGCTAAAATGGCAGGGCAGTACAAAACCCCCCCAAATGACCCCATTTTGGAAAGTAGACACCCCAAGGAAATTGCTGAGAGGCATGTTGAACCCATTGAATATTTTTTTTTTTGTCCCAAGTGATTGAAAAATGACAAAAAAAAAAAAAAAAAAAATATTTACAAAAAGTTGTCACTAAATGATATATTGCTCACACAGGCAATGGGCCTATGTGGAATTGCACCCCAAAATACATTCAGCTGCTTCTCCTGAGTATGGGGATACCACATGTGTGGGACTTTTTGGGAGCCTAGCCGCGTACGGGGCCCCGAAACCAATCACCGCCTTCAGGATTTCTAAGGGTGAAAATTTTTCACTGCCTATCACAGTTTCGGAGGCCATGGAATGCCCAGGTGGCACGAAACCCCCCCAAATGACCCCATTTTGGAAAGTAGACAC
This sequence comes from Lithobates clamitans, assembly GCA_037952925.1. Taxonomy (NCBI): domain Eukaryota; kingdom Metazoa; phylum Chordata; class Amphibia; order Anura; family Ranidae; genus Lithobates; species Lithobates clamitans. The sequence goes on along the minus strand of JBBGZY010000480.1, from coordinate 1,424,383 downwards.
CCCAAGCTATTTGCTGAGAGGCATGGTGAGTATTTTGCAGCTCTCATTTGTTTTTGAAAATGAAGAAAGACAAGAAAAAACATTTTTTTTTTTCTTTTTTCAATTTTCAAAACTTTGTGACAAAAAGTGAGGTCTGCAAAATACTCACTATACCTCTCAGCAAACAGCTTGGGGTGTCTACTTTCCAAAATGGGGTCATTTGGGGGGGGGGGGGGTTGTGCCACCTGGGCATTCCATGGCCTCCGAAACTGTGATAGGCAGTGAAGAGTGAAATAAAAAATTCACGCCCTTAGAAAGCCTGAAGGCGGTGCTTGGTTTTCGGGGTCCCGTACGCGGCTAGGCTCCCAAAAAGTCTCACACATGTGGTATCCCCGTACTCAGGAGAAGCAGCAGAATGTATTTTGGGGTGTAATTTCACATATTTCCATGGCATGTTTGAGCAATATATCATTTAGTGACAACTTTGTGCAAAAAAAAAAAAAAAAAAAAAAAAAATTTGTCTCTTTCCCGCAACATGTGTCGCAATATAAAATATTCCATGGACTTGACATGCCTCTCAGCAAATAGCTTGGGGTGTCTACTTTCCAAAATGGGGTCATTTGGGGGGGTTTTGAACTGTCCTGGCATTTTATGCACAACATTTAGAAGCTTATGTCACACATCACCCACTCTTCTAACCACTTGAAGACAAAGCCCTTTCTGACACTTATTGTTTACATGAAAAAGTTATTTTTTTTTGCAAAAAAATTACTTTGAACCCCCAAACATTATATATTTTTTTAAAGCAAATGCCCTACAGATTAAAATGGTGGGTGTTTCATTTTTTTTTTTCACACAGTAATTGCGCAGCGATTTTTCAAACGCATTTTTTGGGGAAAAAACACACTTTTTAAAATTTTAATGCACTAAAACACACTATATTGCCCAAATGTTTGATGAAATAAAAAAGATGATCTTAGGCCGAGTACATGGATACCAAACATGACATGCTTTAAAATTGCGCACAAACGTGCAGTGGCAACAAAATAAATACATGTTTAAAATCCTTCAAAAGCCTTTACAGGTTACCACTTTAGATTTACAGAGGAGGTCTACTGGAAAAATTACTGCCCTCGATCTGGCCTTCGCGGTGATACCTCACATGCATGGTGCAATTGCTGTTTACGTTTGACGACAGACCGCCGCTTGCGTTCGCCTTAGCGCGAGAGCAGGGGGCGACAGGGGTGCTTTTTTTTTTTTTTTTTTTTTCTTTATTATTTTTTTGCTTTTTTAATCTTACTTTTAAACTGTTCCTTTCATATTTTTTTTTTTCATCATTTTTATTGTTATCTCGGGGAATGTAAATATCCCCTATGATAGCAATAGGTAGTGACAGGTACTCTTTTTTGAAAAAATTGTGGTCTATTAGACCTTAGATATCTCCTCTGCCCTCAAAGCATCTGACCACACCAAGATCGGTGTGATAAAATGCTTCCCCAATTTCCCAATGGCGCTATTTACATCCGGCGAAATCTAAGTCATAAAATGCTCGTAGCTTCCGGTTTCTTAGGCCATAGAGATGTTTGGAGCCACTCTGGTCTCTGATCAGCTCTATGGTCAGCTGGCTGAATCACCGGCTGCATTCTCAGGTTCCCTGTTGAGACAGGAGAGCCAGAGAAAAACACGGAAGACGGTGGGGGGAGGGGCATTCCCTCCCACTGCTTGTAAAAGCAGTCTAGAGGCTAATTAGCCGCTAGGATTGCTTTTACATGAAAGCCGACCGCTGGCTGAAAAGAATGATACCGAGATGATACCTAAACCTGCAGGCATCATTCTGGTATAACCACTCAAAGTCGTGAATGGCGTACCTGAAGACAAAAAAATGGTTAACAATGGTTAACAATAAAGCACAGTAAACAGTAAAGTATAAATAATTACATACCTGAAAAACAAACATGATAAAACATAATAACAATAACAATAAAACATTGCAGAATAGAATACAGTAAAAAAGAGCAGAACAATAGAGAGAGAGAATAGAGAGAGAGAGAACAATAAAACGACAACTATTTTTTTTTTATTTCATATATTTTTTTTTTTTTACACTGTTTTTGTAACTAACTTTTATAACTGTAACCGGTTCCAGGTTCGGGTCTCTCAAAATGCGATGGCATCTTGGGAGACCCTGTGAAAGTGCGCCTAGTCTGTGCAATGCTGTACCCTACGCTAATACTCAACTAGTGTATGGTAGCGTTCAAAACATTCACCAATGCAAAGACCAGGATTGTCAGGACAGGAGGGACAATAATAGCGGGTGTCACGCCTATATCCGCGCTTGCTGCAGACACAACATCTTTTTTGGGGGGATTCGTTGGGTAGGGGTACTCGGGAGGACATAAAAATGCCTCTCATGCAGCCGACTGCATTTGGTTGGGGATGTGAATGGGGGAAGTACGGGCGCTGCAGAAGTGGTGGGCTCCCAATTAGGATTGGCGAATGCAGCAGGAAGGGCACTATGGGCACGACGGGCCTGTGTTTGTCTTTTTGGTGGCAGCGGGACACTACTTGTGCTTGCCACCTCACCAGCTTGAACTGCACTTATGGGACTCGCCACGTCACCAAGTGTTACTGCAGTGCTAATTTGACTATGACCGGGGTGTACTAGGCCGCTGGTGCTTGTCAGTTCACCAAAACGCTACAAAAAAAACTGTTAGCGATCGCAGGGATCAGGCCTGATTCTGCGAACGCTGCAGTTATGCGTTTAGTGTTTTGTAAGTGACAGTGATCGATCGATACTGCACTTGGGTGGGCTGGGCTGGGCCAGGCGGAGGGGCAAAACGCAGGTGCTAGCAGGTATCTTGGCTGATCCCGCTAACACTGCGTTTTTGGGAACCCTAAACTGCTGGGGACGCTAGTATAGATCTGATCGGATCAGATATTGATGCGATCAGATACTATACCACTAAGGGAGGTGTATGCTGCGTGCATGGGTGTTAGCGGTACTGGCGCTAACCTGACGCTGCCTGGGGCTGGTGCTTGCCAGTTCCCCAAAATGCTACCAAAAAAACTGTTAGCGATCGCAGGGATCAGGCCTGACTCTGCGAACGCTGCAGTTATGCGTTTAGTGTTTTGTAAGTGACAGTGATCGATCGATACTGCACTTGGGTGGGCTGGGCTCGCCTGGGCGGAGGGGCAAAACGCAGGTGCTAGCAGGTATCTGGGCTGATCCCGCTAACACTGCGTTTTTGGGAACCCTAAACTGCTGGGGACGGTAGTATAGATCTGATCGGATCAGATATTGATCCGTTCAGATACTATACCACTAAGGGAGGTGTATGGTGCATGCGTGGGTGTTAGCGGTACTGGCGCTAATCTGACGCTGCCTGGTGCTGGTGCTTGCCAGTTCACCAAAATGCTACCATAAAAACTGTTAGCGATCGCAGGGATCAGGCCTGACTCTGCGAACGCTGCAGTTATGCGTTTAGTGTTTTGTAAGTGACAGTGATCGATCGATACTGCACTTGGGTGGGCTGGGCTCGCCTGGGCGGAGGGGCAAAACGCAGGTGCTAGCAGGTATCTGGGCTGATCCCGCTAACACTGCGTTTTTGGGAACCCTAAACTGCTGGGGACGGTAGTATAGATCTGATCGGATCAGATATTGATCCGTTCAGATACTATACCACTAAGGGAGGTGTATGGTGCATGCGTGGGTGTTAGCGGTACTGGCGCTAATCTGACGCTGCCTGGTGCTGGTGCTTGCCAGTTCACCAAAATGCTACCATAAAAACTGTTAGCGATCGCAGGGATCAGGCCTGACTCTGCGAACGCTGCAGTTATGCGTTTAGTGTTTTGTAAGTGACAGTGATCGATCGATACTGCACTTGGGTGGGCTGGGCGGAGGCGCAAAACGCAGGTGCTAGCGGGTATCTGGGCTGATCCCGCTAACACTGCGTTTTTGGGAACCCTAAACTGCTGGGGACGCTAGTATAGATCTGATCGGATCAGATATTGATGCGATCAGATACTATACCACTAAGGGAGGCGTATGCTGCGTGCGTGGGTGTTAGCGGTACTGGCGCTAATCTGACGCTGCCTGGGGCGACGCATATCACCGCCGGGTGATCAGGGGGCTAAACCTTTATTCGGTAATAAACGGCGGGTGCCCTGACACTATAAAAAATAAACGAACTAACCAGCGTCAACCGTAACGGTTATACGGTGATCAGTGGTGAAAGGGTTAACTAGGGGGCAATCAAGGGGTTAAAACATTTATTAGGTAGTATATGGGGGTCCCTGACGCTATAAAACGCTGACGGCGAACCTAAATATTTACCTCACTAACTAGTGTCACCAGCGACACTAATACAGCGATCAGAAAAATGATCGCTTAGCGACACTGGTGACAGGGGGTGATCAAGGGGTTAAAACTTTATTGGGGGGGTTAGGGGGGTAACCCTAGACCTACAGGGGGGTAACAGTAACTGTCCCAACACTGTAACTGTCACAAACTGACACCTAGCAGTAATCAGAAAAAAAAAAAAAAAACCTGCTGGTGTCAGTTTGTGACAGGGGGGGGGGGTGATTGGGGGGGGGGATCGGGGGGCGATCGGGGGGGGGATCGGGGTGTTTTGTATGCCTGGCATGTTCTACTGTGTGTGTGTGTGTGTTGGTGCACTCACATAGATGTCTTCTCTCCTCGGGCCGGAACGGAAAATACCGACCCGAGGGGAGATGACATCACTTCCTTTGCTGCTGTTTAGCATACAGCAGCAAAGGAGTGTTCTCATTGGCCGGCGGCGATCGCGAGGGGGGGGCCACGAACGGATGGCCTCCCCCTCGTGTCTGATCGCCGGGGGACAGAACGGGACCGCCTCGGGCGGCGGGGGGGGTCCGATCGGACCCCCCACCCGCGGGAGGCAAATCACGTACCATGTACGTGATTTTGCCTGCCCGTGCCGCCTTGCCGACGTACATCGGCGTGAGGCGGTCCTTAAGTGGTTAAAATGTAAAAACACCCACAAAAATTTGTAATATTTTCAAGAATATTTATTGCACAAATTTGTGCATAAACGTGTCTTTACGTGTTTAAACACAAGTATTTTACTGATGTAGCGGTTGGTTACCACTAGTTACTAACATCCACCAAATCACCCTGCTGCCAGACCCCCATCTATCACCTCTGAGACAATGAGCAGTCATTTGCGTAGTTTTGTTTAGTTTATTGCGGGATACAACTTGGTTGGGGTAAAGGAAGATATGGGATGCCCATAGCGCTCACTGAATTGTCATCACATTTGTAGAACATTGATTAGCAGCTTTAGCCCTGAAAATGATGCACTTCTAACATTCACAGTCTATTACTCTGCATATCTCCACTGCAGACTATTGCTCCACTTCCTCGGCACTCACTCCTGCAGATTATCACTCCTCTTTATTCCTCTCTTCCTGTACAAATCCTCTACTGCAAAACTGTTCGACTCCTGTATCATCACTTCCAGTAATACAAAAAGGGATCACTCTGAATAACCCCAGTTCGCTGGCTGTACTTGAATGGTGTTGCTTCAGCAAATCTGTCAGGTCACCTTGAGGCTTTAGTGGTAAGGATGAACTGCACTGCAGTCTGGCTCCAGGTCGCAGCCCCCAGGGTCTCACAGCTCACGCTCACGGTAGACTACAGGAGAAGAGGAAGGAGGCAGCAGGCTGGAACAACAAGGAAAGTAAGGGACAAGCCAAGGTCGGGGCCACAAGCAGACAAAGACAACAGAGTTCACGCCAAGGTTCAGGGTCACAGGCAAACAGGGATGGTCGGGAACACGCCAAAGGTCAGGGTCACCAGCAGACAGGAATAGTAAGAACAGGCCAAAGTCGCTAACAGGAATCAGACGTAGGAAACACAGCAAGTACACACGGAGGCTAACACACAATGGTTGATCAGCCCTGCTGGCTTGCAGTGCACAGGTTAATATAGGGTTCCCTGATAGGGCCTGGGGTGGGGCCATGCTTAGAGGAGAGGTTACAAAAGCAGTCAGGTGAGGGTCAGCTGGTCTCTAGAGATGAACACATGGAGACAGGTAAGCCGATCCACAAACTCTATTGCACTACCATGACAAAATCAGCAAGCCAGAGGCATGCAATACCTCTCCCCGGTGGCTTAGTGAATTGGTAGCTACACTGTCTCTTGAAAGGTATTACCGGAGTCCTTTACCAGGCCAGAGATACTCGGTACCTCTCCCCAACGGCCTAGCACATGGTAATAGTCGGACTACTGTTCCCAACCAGTCCATAACTGCAAAGGCTGCGTTCCCTGGCCACAGCATTCTGCACTACACAACTATTCTCCTTTTGCTTCTTACACACTGACCTTCTCCTGTGTGCAAGTTCTGTATTCCCCGGTCACAGAACTTTGTTCTACTCTCCTCAGTCCTACTTTTGCTTCTCCTTCACCGATCTTCTCCTGTGTACAAGTTCTGTGTTTCCCGGTCACAGCAGCTCGACACCAACTCCATGATGAAGATCTTTATCCAGGAATACATTCTAGCAGCTCCTCCATCCCTACTCCGCTCTCGGCGCGCCCCCCACCTGGGGACGCCCTGCAGCAGCTACCTATAACGCTATTCTCCTCATTATCATCATTCTCATTACCCAGGAACATTTCTACTAGAAAACACATTTGTAATACCATCAGTAAATATTTTACAGTCCTGCGAATGAAGCTTTCAGCCCTCGTTCATATTGGAGCAGGTTGATCAGGTCAAATCACATGACAAGTCCCATTCTGTTGCTCAAATTGGTGCAACGCCGACTTTGCGGTGCTGCACCGATTTGAAAAAGTAGTTCCTGCACTACTTTTGCCGATTTTGGGTGAGACTTGCATAGACATCTGTGCATGAAGCCGCACAGATGTCTTTGAAGTCGCACTGACATGTGGCTTTGAAATTGTGCAATTTCAGATGAAGTTGCACGATTTTGAGGAACCTGCTATAGGTGTAGGTAAGGAACACACAGTACAGATAATACAGAAAACATTTCCAGGGGTCTGCAGCCGGGGTGGATATGATTTAAATCAAGTCGATAAAAATCATGATTTAAATCACTAGTAAAAGGCTTGATTTAAATCAACTCGATTTTAAATCATAATTTTTTAAGAGCAACTGTCATCTCTGTCCCACAGCGGCTCCTCCTCTGACCTGCTGTTGGCTCACCTACAGTCTCATTCACTTTAATAGGACAGCTGGTAATCTGGCAGTGACACAACAAGGTGAGGGATGTGACGGCAGCAGATGAGTGAATGCCCGCTAACAGGCGTGCCATGATGGATCTGAAATGACAGGTGCTCTTTAAATGTAAGGACTCATTCTTACTGATAGTTAGAATCTTAAATATTTGCAAACAAAATGAAGGTTTCCTATTTAGAATAATAAGCTGTCAGGTTAGTAAAACAGCGATATCCGAACCGATTCAATCATACAGTTTGTAGTGTACATAAATTTGCAAAACAATGGGATAAAGGGATATTCCTGAACCTTGTTTTATCTCATGGTTAGTGTAAAATTGTGTTAATGCCTCGATACAGTGCATGTTATCTCAGCTTGCAGAGCTTGGATTCATTGAATGAAAAAAAAAAATGTAAATATTGCAGAATATACAGCCTCATGCTACATAACTAAGCCGGGGACCCGAATAAAGCCAGAATCGGCTTTGATTGGGTCTCGGATCCCTTCTGCTGAATAAACTAAATTATTAATGTATCTTAAATAGAAAAATATTTTTAGATTGATTTTTACTCCAAAAGCATTTTATTAAAATACATTTTATAAAAATCAAAACATTTTTTTTTTTTTTTAAATCATTGATTTATAGCCACCCTGTCTGCAGCTAAGGGCTGTGATAGGTTCCTGCACTGTAGGAGTTCTATCATAGGTGTAGATGAGAAGCACACAGCACAGAACACATTCCCAGGGCTCTGCAGCTGTCTGATACCACTTTTTCAGTTCTATCACAGCCTCTGGAAGTTCTGTATTGTGTGTTCCTCATCTACACCTATGACAGATCCCTGCACTGTAGGGGTGATATCATGGATATCGGACAGCTGTAGAACCCTGAAAATGTGTTCTGTATTATCTGTACTGTGTGAAGGAGCTCTCATCTAGACCTATAAAGCCATCAGCTCTGTGTTATAATCAGCAGGGGAAGTGAAGATGAAGATGACAGGTAAGGGCCACAGGGGGCCCCCCACCTGGAGCTTCTACAATGTGGCCAGTCAGAGATCAGGAACTCACTTGTCACTCTCCACCTCCTCCCTGTAGGTCCAGGCCAGTCCCAGGGGTATGAGCAGCAAGAGGCAGGTTAGGCACAGGCAGATCCTCCGGGCACCTCTCTCACACATTCCTGCCTACTGGGTGAAGTCCTGCACTAGACGTGCTACAGGGGGCGCTTGGGAGGCCGCTGGGCAGATCTGTCCGGGTTTTGGGGCATCGCTGGAGTCGGACGTCAATGGAGGATTGGCCGGTGTATCAGGCTTGAGGCAGAGCGGCGCTGACACCCCTAAGTGGCGCCGGTGTTCTGTCAAAATAACCAATTCATCAAGATCTCCAATTACGTCACTTCCGGCTACTGTAAACCGTCAGTAAAAGTTTTGACACAGCACCGGTAAGCGTGTACACTCTGGTACAGGAAGACTTTTCTGTTTTGACACAACAGCGGGTAACAAGGGAAAAGTTGTTGCTGCCGAGGGGGGCGGTCATTTTGTTGGTTAGTATCCGAGCGAACTACCAATATCCTCTGATAATACCGTGTACCGGAGTGTATGCGGTTGGCGGTGTCCTCCAATTACTGGCGGTTTAGTGACGTAATTGGAGACCTTGATGAATTGGCTATTTTGACGGAACACCGGCCTGACACCCCCTCCAATGTGTGGCACCCAGGGCGGACCGCCCCCCTAGTTGGTACGCCACTGGTGACAGCCGACCCCCTGATGGCATACAAAAGGAAGATGATGGAACAGACTTGCACAAGGAGAGCAGTGTGGGAGAAGAGGACAAAGCTGGATCTGCTGGGCTGATAAGTATATTTATCCAGAATGGAAACCATACCATACCATATGTAGAGAGCTCGGGATTTATTTATTTAAATTTTTTTTTAAAATAAGTATGGTTAAGCAAAAATGAAAATGTATGCAATGTAGAACATTTATTCCCCAAAATATGTAGAGGTTTTGCAAGCTGAACTTTTTTACACTATTGGTGAGACATACATGTTTAGCATCAACCACATTGCAGACAACCAAAAGCAGAGCATAAAAAAAAATACAGAAGCTTGTTTCACTTGCAGTGGGTTGAGAGAAAGGACAGAATACACTTACACACATGTACACCCTCTGGTCAATATTACAAATGAATATAATATGTAAAAACAAATACATTTTACATATACTAAGAATGTTGCCCATTGCAATAATTTAGTAAAAATTAGCCATAGTCAATGAAATTTTAGGAAATATAATTAAAAAACAAATAAAAAAATATTAAAAATTAAACTAAAGAAAAAGAAATAAAAACAATACATACTGTAGATGTTTACCATAAATAAAAAAAGAATAACAAAAAAAAAAACTGCAAATAATTTCCGCAAAATGTAAAGAATACAAATAATTTTCAGGAAACATTGGTTCCTGATAATTTGTCCATCTTTCTATATGGTAATGGGTAAATACGCAGACTAAATGGGGCTATCCTAAATACTTGTGGTCTTATTAAACAGATGTGAGCTTTTAAATATGTTGATGATGTTCTGTGTTCTCCATAAAGAGATTGGAAACCAGTGATAATATTTCAGCCAGTTAAACTAAAGAATGCACAGATGATCACTTACCATACACAGTGAGGTTGTAGACTTTCATATAGTTTGTGTTGTTGGTAAAAGTTATAGTTCCAGTATACAGTCCACTGTCTTCCAGTCTCAGATATCCAATCTTCAGCACTCTTCCATCATCCAGGATCTCCAGTCTTCCTTTAAAATTTTCTTCTATAACATTAAGCTGATTATTTGTGTAAGTCACAAATGGTTTTGTTTTGAAGTTCCAGATTACTAGAAGTACAGGACCTGATGAACCTCCACTCAGTGACATTTGGATGGATTGGTTTATAAGACCATTCAGTATGACAGGGACATCCGCTCCTCCTGTATACACAATAAGGGTAGAAGTGTAAAGGTGACCATTCTATCCTGGATCTTGGATGGTAGATGACAACAGGCTCCACTAATTAAAACTATAAAATGTAAAAAGTAAATCCCCTGCCATAGCCCATGAGTGTAAGAACCACTGTCAGGCTTTTATTGCTATCTGTGACCCCTTTGGGATTTCCCCTCACTTCCTGCTCTTGAAACAAAAGTGTAGACAAGATTAAATCTCCTTAATGTGAGTGTAATTTCCTGATGTCCCATTAGTAGATTTTCCTTTTCCCATCACTCTCTACACTGTTGTCTGAAAGTGAGGGAAAAGCTCCCCAAAGGGGACACATGTAGGCAGGTTTGGGGCTGCAGTTAGTCTGCTGACCTGAAGGTGGCATTGTGCCATTAAACTAAACTGTCCCCTAATATGGGCTCCCTGCAGCCATAAAGAAAGGCCCAAAATGCAGCATGGAATGCCTAAAATGGAGGGCATACATGACAGCGGGAACAGTGGGGGGAAGGTATGTGTAAAATGGAGCCGAGGGGGAGGGACAGGAAGGGTGGGGTACTATTTAAGAGGGTTAACCTGGGAGGGGTTAACAGAAGGCTGGAGGAAAGTTGACAGTGAGCATGGCAGAGGTAGAGCGCATAATGTCACAATTGAGAGCGGAGGCTGAGGTGAGGGGCACGGCATGGCTGCAGGCTGCGATCGGGGCAGCCATGGAGAGAACAGGAACACAGCTGTCAGTAGGAGAGGGGAGCGGCGTCAGAGCTAGGAGGTCTCGTCCGCCCGAGCGTTTCTCTCCAGAGCGGGCGGTGTGCAGAAGAGCGAGCAGGAGCGGTGATGGGGAGCAGGGATGCCCTCCTGCGAAGAAGAAGTCAGGCAGAAGGAGCGGAGGAGCTGTCACATCCCCAGCGTCACATGGCGGGGAGAGACAGCACGGCGGGACTGGCAGTAGAAGACGAGCGGGGAGCGCGAGCCCCGCCCCCCGGATAACGGCGGAGGGCTCCGATGCGGTGATGAGAGATGCTGCTGTCCCTGGGCTGTCTAATCCGGCAGGGGACAGCAGGAGTACCAAAAAAGACAGAGGCAGAGGAGGAAGGAGGGATGGAAGAGCGGAGGCATACAGGGCTGCGGTATCCTGCACCGGCCCTGCTAAGGCTGTCCACAAGGCATCCAGAGCATATGAAGAAAACAGGAGAGAAAGTGTGGAGAGGACGGCGGCAGCCACGGTTACAAGGACAGGCGGGCTTTCGGACGTGGAAGAAGCAGAGAGAGATCCGGGAGATCGGGAAGAAGTGTCGGAATCGGAAGAGGAGGCGGCCCCCCCTTCCAGGAGCGCGGACGAGGAGGAGAGCAGACGGTCGGCTGATGGGGCAACACCTGTGCAGCCTGGTAAGTCACCACATCTGGGGTTAGAAGGGAGAAGCAGGGTAGGACAAGACACAACTAGGCCTGCGGGCAACACAAGGGGGGTGGTCTCACCAGCAGGGGGCTCAGGCTTATTGGGATTTTTGGAGGGCATTAAAGATTTAGTCCAAAAGTTTGAGGCTGGAGAGCGTATGGCAGGAGGCCCGGCAGCGGCGTGGGTCCCGCCAGTAGGGGGCAGCGGTAATGCGGCAGGAGTGGGGACGCCCGCAGCAACGGTTGCGGTTACCGCCCTAGAGTCCACAGGGAGTGAAGTTGCGCAGGGGAAGGAAAAAGCTTCAGAGACGACAGAAAGGCAGGATATAACCAGGATGGCGGATGCAGCGCGCTGCGAAGTGTATGTGTGTTACGAAGGGCCTTTGGGAGCGCACTTAAAACAGGAGGTTCGGGAAAAATTATGGAAAGGTGAGTATGTGGAAATATTTTCACTATTACCTTTGGAAAAATTTAACTTGTATAGGGTCAAGCCAGACAGTTCCAAGAAGGACGATGAGGAGAAGAGGAGGTATCGGCTGATACCGAGGACGTTTGCAAACTGGTTGCAAGCGTTTGCAATCATGGCGAGCGTAATTGGGGAGAAGCATCCGGAGCACTGTTCAGCATTATTTTGCCATAGGGGAGGCCTACAGAGTGTATGGCGGTACGGGATGGCTGAGATACGACGAGCAGTTCAGGCAGCGGAGAGCGATACGGCCAGAGCTGCGTTGGGACCACAAGGACATTAGCTTGTGGATGCGCTTGATGACGACTACGCGGGCTCCGAACCAGTTTTTTCAGGGAGGAGCCGGTGGCCCATCTGCCCTGGGACACTCGGCTGGAAACAAAAAGGGGGTTTGTTGGCAATACAATTCCGGAGTCTGTAAATTTGGTGCGACATGTAAGTATAAGCACGAGTGCTCAGGCTGCGGGGGAACGCATCCAGCATCTAGATGCTTTAAGCAAGGAAAAGGCAGAATTGGGGACGTTGGGAACAAAAGGGAGGACTCCGGTGAAAGTGGAAAGGATGCGACCGTTTCTCGGTAAGTATCCGGATAGACAAGCTGCGAGGTTGTTGGACGAGGGTTTCACGGGGGGTTTTAGGATACCATGCAGGATTACGGTAGTTCCCCAAGTGCCAAATAATTTACGGTCCGCATTGCAACATCCGGAGGTGGTTTCTGAAAAGCTGTCAAAAGAGGTTGCAATGGGGAGAATGGGAGGTCCTTTTCGTTGGGCACCAATAGCTGACTTAGTGGTATCACCGCTAGGTGTGGTGCCCAAGAAGGAAAACAACAAATTCCGGCTCATTCACCACCTGTCTTTCCCAAAGGGTGGATCGGTGAATGATGCCATTGATCAGGAGGCATGCTCGGTGACTTATACGTCGTTTGATGCCGCTGTGGGTTGGGTGCGACGTTATGGCAAAGGAGCGTTGATGGCAAAAGCCGATGTCGAATCGGCTTTTCGGTTGTTGCCGGTACACCCGGATAGTTTTAGATTGCTGGGGTGTCATTGGAAAGGGGAATTTTATGTGGACAAATGCTTGCCAATGGGTTGTTCAATATCGTGTGCGATATTTGAACAATTCAGCTCTTTCTTGGAATGGGTGGTGCAGGACGTATCGGGTGTGAATTCAATAATTCACTACCTAGATGATTTTTTATGCATAGGGCCGGCATCATCTAGAATCTGTACGGTTTTATTGGCGACACTGCAACATATCGCTGACAGATTCGGCATTCCATTGGCCAATGAAAAGACGGAGGGACCTTGCACGGTCATCACGTTCCTAGGCATTGTTCTTGATTCTGAGGCCATGGAATGTAGGTTGCCGGAAGACAAATTGGAAGACTTAAAGAAAGAGATTGCGGGGTTACTTGGCTTAAAGAAAGTGCAGCTGAGGGCACTGCAATCGGTTCTTGGTAAGCTAAATTTTGCCTGCCGCATACTGCCTATGGGGAGAGTGTTCAGCCGCCGGCTGGCGGCTAGCACAGGTGGGGTAAAATCACCGAGACATTTTGTGCGCTTGGTAAAGTCGCACAGAGAAGATTTAAGGGTATGGCATACGTTTTTGGAATCTTTCAACGGAAGGGCGATGTGGATGGCGGGTCCGGTAAGTAATTTTGATATGGAATTATTCACCGATGCGGCAGGGTCCACGGGTTTTGGGGCATTTTTTCAGGGACGGTGGAGTGCAGGTCCTTGGCCTCAGTCATGGATAGAGGAGGGTTTTACCAAAAATTTGGTACTATTGGAATTGTTTCCAGTAGTACTGGCAGTGGAGCTATGGGGCTCATCCTTCAGGGATCTGAAGGTGCGTTTTCACGGGGACAATTTGGGGGTGGTGCAGGTTATAAATAGGGTGACAGCATCGTCTCCGCCAGTAATCAAATTGTTGCAGCATTTAGTGTTAAGATGTTTGCAATTGAACGTGTACATTCATGCCGTACATTTGCCGGGGGTGGAGAATGTGGTCGCTGATGCGTTATCTCGCTTCCAGTGGGACAGGTTCCGACAGTTGGCGCCGGAAGCGGAGCAACAAGGGGTACCTTGTCCCGATTGGCTGTGGGAGATACCGTTGGTGTCATCGCAGGATGGATCAAGCAGTCGGTAAGTGGGTCCACTTGGGCGGCGTACTCAAAAGTGTGGAAAGAGTGGACGGGATTTCTTCAGGCCATAGGGGAGGAGCCGTCAGGTAAAAATTTGCGTTTGTTATTGCTATATTACGTGGCATGGAAAATGGAGGAGGGGTCATCAGTGGCGGTGTTAAATACGCAGTTAGCGGGGTTAGCGTTCCTGTTTAAGTTACAGGGTCAGCTGGATGTCACGAAGGATTTTTGGGTGCGTCAAGCGCTTAAGGGGTATAGAAAAAAGAGAATCGTGAAGGATGCGAGAAGACCAGTGACGTTTGATATTCTGGGGAAAATTGTTAAAAAGTTGGGGGAGGTATGCTCTTCAGAGTATGAAGTAGCGTTGTTTAAGGCGGCATTTGTAATGGCTTTTTTTGGGGCATTCAGGATAAGCGAGCTGGTTAGTCCGGCTAAAAAGGTTCAGGGTGGTTTGGGATGGCAGGAGGTTCAGGTGGAGCGGGGAGGTTTGACGTTGGTGGTCAAAAGATCCAAAACTGATCAAGTAGGAAAAGGCAGGGTAGTGCCCGGTAAGCACGGTTGGGCAGTACTTACAAGTCCGTCCAGGTGTACAAGGTCCTTTATTAATTCACCTGGACGGTAGTTTTTTATCTAAGTTTCAGTTCATCACAATTTTTAGAAGATGCCTGGAAGGGGTGGGATTACAAGCAAAAGAATTTTCATCCCACTCGTTTAGGATTGGGGCGGCTACTGAAGCAGCTAAACTTGGGTTGGATGTGGAGGCGGTGAAACTCATTGGAAGGTGGGAATCTCAAAGGTTCCGGTCTTACATTAGGCCTCATTTGGTGGTATAATGGGAAGGAAGCTATGGTTATAGGATGGTAATTAAGTTTTAGTAATGGAAGTTGTTCTTGCAGGATAGTGTTTTTAGTATAGTTTTCTTGTCTTCTTCTAATTACAGGTACGGCGCCAGGGATGGTCTGGATTATGGGCCATTCTTATGTGTGTTGGGGGGCAAGAAGAGGGGATGCTCGTAGGGATGGTAGGCAGTTAGGTTTTGACAAACGGGAGGTTTATATTAAGTGGTTGGGGGTACCTGGGATGCTGTGGAGTAGATTGCTTCCTGAAGTTAAAAAACATGCCCTGCGGGAGGGACCACCGGATGTATTAATTTTACACGTAGGAGGTAATGATTTAAGTATCAGATCCATGGTGGACATCTCGCGCGATATAAAAGGAGATGTGTGGCGATTGATGGAATTATTCCCCAAAACTATATTTATATGGTCGGATATGGTGGCTAGGACATCATGGAGAATGGCCAGGTCAGTGGAAGGTGTAAATCGGGCCAGAAAAAAGATAAATAGGGAAATAAGCAAATTTATGGTACGCAATGGGTGTTTAGCAATCAGACATACCGAACTAGAATTTGAAACGTGGAGGTATCTGAGAGTTGATGGGGTACATCTTAATGATGTGGGGATAGATTTGTGGATGTTAGGTTTGCAGGATGGAATACAGCGAGCCATAAGGGTGTGGAGGGGCATCCAAGAGTAAGGTATTACTCGTTGTATGCGGTGGCGGGCGTTGGTCTGTAAAAAAGGAAGGAAGATGGAAAAAGTAAGTGGGTGGATCTAACGGTGTTATAGATCCGGAGGTCTTTTGGTTCCCGGTTAATGGAGGTTAACCGGGAAGTGATAATGGGGCACTGCGGGAATTGTTAGTCTCTGAGCCAGCTTGTCGGCTTGAGGCATAGTTGAGATAGTTTGATAAGTACCGCAGTGCTGAGTGGGTGATGAACAGCAGAATGATTTTAAGTGATAGCGCAGACCAACGCTCTTTAGTTTAAAATGTTTTCAGGGAAGAACAGATGTTTTATTGTAGATTGTTTTTGATAAAAGAGTTTTTTATAAGAAAGTTAAAAATATATATTATTTTAATAAAGTAGGCTGCTACGGCCTTTTTTACTCCAAGTTGGTGTGTTTTGATTTATTGGGAGTAGAATGGTAAGAAGGGATTAATATAACTGTACAACATATGTTATCCATCAGTCAAGAAAGGCCCAAAATGCAGCATGGAATGCCTAAAATGGAGGGCATACATGACAGTGGGAACAGTGGGGGGAAGGTATGTGTAAAATGGAGCCGAGGGGGAGGGACAGGAAGGGTGGGGTACTATTTAAGAGAGTTAACCTGGGAGGGGTTAACAGAAGGCTGGAGGAAAGTTCCCGCCCACCCGCCCCTTTTTTTGTATTAGGATCATGGTAGGCATGAAGGAAGTTGATGTTATTTTCAACAGGTGGTGAAGGATGAATCGTCGTGGCGGTGGCGGGCGTTGGTCTGTAAAAAAGGAAGGAAGATGGAAAAAGTAAGTGGGTGGATCTAACGGTGTTATAGATCCGGAGGTCTTTTGGTTCCCGGTTAACGGAGGTTAACCGGGAAGTGATAATGGGGCACTGCGGGAATTGTTAGTCTCTGAGCCAGCTTGTCGGCTTGAGGCATAGTTGAGATAGTTTGATAAGTACCGCAGTGCTGAGTGGGTGATGAACAGCAGAATGATTTTAAGTGATAGCGCAGACCAACGCTCTTTAGTTTAAAATGTTTTCAGGGAAGAACAGATGTTTTATTGTAGATTGTTTTTGATAAAAGAGTTTTTTATAAGAAAGTTAAAAATATATATTATTTTAATAAAGTAGGCTGCTACGGCCTTTTTTACTCCAAGTTGGTGTGTTTTGATTTATTGGGAGTAGAATGGTAAGAAGGGATTAATATAACTGTACAACATATGTTATCCATCAGTCATGGTGGGGGGGGGGGGGCAGCGTGTAATACTGGATGCAGAAATCCTGTAAGATTTGGGCTGCCATCTTGGCATAGAAGTGCTTAAATAACAGACTTGTAGTAGCCTGGATGCATCTATCTTTGTCCAGTGTAGCTCATTCATCACAACCACAGGTAACCACTGGGTGTGTGGATACTTTCTCGTTTTTTAAGCTGAACTCCAGGCAGATATAAAAGACACAAAAAATGTGGCTTTTTATTCATAAAGTATATATTTTTTTAAAATGCAAGAAATGTTGGTACCTGAAATGGACTTGGTTTCAGGTTTTATAATCCATGGTACAGTAGAACTCAAACTGGGAGAAAGAGAAACAGCACAAAGTGCAAATCACTACAGGGTGTATGAGCTGGTGGGAGTAACTTCTACATTAGGCAGGAGGAGCAGATATTTAACCCCTTCACGCCGACCAAACGTAAATATGCGGCCCCAGCTTGAAGGGTTTGTACCAGAGTTATGTATGCAGCTGCACACATCACTCTGGTAGCCTCATTTTAGAGCAAATGGTCGGCTTTCTTGGGCTAACAACCGATGCGGCTAAAAGCCTCCCACCTTCCGCGGCTTGCCCGAGCTCTCCCGTCCCACTGGGAGGCCCGAGCGACCAGCCGGGGAGCTGAACGAAGCCAAAATCGGTTTTGATTGGGTCTCGGATCTAGTAACCTGGAAGCCATTACATGACATCACTTCCGGTTTACAGATGACTTAACCTGTTCCCGAACAGCCACTGAAATTTTACTGCAGCAGAATGTCACGGGCAGGCGAATCGACGTTATGTTAAGTCGCTTCCTTAGGCAACCACCTGGGGCGCGTGCGCCCGCTGCTCGCCCCCGGAGCCGATGAGAGTGCCTGGCGGTCCCGATGACCGACGGGCTCCCGCGATCGCTCGTGACACGGCGAGACATGGGATCTCTGTGTAAACACAGACATCCCAGTTCTTTGAGGGGAGAAGTGACAGATGATCTGTTCATACAAAGTATGTACAGCGATCTGTCATCTCCCCTAGTCAGTCCCATCCCCCCTTCAGTTAGAACACACTAGAGGGAACACAGTTAACCCCTTGATCGCCCCCTAGTGTTAACCCCTTCACTGCCAGTGACATTTTTACAGTAATCAATGCATTTTTATAGCTCTGATCGCTGTATTAATGCCAATGGTACCAAAAATGTGTCAAAATTGTCCGATGTGTCCCCCATAATGTCGCAGTCATGATAAAAATCACAGATCGCCGCCATTACCAGTAAGAAAAAAATAATAATAAAAATGCTATAAATCTATCCCCTATTTTGTAGACACTATAACTTTTGCGCAAACCAATCAATATACGCGTATTGCAATTTTTATTACCAAAAATATGTAGAAGAATACATATCGGCCTAAACTGAGAAAAAATTAGCTTTTTTTAAAAAAAAATGGGGATATTTATTATAGCAAGAAGTACAAAATATTGCGTTTATTTCAAAATTGTCGCTCTTTTTTTGTTCATAGTGCAAAAAATAAAAACCACAGAGGTGATCAAATACCACCAAAAGAAAGCTCTATTTGTGGGAAAAAAGGACGTCAATTTTGTTTGGGTACAACGTCGCATGACTGCGCAATTGTCAGTTAAAGCGACGCAGTGCTGAATTGCAAAAAGTGCTTTGGTCAGGAAGGGGGTAAAATCTTCCAGGACTGAAGTGGATAAAGGCACCAAATTTAAAAAGATTACAGCATTCAAAACAGCCAAACTTGGCGTTTTGAATGCTTTTAAGTGCAAAGGAGGGATCAGGGGGTCTTTTAGACCCCTGATCCCTCCATAAAGAGTACCTGTCACTGCCTATTACTGTCACAAGGGATGTTTACATCCCTTGTGACAGCACTAAAAATCATCAGAATTTTTTTTTTAAAGAGACAGTGTAAAATAAATTAAATAAATAAGAAAAAAATAAAATAAAATTTAAAGCTGAAGTGAGCACATACGTAAGTCGCGCCCGCAAAATGTAAACAGTGTTCAAACCACACATATGAGGTATTGCCGCAATCGTTAGAGCAAGAGTAATAATTCTAGCACAGGACCTCCTCTGTAACTCTAAACTAGTAACCTGTAGAATTTTTTTTATGGAGATTTTTAAGTAGTTTTTTTGCCATTCCACGAGCGTGCGCAATTTCAAAGCATTAAATGTTAGGTATCAAAGATCACCAAAGACCTAGAGAAGTGGACATTGAAATATTTTTCATGGTTCGGTAGGGCAGCCATAATTAAAATGACAGTCTTACCCAGAATACTATACTTTTTCCAAACAATACCCATATTACTACCTTCAAGCTTCTTTAAATCCTTACACACTATGCTAAGAAAATTCCTTTGGGCCGCCAAAAAACCCAGAATTAGTTTAAACCTACTAACTATGAATAAACAAAAGGGAGGCATGGGTTTTCCTAATTTTAAAAAATATTATCTAGCCGCACACCTAACTAGAATCATAGATTGGACATGCCACAAAGAGAACAAAGATTGGGTGGGATTGGAGAATAATATGGGACCTATTCTGACATCACATACACCATGGATACCCTGGAACCTATGCCCAAAACAATTAAAACAACATCCTCTCATTGGGGCCACTTTAAAAAACTTACAATCAGAGGCATTTCCTCACCTCATCACTGGAACCATTAACACCTTTGACAACAAAGCCTGATTTCTCACCTGGAATGGATGGTTCTATCCAATCGCTTTACAATAGAAACACACCACTTTTAGTGGCACACTGTGTACAGAAAAACAAAATCAAATCTCTATCAGAATTACAAAAAGAAATAGGACAAGCACCTCTACAACCTAGGGAATATCAACAAATACATGAATTCATTATGAACACTCAAAAACAAAAACATTTCCTTAGACCACTAACACGCTTCAAAACTATTTGTCTTTCAGCTACTACAACCACTAAGAGTGTTTCCTTAACATACACATGGTTGCAGTCCAGCGATGCACAGGAACCGAATAGACACAAAACTTTCTGGGAATCAACTTTAAATAAATCCTTTACAAAAGACCAATGGTTGCCAGTATGTGTCTTCGCACACAAATGTGCAATCAGTGTAAGATTGCAAGAAACATCATTTAAAATTTTAACAAATTGGTACATAACACCAAATAAAATACACAAATGGTTTCCGGCAGTGCCTGGACATTGTTGGCGCTGCAACCAAGAAGAGGGTACTCTATAACATATCTGGTGGGAGTGTGGCCTGATAAAACCATTTTGGAATCAAGTAATAAAGATCATAAAACATATCACAAAAACGACAATTCATCTAGACGATGCTTGCTGCCTCATACATATCACCAATTGCACTCTGAGAAAATACATAAACTTTTTGACCAGATTCTTAATCACATCAGCTAAAACAGTGATACCAAGACACTGGAGAAGCACCACCTCCCCTACAATTAAGGAATGGCTGGAAGAAATACATCTCCTTGAGGCTGGGTTCACACTGCTGCGGTGCGGGAACGCAGCGAATTTACTGCGGGTTCCCGCACCGCACCAACTCGCACGGCAGTTCACACTGCCATATGCGAACTGCTGGGGAGTGTCATACAATGTTAATGACACTCCCAGTTCAGCCCGCATATCGCAATGCGAACTGACAATTCGGACATTTTCGGATCGCATAGGTGTGAACACCCATGCGATCCGATTTTGGTCCGAACAAAAAAAAGGGTCCTGTGCGAGTTTGGACCGAATGCGGTGCGATATCAGCCATACTATCTGTATGGCTGATATCGCACAGCACAGACATCGCATGTGATGTGAACAGCAGTGCGCTGCGAATCACATGCGATGTCTGCAACGGCAGCAGTGTGAACCCAGCCTAAAGGAATGGAAGAGATCAGAGCAACAACACAAGGGAATATAGAAAGTTCTAATAAAATATGGCAACCGTGGATTACTTTTAAATATTCTGATTCATATACCACTTTCAAATAAAGATAAACCTTTTATACATAGACCAATATTTTCTTTATAATATATTTATTTTATTTTATTTTTATTTAATTTTCTTTCCTCCTCTTTACTCCTCATTTCTATTAATATATATCTAAGGACACCTCCCAGGGGTCCACAAATTTATTTAAAATAAATAACAGATTTTTTCTATACAAAGCTAGAGTATTTCCAAATAATTTACCAATATAACAATAGGTCGGATACGTAACCACCTTGGTGGCCTTACCAGTAAATACTCTATTATTGAAGTCAATTATTCACTGTTATATGAAACTTATGTACAAATGTTAATATGATTGTACCAATGTTATTTTCAAACATTAATAAAAGCTTTTTGTTTAAAAAAAAAAAAAATGTTAGGTATCTATTTACTCGGCATAACATCTTTCACATTATACAAAACAATTGGGCTAACTTTACTGTTTTGTTTTTTGTTTTATTCATGAAAGTGTCTTTTTTTTCCCCAAAAAATTGTGTTTGAAAGACAGCTGCGCAAATACAGTGAGACATAAAATATTGCAATGACCACCATTTTATTCTCTACGATCTCTGCTAAATATAAATATATATATATATATATATATATATATATATATATCATTTGTTGGGGTTCTAGGTAATTTTCTAGCAAAAAATATGGCAACAAATGTCAGAAAAAGGCTTAGGCATGAAGGGGTTAAACTAGCTGGATAAGTTAAATGTCTGCAGCGACTGAGAAGCAGTGAAAATGGAGGCATTTGCAGATACAAGCTGATAGGAAGGTACGTATGGAGGGGTTTCTTTTACTGGATGGGCTCCTGTATGTGAGTAATGCCCCGTACACACGGTCGGACATTAATCGTACCTTCCGACAACAAAATCCTAGGGTTTTTTCCGCCGGATGTTGGCTCAAACTTGTCTTGCATACACACGGTCACACAAAGTTGTCGGAAAATCCGATCATTCTGAACGCGGTGACGTAAAACACGTACGTCGGGACTATAAACGGGGCATTAGCCAATAGCTTTCATCTCTTTATTTATTCTGAGCATGCGTGGCACTTTGTGCGTCGGATTTGTGTACACACGATCGGAAATTCCGACAACGGATTTTGTGGTCGAAAAATTTTATAGCCTGCTCTCAAACTTCGTGTGTCGGAAAATTAGATGAAAAATGTGTGATGGAGCCCACACACGGTCGGAATTTTCGACAACAAGGTCCCATCACACATTTTCCGTCGGAAAATCCGACCGTGTGTACAGGGCATTAGTGTTTAAATGGTATCTTTTGGGATACACCAAGGTAACCTTCTCACCTACAGCCTGGTGACTGGACAATGAAGAAGAAGCAACATACTAATATGTTTTTTTACTTTGTTTTCTCCTTCTGTCTGCCTGTCCATCAAAGCCCCTGACAAAGTCACATGATGTAAAGTGTAGGGATGAGCTACAGGTGATGTCACAATGCTACAGGTGGTGCTGGCCTCCAGAGGTGAGAGGAGGGGAGAGTAGAACGATGAGTGATCCCAGTTCCATAACAGCAAGTAGCAGAAGTGTTATGTTTCCTTTGAACTTGGATAGATATAATATCATGTAAGTGCTTTTAATCTTGTGTCCTAATAAATACTTTTTTAAACAGAAAGTGGTATGAGTATCTCTGATGTTTATTTTAGAGCTAACTTGTACCAATGACATTAAGTTGCATTAAGGGAATTTGAGATTAATCCCTGATGGGAAAGAGTGTTTTTTGGACCTGTCAGTTAGTAGGTCCCATTCCTACCTGTGAGAGCAAATCAGCAGAGAGGTGCATAAAGAAGTTGTAGTTTTGGGTGGAGTACATCATTAAAGAATAATGGTGGAGTTGAAAGCGTGGAGGATAAATAGTTTGCTTCACTAATGTATTATATTATATATGCACTGGACATTTTTGCTGCAGTAGGGAACAGACACAAAAGATCCACACAGCATCTTTCCAAAATAACTGTTCTGTTGAATTTTTTTTATACATGCGATTACGTAGGTGTCACATTATTATTACAATTGTACTTTTATGGTAACAAGGGGCGTAACATAGGTAGGCTAATTTCTAATCAGGACTCAAAAGAATGCAACATGTAATGAAAACATTATTAGTCCAGTGTGCAATAGATACAAAATAGAATACAATAATATACAGAATTAACACATTTCCTTTACAGCATTGAAGTGATTGTAAAGCTTCACATTTTTTTTTATAACAAACATGTTATATTCACCCACTCTGTGTAAGTGTTTTGCACAGAGCAGCCCTGATCCTCCTCTTCTGGGGTCTCCCGCCGGTGCTTCTTGCTCCTCCTCCCTGCTGAGTGCCCCCAAAGCAAGCCGCTTGGTATGGGGGCACGCATGCATGCTCGCTCCTGAGATGGCACTGTGTGTCCATTGATACACAGAGCATGGCTTGGCCCCACTCCCGCTCCTTTCCCACTGGCTGTGATTTACAGCAGCAGGAGCCCATGGCTCCTGCTGTTGCCTCTCAATCCAGTGAGGAGAGAGAGACGCTGCTCTCATTCACATTGCTGGACTCAAGTTGGTATAAAGGGGGGGGGGGTGAGGGGATCCTCATTACAAGGAGCCCTGCTCTATGTGTCCATAAGACACACAGAGCCAGTGGCATATCAACAGGGGGGCGGAGGGGGCATTCCGCCCCGGGTCCCACACATTGGGGGGTGTCAGGCAGGTGGGTGAAGCAGTGACAGTGGGGCGCCGGGCTCAGGCAGCGGTGCTGTGACAGGGCAGGGATTGGCGAGCTGTGACAGTGTGCGGGAGTGCCCGGGTGTGGACTGTACCCAGGTGACTGACATGGTAATATTATACCTATGGTGGAGCTAATCATTGATATTTCTACTCTCAATAAAGTATTTACAAATTTTTGATAGACCGTTGTTAATCCTTCTTACTGCTATCTTTTTGCATACAATTCTTTGTCCTTTCAATTCGTTTTACTTATCTATGTACTGTGGGTTTGAGTACTGGAGGAGCTCTATGTACTGGGGGAGCTCTATCTACTAGGAGCACTAAATACAGGGGGAGCTCTGTACTGGGGGGGGGGGGGGTAGAAGAGGGACTCCGTGTACTGAGGGAGCTCTATCTACTAGGGCCACTATATACAGGGGGAGCTCTGTACTGGGGGGGGGGATAGAAGGGGGGCTCTGTGTACTGGGGGAAGAGGGAGGTGGGGGAAACTCTGTGTACTGAGGGGTGGAGGAGATGCTCTGTACTAAAGGGGAGGTGAACTTTAGTGAGGAAGGGGGATCAGGGTTAAATGAAGAGCTCTATACAGTGTACTAACCTGTAGGAAGTAGGGAGGGAAATATCAAAAGGACGAAGAAGCATTCAGGTAGATGTTTCATCATTGTCTGTAGAATGGAGTGTGATACTGAAGGACAGAAAACAAAAGAAATGACTGCAAAATTTAGTCGTGCATGGAAACCGCAGCTTCTGCACAGATGAAATTATTTTAGAAGAAGTGTGAAACCACAACTCCTGATGTCTTAGGAGGAATGGACTGCATGTTTTATAAACAGATATTTTAATCAGTAATCAACAGAACTCATTTGACAAGATGCAGTCTCTAATTCTTCAGATTTCAACATTTTCTTATAGTGTGAAAATGCCAACTGTAATCTAAGTTTGGCTGGCGATGGGCTTTTAAAGTATAAATGTAAGAAAATAAAGAAAAAGTAACAAAGAAAATGGCCATTTAACACCAGTTATGTATTCATTAAAAATAATCTTAAATACATTTTTTAAAATAATTTTACTACTGCAAACCAGTAGTAACAGGCCCCATTACACAGGGGGCTGGTCGATAATAGGGGAGCGTGTCGCTGCTCCTTCACTATTTAAATCAAATGCTGGGGCCATTCTTGACAAAGCTGTAGTGATTTACATGCAGTAGACAAAAGAGGTCAGAACCTGGCTGTATAGTTCAACAGGTACAGTCGTATGCAAAAGTTTAGGAACCCCTGACAATTTCCATGATTGTCATTTATAAATATTTTGGTGTTTGGATCAGCAATTTCATTTTGATCTATCAAATAACTGAAGGACACAGTAATATTTCCGTAGTGAAATGAGGTTTATTGGATTAACAGAAAATGCACAATATGCATCAAAACTAAATTAAACAGGTGCAAAATTTGGGCACCCCAACAGAAAAATCACATCAATATTTAGTAG
The DNA here is from genome assembly GCA_037952925.1 of Lithobates clamitans. Lineage (NCBI taxonomy): Eukaryota > Metazoa > Chordata > Amphibia > Anura > Ranidae > Lithobates > Lithobates clamitans. The sequence goes on along the minus strand of JBBGZY010000480.1, from coordinate 1,399,206 downwards.
AGCCTCCTTTAGCAGAAATAACAGCCTCTAGACGCTTCCTATAGCCTGTAATGAGTGTTTGGATTCTGGATGAATGTATTTTGGACAATTCCTCCTTACAAAACTTTTCCAGTTCAGTTAAGTTGGATGGTTGCCGAGCATAGACAGCCCGCTTCAAATCACTCCACAGATGTTCAATGATATTCAGGCCTGGGGACTGGGATGACCATTCCAGAACAATGTACTTGTTCCTCTGCATAAATGCCCGAGTAGATTTTAAACAGTGTTTTGGGTCGTTGTCTTGTTGAAATATCCAGCCCCGGCATAACTTCAACTTTGTGACTGATTCTTCAACATTAGTCTCAAGAATCTGCTGATATTGAGTGGAATCCATGCGACCTTCAACTTTAACCAGATTCCCAGTGCCGACACTGGCCACACAGCCCCACAGCATGATGGAACCTCTACTAAATTTTACTGTGGGTAGCAAGTGTTTTTCTTGGAATGCTATGTTCTTTTGCCGCCATGCATAACGCCCCTTGTTATGACCAAATAACTCAATCTTTGTTTCATCAGTCCATAGCACCTTATTCCAAAATGAAGCTGGCTTGTCCAAATGTGCATTTGCATACCTCAAGTGACTCCGTTTGTGGCGTGTGTGCAGAAAAGGCTTCTTTCGCATCGCTCTCCAATACAGCTTCTCCCTGTGCAAAGTGCACTAAATTGTTGAAGGATGCACAGTGACACCATCTGCAGTAAGTAGATGTTGTAGGTCTTTGGAGGTGGTCCGTGGGCTGTTTTTGAGCCGTTCTCACCATCCTTCACCTTTACCTCTCCAATATTTTATGTGGCCTGCCACTTCTGGCCTTAACAAGAACTGTGCCTGTGGTCTTCCATTTCCTCACTATGTTCCTCACAGTGGACACTGACAGCTTATATCTCTGCGATAACTTTTTGTAGCCTTCCCCTAAACCATAATGTAGAACAATCTTTGTTTTCAGGTCATTTGAGAGTTGTTTTGAGGCCCCCATGTTACAACTCTTCAGAGGAGAGTCAAAGAGAACAACTTGCAATTCGCCACCTTAAATACCTTTTCTCATGATTGGATGCACCTGTCTATGAAGTTCAAGGCTTAATGAGCTCACCAAACCAATTGTGTGTTCCAATTAATTAGTGCTAAGTAGTTACAGGTATTCAAATCAACAAAATGACAAGGGTGCCCAAATTTATGCACCCGTCTAATTTTGTTTTGATGCATATTGCGCATTTTTTGTTAATCCAATAAACCTCATTTCACTACGGAAATATTACTGTGTCCTTCAGTTATTTGATAGATCAAAATGAAATTGCTGATCCAAACACCCAAATATTTATAAATGACAATCATGGAAATTGTCAGGGGTTGCTAAACTTTTGCATACGACTGTATGTCTGGATTAAAAAAACACACTGAACAAATGTGCAAAAGTGGTTGAGAAACTGGTATAAGAAGTAGGTTTTTGGGTTCATGCAGAAATGGGCCGACTTTGCGGTCGGCTACCGGATCTACAGCAAAGCTGGACCCAAATGTGGAGGGTGCAGGTCTGATGGCCAGAAGGTTGTAGGAACTTTTTAAACTATGAGGAGGGGGTGGGATCAGTGAGAGGAATACCATGCAGTTGTAGCGATGGCCCCACGGTGTTGCTACGTGTTACAGTATCCAAGTATGCACAGCTTGCTGCCAGACATCCATTAGACACACTTCTCAGTGAATGAACAGTCTTTTGCTTGTTTTTGTTGTTTTATTAGGGGATTGAAGTTGGTTGGGGAAAAGGGACATGGGATGCCCATAGGATAAATTGTACTTTGTAGAATAAAAGTCACACTTCTCAAGAAGAACAAGATGACTGACCCTAAACTTGATAGATCTCAGAACACTTCTTCCAGCTCACTTACTCCAGCACACTACTTCACTATCCAATTTTAGTAATCCTGTCACACCATCAAAACATGACTAGGCCTCACTCTGAATAAGTCCCAGTGTCTTTACTTGATGGCCCTTTGTAGGGCCTGCAGTACCCCTTTGTGGTAGCAATCGATTTACTTGAGAAGAATAAATGTACTTGATGGACTACTGATCCCAGCAAGTCTGACTTTCAAAACTGGCCTGTCCTCATAGCTGCATCGATTTGACACAAACTCCCACAGTCTCTCCCTCTGGCTCTACATCCAGCTCCCCTGGCATGCCTCTTCCAGAGCTTTCCACTGTGCTTTCCACTCACCGACACCTGCCCTGGATCCTTCCTGAATGACTTCACTCCGGACGTGCGTACCAACCGTCTCCTCCAGCTCCTGTTCCAGGACACCTCTCCATGACTGTGTAAGGAAAGGCTCCTTCCCAGCTCCCGAGCTCCCCGCCTGAGGTACACCCCCCCCAGAAAGGGGGTTCCTTCAGACACGACAGTCTAACACCCCATCATCCAGTTCACCCAGTCAACAACTCCTCCCCCAGCAGGCTGACCATGGGCATATGTAGGAGACTTGCATCCTGGCAATCCTAGTTGGGGGATTGGTCAGTGCTCCTCACATGTACCCCATGTCACTCCAGCTCTCTGCCCTTCCCCTTTTCCAGAACATTCTCCCTGGAAACAGAGGAGGAACCCAAGAGTTGAAGTACATGTCAGACACCTACTGCTTCACTAAACCACTCCCCTGCCCCCAGATCAAAACAAACAGGCCTAGCTCACAGCATAGGCCTGCTTAAATGTACCTGCACTGGCAGCTTACACCAAAAAACCTTATACTTAGCACCTCCCTAAGGTAGAGGGTGCTACACTGTGAACAAGGGTCAAGGTGTGCAGATGTGGGCAAAGTTAGGGGGGAAGGAGGTCTCAAACCAGATGATACAACTAAAGTATCCAAGACCAATGCTAGTAGGCTTTTTGAATCTGTTATCCAAAAGTGAAGAAAAAGGTCATATATGCTTTTAGACATTTAAAGGGTATATACACAAATACCAGAAGCCTGATTATTAAAATGGAAGAACTAGAACTTCTGAAACTTGAGCAGGACTTTGACTTTGTGGGAGTATCGAAAAATCCGGTTTGATAATTCACATGATTGGCTTGCAACTATACAAGGGTAATATCTGTATCAGAGGGACAGGGTAGGTAGAAGAGGGGAGGGGTGTGTCTGTTTGTCAAGAGTGAATTGATGGTGAATATGTGGGTTGACACTGCCAATGGGGCTAATGAGAAGGTGGAATCTTTGTGGTTGGAGGAGGCGGCCCATCTCCTTTCACAGTTAGAAATGGCTGGGAGGCAGGGCAATGCTATAATTATGGGGGACCTTAATTATCCTAATATTGATTGGGCAAACGGAACTGCACACTCAAGTATGGGTTGCCATTTCTTTAACATAATGCAGGGCATTTTTATGAGTCAAATGGTGAAAGCCCCTACTGAAAATAATGCTCTGCTGGACCTACTAATTACAAACAATTCTGATTGCAAATGTGGAAATAAGGGGCAATTTAGGCAATAGCAATCACAGTTATTATGTTTGTTGTAAATTATAGAAAAGGGAGACAATGGAGGGAAAAGTACACTTAAAGTGGTTCTAAAGGCTGAAGGTTTTTTTGATAAAAGGGAGAAGGCGGGACTTAAAATGAAGCGCGCAGTCGATAGTGATGGGTCAAAAAAGGGATATTAATGTATAAAACATGATAAATATTCCATACAGATATGTACATGGGTCACAAAAATTCATCATTTATTACATATATTTATATTATATCGGTATTACACATTGCATGTACTAGGGTTAGTGGTTCATCTATAATAAATATATCTGTATTACATTGGTACTACACATTGTATATACAGAAGCTCTACGGGTTTCGTGGAGTGTTCATATCCACTCTTCAGGAGCGACAATGTGTATTAACTGAAAATAAAACATATAATACATTTTAAATTTTAAGATCAAATGCTTGTGAAGGGCTGAAGGTTTTTTTACTTTCATGCATTCTATCCATGAAAGTAAAAAATCTTCAGTATGCAGCCCCCCCCACAACTCCTCTAATACTTACTTACCTGAGCCTGATCACCATCAACAATGTACCTCCTGATTGGATGAGAGACAGCAGCGGTAGCTAAGTTGCTGTCAATCACAGCTCCCAGCCAGTGAGGAGGGAGCAGGGTGGGGGGAGAACAGAACAGTGGGTCCAAGCCCAAAAGCAAGCATGCATAAGTGTCCCCATAGCAAGCAGCTTGGAGAAGAGGAGGGGCCAGGAGCAACAGGACCCAAAAAGAGGAAGATCGGGGCTGCTCTGTGCAAAACCATTGCAAAGAGCAGGTAAGTATAACATGCTTGTTATTTAAAAAATAAATTAAAAAATACCTTTAATATCATTTTAATTTTAAAAAAGCTAAATTTACTAAGTTCCACTCCAAGCTTCATGATACTAAATAGGATACAATTCTTGCAACTAAGAATACTGAAAAAAAGTAGGAATGTTTTAAGGACATATTAAACAATGGCATTCGTCTGTGAATTCTTCCATTGGGCAACAAATATTAATGAACAAATGTTAAACCTGGGTGGATAAAGGCATATTACTGAGAAAAAACTGTATTTAAAAAATATATGATACAAAATAGAAATCACGCTTTAAGGAATATATGTAGTTGCTAGCACATCAACCAATATAAGTTATTGAACAAAATGTGTATATAAAGTGCAGCTCTAAATAATCAAAACATGATTAGTTTAAGTGAAAAAGTGGTATATATAAGTCCAAAATATAATGAAAATCAACAGTCTCAAATAGACTTATTATTTCACATCAACCTTCCTCTTGACCAGTGTAAATGAATCCACTGTATATGATTGTGTAATTATGTAAACTACCAATGTAAACTACCAATTTTATTAAAATGGTTGAAATACTCATAATAATAAAAGCGAACAATAGCGCATGTATGGTAACAAAGCTGGTCTCAGTATTCAGGTGGGCCACTTCTAGGTATCAGGATGCGTGATGATGTCATGGACGTAGGCTCCGTCCTACGCGTTTCATCATATGTGACGTCTTCCGTGGGCATGGAGGCCACATCTGGTCATCATGCTATATATACACAGGAAAGTAACAGGAGGAAACCGAAAATGAGACATGAAGGACCACGGATCCAAGCCTTGATCTCAACTATATGGGAAAAAGGAAGCAAGGCAAGAACCAACACTGATCCAAGCCTCAATGAACAGCTAATGCTGAAACAAATGATTATTGTGTGTGAGTGCGCTACTCTTATACCATACACCACTCATATTTATACATTCCTTTCCTGTTTACTGTGCAATAAAGAATTAAAGATTTTAAAAATTACAAAAAATCTCCTCTACAAGTGTTGAATTCCACTTAACAATACGCTAAGCATAAATCACCAAACTATATATCAACATTGCTAACATGCAAAATATTTATCACAAAGTCCTTGTGCAAAAAGTGCAAATTCCTCTTAGTGTGCTGCTGTGTATCTTCTATTTTCATTTGCGACTTAGTGACACACCACCACCTTCTAGATCGGCCACTCACCAGATATTTCTTTTATGATACGCCTTTGGTTCATTAATGGGATAATCACTCCACCTTATTATCGTTCCCCACCGGCTATGCTTGAGCTTTGATATTCCTCATGTAAAGTATATGGACAACGATCATTGCGCAGTGCGTTTAAAACTATTTATTACCATAAAATACAAAAAAGTGTACACTCACATTTAAAAATATCAAATAGTGGCGATTGTGATCCCAGAAGACGGCTCCTTAGCTGAAACATGTCGGGTGGACCCCTCACGATCGCCGCTATTTGATATTTGAGCTCTGTTTCGTTCTTCCAAAATGTGAGTCTGTTTTTTATTATTTTAATAAACTAGTGTTTTAAAACGTTATTACACTATGTAAGTTTTGTTTGCTCCTTGCATGGCATATGAAACTACACGTTTGGCTTATGCTGGATTACCTATGGGAGAGGAAGCCGTGCGGACCCACCCTTTTCTTTCCACCATCTGTTGATGACATCTGACAAGACGCATTTCCCAGAACCAGTGGTTATTATGCTTTTTTTGACTTGTCTGGCGTACGCCATTTCAGGTAAATTTTTTCCGGTAAGCCTCCTCTACTCCTGGTGTTGGCCCCGGCACTGATGTACAATCTATGCACACTTGTGGTCTCCCTTCTGCCCCCAGATTTGGTGCGGCTAAAATTCTGTGAATACCATCTGGCCATGCATCACCCCCTTTGAACTCTGTTGATGTTTTCTTCACTATTTTTATACACATTTTTTATGGACTTTTAAAGTTTCATGTTTTTTATGTTTGGTGTCTGGCTCATGGAACCAGCACGGGTTTCTACTAATCACTGACACATCTGATGATTAAGTATTATTGTGTATTTACTTTATATGTGATCAACACTGATTAATTATTTGACACTATCCATTTTATGGTCATACATTTTTTGGTAGTATTCACCATTTTTATATGCCTTTATTGTAATACACACGGCTGTGGATGTGATATATAGCCAGTGTTGCCAACCGCCCGTATTTTTACGGGCAGCCCGTAAAAACAGGGCATTTTTATACCGCCCGTAATTGTCCGTAGCACGGGAAAAGTGCCAGTAAAAATGGCTGTGACCAGCTCAGCTTGGAACTGCGCATGCGCAATTCCCGGAGATGCCCGAGAGCCAGCTGCCGAGACAATCCGATCTGCACCTCAGAGAATTGCTCCGCCCACCACCGCCTCTCAGCCAATCAGCATCACTGTAACCAGCCCTCCTCCTGCAGCCCGCCACATTTGACAAGAAGATGCGGCCAGCCGAAAGTGTGGCTGTGCTGTATTGAGGCGGGTGGGAGTCTGCTCTGCTCCCTGCACTTCATATTACCAGCCCAGGCAATGGCATCACCCTCGCTTGTTCTCCTGGCCACACTGTGACAGAGGAGAGGCACGGCTGTGGGCTGCATGTTCTAGAGAGCCTGCTTCTCCTCTGTCAGGACCGGAGCAGCTGTGAGTCTGTCTGTGACAAGGAGTGAGTCAGAGCAGGCTCTCTGTGATGTCCTCCCCCCGCCCCTCCTCCCCCTTCTCCGGTCAGCAGAACGAGCACGGAGATCAAGGACACACAGACAGGGCTGTGTGCATTCTTCCTCACCCTTCAGTTCTACCAGCAGTGGGGGTGGTGATTAATAAAGCAGCAGCAGGATTTAGCAGTTTGCAGAGGGGGACAAGGAGTTGCAGGTAATCATTGTGCAGTAACCCCTAGCAACTAAATGAGCAGTAATGCATAGTAACCAAATAGTGCTGGGCAGTAATGTACAGTAACCGAATGCTGGAGAGTAATGTACAGTAACCGAATGCTGGAGAGTAATGTATAGTAACCGAATGCTGGAGAGTAATGTACAGTAACCAAATGCTGGAGAGTAATGTACAGTAACCGAATGCTGGAGAGTAATGTATAGTAACCGAATGCTGGAGAGTAATGTACAGTAACCGAATGCTGGAGAGTAATGTACAGTAACCGAATGCTGGAGAGTAATGTACAGTAACCAAATAGTGCTGGGCAGTAATGTACAGTAACCGAATGCTGGAGAGTAATGTACAGTAACCGAATGCTGGAGAGTAATGTACAGTAACCGAATGCTGGAGAGTAATGTACAGTAACCGAATGCTGGAGAGTAATGTACAGTAACCAAATGCTGGAGAGTAATGTACAGTAACCAAATGCTGGAGAGTAATGTACAGTAACCGAATGCTGGAGAGTAATGTATAGTAACCGAATGCTGGAGAGTAATGTACAGTAACCGAATGCTGGAGAGTAATGTATAGTAACCGAATGCTGGAGAGTAATGTACAGTAACCGAATGCTGGAGAGTAATGTATAGTAACCAAATGGTGGGCAGTATTGTACAGTAACTGAATGTGGGAGCAGTCTCTCTCTCTCTCTCTCTCGCTCTCTTTGGGGACAAAAATTAAGGGGAAATCTCTCCAGTTTGACATAGGTAACAAAATACTGATGGGTTACAATAATCCGCCTTTACGATACTCAAAATAAGAAATATGTTTTTCGACCTAATATCTACCTTAAATCACATTGCTAATTGCACATGTAACTTGTTTGTTGCCTAAACACTGAAATTCACACTTAAAACTGTCATTTTTTACACTTTTGGAAGTGCCAGTAAAAACTTGGCGGTGCCAGTAAATTTTAGGTGTTGTGCCAGTAAATTTCAATCTGGTAGGTTGGCAACACTGTATATAGCGCCACACTTTTGTTTCTTTTGTTTTTTTTCTGCCTTGAGTCTATAGGTGTGTTGGCTGCTTTTCACTTTCTTTCTAAACGTAGTGCTGTACTTAATTTTTATTTTTGCTTTCTATACGTTAGGACATCCACAGCCCAGTAAACTTTTGATAATTGATGCTTCCGTGTTATGTTTTAGATCACATATGATTTATGGCTTTCATGGCTTGATTTTTTTTTACCTTGCTTCTCTTTACATGGATACACTGGAGATTTGATATTTGGAATAATAGGAGACCTGTAAAGGAGGATGGATGTATTGTGTTAGGTGGAATCCCATACATACTGTATGCAAGCATCTTTTGACTTCTATAAAACTGAGTGTTCTCGGCTCTTTCCGGCTCCGCTCACAGTCATGCCCAGTTCCCAATGGACCTGTGTTATGTCCATCATAGGGCGGAACTGGGCGGGACTGTGAGCGGCGCCAGAAAGAGCCGAGTACACTCGACTATGTGTATCTCGGCGGCGCTCGTTCAGCTCCGCCGAGTCCCTCCGAACTCCGCGGCGCCATATTTAAAACTACATGCTATGTGTATGTCGGCGGTGATCTGTCCAAGCATGTAATGGACACTGGGAGCAAGGCTGCACTGACCACTGGGGCAAGGCTGCACTGACCACTGGGGCAAAGCTGCACTGACAAGGCTGCACTGGGGCAAAGCTGCACTGACAAGGCTGCACTGACAATTCTGCACTGGGGCAAAGCTGCACTGACAAGGCTGCAATGGACACTGGGGCAAGGCTGCACTGACACTGAAAAGGCTGCAATGACACTGACAAGGCTGCGGATGGACAAGATAAGGCTGCATTGATGGGCATTTTAATGTAAGTTTTTTTTCCTTAAACTTCCCTCCTAAAAGTTTTTTCCTTAAAATTCCCTCCTAAAGTTGGGGTGTGTTTTATTTGCCGGTGCGTGTTATACGCCGATAAATACGGTATGTAACATGGGGAGGGTGCTTTGGGGTAGCAGCCCCCCAAAGCACCTTGTCCCATGTTGATGGGGACATGGACCTCATCCCCACAACCCTTGCCTGGTGGTTGTGGGGGTCTGTGGGCAGGGGGCTTATCGGAATCTGGAAGCCCCCCTTAACAAGGAGACCCCCAGATCCCGACCCCCCCTGTGTGAAATGGTAATGGGGTACAGATGTACCCCTACCATTTCACAAAAAATGTGTGAAAATGGTAAAAAAACACAAGACACGGCTCGAGACAAGTCCTTTATTAAAAAATAAAAAAATAAAAGTGTCCCACGAAGTCCATTCACCTTCTTCTTCTCTCGCTCCGACAGACCGAAAAAAAAAAAAGCTGCACGCCGCCACCGATCTGCCTCCATAAGAGGCACCCTCCGTAATGACCAGCCTCTCAGGTGACAGCGCTTTTATAACTGAGGGCGGGGCCACACGATGACATCGCCGGGTGACCCCACCCCCCTCTGGCGCACGGGGACATACCTATGGCTTTCCTGTAGCGTCAGAGAGGCGCGGGGCCACCCAGTTACATAACCGAGTGACCCCGCCCCCCTCTGACACACGGGGACATCCCTATGGCTTTCCCATAGCGTCAGAGGGGGCGGGGTCACTCGGTTACGTAACTGGGTGGCCCCACCCCCTCTGACGCTACGGAAAAGCCATAGGGATGTCACCGTGCATCAGAGGGGGGCGTAGTCACCCGGTGACATCATCGTGTGGCCCGCCCTTAGTTCTAAAAAAGCTGTCACCTGAGAGGCCGGTCATTACGGCAGGTGCCTCCCATGGAGGCAGATCGGTGGCGGCGTGTGGCTTTTTTTTTTTCGGTCCATCGGAGTGAGAGAAGAAGATGAATGGACTTCGTGGGACACTTTTATTTTTGTTATTTTTTAATAAAGGACTTGTCTCAAGCCGTGTCTTGTGTTTTTTTTACCATTTTCACACATTTTTTGTGAAATGGTAGGGGTACATCTGTACCCCGTTACCATTTCACACAGGGGGGGGGCTGGGATCTGGGGGCCCCCTTGCCTGCAGACCCCCACAACCACCGGGCAAGGGTTGTTGGGATGAGGCCCTTGTTCCCATCAACATGGGGACAAGGTGCTTTGGGGGGGATGCTACCCCAAAGCACCCTCCCCATGTTGAGGGCATGTGGCCTGGTACGGTTCAGAAGGGGAGGGCGCTCTCTCGTCCCCCCCTCTTTTCCTGTGGCCTGCCAGGTTGCGTGCTCAGATAAGGGTCTGGTATGGATTTTTGCAGGGAACCCCACGCCATTTTTTTTTTAATTTTGGCACGGGGTTCCCCTTAATATCCATACCAGACCTGAAGGGCCTGGTATGGAATTTGGGGGGCCCCATGCATTTTTTTTTTTAATTTTGGTTCGGGGTTCCCTTTAATATTCATACCAGACCCAAAGGGTAATGGTATGAATGGACTGTGGGGGAATCCCATGCCGTTTTTTTCAATGACTTTTATGTGTATTGCCGGGGCTGACAATTCATTATAGCCGCAAGTACTTTTAAATGACTTTTTTCCTTTAGAAATGTCATTTTGCTCTCGGACTGTTCTAAACATGGTGAAACATACGCTACTTTACAGGCATACTATAAACACACCCCAGGTATGAAATTTAAAGGAATATTTCACTTTTATTGTTTCAATCATTGTTATTGATTAAAATCACTGCTCTCGAAAAAAACGTCCGTTTTTAAAACTTTTTTTTGCATTGATACATGTCCCCTGGGGCAGGACCCAGGTCCCCAAACACTTTTTATGACAATACCATGCATATAAGCCTTTAAAATGCGGCTTTTGAATTTGCCGCGAACACCCCAAATTGTTCGCTATTCGGCGAACAGGGGAACACCCGATGTTCGAGTCGAACTTACATTCGACTCGAACATTGGGCTCATCCCTAATATTGAATGTACCCTTGTGGCCAACAGAAACCAGTGTTGAAAAAGACTGGACAAACATAATGAATTAATCTGCAGAACTCGTTGGCTTACACCCGAGAGTTCTCATAGAACTTAGCTATGTTATAACCAGACCACTGTTCCTAATTTTTAAGGACAGCTTACTGACTGGAATGGTACCAGCTGATTGGAGGAAAGCAAACATGGTACCGATATTCAAAAAAAGGCTAAGATGTATAACTAGGAACTATAGGCCAGTCACTCTAACAGCAAGAATTTGCTGATGAGAATAATATTATTAGTAGTACCCGACATGGATTTATGGAAAACCTATCTTGCCAAACAATCCTAACATTCTATTAAGAGGTGAGCTGTAATTTGAATAAAGAAAGGTCTGTGGACATAGTGTATCTAGATTTTGCTAAGGCATTTCATACAGTATCTCATAAACACTTCAGTTACACATTAAGGTCTTTTGGCATTAATGATATTGCATGTATAGAAAACTGGTTGCAGGAGCGCGTCCAGGGGTTGCTGATTAATGGTATATTTTCGGAGTGGTCTGGAGTTGTGAGTGGGGTACCCCAGGGTTCTGTCCTGGGACCAATTCTGTTTAACTTTACTTCACTCTCAGTGCTTGCTGATGATACAAATATAACTTCAGAATAAGATATAGCAACTTTACAATAAATCCTTGATAAAGTAGAGAAGTGGGCAGATGGCAGATATGGTTTAATATTGAAAAATGTTAGGTAATGCACCTAGATGCTAAACATATGAATGGAAGGTACCCACTAGTAGTCAATCTATAGTACTATTATACTCATATCATTGGTAAGTCTAGTAAAGTATGGAGGGAGAAAAAAATTTATACACACCAGGTTTCTTTGCACAGCTTGATGGATTGCACACCACCCAACTTGCTCAGGTAGAATCTCGTCTATGTTCTAGATTTCTCTGTGACCCCAACCTAGGAGGTCCTTAGGTGGAAGTGCAACTGAAATGTTGCAGTCAGTGGCCCCTGATAACACATCTAATTAGCAGACCTAACAGGAGCCAATACTCCAATATACAGTGTCTGCTTAATGTATATTTTCATCTCTTTTAAAGCTACACAGAATTTTTTCCTGCCATGCGGTGGGGCTGTACCCACTCTGCATGGGTTAACTGCTTGTTTTTGTCTATGGGATTGGAGAGTTGAGATATACTCACCTAATCCTCTGATCCTCCCAGCACAAGACCAGTCCTTGAGGCTCCTGCCCCCCCCCCCCCCCCCAAGGGTCTAGAGGTCTTGTGCACTGTTTCTGACATCATCACGCCCATAGACCAGCTCTGGATGTGTGTTTGAGCTGACGTGACGTTGGTATGAGCCAGCGTGAGGCTGCGCGGGAGGTATATATCATGCCTCCTGCACACCACTACCCATGTCATTTTTTGAAAAACGCCATACTGCACGGGGACTCTTTTGTTCCTCTGGCACTATGTGGAAGGTCATTTCTATGGTATATAGCTTACCACTGGATTTTTTCTTCTGTTTAATTACGACCAGAACATGTTATATGTGTTTTGTTTACTCATCACAGATCCTATGGCCCCCTTACCCTCCAATCACACTTTGGCGCGGTATCAAGACTGTCTACGTCTTTTTTGGGTAGTTTCTGTGGTGGCGCCCCACTTGCACGTGGACCACTATTACCTCAGCTTCCGGGATGGACACCCTCTTTGCGACCCTGGTCTCATTGCCCACACACCCCCAGCATCCACTTTCTGCATGTAAGTATCCAGGATCGGTATTTTTGCCTCTTCCTGTTATACTCAGTACTACATTAGACTTATTATACTCCAATCTTTTCTGGACACTTTGGAGCATCCGCCCCGATGGGTGTTACATACAAAAAAAGTGCATCGGGCAAAAACAAGGATGCCAATATACCCACACTATTAACTTAGTCTACTGTCTACCAAGCAATTATGGTATCTTCATTTTACTGTGCCACCTTCTAGAATTGTGTACTTATATGTAATCATGAGATTGCCTATTAATTCTCATATTGTCATGCGTTTCCAAGTTGATATTATTTTGTGTCCTTGAAGTCCATGTTATATGTCTGGTTGCCATATTATCATGTGTTTCCAAGTCGATAGCATTATGTATCCTTGATGTCCATGCCATTGTGTAATTGTATGTATATACTTTTGATTTAATATTTGTACTCATTTTATACCACTGAGATCCAAACATTGTGCTCTGCATGACAATAAATTGTTTATTCTTCTACATACCTCCACTATGTCGAGAACCTCATTTAAAGTTCCAAATTCCTTCCCCTCCTTTATATATAGCTCTGGATGTGAAGACCTCAGAAATAGTCCACTGCTTGACATGGGGGAGCATTGTTTTCCAAAGGATCAGGAAAGTATAAGCACTGTGTTCACCCCTAGACAAAATGAGCAGGTAACCCATGCAGTGTGGGTACAGCCCCACTGTGTGGGAAACAAAATTTGCCCAGATTTGGGCTTGAAGGTTAAACTACAGATAAAGTTTGTGTTTTAGGATTCAGCCAAATGAAAACATATGACTTTATTGGAAACGGGAGAATCTGGTGCCAGGATCCCAATGGTGGGAAGGGGTGTTTTTTAGGGGAAGAGGAACCTAAAGCAGGACAGGTGAGTATGCAAACAAGGAGTTTACATAAGGGATGCTTAGTGTAAGGATTAGTGTTAGGGTTGCATGTAGGGTTAGTTTGAGGGTTGCAGGTAGGGATGAGCTTCGAGTTCGAGTGGAACATGAGTTCGACTCGAACATTGGCTGTTCAATCATTCGACGAAGATCGAACATTATAGGCCGTAACGCCCAATTGGGCATCACGGCCCATAATGCACTGCGTCATCACTGTGGTTTGCTGGCTGATGACTGGCCAAGCATGCACTATGACCCGCATGCTTTGGCCAATCACAGTGCCGTAAGCAAACAGAGCCATAATTGGCCAAAGGTAGGGTGCCTTCAACCAATTATGGCTCAGGGGATTACAGTAAGTACACGCCCCACACTATATAAGGCCGCCTGAAGGTCGGTCGTGTGTAGTGTGTTCCGGCGTTCAGAGAGAGAAAGAGAGTGTGTCAAATAATTCCATTTAGATAGATTGAGCAGACAGTTGATTCAGTTAGCTCCAGTAGATTTAATATATATATATATTATATATATATATATATATTTTATATATATATATATATATACACACACACACATTCCAGGCTTTGTATATATATATATATATATATATATATATATATATATATATATATATATATATATGTATATATACTGTATCCAGTTTAGCTAGATCTCACTGCACATCTCACTGTTCTTTTCCTAATATACTACAGGCAGGCAGTTCATTCAATTAGCTGCAGTATATTCAGTTCTGTATCCTGTGCAGCTAGATCTCGCTGCAGACCGTTTCTGTTGTTCTCTTCCTAATATACAACAGGCAGGCAGTTCATTCAGTTAGCTGCAGTATATTCAGTACTGTATCCTGTGCAGCTAGATCTCGCTGCAGACCGTTCCTGTTATTCTCTTCCTAATATACTCAGGCAGGCAGTTCATTCAGTTAGCTGCAGTATATTCAGTATATATATACATCCCAGCTTTGTGCAGCTACATCTCACTGCAGACCTTTCCTGGTGTACCTATTCAAATACATTACAAATACATCCAATACAGTATGTCTGGAAGGCCAACAAGGATAGGCAGATGCTCACAGGCCACTAAAAGAGGGCAAGCAGGCTCTGTGTCTACAGCCAACATTGCTGGTCATGGACACGGTGCATCCTCAGCAAGTGGCTGTGGGGCACGCTTGTCCCTTTTTTCGGCAGCTGGCCGTGTTGAGCCACAACATGCAGAAGAGTTGGTAGAGTGGATGACCAAGCCGTCTTCATCCTCCCCATCCTCTGTCATCCAGACTCAGAGCACTCATCGGCTCAATGTCATCAGTCACTCCTTCCCTAGCCCCACCATCATGCCCTGAGGAGTCCCACGAACTGTTCGACCACAGTGTTGGGTACATGCTGCAGGAGGATGCGCAGCATTTTTAAGGCTCCGATGATAGTACCCAGATTGAGGAAGGCAGTAACATGAGCCCAGAGAGAGAGGGTGCCCAAGAAGGACAACAAACTGGCAGTCATGTTCCGCCAGCTGCAGCATACTGCCAGGTTTGCTCCAGTGACGAGGAGGGAGGGGATGATGAGGTCACTGACTCACATCACAGAGCTCCGCATGTGCTGGGTGCTGCTGACTCTGCGCGTTTTTCCAAAAGTACTTTGGTGTGGGCCTTTTTTGAGACGTGTGCAGCAGATCGCCTTTTTTTTCACGGAAGGCGATTCCGGCTCTCTACCGGCATGTGGAAGGCAATGTCTTGGCCTCGCTGGACAGGTTGGTCAGTGATAAGGTGCATATTACCGGTAACTCATGGTCCAGCAGGCATGGACAGGGATGTTATCTATCTTTCACGGCGCACTGGGTGACCCTGCTGGTAGCTGAGAAGGATGCAGGACAGGGTGCAGTATTGTTGGAGCTTGTTCCACCACCACATCTCCAAAATGCTACTACTGGTGATTCTGACATACCTCTCTCCTCCACCCCCTCCTCTTCTTCTTCCTCCATGGCCTCTTCCACTATAGATTTGTCCTCGGAACCAGCGGTGCTCCGTAGGCATTCAAGGGGCTACGCAAGCACTCAGGCAAAAAGATGCCATGCGGTGCTTGAGCTGGTGTGCTTAGGGCACAGGAGCCATACTGAGGCAGAGATTTTCTCAGCTCTGAAGGGGCAGGCTCAGAGGTGGTTGACGCCATGCCAGCTTAAGGCAGGAATGGTGGTTTGCGACAATGGCACCAACCTCCTCTCCGCCCTCCAACAGGGACACTTCACCCGTGTTCCCTGTTTGGCTCACATCCCTAATTTGGTGGTGCAGTGGTTCTTGTGCAGGTACCCGGGCTTACAGGATCTCCTGAGGCAGGCCAGGAAAGTCTGTGGGCATTTCCGCGGGTCATATAATGCCAGTGCTCGGCTGGCTGACCTCCAAAAGGAATACAACCTGCCCAAGAACCGCCTAATCTGTGACATGCCCACCAGATGGAACTCAACGTTGACCATGCTGCAGTGGCTGCACACACAGCAGAGGGCCATCAATGAGCACCTGTGTGACTATGGCACCAGGACAGGGTCAGGAGAGCTTGGCTTTTTTTCCCCACGCCAGTAACTTATGATCAAGGATGCATGCACTGTCCTGTCACCATTTGAGGAGGCCAAGAGGATGGTGAGCAGTGACAGTGCATGTATCAGTAATACTGTCCCACTTGTCTACCTGTTGGAGCACACGCTGCACAGAATAATGGACAGGGCAATTGAGGCAGAACAGAGGGAGGAAGAGGGGGACTTCCTACCTCTCAAGGCCCCCCTTATCCAGACAGTGTTCCTGCGGGCCGATTACACAGGAAGAGGAGGAGGAGGAGGATTGTGTCAGCATGGAGGTGGAGCCTAGCACTCAGCATCAGCAGCATAATTCAAGGGGTTGTTTACATTCCCCAGAAACCCATAGACTTGTATGTGGCTGGGAGCAGGTGGCTGCGGATCAGTTCGTCCTTAGTGACCAAGAGGACCCTGGAACAAATGCCTCAGCAAACCTACGCTGCATGGCCTCTCTGATCCTGCAAAGCCTGCGAAAGGACCCTTAGATTCATGGTATCAAGGAGAGGGTTCAGTACTGGCTGGCAACCCTCCTTGATCCACGTTACAAGGGTAAGGTTGCGGAACTTATCCAGCCATCACAGAGGGAGCAGAGGATGAAACATCTTCGAGAGGCCTTGCAGAAAGGTTTGTGCAATGCATTTCCAGAGCCTGGGAGGTTACAAATTCCTGGTCCTGGACAACGTGTTGCTGAGGCTTCGGTCAGTCATAGAAGGAGCGGTGGAGAAGGTGGCCGTCTGTCAAATGCGTTCAGACAATTTTTCAGTCCGCAGCCCCAAGGTCTGATCAGTTCCAGCAACCATCGCCAGCATCTGATTTACATGCAAAATGTAAAAGAATACAGCGCTGTCAGAAAAAACATAGCATGACATACATAAATTGATCCAATATATAAACTCTAAATTGAATGATAAGCTGCGGTTACAAAAATGCGAGATACCCACACTATAAATATTGGAATTGTATAAGAAACCGCGCTACATGAACTAAAAATTAAAAAATTAAAAATATGCACATCAAAATAATGAGTCCATCTGAAGATAATGTCAATAAATGTCCGACAAAAAATCACCAAGGGATATAAATCTTCATCCACAATATTAGTGACATCACACTCAGTTCACCATTGGAAGTAGTGTTAGAGATAGGACAGTCCTCCACCTTCAAAACAACTGCCTCTTACCAGCTCCCTTGATCTCTGGTCAGGAGATCAATAGCGCCTTTTGGCTTATAACCCAGCCACAGTCTCAGATAAGGATGGATATTAGGTCAGATCGACTCCTCCTATTATCCTAAACAGCCCATACACAACTTGTCCAATGGCCAATCATGAAAGGAGAAAAGAAGCCTCCATAGTGTAAAAACGTATATAATGTTTATTAATAGAACAGTAATGCACTCACATGTAAGCGAAATCGTTCAGGCAAAAACAGATGAACGAGCCGGCCGGCTCTCTCTACAAAGCACCCGTAGCTTCCGGGACTGCGTGTGTGTGTTGTGGTGGCGTCAGCACGCCGCTCTCCCTACGCCGTTTCGTCAAACCTGACGTCGTCCAGGGGCACGGGCGGCGTGCTGAACGCCACGTATTATATGCCAGTTAATTTCTAGAGGCGCCGCCCAGTCCTGAGGTCCGAGCGGTAAGTGAAACTGTTGCCGCCATATTGCAATGGGGCAAGCGCCAGTACAGTTTCAGGGAAAGACGCCGATAACAATCAGTGTCCGCCATTAGTTTAAGCTATGTGTTAAGTTATAGTTTATATATACACAATCCATAATATGAAGGAATGTGTATAAATATTGTACATTTAATCAATTGTATTAGGAATAGGCGTACCACACAGACCACAGTGGCGGCATCTAGTGGCCAAAATTTATATGGCCTGGCCTAAATCGTATGGTCCATTTGTGGAGTCCCCTAAATGCATCAGTTAAAATTTCTAATAATTCAATAATATATTTAATCCTACATATCGGTTATTAGACCAAAAATATGGTACACCGACACCTAGGCTAAATAGAAGGCGCTCAAAAGGTGTATGACTAACTGTGTGCAATAGTGGTGACAACCTCTTAATGATCAATGAATGACCTAAATAACACAGTGTATTTTGCAGTGTGCAATCGTGGTGATAACCTCTATTCGTGAGTCAATCACCTAAATACAACAGTGGTGATACCCTCTGGTTGGTGAGTCTTTCAACTGAGTATAACACACTCGGATATTAATAACCCACAGAATTGAATATATCTAAATAAAACCTGTGAATAATAGAAATAAACATAGCAAACAAGTGTATAATGTGACCATATACCTTAATATACAATATAAGTGAGAGCAACAAAAAATAAACACGTGTAATATTGCTATTTCATGCTGCAAAAGTGAAATAATTCATACACAGTTCATGAATGAAAGCAGCCTCCAAACACGCTGCACGTGACAAAGGAAAGTGACGAGGAATATATAAATCAAGTGTCCCACACAAATGATTCCTCAGTGATGTGTGTCAAATGATGAGTAGCTTCGTGATTCTGTCACCTCACCACCGTGCTAGTGAATCACACTCTCCAGACCTGCACTCACCGAAATAACATGCCAGCACTCTCATGCAAGGCAAAACACGCTCTTTTTACCACACTCCAGGGTAAACAGTATATACGAGGTTCACAGCGATAGTTTTCAATGGGTCCACATAAAAAATAAATAAATGCTCCAATAGTGTAATTCAGCAATAGAAAATTTATTTAAAATCACTGCAATCCTTCACACATAGCACTCACATTAGTGTAAAAACAAAAGGCACAAATCGTGTGGTGAACAGCACACTCCAACTCTGTGGATTAACCAATAAACAATGGTCACGGCGGACCCGAGGTGTACAGCTGCCGGGTAAATTCTCACCCCTCCCTCGGGATTCCTCCGTCCCTCCGTGCGCTCGTAACCTGTCCTCCTGTGTGGCTAACAGCATGTACGTCACAGCTCACAGCCACGCCCCGACATGTTTCGTCATGGATAGACTTATTCATGGGATTGGCTGTGTTAGATGTCACTCTCCCTTTTATCTAGTCTACAATACACGCCCCCTGGGTTTCGCACTGCGCATGCGCACACCTCGCGTCCCCGTACATCGGAGACACTAGAGACAAATACAGCAGATGTAATGAGGAATTAGGCACATGAGAACATTCTAATGGTGATAAATACAAACAACGGAATCTAAGCCAGTTACCCGGACTAATAAATTTATATATGTGTACACCACATTATTCTAAAAGATATATATATAAGACCACCCTTTTGATGCCGGTCCGCAGTTGCTATGATATATCACATCATTAATCTCCTGCTTTATGACAACAGTGAATATTGGCCAGCACTTAGGACAATCTTTTAGACGATTAACCATCTGCTTAAAGGCAATGATAATTTACATAACAAGCCCAACCAAGGGACCAAAACTAGGATCATATGCTGTCCGATCCGGGTCCCCTTGTTTCCCTATTGTGCTAAAATTCAAATATAAAAAATATATGAAAATAGTATATTTTTTTTAAAAAATACATAAAATGCAATCCTCCTATATGTTATGAATTCAATAAAATTCAGATTAATAGAAATATTGAACCACAGACAGGGACTGAAAAAACCTAAAAATCCCTATGGGTCCTCTAATAAAAATTACAGAGTACAAGAATATATAGCTGGAAGTTGAATGCCAATTAGGGAAAGAATATGTATATATATATAATGTATAGATAGACCTCTACGGACTACACACATAACTATACAATATATGTATTCTACATGGATACCAAATGAAGAATAAATTGAATTAGACTAAAAGATAAAATAAAATAACATAAAATAAAGTGGCCTGCAATAATAGCCAGACCCTCAGAAAAGCGTGACACTCACTGCCCCACCTATAATAGGCGTTCAGTGTTAAATGGATGTTAGGGTGGTAAGCGTAAACTTATAACAAATATAGGGGTTCTGTTACAAATCTATTTATTTTCAAATCACCTCCCTTCTCTCCCCTCCTCATTGGGACTAATGCTTTACCCGAACTTTTCAATGGTGTAGTGACAATTACAATAAACCAGACTGGGTTACAGAGATCAAACACAAGAAGAACCAAAGACTCTTAATACCTATAGTATACCAAGAGCCTCAGTGACCTAATCTAAAAGTTGTTAATGAAACAGTTTAGATCTAATTCTATGTTTAACCCCCTAGGTGTTAAACTCTTCAATAAATAGATCCATCTAGTTTCCCGTTGCGAGAGATCCCTGACTCTATTCGACCCTCTCCAGGTGGGGTGTACAATGTCAATCCCACAGAATTGTAGTAATGATGGGTCTTGTTGGTGTTTTAGTTTAAAGTGTAAAGAGACACTATGGTGCTTATAGCCATTTTTTATGTTGGTGAGATGTTCTGAAATCCTAACTCTCAACATTCTCTTTGTCCTCCCCACATACAAAAGGCCACAGGGGCACCACATCAAATAAACAACATGTGACGAATTACATGTGCTAAATTCCTTGATTTCGAAGGATTCCCCATCCCTATTAGTCACATTAGTCACTCCTCTGTGGTTGACTCTAACAGTCCTGCAACAAATACACCTCCTGCAGCTATAGAATCCTCTAAAGTTAAATTTGAGCAAGTTCCTCCTAGGTGGATCTAATATCCTCTTGACCACATGGTCACCGAAGCTCGGGGCCTTCCTATAAATGAATATTGGCCGGTCCGGTAGCACCTCTCCCAGATGCCTGTCTTTACATAAAATATGCCAGTATTTCCTGAAAATATCTTCAATGTCTTTATACTGACAATGGAATCCAGAAATAAAGCCAAATTGATGTTTATTCTCACTCGATGTATTCTCAGATTTCTTCAGGCATTGTTCCCTGGGTACCAATGCTACCTCCTGGGTAATTTTGTTTAATTCATCCTCCCGATAGCCTCTTTGCAGGAATTTACTTTTAAGAACATCTGCTTGTTCAAAGTAATCTTCCAATTCCGTACAATTGCGGCGTACACGTAACATCTGTCCTTTTGGAATATTTCTTATCCAAGCCGGGTGATGGCCACTTCTGATTGATAAGAAACTGTTACGATCAGTCGGTTTGAAATAAACTTTAGTTTTCAATGAGTGGCCCTGTCTCTCAATCGTTACATCCAGAAAATTGACCGATAGATTACTCATCTGGTATTCCAATTTGATGTTATTATGATTGTTATTAAGCTCTTGTAAAAAGTCAATGGCCGATTCTTCTGTACCCTCCCAGATGAACAAGAGGTCATCAATGAATCGCCGATAAAATAGAAGTTGAGGTCTTCTCTGGTTAAACACTTTTCTGTCTTCCCATTCTGCCATGAACAGGTTGGCGAGACTGGGAGCATATTTAGCTCCCATCGCCACGCCAACCTGTTGAGAGTAAAAATGGCCATCACACCAGAAATAATTATGGGACATACAAAAGTCCAGTGCTTGTCCCAAAAATCTTTTCTGTACACCAGGGATGTCGTCTCTCTTACTCAAGGCCCAGTTTAGGGCCAAGGCCGCATCCTCATGTTGTATAATGGTGTATAGGGAGGCCACATCAGCCGTTACCAAATACACTGATGACGAGGTATCTAGTTTGACATCATTGAGTAGTGTCAAAAGGTCACCAGTGTCTTTCAAGTAGGCCCTAGTGTCCTTAACACTTGGTTGGAGAAATTTATCTAAAAATTCCCCCAATCTTGCCGTAACGGACCCAATCCCGTTAACAATCGGCCGAGGTGGTGGGCACTGTGTATTTTTATGCACCTTAGGTAAGGTGTATATAACCGGGATTCGGCATGCACTGGGGATTAAATACCTCTTTTCTTTAACATTGAGGGCATCCATCCTAAAGCCCCATTCAACCAGAGATGTTAACTGCAATTTATATGCGTCTGTTGGATCGGCGGGTAACTTTCTATACGTGGTTCTGTCTCCTACCAACTCTAACAGCTGGTTCAGGTAGAATGTTTTATCCAGCAAAACCACACCCCCCCCCTTATCAGCTGGGCGCACTATCAGATTCTTTCTTTCTTCCAGGGCTCTAATACCTTCCTTAATGTAATAGGGATTAACATCCTTACGTGGGACTAGTTCCTCAATATCACTCAGAACCAGGCTCTTAAACACCTCTATAAAGTGATTGCTCGGGTTTTGGGGATTGAAGATGGACTTATTCCTCAATCCTGTATCTACCCTATTTAGAGGTACCCTAGATCTCTCTGAGGATTCCACCGGATGACTAAGGAAATATTTTTTGATATTCATGGTTCTAATAAATTTATGTGCATCAATATACACATCGAACTTATTCATTGCCCTTTTAGGGGCGCATTTTAAACCCAGATTCAAAATGTTGAGTTCTTTATGACTAAGTTCCACACTGCTTAAATTGTATATCCCAGTTTTTACGCATCCCTCGGTCGTTTCCTTGGATTTCTTGGATCTTCCTGCCCTACACCCCCTCCTTCTCCTTGGGTGGGCACATTTTCTCTGTCGAATCCTGGGGGGGGTTCCTGTCTCCCTCCCCCTCTCTGATGGGAGCCCCTGGTGTTCCCCCTCGGTGTCCCCCCTCCCCTCCCCCGTTGTCCTAAAAAAGGACCATAAACAGAACGCTCTTCCCTATCTAATGGTGAAAATCTATTGTAAAGGGGGACATCGCCATAACCTTCACAATATTGATACGGCGGAGGGTGATGTTGCCACTGCCTGTGGTCTTGTGGTAAATCATTCCTATAATTCCTAGGGGATGGGTGATTGTAAGGGTAACCTGATGTGTATCCTTCTCTCCCCTGAAACGGAGGTCTGGGGGAGTGGTAATATCCTCTTCTACCTCTTCCACGTGATGGGGGTCTGGGGGACCGATAATGTTCCCTTTCGTATTCATATTGAGCGCCCCCTACACTTCGCCCTCTTTCATTGGATCTAGGGTTCATACCCTCATTTCCTCCTTTAACTTTATTCATTAGATTCTTTTTAACCTCGGGTTTAGGCGGGGGAATGCTCACCCCCCCTGCCGTATTGGTGTTGGTAGCTGGGTCAGCATTATTGTTCTCTAATGATGCCTGCCACGCATAAATTCTATTCGTTTTAAAATCATTGGCATCCCTATTATACTTTTTTACTTTCTTCTTTTGGGTGTCTCTATCAATTTTTTCTAATTTCTTCTTTATATTATTGTTAAAATCCTTCATTTGATTGGTATCCTTAATGGGTTCTAATTTATCTTGTATGTCCTTAATTTTTTCATTCAACATCTTTAACTTGATTTGTTTCCTTTTCAGGACTAATGCCTGTAATTCCTTTCCTGCCTTATTAAAAAATTCCAGCCATTCTTTCATAAATGACTGGTCATTAAGACCATCCTGTGGAGGAACCTCCCATCTTAAACTTCTAAAGATAAGGTTCTCCCTACAATAGTGCTCAAAAGTGAACACATCCCACCAGGTTTTAATTTGCTTCTCCAGTAGGCCATCAAGGGTTTTTAATAGCACCGAAAAGTCTTCCTCATGTTCGATCATTGGTTGATCATTGGAAAACACAGATTCGGGGCTAAGTTGTCTATTCGTTAAGAAATTAAATGCATCCATGGCTGCGAGTGGTAAAAGATATATAAAACTAAAGAAAAGTAGGTATCCTATATGCTAACGCCCTCCGCACGAGGAACACCTCCACCGCGCCTGTAGTTCCACTGGATAAGTGTGTTGCTAAATGAACAGCAAAATAAAAAATACGATAAAAAAATGAAAATGCCCCTATGAAGGTGATTACCTAATATTCAACACTTGTGACAGTGATTAAATGATAAATAAATAGTGAAAAACAAGAACAAAAATAAAAATAAAAATGTTGAGCTGCCCTCTTCAAAGTACAGTATAATTCAATAATATATTTAATCCTACATATCGGTTATTAGACCAAAAATATGGTACACCGACACCTAGGCTAAATAGAAGGCGCTCAAAAGGTGTATGACTAACTGTGTGCAATAGTGGTGACAACCTCTTAATGATCAATGAATGACCTAAATAACACAGTGTATTTTGCAGTGTGCAATCGTGGTGATAACCTCTATTCGTGAGTCAATCACCTAAATACAACAGTGGTGATACCCTCTGGTTGGTGAGTCTTTCAACTGAGTATAACACACTCGGATATTAATAACCCACAGAATTGAATATATCTAAATAAAACCTGTGAATAATAGAAATAAACATAGCAAACAAGTGTATAATGTGACCATATACCTTAATATACAATATAAGTGACAGCAACAAAAAATAAACACGTGTAATATTGCTATTTCATGCTGCAAAAGTGAAATAATTCATACACAGTTCATGAATGAAAGCAGCCTCCAAACACGCTGCACGTGACAAAGGAAAGTGACGAGGAATATATAAATCAAGTGTCCCACACAAATGATTCCTCAGTGATGTGTGTCAAATGATGAGTAGCTTCGTGATTCTGTCACCTCACCACCGTGCTAGTGAATCACACTCTCCAGACCTGCACTCACCGAAATAACATGCCAGCACTCTCATGCAAGGCAAAACACGCTCTTTTTACCACACTCCAGGGTAAACAGTATATACGAGGTTCACAGCGATAGTTTTCAATGGGTCCACATAAAAAATAAATAAATGCTCCAATAGTGTAATTCAGCAATAGAAAATTTATTTAAAATCACTGCAATCCTTCACACATAGCACTCACATTAGTGTAAAAACAAAAGGCACAAATCGTGTGGTGAACAGCACACTCCAACTCTGTGGATTAACCAATAAACAATGGTCACGGCGGACCCGAGGTGTACAGCTGCCGGGTAAATTCTCACCCCTCCCTCGGGATTCCTCCGTCCCTCCGTGCGCTCGTAACCTGTCCTCCTGTGTGGCTAACAGCATGTACGTCACAGCTCACAGCCACGCCCCGACATGTTTCGTCATGGATAGACTTATTCATGGGATTGGCTGTGTTAGATGTCACTCTCCCTTTTATCTAGTCTACAATACACGCCCCCTGGGTTTCGCACTGCGCATGCGCACACCTCGCGTCCCCGTACATCGGAGACACTAGAGACAAATACAGCAGATGTAATGAGGAATTAGGCACATGAGAACATTCTAATGGTGATAAATACAAACAACGGAATCTAAGCCAGTTACCCGGACTAATAAATTTATATATGTGTACACCACATTATTCTAAAAGATATATATATAAGACCACCCTTTTGATGCCGGTCCGCAGTTGCTATGATATATCACATCATTAATCTCCTGCTTTATGACAACAGTGAATATTGGCCAGCACTTAGGACAATCTTTTAGACGATTAACCATCTGCTTAAAGGCAATGATAATTTACATAACAAGCCCAACCAAGGGACCAAAACTAGGATCATATGCTGTCCGATCCGGGTCCCCTTGTTTCCCTATTGTGCTAAAATTCAAATATAAAAAATATATGAAAATAGTATATTTTTTTTAAAAAATACATAAAATGCAATCCTCCTATATGTTATGAATTCAATAAAATTCAGATTAATAGAAATATTGAACCACAGACAGGGACTGAAAAAACCTAAAAATCCCTATGGGTCCTCTAATAAAAATTACAGAGTACAAGAATATATAGCTGGAAGTTGAATGCCAATTAGGGAAAGAATATGTATATATATATAATGTATAGATAGACCTCTACGGACTACACACATAACTATACAATATATGTATTCTACATGGATACCAAATGAAGAATAAATTGAATTAGACTAAAAGATAAAATAAAATAACATAAAATAAAGTGGCCTGCAATAATAGCCAGACCCTCAGAAAAGCGTGACACTCACTGCCCCACCTATAATAGGCGTTCAGTGTTAAATGGATGTTAGGGTGGTAAGCGTAAACTTATAACAAATATAGGGGTTCTGTTACAAATCTATTTATTTTCAAATCACCTCCCTTCTCTCCCCTCCTCATTGGGACTAATGCTTTAACCTGGTGGGATGTGTTCACTTTTGAGCACTATTGTAGGGAGAACCTTATCTTTAGAAGTTTAAGATGGGAGGTTCCTCCACAGGATGGTCTTAATGACCAGTCATTTATGAAAGAATGGCTGGAATTTTTTAATAAGGCAGGAAAGGAATTACAGGCATTAGTCCTGAAAAGGAAACAAATCAAGTTAAAGATGTTGAATGAAAAAATTAAGGACATACAAGATAAATTAGAACCCATTAAGGATACCAATCAAATGAAGGATTTTAACAATAATATAAAGAAGAAATTAGAAAAAATTGATAGAGACACCCAAAAGAAGAAAGTAAAAAAGTATAATAGGGATGCCAATGATTTTAAAACGAATAGAATTTATGCGTGGCAGGCATCATTAGAGAACAATAATGCTGACCCAGCTACCAACACCAATACGGCAGGGGGGGTGAGCATTCCCCCGCCTAAACCCGAGGTTAAAAAGAATCTAATGAATAAAGTTAAAGGAGGAAATGAGGGTATGAACCCTAGATCCAATGAAAGAGGGCGAAGTGTAGGGGGCGCTCAATATGAATACGAAAGGGAACATTATCGGTCCCCCAGACCCCCATCACGTGGAAGAGGTAGAAGAGGATATTACCACTCCCCCAGACCTCCGTTTCAGGGGAGAGAAGGATACACATCAGGTTACCCTTACAATCACCCATCCCCTAGGAATTTTAGGAATGATTTACCACAAGACCACAGGCAGTGGCAACATCACCCTCCGCCGTATCAATATTGTGAAGGTTATGGCGATGTCCCCCTTTACAATAGATTTTCACCATTAGATAGGGAAGAGCGTTCTGTTTATGGTCCTTTTTTAGGACAACGGGGGAGGGGAGGGGGGACACCGAGGGGGAACACCAGGGGCTCCCATCAGAGAGGGGGAGGGAGACAGGAACCCCCCCCAGGATTCGACAGAGAAAATGTGCCCACCCAAGGAGAAGGAGGGGGTGTAGGGCAGGAAGATCCAAGAAATCCAAGGAAACGACCGAGGGATGCGTAAAAACTGGGATATACAATTTAAGCAGTGTGGAACTTAGTCATAAAGAACTCAACATTTTGAATCTGGGTTTAAAATGCGCCCCTAAAAGGGCAATGAATAAGTTCGATGTGTATATTGATGCACATAAATTTATTAGAACCATGAATATCAAAAAATATTTCCTTAGTCATCCGGTGGAATCCTCAGAGAGATCTAGGGTACCTCTAAATAGGGTAGATACAGGATTGAGGAATAAGTCCATCTTCAATCCCCAAAACCCGAGCAATCACTTTATAGAGGTGTTTAAGAGCCTGGTTCTGAGTGATATTGAGGAACTAGTCCCACGTAAGGATGTTAATCCCTATTACATTAAGGAAGGTATTAGAGCCCTGGAAGAAAGAAAGAATCTGATAGTGCGCCCAGCTGATAAGGGGGGGGGTGTGGTTTTGCTGGATAAAACATTCTACCTGAACCAGCTGTTAGAGTTGGTAGGAGACAGAACCACGTATAGAAAGTTACCCGCCGATCCAACAGACGCATATAAATTGCAGTTAACATCTCTGGTTGAATGGGGCTTTAGGATGGATGCCCTCAATGTTAAAGAAAAGAGGTATTTAATCCCCAGTGCATGCCGAATCCCGGTTATATACACCTTACCTAAGGTGCATAAAAATACACAGTGCCCACCACCTCGGCCGATTGTTAACGGGATTGGGTCCGTTACGGCAAGATTGGGGGAATTTTTAGATAAATTTCTCCAACCAAGTGTTAAGGACACTAGGGCCTACTTGAAAGACACTGGTGACCTTTTGACACTACTCAATGATGTCAAACTAGATACCTCGTCATCAGTGTATTTGGTAACGGCTGATGTGGCCTCCCTATACACCATTATACAACATGAGGATGCGGCCTTGGCCCTAAACTGGGCCTTGAGTAAGAGAGACGACATCCCTGGTGTACAGAAAAGATTTTTGGGACAAGCACTGGACTTTTGTATGTCCCATAATTATTTCTGGTGTGATGGCCATTTTTACTCTCAACAGGTTGGCGTGGCGATGGGAGCTAAATATGCTCCCAGTCTCGCCAACCTGTTCATGGCAGAATGGGAAGACAGAAAAGTGTTTAACCAGAGAAGACCTCAACTTCTATTTTATCGGCGATTCATTGATGACCTCTTGTTCATCTGGGAGGGTACAGAAGAATCGGCCATTGACTTTTTACAAGAGCTTAATAACAATCATAATAACATCAAATTGGAATACCAGATGAGTAATCTATCGGTCAATTTTCTGGATGTAACGATTGAGAGACAGGGCCACTCATTGAAAACTAAAGTTTATTTCAAACCGACTGATCGTAACAGTTTCTTATCAATCAGAAGTGGCCATCACCCGGCTTGGATAAGAAATATTCCAAAAGGACAGATGTTACGTGTACGCCGCAATTGTACGGAATTGGAAGATTACTTTGTACAAGCAGATGTTCTTAAAAGTAAATTCCTGCAAAGAGGCTATCGGGAGGATGAATTAAACAAAATTACCCAGGAGGTAGCATTGGTACCCAGGGAACAATGCCTGAAGAAATCTGAGAATACATCGAGTGAGAATAAACATCAATTTGGCTTTATTTCTGGATTCCATTGTCAGTATAAAGACATTGAAGATATTTTCAGGAAATACTGGCATATTTTATGTAAAGACAGGCATCTGGGAGAGGTGCTACCGGACCGGCCAATATTCATTTATAGGAAGGCCCCGAGCTTCGGTGACCATGTGGTCAAGAGGATATTAGATCCACCTAGGAGGAACTTGCTCAAATTTAACTTTAGAGGATTCTATAGCTGCAGGAGGTGTATTTGTTGCAGGACTGTTAGAGTCAACCACAGAGGAGTGACTAATGTGACTAATAGGGATGGGGAATCCTTCGAAATCAAGGAATTTAGCACATGTAATTCGTCACATGTTGTTTATTTGATGTGGTGCCCCTGTGGCCTTTTGTATGTGGGGAGGACAAAGAGAATGTTGAGAGTTAGGATTTCAGAACATCTCACCAACATAAAAAATGGCTATAAGCACCATAGTGTCTCTTTACACTTTAAACTAAAACACCAACAAGACCCATCATTACTACAATTCTGTGGGATTGACATTGTACACCCCACCTGGAGAGGGTCGAATAGAGTCAGGGATCTCTCGCAACGGGAAACTAGATGGATCTATTTATTGAAGAGTTTAACACCTAGGGGGTTAAACATAGAATTAGATCTAAACTGTTTCATTAACAACTTTTAGATTAGGTCACTGAGGCTCTTGGTATACTATAGGTATTAAGAGTCTTTGGTTCTTCTTGTGTTTGATCTCTGTAACCCAGTCTGGTTTATTGTAATTGTCACTACACCATTGAAAAGTTCGGGTAAAGCATTAGTCCCAATGAGGAGGGGAGAGAAGGGAGGTGATTTGAAAATAAATAGATTTGTAACAGAACCCCTATATTTGTTATAAGTTTACGCTTACCACCCTAACATCCATTTAACACTGAACGCCTATTATAGGTGGGGCAGTGAGTGTCACGCTTTTCTGAGGGTCTGGCTATTATTGCAGGCCACTTTATTTTATGTTATTTTATTTTATCTTTTAGTCTAATTCAATTTATTCTTCATTTGGTATCCATGTAGAATACATATATTGTATAGTTATGTGTGTAGTCCGTAGAGGTCTATCTATACATTATATATATATACATATTCTTTCCCTAATTGGCATTCAACTTCCAGCTATATATTCTTGTACTCTGTAATTTTTATTAGAGGACCCATAGGGATTTTTAGGTTTTTTCAGTCCCTGTCTGTGGTTCAATATTTCTATTAATCTGAATTTTATTGAATTCATAACATATAGGAGGATTGCATTTTATGTATTTTTTAAAAAAAATATACTATTTTCATATATTTTTTATATTTGAATTTTAGCACAATAGGGAAACAAGGGGACCCGGATCGGACAGCATATGATCCTAGTTTTGGTCCCTTGGTTGGGCTTGTTATGTAAATTATCATTGCCTTTAAGCAGATGGTTAATCGTCTAAAAGATTGTCCTAAGTGCTGGCCAATATTCACTGTTGTCATAAAGCAGGAGATTAATGATGTGATATATCATAGCAACTGCGGACCGGCATCAAAAGGGTGGTCTTATATATATATCTTTTAGAATAATGTGGTGTACACATATATAAATTTATTAGTCCGGGTAACTGGCTTAGATTCCGTTGTTTGTATTTATCACCATTAGAATGTTCTCATGTGCCTAATTCCTCATTACATCTGCTGTATTTGTCTCTAGTGTCTCCGATGTACGGGGACGCGAGGTGTGCGCATGCGCAGTGCGAAACCCAGGGGGCGTGTATTGTAGACTAGATAAAAGGGAGAGTGACATCTAACACAGCCAATCCCATGAATAAGTCTATCCATGACGAAACATGTCGGGGCGTGGCTGTGAGCTGTGACGTACATGCTGTTAGCCACACAGGAGGACAGGTTACGAGCGCACGGAGGGACGGAGGAATCCCGAGGGAGGGGTGAGAATTTACCCGGCAGCTGTACACCTCGGGTCCGCCGTGACCATTGTTTATTGGTTAATCCACAGAGTTGGAGTGTGCTGTTCACCACACGATTTGTGCCTTTTGTTTTTACACTAATGTGAGTGCTATGTGTGAAGGATTGCAGTGATTTTAAATAAATTTTCTATTGCTGAATTACACTATTGGAGCATTTATTTATTTTTTATGTGGACCCATTGAAAACTATCGCTGTGAACCTCGTATATACTGTTTACCCTGGAGTGTGGTAAAAA
This sequence comes from Lithobates clamitans, assembly GCA_037952925.1. Taxonomy (NCBI): domain Eukaryota; kingdom Metazoa; phylum Chordata; class Amphibia; order Anura; family Ranidae; genus Lithobates; species Lithobates clamitans. The sequence goes on along the minus strand of JBBGZY010000480.1, from coordinate 1,367,852 downwards.
GAGCGTGTTTTGCCTTGCATGAGAGTGCTGGCATGTTATTTCGGTGAGTGCAGGTCTGGAGAGTGTGATTCACTAGCACGGTGGTGAGGTGACAGAATCACGAAGCTACTCATCATTTGACACACATCACTGAGGAATCATTTGTGTGGGACACTTGATTTATATATTCCTCGTCACTTTCCTTTGTCACGTGCAGCGTGTTTGGAGGCTGCTTTCATTCATGAACTGTGTATGAATTATTTCACTTTTGCAGCATGAAATAGCAATATTACACGTGTTTATTTTTTGTTGCTGTCACTTATATTGTATATTAAGGTATATGGTCACATTATACACTTGTTTGCTATGTTTATTTCTATTATTCACAGGTTTTATTTAGATATATTCAATTCTGTGGGTTATTAATATCCGAGTGTGTTATACTCAGTTGAAAGACTCACCAACCAGAGGGTATCACCACTGTTGTATTTAGGTGATTGACTCACGAATAGAGGTTATCACCACGATTGCACACTGCAAAATACACTGTGTTATTTAGGTCATTCATTGATCATTAAGAGGTTGTCACCACTATTGCACACAGTTAGTCATACACCTTTTGAGCGCCTTCTATTTAGCCTAGGTGTCGGTGTACCATATTTTTGGTCTAATAACCGATATGTAGGATTAAATATATTATTGAATTATACTGTACTTTGAAGAGGGCAGCTCAACATTTTTATTTTTATTTTTGTTCTTGTTTTTCACTATTTATTTATCATTTAATCACTGTCACAAGTGTTGAATATTAGGTAATCACCTTCATAGGGGCATTTTCATTTTTTTATCGTATTTTTTATTTTGCTGTTCATTTAGCAACACACTTATCCAGTGGAACTACAGGCGCGGTGGAGGTGTTCCTCGTGCGGAGGGCGTTAGCATATAGGATACCTACTTTTCTTTAAAATTTCTAATAAGCAAAAAATTGTTACTAAAAATTCAATACATGAATCCTTCATTAAATTTCCCTATAAAGGGGAAGGGCAAAAAAGAAAGAAGAAAAGGAAAAAAGGATAATATTCAAAATAAAAAGTAATGTATTCATATTGGACCAGGTTATATAAAACCCCTAATTTTCAATGACAGTTGTACTACAATTCATCTAAAAAATAGATGAATCACAAATAGGTGCAAGCGTATCAAATCACTGTGTCATGTTATCAGATAGTCTACATTAATTGATACCTTATAGGGTAGCTCAAGAGTCCAAAAATCAAAATTGGCTGAAAAATGGTAGGTGTGTGTGCGCACCATCCCCATCCTTCCCCCCAAATAAACTGCTGGGGACTCAGGACTGGTTTACATATAATCACCCTAACTGTTATCAATAAACGAATTGACATCTGTGTCTATGTTGAGGCCATAGGGGCTATAACATCGTACCCTATGGATCCACGCCATCTCCATCTTGGATAGTTCTCTAACCAGAGATCCACCTCTCCAGTGGGCATTATATTTGTCAATGGCTAAAAAAATTGTATTAGCTGGGTTCCGATTATGGACCTTATCGTAGTGTTTGGAGACAGAATGGAACTTAAAACCCGTTTTGATATTCGTAATGTGTTCCCCTAAACGTACCTGCATGGCCCGCTTGGTCCGACCTATGTATTGGAGACCGCACGGGCATTGAAGCAGGTATACCACCCCCGTGGAACTACATGTGATAAAAGGTTCTATTCTGTGCTCTATAGAGGTACTAGTTGAAACGAATGACAATGTTTTTTTCGTTTTGATGTAATTCAAAGTGCAAATTTGACATCTGCGACATTGGTGATACCCCGAAAGGCCCTGAAAGAAGGACAATCTCTTGCCAGGAGGATCTACTACATTGGGAGCAATGATATTTCTTAGTGAGGGAGCCCCTCTAAATATCACCTGGGGTTTCTTGGGCAGAAAAGTTTTAATCAGTGTATCATTGCCCAACAAGTGCCAATGTTTGGCAATGATTTTCTTAATCTGGTAATGTTGGGTTGAGTAACCTGTGATGAAGGGAATGACTGGACTATCCCTCTTTTTTACAGGTGCCATGTCAAGAAGTTCAGATCTATTGCATCTTTCAACTTCTTTTATGATGGTATCTAGTGGATCACCGTCATAACCTTTCTCCAAAAACCTCTTTTTTAGAATGTCTGCCTGGATTCTATAATCTTCAACGTTTGAGCAATTATGTCTCATTCTAACGAACTGACTCCTAGGCACCGACTGGAGCCAGCTGTCCTTATGGCAACTGTCAAGAGGTATAAACGCATTCCGATCTGTTTGCTTGAAGAAGGTGATTGTTTTAAAGGAGTCTGTTTCTTTATAGATGGTTAAATCTAAGAAATTGATCTTTTCCTGACTGGCTTCATGAACAAATCTAATGCCCCTCTCATTGTTATTGACTTGAGAAAAGAAGATTTCCAGTTCAGGAATAGATCCCTCCCAAAGGAGGAGGACGTCATCTATATACCTAGCCCAAAAGACCAGGTGTGGACAACGGTCCTTATAGATGACGTCCTCCTCCCACTTGGCCATGAAGAGATTAGCCAAGCTTGGGGCGTACTTGGCGCCCATAGCGACACCCCTTTGTTGTCGATAATAACATTGATTGTACCAAAAATAATTGTGATTAGCCGCAAAATCCAATAGCTCCATGATGTAATCTTGCTGTTTTGATGGAATTTTAGAAAGAATATTCAAAAAGTGTTTTACGGCTGCGAATCCTAAATGGTGTGGAATTATGGTGTATAACGAAGTTACATCCGCCGTCACCAACCATGTTTTACTATTGGGTTTCAACTGGGACAGCAAATGAATCACATGCTTTGTGTCCTTTATATAGGACGGCATTTGCTGTACCAGGGGTTGCAAAAAAAAGTCTATGTACTTACCCACCCGGGACGTGACCGAATCGATGCCGCTAACTATCGGCCGTCCCGGGGGGCAAGTCAAACTTTTATGAATTTTCGGCAAACAATACAGAATCGGAACTCTTGGGGCCCTAGGGACTAGAAAAGATTTTTCTTTATCATTGAGTATCCCTTCTTGGAACCCCTTAGTGACTAATTTCTCAAGATCACTTTTATATCTAATCACCGGATTTCCAGGTAAGGGGGTATAGGTATCCTGATCTCCCACGATGTTAGACATTTCCCGTAAGTAATCACTCCTATCGAGAATAACTATCCCACCACCCTTATCTACTGGCCGGATTACAATCCCCTTATTATTACAAAGGGAATCCAATCCTTCCTTTAATGTCTTAGTCATCTTCTGGTTGGCCACTCTCAGGGAGTCTAGGTCTCTAAGGACCACATCCCTAAACACCCTTAATGACGGTGCCAGAGTACCCGGAGGGTTGAAGGTGGAAGCATTAGCCAATCCAGTGTGTTGGTACTCATGTACAGCAGGCAGCCTACAACCCTCTGAACAATTGGCAAAATGTCTTTTAATATTGATCTTTCGGACGTATTTGTGGACGTCCATATATGTTTGGAATTTGTTTAGTTTTTTTGGAGGTGCAAATTTCAAACCCTTATTAAGAAGTGCCAGTTCTGATTGAGTTAGAACCTGGGTACTGAGATTGAAAATACCATCGGCGCTTACTTCCTTATCTTTTTTGTGTCTTGCTCTCCTCCCCCCTCTGGTTCCTCTTTGTTTTCTACTGGCCTTTTTATTCCCTGATTGGATCTGGGAAAACCCCAAGGGTGCGACTCCTGATTCCTGCCATGGGTGTTGGTAGGCCTGTCCTTAACTGATCTATAATATCCCTGTTCATAATTGGGGTAGTCCCCTCTATCATTGTGGTTAGGGCCTGCTCTATCCCTCAAAGGATAAAAGCGGTTACGTGTATCTACCCCATAATCCACTTCATCATCATCACCCTCTGTGTAATAATGTTGAGGATTATCACCATAATGATATTGGCTAGATTGTGTGTCATAGCCATGGTCATTGTATCTTGGTTGGTCATAATCGGTATCAGAATACGGGGCAGTCCTATAGTTTTGATGCTGATTTGAATTGTATGGTTGAGACTGTCTTCGTTCACGATTCACATTCTGATTGTACTGCTGATATCCCCCAACTTTTCTTGTGTGTTGGCCCCCTCTGTTGGAGACGACTGGTCTCTGTGGTGATTGGTAGGACACTCGTCTACCTTTTTTAGGCTGTTTGTTGTTTACATGGGGTTTTTTGGGGAGTTCTCTGTGTACCATTCCTAGATGGAGGGTGTTGAATTTGACCCGGGGGGTGTGGTAAGTGTTTGAGTACAGGGCAACCAAGGTTGTCAACATAGATGGTGTATTCGAGGTGTATAATGACAGGGAGAATGATTTAGGTGGTCTTTTTATCAGACTAAAAAACCTTACAATCTCGGAAATACACACGCAATGGGATGTGTTTTTTTTAGAGACATACATCAAGACAGGCATGGTCCCGAGAAGTCTCCGATGGGAAGTTTGCCCCCAAAAAGGAGAATCTGAACTGGAAGAATGGTTCCGCTACTTCAATGAGGCAGGGGTTAACTTCTTAAGATTCTTAGTAGCTAGAAAAAAGAGTAAACTAACCAGACTAGATGGTGAGATAAAATCCCTTAAAGATAGTCTTTTGCCTTATAAAGAAGTCGAGGAATATAAGGAAAGAACCATTAACCTATTAAAAACACTAGATAAAGAAGAAAAGGAACAAAAATTTAAAAAACGGAAAAAATACAACAGAGACTATGGGGATTACCAAGCTAATAATGTGTTCGCATGGCAAAGAAAACTGGCCATGGAAGCAAGTGGCGGACAGGAACCGTCTATGGAAGTTACTGTACAAGAGAATGAGGTTTTACCACACCCCCGGGTCAAATTCAACACCCTCCATCTAGGAATGGTACACAGAGAACTCCCAAAAAACCCCATGTAAACAACAAACAGCCTAAAAAAGGTAGACGAGTGTCCTACCAATCACCACAGAGACCAGTCGTCTCCAACAGAGGGGGCCAACACACAAGAAAAGTTGGGGGATATCAGCAGTACAATCAGAATGTGAATCGTGAACGAAGACAGTCTCAACCATACAATTCAAATCAGCATCAAAACTATAGGACTGCCCCGTATTCTGATACCGATTATGACCAACCAAGATACAATGACCATGGCTATGACACACAATCTAGCCAATATCATTATGGTGATAATCCTCAACATTATTACACAGAGGGTGATGATGATGAAGTGGATTATGGGGTAGATACACGTAACCGCTTTTATCCTTTGAGGGATAGAGCAGGCCCTAACCACAATGATAGAGGGGACTACCCCAATTATGAACAGGGATATTATAGATCAGTTAAGGACAGGCCTACCAACACCCATGGCAGGAATCAGGAGTCGCACCCTTGGGGTTTTCCCAGATCCAATCAGGGAATAAAAAGGCCAGTAGAAAACAAAGAGGAACCAGAGGGGGGAGGAGAGCAAGACACAAAAAAGATAAGGAAGTAAGCGCCGATGGTATTTTCAATCTCAGTACCCAGGTTCTAACTCAATCAGAACTGACACTTCTTAATAAGGGTTTGAAATTTGCACCTCCAAAAAAACTAAACAAATTCCAAACATATATGGACGTCCACAAATACGTCCGAAAGATCAATATTAAAAGACATTTTGCCAATTGTTCAGAGGGTTGTAGGCTGCCTGCTGTACATGAGTACCAACACACTGGATTGGCTAATGCTTCCACCTTCAACCCTCCGGGTACTCTGGCACCGTCATTAAGGGTGTTTAGGGATGTGGTCCTTAGAGACCTAGACTCCCTGAGAGTGGCCAACCAGAAGATGACTAAGACATTAAAGGAAGGATTGGATTCCCTTTGTAATAATAAGGGGATTGTAATCCGGCCCGCAGATAAGGGTGGTGGGATAGTTATTCTCGATAGGAGTGATTACTTACGGGAAATGTCTAACATCGTGGGAGATCAGGATACCTATACCCCCTTACCTGGAAATCCGGTGATTAGATATAAAAGTGATCTTGAGAAATTAGTCACTAAGGGGTTCCAAGAAGGGATACTCAATGATAAAGAAAAATCTTTTCTAGTCCCTAGGGCCCCAAGAGTTCCGATTCTGTATTGTTTGCCGAAAATTCATAAAAGTTTGACTTGCCCCCCGGGACGGCCGATAGTTAGCGGCATCGATTCGGTCACGTCCCGGGTGGGTAAGTACATAGACTTTTTTTTGCAACCCCTGGTACAGCAAATGCCGTCCTATATAAAGGACACAAAGCATGTGATTCATTTGCTGTCCCAGTTGAAACCCAATAGTAAAACATGGTTGGTGACGGCGGATGTAACTTCGTTATACACCATAATTCCACACCATTTAGGATTCGCAGCCGTAAAACACTTTTTGAATATTCTTTCTAAAATTCCATCAAAACAGCAAGATTACATCATGGAGCTATTGGATTTTGCGGCTAATCACAATTATTTTTGGTACAATCAATGTTATTATCGACAACAAAGGGGTGTTGCTATGGGCGCCAAGTACGCCCCAAGCTTGGCTAATCTCTTCATGGCCAAGTGGGAGGAGGACGTCATCTACAAGGACCGTTGTCCACACCTGGTCTTTTGGGCTAGGTATATAGATGACGTCCTCCTCCTTTGGGAGGGATCTATTCCTGAACTGGAAATCTTCTTTTCTCAAGTCAATAACAATGAGAGGGGCATTAGATTTGTTCATGAAGCCAGTCAGGAAAAGATCAATTTCTTAGATTTAACCATCTATAAAGAAACAGACTCCTTTAAAACAATCACCTTCTTCAAGCAAACAGATTGGAATGCGTTTATACCTCTTGACAGTTGCCATAAGGACAGCTGGCTCCAGTCGGTGCCTAGGAGTCAGTTCGTTAGAATGAGACGTAATTGCTCAAACGTTGAAGATTATAGAATCCAGGCAGACATTCTAAAAAAGAGGTTTTTGGAGAAAGGTTATGACGGTGATCCACTAGATACCATCATAAAAGAAGTTGAAAGACGCAATAGATCTGAACTTCTTGACATGGCACCTGTAAAAAAGAGGGATAGTCCAGTCATTCCCTTCATCACAGGTTACTCAACCCAACATTACCAGATTAAGAAAATCATTGCCAAACATTGGCACTTGTTGGGCAATGATACACTGATTAAAACTTTTCTGCCCAAGAAACCCCAGGTGATATTTAGAGGGGCTCCCTCACTAAGAAATATCATTGCTCCCAATGTAGTAGATCCTCCTGGCAAGAGATTGTCCTTCTTTCAGGGCCTTTCGGGGTATCACCAATGTCGCAGATGTCAAATTTGCACTTTGAATTACATCAAAACGAAAAAAACATTGTCATTCGTTTCAACTAGTACCTCTATAGAGCACAGAATAGAACCTTTTATCACATGTAGTTCCACGGGGGTGGTATACCTGCTTCAATGCCCGTGCGGTCTCCAATACATAGGTCGGACCAAGCGGGCCATGCAGGTACGTTTAGGGGAACACATTACGAATATCAAAACGGGTTTTAAGTTCCATTCTGTCTCCAAACACTACGATAAGGTCCATAATTGGAACCCAGCTAATACAATTTTTTTAGCCATTGACAAATATAATGCCCACTGGAGAGGTGGATCTCTGGTTAGAGAACTATCCAAGATGGAGATGGCGTGGATCCATAGGGTACGATGTTATAGCCCCTATGGCCTCAACATAGACACAGATGTCAATTCGTTTATTGATAACAGTTAGGGTGATTATATGTAAACCAGTCCTGAGTCCCCAGCAGTTTATTTGGGGGGAAGGATGGGGATGGTGCGCACACACACCTACCATTTTTCAGCCAATTTTGATTTTTGGACTCTTGAGCTACCCTATAAGGCAGTGTTTCTCAACTCCAGTCCTCAAGGCACACCAACAGGTCATGTTTTTGGGATTTCCACTATTTTGCACAGGTGATTTGATCAGTTTCACTGCCTTAGTAATTACCACAGCTGTTTCATCTGAGGGAAATCCTGAAAACATGACCTGTTGGTGCGCCTTGAGGACTGGAGTTGAGAAACACTGCTATAAGGTGTCAATTAATGTAGACTATCTGATAACATGACACAGTGATTTGATACGCTTGCACCTATTTGTGATTCATCTATTTTTTAGATGAATTGTAGTACAACTGTCATTGAAAATTAGGGGTTTTATATAACCTGGTCCAATATGAATACATTACTTTTTATTTTGAATATTATCCTTTTTTCCTTTTCTTCTTTCTTTTTTGCCCTTCCCCTTTATAGGGAAATTTAATGAAGGATTCATGTATTGAATTTTTAGTAACAATTTTTTGCTTATTAGAAATTTTAACTGATGCATTTAGGGGACTCCACAAATGGACCATACGATTTAGGCCAGGCCATATAAATTTTGGCCACTAGATGCCGCCACTGTGGTCTGTGTGGTACGCCTATTCCTAATACAATTGATTAAATGTACAATATTTATACACATTCCTTCATATTATGGATTGTGTATATATAAACTATAACTTAACACATAGCTTAAACTAAGGGCGGACACTGATTGTTATCGGCGTCTTTCCCTGAGACTGTACTGGCGCTTGCCCCATTGCAATATGGCGGCAACAGTTTCACTTACCGCTCGGACCTCAGGACTGGGCGGCGCCTCTAGAAATTAACTGGCATATAATAGGTGGCGTTCAGCACGCCGCCCGTGCCCCTGGACGACGTCAGGTTTGACGAAACGGCGTAGGGAGAGCGGCGTGCTGACGCCACCACAACACACACACGCAGTCCCGGAAGCTACGGGTGCTTTGTAGAGAGAGCCGGCCGGCTCGTTCATCTGTTTTTGCCTGAACGATTTCGCTTACATGTGAGTGCATTACTGTTTTATTAATAAACATTATATACGTTTTTACACTATGGAGGCTTCTTTTCTCCTTTCATGATTGGCCATTGGACAAGTTGTGTATGGGCTGTTTAGGATAATAGGAGGAGTCGATCTGACCTTATATCCATCCTTATCTGAGACTGTGGCTGGGTTATAAGCCAAAAGGCGCTATTGATCTCCTGACCAGAGATCAAGGGAGCTGGTAAGAGGCAGTTGTTTTGAAGGTGGAGTACTGTCCTATCTCTAATGCCGCGTACACACGGTCGGACTTTTCAGCTACAAAAGTCCAACGGACGCTGACGGACTAAAGCTGGCTGGTAATCCGATCGTGTGTGGGCTTCTCCGGACTTTCAACGTACTTTTTTAGCCTCAAATCCGACGTACTTTAGATTTGAAACATGCTTCAAATCTTTACGTCGTAACTACGACGGACCCCGAAGTCCGCTCGTCTGTATGCTAGTCCTACGGACAAAAACCCACGCTAGGGCAGCTATTGGCTACTGGCTATCAACTTCCTTATTTTAGTCCGGTGTACGTCATCACGTACGAATCCGTCGGACTTTTGTGTGGTCGTGTGTAGGCAAGTCTGTTCGTTAGAAAGTCTGCCGCAAGTCCGCCGCAAGTCCGCCGAAAGTCCGCCGAAAGTCTGTCGGACAGGCTGTCGGACTTTTGTAGATGAAAAGTCCGACCGTGTGTACGCGGCATAACACTACTTCCAATGGTGAACTGAGTGTGATGTCACTAATATTGTGGATGAAGATTTATATCCCTTGGTGATTTTTTGTCGGACATTTATTGACATTATCTTCAGATGGACTCATTATTTTGATGTGCATATTTTTAATTTTTTAATTTTTAGTTCATGTAGCGCGGTTTCTTATACAATTCCAATCTGATTTACATGGTGCAGAAATACCTAGGGGCAAGATCAGACTTGGAGACCTTTCCAACTGAAAATCCTCTGGGTTACTGGGTCTTGAGGATGGATCACTGGCCAGAGCTTGCACAGTATGCAATTGAGATACTGGCCTGTCCTGCATCCAGCGTTCTTTCGAAATGCACATTCAGTGCTGCTGGAAGCTTTGTAACTGATCACAGAGTGCGCCTGTCCACCGACTCGGGTGATCGGTTCACCTTCATAAAAATGAATCAGTCTTGGATCACCAGCTACCAAGCACCTGATGCTGATGTAACCAATTAATTTTTTTATGAATGTGAGATCCCTTGAAGATTGCCTATGCTGATGCTGAGTGACTATCCTGTTATGCTGAGTGACTATCCTACTCCTCCTCAATGTTCATGTTGATAGCTTGTAAGAACATTTTTGTTTCTGGGCACCACCAGTGGCTAAAGCCCAATTTTTCTACCCCTGTTTAACAGGGGCGTGTAATTATAATTTTTGCTGTAATATTTTGCAGCAGGGCTTGTTCCTGCGCTAAACTAGAGTATCTGTGAGGGGTTGCGGTGTTGTGGCACCAGCACCAGTGCCTAAAGCCCAATTTTTCTGCCCCTGTTCAACAGGGGCGTGTGATTACAATTTTTGCTGAAGTATTTTGCAGCAGGGCTTGTTCCTGCACTAAACTAGAGTATCTGTGAGGGGTTGCAGAGTTGTGGCACCAGCACCAGTGCCTAAAGCCCAATTTCTCTGCCCCTGTTCAACAGTGGCATGTGATTACAATTTTTGCTGTAATATTTTGCAGCAGGGCTTGTTCCTGCGCTCAACTAGAGTATCTGTGAGGGGTTGCAGTGTTGTGGCACCACCACCATTGCCTAAGGCCCAATTTTTCTGCCCCTGTTCAACAGGGGCGTGCAATTACAATTTTTGACCTAATATTTCACAGCAGGGCACGTTCCTGCGCCCACCAAGAGTAACTGTGAGGGCTTACAGTGTTGTGGCAACCCCACCACACCACCACCAAAGGCCCAATTTTTCTGACCCTGTTCAACAGGGGCATGTAATTACAATTCTTGATATAATATTTCACAGCAGGGCCCGTTCCAGCGCCCACCAAGAGTAACTGTGAGGGCTTACAGTGTTCTGGTACCACCAACACCCAAGGCAGGGCCGGATTTGCCACAAGGCCACCGAGGCCAGGCCTTGGGGCGGCAGTGGTGCAGGAGCGGCGCCGCTCCTGCGGCGACTTTGCAGCCGCCCCCCCTTTCGGGCTGCCCGTTAAAGTCGATTAAGGGCACCGGTGCCCTTAGAAAAGATGGCCGCGAGCCGCCCACTACTGCGTATGCGCCGTTCCAAAGCGGCCGGGCTTGGGAAGGCTCGTACGCGCTCGGCCGGGCGGCGCATGCGCAGTAGCGTGATTGCGCCGCCCGGCGCCATTTTTGAAATGATCGAGAAGTAATGTCAGCGGTGTGGCGGCGGGGGAGAGAGGTGACATCTCTCATTGCCCGCACCCCTGTTCCGCCCTCCTCCATCTGGTGGCAGCCAGGCAGCGTGGCAAGTGACATCAACATCTGGTGGCAGCCAGGCAGCGTGGCAAGTGACATCTCCATTTGGTGGCAGCGTGGCAAGTGAAATCTCCATCTGGTGGCAGCCAGGCAGCGTGGCAAGTGACATCTCCATTTGGTGGCAGTGTGGCAAGTGACATCTCCATCTGGTGGCAGCCAGGCAGTGTGGCAAGTGACATCTCCATCTGGTGGCAGGCAGCGTGGCAAGTGACTTCTCCATCTGGTGGCAGCGTGGCAAGTGACATCTCCATCTGGTGGCAGCATGGCAAGTGACATCCCCATCTGGTGGCAGGCAGCGTGGCAAGTGACATCTCCATCTGGTGGCTGGCAGCGTGGCAAGGGACATCTCCATCTGGTGGCAGTGTGGCAAGTGACATCTCCATCTGGTGGCAGCGTGGCAAGTGACATCCCCATCTCGTGGCAGCATGGCAAGTGACATCTCCATCTGGTGGCAGGCAGCGTGGCAAGTGACATCTCCATCTGGTGGCAGGCATAGTGGCAAGTGACAAGCGATGGTGGCAAGTGACACGCTCAGGGCTCCCAATGATTCTGCATTATGGTGAGTTGAACTATTTCATTTTACATTACAATGTAATGATAAAATGAAATAGTGACATACAAATAAGAAATAGAAATAATGTGTTTCAATCATCCTGACACCATACCAACCATGGTGCCGGGGATGATTGAAGCACTAACACCAGCCATTGCCCTGAAAAATTGCCCGCCAAAAATCCTTACCCCGCTCGCCTACCCTGAAGTATTTTCAGTCTGTACAATTAAAGCCAGTTATTTTCAGTGTTCTCGTGTGTGGAGATATGTTTTTAATTGATCTATTGTAGCAGTCATCGATAAAGGATGAGAATGGTGGTGGGTGTGGGGGGGGCGGCATTGAAGGACCCGGCCTTGGGGCGGCAAAGGGAGTAAATCCGGGCATTACCCAAAGCCCAAATTTCTGCAGAGTATATAGGGCAGGCCCCTACTTTCAAACATCCGACTTACAAACGACTCCTACTTACAAATGGAAGGAGACAACAGGAAGTGAGATGAAATCTACCCCTAGGAAGGGAAATTCTCTCCTGTAAGAGTTAATATGGGAAAAAGGTGTCTCATCCACTGATGGTTTATCACCAATCCTTGTTTCCCTAAAAACTGAGGTAAAATCTTCTGAATAGGGGCACAGACAGCAAAACAAATTTTACAGGGGTGATAACCCTTCCCTATATTTTCCAAAAAGCTTAAAAATAGATTTTTTGGCTGGAGCTACACTTACAAAATGTACCTGTCCCAAATTACAAACAGATTCAAGTTAAGAACAAACCTACAGTCCCTGTCTTTCTTGGGACCGCCTGTATACTGGTGTTCAGAGTATATATGGCCTGGGGGCCCCACACCTTTTCTTTTTTTAATTTGGGTGCGGGGTTCCCCTTAATATCCATACAAGACCCAAAGGGCCTGGTAATGGACTGGGGGGTACCCATGCCGTTTTTCTCACTGATTTTTATCCATATTGCCAGGACCCGACATTACATTACAGCCGTAAGCAGTTTTAAATGACTTTTATTCCTTTAGAAATTACATTTTGTGCAGGGACTGTTCTAAACATGGGAAACACACGCCACTTTACAGGCATACTATAGACACACCCCAGGTACGATATTTAAAGGAATATTTCACTTTTATTTTTTACTTTAAGCATCATTAAAATCACTGCTCCCGAAAAAATGTCAGTTTTTAAAACTTTTTTTGCATTAATACATGTCCCCTGGGGCAGGACCCGGGTCCCCAAACCCTTTTTAGGACAATAACTTGCATATTAGCCTTTAAAATTCGCACTTTTGATTTCTCATGTTCAAGTCCCATAGACTTTAACGGTGTTTGAAAATTTGCACAAACTTTCGGTCCGTTCGCATGTTCTGGATGCGAACCAAACCAAGGGGTGTTTGCTCATCCCTAGTTGCAGGGAACTTAGTGTTTTGGTCATAGGAGGGTTTCGTTTTAGGGTTACAGGAAAGATTAGTGTTGGGGACTACATGCAGCGTTGGGGTTAAAGTGGTGGTTAAAATTAGGACAAGTGTAAGGGACACAGGTTGGGTTATTGCTAAGTTTGAAGGATAGGTTAGTGTGAGATTTGCAAGGAACTTAATGTTTGAGTTGTAGGGAGGCTGTATTGGGGTTACAGGAAGGGTTTTTGTTAAGGATACAGACAGGGTTAATGTTATGCCGCGTACACACGGTCGGATTTTCCGACGGGAAATGTTGGATGTGAGCTTGTTGTTGGAAAGTCCGACCGTGTGTATGTTCCATCGAACATTTGCTGTCGGACTTTCCGCCAACAAATGTTTGATAGCAGGTTCTCAAATTTTCCGCCAACAAAACTTTGTTGTCGGAAAGTCCGATCGTGTGTACACAAGTCCGTCGCACAAAAGTTCACGCATGCTCGGAATCAAGCAGAAGGAGCCGCACTGGCTATTGAACTTCCTTTTTCTCGGCTCGTCGTACATGTTGTACGTCACCGCGTTCCCACGTTCGTAATTGTTGGCCAACATTTGTGTGACCGTGTGTATGCAACACAAGTTTGAGCCAACAACCTTCGAACAAAAATCCACGGTTTTGTTGGCGGAAAGTCCGATCGCGTGTACGTGGCATTAGAGTAACAGGAAATGGCTAATGTTAGGGTGACAGGAACGGTTAGTGTGAGGGTTGAGGTTACAGGGAGGTTTTGTTCACAGAGTGAATTAATGTAAAGGATAGTGAAAGCGTTATAGAAAGTGTTAGTTTTAATAGCACAGGGAGGGTTCGTGTGAGGGTTTGCATTAGGGTTACATAGAAAGTGTTACATAGAAAGTGTTACATAGATTAGTGTTAGGTGTACAGGGAGGGTTAGTGTTGGTTATTAGGAAATCAAATGTGTGAGTTAGTATTACAGGGAAGGTTAGTGTGAGAATTACATGAAGACCTAAATTAAGGCTTAGCGTTCGGACTGAGGCTCCAGGGGAGTTTAGTGTTAGGATTACAGGTAGAGGGGCCTTTGATTGGCACCATTGCTCAGAGTGCAACACTTAATTTAATACAATTTAATGTATTGCACTTTACTTGACCTGTGGTGTGCTCATGCAGTCTTTTCTTGGGGTTATTTTCAGTTTACATGGAAATCCCCTTATAGTCCAACACCTGTTCAGAATTGAATTCTTATTTCATTCAGTCCTTAACTCCTCAGATTTCTAGAGAAAAAATATTAACTGCTTCCTAGATAAGCATGTAAAAAAAAAAAATATACTACTACTTACAGGAGTTCATTGTATGAAGTGTCATAAAGGTATAAAATACACACTGCTTCTATGTTTTATACAAAGCAGCTGGTATACCTGTAACTGATAAGGGTACTTAGCTTAACAACGGACCAAATCGCAATTGTCTCTCATGTTTAAAAACAAGAATTTTCCAGAAATGATATGTTCTAAAAAAACATCATAAAAAATTGGAATAAGTCACCTATTGATGGATCATATCCAAGAGAAGATTACATTCTCGTGGATATCCAGTAGCCCATTTACAACGTTCATGCCCCTGCATACACTTCTTCAGGCAGTAGAGGGCACTGTGTACCCCCAAGGGATTTTCCAATGATATTACAGCAATAGTACTGCCTAGGTTGCAGGTCATAGAATTCTTAAGACAGAAGAGGGCACTGTTCATCCATAAGGGACTTTCAAATAGTAATATATCAAGCACTTACATATCACAGAATGCCTGAGAGCACTTCCCTAGGAGGGGGTATGATATATCTAGTTCACACTAAGATCCTCGAGCCTGGGTTCACACTACTGCGATCTCAGAGATCCCATGTGATTCAGACCCGCACTGCAGGTGCCGATCACATGCAATCTCTGAGCAATGCAAGTTCAGTCATACAGTTGTATTGCTGAACTCACATTCATCTGCACAGAAAATAGTGCAGGGACTTGTTTTTCCCCGCACTAGAATCGAATCGCATGGGTGTTCTCACCTATGCGATCCGATTCCTGTGCGAGTTCACAGTTTGCACTGCGATCTGTGAACAAAACTGGGGGTGTCATTAACTTTGTCATTAACTTTGTTAATGACACTCGCAGCGGTTCGCACAAGGCAGTGTGAACTGCCTGCGGGAAAGGAGCGATGCGGGAACAGGCGCTGTAATCGTGCTGGTTCCCGCATCGTATCAGTGTGAACCCAGGGCAAATGTCCATGCAGATATTCAGCTGCCAGTGGGAGACTGTTCCAGAAGGCTGACAGAGGAGACACCTTGTAAGGGGGACGTACTCTTAAGCCTCATACACAGGATCCAATTGTTGGCAGGGGATTGTCTGTTTGCAGACTGTTGTCCTAAAATCTGACCGTTGTCCTTTTGACAATTGTTGTCCAACTTTCTGCCAACAAATGTTGGATGATATGCTAGTAAATTTTCGGTGGACATTGGTTGGTTGTCAGATTTTCTCATGGTCAGTACACAAGTCCGTCACACAAAAGTTGAAAGTACAAACACGCATGCTCAGAATCAGTGCTAACCATACACGAAATTAGCAGAGGGGGCCCAAAGGGTGGCGCTCAAGAGCTGAAATTCCTCATAGTACGTCACTACGTTCATGTTTGTTGGCCGTCAGTTGTGTACCGTTAGTATGCACACACCCTTAAGACAAAAATCTGACGCTCGGTTGGCCAACAATTGGATCGTGCGTACGAGGCTTTACCCTCCTTGACCTTAACCCCCAATATAAACATATACCCGCTGATCCAGGTAAGCCCGAACTACAGGACTCCTATTACTGGCATGAAACTGTGCTAGCCCAGCCCGTCACTGCATTACACAAATGAAAAATACGGACAGCTGCACTCCTACAATCTTCAGAACATCGTCTGTATTTGTAGCAAAATGTATCCATAAATGCAGCCAAAGTACACACACGGAGGAGAGAGATGGTTGGCCCCCCAATACTGTTCCTATTCTCTCCCTACCCAGCAGGGGGCTCCATTCCTATCTTACTCCCAAATGGTAGGCACCCAAAATGATACAGAATCCCACTGTTTATGGAATTCCAAATCAAGATGGCCACCCAAATCTCACAGGCTTTCAGTATCCAATAGGATTGCTGTCCTCTCCAAGATAGCTAAACAAAATATGTATGGGGCTCACAAATATTGACATAAGGCCAACTCACATTCCCCACCCTGCCTTATGGTATAAGTTCCCTTAACCACGATGGCCACCAGCAAAGCCTGAGGAAGGAGCAGGCAGGTCTTCAGGCCGGTCACATCACTCGTAGCCACTTTCCAGCTATGATACATTGCTTCTGAGGGAGGGGCCATAATCTCCATCTGACGTCAGCTGGGGAGATCACCTCTCCTCCGCAGAAGCTCTGTATCGTAGCTGTAAAGCGTCCGCGAGTTTCATGACCGGCCTGAAATTAGGTATTTACAGCGCTCGTTTTTTAAAACAAATGACACAGTGTGCTATGCCAGCCTCTAATATAGAGAGGCTGGCAGTGACAATTTTGCTAATTTATTTGACAAGAATAGCGGCGGGGGGCGGGCCGAGACAGACACAGAGGGGAATGAAGGGCAGAAAGGAGGAGAGCGGAGCAGGCAGCCAATCACAGAGGGAGGCACTTTGACCACGGTGATCAGGGCGGAGCAGCCCTGGTTATTGTGGTCTGTTTGGAGAGGGCATACAGGAAGTGGTAGGTTTAGTAGTTTTTTTTTTTTACAGTTTAGAGGGGGGCATATTACACAGCACAAGCGCTGTGCTGTGTAATCTGCTTTAAGGGACCAGAATCTACATTTTTTGGGGGGGTTAACAAATGCTTTAACCCCTTCATGTCTAAGCCTTTCATGACACATCTTGCTTAGTAGTTAACCACATGCCGCCCGCCATATAGCAAAATGACAGCGGCAAAGTGGTTTCAATATCCTGACCGGACGTCATATGACGTGATCAGGATATTAAGCCGCTGCGCGCTCTCTCTGATTGAGACTCTTTACCACGTGATCAGCCGTGTCCCAATCACGGCTGATCACGATGTAAATAGGAAGAGCCGGTGATTGGCTTTTCCTCACTCGCATCTGACAGACGCGAGTAGAAGAGAGCCGATCGGCTGCTCTCCTGACAGGGGGGGTCTGTGCGGATTGTTTATCAGCACAGCCCCCCCCCCTCAGATCCCACCCAGGACCACCAGGGAAACCGCCCAGGACCACCAGGGAAGCTGCCCAGGACCACCAGGATGGCCATCCACACTGGACCACCAGGTATGCCCCCCTAGACCCCCAGGGAAATACTAATCTGTGCCCAAGCAGCTGCCAATCAATGCCCAGGCAGCTGCCAATCAGTGCCCACACACAATGCCTACCACTGCCAGTGCCACCAGGGATGCCTATCAGTGCCTCATATCAGTGCCAAGTATCAGTGCCCATCAGTGCCACGAATCAGTGCCCAGCAGTGTCCAGCAGTGCTGCCTATTAGTGCCCATCAGTGCCGCCTATCAGTGCCCATCAGTGCGCCTATCAGTGCCACCCATAAGAACCCATCTTTGTAGCCTTTCAGTGCCCATCAGTGTCGCCTATCAGTGCCCACCAGTGCCACCCATGAGTGCCCATCAGTGCCGCCTATCAATGCCCATCAGTGCTGCATATCAGTGCCATCCATCAGTGCCGCCTACCAGTGCCCATCGTCAGTGCCCATCAGTGTCCGCTCATTGGTGCCACCTCATCGGTGCCGCCTTATCAGTGCCTGCCATTGCCGCCTTATCAGTGCCCATCAGTGAAAGAGAAAACTTACTTATTTACAAAAAATTTTAACAGAAACAAAAGCAAAAATTTGATTTTTTTCAACATTTTCTGTCTTTTTTTATTTGTTTAGCAAAAAATAAAAATCGCAGAGGTGATCAAATACCACCAAAAGAAAGCTCTATTTGTGGGAACAAAATGATAAAAATTTAGTTTGGGTACAGTGTAGCATGACCACGCAATTGTCATTCAAACTGCGACAGCGCTGAAAGCTGAAAATTGGTCTGGGCAGGAAGGTGTATAAGTGCCTGGTATTGAAGTGGTTAAAATCCATATTTTTTGCTAGAAAATTACTTAGAACGCCCAAACATTATATATATGTTTTTAGCAAAGACACGAGAGAATAAAGTGGCGATCATTGCAATATTTTATGTCACACTGTATTTGCGCAGTGGTCTTTCAAATGCACTTTTTATGGAAGTAATACTTTCATGAATTAAAAAAAAAAAAACAAACAGAAAAGTTAGCCCAATGTTTTTTTTTATAATGTGAACGATGATGTTATGTCGAGTAAGAGTTTAGAGTTACAGAGGAGATCTTGTGCTAAAATTATTGCTTTAGCTCTAACAATCGCAGCGATACATCACATGTGTGGTTTGAACACTGTTACCATTTTGCGGGCGCGACTTATGTATCTGTTCGCTTCTGCGCACAAACGTGGAGGGATGGGGTGCTTTAAATGTATTTATTTTTTTCTTATTTAATTTATTTTTTTTTATTTTTACACTGTCCCTTTAAAAAAAAAAAAAAATCTGATCAATTTTATTGCTGTCACATGTAAACATCCCTTGTGACAGTAATAGGCAGTGACAGCTACTGTTTATGGAGGGATTGGGAGTCTATAAGACCCCAAATTCCTTGTTTGCACTTAAAAGCATTCAAAACGCCAAGTTTGGCAGTTTTGAATGCTGTAATTTTTTAAAATTTGGTGCCTTTTAATCTTCAGTAAATCAGAAGTGATGTCATGACATCGCTTCCAGGTTACTAGATCCGAGACCCCATTGAAGCAGATTCCAGGGCTCTGGCCAGCCGGCGGACATGCGGACTGGTTGCTTGGGTCTTCCGGTGGGATGAGAGAGCCCAGACAAGCCGTGGAAAAGAGACGGGAAGGGGGGGGGGGACGTCCCCTTCCGCTGCTTGGGATAACAGTGCCTCCCGGTGGGATGGGAGAGCCCAGGCGAGCTGCTGAAGGCGGGGAGGGGGGGGAGTCCCCTCCCGATGCTTGGGATAACAGCTGAGCGTTGTTATTACAAGAAAGCTGACCGTTGGCACTAAAAAGTGAGTGATGTCTGCAGCTGCATGCATCACCCCTGGTACAACCACTTCAAGCCGAAGGCCGCATATTTGCGTTACGTCAGCGTGAAGGGGTTGAAATGTCTAAAGCACATCCAAATAAATACAAATTTGTGTGATGTAGATGTATCCAGTACTTTAGTTCCACCTAATTACCCACCCTGTACCCTGTACATATTATTAAAAAGACAATGACCACAGAGACGTCCAGATGTCATATATTTGCATAGACAATGGATGAACAGCACCATGCCGCAGTATGAACTTCAAGGGTCAATATTACTATTGGAGAGTGCCTTGTGGATAAACACTGCCCCCTTCTGCCTGAAGTGTATGAAGTGTATGACCTGCAACATATCTCTTGTCGATGAACAATGCCCTCTACTGCCTGAAGATGTGTATTACCTGTAACATATGTGGTTCTAATGCTGTAAATTGCTTTATTTCTGTAAACATTTTCTATAATATAAACAAAGTTTAAGCATTGAAATTGTTTACTCAATTCTTTGGTACACTGGTTAGACCCCACCCGCACATGTTATTTGCAGTAACTTGTACTGAATGTAAGGAGAATAGTCATAACAGCAATTGTGGTTTGTTGAGCTGTCTTATACTGTAAGGCCGCGTTTACACTATTGTGAAATCTTGGATGAGAAGTGAACCTTCTTCCATCAGCCAGAACACTGAAGATGGGTCGTGACTGGGTCTTCCAGCATGACAATGACCCAAAACATACCACCAAGGCAACAAAGGAGTAGCTCAAGAAGAAACACATTAAAGGGGTTGTAAGGTCTCAAGGTTTTTCACCTTAATGCATTCTATGCATTAAGGTGAAAAACCTTCTGTGCTGCAGCTGCCCCCCAGAGCCCCCCTTTTTGTTACCTAAACCCGATGGTTCCAGTGCCTAGCACGAGCTCAAAGACACGAGCTGTCTCTGTCCTCATTGAATAGATTGATAGCAGCAGGAGCCATTGGCTCCCACTGCTGTCAATCAAATCCAGTGACATGTCTGTGACATTGCCTGTTTTCAATGGATGCAGCAGCAGGACTCGTGAGCATGCCCACACAGGTACCCCCATGGAAAGCGGCTCTCCCTGGGGGCATGAAGAGGGGGGGCCAGGAGTACCAATGGGGCACCCAGAAGAAGAGGATCGGGGCTGCTCTGTGCTAAACCCTTGCACAGAGCAAGGTACCGTATTTATCGGCGTATAACACGCACTTTTAAAAATCAAAAATCAATCAAAAATCAGGGGAAAATCGTGGGTGAGTGTTATACGCTGATCCCCGCTGATCTCCACTGATTGTGAGCGGAGCGAATCGAGCGCCAGCCATATACACATAGCCGAGTGTACTCGGCTATTCTCGGCTCTATTCACAGTCAGGGGTGGGATTGCGAGAGGAGCCGAAACTAGCCGAGTACACTCGGCTATGTGTTTCTTGGCGCTGCTCGTTCCTCTCCTCTCGCAATCAGTGGAGATGGGCGGGACTGCGAGAGGAGCCAAAACTAGCCGAGTACACTCGGCTTTGTGTATCTCGCCGGCACTCGCTTCTCTCCGCTCACAGTCAGCGGAGATTGGCGCCAATTTTAAATAATCAGAGACTGGCAAGGCTGCAAAAGCACTGGGCAAGGCTGCAAAGGCACTGGGCAAGGCTGCAGAGGCACTGGGCAAGGCTGCAGAGGCACTGGGCAAGGCTGCAGATGGATACTGGGCAAGGCTGCAGAGGCACTGGGCAAGGCTGCAAAGACACTGGGCAAGGCTGCAGATGGACACTGGGCAAGGCTGCAGATGGATCCTGGGCAAGGCTGCATTGATGGGCATTTAAATGTAAGTTTTTTTCCTTAAACTTCACTCCTAAAACTTTTTTTCCTTAAAATTTCCTCCTAAACTTGGGGTGCGTGTTATACGCCGGCGCATGTTATATGCCGATAAATACGGTAAGTATAACATGTTTGTTATTTGACAGAAAAGAAGAACGTACCTTTACAAACACTTTAGGGAGATGGAGTGGCCTAGTCAGTCTCCAGACCTTAATCCTATATAAAATGTATGGAGGGAGCTGAAAGTTGCCAAGAGACAGCCACGAAACCTTAGGGATTTAGAGAAGAACTATAAAGAAGAGTGGACCAAATCCCTCCTGAGATGTGTGCAAACCTGGTCATCAATTACAAGAAACGTCTTACCTCTGTGCTTGCCAACAAGGGTTTCTCCACCAAGTACTAAGTCGTGTTTTGCTTGGAGATCGAATACTTTTTTTTACACACCTAACTGCAATATATAGCATTTGTTTTATGTGTTTTTTCTGGATTTTTGGTTGATTTTCTGTCTCTATCATTTAAAATACACCTATGATAAAAATTATAGACCCTTCATTTCTTTGTAAGAGGGCAAACTTACAAAATCTGCAAGGGATCAAATAATTGTTTTCCCCACTGTATGCCACAACTGCAACACAGAAAAAGTTATGGGGGCACCCAAGTGTAATTCACGCAGTTGCTGCGCACTAATGTGGGGTTGTAGGGGGTTAAAACAGGCAGTGAGGAGGCAAAATAACATACAGGTCACTCTTCAGTAGCCAACATAAGTGTTAATGAGGCCTACGTTTTAGTAATACCAGGTGCTTTGTACAAGATCGCAATCACTAAAATGATGTGGGATTCAATGTATTGTTATAAAATTGTACTTGCATTTTATACATTTACAATAATTAAATAAAAGCGTGATATTTTTGGAGACAACTGCATTCAGTCTGTGCCCAGTGTAACTCAGGTCTTTCAGATCTCCGAAATCCTAGGGTGTACTTAATCCAGAACTGAAAAACAAAAAGTAAGAAAGAGGACCAGTCTAGGGCATTATCACTAAAAAACACTTCATTACTTAAAACATTTGTTCACACACACGTAATAAAAGGGGTACCAAGCATGCCAATGGCCAAGCTGATAAAGAGCCAATTGGACTAAAAAAAGCAAAGTAACATGGCTACAATGGAATCCACAGCTTCCTCTGCATCATTCTTGGGTGGATGGAAGAGAACTTCCCGTGTCCTGGAAGACCAGTGTGGGCCACTCTACTGCTCCTGTTTGCCTAGAAAGTGGAAAGTTCTTTTCCATCTACCCCATGTATGTGGTTTGCAGCAGCCATGGTTAAACCAAAGAAGGTTGCTGCCACTCCCTCAGGTTAGTGGTGCTAGGAAGTGATTCCGAAATCCTACAATTACTAAGTTCCTTCATATTTCAATAGTTAATGCCTTTCCTGATTCTTTGGTCTTTTGAAGGGTTCTTCTCTGGGCCCAGCCTACTAATCCTGTGATATAAATAGGGGGGCCCAGCCCACTAATCCTGTGATATAAATAGGGTCAGTGGTCCTTAACAGAGGGGGTTCCCTTTATCAGAAGGTTCCCAAAAGAGGCCTAGTGAAGAGCTAAGAAGGGTCCCTCAAGCAGAAGCTTGATGCCTGTAAGGGAGTGCGATGGAGAACAACACAAGCGAGGAGCAGAAGGATGTCACTTATCACTACCTGGAGGTAAAGTCATCAGAACCTGGGGTTTGCCCCAAAGACACCAGTCACTGGAAGAATGCCTCTGATAGACTCTGTCTTGCATGGACACTAGCTTTGCAGGTATGCTGGGGCAGCACACAGCCTGTAGTTATGATTGGGGAAGTAGGGAAAAATTATGTATTTGAATGTTGGCCTTTGTAATTGCCTTTTGTACTTTTCTGAGTAAAGCCTTATAAAAAGTTGTCCCTGCCTGATCTGAAAATACTCAAGGGGTGTAATGCAAGTAATACAAATAACCGGCACACATAGTCTACTGAGTGGGACTTAAATTTACTGGGGTATGGAGACATCAGTATGAAGTGTGCAGTCACAAGTAGTTACCTGTGGTAATGTAAGTTTTACATCAGCCTGTTGGTAGCATGTGCCTGTTATAGGTGGAATGGCCTCTAGCAGCGAGGGAGATGTTGTTGGCACTCCTTCTGCCAGCGGTTTATCTCCCTGAGCAATGAAAGCAGATTCGCACTGCAGAGGTTCCCATCCTGTATAGAGGTATGCTAGTTCAAAAGTTAAGTGCACGTGTGGAGCCCATGCACGGTGCACGTCAGGGCCTACTTCACTACTGGGGAATGGTAGTGGAAAACGTTGGACAGGTGGATGTGGGCAAGTTTCAGGGTGCCCCCTATAAATACAAGTTACTGTGAAGGTGTACATTGTCACAGGAAATCGAGAGTTAACTGGAGAACAGTTGCAGTGCAAGTGTACATGGTGTACATTCATCTCTAAGAGTAGAGCCCCGCCATAAGGTCGAGTATTCCTCCACGGTGACCTCAGCCTTGTTACATAGTTAGTCTGGTTGAAAAAAGACACAAGTCCATCTAGTTCAACCAAAAAAAGGGAAAAAAATGTACACTATTCTATATACACAATCCTATATCCACAGTTGATCCAGAGGAAGGAAAAAACGCCTTGTTCCAGGGCATTGATGAAAATAGCACAAAGCAAAGTAGCCCATGTGTATAACAGTGACCCTGTACAAGGTGCCTAGCATAGCCAGAAGATACACTCAGAGTAGGCCTCTGATGTGACCCTTGCTTGACACCCAACAAGGAAGGAAACATTTAGCACATGACAACCATCCCATCACCCTGCCCACATGTTTGTTAGGGACAGGCAGGCACTGTAGACGGGGACAAACACCAGTGTCATTAGGGATAGTAATCCTACAATCGCTAAATCTCTTTGTTCTTTCATTCTTAAGCAAAGTGGTCATAGGACTGCCGTTTACTACTGGCACTAGGGGGAGGCCAGCATAAAACCAAATGTGTCTTGTGCCTTGGGTCCTGCACACCATCTTGGGAGATTTTGTGCCTAGTTTTACACAATACAAATATATTCTAAATATATGAAATCGCGCTGATGGTGTAACAAATGATAGTGTAAGAAAATATATCAAAACATTAAATAAAGTGAAAATAAAATATCAGGTGCAGTTGCTGTACACAATGTGCTAATCACTTGACCAAATATAATAAAAATATGAATTACAGGGCTAGCAAACATAACATTAGTGAAAATGGAAACAATTCATTGGAAAAGTGAAAGTCCATATAAAGTGACTGATGTGCTCCAATCCAACAAAAGTGCAAAAGTGCTCCAGAGTTTTCAAGGTGTACCACAACACCCCCCCCCGTGTCCCCACTCACCGGATGGAATGGACCCCCAGCTTCTCAGTCTCGGGGTCACTTCAGGCTTAATAGTGGTGGCCAGGAATGGCAGCTTGAACATCAGATCATCAAGTAAACCTCCATTATTAAGTATACTCAGCCAGGATAAAAGGTACCCAAAATGAAAGGAAGGGACTGATAGTGAAGTACCGCTTAGGTAAAGGATTTATTGCGCATAAAAATGAATACTTACAAGAAGCAAGATAAAACCAGGCAATAAAAACATGGAGCTGTGAGTACTAAAACGCAGTTCATGGCGTGCGTTCCACAATGCCGGAAGTGACGTCAATAGGAACTGAAAATTACATCTACGCGTTTCACCCTCCCACAGGGCGTCGTGAAGGACCTCATTTCCGGTTAACTGAGCCGTCTTTAAATGGAGAGAGAGCAACACCTCCCTCTTGTTACACCAATCAGATTTGCATTGCGGCCATTTTGTCGGTGGGACAAATATGTCGCCTCTATGGTCAAAGCAAAAACCACAGAAGGGACAAGACCGCCATATTATTGGTTAGATAAAATTTGTTATGTGGTTAAAAAAACATTTTGCTACCAAAAATGTTACTAGCACCACAGCACAACCATCTAAATACACACATAGTGGACTTCGCAACAAATCCACGTTTAACCCTAAAACATCAGCTCATGAATTTATAGATGTATTTAAAAAGATGGTTGAAACAGATATAAAGGAAATTCCTATAAAAAAAAGATTTTAAAGACAAATATGGGAAGGAATTAGAAATATAGAAAAGCAGAAAGACATTGTGATACACCCAGCAGACAAAGGGGGGGGGGGGGGTATTGCTATTCTTAATAAAGACAATTATAATACTGAAATGAAAGGTTTTCTTAGTGATGAGAGTGCATGCAAAAAGATTAACAAGAATCCCACGAAAGAGTTAAAAGCAGCATTACAAGATTTGGTTAACAAATCTGGAAACATTTTAAATAAAAGAAAAACAAGGTATTTGGTTCCAGATGTGCCAATTATGCCGGTGCTTTATCAAGTACCAAAGGTACATAAAAATGCTGAGAAACCACCAGGTAGACCTATCCTGAGTGGCATAAACTCACTATTTTCTAGGCTGGGAGAATATATTGATGTTTTCCTTCAGCCTTTAGTCAGTAAAAGTCAAGCTATCTTAAAGATAGCAAGGATGTTATTAGCCATCTACAACAGGCCACAGTGGATGATAATAGTATTCTGGTTACAATAGATGTAGAGTCGTTGTATACCAATATTCGGCAATCTGATGCCATGAATGCAGTAAAATGGGCAATGAACAAGTATACCAATTTAAAGTACAAACAAAAACAATTTACACTTCGGGGTTTGAAACTCGCTATGACCAATCATTTTTTATGATATGGTGGACAGCATTTTAATAAAATTAAGGGTGTCTCAACGGGGGCTAAATATGCCCCCAGTTTTGCCAACATCTATCTCAATAAATGGGAGGATGAGGCAATATAAGGGGACATATGGCTAGAACTGCAGGTATACTGCAGATATATAGACAATATACTGCTGATCTGGCAAGGGACAGCCGCTACCCTAAACAAATTCATCAGGCATATTAACAATAACGCCTATGGAATGAAATTCATAGTTACCACTCATAACAACATGTAGACTTTTTGGACTTGCATATCTCTGGAATGGTGACAAGCTCAGTACCAAAACCCATTTTAAAACTCTTGACAGGAATGGTTACATTCCCATCGAGAGTTGTCACCATCCAAAGTGGAAGATTGCCATTCCAAAAGGCCAATTTATGCGTATACGCAGAAATTGCTCAATTTTCAAAGATTATGTGGATCAAACAAATGTTTTGATACAAAGATTTTTGGACAAAGGGTATCCCCATGTCAAGTTATTGGAAGTTAGAGACCTAGTAGGGAGAATAGACAGAGAAACAATTTTAGAAACCAAAAATAAAGAGTATGGAGCCCGAGATGTTAACTTCATTACGGGCTTGAACAAACAATATAAATATTTGGAAAAAAGCATTAAAACATACTGGCCAATTTTACAAAAAGACCCCATCTTGAATCAAATTCTATCCAGTAGGCCTACATTTATTTACCGCAGAGCTCCAGGTATAAGAACCAAACTAGTTAAAAATATACTTAACCCCCCCAAACAATCACAAATTACCATGGTCGATCTGAAAGGTTTCTTCAGATGTGGTAGGTGTGGCCCTTGTAAAAGTACCAAAGCAGCACCTATAAGGTGGACATCCTTTATGTCGCACGAAACACAGAAACATTATCCCGTTAAGAACTTTATCACATGTAACACAAAGAATGTAACCTATGTTTTGTAATGTACCCATGGGTGTCAATACGTAGGGAGAACATTGGCCATACGTGTTGGTGAACACATCACCAACATACGTAATTGATTTCCTAAACACAGTGTGTCAAATCATTTCAGAATGGCACATAACAAAAATCCAGCAGCGCTATCCTTCTATGCCATTGACACTGTCAATAAGCATTGGAGGGGTGCTAATATGATTAAAAAAATATCTCAAAATGAAACTAGATGGATATTTGAACTCCAGGCTCTCACCCCGTTAGGGATAAACGTTGAGGCCGGATCTCAACTGCTTTATATTCAATTACTAGCAGTCCATCTAGTTCTTATCCACCCATCCTTAATTTAATATCCACCTTATAAATATTGCATCTCTATAACATTTGTATTTGAGGTAGAATGCATGTTTGAGGTCACCCTAAGGAGGCATTCTGTCCATATTCATCATTAATTATAATTTTTAGACACCACCACACTATATTTACCACTTTAACAAATTTATTGTTTGGCATTTATGCTTTGGTGACTATCGCTAATCCACTTAGGTTTACCTTTATGTATGTCACTTCTAATATCACTAGGCTTGGGGAAGGCTGGATTGTTCAGGTAACTGAGCCAGTATGTGGGAATTAATATTCACCATGTCATTTTCACCATTGGCCACTCACAATCACATTCCATTTATTTACTTAAAATAATCATAAGACACCGTCCTTTATTAACGTTTTCCATTAAAGATTTAAAACAATACCTTTTCCTTTCTTTGTATGCACATTATATGTATTCAATATATGTATTTGGCTGCTAATATTAGATTGTAACCACCCCCGAGTAAATAGCAGGTAATTAGTTATTACTGGATCAATTCAAATCATGTGACCACTAGTAAGGGTATACAGTAAAGGCCCTTAGCCAAGATAGCAGAATCCGAGCTTCCTGATGATGGCCCATTGATAGGCTGAAAAGCGTTGAGGCTTGATCGCGTCATCTCGACACACTTCCACCTGCAATTCACTTCCGGGAATCAAGCAGAACCGCGGCCAGCGGTACACGAGCTTGTGTGGGCCGAATTCCCCTTAAAATCACCTGCTATTCACACCGGGTGCCAGTCTACAGGCACCCATACATGTGAGTTCTATTACATTGTTTTTAATGTTTTATTTTATTTTTTATTTTTTTTGTTGCCTCACCTTTATTACATTTAGCTTTAAAAACATCATTTCAAATTCTAAAAAAAAAAAAAAATACACATCTATTTTTCCACTCGTGATTATAAAGTGCATATTTCTATCCCCCCCAATGACGTGTACAAAATTTTCTTCTTAAAGTGGTGTTCTGGCCGAAATTATACTTTTTAAATAAAAATACCCCTATAATACACAAGCTTAATGTATTCTAGTAAAGTTAGTCTGTAAACTAAGGTCTGTTTTGTTAGTTTATAGCAGCAGTTTGTTATTTTATAAACTTACAGCAGGCCGTGGCCATCTTAACTGTGTGCATCTGAAGCCAGACTGTATTTCTTCTTGGATCTCATCCTTGCAGATCTCGCACATGCTCAGTGCAGCACAAGCAGTGTAATAGGTTTCAGGTCAGGTTTCCATAGCAACAGCAGTGTCAGAGGAAGTTGCCGCCCCTTCCCAGAAGGCATTGCAAACAGGAAATGATGCGATGGGCCACGGCCAGGGAGGAGGAAGTAAAAAATGAATACAGCAGATATACAGTAGGTGCTGAGAAAAAAAATTTAAAAATATCCAATTCATTTACAGTGCACAGTTTAGTGAGGGATGCTGAAGAGTTCTAAAAGTGAGTGGAACTCCACTTTAAAACACCAGCATGCAGCGGAGAAAAAAAAAACACACATTTATATACATCAAACAAGCCACATCTAGTTTGAAGACACTAATGCCCCGTACACACGGTCGGATATTGATCGGACATTCCGACAACAAAATCCTAGGATTTTTTCTGACGGATGTTGGCTCAAACTTGTCTTGCATACACATGGTCACACAAAGTTGTCGAAAAATCCGATCGTTCTGAACGCGGTGACGTAAAACACGTTCATCGGGACTATAAACGGGGCAGTGGCCAATAGCTTTCATCTCTTTATTTATTCTGAGCATGCGTGGCACTTTGTGCGTCGGATTTGTGTACACACGATCGGAATTTCCAACAACGGATTTTGTTGTCGGAAAATTTTATATCCTGCTCTCAAACTTTGTGTGTCAGAAAATCCGATGGAAAATGTGTGATGGAGCCTACACACGGTCGGAATTTCCGACAACAAGGTCCTATCACACATTTTCCGTCGGAAAATCCGATCGTGTGTATGGGGCATAAGAAGTAGCAGGAAAGAGGTAGAAGAAGAGTTGCAGGGAAGTTCAAATACCTTTTCTTGGTATATCGCTTAAGAAATTGTAATCTCAGGGGTGAATGTATTTTCCTTTTAGAATTAAATTATTTGCCTGCCCGGATAGGTCTCTCTCACCAACCTAGCAGCCGGTACGCAGCACGAACAAGAAGTCTCTGCCACAGAGACCCGTACGATCCTCTGCCACAGGATGTAGTAGTTTTTCGATAAACAGCAAACACAGTACCAGAACCTTTAAGCCGACCCGGCAGTACTTGTGCGGTAGAGTAGTTTAGGATATGTCCTCCAATCGAGTCACCAGGCCCTTCTTAAGACCAGCCTTGCATGGTTTCTTCCAAGATGGGTCCTCCCCTGGATCTTCCCGATTGTCCGGCTTCTTCCCACAGGACAGACAGCACAGGACCATCCCAGCGATAGCAGGCCCCAGACAAGCTTCTGGGTCTACCCGCACGGCTGCAGTAACGCAACCCTCCAGGCCAGAGGGCTCTGAGGTAGAACTCACTGACACATACCTCTAGGCCAGGAGGGCCACGAGGAAAAAAGCTCCCCTAAAACATTGCGTCTGTTCCATAAATACTCTCTCCCAGAATGCAACTCGGAGGACCACCTTCGCCGAGTTATCTCCGGGACAGAAGAGCACTCATACACTTCAGCTTGTTGCTTTTCCAACATCGACCCATGGTGACAACGACACCCACAGGCGCAATGTGAAACTACACGAAACACAGCCAAACTGGAACAGAGGCTAAATCTGACAATAAACTAAATTTGAACTATGTACAGAACAGATGACCCACTAAATTTACCTATAAGCGGTAGATTAAAAAAATCTAACAGCGGGGCGCATGCGCGGCTGCCTAGGAGAGCGGTAATGCTGTCTTAGAGCTCCGCTCCTGGGACGATTATACCGGAGGACTACAGGTCCCAGCGGCACCGCGAACGACACACAGCGATAGCTGGTACTTCCTAGAGCCCTCAGGTATCATTATTATGGTCCTGCGGGGCCCAAAACTAAAATATAAAGCTGGTATGGCTAAAGAAGCGCCGGCCAGGCAGTCTTCCAAGATGGCGGCGGCAGTTACCTCACAGCCTTCTACACCGCACACTAGGAAAACACTGCCACACAGTGTAAAGACCCAGGATTTCACCGCTGAGTCTGACTCTGATACAGGCGGCTCACATACTGTGATTCAATCTGACATGTTTAAAACATTTGAAAGAATGTTACAGAAAGCCCTCAAACAAACTTCAGATCACATTACTGATAAATTGACAAAGGAAATAAGGGAGCTTGGACAGAGAACAGCTGAGTTGGAATTGAGAGTAGATGAAATAGATAGCCACACGCAGCACTTTATCTCTGAATTTGAGAACCTTAAAGAGGAAAATGTTATACTACAGTCACGTTTAGAAGATCAGGAGAATAGAGACAGACGATCGAATCTGCGAATCAGAGGAATCCCTGAGACTGTTATTGATCTCCAAGCCACCATGATAGCTCTATTCCAGGAATTACAGCCTGGCATTCCTGTAGATAGACTGGAAATGGACAGAGTACACAGGGCTTTAGCTCCTCGCAAAACCAATGGTCCCCCTAGGGACATAATTGCCAAATTTCATTATTATAAAACCAAAGAGCAATTACTTTCAGCTGCTAGAGGGAAAGATTCTCTGCAATTTCAAGGCCATGTGTATCAGCTTTTTGCAGATATTTCCCCACTCACAGTAGCAAAGAGGCGAGCACTCAAACCCCAATTACAGGTTTTACAACAAAACCAGATCACCTATCAATGGGGGTTTCCCTTTTCTCTCCGATTCACATACCTGGAAACCAAATATGTTTGTCGCTCTTCAGAGGACTTGCAGTCAGCTATGATTGAAATGGGTATTGTAGATAAAGTTACGCCTAAAGAGCAACATCGTAGACGATCGGCCTCCAGCTCCTATCCACAAAACACAGCAGCAGGCTTCAACAATCCCTCTTCTTCTTCACGCCAGAATATTCATAAACGTGGACGATTTGAAAATTCAACACCATCTAATGAAGACACCATGGACTGATCTATACACCCTTTTTTTCAGACCACAACTCATTATTCGATCCCAGTACTCAATGCTGGTTTATACACTTTCCTATTGACACTAAAAACTAACAATTTTTTTTTTTTTTTTTTTTTTGCTGGACTCTCACTTTTTTTTTTTTTTTTTCCTTTCCTCTCCTCTTCCCTTTTTTCTTTCTAGAAGGTTTTAGATTCTACTAGCTCACCTGATATATCTTATATTTAGTTTCTCGTTCGTTTTTGATGGTCCTTTTTATTTTTATTTTTTATTTTTTATCTTTTTCCTTACCTCTTGATAACCAAACTACCACTCTTTTTGGCCTCATTAATTACCTCTTTCTTTTATCTGTTTAGGTCCTCATGAGGTTATGTTTGCGTGTACATGTGTGTGTGTGCGTGTCTGCATATACATGTGTATATATCTGTGTGTATGTGTATATACATATATACAGGTATAATATATATTTCCTTTTTTTTTTTTTTTTTTTTTCATCTCTCTTTTTTGCTGATTAGAGTGAGTTTGGTAGTTGGTAGTTATGGTTGCATAGATTAAAAATGCTCTATTTTAGTGTTAACTACTTATATAACCCCTGTGGTCCTCCGGTGTTGATCTTCCCTTAGGAATTTCTTGCCGCCCCCTTTACCACCCTCAGGCCCCTGCTATTATGTGGGATTCTGTTGGTGGCCCTGGAGCCTCTCGGAGACTTCTAATTACTCTCTCGAGATGTTCCCACACCCTATTGTTCTGTCACAAATTAGCGATATTTGGTCCCTATTCTAGGGTAGTTCAATTTTATTATCTTACTTTTTTCTCTGTCACTTCTTTCTCTCTTTTATCTCTTCAGGTGGTGGTCCTGGTTCTTGGTATGTATTATATTCCTCATGATATAATGATATCCCTGACTCTATTATGGCCCCCATAAATATTTTATCTTTAAATGTACAAGGGTTTAATATCCCGCATAAACGCACAAAGGCTATGCGCTCCTTTACAGCTAAGAAAGCACATATTATATGTTTGCAGGAAACCCATTTTACAGACAAAATTTACCCTAAGTTCCTTTCGTCCTCATACCCACAATTTTATGCTGCCTCTGCCTCAGCTAAAAAGCGTGGAACTCTTATTGGCTTCCACCGCAATACCCCCTTTACCCTTGTGTCACAGTTAAATGACCCGGAAGGTAGATATATATTACTTACTGGCTATATTTCTGATACTCCTATTACGATAGTATCCTACTATGCCCCAAATAAACGCCCAGAAGCTTTTTTATCCCATCTTTTTCAACTAGTTGATACGCACAAATTTGGTACTGTTGTCTTATGTGGAGACTCTAATGCTACGGTTTTTCCTTTCTTGGATAAATCCCCTTCAGCCCCACCTACAAGCTCTGCTAGATTGACTCTCCAATCTCTGCTTTCTACTCATAACTTAGTAGATACTTGGCGAGAACTTAATCCTTCCAGTAAACGTTTCACACACTATTCATATCCACATAACTCTTTCTCACGTATAGATCATATCTTAACTCCATCTAGCTTGATACCAGAAATTATTTCCTCTAAAATAATCCCATTTCCATGGACTGACCACTGTGCTGTTTTCACAACCTTGGCCTCCACTATTCCCAGATCACACGATTCTACTTGGTGTGTTAATAACTCTTTATTGACTAATCCATCCCTTAAAACTGAGATTGAAGAGGCAATTACTGATTATCTTTCCTTTAATGACACGAATGATGTCTCCCCCCTCACTTTGTGGGAGGCCCACAAAGCGGTCATTCGGGGCAGATTGATACAACAAGCATCAGCAATTAAAAAAGAACGTAAACTACAGTTTGCTAAGCTTGAGGCTGTTTATAATAAATGCCATATGACCTTTCAATCTTACCCGAATGCCGCCAATAACTCAAAACTGGAGAAAGCTCGTCTCGATCTAGACCTTTTTTTAACCGATTCTGCTGATAAATTACTACGTAAACGCCAACATATCCAATATCTTAAAGCTAACAAACCAGATACCCCTATGGCGCGTAGTTTGAAGGCAATACAACACGCACAGACTTCTTTCAGATTGAAAATATCCCGTGATGGATATACTAGCAACCCAGTTAAAATATTAGAGATATTTCGCTCTAATTTAGCTAAATTATATTCCCCTGCTCACGACTTTGATAAAACAAAAGCAGATACTCTGTTTTCCAACATAAAGCTCCCTACCTTAGACCAGGAACAACAGGATAACCTCGAGTCCCCCATAACAGCACCTGAAGTTCTGACTGCCATTAAACTATTAAAACCAAATAAGAGACCTGGTCCTGATGGGTTCTCGGCATTATATTACAAACAGTATGCACACACTTTAGCACCCATCTTGACCAGGGTCTTCAATTCTATCCTGAAAGGTTATTCATTTGGGTCTGATACACTGACCTCCATTATAGCAATGATTCCCAAACCCCGTTCCGATTCTACATCTTGGACCAATTATCGCCCCATATCGCTCCTTAATCTAGACATTAAATTACTAGCCAAGATCTTGGCGACTCGTTTGAATAACGTTATAGGTCAACTGATTCACAGAGACCAAACAGGTTTTATGCCAACGCGCCAGGCAGGTGATAATGTCAGGCGTGCTCTCTTACTTATTCACGCAGCTAAAATTAGACACATCCCTACATGCCTATTATCTTTGGATATCAGAAAAGCTTTCGATTCTGTCACCTGGCCATATTTGCAATACATGCTTCAAAAATGGGGATTTGGGAATCATTTTCTTACATGGATCTCCTCTCTGTATAATAACCCAAAGGCATATATTAAATATGCGGGATATAAATCTGCAATGTTAGACATTAGAAGAGGGACTAGGCAAGGCTGCCCTCTATCCCCATTGCTTTTTGCTCTCCTGATTGAACCACTAGCACAACTAATTAGGTCTCATCCAGATATTAAAGGTATCGAATTAGGCGGATATCAGCATAAGTTGTGTCTTTATGCAGATGACGTCCTTATTTTTTTATCTCATCCCCATATATCAGCCCCAAATTTACTAAATGTCTTGGACAAATTTGCCCAAGTATCTGGACTTTTTGTTAACCCCACAAAATCGAATGTGTTAAATATTTCTTTGCCACAAGCAGAACTTCGACACGTCCAAACCTCATTACCATTCAACTGGGTTACCCATCAGATCTCATATTTAGGAGTACAACTTACAACCTCGATTAAAGATTTATTTGCTGCTAATTATCTTCCTCTACTGAAACAAGTTACAGGCTCTATGAAACAATGGACATCTCTTCCATTATCGTGGATAGGACGGATCAATGCTATAAAAATGTCTATATTACCAAAATTTTTATACTTATTTAGGGTATTACCTATCCCGTTACCTACATATTTTTTAAGACTCACACAACGTAGAGTCATGTCTTTTATTTGGGGAAACACTAAACCCAGAATTTCCAAAACTACACTATGGGGGTCATTTACTATAACTCCAGGAAGTACTGGGCACTATGGCAAATAATAGAGCCAATTTTAGCCAAATGGAAACAAAACGGCGAATTTGCGCATGAAAATCAGCGATATAAGTGGAGAACAAACGTTTGAAAATTCTAAATTGCCGCTAATTAGCGCTTCCGCGTATATACAAATGCCAATTCTTATTAAGTTGTTATATAGCAGTGTACTGTAGCCATGATCCATGTATGTGAAAGAAACATTTTTATGTGAGATGTGCTCTACCTCGTGTGCATCTATTGATGTATGTTGCAATTAGTATTCCTATTTCTTTCCTTCTTTTGCTAACTAATGCAGTTATGAATGATTATTACATAGTAATGTCTGCTATTCTGTAAAGTTACATGTATTAAACATTTAGGTTACCTATTTGTTGTATGTTGTTTTTTATTTTTTAATTTAGGTGACTATAAAGCGGTAATTATTTATATTCATTCTTTAATCATACTACACTATTATGTAGGTCTCATACTTAGCACAATGGCTTAGTAGTCTGCTCAGATGTCTCCACAGCACTCACGGTACAAGTTCAAATACCAGCCAACCTACCATCCCCCAGCTGTGTTTATTTTTTCAGTGCACAAGCGAATTAAAATGAACAAACAAAAAAATGTAATCTGCCCATTAGTTAGTGTGTGGTGTTTGGAATTACACACCATAATAGTATTGAATACTTACATATCATTGCATGCATTTGAAGAGTTAATATAATCAGCCAAATTTAAAGTGCATTGGCTAATTGGCATTCACCTTTTTTCAGCATATGCTGCTTTGGCTAATTGGCTAATAGTCATTTGCTTTTTTTTCACCAATTCAATCTTTTAGTATTTCTCTGTGGGATTTGAACCCATGAGTTCTTCAAGGTAGAAGTGCTGACTGCTAGCCTATTGGGTGTAGCACAGTCATACATAGAAAATACATAGAAAATACATTCACTAGTGTTTGATGTTTCTTCTCCCCGAGCTGTCTCTCCTGCTGCCACCATCTTCACCCGCTGATGTGTTCTTCAGCGCAGCCGGTTACCCACTAATAAAAAAAAAAGCCGCTCTTCTTGTGGCGGTCTTCTGTGGCCATCCGATAATGTCACCCGGAGAGTCCGCTCCATGGCTATGTAAGAGACGCCACACAGCGGGTGACAACACAGCAGAGGAAGACCACCATGGAAAAAGAGCAGCTTTTTTTTTATTAGCGGGTAACCAGCGGTGCGGAAGAAGACAGCAGATGGAGAACATGGCAGCGGCAGGAGAGACGGCTCTGGGAGAATACAGCTCAGGGAGAAGATGGAGGAGGGAGAGACAGCGTCTGGAGAAGATGGCCAAGGGAAGAAGACAGCTCGGAGCTATTTTACAATAAAGGACTTGTCAAAAACCGGTTATTGATTTTTTTTACATTTCACTGCTTTTTTTGGTGAATGGGTAGGGGTAAAATGTACCCTATACCTATTCACATAGGGGGCAGGATCTGGGAGCCGACTTTTTAAAGGGGGCTTCCAGATTCTGATAAACCCCCTGCCTGCAGACCGACAACCACCGACCAGGGTTGTCGGGAAGAGGCCCTTGTCCCCATCAACATGGGGAAAAGGTGCTTTGGGGCATGTGGCCTGGTAAGGTTCAGAAGGGGAGGGTGCTCACTCGTCCCCCCCTATCCTGACCTCCAGGCTGCATGCTCGGATAAGGGTCTGGTATGGATTTTGGGGGGCCCCACATCAAATTTATTTTACAATTTGGTGTGGGGTTCCCCTTAAAGTCCATACCAAAGGGCCTGGTATGTACTGGGGAGACCCTACGACATTTTTTTCCTTGAATTTTGGAATTCCATACCATAATATTATTGAATAAGTACATACCATTGCATGCATTTGAAGAGTTAAAATATGAAATAAAGCAAGCTGATGTGCTTTGGCTAATTATGCTTCTGAGTACAATGCACACTTCTAGGAGGTAATGCTGTCAGTGGGATTTGAATTCATGGCTTGAACTTTTGGGGGCAGCAGGGTATACCGCTATGCTACAGAGCTGAGCACTTACCTACAGAGAAAATACATTTACTAATGTTTGATTCAATACAATAATGTTTTGCATTTCAGGCATTAATATTATAGTAACAACCATGCTCATGCCGATGTGCCGATGTGGCATTGGCTAATAGGCGTTCGCCTCTTTTCAGTATACGCTGCTGAGTACAATGCAAGCTTTCAGTAGGTGATACCATCTGTGTGATTTTCAGCCATTTGAGCACAATTATATTGAGAACATATGTTTACTAGTGTTTGATGGTGGGACTACTTTATATTCTAGGTATAAAATAGTACTCAGCACAGTGACTTAGGCACCTTTCACACTTGTGCGACCTGAAAGTTGCGAGATTTTAATGCGACTTTAAGCAATGCCTGTGTAATCTTGAGGTCTATGGACGCAGGAGTCGCAGGGAAAGACATGCAACTTTCCCACGATTTTGCATCAGCAATTTTGCCGCAATTCCAGGGAATGCCTGTGTAAACTTGAGGTCTATGGACCTCAACTCGCATCAAAGTCAGACCAAAGTAGTACAGGGACTACGTTGAAGTCAGTGTTACTTGAAGTCGCACAGATATGAATGGTACACATTGAAAATCATGGGGTATGACTTGTCATACGACTCTGATGTCCAAAGTTGCACAAGTGTGACTCAGCCTGACTTTGTCAGCGATTTCAGAGACATCAGTGCACTTTCCTGCACAAATGTCTAGTGAAATCACATAGGTCCCAACTGTTCTCTTTTAAGAAGGTGTCCTATGCCTACCTACTTTTGCTAATAGGTGTCCCTTATACCCATCTCAAAAAGTTGGGAGGTAAGAAATCGCCCCCTGAAGTCGCCCAAAGTAGTGCAGGAACTACTTTTGGGAATTGTTGTGGCGTCGCACCAATTTGGACAGTTCCATTGCCATCAATAGGCGCCGATTTGGCCTACAATTTGACATGTCAATTCAGACCTATGTGAACATGGGTGAAATTGCATAGATATTAGAGCTGCACGGTTCTGGCCAAAATGAGAATCACAATTTTTTTTGCTTCGAATAAAAAGATCACGATTCTCGTGACATAAAATCTTTCACATTATCACACAAGAAATTGGGCTAACTTTTCTTTTTTTTTTTTAAATCATTAAAGTAATTTTTTCCAAAAAAAATTGCATTTGAAAGGAGCAAATACAGTGTGACATAAAATATTGTAACAACCACCATTTTATTCTCTAGGGTCTCTACTAAAAATATATATATAATGTTGGGGGGGTTTTAAGTAATTTTCTAGCAAAAAAAAAATGATTTTAACCTGAAACCAACAAATGTCAGAAAAATGTTTAGTGTTTAAGTGGTTAAACTTTCCTCACACAGAATTCTATTTAATTGACAAATTGTTACAAGGTTTCTAGTCAAGTTCACTGATAAAGAATGTTCTAATTCTTGGCAGACTTCCTGGTTTTTCGGCTGTGGCTTCAGAAGAGCAGAGAGAGTTCTTTGCAATAGCAAGAATCGTGAAACGCTTTTTTCAAGATCGTAAAGGGGAAAAAAATTACGATGACGATTAATCGTGCAGCTCTAATAAATATTAATGGAAATCAAGGGGGACAACTTTTCATGTGACTCTGAGGTCCAAAGCTCCATGAAAAGTCACCCAAGTGTGAAAGTAACCTAATGCGATTAATTGATAACACCTTTGAATAAGGCCCCCTTTGCACTTGTGCGACCTTAAAATTGCACAGCTTTGTCATGACTTGAAGCAATGTCTGTGTAATCTTGTGGTGTATGGACCTCAAATTGCATCAGTCAAACCAAGGTAGTGCAGGGACGAATTTGCTACACCTTCAGGATGCACAAGTGACAATAGGGCCAAATTCAAAGGTGTTATCCTTGAATCTCATTCACACTGCTGCGACCTGAAAGTCACACTATTTTGCTGCCACTTTGCCGCTGCAACTTGGCCCCAACTTCTGGGAATGCCTGTGTAATATTGTACCCGATATACCTCAAGTCACACCAAAGTAGTACAGGGACTACTTTGAAGTTAGTGTGAATTAAAGTAGCACAGATATGAATGGTTGTCATTGAGAATCATGGGGTACAACTTGTCATGCAACTCAAAGGTCCAAATTTGCTGGAAAATTCGCCCAGCTGTGAAACAAGTCATATATATTTTAATAAAAGGATCTCTCATTTATACTTGCATAGTCCTTACTGATTTACATCAGCAGAACAAATGCAGGAAGTGATGTGTGCACATGGGACGGAAGCAAATGTGTGTTGATGCCAAACAAATCAATGAACCCCACCCACACCAAATCTAACTATGACATCCACCCCGCATTGATTAAGTACAAGTACATATCCTACACTTACCTGGCCAATAAGCAGCGCTTCCTCTCTGCTAAAGAGACCTCGCCATGTCCACCTAGATGGAGATCCTGACCAGCACAGGAACTTCCGGGTGCATACAATGACTAATTTCCAGGTCAGAAGGTGAAACCACACTTTTGATTGCAGCTGCGAATATTTGATCTCAACCATGATTAGTATTTTTTTATTTTCACATATGCAAATCTGTATTTCTACATATATTTGAAGGTAAACTTAAGGGAGGTTGCTAAGAAATGGTGTCCCTAGGTTAGCAGCAGGTGAATTAAAAAGGTAAAAGGCCCAGTTTGAGCCCTGGTTCACACTGACAGAAGGAGGAAATCGTTCAGCTGAACTCCCACAATTTCATTCCTGCATGTCAGTCCCGACTGTGGGGGCAACATCAGAGACATCAGTGCAGGTTTCTGCACCAATAGCAAAACAAATCGCACCAATTAGAACAGTGCAATTGCCACAGATTTGACATGTCAAATCACACCAATGTGAACCAGAGCTGACACATTCAAACACTGCCTATCCACCAGCTGAATTCATTACCTGCAATTCTCCACAGTTGTTAATGATAAAGGTGGAATCTTTATATATAACTTGCAGTTGTGCAGAAGCCTAGGTTTACATTGGAGCGATTGGTCATGCGATTTGAGAGATCAAATCGCATGACTATTGGCAATGGCACTGTTCCAATTGATGCAACTTTTTTTGTAGCACCGCATCAAATTTGCTAAAGTAGTTCCTGCACTACTTTTGCCGATTTCAGGTGCGACTTCAATAGACATTTGTGTATGAAGCCACCTGAAATCACACTGACCTTGCTACTTTGAAATCGTGCTACTTCAAGTGAAGTAGCACAATTTAAAAGTAGCATGTGAACCAGGGCAAAGATTAGTTTTTTGGTGCACAAATACATATTGAAATAAAATATAAAAGAGATATTGCACTTTCCCAAAACCACCACCCACAAAAACTAAAGAAAGAAAAGTATAAGGAAAAAAAAAACCCCACACACCACAACAAGAGCTCAATGTACTTTTATTTTACCAGCAGAAAAAAAATAAATTTACATTTACTAGCTTCAAAAAAATTTGGACAGGATATATGGTACTACATTTAGCAACGGAATTTTAAGGGCCCTGCTCATAGGAGCTTACAATCTAAAATTAGACAAAACCTTAGAGTGGACACAGCTTTAATTTCAGTGTATAACGGGCAACACATCACATTATTATCTGAAAGATTATAGAAACATACTTAACAGTCATTCTTACAAAGCATTCCAACATAATATTGCAAAAGACTTATTCAAAACACCCACCACCAGCCCACAATCCACACATACATACATTGGTGACCATGTTCTGCTGGAAGCTGCATTTCGGTGTACACAATTAAACGAGATCAAAAATAGTAGGTCAGCAAATGCTTCCAAACGATGTTTGCATGATCAGACAGGAACAATACACACACAACATTGAAAGCATGGCCACATAAACCCACTTTTGATTGAAAAAAATGCACAAGAATTTCATCAAATCTTCCAATATCATTCCTTCTCCATCACAACAAAAAACCTGACCTTCTCAGGCCAAACGAACCCCCCTACTGCAGGCCTTTATATAAGAGAGGTTGTATCGTTAGCACACTGACACACCCAATAGAAGTACACGCCCACCAGTATCTTTCAATCTGTCTCTTCATGTATGTCTAAAGTGATTGCACCTGATGAGCAGGAACACATAATAGTATTCACAACTGTGTTAGCCTTGGCTATGTGCATCAAATCTCCAACTACAGGACAAAGATCAAAGTCCATTTGCATCCACATAAACAAAGCAACAGTTTTCTAAGCATATGTACCTGCGCAGTGTAAACCCTAAAATTTGAAATGTCCCTAGGCATGATTAGTGCTAATAAACATTAACATCAGTCCCTGGCTGCAATGAGCTTCCAATATAAAGTCCAAAATTAATGTTCTTACATTAGAACCTATTTCGACAGGAGACAAATAAGGTGCCAACATGTCTTTAGATTGTGGTGAGAAACCCACATAGGGAGAACATATAAACTTCAACACAAGTATTAGCATGTTGGGGAATTGAACCAACATCTCAGGTGCTGCTAGACAGAACTGCTACCCACTAAGCCACCAGGCAACCCCACACATGTTCTCTGCATCTCTGTGGTGTAAACCAGCCCTAAGTCCATATCCATGCTCAGTGTCACAAGAAATATACAGTATATTGGCCTAAGTATTGGGATGCCTGCCTTTAAACACACATGAACTGTAATGGCATCCCAGTATTAGTATTGGGTTCAAAACTCATTTGGCCCACCCTTTGCAGCTATAACAGCTTCAACTCTTCTTGTCCACAAGGTTTAGGAGTGTGTCTATGGGAATGTTTGACCATTCTTCCAAGTGCATTTGTGAGGTCAGGCACTGATGTTGGATGAGAAGGCCTGACCTACAGTCTCCTCTCTAATTTATCCCCAAGGTGTTCTGTTGTGTTGAGGTCAGGACTCTGTGCAGGCCAGTCAAGTTCCTCCACCCCAAAATCACTCATCCATGTCTTTATGGACCTTGCTTTGTGCACTGGTCCAAATGATTTGGTGGAGCAGGATTATGGTGCGGGGTTGTTTTTCAGGGGTTGGGCTTAGCCTCTTAGTTTCAGAGAAGGGAACTCTTAAGGCGTCAGCATACCAAGACATTTTGGACAATTTCATGCTCCCAAATTTGTGAGGACAGTTTGGGGAAAGCCCCTTCCTGTTCCAACATGACTGCACACCAGTACACAAAGCAAGGTCCATAAAGACATGGATGAGCAAGTTTGGGGTGGAGAAACTTGACTGGCCTGCACAGAGTCCTGGCCTCAACCCGATAGAACACCCTTTGGCTGAATTAGAGTAGAGACTGCAAGCCAGGCCTTCTCATCCAACATCAGTGCCTGGCCTCACAAATGCACTTCTGGAAGAATGATCAAACATTCCCATAGGCAGACTAAACCTTGTGGACAGCCTTCCCAGAAGCTGTTCTAGCTGCAAAGGGTGGGCCAAATCAAATTTTAACCCTACGGACTAAGACTGGGCTGCCATTAAAGTTCATGTGTGTGTAAAGGCAGGTGTCCCAATACTTTTGGCTATATAGTGTATCTGGAAAAGACTTACATTGGTGGTGGAACCCTCCTACACATAACTACTACATTTAGACATAATTATAGGACCTGGGAGATGAGACAACTTCTCTACATGAAGTAACATGGTTGGGATTTGAACCCAGACCCTCAGAGATACTAAGCAGAAGTTCTAACCTCTAAGCCACAGAGCTGCCATGTGTGAGACCCTCCTACACAAAACTACACATAAATACACATAAAAACACATAAATACTGCATTTTTATGGACATACAGGTGATGGAATTACATTACTCAAGAGTTATTCTTCTTGATTTATTATGTGATATTTGGTGTTTTTTTGTGGGTGAGAGTAGAATATTACCCTCAAATTTTTGGGAATTACATTTTGATTTCTGATGTTGGTACACATATCACATTTTTTGGACTCAAATTATGAATATTTGGAAATAATACAAAGCACAAAAAAATGTGATTCATTTTAAATTTTCATCAGCAATGGTATTGTTTGTGGATTGTAAAGACATCTGTGTGAGTTTGGGGTAAAGATGGTTGTGAGATGAAGAATAACAAGTGAAAGTGACAGAGAAAAATATATTTTACCAAAACATCAAAACATTCCACATTGTAACATTATTAAAATCAAAATATTTTAAGTAGAAGCAACAATGTTGCAAAGGAAAATTTATTTCACAGAAAGATACATTTCATCTCAACATTAAAAGGTTTTTTTGTGAAAGTTAGAATTGTTCCATTAGAATCAGTGACTGAAACTTCATTTGGACTAAATTAGAGCAGATTTTAACTCCCAAAAAATGTTCTCTAATTAGCTCTCATTTTGGTATTTACTATACCTCCAGGTAAAAAAGACACTTGAGTTAAAATGAGAGTTATTTTCAGGTCTGAGCATGCTCAGTTGTGTTGGCACCTAGTTGTCCAAAACGGGGAATTTTTCACTTTTCAGACTTTTAAAGATATTTCAGTGTAGAAATCACTTTTTCACACAGTTTAAAAGCAGATAATCTTTAAATAATATACTGCATATTTCAGTACCATTTAGGCAATTATATCATGCTCTAAAAATTATTTCCATGTGCAATTCTCTAGGTTTTAGCAGAGTAAGGGTTTGGGCTCTATTTAGTTTCAGGGAGCTATAGTAAATTCGATTTTGGGAGAATTTTCTCACCAGCGCTATAGTGAATACCGTTTTAGCGCGAATTACCGCTATTAGCGCTAATTCGCGCTAAATTGCCGCGAAGTAGCGCTAGATTGCCGCGAATTAGCGCTAATTCGCGGCAATTTGCGCGAATTAGCGCCATAGCGCTATAGTAAATGACCCCCTATATCTCAAAAAATTGAATGGCGGATTAGGTCTGCCAAACTTCACTTCCTATTACTACGCTGCTCAACTATCACCCCTTCCTAAATATCACTCGTTGGCAGAAACACCCCTGTGGGTTCATATTGAGTCAGTTGACAGCGACCCTATCTCTGTGGCCAATATGCTATGGCTCCAACCTAAAGATAGATCACATCTATCTAATCCCATAACGAAACATTCTTTGTCTATTTGGGATAAATTTAGCAGAGCTTGTAATCTCCAATCCCCACATAATCCTCTTCTTTCGTTCCTTAGAAACCCGGCCTTCTATCCTGCTTGGAAATTCCCAAAATCATTTGCTGCATGGTCTTCCAGGAATTTAATTAGATTTTATCAATTAAGCAACAATACCGATATTCATGCATTTCCGGTGTTATGTGAAACATATGGGCTTCCTAGATCTGAAATTTTTCGTTATTTGCAAATCAAAAATTTTTATACT
This sequence comes from Lithobates clamitans, assembly GCA_037952925.1. Taxonomy (NCBI): domain Eukaryota; kingdom Metazoa; phylum Chordata; class Amphibia; order Anura; family Ranidae; genus Lithobates; species Lithobates clamitans. The sequence continues at coordinate 1,323,515 of JBBGZY010000480.1, read as the reverse complement.
CCACTTCTTACCACAGGCTCAACAATGAATCAAATGTCACAATTTGAACGTATTTGTAAAAGCGACCCACATGTAAGGGGATTGATTTCATCTTTGTATCAACAACTTACTGAGACTCATAATGGTTCACTACCCTCTTATACAGATAAATGGGCACAGGATATGAACCGAGTGTTTGACACTAATGACTGGTCCGATATATGGTTAGCCACTAAGAATTCCTCCCCGAACTGCTATGCTTTGGAAACAAATTTTAAAGTCTTAGCAAGGTGGTACTTAGTACCAGCCAGAATTGCAAAATTTATTCCGACATACCCAATTAACTGTTTTAGAGGTTGCTCTGCACCAGGTACCCACTTTCACATATGGTGGCAATGCCCCATAGCTCAAGAATTTTGGAAGAATATTTTTGGAATGGCCTCTAAAGCTTTGGAAACCTCTATTTCCCCAGACCCAGCTTTGGCACTCCTAAATTTGAAACCCACTACCCTTACACGCACCCAATTTCAGTTATTTCTCCAGCTTAGCACTGCAGCCAAGCAAACTATTGCAAAAGCTTGGAAGTCTCAAACCTTGATTGTAGCGGAAGCCAAACACAGAATGAATAAAGCCCTCATTTATGCCAAAATGACAGCTATTGAGGACAATAACATTAATAAATTTTGCAAAATATGGCAACCATGGGTTAACCATTTCTTCCCCTACGATTTTGACCAGTCGTTATTGTTACCTTACTAGGATTCTTGATTGCTTACTGTCAAAATATGTGTTGGAGCCGGGCCACCACCTGGAGAGATTCTTCTTCTTCTTCTTCTTCTTTTCTCTCTCTTATTCCTTTCCTTTATTTTCTTACTTTCTCTCTTCTCTACTATGATATATATTTTTGGGATACTCTTTTACTATTAATACATTACTTTCTATTTATAAATAATAATATGATTTATTATATCTGTATATTTATTTTGAGCAATCAAATTCTACAAATAAGCAGGTCAAGACCCTGATTTATAATTAAATTCATTTCATTTACCTCAGTATACCTTTGTAACAAATATTTTTAAATGCCCCCACCCTTCCACAGCTTGCACCCATTGGGGTGGTAGGGTGGTCTGGAGGCATGGTTTATAGGTTTCACAATATTGATCAGAGGCTCTCAGCCCGATCTTAAACTATCTATAAGAATATAGATTGCTCATACACTTTACGCTCTGTACTTTATTTAATTTTTTTTTCTTATTTTTCATTTATTAAACCTTGATTGTATATCACAATATATTCATATATTGATCAAAAATCAAATTATTTGGACAGTATCCCTTGTAACAATGTTTATATTCTATTGTTCTTCTTTATGTAAATCTTAATAAAAACATTGAACGAGAAAAAAATCTAACAGCGCTACATACTCCCCCCACTACAATAGACGTTGTCCTCAACGTCTGTCAAAATATAACTCTCAAGCCTGAGAGTAGGTATTTGAACTTAGAACTTGGATAAGAAAGAAGAAAAGACAGTATAGAAATGTTACAGTTTCAATATTTATACAACAACATATTCACATCAGCAAAAGAAAATCACATTAGACATGTCACAAAACCCCACTATCTACCTAGCTGAAAAGCCTAACAGCTTGATAGGAGATCGGATTGTTCCTGAAAGAAACAAAGTTAGACATACACAAAAAAATGTACAGTATCATCACTAAACAATTTAGGAGCAAAGCCTCATTCCAACAAAAGAATGACACTCTCTTCCCACATATTTTCCTTTTAATAGAAATGAACTAAAATAACTTGAACAGTCCATCCCTATCTCTGGGTAAATTACCGTATTTATCGGCGTATAACACGCACTGGCGTATAACACGCACCCCAATTTAGGAGGGAATTTTAAGGAAAAAAAACTTTTAGGAGGGAAGTTGAAGGGAAAAAAACTTACATTTAAATGCCCTTCATTGCAGCCTTGTCAGTGCAGCCTTGTCAGTGCAGCCATGTCAGTGCAGCCTTGTCAGTGCAGCCTTGTCAGTGCAGCCTTCCCCAGTGCAGCCTTGTCAGTGCAGCCTTCCCCAGTGCAGCCTTCCCCAGTGCAGCCTTTCCCAGTGCAGCCTTGTCAGTGCAGCCTTCCCCAGTGCAGCCTTGTCAGTGCAGCCTTCCCCAGTGCAGCCTTGTCAGTGCAGCCTTCCCCAGTGCAGCCTTCCCCAGTGCAGCCTTGTCAGTGCAGCCTTCCCCAGTGCAGCCTTCCCCAGTGCAGCCTTGTCAGTGCAGCCTTCCCCAGTGCAGCCTTGTCAGTGCAGCCTTCCCCAGTGCAGCCTTCCCCAGTGCAGCCTGGGATCCCCTGTCCCTGCTTCCAGGGCTTCAAAATCGCGGTCCGCGATTTGAAAATGGCGCCGCCGGCGCCGAAGTACACAGAGCCGGTCCTCGGCTCTTTCCGGCGGCTCTCGTTTACTTTCGGCTCCACTCGTAGTCCCGAGCGGAGCTATCCGAGTAGGTTCGGATAGCTCCGCTCGGGACTACGAGTGGAGCCGAAAGTAAACGAGAGCCGCCGGAAAGAGCCGAGGACTGGCTCTGTGTACTTCGGCTCCGGCGGCGCCATTTTCAAATCGCGGTCCGCGATTTTGACATTTGGACAGCTCGGGATTGGCGGGGATCGGCGTATAACATGCACCTGCGACTTTCCCCTGATTTTAAGGGGAAAAAAGTGCGTGTTATACGCCGATAAATACGGTATATCCTTTCTATAAAGGAAATCCAGCTAGCAAAAAGTCTTTGGATTTGAAAGCGCTGAGATGAATAAAATCTGTTGACCACGGAGATCTCTAAACACTGACACTATCTAACTATATACCCCAAAGTTCTTTTTTTTTTTCCTAAAGAAAATAGAAGATAACAGTCCCTTTGCATAATCACCAATAAAACCGGGGATCTGGTAATGTCAGTTTCTTCCCTAGTTTATCCACAGTAGTGATAAAGTAAACAATGTCATCTTTTCCAGGTCTGCAAATGACCACTTTGTCAGCATAGATGTGCCGACCATAGTTCCAATGCAGCAAACATCCATTGAAACGTTCATCCATGGCAACAGAATACCCAGCTTTCCGGAAAGGTTTTGGCACCGACAAATAGTCCCAAACAGCTTCACAGTACCATTTTTTCCAGTTGGCCTCAATTTCCTGCATAATTTCCTGAGTAACATAGGGAAATTCCAGACCATATTCTGTGGCAACTCGTTTGGTGAGCACTCTCTGCAAACAGGCAAGTCTAGGCAAAGTCCTATTTTTCTCCAAACCAGGAGGCACACATGAATTCTGTGATTTACGCACCATAGATCCGACGGGCGCCGGCTCAAACTCAAGCAAACTAGTAACTTTAGACAATGTCTCTTTGGTAGTACTGTGCGGCTCCACACAAGGCGATGTCTTCCCAGAATCCAGGGCTGTCCTTTCTGAGAAAGTTACAGCAGAAGCAACATCTTCACCCTGGGCCCACAATAATTCCTGTGACATTGTCTCAAACAAATCATCCTCACCGGAGAGATCTGACATAGAATCTATCTCCGAGTCTCTCAACTCCTCCGCGGGTAAATATTTACAAAGAGTCCCAGATATGTTCCCCTTTGATCTCTCACCCGTTCCTGACGTGGACTTCTCTGGATCCATATATTTCTCTGGCTCCGGTTCGGGTAGTCTCTGGGGTAGGCCTCGACCACGGCTGCAGGAAGCCTTCACATATCCCACCTTCCTCTGGACAGGTGCAACGGGGATAGGTGTGGTAGAAGTAGAAATAAAGGTGATGTCCGCTGATGAAGCGGTAATAGCGACATCTCCCTCTGAAACACTCTCAGTAGCAGGCGAGATCACGGCCTGTTGCTCTCCAACAGTAATGGCAGTAGTTTCCACTGTGGCGATACCTGTAGCCCAGTCCACACGATAAGCACGGGGCGACGTTGTAGGTTGCTCCACTGTGAACAAATATTCTTCGCACTGCAAACATCGGGCAAATGGACGGAGATGTATAGCCAGTCCTTCACACTTTTGGCAAAGCATGCCCAGCCCTTCGATATCTCCAACTGTGTATAGTACAAACCGCCCCTGCGGCTTCAAACGAATGCTGGTATCTGTCAGCAGGGTTCCGGTCAGCATAGCACCCGCAGCGGTACTCATAGGGAACATCTTGAACCCCATAGTTGACGGTACCAATGGGAAAGAAGACATGGCTGCACTCTGATCCTCTCAATACGATCACGAGGCCTCTCTTCTCCTTTGGTGCCAAACACACATACACCCGCGTCCCACGCGGCAACAAGTAGATGTAGCTCCTCCCACTTGTTCCTCTGATCACGTAGCTCCCGGGCTTTTACTTCTCACCCGCAGCCTACGTAGTCAGAATTAAAGTCCTGCAATTTAACCCCTTCTTTTCCTGGAAAAAGTGACAAAGTCTAGAAACCTCTTCTAGTATAGACTCTCTGTGAAATACTTCTCAGGGCTGCTTAGGGCAACGGCAAACAATCCCGGACGATGCCCCCTCATGTAGCAATAACTCACGGTGGAGCTGCTGATTTAAAGCGGGCTGTTACCGCCACCTTTTTACCTGTAATTTCACCAACACCAAACTTAGAGTCCACGCTGAGCTTATTATCAGACAATGTAGGCACCAGTCACTTGAGTACTTTTCCAATGCTTTAATGGGAGATAACTGTAAGAAGTAGCAGGAAAGAGGTAAAAGAAGAGTTGCAGGGAAGTTCAAATACCTTTTCTTGGTATATCGCTTAAGAAATTGTAATCTCAGGGGTGAATGTATTTTCCTTTTAGAATTAAATCTTTTGCCCGCTCGGATAGGTCTCTCTCACCAACCTAGCAGCCGGTACGCAGCACGAACAAGAAGTCTCTGCCACAGACTTGAGTGAAAAAAAACCTGTATGATCCTCTGCTACGGGATGTAGTAGTTTTTCGATAAACAGCAAACACAGTACCAGAACCTTTAAGCCGACCCGGCAGTACTTGTGCGGTAGAGTAGTTTAGGATATGTCCTCCAATCGAGTCACCAGGCCCTTCTTAAGACCAGCCTTGCATGGTCTCTTCCAAGATGGGTCCTCCCCTGGATCTTCCCGATTGTCCAGCTTCTTCCCACAGGACAGACAGCACAGGACCATCCCAGCGATAGCAGGCCCCAGACAAGCTTCTTTGTCTACCCGCACGGCTGCAGTAATGCAACCCTCCAGGCCGGACGGCTACGAGGTAGAACTCACTGACACATATCTCTAGGCCAGGAGGGCCACGAGGAAAAAACATGGTGACAACGACACCCACAGGCGCAATGTGAAACTACATGCAACGCAGCCAAACTGGAACAGAGGCTAAAGCTGACAATATATATGTATTCACTGTCATTTATGTCCTTACTATATATGTATATTTACTGGATTGTGGTTTATTATGTATTTTATGTTTAATTCATCTGAGATTTGTGGTGTAGAGGCTTGATGCCCTAAGTATTTTCAGAGGTTTAAATGTTTCATGCAGAATTAAGTTACAAAAATAAATATAAACAACAACAACTTTATCAGTGCAGCCTCTTTACTTACCATCAATGCAGCCTGTCAGTGCAGCCTATCAGTGCCCACCAGTGCAGCCTCATCAGTGCCCATCAGTGCAGCCTCATCAGTGCCCATCAGTGCAGCCTCATCAGTGCCCATCAGTGCAGCCTCACCAGTGCCCATCAGCGCAGCCTATTAGTGCCCATCAATGCAGCCTCATCATTGCCCATTAGTGCAGCCTATTAGTGCCCATCACTGCAGCCTCATCAGTGCCCATCAGTGCAGGCTATGCATACCCATCAATGCAGCCTCATCAGTGCCTATTGATGCCCATCAATGCAGCCTATCATTGCCCATCAGCGTAGCTCATCAGTGCCCATCAATGCAGCCTCATCATGCCCATCAGTGCAGCCACATCAGTACCCATCAATGCAGCCTATAAGTGCCCATCAGTACAGCCTCATCAGTGCCCATCATTGAAGCCTCATCAGTGCCAGTAAATGCAGCCTTATCAGTGCCAGTAAATGCAGCCTATCAGTGCCCATTAATGCAGCCTCATCAGTGCCCATCAGTGCAGCCTCATCAGTGCCCATCAGTGCAGCCTATCATTGCCTATTACCGCACATGGATCACAGGGAGGAATCGGAAGGCGAGTCGGCCTGATCACTCAGAGAGAGGAACAGCTTGGGTCTGTAACGCCAATGTCAAACAATGTCTCGCCTCCTGGACCGGCTTCTGTGATAGACAGCACACTATTTCAGTTTCATGGCATTGGACCAATGTGCTGCCTATCATAGCAGCCAGTCCAGGAGGCAGGACTTTGTTTGACAGTGGCCGGTCTTTCAGATCCAAGCTGTGTCACAGGAGTTCCCCTCTCTGTGTGATCTGGTCGGCGCTCCTCTTCCTTTCCTCTCCCTTCCCCACTGTTTCCTGGCCAGTTACTGGGAGGAGAATTGGCTCCCATTCAACCTCGTCTGCCAATGTGGCTCCACACTCACCCTCAGCTAGTTTCCACTCACCAAATAAAGGCAGGCAAGTGGAAATTATGAGGGCTGGCATAGAGGACACCACTTCCCAGGTGTGCAACATTTTGAGGCCAGTACAGCTGGGCCTGTGCCAGGCTCCACCAATCCAGCAATACAGGTTACCTCTCTCCCAGTGACCCATCCCATGATTGCTATGGGATACAGGGAACGCTCTCTCCCTCTTTCTCCAACCTCCATGCTTGCTCTCTTCTCCTGGGGCCCCTCTACATCACTTTCTTCCATGACTCCAGGCTGGGTCTCTAGACACTCTATACTGTGGGTCCGGTCTCAAAGAGTGGGGAATCAGCTGCTAGTGGAGATGCCAAGCACTTAACCCCCTCCACTACCAGAGTGACCACCACCTTTGCCATGTCATCCATCTTCTGTTCGATTGGCTGCCTCGCATGTGAAACAGACACTATAGTCCTTTACAGCAACACATTATCTTCCTCTGGATAACACTCTGTGTATTAAACACATGTACTTGTATTGGGGTAGGGGGATGGGGTGGTTGTCACATCCTCCATGTTTCCCTCCTCATTGGGCACCAAGCAAGGGTCACATAAGAGACCTACCCCTGGTGAATTCTTCTGGGCTACGCTAGGCTTTTCGAATTGGGTCACTGCATTACACATGGGGTACCTTTACTTGAACAGACAACTAAACTCTAGTAAACTCTTTTGATCCAATATACACCACCACAGTCACTGTTGCTTATAAATGGGACATAGCAGAGCCCTTGCCCTCTCCACCTCTCCAGCATATCTTGGCTCAGTGACAATATGGGGTCCTGCTATGCACCAAGAAAGTGGAATCCCTGCATGCACTCCTTAACTCTTCCTCTTCAATATACTGTGCACAGAAACATAGCAATGACAGCCAACAGCAGCAACCTCTTTCTCTCATTCTCAAGCCCCCCTACATGGTGGATGTGACAGCAGACAGGCTTTCTCTGTGAGGTGAAACTGTTCCTCCTCTTTTCTCTATAAGCAGCTGGAGATTACATGCTGTGGCTTGGCTGTGTCTTCTCTCCCATGCTGCAGACTGTGTCTCTGGGCAGAGGCAGAGCTGAGCAAAAAGTGCAGGAAACAGGTTAACTGATAACTTCCCGGCTGGGGCAGCAGCTATCTTACTAACCAGCATTTCAACCAGCTTACACACTGTATCTTCCTTTAGCTCATTCCCCTTGTTGTGTTGCAAGCCCTGTTCTTTAGATACACTGTGCATGCACCCCTTTGACATACTTGAGAACAGGCAATTAGCAGTTAAAGCAGAGATTCACCCAAAAGGCTTGTTTACTTGGTTTTGACAGGTACCTGCTCCCACTTCCAGCTCAGTGCGGCCCCCCTTCTTCACCTGCACTATTCTGGGACACATCACATGTGCCAGAAGACTACGGGACCATTCACAAGGCGCATGCGCAGTAAGAAACCGGCTGTAAAGCGGCAAGAATTCACTTCCTGTTTCCCTTACTTGCTATGCTGGTGCATGGACCCAAAGCCAATTGAAGAACCAGTCCTTAAACGTCAGCAGCTAAAGTATTTGTACCTGCTTTCTTTTAATTTTTTGGGGGGAGCCTAGAGCTTTACTTTACTGAAGAAAGGCAAACATACATGAACAGTTCTTGTAAAGCAGCTTATTACATAGATTCCTGTACAGAGGTGTTCTAGTGCCCATAAGGTAATCATACCTGAATAACAGCAGAGTCCTTGAAGGCCAGTAGAGACAGAGTCCATGATTGACAGTGATTTTAAAAAGCAGGGAGTCTATGCTTAGCAGCTACAAGTCCAAAGATAATGTACACACTGCTCAGGTGAGTAATAAGTAGCAATCTAGCATCTATAAAAGCCTGACAGAGGTTCTAATGCTTCCCCATTCTATCCACAATTAAAGAGAAACCATTTTGGTTGGAGTAACACTTTAAATTAAAATGCCAAAACCACCACTGCTAATTTCTTGACAATAGCTGCAAAAGTATTTAAAAATGAAAAAGATTTTTTTTAAGTATTCAACCTTTTCTTTAACTTCTGGCCCTGACCACACATGTGACATACTTTATTGTGTAATAGTTTCCTAGCCCACATGGAACAGCTACCTTGCACGCCTCTGCAAAAATGAGTTGTGGTCTAACCATATTTTTTTTAAAAACTTCTTTGCACAGCTAAGTTACGGTCAGCTTCTCTATCACCCACACCTCCTACATCATTCTGGGTTTGTAGGTGTTAACCAAGTTACAAAAAGGCAAAATACTGTTCTGTTAACAGCAGGCTTATGACAAAGTAAGGTCTTCATTGTTGCAATGTTAGTATATGTAACACAATCAGCATTGAAGGTACATTAAAACCACAGTGCATTTGTGGTCCTTTTCTTTTTTTCTATAATAGTCTGTACCTGAGTATGTGTGCCACTATTATTTACTTGTATAGCACCATCATTTTTCTTCATGCCATGCAAAAAAAATTGATAATCAATGTATGAATAATGCTAATAATCGATACAAGCTACATAAAACATTTCTATAAAATACAATTATTCAGTGCTCTGCAAAAGTCTTACACCACAAAAAATATGCTTAACGCATATACACAAGTCACTATACAACTGTCACTATAGCAAAGTTACCCAGCAAATATATACCTGTAAAAGAAGACTGTATATACCAACCTTTCCCGCTGTCTGTGCTACTGAATACCGCTGACCACCCCTCTAAAGCCCATTTTATTTATTTCATTTTGTTCATACGGTTTAAACATTTTTTATCCCAAAAGTAATGGAAAACCTCTTGCTGTAACTACCTAAAAATATTAGCTGGAGTTGGGCTTTGATTTGCTTATTTAGGCTCCATTCACACTTGTACGACTCCAAAGTTGCGCCAACTTTGGAGTGCAACTTTGGTAAGACTTTATAAACCAAAAATTGGTAAAGTGCTACCTATTAATAAGGTACATGAATCAAAATCCTTCAAATATATTAAAACTAGTGCATAACCCACAGCTATCACTAATTATTATGAACACATAACCTCAGTGTATCAATTTGTGCAAATATACAAATATGTAAACAAATAATATGTGCAACAAAGCAAATAAATAAAAATTATATATAATCAATCAATCCAGTGCAAGATCAATATATGTATATAGAGTGCAAAAAAAGTCCAATTCATGCAAAGAACATATAAAGTGCATCCATATACAGTCCAGTTCATGCAATAAATTTATAAGGTGTGTTCATTTAAATTCCCATCAGAAATGGTAGTTGTTTGTATAATCCCAGACACCACACAGCCTCTTCATTAATCCACCTCGGTGCTCGACAATCCCCTTTTGGGTGTCCTCTCACCCGTTAAGTTAAGGCCTGTACACACGATCCGAAAATCAGATGGAAAAATTAGTACGACGACCTGTCTGACGATTTTCAGATTGTTAGTACGGTGCTTTCAACAGACGATTTTGTTTCTTTTTCATCAGACAAAAGCTGGATGTGCAGGCTATAAAATTTGTGTCGGATGTGAACTCAACGTCTTTTTTGTTTCAATAATACGGTTTTCGTATGAAAAAAATCATAAGAGCAAGACTACGCATGCTCAGAAACAAAAGAATACATACAAAACTATTCAATACATTACATCACTTCTGAAATTGTATTCTGTTGTACAAAAATTTTCGTATTGTGAGTAACCTCTTTCGACATGAGACTAGCATGCCACAAAAAATGGATGTTCGGTTGTCCGAAAATCTAAGCGTACGAGGCTTTAGAATGGACCTCACCCAACAGGAAAGGTCATACAGGCATTTTATGTGAGGATCAAGGAGCACTCCACTTTTACTCCTGCAGCTCAAGTCTTTAACTCCTCAGCCCAGGGACACAGCATAAGAACATATATATGGAAGGGAAAAAAAAGATCCAATCATGTAGATCACTCTGTAGGGGTGTAGGAGCCTACACCTTTGAGGAAGCCTGGAGGGCACAACATGTGAGGTGGGCGATGATGGTATCACGCTAGGTGGAGCTGAGGACGCTGTGTCTCGATGCTATTGACATGCTGTTTTGATACTGCTGAAATGTGAGTCTGTTTTTACTTCAATAAATGTATATCTTGAGCGATCTACACTATTGGATCTTCTTTTTGCCTCCCATATATGTGTTCCTATGCTATGTCTCTGGGCTGAGAAGTTGAAGACTTGAGCTGCAGGAGTAAAAGTGGAGTGGTCATTGATCCTCACATAAAATGCTTGTATGACCTTCACTGTTGGGTAAAGGTCTGCCTTCTCCATTCATATCGTGCTTTTCATTCATGGAAGCTATAGTACAACTTCTATGCATGGAGCAGGGGGCAGAAAAGGACAGGCATTATCAGCACTATTGCTGAGTGCCTATGACAGGTCAAGCAATTGTATTAAACCCCACAGCGCCATAAGATTATGGCTTTGGGAAGGGGGAGAAGAGATTTTAACTAGGTCAGCTGGCACTAGCATGAGGGACACTTAAATATTCCTTGTGCTAACTTAGGCCTTAAAAGTGGAAGTTCACCCTAGAATTACTCTATGAACATTAAAACAGCCATATCCAGTTCAGCTCTTTTGATGTACTACGTATGTCCAAAGAGTGAAGGGTTAAGCACAAGCTGATGCCTGCAATTGTTTCCATTTTCCCCAGCCAACTCTCGGCTGTAAAGTGAAAGTGATCCGGCGGCTATATAGCCGTTGATCATTTTCACAATGTAGGCGGCTTAGTCCCCCCTGCCAGACCTCCCCTGCGTTGTTCTGGGGCTCTAGCACTCTTTCCAGGAGCCTGAGTCTGTATCAGAGGGCTTCAACATGGCAGAAGGGAGTAGACTGCCGAACACCTGTTCTTCGATCTGTTCCCGAAATGAAACCAGAAACAATGATTTTGTCACTTCTGATTTCAGAGTGGTCTTTTCCTGGCTGATACAGCCAGGGAAGCATGTATCCAAGCAGATCAGATAGAACTACACACCAATACTTGAACTTAACAAAATATAAAATATATATTACCCAAAAACCATTAGGCCTTTTTCCCATGGGTGGCCAGGGGAAAGTAAAAACAGACAGTTGTTCCACCTTTTTTAAACCCCCCCCCCCACACCTCCAAGTGGACATGGCAGCCAAATGGGTCTCTACATATGACATGGTTGCAGCAAATTTACTTGGTTTGCCAAATCTGACTTGCAGTACCACCTTTCAAACTCACCCATTTAGGTCAATGTTTGGCTCACGGTTGTGGAACTGTATTTAACTATAAAATCCTCCTTGGTATTGAAAATCAAAAAGAGAGAAAAAAAACAAGACTGGAAGCTGCTGCTCTATCTCTCTTGATAACACAGGAGTAATTGGCACATCGATTGGGCTGAGTGCTCCCGCAAGAAAGTATGACGGAAGTTCAAGTGAGAGTAAAACCATACACAAAGAGATAGTAAGTCGGTGTCTCTGAGTCTGCAGCAACCACTTCCTGGGATGCTGAGTGATTACATACATCAGGTGTGAAGACATCAACCGCTAAAACTCTGATTTCAGGTATTGTTAATGTATTGAACAATTAAAGCATCACTCTGGAAAATGTAAGATACTCTATGTCATTTAAAATCACCCCAAAAAATCTATTAAATTAAATAAATACAAGTCTCAGAATATTTTTTAAAATACATCATAGAGAAATAGTGCTCTGCAATTCATAAATGTCCATAAATAAATATATATATAAAAATATATATAAAAATATATCAGAAAAGTCCCAACAGGTGCATGTGGAGACAGCATGAATCGCTACTGGGTGCGGCGACACACAAAAAATGATTGTGATCCCTCCACCACATATATACAGTAGAGGCCTCTCACCTCCAGAACTCAACCTGAAACAGGTCACAAAGCAATACACAAATCCACAGGTAAACACTTCCCAAGTCTCCACTCCTGTATTTATCCTCAGATCCACACTCAATAGGGAAATCAGACATGTATATAAAAAAGAACAAAGCAATCTAGTGCTCTCTGTAAACCACGTTTATTAGTACAAGAATATAAAATGTGCACTTACATGGGGCCGCACTCAGATCGTGGTTTACAGAGAGCACTAGATTGCTTTGTTCTTTTTTATATACATGTCTGATTTCCCTATTGAGTGTGGACCTGAGGATAAATACCGGAGTGGAGACTTGGGAAGTGTTTACCTGGGGATTTGTGTATCGCTTTGTGACCTGTTTCAGGTCGAGTTCTGGAGGTGAGAGGCCATCTATATATGTGGTGGAGGGATCACAATCATCGGACTTTTCAACATTTTTTGTGTGTCACCGCACCCAGTAGCAATTCGTGCTGTCTCCACATGCACCTGTTGGGACTTTTGTAATATATTTTTATATATATATTTATTTATGGACATTTATGAATTGCGCAGCACTATTTCTCTATGATGTGTTTTTGAGGTGTTGTTTGAATTAGCCTTGAGTGCTAGCTAGCAGTTTATTTTTTTAGGTGTGTCCTTCTGTGTCAGCGCTGAATTTATTTTTCTCTATTTTCTGATATTTTAAAAAACAGCTAGTATAATTGTACAAAATCTGTCTTTATATTAGCTTCCTGTTTCATGGTTAAGCGGCAGGGTCCTATTACATCTGAGACCAGCCTATAATATTTTCAAAGCATTAAAAGCAGGCAGCTTCAAGGAGGGGGAAGCACAAGGAGGACCTCAACAGTGTGAAGGGTTCATTTGATGTAAGGTAGAAAGTTGCAAACCTGCGGCACATAATAGTGGTGTCACTTTCCTCTCCATACATTGTGCCGACAAATGTTTAAATATTTTAACACGTAGTTGTAACGATGGCGGACTATAAGTGTAACAAAGTGCCCTTACCATTATTCATCATCTATAGTTGTATCCAGGGCTTTTTTTCTCAAACAGTAGGTGCTGGAACTTAACCACGGCCCCACACACCCTCTAAATCACATCAAATAGTGGGTTTGTTCAGTCAAATTTCACAAAAACAGTAGGAGGGTCTTAAAGGGGCATTAAATACCAGGATTGCGTTACATACAGAGTGCAGAGCTGTCATTTGTAAACACAGAAACCAGACTTCTGTGTTTACAAGTGATTGTCGTGAGCAGGCACCAAAGGGTCTGAGCCAGAGGTGGTGGAACTGAGTTCCACCAAGTTCCCCCTGAAAAAAAGCCCTAGTTGTATCCCCTTTAATGCTGAACGCTAGTGAATGTCATCATATTTGTGAGCCAACCCACTGGATTGTGGGACTAGTAGTCTTTGTGACTGGCGGTCCCATTGCATAACTTTACAACAGGACTACATATCCCAGGGATCCTTGCTACCATCCAAGGGGCTTCTGGGAGAGACTATAATCCAGGAGTTTCGCCTCACGCTCTATTCTATCTGGTCCTTGTGTAATGCACACCTCTCAGTGATGGGGAGGGAGAGACTGCGGCCTACCGCGCGGTGTCAAGAAACTCCAGCCCAGCCTTGTAGGGCCCATCTCTGCGGCTGTTCGCCAGACATCTCCACGGCACCAACTCAGCAGCTCGAAACCCTGTTCGTTCACACTCTGCATCTGTGTGTCATAGCTGATGGCTCCATAGACAGACATCTTTTCCCGGGTCGCTGACTTCAAGCCATCTAGTTCGGATCCGTAATTGCTGAGAGGGCAACCGCCCACCTCCTGCATTATTTTCTTGGTTACTTTATTGGAACCTTTACCTTGGGAACACTTTACTGCACTTCTATTTGAACACTTTACATAGACACTCTTACCTACAACGACTTCAAGGAATACCATTAGCCTGTTTAAGTCAGTCAGTCTGTTCATTCATCACTGTGCCTTATTGTATATAGTCTAATGAGCTCCAACTGCCGGTGAAGACTATCAGGCCTGCACCAAGGACTTTGCTGTTGTCATTAATTAAAGGGCCCTACACTATCCATATTCTGTCTGGTCTCTCATTAGGATTAAGGTTGAATAGGCCAGCCTGGGGTTCCCCTTAGAGTGTAACTACTTGCATTAAGCACTTAACTATTCATTGTCCTTCAGGACATGCTACAGGTGGTATACCATTGTAGATATACAGTATGTATATTGTAACTTTTTGCTGTTACTGTTCTTAAGCTGTCTTTGAGGAAATTCCTCTACTGAGTCCGTGCTGTTATTCAGGACTCAGTTGATCTATTGCCCTCCTTTACAAACCAATACTATTTTGCTACTCCAGTAAAAGCTGAGATACCATAAATATATTGACTTGTGTGACGTATAATTTAAAGGTGCTTGTGGAAAGATGTCTGAACCCAGAGTGTCAGGTGGGCTGGAAGGTTCACAGGGTCATGGTGATGCCGATGAACAGGTAAATCCAAGCAGTCCTCAAAGGGACCATGCTACATAAGAAAGGTGGCATATGTATTTCACTGGTGCATCTAGCTACTTGACCTGAGTCTGGCTTTAAATAATTGAAATCTACAAAAAAGGGAGGACTCAATGGGCCATTTGGTTCTTTTCTGCCATGACTCTTCTAGGTTTCTATGTACTTTTAGTTCAAATCAATGTAAAACATTCCAAGTGCACCACAGCAAAAGGTATGCAAAGTCGAAGCTAGCCAAAAAGTACACAATGGGCTGGATTTACTAAAGGCAACTAGACTGTGCACTTTGCAAAGTGCAGTTGCACTCTGCAAGTGCAATTGCTCCAGAGCTTAGTAAATGAGGTAAGGCTTCACTTTGCAAAGAATGCCCAATCACATGCAAGAAAAATTTAAAAAAACAGCATTTTTGCCTGCACATGATTGAATGATGGAAGTCAGGAGAAACTTTTGCTCATTTACTAAGCTCTGAAGCACTTGCTCTTGCATGCAACTGCACTTTGCAAAGTGTACAGTCAATTTGCCTTTAGTAAATCAACCCCAATCTGTTTTCCCAATACTTTAGATTTACCAAAACTATGGACTATGAGAACAGACCTAAACAATCCATTTAATTTGTATTCAATCAGCCAGGTCCTTGCACTACATAGTAGATGGTGTATCAAAAGGAGATTGTACAGTCAAATTGTATAGTGTATGGTCAGCATTACGGTTGATTTTCTTTAAATAGCAGCCACAGCCTATGTAGAAAAGCCTGTTCATTGGCAGCACAATGCAAAGAAAAACCCTTGCTCTCTGTGGAAGCAGTGGTCTCTCAGTAGAGGTCCAACATGCCAGGGGTACAACACCCTGTAAGTCAAAGCTAAAGCACTCCAATAAGCAAAGAGAGAGAGAGCATTGCTCTGACTCAGAAGTGTCAGACTTCAGCAGAGAGACTACTATTTCCACACACAGAGCGAGGGTCCTTCTCTGTATCATGCAGGCAGGTACAAGGCTTTCTAAAGAAACAAACGGGACTTTGCACACCTTTTTGTTTTCATGTACCTAGCATGTACTAGCTGAACCACTTGAAGACAGCTGAACATTCATTTATGTTGCGATTATCAAACGGTAAACCGGGATGATGCCTGCAGCTGCAACTTTTCTGCCGGTAGCCATCTGAGCAGCTACTTAGCTGCTGGATTGTTTTTATAGGCGGCAGGAGGGGTCGCCCCCCCCCTTCCGCCGCCTGCTGGTGCCTCCCGGGATCTCTCTGCCACCGGAGATTCTGGGAACTGAAGCCAGTGTTTCCACCGGTTTATTGCAGTGCCCATGGAGGACTGGAAGGCGTCCGATGGGCTCTGTGGTTTAGGAAACTGGAAGCAACGAGTGCTATTGTCACTTTCAGTTTTCCCTGATGTAAATAGTGCCATTTTTAAATCTTAAAAGTGTAGCACTACCACCGCAAGGGCTGCTGGTAACTGACTCCCGCATCCGGACACAAGAAATCAGTCTCTGAGCTTGGTTTTGTTGTCTTATTAGGGGTAATAACTTGTAGTGGAGGCCCATCCATTAGGGGTGAAGGGGTGCCGCACCCCCTAATCCATGGGCCCGGCCCCTAATCTACATGCAGGGTGCCAGATGCATGGATTTCAATGTGGAGGCTCTAATTGGCTTCAAAAATGGTGGGCACTGTGCCCTGAACCCACCCACTCTTTATTGAAAAGTTTTCGAGAGTGTAGTACAAAACATAGCCATGGGGCATACCCCAGCTAACAGGTATACAAAAAAATTATGTACAACGTTTCTAACCTAACAACCAACACTTGTTGCTCAGGGTCCAGTTGAAAAGGAGCGAATCACATCTTATTTTAATTTAACAGCGTGGTGCTCCTCCTGATGTGCCAGGGTAATTGGCAATAATATTGTTAATTCTCCAACCATTTTCATATCTACTAAAGCACGCTACAATGTTCAGTGAACATCTACAATGAACCAGGGATCATAGGCGTGCGCACGGGTGTGCCTGGGCACACAGTAATCACCCCGTGCTGTCTCCAGAGATTTGCCCCAAAATGCTGCATCCAAGAGAGTGTGTGGTCCGTGCTGCCTGTGAAACAGTTTCACAGGCAGATCGTGAGAATTGCCAGAGCTGTTCAGTGTATGAAACTGTCAGATAATGACACTGCATGCAGGGAGAAACACCAGCTGTCAAAAGTCAGTGGTGATGTTGGGGGTGGGCGGGACTAAACGGCCATCAAACACCAGCCAATAGGATGGGGTCTGGATGGGCTGCTACATTTATGTGGCTTCGCCCCCTCTCTGAAGCAGCTCAAACATTGGCTGGTGTTTATAGCACTTGGTCCCGCCCACCCCCAACATCGTGGCTGATTTGTAAGTCATCACAACTCAGCCGCGTTGCCGGGGGTGGGCGGGACCAAGCACCAACACCAGCCAATGATTGGGCTGCTTCAGAGAGGGGGCGGAGCCAGAGAAATGCCCAGACCCATCCTGATGGCTGGTGTTTGGTAACTGTTCAGTGCCGCCCACCACCGAAATCACCACTGACTTTTAACAGCTGGTCTCTCTCCCTGCATGCAGTGTCATTATCTGACAGTTTCATACACTGAACAGCTATGGCAATTTTCACGATCACCTGAATGTGAAACTCCCCCTCTCCCCTGTATGTGCCACCCAATACTGCCTATCAGTGCCAACCAATGCTGCCAATCAGTGCTAACCAATGCTGCCTATCAGTGCCAACCAATGCTGCCTATCAGTGCCAGTGCTGCTTATCAGTGCCAACCAATTCTGCCTATCAGTGCCAACCAGTGCTGCCTATCAGTGCCAACCAATGCTGCCTATCAGTGCCAGTGTTGCTTATCAGTGCCAACCAATGCTGCCTATCAGTGCCAGTGCTGTTTATCAGTGCCAACCAATGCTGCCTATCAGTGCCAACCAGTGCCAGTCAGTGCTGCGTATCAATGCCAACCAATGCTGTAAATCAGTGCCAGCCAATGCTGTCAATCAGTGCCAACCAATGCTGCCTATCAGTGCTGCATATCAGTGCCCATCAGTGCTACCTATCAGTGCCAATCAGTGCTGCCAATCGGTGCCCATCAGTGCCCATCAGTGCTGCATATGAGTGCCCATCAGTGCTGTATATCAGTGCCCACCAGTGCTGCCTATCAGTGCTGACAATTAGTGCCCATCAGTGCTGCCTATCAGCACCACCTATCAGTGCCAATCAGTGCTGCCAATCAGTGCTCATCAGTGCTGCCTATCAGTGTCCATCAGTGCAGCCTATCAGTGCCCATCAGTGCTGCCTATCAGTGGCAATCAGTGTCCATCAGTGCTGCCAATCAGTGCTGCGAATCACAGCCTATCAGTGCTCATAAGTGCTACCAATCAGAGCCCATCAGTGATGCATATCAGTGCCCATCAGTGCCGCCTATCAGTGCCAATCAGTGCTGACAATCAGTACTCATCAGTGCCGCCCATCAGTGCCACCTATCGGTACCAATCAGTGATGCTTATCAGTGCCACCTATCAGTGCACATCAGTGCTACCAATTAGTGCCCATCAATGCTGCCAATCAGTGCTGCCAATCAGTGCAGCTTATTAGTGCCCATCAGTGCTACCTATCAGTGCTGCCTTAGCAGGGATGGTGGAAACCCCTTTACAGATAATTGCAATACAAATTACCTTCAAGTGCAACAACTTTTTAGTTGGGAGGTTCACACCATTATAGCACTTTGGAATTTTAATTCTTTTTAGTGTTACACTTAATCGTATATGTTTTAGTTACGGTTATAATGTGAATTATTGCACTTGAAGTTATTTTTCCACCACCCCTGCTAAGTCCATGTCCTTATGGACCTTGCTTTGTGCACTGGTGCGCAGTCATGTTGGAACAGAAAGGGGCCATCCCCAAACTGTTCCCTCAAAGTTGGGAGCATGAAATTGTCCAAAATGTCTTGGTATGCTGATGCCTTAAGAGTTCCCTTTGCTGGAACTAAGGGGCCAAGCCCAACCCCCAAAAAATCCCCCCTCTACCAAAATATTTGGACCAGTGCACAAAGCAAGGTCAATAAATACATGGATGAGCAAGTTTGGGGTGGAGGAACTTGACTGACCTGCACAAAGTCCTGACCTCAACCCAATAGAACATTTGGGATGAATTTGAGTGGAGACTGCAAGCCAGGCCTTCTTGTCCAACATCAGCACCTGACCTCACAAATGCCCTTCTAGAAGAATGGTCAAACATTCCCATAGACACACTCCTAAACCTTGTGGATGGCCTTCCCAGAAGAGTTGAAGCTTTGATAGCTCCAAAGGGTGGGCCAACTCAATATTGAACCCTACGGACTAAGACTGAGATGGCATTAAAGTTAATGTGCATGTGAAGGAAGGTGTTCCAATACTTTTGACAATATATATATATATATATATATATATATATATATATATATATATATCAAATTTTTGGGGGCAGCCCCAGGAAAAGTAATTTATAAATTATAAAGAGAAACAACTGAGTTAACTAGATGTTTCCAAAAGGATAAGTTAGGAGGCCTGTCTGACTTCCATTTGAGGACAATAGCCTTCCTGGCATAATATATCAGAATACCCAATAGGATGCGGGTGGCCCTGGCAAAAGCCAACTATGACTAGTAGACACCCCACACACCCCAACTTTTAATGGGACAGGTATTGTTGTCAGAGTGATTACAAATTGGGTCACCTCCACTTCAATAGGATTGAATCAATGGGCATTCCCAGAATACATGGATAAAACCTGCAGGGTCACTGGGGCATCCCCAACAGCAAGAGGGGGTAGTAGGGTAAATGCGATGTAGCCTTTGTGGTGCAAAATAACTTCTATGTAGTATTTTGAATTTAATTAACCACTTCAGTCCCAAGCCTCTTTTTTACACTTGTTGTTTACAAGTTAAAATAATTTTTTTTTTTGCTAGAAAATTACTTAGAACCCCAAACATTATATTTTTTCCCCCTAACACCCTAGAGAATAAAATGGCGGTTGTTGCAATACTTTCTGTCACACCGTATTCGGGCAGCGGTCTTACAAGCGCACTTTTTTTGTAAAAAATACACTTTTTTGAATTAAAAAATAAGACAACAGTAAAGTTAGCCCAATTTTTTTTTATATTGTGAAAGATAATGTTACACAGAGTAAATTGATACCAAACATGTCACGCTTAAAAATTGTGCCCGCTCGTGGAATGGCGACAAACATTTACCCTTAAAAATCTCCATAGGCGATGTTTAAAAATTTTTGCAGGTTACCAATTTTGAGTTACAGAGAAGGTCTAGGGCTAGAATTATTGTTCTCGCTCTTCCGATCGTGGCGATACCTCACATGTGTGATTTGAACACCGTTTTCATATGTGGGCGCTACTTACATATGCGTTTGCTTCTGCGCAAGCTCTTTGAGACGGGGCGCTTTAAAACATTTTTTTTTTCTTATTTATTTTACTTTTACTTTTTTATTTTGACACAGTTTTTAAAAAAATAAATAAAATTTGGGTCACTTTTATTCCTATTCCAAGGAATGTAAACATCCTTTGTAATAGGAAAAAAGCATGGCAGGACCTCTTAAATATGAGATCTGGGATCAAAAAGACCTCAGATCTCATATTTACACTAAGATGCAAAAAAATAAATAAATAATTGGAAAAAAAAAAAATTCTCCTTTAGGAGCTATGGGCTGAAGTGATGTTTGACGTCGCTTCCGCCCTCCCATGCCATGGAGCCGAGCAGGGGCCATCTTCCCCTCAGTCGGCAGCCAGGCATCCACGGGAAAGGACGCGATCGTCTCCGCCTCTACCGGTAAGCGGCGGAAATGACTGGTAAGCAGCGGGAGGGGGGGCACCTCTCCTGCCGCCGATAAAAGTTATCTTGCGGCAAACCCGCTGCAGATTTATCTTAAAGAGAAACGCACAGCTTTCACAAAAATACCAGGGTTATGGCAGCTAGCCGCTGCCAAAACCCCGGTATTTAGCGCCAAAGTACCAACGTACGGGTACGTAATTTTGCGTGAAGTGTTTAATCTGTCTCTAGTTGGTTTGAGATATTGGAATAGGTACTCCCACTTTTTACATTTTTAATAAAGGAATTGTCAAAAACTGTGTGTGCTTTTATTTCATTTTGACACTTTTTTTGGTGAATGAGTAGAGGTACATAATCATTCACATAATGGGGGGCGGGGGTGGGATCTGGGGGCCCCCTTGTTAAAAGGGGCTTCTAGATTCCGATAAGCCCCCTGCCCGCTGCATGCTCCGATAAGGGTATGGTATGGATTTTAGGGAGGGCCCAAACCATTTTTTTTTTACATTTTGGCGTGAGGGTTTCCCTCCAAAACCATACCAGGTTTTTTTTACCAATTTGTTTTTTCACATTTTTGTATTGCCGGCAATGTTTTTTTGTTTTTTTTCCCAAGAAAGCTTGCAGCGGGAAAAATCAATGTCTTAAATGTCTGTTTATAACCTTTTTTTTTCTTTACAAATGTCAGTTTTGCTGCAGCAGGTCACTTTACAGGCAAACTAAGGGGACTCCCCAGGTACTATATTTAAAGGAATTTTTCATTTTTATTGTTTCACTTTAAGCATCATTAAAATCACTGTTTCTTCAAAAACGATCTTTTTAAAAAAAATGTTTGCATTAATACATGTCCCCCAGAGCAGTTCCCGGGCCCCCATACCCTTTTTATGGCCAATAACTTGCATATACTGTAAGCCTTCAAAATTGGGACTTTTGACTTTATAAGTTAGGTTCCCATAGATTTTAAAAGGGTTTTGCGGTTCGGGTCCGAACTTTTTCCATGTTCAGGAGTACTGGTGCAAACCAAATGGGGGGGGGGGGGGGGGTGTTCAGCCAATCACTATTTTTTGGCTGTTTCAGCCACCCTGCCAGGCCTCCTGTCTGGGGACTGGGCCAAACTCTCACCAACATTCAGACCAAGCCTCTTTACCTCCACCCCACTAGCTTCTAGAACTTTCCAGGGACCTCCAGAAACAGGGGGAAGCAATAGAGAACTGGTCTGCAGAGGTGCAGAGGCTTTCAGCCTGACCTGAATCTGAACCCTGACCCAATTAACAAACTCATACAACTACCATAAGTCACAAAATACATTTATCTACACTTGTTGCACACTAGAGGGTGCTATAAAAGCATTTGATCTTGGTGTGATCAAATGCTTTTAAGGGCAGAGGAGACATCTGGGGTCTAATAGACCTGCTGCGCGCTGCAGGTGGACGCCTGCGGGTCCGACGGACTCGATGTCCGCCATGACCCGCGATCGCGGTATACAGAGGCAGAATGGGGATCTGCTTATGTAAACAAGGTGGTTCCCCGTTCTGACAGGGAACATGATGGAGATCTGCTGTTTCCAGCCATCAGGAACAGCGATCTCTGTGGTGTTCCAGGCAGCCCATCCCCCCTACAGTTAGAACACACCTAGAGAACACAGTTAACCCCTTAATCGCCCCCTAGTTTTAACCCCTTCCCTTTCCAGTGTCATTTATACATTAATCAGTGCATTTCTATAGCATTGATCAATGTAATAATGTCATTGGTCCCCAAAAAGTGTAACTTTTTGGGGTCAGATTTGTCCGCCGCAATGTCCAAGTCCTGCTAAAAATCGCAGATCGTCGCCATTACCAATAAAAACAATAAAAAAAATAAAAGTCCCTAAATTTATCCCATAGTGTGTGGAAATAACTTTTGTGCAAAACAATCAATATACGTCTATCGTGATTTTTTTTTACCAAAATTATGTTGGCCTGAACTGATTTTTTTAAATTTTTTTTTTTGGATATGTAATATAGCAGAAAGTAAAAAAAAATATTTTTTTCAAAATTGTCACTCTTTTTTTGTTTATAGCGCAAAAAATAACCGCAAAGGTGATCAAATACCACCAAAGGAAAGCTCTATTTGTGGGGAAAAAAAGGATGTCAATTTTGTTGGGTATAGCGTCGCACGACCGCGCAATTGTCAGTTGATGAAGTGATGCAGTGCCGTATGGCAAAAAATGGCCTGGTCAGGAAGTGGGTAAATCCTTCTAGGACTGAAGTGGTTAAAGTGTAATTTTTTCAAAAAAACGTTTCTTTGGAAAACAGCTGCGCAAACACACGTTACATAAAAAATTGCAATGACCGCCATTTTATTCTCTAGGACCTATATATATATAATATTTGGAGGTTCTAAGTAATTTTCTAGTAAAAAAAATACTGATTTTTATATGTACAGTGGGGATGGAAAGTATTCAGACCCCCTAACATTTTTCACTCTTTGTTATATTGCAGTCATTTGCTAATTTTTTTTTCCTCATTAATGTACACACAGCACCCCATATTGACAGAAAAAGACAGAATTGTTGACATTTTTGCAGATTTATTAAAAAAGAAAAACTAAATATCACATGGTCCTAAGTATTCAGACCCTTTGCTCAGTATTTAGTAGAAGCACCCTTTTGATCTAATACAGCCATGAGTCTTTTTTGGAAAGATGCAACAAGTTTTTCACACCTGGATTTGGGGATCCTCTGCCATTCCTCCTTGCAGATCCTCTCCAGTTCTGTCAGGTTGGATGGTAAACGTTTTTTGACAGCCATTTTTAGGTCTCTCCAGAGATCCTCAATTCGGTTTAAGTCAGGGCTCTGGCTGGGCCATTCAATAACAGTCACGGAGTTGTTGTAAAGCCACTCCTTCGTTAATTTAGCTGTGTGCTTAGGGTCATTGTCTTGTTGGAAAGTAAACCTTCAGCCCAGTCTGAGGTCCTGAGCACTCTGGAGAAGGTTTTCGTCCTGGATATCCCTGTACTTGGCCGCATTCATCTTTCCCTCGATTGCAACCAGTCGTCCTGTCCCTGCAGCTGAAAAACAGCCCCACAGCATGATGCTGCCACCACCATCTTTCACTGTTGGGACTGTATTGGACAGGTGATGAGTAGGGATGAGCTTCGAGTTCGAGTCGAACTCGTGTTCGACTCGAACATTGGCTGTTCGCAAGTTCGCCGAACAGCGAACAATTTGGGGTGTTCGCGGCAAATTCGAATGCCGCGGAACACCCTTTAAAAGTCTATGGGAGAAATCAAAAGTGCTAATTTTAAAGGCTTATATGCAAGTTATTGTCATAAAAAGTGTTTGGGGACCCGGGTCCTGCCCCGGGGACATGGATCAATGCAGAAAAAAAGTTTTAAAAACGGCCGTTTTTTCAGGAGCAGTGATTTTAATAATGCTTAAAGTCAAACAATAAAAGTGTAATATCCCTTTAAATTTCGTAGCTGGGTTTTTTTTATAGTATGCCTGTAAAGGGGCGCATGTTTCCCGTGTTTAGAACAGTCTGACAGCAAAATGACATTTCGAAGGAAAAAACCCATTTAAAACTACTCGCGGCTATTGCATTGCCGACAATACACATAGAAGTTCATTGATAAAAACGGCATGGGAATTCCCCACAGGGAAACCCCGAACCAGAATTTAAAAAAAAAATGACGTGGGAGTCCCCCTAAATTCCATACCAGGCCCTTCAGGTCTGGTATGGATATTAAGGGGAACCCCAGCTAAAAATTTTTTAAAAAATGACGTGGGGTTCCCCCTAAATTCCATACCAGACCCTTCAGGTCTGGTATGGATTTTAAGGGGAACCCCGTGCCAAAAAAAAAACGGCGTGGGGTCCCCCCAAAAATCCATACCAGACCCTTATGCGAGCACGCAACCTGGCAGGCCGCAGGAAAAGAGGGGGGGACGAGAGTGCGGCGCCTCCTGAACCGTACCAGGCCACATGCCCTCAACATTGGGAGGGTGTTTTGGGGTAGCCCCCCAAAACACCTTGTCCCCATGTTGATGAGGACAAGGGCCTCATCCCCACAACCCTGGCCGGTGGTTGTGGGGGTCTGCGGGCTGGGGGCTTATCGGAATCTGGAAGCCCCCTTTAACAAGGGGACCCCCAGATCCCGCCCCCCCCCCCGTGTGAAATGGTAAGGGGGTACTTACCCCTACCATTTCACTAAAAAACTGTCAAAAATGTTAAAAATGACAAGAGACATGTTCGTGTCCCATAGACTTTAACGGTGTTCGCGTGTTCGAACGAACTTTTTCCTGTTCGCATTTTCTGGTGCGAACCGAACAGGGGGGTGTTCAGCTCATCCCTAGTGATGAGCAGTGCCTGGTTTTCTCCACACATACCCCTTAGAATTAAGGCAAAAAAGTTCTATCTTGGTCTCAGACCAGAGAATCTTATTTCTCACCATCTTGGAGTCCTTCGGGTGTTTTTTTAGCAAACTCCATGCGGGCTTTTATGTGTCTTGCACTGAGGAGAGGCTTCCGTCGGGCCACTCTGCCATAAAGCCCCGACTGGTGGAGGGCTGCAGTGATGGTTGACTTCCTACAACTTTCTCCCATCTCCCGACTACATCTCTGGAGCTCAGCCACAGTGATCCTTGAGTTCTTCTTTATCTCTCTCACCAAGGCTCTTCTTCCCCTTTTGCTCAGTTTGGCCGGACGGCCAGCTCTAGGAAGGGTTCTGGTCGTCCCAAACGTCTTCCATTTAAGGATTATGGAGGCCACTGTGCTCTTAGGAACCTTAAAGTGGTTGTATACCTTTTTTTTAAAATTTTACCTACAGGTAAGCCTATAATAAGGCTTACCTGTAGGTAAAAAAATATCTCCTAAACCTGTACGGTAATTCCCCTCGCAATGAGCCGCTGACTGCAGCGGCGCATGCGCACAGGGGATTCTCGGCTGACAGCCTGGCAAACTCCGGAGCTTGCCGGTCAGAAGTCTCCCGCACGCACGCGCGGGAGTGACGACATCGCGGCTCCGGCCACTCACAGCGCCGGAGCCGCGATCCCTGGAAGACACGCCGAGGGGAAATGTATACAACCGCTTTAAGTGCAGCAGAAATTTTTTGTAACCTTGGACAGATCTGTGCCTTGCCACAATTCTGTCTCTGAGCTCTTCAGGCAGTTCCTTTGACCTTATGATTCTCATTTGCTCTGATATGCACTGTGAGCTGTAAGGTCTTATATAGACAGATGTGTGGCTTTCCTAAGCAAGTCCAATCAGTATATTCAAACACAGCTGGACTCAAATGAAGGTGTAGAACCATCTCAAGGATGATCAGAAGAAATGGACAGCACCTGAGTTAAATATATGAGTGTCACAGCAAAGGGTCTGAATACTTAGGACCATGTGATATTTCAGTTTTTCTTTTTTAATAAATCTGCAAAAATGTCAACAATTCTGTGTTTTTCTGTCAATATGGGGTGCTGTGTGCACATTAACCTCCCTGGCGGTATTCCCGAGTCTGGCTCGGGGGGGGGTTTAGTACCAAAAGCAGTAACCCCGAGCCAGACTCGGGATCGCATCGCAGGATCCATGTAGAGGTTAGTTACCTTGTCCCCTGGATCCTGCGATATCTCCCCGCTGTGATCTGCGAGCCGCCATGTCTCGCTCGATTCACAGTGCCGAGCTCCGTTTCCTGCGAGCGTTGTGACGCACGGGGACGGAGTTCGGCGCCAAATTCAAAAAGTAAAAAACACAGTATAGATACAGTATACTGTAATCTTACAGATTACAGTACTGTATCAAATAATTACACATCCCCTTTGTCCCTAGTGGTTTGTCCAGTGTCCTGCATGCAGTTTTATATTATAAATACTACTCTTTCTGCCAGGAAACTGGAGATTGTCCATAGCAACCAAAAAATGTCCGTTTACGTCAAAAGTGCTTTTAGACCAGCTAGAAAACAGCGATAATAAATTAGAATCACTTGCAGAATTGAGCGATAGTGAATCGTGGGGAAATTCGTCATCAAACACTAAAAGTAATGACAACGACAATTCTGCAACTGAGCAAATTTCAGTGTTTTTGATTTGATTACATTATTGAATAATTTGTATTATTATTATATTATTATTTGTTATAATAATTTAAAGTTATTTATTATATTATCATTTTTTATTTCGTTTTCCAAACTTTATCATACCCGGGATATCTACTAGACTCTTGTTTGGACAGATTTAAGTGAGTTATTACTAAGAATTACAGGCCTACAATATAAAACGCCAAATTTCCGTGCAAAATAATTGTACCGCTTTCAGCATCAAAAATCTGAAATAATCATACCGCCAGGGAAGTTAATGAGGAAAAAAATGAACTTAAACGATTGTAGCAAATGGCTGCAATATAACAAAGAGTGAAAAATGTAAGGGGGGCCTGAATACTTTCCGTTCCCACTGTAAACAAGAAGTGTTAGAAAAGGACTGGTCTTGAAAGTTCAATTGAGCTTTAAAGCCCATCTAGATGAGAATATGCTGTGTTGTCTGTGTGCATACCAGCAGCCTGTGTAAACATGTACATCTGTCTAGATCTGTCTGGATTCTCTCTCTGGTTCATTGGCTGCATTCTTAAGATTCACATAAGTAAATCATAGATGATGGGGGGGTGCATGTAAATACTAATGCGAATTTTAGGCTACAGTTCTCATTTGCAGCATGAATCAGTGGGCCCACAGCATTACGTATTTTCCTGGGGTGCCCAAAATTGCCTTCGTTTTTTTACAATCCAAACACATTTCTGTAAACCTCTTTGTGGCACTTTTTCTATAATCAAAAAGCATATTTTTATAAAAAGATATACATTTTATTCTTCAAAAGTATTAAAAAATAAACCTCATCACTTTCCATAAAAGACATTGAAGACAGAGTTTAGCATAAATGGTATACCCGGTGGTGATACCCAATACCATAAATTACTGTATATTCCCAATGGTTCAATGACAATTTTATGTGTAGAGGGAAATCCAATGCCGTTTTGAATATCTGTGGATTATCTTCATCAGGGAGTGTTTATCACCACCATATATTAAACATCTACCAATCTCCATACCATGCTTAGAAGCCCTCCTCCCAGCGGGGGACTTAGAAAGTCACCCAACAGGACCACATGTCTATCAAGTTCATACTGTATATGTGTATCCACCCAGGGGCAAAAATTGTTGTGAAAAACAGGGCAGAAGGAAATCCCTCCAGAAGATGGAGCATTAACCATACGATTTTTCAAATGTGGATCCCAGAGCGATAGATTTTGCAATAATGGAGGGCTTTTTACAATCCAAGCAATGCCCCTGATACTGAGGAAGATTGTCTCCTCAAGGCTCTGTAATTTAACCACATCCAACCATGCTCCCCGCAGGTCACTGGCTCATTGAAGTGTCTCTTATTCTCAAGTTCTAAATTTGGGAGGTACATATTCAATGATGAATGGTTCTATTTCTAGGCCCAGTGGTTAGCCCTGGTGTAGATTTTCCCACAGGACCTTGGTTCACTGGTATAGACACCAGTATGGGACCCTTTTAGGAATAGTCCCACCCTATAGTTACTCCCTGCCACTCATGAGCTTTGTGGCAAGAGTGAGCATGTTTCCCTTTTTATGTGAGCCCTACATAAGAAGGCCAAGATAGACTTGGCAAGCCTAGAGTGTGCATTCCACTCAGCGAAAAAGCAGGAACTGATACCATAAGACTGGTTTATGGCATCCTTCCTTATTAGGAGGGCTAGAACACTTTAAGCTGGTGTTGTGGTGCAGGTCTCCTCATCTCTCTCCGCTGAGGATTGTTGTAACGCATCTCTCTCTTCTTTTCCTTATAACAAGAACTGTTGTAAACTGTTTAAAAATGGTGCTGCCATTACTCTTTATCAGTGGTTCTCAACCCTGTCCTCAGGTATCCCCAACAGGCCATATTTGAAGGTTTTGCTTTATATTGCACAGGTCCTTTAATCAGATTCAATGTCTTGGTATTTTGGACAGCTATTTTATCTAAGAGAAATTCCCCAAACATGGCCTGTTGGGGGTACTTGAGGACAGGGTTGAGAACCACTGCTCTAAATGACTGTTCAATTAACATTCTTTGGTAAAGACAAACATTTTGTTAAAGAGTTTGGTATGGTTTATTCTTTACCTAGAGGGACAACTCTTGGACATGGGCTTGTGCCTGGGGAAAGAAACAGGACTAAAGGCTGGCAAAAAGAGTGGACTGGATAGAGATCTTAGTTCCTGGTCAGGCCAGCCTGGGTCACCCACAGGATGTCTCAAACAGGCAAGGTCTGTAGGTTTCTTCCTGACAACCATGGAAAGCCTAGTGGGCCCCATGATAGAGGACTGCAGGTTTTCCGCAGATCGTCCAAGCCGATAAGAAAAGAGTTAATACACTCTAATGCCCTGTACACATGGTCGGACTTTGTTCGGACATTCCGACAACAAAATCCTAGGATTTTTTTCCGACGGATGTTGGCTCAAACTTGTCTTGCATACACACGGTCACACAAAGTTGTCGGAAAATCCGATCGTTCTAAACGCGGTGACGTAAAACACGTACGTCGGGACTATAAATGGGGCAGTGGCCAATAGCTTTCATCTCTTTATTTATTCTGAGCATGCGTGGCACTTTGTCCGTCGGATTTGTGTACACATGATCGGAATTTCCGACAACGGATTTTGTTGTCGGAAAATTTTATATCCTGCTCTCAAACTTTGTGTGTCGGAAATTCCTATGGAAAATGTGTGATGGAGCCTACACACGGTCGGAATTTCCGACAACAAGGTCCTATCACACATTTTCCGTCGGAAAATCCGACCGTTTGTACGGGGCATAAATGTGCTCCGATTACATTACAACACTAATCCTCACTGTAACCCTAACATATTCTTAACACTGATGCTCACACTAACACTCTCTGGATGCTCAACCTTTCACACCACCCCTCCTAAATGTAAAAGTATTTATTTGTGAACATTCCCATCTTGCACTGGGAGGCTTTACACTAATGTCAAGTGCACTGATCAAAAGATGCCAGTGCTGAAATTCCATCACCAAAATATACTGGTTTGGTTTCTGTGTGCTGTAGGTTTTTTTGCAGTTTGATTGTATAATGAGTGTCTTCTTAATTATGAGTAGGCTTTAGGCTGGTGCAGTCTACTTTCTCCACAGCAGGTGGAGCTCAGCCTCAGCAGCATTGCAGAGGGAGAGGAAGACAAAAGGAACATGGTTTGTCTATGGTTTCCTGGGTCACTGGGGAAGCTATCCGATTGGATACTGCCAGCCCATATGACTCTGGTGGCCATCTTGGGACAGGCAGAGTCTTTTTAAAGTATAACTAAAGGCAAAACGCTTGTCAGTTTTTATTGCTGTCTGTGCTCCTGTTAGGGAGATTCACCTTTTCTATTTCTCCTGTTTACCATTATCATTGAAAGTAAAAGAAAATCCTGAATTTTGGGTTATCCCCAGAAAAAGTGATACAGGGAAAATCTTCTTCTGGGAACACTAGTTCTGGTGACCTGGGGATCCCCAAGGAATTCCCTTAATTTGCAGGGATTTCCTCTCAATTCCTGTTTGGGACAGGAAGTGAAAGCAAATCTCCATAATGGGATACAGATGGTGAAAAAAATCTTATAGGGGTTATAGCCTTCCCCTGTTCTATCCAAGATGAAAAAAAAAGGTTTTGCCTATAGTCCTACTTTAAGGCATATTTTGCATGTGGGTAGTGTAGAGACAGGTCTTCTGTCTGTCAGGGACAGTATTAGCAGTAGGGAGAGGTTCCAGATGACTAGGGAAAGAGCAGGGACACGCTACCCTCCCTGCAAACCTCCCCATTTTGGTGCAGACCAGCCAGGCCTCATTCTATCCCTTGAGACAGACACTGTGTTCTACACTGATTACTGCAACATACTGTAAGTGCCCCTGATCAGTTTGACTTCCCGCCAAGTAGTTGTACATCTGGACTCTGAGTGTTTACTGCAGCTGCACCACGTTGCACTTCCCTACAGATTGGTTTGACCTTTTATCAGATCAATCATTCTGGCACTAAACTGATTGTTAGGCTTGTCAAAAGTGAATTTGGGCTGCTTCATTTGGAAGTCGTTTGGGTGCATTGTGGTCAGTGTGTAAAGGTATACCAATGCTCCCAGACCTTATCCTAGCTGGTGAGTTACTGACTTGAAACAAGCATGCAGCCAGTCCAGTCTGAACCCCTCATCGGACTTGTTATGTGTCAATGAATGACTGGGCCTTAACCACTTGCTGCCCGCCATATAGCAAAATGACGGCAGTAAAGTGGTTGCGATATCCTGACCAGATGACGTCATATGACGTCTTTCAGGATACCAAGCCGCTGCACGCCCCCTGGGGGCACGCATTGCAGCGATCGTTGTTGCGGTGTGTCAGTCGGGTACATCACAACTCTGATCTAGGTAAAGAGCCTCTGACAGAGACTCTTTACCATGTGATCAGCCATGTCCAATCACGGCTGATCACGATGTAAACAGGAAGAGCCGTTGATCGGCTTTTCCTCACTCGCACCTGACAGACGCGAGTAGAGGAGAGCCGATCGGCTGCTCTCCTGACAGGGGGGGTCTGTGCTGATTGTTTATCAGCGCAGCCCCCCCTCAGATGCCCACCCAGGACCATCAGGATGCCACCAGGACCACCAGGGATCGCCACCACACTGGACCACCAGGTATGCCACCCTAGACCACCAGGGAATTGCCAATCAGTCACCTATCAGTGCCCACCATTGCCACCTATGAGTGCCCATCAGTGCTGCATACCAGTGCCACCTATCAGTGCCGCCCATCAGTGCCCATCGTCAGTGCCCATCAGTGCCACCTCATCAGTGCCACCTTATCGGTGCCGCCTTATCAGTGCAGCTTATCAGTGCCCATCAGTCAAGGAGAAAACTTACTTATTTACAAAATTTAATAACAAAAACAAGGAAAAACTTTTTTTTTAAATTTTTTTCGGTCTTTTTATTCGTTTAGCAAAAAAAAACCGCAGAGGTGATCAAATACCACCAAAAGAAAGCTTTATTTGTGGGAACAAAATGATAAAAAATTTAGTTTGGGTACAGTGTAGAATGACCGCGCAATTGTCATTTAAAAAGTGACAGCGTTAAAAGCTGAAAATTGGCCTGGGCAGGAAGGTGGGAAACTGCCTGGTATTGAAGTGGTTAAATTGGGCTTAAACTGGGCTTTCCTCTTTTCAACCACAAGAGCTCTTACACTGAGGGGTCTACTTACTTAAAAAAATTTGCTTTGTACATGCCTCGGCATTCGCACAGCTTTGCAAATAATTCCTGTAATGTGTTTGACGTGTTTTCCTATGTCATCAGATCCATCTAGTGGCCATAATGCAGTTCTTTTCTGGTGGCAATATTTCTGAAAACGACTGCATTGCGTGCACTAGCTGGAGCTGACAATCAAAGGAAGTGCATATATTAGACGCATTTTGGGGATTATTCGTGACGTCTGTGTGAATTCTGAGGCATTTGCATAAATAATTTTTATAAATAGACCCCCAAAGGGAGGATTGTTTTAGGGCACTTTCAAACTGGAACAGGGGGTGTCGGCGGTAAAAATAAAATAGCAAAACTTTACCGTTGTTTTAGCTGTGCTTTTCGGCCACTAGCGGGGTGCTTTTAACCCCTGCTAGTGGCCAATGAAGGGGTTAATAGCGCCCGCAATGCACCGCTGCTGCAGCGCTTTGCAGGCATTTCGGCGGCGCTGCCCCTTGATTTTAATGGGCAGGGGCGCTTTAGGATCGGTGTATACCCAAAGATGCTGCTAGCAGGACTTTTTTACCGTCCCGCAAGCGCACCGCTCCAGTGTGAAAGCACTCGGGCTTTCACACTGGAGTGACTGGAGCGGCTCTTTACAGGTGCTTTGAAGGCGCTATTTTTAGCACTAAAATGCCTGTAAAGCGCCTCAGTGTGAAAGTAGCCTTAGAGAGTCTTTATATCTGGTCACTGAGATCCGAGGTCTGCTATAAGTGAGTAGTTGTTACATGCAAAAAAAAAACTGTGGGCCACCAATATATGAAATAAATCAATGCTTTTTAAAACCTCCTGCCCAGAAAATAGCCAGAAAGTGAGTGATAGACCTTTGCTGCACCTTAAACCTCCTCAAACTAGTAATTCTTTCCCTCTCTGTCTAGCATTCTAAATTGTGACTAGATGACCTACAATGTATGCACTGGGCCTGCCAGTTCCTTATAATTGCCATGCTTGCCAAGAAACCATCACAAAAATGCCTTTTTGCAAAACCAGTTCTCACTGCATGGAGACAACATCATGGTCAGGTGTCCAATGTGGGGAATCACGAACCCTTGAGCCCCATAGAAGTAGTTTATAGTGCCATGGCAGCAGGCCCGGACTGGGACAAAAAATAGGCCCGGGCATTTTAGACTGAGCAGCCAATTTTTCCATGGACCGGGGGGGGGGGGGGTATCGGTCCTCCACGCTGCAATGTGCAGTAACACTGATATAAATATAAAGGGGACTGCACTGTAATGGTTACTCCCCTTACATCAGAGTCCGCACTGAGCCCCCTTACATCAGAGTCTGCACTGAGCCCCCTTACATCAGAGTCCACACTGAGCCCCCTTACATCAGAGTCCACACTGAGCCCCCTTACATCAGAGTCCGCACTGAGCCCCCTTACATCAGAGTCCGCACTGAGCCCCCTTACATCAGAGTCCGCACTGAGCTCCCTTACATCAGAGTCCGCACTGAGCCCCCTTACATCAGAGTCCGCACTGAGCCCCCTTACATCAGAGTCCGCACTGAGCCCCCTTACATCAGAGTCCGCACTGAGCCCCCTTACATCAGAGTCCGCACTGAGCCCCCTTACATCAGAGTCCGCACTGAGCCCCCTTACATCAGAGTCCGCACTGAGCCCCCTTACATCAGAGTCCGCACTGAGCCCCTTTACATCAGAGTCTGCACTGAGCCCCCTTACATCAGAGTCCGCACTGAGCCCCCTTACATCAGAGTCCGCACTGAGCCCCCTTACATAAGAGTCCGCACTGAGCCCCCTTACATCAGAGTCCGCACTGAGCCCCCTTACATCAGAGTCCGCACTGAGCCCCCTTACATCAGAGTCCGCACTGAGCCCCCTTACATCAGAGTCCGCACTGAGCCCCCTTACATCAGAGTCCGCACTGAGCCCCTTTACATCAGAGTCTGCACTGAGCCCCCTTACATCAGAGTCCGCACTGAGCCCCCTTACATCAGAGTCCGCACTGAGCCCCCTTACATCAGAGTCCGCACTGAGCCCCCTTACATCAGAGTCCGCACTGAGCCCCCTTACATCAGAGTCCGCACTGAGCCCCCTTACATCAGAGTCCGCACTGAGCCCCCTTACATCAGAGTCCGCACTGAGCCCCCTTACATCAGAGTCCGCACTGAGCCCCCTTACATCAGAGTCCGCACTGAGCCCCCTTACATCAGAGTCCGCACTGAGCCCCCTTACATCAGAGTCCGCACTGAGCCCCCTTACATCAGAGTCTGCACTGAGCCCCCTTACATCAGAGTCCACACTGAGCCCCCTTACATCAGAGTCCGCACTGAGCCCCCTTACATCAGAGTCCGCACTGAGCCCCCTTACATCAGAGTCCACACAGAGGTGTCTTACATCAGAGTCCGCACTGAGCCCCCTTACATCAGAGTCTGCACTGAGCCCCCTTACATCAGAGTCCACACAGAGGTCCCTTACATCAGAGTCCGCACTGAGCCCCCACTTACTGTAAGGGGGAGCTCTGTGGAATGTAAAGGGGAACACTGATTTAAGGGGGTCTCTGCTCACCAAAGTTCCCCTCTTGTATCAGAGTCCACAGAACACCCCTTAAATTAGTTTTCTATACACATTGGAAGGCTGGAGAGAAGGTGAGCTTACTCACCCCAGGATGAGGCTCAGGAGTGGGCTGCCTGCAGCTTTTAAAACTTTTCTTCCTTCACCTCATAGATGTGTGGGCGGGGCAGACGCAGGGGGTGTGGGCGGGGCAGACACAGGGGGTATGGGCGGGGCAGACACAGGGGTATGGGCGGAGCAGATAGAGTAGAGGGGCGGGAAGAGGAGGAGCAGTGGAACTGTCAGCGATGGCTGAGCTGTGTGTGAGAGAGACACAGCTCAGCCGCTCAGCCAATCAGCCGCTATCGTAGTTGCGCCGGAGCCCAGAGATGACACAGGCACGGCCGCATAGCGGTGGGTGAGCGGCGGCCGTGGCCTGTGTTAACCCTGTCCAGGCCGCGGGCGCCGCTTACCTCCCGCTGTGCGGCCTGATCATCAACAGTCTATGGAGCTGGAGGTCCCAGCCCACCGGGCAAATGCCCGGTCTGCCCTATGGCCAGTCCGGGCCTGCATGGCAGTAGTTCTGGTGCTGCTACATGGGCTTTCCATAGTGAAATGTTGAGCAGTAACCAACATTAATTTAAAAAAAAAAAAATTCAGAGAAAACATGTTTAAGAAGGTTACATAGTTATTGGGAAAAAAAAGTAATTGAAATTAAATTAGTACAGTGTGGGATTTATTACCAGGAATGCTTGGGACTTTCCAGTATTACAGATCTGTGGGCTTTTTATGGATCACCATCCGTGAGATATATCACATCACAATTACAGTTGGCCCACAGATAACTGATATTTTACTTATAAGCAGCTGTGGGGACATTGTTGGCCCCCTCACTGACCAATATATGTGTTTAGTGCAAATTATTCATTTATTAATAAGTATGTATAGTTCATACATAAAATGTTTCCTAGCATCTTGTTTTATATTTCAGGGATTTGCTATCTCGTGTTGCTGGGGAAAAATTTGAACTGGCTGCCCTTGAGAAGAATCTTAAACAGCTGATAAAAGGATTGGATTGAAGTGCTTGGCAGGAAAGTGGACATCCAATTATTGCATTCTCTTACCTTTGTATAGTCTCAGTGGTCTTTTTGCAGTTCTAGGCCTTCAAGCAAGTGTAACGCACCCCACGTACAGCAGGAGCCACAGATGAACTTGGATCCCCCACTCCTGTACAGCCAGGCACACCTAATTCTCACAAGCACCCCAGAGTCAGAGAACAGTCCGTGACTTTGTTTTTGTTATTTATTGAGGGTTAATGACTTGGATGGGAGATTATGGGATGCCCACTTGACTTCAGCAAAACTTTTAGCAAAACTTCAGGGACAACTTCCTATATACAGTCTATATATAGTCTCCTTCACTTGCCTCCTGCACACCCTTGCTCCATCTGAATCACTGTAGAATAATCTGTCAGGCTCCCAGTCAGATTGTGGCATCAGCCCTTTACAGGAAGGAACTCACAGTCCCTTGTGGTGTAGCAAAAATTTAGTGAAACAGCTTATAAATCTTCCTCTGTGGCCACTGATCTCAGCACCACCTCTTCAGGCACTGCCAACCCACCTGGCTGAAGCTGCCCCTTTCACTAGCCCTCCAGGCTAACTCTCAAGAGATCTTTCAGTGAAGAATGAAGACTTAAGCACACAGCTGTCTTCAGGGAGACTGGCTACGTGTGGCAGTCTCCCCCTTGTTAGTCCCCAACAGTGTTGACTACTCACTCTGTCTTCTCTCTTGCTCCCATGCCTCCAGGAAAGACTTCCTCCCATGTGTTATGGCAGGATCCTTGCAGCACCCGAGCCCCGACTCAAGGCAGGACACCCCCCCAGACTAGGGGGTACCCCTGTGGGCCACCAACAGCCTCCTTAACACTGTATATCCATCTTCCACCCAACTGCCCCTGCTGGATTGGCCCATGTATATTTATGGAGTGATCTCAACCCCCTGCCAGCCTACCTCTGGGGATTGGCTGAGGCTCCATAAATCGTCAAGGCAGCTCCTCCTAACCTCCACCCACTATTTCTAGAAGATTCTCCAATCTTCTAGACCAGGGGGAGGCACCAGAGGGCTGTCAGGTTAAGTCACTCAGCCCTGAACCTTAGGAAACCCTGACACAGATTACATAGCTCAGGCTTAGCCCTGAGCTAAACTATAATTTTTCTACTCTCACTTCTAGCACACACTAAAGGGTGCTAAACAAGTCATGACACCAACACAACCCTTCCTTTTGTCTCAGCTATCCTTATTGTTGCCCAACTTTGTGGGTGGACAATGTTGTAGGTGGGGTGAGGCGGAATAACACACTCAGTCCCAGTGCAATGAAAGAACTTGTATTGAAATAATGCAGGGACAGTTGACAAGTAACCCGGTAGGATGGTAGCCAAACCGGGAACACTCACAGTTCCAACAGCCCCTGGAGAGCAGACTGTAGCCGACAGCGTATGTTGAGAGTGGAAGCATGTGGCCTGGCCAACTTGTGCCTATCAGGTAGGTGTCCAGGGAAGTTGCGAGCCCTACACTTTCCCAGGTATGGCTATTTTTGCATCATTTTTGCATATTTTTGCAACTTGGAACAATGTAAGTATGCATGTACCATATCTGTGGGCAGAAGCGGATCTTTAATTAGGCAAATTAGGTGGTCACCTAAGGCCTCGCACTCACATGGGCCTCGCGGCCGCCTAATTTGCCTACCGGAGGAGGGGGAGCACTGGAGTAGCGTGGCCAGCCAGTGGACCCGTGCTGTCCCTGGGTCCGATTCCCCAGCCAACCGCGGGAGTCAGGACATTATTGACAGTACTGCCTGCACTGAACATGGAGTGGGATCGCTGCAGCAGGTTGCCCGATTGTCTGTCAAAATCACCTATCAGGCAGAGTCAACTCAGCTCGACACATCACATCGATTGCTGGTACAGGAGAACAGGACCTGTAGGTGGGTGTAGCAGGGCTCGGGAGTAGCCCAGGAAGAAGTACATGCTCGTGAGTGAAGAGCTGTGTGTGATAGAAGCGGAGGCTGTGTGGGATAGACGTGTGCCACATTGAGGGGAGTCTGTGGCACTACAATGTTCAACATGTCTATGGCAGAGGAGCACTTAGTGTGAGGCTGGAGGTGGAAGCATAGTGTATCAGTCCCACTCTCAGTGTAGGTGAGAAAACATGTGTCTGGATGGTTTTACAGTGAGGACTCGGAGAAGGAGCTTTAAACACTCATATATATCTGCAACACTACAGAGGTACAACATCGTCGACATATCCCAATTACCACATCAGCCCCTCTCTCCATTCTACCTCCCCTTCCTCCTCCTATCTCCCCCTTCCCCCCATTTTTTTATCAGCACTCCATTTCTCTTCGCTCCTTCCTCTCCCTGTCCTTCCCCCGTCCTCTCTCTCCCCCCTCTCTCTCTGTCCACTCTCTCCTCCTCCCTCTCTCTCTATCTTCTCCCCTTCCCCCTTCCTCACTCTATCCCCCCTCCCCCTGTCCACTCCCCCCCTCCCCCTGTCCACTTACTCCTCCCCCCACTCTCTGTACTATACTCCCCCCTCTCTCCACCTCCCTCTCTATCATCTCTCCTCCTCCCTCCCTCTGCCCTTTAACCCTCCTATCTCCCCCACCCCCCCATTATTTTCATCACCCCTGCCTTTCTCTCCTCCCCTCCCTCCCCCCGTTCTCTCTTCCCCTGTCCTCTCTCCCCCTCCCTCTCTCTGCCCCACCCCTCTGTTCTCCCTCTCTGTCCAGTCTTTCCTCTCCTCCCTCCCTCTCTCCATCCTTTCCCCCTCTCTCTGTCCAATCTCTCCTCCCCCTCCCTCTGTCCACTCTCTCCCCCCTTCCCCCTATTATTTTCATCACCCCTCTGTCAGGGCTGGGCTCAGCCCTTCCTTCTCTGAGCTGGCCGCTCAGCTGTCGGCTAATTGCCAGCTCCTATCGCTCCACAGTTACACAGCTGTTGATGATATCCTGCTCATCAGTCCTGCCTACTTAAGCCTTCCAGCACAGAGGATCCCTGCCTTCGCCTTAGTCAACATCACAGAGACACTCTCCTGCATTCCTGTTAAAAGATTTGCTTGTCTGACATCCCTTCTGGCTCTAGATCCTGCTTGCTGTTTTACTATGCTCATCTCCAGCTCCCTGACATTTGGCTTGTCTGACTATCCATTCTGGTTCCTGAACTCTGGCTATGTTTTGACTACATTTGTTTTATTTACTTTTATTTATTAAACAAGTGTGATTTAACTGTACTTTTGTCTCGGCCTGATTTCATGGTTTTTGACAGTAGGCGAAAGCCATGAATTCAGAAGATACAGTCAATCCACTTGTTGGTAATATTTTTTCCAGATTGGATGAGCAAGATCACCGCATGGATCAGTTTGGCATGGCGTTACAAACACTCCTGAGTTGCATGGCTCACCTGGAATCTCCCACTGTGGCTGCTCCGGTACCACCTCTGTTGCAGGCCGTCCCTGCTGCCGCGCCAGTCTCTGTGCAGGCACCCGCCTCAGCATTACCTCTATAAGAGGTATGTCTGGTTCGCTCCACTTCCCCAGTGATTTGGGGGTGATCCAGTCCAATGCAGAGGGTTTCTCAACCAGGTCCAGATATACTTTTGAGATGCTACCCCAGGTGTTTCCCATGGACAGAAGCAAAGTAGGTTTCATGATATCTTTGCTTTCTGAGAGAGCCTTGGCCTGGAAAAACCCTCTATGGGAGACGCAAAAACCTGTTGTCTTGAGTTACCCTGAGTTTGCGGCCTCCTTTAAAAGGGTATTTGACGTTCCTGCACACTCCGCTTCTGCTGCCAAGTGCCTCATGTCCATCAGAGTACGAGAACTGTTGCCGACTACACCATTGAATTCCGTACTCTGGCAGCAGAGGTTGCTTGGAACAATGAGGCCCTCGTGGCTGCTTTTTCTCATGGTCTCTCGGATTCCATCAAGGATGAGATAGCAGCCCGAGATATACCCACTGAGCTGGAGAAGTTATTCACGTTTGCCATCCTCACTGACACCAGACTCAGAGAAAGACTCTCTTTAAAGGAGTGCTTGCGGAAGCCTCCTGTATGTTTGTCTCTGAGCTTTGCAGTCCCACCCGTGCCTCCCTCACCTCCCATGCCTCCTGGTACTGAGTCGGTCAGTGAAGTTGAATCCACCCACTTGGGTTTCACGCGTCTCTCTGCGGATGAGAGAACCTTGAGGAGGAGGGAGAGATTGTGCCTTTATTGTGGTCAGGCAGGTCACTTTTTTAAGTCTTGTCCTACCCGTCCAGGGAAAGCCCGAACCTTGAAGTCCTGTCACGGACAGACCTTAGGTGGCGTTGTTTCACCCCCAGTTATCCAGAAGGATAAGCCCTTGGTTTCGGTCACCCTTTTTTTTTGGGCTGAGTCATCCATCGAGATACAGGCTGTAATTGACTCTGGGGCCTGATCATTCGAAGCATTCGATTCCGCTGCAGCTGCGTGACACTCCACTTGCCATTGAGGCTCTTGACGGGAGACGTCTACAACCTGCACATGTGACTCATGAGACGGTTCTGTTGTCCATGGCTGTAGGGGCTCTTCACCATGAGATTATCCAATTCCAAGTTATTTCTTCTCCTAAGTTTCCGCTGGTTATTGGTTATCCTTGGTAACAGAGGCACAACCCCTCTTTTGATTGGCTCCTTGCTGAGGTTCTCTCCTGGTCACCACAATGCAGTAAGACATGCTTCCAGAAGGTAGCCAAGGTCCTGTGCACCTCTTCACTCTCCTCCCTGCTGGAGGAGTACCGCGATTTTAGCGATGTCTTTGACAAAGGTCAAGCCGGTAGTTTGCCTCCACACCGGCCGTATGATTGCGCAATTGACCTTCAACCTGGTTTCATACCCCCTCATGGCTGGGTTTACCCTGTGTCGGTCTTCGAGGATAAGGCCATGGAGGAGTATGTTGCAGACACACTTTCTCAAGGATTCATCCACAAATCCTCGTCCCCTGCTGGTGCTGGTTTCTTCTTTGTGAAGAAGAAGAGAGGTGAACTGAGACCTTGTATTGATTATAGGGGTCTCAATCATTTCACGATTAAGAATGCCTATCCGATTCCGTTGATTACAGAGTTATTTGTCCGCCTCAGGGGAGCAACGGTTTTCACCAAGCTTGATTTGAGAGGGGCATACAATCTCGTGAGGATTAAGGAGGGCGACGAGTGGAAAACTGCATTTAATACCAGAACAGGCCATTATGAGTACCTTGTAATGCCTTCTGGCCTTTGTAACGCCCCGGCAGTTTTCCAGGAATTAATTAACGATGTCCTCCGAGATTTGTTGCAGTTATGTGTGGTGGTTTATCTTGATGATATCCTCATATTTTCCAAGTCCCTGGAGAGCCACCACACAGATGTCTGTGTGCTTCAGAAACTATGAGAGAACAATCTCTATTGTAAATTGGAGAAGTGCGAGTTCCATCATGAACAGGTTAAATTCCTGAATTATGTCATTTCCACTGCTAGTTTTTCAATGGACCCAGAGAAACTTTCAGCAGTCCTACAGTGGCCCCGACCCATGGGTTTACATCCTCTGCAGTGTTTCCTGGGCTTTGCCAGCTATTATCGGAAGTTTATTTGTAACTTCTCATCTCTGGTCAAGCCCCTGACTAATATGACCAGAAAAGACGGTAACCCACAGAGTTGGTCTCCGGAGTCCGTTAAGGCCTTTGAGAGTCTCAAGGCTGCCTTTGTTTCTGCTCCTGTGTTGGCACATCCTGATCCTATGTTACCTTTTATCCTTGAGGTTGATGCTTCTGAGACGGTGTTGGCGCCCTTCTGTCTCAACGTCCTACCTCTGAGAGCGCTTTGCATCCTTTTGGCTACTTTTCCAAGAAATTGTCACCTGCGGAGTGCAATTACGAGATTGGTGACAGAGAGATGTTGGCGATCATTTTTGCCCTGAAAGAATGGAGACATCTCCTGGAAGTTACCACTGTGCTGGTTCTTATTCTTACTGACCATAAGAATCTCACATTCTTGTCTGAGGCTAAGCGTCTCTCTCCCAGAAGGGCTCGATGGGCTCTTTTCTTGTCAAGTTTCAATTACATTGTCTCATTCTTACTGGTATGAGATTGTAAGGGGGACTTTCTAACGAACAGACTTGCCTACACACGATCACACCAAAGTCCGACGGATTTGTACGTGATGGCGTACAACCGGACTAAAATAAGGAAGTTAATAGCCAGTAGCCAATAGCTGCCCTAGCGTTGGTTTTCGTCCGTCGGACTAGCATACAGACGAGCGGATTTTTCGACCGGACTCGAGTCCATCGGACAAATTTGAAACATGTTCCAAATCTAAAGCCCGTCAGGTTTTCGACCGAAAAAGTCCGCTGCAGGTCCGATGGAGCCCACACAAGATTCGGTCCGTCAGACCAGTCCGGTCTAAAAGTCCGCTCGTGTGTACGCGCCATTAGATTACCCTATATGTGGCTCCATCCATCTTCCCATCAACTCTGACCAGCTTCCCTGCCCCGGCTGAAGAAAAGCATCCCCACAACATGATGCTGCCACCACCATGTTTCACGGTGGGGATAGTGTGTTCAGGGTGATGTGCAGTGTTCATTTTCCGCCACACATAGCATTTTGCTCTTAGGCCAAAAAGTTCAATTTTGGTCTCATCTGACCAGAGCACCTTCTTCCACATGTTTGCTGTGTCCCCGCATGGCTTCTTGCAAACTGCAAACTGGACTTCTTATGGCTTTCTTTCAACAATGGTTTTCTTCTTGCCATTCTTCCATAAAGGCCAGATTTGTGGCGTGCACAACTAATAGTTGTTCTGTGGACAGATTCTCCCACCTAAACTGTGGATCTCTGCAGCTCCTCCAGAGCTACCATGGGCCTCTTGGCTGCTTCTCCGAATAATGCTCTCCTTGCCTGGCCTGTTAGCTTAGTTGGACGGCCATGTCTTGTTAGGTTTGCAGTTGTGCCATACTCTTTCCATTTTCAGATAATGGATTGAACAGTGCTCCATGAGATGTTCAAAGATTGGGATATTTTTTTTTAAACTAATCCTGCTTTAAACTTCTCCACAACTTTATCCCTGACCTGTCTGGTGTGCTCATTGGCCTTCATGATGCTGTTTGCTCACTAAGGTTCTCTAACAAACCTCTGAGGGCTTCACAGACCAGTTGCATTTATACTGAGATTAAATTACACACAGGTAGACTCAATTTTCTAATTAGGTGACTTCTGAAGGCAATTGGTTCCATTAGATTTTAGTTAGGGGTATCAGAGTAAAGGGGGCTGAATACAAATGCACACCATATTTTTCTGATATTTATTTGTAAAACAATGTGAAAACCATTTATCATTTTCCTTCCACTTCACAATTATGTGTCACTTTGTGTTGGTCTATCACATAAAATCCAAATTAAATACATTTACGTTTTTGGTTGTAACATGACAAATTATGGAAACGTTCAAGGGGTATGAATACTTTTTCAAGACATTGTAAATCTGGGCTCTAACTAGGCCATGCAAGGACATTCACCTTTTTTTTCCTCCAATCACTGTGTGGTCATTTTTGTTGTGTATTTTGGGTCATTGTCATGTTGGAAAGTATACCTTCTTTGCATTGACAACTTTCTGGAAGAGGCCAGCAGATTTTCCTCAAGAATTTGATGGTATTTTGTCCCATTCATTTTCCTTTTATCCTGACAAGTGATCCAGTCCCTGCTACAGAGAAACATCCCCATAACAGGATATTACCACCTCCAAGCTTTACTGTAGGAATGGTGGTATTTGGATGTGAGCTGTATTGAATTTCCAACAGACATATAGTTTGGTGTTGAGGCCAAATAATTCAATTTTAGTCTCATCTGACCATAACAGCTTTTTCCATGTGGCCTCAGAAACTTCAAGGTGTGTTTTGGCATAGCTCAGTTGTTACTTCATGTGGCTTTTCTTGAGGAGTGGCTTTTTTTCTTGCAACTCTCCCATACCAGCCACATTTGTGGATAATTTGTGATATTGTTGTCACATGCACACAATGACCACTCTGTCATAAATTCCTGCAACTGCTTTAGAGTTGCTGTAGGCATCTTGGTAGCCTCTCTGACCATTTTCCTCCTGGCTCTTTCATCCAGTTTGGAGCGATGTACTGATACAGGGAGGGTCTGTGTTGTACCAAATAACTTCCACTTCTGAATAATAGACGTCACTGTTCTTCTAGGCATTGATAAAGCCTTTGGCATTTTTTTTTAATCCATCTCCTGACTTGTGCCTGTCGACAACTTTATCCCAGAGATCCCGGTGACAGTGCCTTGCCACCCATAGTCAATTGCTTGTTTCACTTGCACTACCAGCAGGAAAGCTCTTTTCATGCTGAGCTAATCAAAACGACCACAGCTGATCACAGTTGAAGCTCGGTTCACAAAACCGGTGGCAGATCGCACAGCTGTCTGTCCCTGTTCTATGTTTCAGGGACGAATCAGGGCAGAGTCTTAGCCTGAATTCAGCCCTGAAACGGAGGCAAAGACACACAGCGTTTCTGTGCAGTGCACTCCAGTCAAATGGCTTTCTGTACCCTTGAGAAAGTGATTAGCTACACCCAATTGAGTTGACAAGTCATTTTTAGGAGGGGGGTGATCCTTATTCCAACTCAGTGATTCTGTTTTTGAATTTTTTTATTTTTTAACCACTTAAGCCCCGGACCATTTGGCTGCCCAAAGACTAGAGCACTTTTTGCGATTCAGCACTGTGTCACTTTAACTGATAATTGCGCGGTCGTGCGACGTGGCTCCCAAACAAAATTGACGTCCTTTTTTGCCCACAAATAGAGCTTTCTTTTGGTGGTATTTGATCACCTCTGCAGTTTTTATTTTTTGCGCTATAAACCAAAAAATAGCGACAATTTTGAAAAAAAAGCATTATTTTTTACTTTTTTCTATAAAAAATATGCCCAAAAAATATATAGAAAAACTTTTTTTTCCTCAGTTTAGGCCAATACGTATTCTTCTACATATTTTTGGTAAAAAAAAAAATCGCAA
Organism: Lithobates clamitans; assembly: GCA_037952925.1. Classification (NCBI taxonomy): domain Eukaryota; kingdom Metazoa; phylum Chordata; class Amphibia; order Anura; family Ranidae; genus Lithobates; species Lithobates clamitans. Next base: position 1,278,920 of record JBBGZY010000480.1, on the reverse strand, counting down.
AAGGCGTTTATTGATTGGTTTGCGCAAAAGTTATAGTGTCTACAAAATAGGGGATAGTTTTATGGCATTTTTATTAATAATTTTTTTTTTTTACTAATAATGGCGGCGATCAGCGATTTTTATCATGACTGTGACATTATGGAGGACAGATCGGACACTTTTGGCACGATTTTGGGACCATTCACATTTATACAGCAATCAGTGCAATTAAAAATGCATTGATTACTGTGTAAATGTGACTGGCAGTGAAGGGGTTAACTACTAGGGGGCAGTGAAGGGGTTAAGTGTGTCCTAGGGAGTGATTCTAACTGTGGGGGGCGTGGCTATGTGGGACACGACACTGATCACCGCGCTCGATTACAGGGAGCTGTGATCAGTGTCCTGTCAGTCGGCAGAACAGGGAGATGCTTGTTTACATCAGCATTTTCCTGTTCTTCCTCTCCGTGAGATGATCGCGGGTATCCTCGCAGACATCGAGTCCGCGGGACCCACGATCACACGCCGCGCGCCCGCAAACCGCTTCTTAAAGGGCAACATACAGGTACGTTAATCTGCCTGTATATGCCCTTCTGCCGACATATATCGGCGTGAGCCGGTCGGCAAGCTGTTAAATAAAGAAAATGTAAATACAGCTGAATAAAACAAAAACGGTGTCCGTCTGCATTTCAGGTTGCAAAGCACCAAAATGTAATTGTTTTAAAGGGGGTGATTCTTTTCTATTCCCACGGTAAATACTGTAAAGCCCAAATGTTTTTTTTATTGCATAGACAAGAGAAAGATTAGAAGCTCTGACAGGATTATGGCTGTCTGTGTTTGTGCTAGGGAAACTCACACCCCGCTGTCCTGTTGACCATTGCTGCCAGGACTGGAAGTGAGGGGAAACTCAAAAATGTTGAGCTGTTACTGCAACTGGAGGGAGAATTTTCCAATGGGGACAACCGTTGCAGAAAGATTTACATGTCTGTCCATCCAGTTTGGAAATGTACACAGCTCTGCCGCACAGCACAGTCTGGCAGGGCAGGAGACCTGATTTTTCTTTGCTGCAGTTCAGTGACACGGGTCTCTACCTGTGACTAGACTGTGAAAGGAGAAGCAGCACACTGATGAACTCATCTCTCTGTCACTGTGCTGTTTCTCCCTTCACTAGTCTGATCTCTGCTGTGAGACCTATACCAAGCTGAATTCAGATACCTACACTGTATAGTAAAAAATAAATGTAAGTATGTTATAATGAATACAGAGTTGAAAAAGGTGCGTAAAATTGTTATAAAAGACAAGAATTTGCTGCAAACCCAGAACATCTCTGAAATGAAAAGACGTTTGATCTATCGGGTAAACAAAGACTTGAGAATGGGGACAGTCAGGGAAAAAACTGAACTTGAATTGAACCTGCCAGGTGCTACACAAATAGGATGTATGGCTCCGGTGATTTTATTTGCACGCACGCAAAAGTAAATTACTATTCAAATAGCTTAGGGAAATGTGTAAAACAGTTTAAACATCTGCCAGACGATAAAGGCAGTTTGGTTAATTACCTTGCAGGAACTGATAACATAGAATATCAGTTATTGAACCAGTTATTGTAGACTGTTGATCCAGGGAATATCCAATTGCCGTAGGATGGGGGTTTTCCAAACTTTTTACCACTTCAGCTCCGGAAGGTTTACCCCCCCCTTCATGACCAGGCCATTTTTTGCGATACAGCACTGCGTTACTTTAACCACTTAAGGACCAGAAGGTTTTCCCCCTTAATGACCAGGCCATTTTTTGCGATACGGCACTGCGTCGCTTTAACTTTTTTTTCCCACAAATAGAGCTTTCTTTTGGTGGTATTTGATCACCTCTGCAGTTTTTATTTTTTGCGCTATAAAAAAAAAAGAGCGACAATTTAGAAAGAAAAAAAACAATATTTTTTACTTTTTGCTATAATAAATATCCCCCCAAAAAAATACCTTCATCAGTTTAGGCCGATATGTATTCTTCTACATATTTTTGGTAAAAAAAAATCGCAATAAGCGTATATTGATTGGTTTGCGTAAAAGCTATAGCCTCTACAAAATAGGGGATAGATTTATGGCATTTTTATTATAATTTTTTTTTTTTTTACTCGTAATAGCGGTGATCAGCGATTTTTAGCGGGACTGGGACATTGCGGCGGGCAGATCGAACACTTTTGACACTCTTTTGGGACCATTGACATTCATACAGCGATCAGTGCTAAAAATAGCCACTGATTACTGTATAAATATCACTGGCAGGGAAGGGGTTAACACTAGGCGGCGATCAAGGGGTTAAGTGTGTCCTAGGGAGGTGTCTCCAAATGTGGGGGGAGGGGACTGACTGGGAGTAGAGAGAGGTCACTGTTTCTGATCACTTGAACAGCAGATCTCTCTCCACTTCCCTATCAGAACAGGGATCTGTCTGTTTTCATACACAGATCCCCGTTCTGGCTCTCTGAGGAGTGATCGCGGCTGGCCGGCAGACATCATGGCCGCAGGCCACGTGCATCGGCTCCAGGGCCGCGTGGTGGGCGCCCGCACTCCCTATACCACTAAAGCGCCCGCCGTTCAGCTACGGCTATTCGCGCAGGGGAGCCAATCTTCATATTACGGTGGCTGGTCGGCAAGAAGTTAACTGACAATTGCGCGGTCGTGCAACGCTATACACAAATAAAATTGACGTCTTTTTTTTAATATAGGAAATGTTATGTAGGAGCTGAAAATATTAATGGAAGTTACACACTAGTAGTCAATCTATAGTACTGTTATACTCCTATCATTGGTAAGTCTAGTAAAGTATGGAGGGAGAAAAAAATTCACGCACACCAGGTTTCTTTGGTAACCAACAGCTTGATAGATTGAACACCACCTAATTCCTTCTATGTTCTTGATTTCTCTGTGAACCCAACCTAGGAGGACCTTAGGTGGAAGTGCAACTGAAATGTTGCAGTCAGTGGCCCCTGATAACACATCTAACATCTAGGAGACCAACAGGAGCCAATACTCCAATATCCAGTGTCTGCTTAAAGAGGAAGTAAACCCTGATGGGTTTTACTTCCTCTTTTGTTCCCTGCAAAGTAAAAGCATAATTATTACTATTATTATTCAGGATTTATACAGCGCCAACAGTTTACGCATTGCTTTACAATATAAAAGGGAGACAATACAGTTATAATAAAATAAAATACAAGAGGATTAAGAGGGCCCTGCTCAGAAGAGCTTACAATCTAATAGGGTGGGGATGGGCTAGTATCGCATCCTAGCCCATTATGTGGCACTTACCTGCAAACAAAGCCCGCCATGTTCCCGATGTCCCCGCTGGTGGCTGCGTCCATCTTCACCCCTCTTCCTTCCGGGGCCGTGGACTCCAGCTTTGTGACTGGCCGGCCTTGCGTGACGTCACTCCCACGTGCATGTGGGAGCCAACAGTCACAGCATGCTGCTGAAGGAAGGGCACGATCGTGCCCTTTCTTCAGTGCGCATGCGTCGGTGCCGTCGGCGCAAGCGTATATGGCAAATATCTCCTAAACCGTGCAGGTTTAGGAGATATTTCCAGTACCTACAGGTAAGCCTTATTACAGGCTTACCTGTAGGTAAAAGTGGTATGTAAGGGTTCACAACCAGTTTAGTCACTTGACCTCTGGAGGATTTACCCCCCTTCACGACCAGGCAATTTTTTGCGATACGGCACTGCGTTACTTTAATTGACAATTGCGCAGTCGTGCAGTACTGTACCCAGATAAAATTGAAGTCATTTTATTTCCCCACAAATAGAGCTTTCTTTTGGTGGTATTTACCCGGGAGCCGACCCCTCTCTCCTCTCCACCCTCTATATGCAGTAGATAGATTCATGCACAGCCGCCGCCCCTTTTCATGTGTCCGACCCCTTTTCGAGGCACCGGGCAACTGAATTACAGCAGCCAAGGTTTTTTTGAACCGCTTCCCGACCGCCTCACGCCGATATACGTCAGCAGAAGGGTGCGTACAGGCATATTAATGTACCTGTACGTTGCCCTTCAAGAAGCGGTTTGCTGCACGCCCGCTGCAAGCTCCGTGAGTGTGATCCCAGGTCCCGCGGACCGGTTCTTCCTCACCGAGAGGAAGAACGGGGAAATGCTGACGTAAACAAGCATTTCCCCGTTTTGCCTAGTGACAGGACACCGATCAGTGTCATGTCACACATAGCCCAGCCCCCCCACAGTTGGAATCACTCCCTAGGACACATTTAACCCCTACAGCGCCCCCTAGTGGTTAACCCCCTTACTGCCAGTCACATTTACACAGTAATCAATGCATTTTTAATCGCACTGATCGCTGTATAAATGTGAATGGTCCCAAAATAGCACCAAAAGTGTACGATCTGTCCGCCATAATCTTGCAGTCACGATAAAAATCACTGATCGCCGCCATTACTAGTAAAAAAAAAAAATTAATAAAAATGCCATAAAACTATCCCCTATTTTGTAGACGCAAACCAATCAATAAGCGCTTATTGCGATTTTTTTTACCAAAAATATGTAGAAGAATACGTATCGGCCTAAACTGAGGAAAAAAAATGTTTGTTTTTTTTTACATATTTTTTGGGGATATTTATTATAGCAAAAAGTAAAATAATAATGTGTTTTTTGTGCTATTTTTTTGTTTATAGCGCAAAAAATAAAAACCTCAGAGGTGATCAAATTCCACTAAAAGAAAGCTCTATTTGTGGGGAAAAAAGGTTGTCAATTTTGTTTGGGAGCCAAGTCGCACGTCCGCGCAATTGTCAGTTAAAACGACGCAGTGCCGAATCGCAAAAAGTGCTCTGGTCTTTTGCCAGCCAAATGGTTCGGCGCTGAAATGGTTAAACACCTCTGCATTTTTTATTTTTTGTGCTATAAACAGAAAAATACCAAATATTTTGAAACATTTTTTGTTTTTACTTTATGCTATAAAACCTATCCAATAAAAAATGTAAATAATCAAATTTCTTCACCAATTTAGGCTAATATGTATTCTGCTACGTTTTTGGTAAAAAAATCCCAATAAACGTATATATTGATTGGTTTGCGCAAATTTTTTAGTGTCTACAAACTATGGGATATATTCACGGAATTACATTTTTTAAATTGTTTTTTACTTGTAATGGAGGCGATCAGCATTTTTTAACAGGACTGCTACTTTGCTGCGGACAAATCTGACATTAAAGTGACACTTTTTGGGGACCAGTGACACCAGTACAGTGAGCAGTGCTAAAAAAATGTACTGTCACTGTGACTGACGAGCAGGAGATGATCAACAGAGCCCATTCTGAGTATACCATTGAAGTATGGCTACGAATTCTGTGAGACGCCTAGGGTGGTTTCCAGCTATAAGGTCCGGTCCCTGTGTGTTTCCAGTGGTCAACATTGCAAGCTAAAGGCCGTGCCTGGGTTACAGCCAAACGTCCTTTCTGCTTGCTATCTGGTAAGCAGGTTTATGATACGGTGGTCGGGCACTCTTTTCTGTGTGTGGAGTCACTGTGGTGTCATTGGAGGACTGATTTATATGGACTATTGGTCTATTAATATTATTACACATATTGTACATTGGCGCAGCTCTCCCTTCCATCTTTCCTGTACTAATGACACTGGCAGGGAAGGGGTCAACATTAGGGGCAATTAAAGGGTTAAATGTGTTTCTTGGGAGTGCTTGCTAAGTCTGGGGGAGGTGCTTTGACTGGGGGAAGACAGAGATCCATGTTAATGCTTAGCAGAACGGTGATCTGCCCTTGTGTACATAGGCAGACCGCCGTTCTGGCTCTCTCGGGAACGATCGCCGGCGAACATCGGGTCCGCCGGAACTGCTGATTGGCTCCTGCTGTGTCCAATCACAACAGGAGTGGGTCGCTGGTGTTGTATGGGCACATTCCAGACACGGAGATCAAAATCACGTACAGGTACGTGATTTCGTGCAGCCGGGCCACCCTGCTGCACTAAATGTACGTGGGGCAGTCCGGAAGCGGTTAAACAAAAGGGAAGTTTACTGTCCTTCAGACTTTAGGTGGGCAGATTGTGGCCAGCGTGAGTAGAAAATGTCCTAGCATCAGTGGAAGTAAACAGTGGTAAGTAGGATTAAAAAAAATATATATAGCACCTGTGGTCAATAGGAGGAGGAATATTGCCCCATCATTGGTAATATTTGAGGAATAGTGCCCCATCGTTAGTGTCAGGAGAAGGAATGGTGCTCCATCGTTGGAATTAGTTGAAGGCATAGTACCCCATTGTTGGTGTTAGTGGGAGGAATAGTGCACCATCATTGATACCAAAAGGTACATACACTATATTACCAAAGTATTGGGACGCCTGCCTTTACACGCACATGAACTTTAATGGCATCCCAATCTTAGTCCGTAGGGTTCAATATTGAGTTGGCCCACCCTTTGCAGCTATAACAGCTTCAACTATTCTGGGAAGGCCGTCCACAAGGTTTAGGAGTGTGTCTATGGGAATGTTTGACCATTGTTTCAGAAACACATTTGTGAGGTCAGGCACTGATGTTGAACGAGAAGTCCTGGCCCACAGTTTGCGCTCTAATTCATCCCAAAGGTGTTCTATTAGGTTGAGGTCAGGACTGTGCAGGCCAGTCAAGTTCCTCCACCGCAAACTAGCTCATCCATGTCTTTATGGACCTTGCTTTGTGCACTAGTGCCCAGTCATGTTGGAACAGGAAAGGCGAACCCCGAACTGTTCCCACAAAGTTGGGGAGCATGAAATTGTCCAAAATGTCTTGGTATGCTGACGCCTTAAGAGTTCCCTTCATTGGAACTAAGGGGCCAAGCCCAACCCCTGAAAAACAACCCCACACGATAATCCCCCCTCCACCATAGGAGTTGGACCAGTGCATCTGACCAGTGAAGAGGTCCAAGAGCATTCTTTCCACGACCACCAATGTAAGGGGAGCATTCTTCCCACTGACCATCAATGTAAGGGACATCCTTCCCACTGATGACCAATATTAGGGGTATTCTTCTTACTGATGACCAATATTAGGGGTATTCTTCTAAATTCTTCTTCAGTGTAAGGGGCATCCTTCCCAATGACCACCAAAGTAAGGAACATTCATTTCACTGACCAGACCACCAACGTAAGGAGCACTCTTTCCACTGACCACTAATGTAAAGAGTAATATTTACACTGACCACCAATTTAAGGGGCATTCTTCCCTTTGACCACCAATGGGAGCATTCTTCCCACTGAACACTAATGTAAAGAGTATTATTTATGCTGAACACCTATTTAAGGGGCATTCTTCTCATTGATCACTAGTGTAAGGAGTATTCTTCCCACTGACCACCAATGTAAGGAGCATTCTTCCCACTGATCACCAGTGTAAGGAGCATTCTTCCCACTGACCACTAATGTAAGTGGTATCCCTTTCACTGACCACCAATGTAAGGAGCATTCTTCTCACTGATCACCAATGTAAGAAGTATACTTCTCACTGACTACCTATTTAAGGAGCATTCTTCTCACTGATGACCAATATTAGGGGTATTCTTCTCAATGACCACCAATGTAAGGGGCATTCTTTTTACTGACTACCAATGCAAGGAGCATTCTTCCCACTGATCACCAGTGTAAGGGGCATTCTTCCCACTGACCACCAATGTAAGGAGCATTATTCCCACTGATCACCAGTGTAAGAAGCAGCGGCGGCCCATCCTCTCCACCCCCTATATGCAGTAGATAGATTCATGAATAACATGAATCTATCCACAGTTGCCGCCCCCTGTTCATGTGTCCGGCTCCTTTTCGGGGCACCGGGCAAATGAATTACAGCGGCCAGTGTTTTTTTTAAGCACCTGATTAGAGCCATAGGCTCTAATATGCTTCAAAATTGGGTGGGCTTGGGTCACAGAGGATGCGTCCGGAGCCCACCCAGGTGTGTTGTAACAGCGAATGATAAATCGCTTTTACAAAACACTGATCCTCCTTCCAGCCAATCGGGAAGCAGGTATGAAACCGTTTCCGGACTGGCCAAAACATCAGCCGTTCCTATTGGACGCCTAGTGTCGGGAGGAGCAGAGAGCAGACGCACCGCAGAGAGGACTCCAGGAGAGGACACCGGAGAGGACACCGGAGAGGACACCGGAGAGGACACCGGAGTCCGCCACGCTGGAAGATGGCCACAGCAGCTCCGACTTCTGCTCTCACAGCCCGCATCCATGGTAAGGACAACGTGTGGTGGAGGGTGTCTGGTAGTTGTGCTAGTGCCGGCCCGGGGGTTGTTTGCCGCCCCCTCAAAAAAAAACCCACCAGCCGCCACTGGTAAGAAGCATTCTTCCCACTGACCACTATAGTAAGTGGTATCCTTCTCACGACCACCAATGTAAGGAACATTCTTTTCACTGATCACCAATGTAAGTTGCCCCCCCGGTTGCTGAATGTAGTGGTCCACCTGTCACCCTGCCCAGGCAGACAGACATCCATCTCTCGGTCACTCAGAGACATAGAACAGTCCATAAGCTTTGTTTTTGTTTTTTTATTGAGGGGATTGAACTTGGATGAGAAAAAGGGAATTACGGGATGCCCAGGAATATTTAGCACAACTTGCTTGGGACTTCTATATGCACTCTAGTATATACACGCCAGTCTCTCCAGCACAAACTCTTGCTTAAGGCCTCTTATCTTTCACTCCTCCAGCACTTCCCTTGCTGCAGACTGTTACTCCTCCAGACTAGCTGGCACCGCATGGTTAGGCTGGACAATAACTCAGCTACGCCTCAGTGAACTGCCTTTTGCGGAAAGGGACCTCAGGTCCCTTTGGTTTAGAAATAGCTCAGATGCTAACTGTCCTCTGCACAGCTTCCAATCCCAGATAGCTCTCTTCAGGCCTTGCCAGCCAGTCTGGCTGCATTGGCCTCTTTCCACTGCCCTTCCCACAGTCCTTTCTTCTGGTTCTGCACCCATCTCAAACTGCAATCTCCCAGTTCTCTCAGGCGTGCCTCCCCAGTTCTTCCAACTGTGCTCCACTCATCAGCCCTCCCGGCTGCGACCAGTTGTCCTCCCTGGAGTCTCTTAGCAATGTTCTCTGCCGCTGTCCTCTCCTTGCTTTCTCAAGTGTCTCTCCTTCCAGGATCTCTTCACTCCTCCTGGATGCATCCGAGCCCCAGCCCAGGGTCACCCCCGACAGCCTCCACACCTCTCACTCCAGCTCTTCCACCTGACCACCCCCCTCAGGTTGGGCTGACACCAGGTATTTGAGGAGGCCTGCCCCCTGCCAATCCAAGTTGGGATTGGTCAAGGCTCCTCAAGATACCCCAGGCAGCTCCACCTCTCCTCTCCTCCTTTCCTTCTAGCACCTTCTAAAAAGGAGAGGGAGGTGACAGTGATGCTACCTGTGAGTCACCCAGCCCTGCCCTGAGCCACTCCCAGCCCAGAATGAAAACAAACAGGCCTAGCCACTAGCTAGGCCTGCCTAAATTTTCCTACTCTCCAGAAAAATCCTCACTCTAGCACCTACCTAACTAGAGGGTGCTACATAAGAATTATTCTTCTCACTGACCACATATTTAAAGCGGGATTCTGGCCAGCTAACATTTTTTTTTTAAAGTCAGCAGCTACAAACACTGTAGCTGCTGACTTTAAATAAGTAGACTTACGTGTCCTGGGTGCCCGCAATGTCGGCCGCCCAAGGCCGACCCGTTCCTCGGCTCTCGGGTCCCAGCACCACCATCCTAAGTAAGGGAGACAGGCAGTGGAGCCTTGTGGCTTCACTGCCAGTTTCCTACTGCGCTACCATGAGTGGCGCGGCGCTTTATGAATAACCCCGTGGTTTTCTGGGAACACACACAGTTCCCAGAAGGCAACGGGGCTGCTCACCGAAGAACAGGACATGCTGCGGAATAGGAAGAGGCAGATTAGGAAGACTGCCTAGCAACAAGGGTTCAGGTAAGTTTAAAAAAAAAAATTTTTTTCAAATGTTTTTTTTTTTTATTTTTTAGGATTTTTGGTGGAATTTTTTTTTCAGGGTGGCCCTCCACTTTAAGGAGCATTCTTCTCACTGATGACCAATATTAAGGGTAATCTTCTCAATGACCTCCAGTGTAAGGGCATTATTCCCACTGACCACCAATGTAAGGGGCATTTTCCCAATGACCACTAATGTAAAGAGTATTATTTACACTAACCACCAATGTAAAGAGCACTAGTCACACTGACCACCAATGTAAGAGGCATGGTTTTCTATTTCTTTTAAAACAGGGATTCCCCTAGACTTGAGCATTATTTCAAAGGTTCAGCTGGGGTTAAAAGATTGAGAAAAGCTAAATTACTGCATATAAATCAGTATTAGAGGGCCCAGACCGGTGAATTTTATTTCATTTTCTTATCCCGCGATTACTGTTGCCGTCCATCTTATAAAAGGATTTTGGAGTCAAAAGTCACCTACACAATGTCAGAGTCACCTAGGACAGTCTAGACAGAGTTCATTATCTTTTCACCCTGTTAAGTGACAGACACAGCAATGATGTTATTATGGTTTTCTAAATCTGGCACCTCTGAAGATAACAGTTGATGCCTCTGGAGAAAAACAGTTTTAATGTAAATAAATTCAGTGAATTTCCGCTGAGTGCCTGACATACGTTGTTATATCTAAATCTGCCTGGGGGCACCGTTAAGTTCTTAACTAATTTTAGAAAGTCAACATCAGCCAAAGATTTGAGATGGGACCTCACAAGTGTTGCGTCTGGCTTGGCGTAATTTTTTTTTTTTTACTTCACCTATGACTTTAGCACTGTGACTTGGATGACCTGATACAGAAGGGAGTCACTAGGCTTCCTTTAGACATGAGGCTTTACCCCCTCTCTGCAAAAGTGATCCACAGTGGTTTGCTTTTCAGAGGTAATTTACTGGATATGGCACCTCCTCCAGGCCTGTGTTAACAATTAAAAGCCAACAGCACCACAACCACATGCTCCACACACTGTAGCTGAGGGGTTGTGGTGAAGTCCCTTGGACTTGTAGTATAATTTTAATCCTGCCATGGTGCAACCCCAGCAATGTGCACTAACATAGCCGAGAGCCATGTTAACTTGTGGCTTCCTGGTCATGGGGTGGATAAACTATGGCTCAACTGCCTGTTTTTACCATCCCTCAGCCAACCATTTGAAGACGTTTTGCAATAAACGTAGAAGACAACAGCAGTACTCTGAGTGTAAGCAGGTCTATAACGTTTACAAGCACTTGATACTCCGGTAAAAGGTCTTCTTCATTACAGGCCTAACAACTGCAATATTTGCCATCTAGGGCAGTGTTTCTCAACTCCAGTCCTCAAGGCACCCCAACAGGTCATGTTTTCAGGCTTACCATTATTTTGCATAGGTGATTTGATCAGTTTCACTGCCTTAGTAATTACCACAGCCATTCCATCTGAGGGAAATCCTGAAAACATGACCTATTGGTGCGCCTTGAGGACTGGAGTTGAGAAACACTGATCTAGGGTATGGACGGTAGGTTGTAAAGCCTTCACTACACCATCCCTCTGGTTCAAAGTAACACTGATTTATTTATGGTTAAGGGTACTCACATTCCAGGGCCCCCTATTTCTCAAAGGTTCCATATTATGGCTTCAACGATCCAGAGGAACACCTGGGGCCCAGGTCACCTGTTGCATGTCCCGCAGAGGGTCCTCACCACCAGGAGGGCAACCAGGTTTACACCATTTACCTTCTTTTCAGAATACTGTACACCAACATTCGTGTAATACATAATGAGTTGTACCCAGTACTGGGACAGGTCCGTCTAGTGCCCAGGCCAAGGATTCCAAACTGTGCCCCCCTCCATTGTTAATGCATGGCTTAAAATGGATTTACTTCCTGTGTCCATTCTCTGTCGCCTTGCTCTGCTGCACCCAGGGCAGCTGCCCCTCTTGCTCACCCATTTTCCCCGCCCTGGTTGTACCATCTAGTTGCCTGTGGCATAACAGTTTACTGGCCCACCTTATACTCTTCCACTCAGGTGTCAGGCATTTTGTTGAATAATATCTAGCCAGAAGCAAAGTCCATACTTTTTATTAAGCACTTGCAGGTTACATCTTAAAGTGATCGTAAACAATAACCTTGTAAAATGGCCCATTTGGTTTAAAATTGACTTTCATCAAAACATTTGTTATAGATATAAAGAAAAGACATTATAAATACCCGTTTCCCCCCTTTTTATAAGTGATCACATTTCCTCTGTTCTCAGTTGCATAAAATCTGGGGGGGGGGGGGGGGGAGCAGCAGCACACTGAGCTTTTCAGTTAATGGCTAATTGGCTGGGGGGGGGGGGTGCCAGGACAAGTCTGATCATTGGAGGAGAGCAGGCTGAGTTCCCAGCGCATCTAGAGAACTGACCATGATGTGTTCTCCTGCTTTGTGTGGCAAGTTTTTAATAGGGAAGCAGAGGGACTGGCAGGAACACCAGGGATTTAACACAAAGTAAGCAATACAAAGAGAACAGGATACTTTTCCATACAAGTACATGGTACAACAGGCATAGCTCCCAACTGGTAAAAACTGTAGGTGAACAAGTAAAAACCGCCAAAACCCGTCCTACCACCACTGCGATCTAAATACTGTTCAATGAACCAATGTGAGCTGCCACTTTAAAGAGTATGCATAAAATATCTGAATCCACCCCTCAATATTGTAGATGAAATAGGGAACGCTACCCCCCTACTAATGAGACTGATATAAGCTCTAGCACACACCCTTATAACGTGAAGTGATATGACGGTGCACTGAATCACAATAAAATGAACCCTCTAAATCCGTGTGGAGTGAGTCTCAGTGACCACACACATAAGCACCAGCTACTGATGCAATATACATAATATAACACAAACCACCTAGTACACTGTGATAATGTAACCAAGTGGATAATTGAACAAGGATGATCTGACACACAAAATAACTGGAAATGCCAAAAAGTGAAAACTAATAAATGTAGAAATAATAACAACACCTCGTGATAACCCTGTGAAAGTGGTATCATGATACCAGCTTAAAAAGCCCCTGGTACTCTGGGCTGCACAGATGGAAAACTCAAAAAATGATGAATACACAAACGGTATGAAGTAAATATAAACGTGAACAAAAATAAATATATAATATAATATAATATGAAATTTAGTCCACATATGATGTGAAAAAATGCATAGAAAGTTCCAAAAGTGAGGGTGCCTGCAATCCACAATGCTTGTGATAAACTTTCCACCACACCTCAGTGCCATGATTCCACAGCCTTGTGAATTTCAAACTCACCAGCTGTTAAGGCCTCCCACTCTCGTGTTTGGCCAGCAAAAGCCTTAACCCACTCTCATGGGGGTTACCATGTAAACATTGATGGCCACTGCTGAATGCACCGAACACTCTCATGTACAGCATAAAATGAACAGCACAGATCCTCAATACTTCCGGTCTCGGCCGCGGCCAGAAGTGATGACACCTGACTCTTCCCTGACGCGTATCGTCACTGCCCACGTGACTTTATCACTTTTATGACTTTTATGGGCAGTGACGATACGCGTCAGGGAAGAGTCAGGTGTCATCACTTCCAGCCGTGGCCGAGACCGGAAGTACTGGGTTCTGTGCTGTTCATTTTATGCTGTACATGAGAGTGTTCGTTGCATTCAGCAGTGGACATCAATGTTTACATGGTAACCCCCATGATAGTGGGTTAAGGCTTTTGCCGGCCAAACAGTGGGAGGCCTTAACAGCTGGTGAGTTTGAAATTCATAAGGCAGTGGAATCACGGCACTGAGGTGTGGTGGAAAGTTTATCACAAGCATTGTGGATTGGAGGCACCCTAAATTTCATATTATATTATATTATATTATATTATATTATATTATATTATATTATATTATATTATATATTTATTTTTTTCACGTTTATATTTACTTCATACAGTTTGTGTTTTCATCATTTTTTGAGTTTTCCATCTGTGCAGCCCAGAGTACCAGGGGCTTTTTAAGCTGGTATCACGATACCACTTTCACGGAGTTATCACAAGGTGTTGTTATCATTATTTCTACATTTGTTAGTTTTCACTTTTTGGCATTTCCAGTTATTTTGTGTGTCAGATCATCCTTGTTCAATTATCCACTTGGTTACATTATCACAGTGTACTAGGTGGTTTGTGTTATATTATGCATATTGCATCAGTAGCTGGTGCTTATGTGTGTGGTCACTGAGACTCACTCCACACGGATTTTTAGGGTTCATTTTATTGTGATTCAGTGCACAGTCATAGCTCCCAACTGTCCCTGATCTGGAGCAATGTCCCTCTGTCCCTCATTCCTCCTCATTTGTCCCTCATTTTGGTCTGATCTACAGTATCTCAGAAAAGTGAGTACACCCTTCACATTTTTGTAAATATTTTATTATACCTTTTCATGTGACAACACTGAAGAAATTACACCTTGCTGCAATGTAAATTAGTGAGAGTACAGCTTTTATAACAGTGTAAATTTGCTGTCCCTTAAAAAAAACTCAACACACAGCCATTAAATGTCTAAACCGCTGGCAACAAAAGTGAGTACACCCCTAAGTGAAAAGGTCCAAATTAGGCCCAAAGTGTCAATGATTTGTGTGGCCACCATTATTTTCCAGAACTGCCTTAACCCTCTTGGGCATGGAGTTCACCAGAGCTTCACAGGTTGCCACTGGAGTCCTCTTCCACTCCTCCATGATGACATCACAGAGCTGGTGGATTTTGGAGACCTTGCGCTCCTCCACCTTCCATTTGAGGATGCCCCACAGATGCTTAATAGGGTTTAGGTCTAGAGACATGCTTTACCAGTCCATCACCTTTACCCTCGGCTTCTTTAGCAAGGCAGTGGTCATCTTGGAGGTGTGTTTGGGGTTGTTATCATGTTGGAATACTGCCCTGTGGCCCAGTCTCTGAAGGGAGGGGATCATGCTCTGCTTCAGTATGTCACAGTACATGTTGGCATTCATGGTTCCCCCAATGAACTGTATCTCCCCAGTGCCAGCAGCACTCATGCAGCCCCAGACCATGACACTCCCACCACTATGCTTGATAGTAGACAAGACACACTTGTCTTTGTACTCCTCACCTAGTTGCCGCCACACATGCTTGACACCATCTGAACCAAACAAGTTTATCTTGGTCTCATCAGACCACAGGACATGGTTCCAGTGATCCATTTTCTTAGTCTGCTTGTCTTCAGCAAACTGTTTGCGGGCTTGCTCGTGCATCATCTTTAGAAGAGGCTTCCTTCTGGGACGACAGACATGCAGATCAATTTGATGCAGTGTGCGGTGTGTGGTCTGAGCACTAACAGGCTGACCCCCACCCCTTCAACCTCTGCAGCAATTCTTGCAGCACTCATACATCTATTTCTCGAAGAAAACCTCTGCATATGACGCTGAGCATGTGCACCCAACTTCTTTGGTCAACCATGGCGAGGCCTGTTCTGAGTGGAACCTGTCCTGTTAAAGTGCTTTATAGTCTTGGCCACCATGCTGCAGCTCAGTTTCAGGGTCTTGGCGATCTTCTTATCGCCTAGGCCATCTTTATGTAAAGCAACAATTCTTTTTTTCATATCTTTAGAGAGTTCTTTGCCATGAGGTACCATGTTGAACTTCCAGTGACCAGTATGAGAGAGTGAGAGCGATACCACCAAATTCAACACACCTGCTCCCCATTCACACCTGAGACCTTGCATCACTAATGAGTTACAAGACACCGGGGAGGGAAAATGGCTAATTGGTCCCAATTTGGACATTTTCACTTATGGGCGTACTCAATTTTGTTGCCAGCAGTTTAGACATTAATGGCTGTGTGTTGAGTTATTTTGAGGGGACAGCAAATTTACACTGTTATACAAGCTGTACACTCACTACTTTATATTGTAGCAAAGTGTCATTTCTTCAGTGTTGTCACATGAAAAGATATAATAAAATATTTACAAAAATGTGAGGGGTGTACTCACTTTTGTGAGATACCGTATATAGATGTATATAAAATGCACCTGCATTTAAATTCCAAAAGCCAATATAAAGGAATAGTAGTGGTAAAAAAGCACTTGTGGGTTTAACCAATCTTGTTTTTTTTTACAATTCTGCTTTTAAAGGGGCGTGGCAGGGGGTGAGTCCTATGCCTGCATACTTTTTGCTGATAGGTGTCCATCATTCCCATGTCAAAAAGTTGGGAGGTATGCAACAGGCACATATCAGTAATATGAAATGCTGGGGTAACAAACACTATAAATGATGCAGCATCTCTAAACAGGCAACATAAATAAAACAATGTATTTGAGTAGAATGCCCAACTCCAGGAGTCTCCCTCTCCAGGGAGGGCCCACCAAGTGGACAGAGGAACAGTGCTCAGTCCTACTGCCTCATGATGCTGTTTCTCTTTCTCTACAACTATACCCCACTAAGCTCTACCTACTATTTATAAGCAGTCCTGCCAGAAAGGGTAGGGATGTGACATCACTTACTGGTGGATGTACTATGACGACCCTGAACCTACGTTCACACATATGCACTTTATTGAGCGTTTTTCCATTTACAGAAACACACTACAGTCCATTTAACATGGTTTCCTATTGTACATGTTCCCATCTATGATTTTTTCCGCAAGTGCATTTTTGGAAGGGTCAGGGACTTTTTTTCCCGCAGCAGATTTGCGTGTAATAGACTTCAATGGAGTCACAACAGAAACGTAAGCGTTGCGTTTTTTAGGTGTTTTTTAACACGTCTTGTGTTTTTTTTTTCTCTTTAAAAATACAGTATATAACTGGTTGCTAAGGACTTTACAATCTTTGGGTCTGGTATGGATTTGGAGGGCACCCCACACCCAAATAAAAAAAAAATGGTGTGGGGTCCCTCCAAATCCATACCAGACCCTTATCAGAGCATGCAGCCTGGCAGGTCAGGAAAGAGAGGAGACGAGCGAGTGCACCCCCCCTCCTGAACCATATCAGGCCGCATGCCCTCAACATGGGGGGGTGCTTTTGGGGGGCTGTGCCCCCAATGCACCTTGTCTCCATGTTGATGAGGGCAAGGGCCTTTTCCCCACAACCGTGGGCTGTGGTTGTAGGAGTCTGCAGGCGGGGGGCTTATCAGAATCTGGAAGCCCCCTTTAACAAGGGGTCCCCAAATTCTGCTTCAGAGAACAATGGGGTAACCCCTAAAAGCCGCACGTCTAGGTGTCCTAGAGTGGTGAGTAGAGTGGCAACCTCAGCCAGAACGCCAACCAGGCCACGTCCCAATGCATTTCACTCTGTCCCCACCCCCAAATGTATGGGGTACATTTTACCCCTACTCATTCAACAAAAAGTGTCACAGTTTTTGACAATTCCTTTATTAAAAATCTAAAAATAATGGCCCCTGGTGTAGATCAAACGTCAATCACAACGCCCGCATGAAATCCAAAAAAAAGAGAGCTCCGCACTCGCTGAAGGCTAACAACCACCAGTTCCTAAATAGGTAAGGGAAGGGGCAACCCTGTGACGTTACCCGGTGGCTGCACCCCCTTATGACATCACCGACCACTGCATGCCCCTTACTGTATCTACTTAATAACTGTCAGACGGAGGAGCGGGCAGTCGGCGGTTAGCCTTCAAGGAGTGCCAAGCTTGTTTTATTTTTTTTGGAGTTTGGCAGGCATCATGATTGTAGTTGGATCTACATCAGGGGACATTATTTTTAATAGAGGAATTGTCAAAAAAGTGGCTTTTTTTCTATGTGACACTTTTTTTGGTGAATGAGTAGGGGCACAATGTACCTCATACTCATTCACATAGGGGGGAAATCAGAATCTGGGGACCTCCTTGTTAAATGGGGCAATCAGAACGCCGCTCGTTTAATGATGTGCGCAAGAGACTTAGGGAGAAGGAGGTGCAATACAGCATGCTATATCTGAGCAAACTACGAGTACAGTACAAGGGCACAGTAAAGTTCTTTGAAAATCCTATGGAGGCATGCGAATGGATAGATAAGGAACTGGTTTAATCTCCTGGAATAGCTGTTGTGATCTGATCCTCAAGTAAGAAGAGGTTTTTTCTTTATCGTTTCCTAAAAGTTACGCCAGTTGGTATGGGTTAATTCCATTTTTAACCTCCCAGGCCCTGCAATAATTAACCTTGACACTAGTCTGACCTATGGTTAAATGACTGCCTAGGGGTTGAACTTACTTCAGCACTGATGACACTGCTGCATCCATCTTAGGAAAGTAAACAGTGTGAGAATAACACTTGACAACAGAGGAATTACTAGTCCTGAACCCCTTTTTTTTTTTCCTTTTTTTTGTTCTTTTTTGCTTCATCCTTTTACCTCACTGCTCAGGAGTATCCCTCCCTTACCAAAGTGCTCCTTATTTTTTAATTTTTCCTTTTTACTTTTGTTTTTGGCAATAATACCACTACGTTTTGGTCCATATCAATATGATCGCTGGAATTTCACGTACTGGTATGAGAGGAGCACAGGTCAACAGAGACTATCACTCAGAAAGTCTGCCGAACTTTGACCTATGCGGTTGAAACTCTCCATCAAGATTTGTTCGAGTTTTAGGGGAAAAGCTACATACCGGAACTTTTTGGTTTTTTATTTTTCGTTTTCAGGTTCTCCCTTTTTTTCCAAGGGACTTTTTTTTGTTGTTACTGGTATAATAGCAGGGGGGGGTAAGTCACTTGTCACGGCTCACAAAGCTGAGGGAAAAGCATTAACCTTTAATATTGAAAGTATAACAGGATATATGGTGATTGAGACATGGGAGAAACGAATTTTTCCAAAATGCGCTGTGAAAAATTACTTCAGAAATAGCAACAATGGCGGATAAATTAATAATGGTCTCTTGGAATGTCAGAGGCATGAACAATAAATTTAAAAGGGCCTCCATATTCCAATACCTGAAAAAGTCTAAACCTCACATAATTCTCTTACAGGAAACGCACCTGGATGGAAACAGGATCATGTCCCTGCGCAAACCATGGATACAGAGAGCTTTACACTCAACGTATTCTACCTTTGCGAGAGGAGTGTCCATTTTAATAAGCAAATCAATCTCATGCACTATCCACAGAGTCATTACTGATCCAGGGGGGAGGTTTGCGGCGGTTGTAATCACCATATATCATTGTCAAATACTGTTGGTAAATATATACATGCCTCCTCCATTTCAGGGACAGCTTTTATTTGACTTGTTAACTAATTTAGCTCAGTACCTTCATCTGCCGACCCTTTTTTTGGGAGATTTTAATGCTATATTAGACGCGGCATTGGACTCCTCCAATTTGGGCAGAGGAAGCTCGGCTGACCTGAATGGATGGGCTTCTGTAGCTGGGATGGTTGAGCTATGGAGATGGAAACATCCAATGGTGAGAGAATACTCACATATATCACTGTCACATGGGTCATCAGCCAGGATCGACCTGGCTTTTGGTAATGCTAGATCTCTACAATATATCTGTGAAGTGGAATATATGGCGGGTGGACTGTCAGATCACAATCCTCTATCCCTAACTTTATCATTTGCAACAGGTCCTATCAAACGGGGGTGGCGACTTTCGCCCAGTTGGTTGCAACACGAACAGGTTGGGACTCAACTAGAGGAGGCGATCAAAACTTACTGGACTACAAACACTGACTCAACCGAGCCACCAGTAGTATGGGACGCCTTCAAGGCGGTAATAAGAGGGGAGTGCATCTCGGCCATCAAAACAGCTAGAGTAAACGATAATGAAATTTTAAATACATTGAAACTGAAAGAGAGGGAATGTGCAAAAAAGCAGGCAGAGGCCCCCACGAAGGCAGCATATGAGGCTCATCTGGAGGCTAGGAGAAATTTGTCATTACATATTAAAGGGCTGACGCGTTCAGAACTAACTAGAAATTCACATACAATATTTGCTGAGGGCGACAAAAATGGAAAGCTATTGGCAATGCTAGTAGCGGACTACCACCCAGTGACGCACATACCAGCCATAAGAGATAAGGGGGGAACTCTGATCACTGACCCGACTTTGATTATGCAGGAATTTCTTGATTTTTTTTCTACACTTTATACTCCAATGCCGCAAAAAGACTCAACAGGGCTTGACATGCTGTTCTCTAGACTGAATATACCAAGACTAACTACAGAGGACAGCAACTCGTTAGATGCCAAAATCACAGTTAAAGAGGTCCAAAAGGCCATATTTGCATTCCCCCCAAACAAAGCCCCGGGTCCGGATGGCCTTCCGGCTGACTTTTATAAGGCGCATGTGGATCAGTTGGCAGAGAGATTTAACTGGTTAATCGAACATTGCTCTGATAACTCTTCCCTACCAGATTCCATGCTCGAGGCTTACATGATCCTCCTGCCCAAACCAGGGAAAGACCCGACAGTTTGTGCATCGTACCGCCCCATAGCATTATTGAATTCTGACCTCAAGATTCTAACCAAAATACTGGCTTCTAGACTAGCCCTAGTCATCCAAACAGTGGTAAACATAGATCAGACCGGGTTCATGCCAGGAAAGTCGACAGATACAAACCTCAGAAGACTTTACACCCACATACAACTCCCACGGGCAGACACGGATACCAGGATAGTAGTTTCTATAGATATAGAAAAAGCCTTTGATACGGTAGATTGGGTGTTTATGTCCAAGGTCCTGGAGGCAATGGTTGGAGGTTGGATCTCCATGCTGTATAGGAACCCCAAGGTGGCTATAAGAATGGGATCAAGGGTTTCAGACTTCTTTGCGGTGGGCAGGGGCACAAGACAAGGATGCCCGCTGTCACCTTTCTTGTTTGCCCTGGTTATGGAGCCCCTGGCCATCGCACTGAGAACCTCTAGAGAGGTAAAGGCAATCAGAGTGGGTACAATCCAAGAAACACTAGCTCTATACGCGGACGACATGCTCCTGTTTCTAAGCGACCCAGTAGCCTCGTTAGAAGCAGTACTAAAAATCCTAAACGAATTTGGTGAGTTCTCGGGGTTGAGGGTAAATTGGAGCAAGTCGTCTATACTACCTCTAGACACCAAAGCCAGGGAAAAAGCAAACTCAGGAGTGCCTTTACAGTGGGTAACATCACTAAAGTATCTGGGGGTGAAAATAACAACAAATATACAAGACTACATCCCTTTAAATTTACTCCCCCTGTTGACCCTTCTTAAACAAAAAGTGTTATCTTGGAGTAAACTACCTCTTTCGCTCATAGGCAGGATCAGCCTGCTAAAGATGAAGTTTCTTCCGGTACTTCTTTATTTCATACGTCACTGCCCAGTTTGGATACCCAAATCTTATTTTAAACAAATTGAAGGAATTATAGGATCTTTCCTCTGGGCCCCTAAGCCCCCTAGGATAGGAACTAAAGTATTGCAAGAACCTTGTGATCAAGGAGGATTGGCGCTGCCGGACTGGCACAAATACTATCTGGCAGGCCAGATGGTGTTTGCCTGGAGATGGTTGCTGGCGGATGACGGGGACTCTGCCACTGTACTTGAAGCGGCTCATCTGGGAGCTTATGAAAGCCTGAGATGGGCGCTATTTCGCGGTACTAAATCTGATCTACCCTTGACCATAACTATGAAAGCCACTATTAAGTCCTGGGAAATAGCGGTGAGGTTGGTATCACCTAGTTATGAAGGACTGTCCCCATCGACCCCAATATGGATGAACAAAACTTTACCCCATTTTTACAACTTACCTGATCCAGGAATCTTGGTGGTTAAGGGCGTAAAAACATTAAAAGATATCACAATGTTTGGGGAACTGTTGACTTTCTCACAGTTACAATCAAGACATGACCTGCCCAACACATACCTATTTCGATTCTTCCAGATTAGGCATGCATTTAATAATCAATTTAGGGAGCGGGGGCTGGCGTCTCTGCCTTCCGCACTTGAATCTATACTGTCAGCAGAGGACTTGAGTAAGGTCCTCTCGGTGACGTATAAAGAATTCTTTAAATTAACACCAAAAGCAGTATCAAAGTGCCGAACCAAATGGGAATTGGAGGTTCCAGAATTACAGGGGGAGGACTGGGATGACATTTGGAACCAACCGTTCAAACATCTAGTATCAGCCAGAGACAGACTAATACAATTTAAATTCCTACATAGAAGTTACTACACCCCAGCCAGGTTGGCTAAGATCTATGGTGGAGCATCGGCTGAATGCTGGAGATGCTCTGCATCCCCGGCCGATGCAGAACATATTTTTTGGCAATGTACACATATACAAAGTTTCTGGAAAGAGATTGTAACATGCATATCAGATCTTATATTGGTACCTATACCTTTGACCATTAGGGTGTGTCTGTTGGGACTGGTTGAAGAGGTAGTTCCGAAAAGAGCCATGAGAACGCTGCTCACTATTTTATTGTTTTATGGGAAAAAAGCCATTCTACTTAAATGGAAAAATGCTCAAGCTCCTGACATATACTTTTGGAAAAACCTGGTGAATTCAATGCTGCCACACTATAAATACACATATGAAGCAAGGGGATGTATCAAAAAATTTGATAAAATATGGAAAATATGGTATGATTCAAATACCACAGTGGGTTAGTCAGTAAGAACAAGGAATTAGGCAATGTGAATGTCTTAAGGGTATAGTTATAGACAATTAGACAGATACTGATTGATAGTAATATGACGTAAGAAGTACAGTTTGTTGTCTCTTTAATCCCTGCTACATAATCACCAAAACCACGGGTAAAGAAATACAGAAGGATGTTGGAATGCATGATAGGATTTGTGAGCTGTGACAAGGGGAGGGGGGGGGAGTTAGGGGGGAATGTTATATGGCCTTGCTAGGCCAAGAATGTACTGGGAATGTTGCTATGTTGGCAGATTCTCAGAATTTGTATATCAAAAATCTTTCAATAAAAAGAATTAAAAAAAAAAAAAAAAATGGGGCAATCAGATTCTGATAAGCCTGCAGACCCCCACAACCACAGTCCAGAGATAAGCCCCCTGTCCCAAAGCACTCCTAACTGTGTAGATTCTAACTGTTGCTTATCCAATTATTAGGCATTTGTTATAAATGGTTATGAGATAATTGTTGTAAAAGGTGTTCCAATTTTATTTGAAATCGTTCTTATCGCCACTAGGTGGCATGTATAGTTTTTTGGATTGACCTTCGGTCTGCCATTTGGTATTTGACCACAAGATGGCGGTAGTTTAAATTTGAATTTAATTTATATATATATATATACATATATATAATTACATGTTTTAATTAAAATGTATTAATTTAACCTTCTTTAGATCTAAGAATAAAGTTTTAATTAGTTATTTGGCAAGGATTGAATCAGATTGGATATCCTTCAATGGCGGATTTGTATAAACGAGGAAGCGACGTATCTGATCACATGACCCCTGATGATGTCAGAGCATGCTGACGAAACACGTAGGGTGCCTTGAGAGTGATACGTCACTTCTGCCCCTTGGAACTCAGCTGTTCTGCAAACTGCATTCTGCTTCACATGGTTATATCGCTGCGATGGAAATGGGCTTTTTAGCCTCCCATATGTTTTTACTCTTTGGAAATGTTTTTACTCTTTGGAAATAAACCTTGACGAATTTCACTATGGGAGTCCCTCTCTTTCTTTCATTTTTCCACTGATGACTGGACGTTTGATGTTACGGTTCGAGATCAGGAGAATCACAGACACACAAAATGTAAAATTCATAAAAAATGCAGGTTTAAAAACACAAAATGCACCGCAAAACATGCCTCTAAATCGCATCAACCGCAACCGCATAGATGTGAGCCTAGACTGAAAGAGAAACCTATTAACCCCTGTCTAGAACAATGTTGAGGATGTTCCTGATTTTGGTGCCCCAAATGCAGAGCTGCTGAAGAAAACCTGATCTAAATATGAACTTCTGGGAAATTTAAAAATTTTAGAATTTTAATTTCCTCAAAGTTTAGCTTTAAGCCACATTTTCTGAAGCAGCTCTGCGTTTGGGGCACAACCATCAGCAACATCCTCAACGCTCTTGTGGGAAGGGTTTAATAGGTTCCCCTTTTAGGTAGGTAGGCTCCTCCTTTCACTTCCCCCAGGAAGTGACGTCACAAGCCCGCCCTTTCTGACAAGACCCCTAAAAATAATGGGTAGAGCTTAGTGGGGTGTAGTTGAAGAGAGAGAAGCAGCATCATGGGGCAGAAGGACTAAGCAATGTTCTTCTTTTTCCCTTGGTGGGACATCCCTGGAGAGGGACACCCCTGGATTTGGTCTTACTTTTAATTTCCCCCAAGTTAAATGCTCATTTTTGCATAGGGTACCCATGAAAAACACGTTTACTTACCTTTTCTCTAGCTCTCGTAGGCTCCGCCTCCATGCTACTCCCGTGAATCCTCTTCTCTTTGGACATACAGCCATTGGTCACTGTTTTAGCATCATTAAATACAGCGCAGTAGAGACCAGACCAGTACTACTGCATTGTAAGTGAGCACACCCACCCACAATTCAGAGATTTAGAGAGAAGAGATGAGTGCCAGCTGTTGAGGGAGCAAGTAATAAGTCAAATAAATCCTAATATGGGTACTACAGGCAAAAAACCCAAGTATCTAACCCATGCATTGCAGGGGTGTTCCACTGCAAGGATACATTTTTCATTTCCCTGGAGTTCAGCCTAAATGGTAAGTGTCAGTCATGTGAGTGATGGGTGACAGAGAAGGTTCCCTCAAAGGAGACTGAATAGAAAAAAAACATGTTTCAGGAATGCGGTATATGCTCATGATTAAAAAAGAAACAGACCATGTACGCAGATACTTGTGAGTGGTATATCTAGCCCAAAGTCAAGTTCCTTTTCTTTGTCCTTAGATGGCAGCAGACATTCAGGGTGATGCATACTTACTACCACTGCAGATGCCTGGAATGTGAATATAATTATTTATTCCTCCATGAAATTACTAATTTTGCTGTCAGAAAATTTTTATCAGAACTGAAACTCTCAATTTTGCTAGTTGAGTTTCCAAGACAGAATGCTCTTAGGGAAAAAAAATCTACTTTTTTAATTTACTTAGAGGGTTTTTTGAGGCAGGAAGGGGATGATTTAGTGTAGTTGTGTTTATTTTATTAAGTGTTCCTTGTATTTGTGTTTTTTTCTTCAGCCTTAGTCCACACTGCTGCGATCCTATTGTCGTGCAATTTCCAGTGCTATTTTGCAGTCCAACTTGCTTGCAACTTTCCTGCGACATTAGAGTCCGTGGGACTCTAAGTTGCATTGAAGTCACCTCAAAGTAGTGCAAGAAACGTTTTAAAAGTCGCTGTAACTTGAGTCACATTGATTGGAACGGCCACCATTGAAATTAATATATTTTCACTTGTCATGTGACTCTGTATGTCACATGTTGCATGTCAAATCGCACCAGAGTGAACCGGAGCTTATTGTGTGAACGTTTACCAAGATTCCTCCATATGTTTTTCCTTTCTTCAATCTATAATTCCTTTCCTTCTTCCTGCCTTTCTACCAGTTCTTTCATAGGACGATACCTTTCCCTCCTCATTCCTCCACTAAAGTAACCTTAATGTATTTAGGGTAGGTTCAATTACCTTGTTAAGTGTTCTTTGTATTTGTTTTTTTTAAAAATAAAAAAAATCACATGTACCTAAGTATTCATGTCCTTTGCTCAATACTTTGTTGAGGCACCTTTGGCACCAATTACAGCCTCAAGTCTTTTTGAGTATGATGCTACAAGCTTGGCATACCAATTTTGGGGCAGTTTCTCACATTCTTCTTTGCAGGACCTCTCAAGCTCCATCAGGTTGGATGGAGAGTGTCAGTCCACAGCCATTTAAAGATTTCTTTGGAAATTTTTAGTCGGGTTCAAGTCTGGGCTCTGGTTGGGCCACTCATGGACATTCACAGGGTTGTCCCATAGCCACTCCTTTGTTATCTTGCCTGTGTGCTTAGGGTCGTTGTCCTGTTGGAAGAAGAACCTTCGGCCCAGTCTGAGGTCCAGAGCACTCTGGAGCAGGTTTTCATCAAGGATGGCTCTGTATATTGCTATATTCACCTTTCCCTCGATCCTGACTAGTCTCCCAGTTCCTGTGGCTGAAAAACATCCCAACAGCATGATGCTGCCACCACTATACTTTACTGTAAGGATGGTATTGGCCAGGTGATGAGCGGTGCCTAGTTTCCTCCAGATATGACACTTGCCATTCAGACCAAAGAGTTCAATCTTTGTTTGATCAGACCAGAGAATTTTGTTTCTCATGGTCAGAGTCCTTCAGGTACCTTTTGACAAACTCAAGGTGGGCTGTCATGTGCCTTTTACCGAGGAGTAACTTCCGCCTGGCCATTCTACCATACAGGCCTAATTAGTGGAGTGCTGCAGACAGTGCTGGGACAAAGCCATCTAGAGCCCAGGGCAAACATTCCAAATTGCGCCCCCCCCTCCAAGATGTATGAGCATTATGTGTCAGCAAAAATACCCCCCCCCAAAAAAAAATCGAGCACCAATCTGCATGCTTACCCCTAAGCATAAATCTCCCCCCAATACAATGCTGAAATCCCCTTCCCAGCACTAATCTTTGCCCCTCCAACCCCCTCAGCCTAAATTCTCTTATTCCCCATATGCCCCCAGCACAAATCCACTCCCTCCTCGAAAAAAAAATATTTCCCCCTTTTAGTACAAATCCTCTACCCCTCAAATTTCCCCTGTGAGCACAAATCCCCTCCCCCACTCCAAATCCCCTTTCCAGCACAAATTCACCCCAATTCCCCATCCTAGCACAAATCCTTCCCCCCAAATTTCCACTCCTACCACAAATACCCCCAATCCTCTCTGCTAGCAAGCCCCTCCCCCCACCCACAGAAAAAATTCCTCTCCTAGCACAAATCCACTCCCGCCCACCATATTACCCATAGGCGTGCGCACGGGGTGTGCCGGGTGTGCCTGGGCACACCCTAATCCCCCGTGCTGTTTCCAGAGATTTGCCCCAAAATGCTGCATCCAAGAGAGTGTGTGGCCCGCGCTTCCTGTGAAACAGTTTCACTGGCAGCAGAGCGTGAGAATGGCCAGAGCTGTTCAGTGTATGAAACTGTCAGATAATGACACTGCATGCAGGGACAGACACCAGCTGTCAAAATGTCGGGGTGATGTCGGGGGTGGGCGAGACCGAACGGCCATCAAACACCAGCCAATGGGATAGAGTCTGGGCGGGCCGCTACATTTATGTGGCCCCGCCCCCTCTTTGAAGCAGCTCAAACATTGGCTGGTGTTTATAGCGCTTGGTCCCACCCACCCCCGACATCGCGGCTGAGTCATCATAACTCAGCCGCGATGTCGGGGGTGGGCGGGATGAAGCGCCAACACCAGCCAATGACTGGGCTGCTTCAGAGAGGGGGCGGAGCTAGAGAAATGTAGTGGCCCGCCCAGACCCATCCTATTGGCTGGTGTTTGGTAACTGTTCAGTCCCGCCCACCACCAACATCACCGCTGACTTTTAACAGCTGGTGTCTGTCCCTGCATGCAATGTCATTATCTGAAAGTTTCATACACTGAACAGCTCTGGCAATTCTCATGATCTCCTGAATGTGAAACTCCCCCTCACCCCTATCTGTGCCACCCAATGCTGCCTATCAGTGCCAACCAATGCTGCCAATCAGTGCCAACCAATGCTGCCAATCAGTGCCAACCAATACTGCCTATCAGTGCCAACCAATGCTGCCAATCAGTGCCAACCAATGCTGCCAATCAGTGCCAACCAATGCTGCCTATCAGTGCCAACCAATGCTGTCTATTAGTGCCAACCAGTACTGCCTATCAGTGCCAACCAGTACTGCCTATCCGTGCCAGTGCTGCTTATCAGTGCCAACCAATTCTGCCTATCAGTGCCAACCAGTGCAAACCAGTGCTGCCTATCAGTGCCAACCAATGCTGCCTATCAGTGCCAGTGCTGCTTATAAGTGCCAACCAATGCTGCCTATCAGTGCCAGTGCTGCTTATCAATGCCAACCATTGCTGCCTATCAGTGTCAACCAGTACTGCCTATCCGTGCCAGCGCTGCTTATGAGTGCAAACCAATTCTGCCTATCAGTGCCAACCATTGCAAACCAGTGCTGCCTATCAGTGCTAACCAGTGCTGCCTATCAGTGCCAACCAATGCTGCCTATCAGTGCCAGTGCTGCTTATCAGTGCCAACCAATGCTGCCTATCAGTGCCAGTGCTGCTTATCAGTGCCAACCAATGCTGCCAATCAATGCCAACCAATGCTGCCTATCAGTGCCAACCAGTACTGCCTATCCGTGCCAGTGCTGCTTATCAGTGCCAACCAATTCTGCCTATCAGTGCCAACCATTGCAAACCAGTGCTGCCTATCAGTGCTAACCAGTGCTGCCTATCAGTGCCAACCAATGCTGCCTATCAGTGCCAGTGCTGCTTATCAGTGCCAACCAATGCTGCCTATCAGTGCCAGTGCTGCTTATCAGTGCCAACCAATGCTGCCAATCAATGCCAACCAATGCTGCCTATCAGTGCCAACCAGTACTGCCTATCCGTGCCAGTGCTGCTTATCAGTGCCAACCAATTCTGCCTATCAGTGCCAACCAATGTGCGTGTAAAGGCAGGTGTCCCAATATTTTTGACTATATATATATATATATATATATATATATATATATATATATATATATATATATATGTGTGTGCTTGAGCTTTCGGGTGCACACCCTAATGCAACAGGCTGCGCACGCCTATGATATTACCATAGCACAAATCTTCTTCCCCATCCCCCCTTCCAACACAAAGCCCCTCAATTCACCACTCCTAGCACTCCTCACCACATTTCCCCCCCTAGAAGAATTCTTATCCCCTGCCTCCCCCCCAAATTCCCCCTCCCACAACAAATCCCCTCCCCCCAACCACATTGTGCTGCCCCCATCTCACATTATACCACAGTGCCCAGGGCAGCCATCCCTTCTGCCCATCCCTTGTCCCAGCCCTGGCTGCAGAGATGTTGTTCTTCTGGAAGGTTCTTCTCTCTCCACATAGAAATGCTGGAGCTCTGTCAGAATGACCATCGAGTGCTTTGTCACCTCCCTGACTAACGCCCTTCTACCCAATTGCTTAGTTTGGCCTTCCCCTGATCTATGCCTCGATACAATTCTGTCTACAGACAATTCCTTGGACTTCATGACTTGGTTTGTGCTCTGACATGCACTGTTAACTGTGGGACTATAGACAGGTGTATGCCTTTCCAAATCATGTCCAATCAACTGAATTTACCATGAGTGGACTCCAATTAAGTTGTAGAAACATCTCAAGGATGATTAGTGGAAAAAGGATGCACCTGAGCTCAATACTGAGTGTCATGGCAAAAGCTGTGAATACTTATGTATGTGTTTTTTTTTTGTTTTTTTTTTTAATAAATTTGCAAAGATTTCAAACAAACTTCTTTCATGTTGTCATTATGGGGTATTGTTTGTAGAATTTTGAGGAAAATAATGAATCCATTTTGGAATAAGGCTGTACCTAACAAAATGTGGAAAATATGTGAATATTTTCCAGATCCACTGTAGTGTAGAAAAAAGTCAGCAACTCTGCACTCCTCTTGTCAGTCTTTATTTGCTACATAGCATAGATACAGTACAAAAATGCTAATGCAATAGCCAAAACCCATTCACATTACATTACTGTATCTTTGTTATGTAGCAAATAATGTTTGACCAAGTTTCTGTTTTTTTTCTGCGGTGGATTTTTTTTTTTTTTCAACCGGCGGCTGGCTTTCTCATGAAAGTGGTCTGAGACGCTCCTTAGCTGCTGGATCGCGTTCAGAAGCAGCAGGAGCGGACGTCCCCCCTCCTCCCACCACTCACATGTCTTTCTCAGGCTTACAGTTTTCACCGACGTGCCTGAGAAACGATCCGACTTGCTGCCGGCTGGTCACAGAGGTGGACAGAGATCAGATTGTCTCTGATCGCCTCTATGGCCTTGGAGGATCGGAGCCAAAACATGACAATTTTTGTTTTTAAAGCAAAAGATCAAAAGAGAGATTTGGGGTCTTTTTGACCCTAAATCCTGACATAAAGAGGACCTGTCATCCTTATTTTTATTACAAGGAATGTTTACATTCCTTGAATTAGGAATAAAAGTGATCAAAAAAAAAATTAAAGGTACAGTTTAAAAATAAAATAAATAAGAAAAAAAAGAATTTAAAGTGCCCCATCCCTCCATGCTTGCGCACACATATGTAAATGTTGTTCGCACCACACATGTGAGGTATCGCTGCTGCGAACATTAGAGCAATAATTCTAGCGTTAGACCTCCTCTGTTATTCTAAACAGGTAACCTGTAAAAATGTTTAAAGCGTCACCTATAGAGATTTTTAGGTACTGTAGTTTGGCACCATTCCACGAGTGTGCGCAATTTTAAAGCGTGACATGTTAGGTATCTATTTACTCGGCGTAACATCCATCTTTCATAATTTACAAAAAATTGTGCTTTTAGTAAATTCATTAAAGTGTATTTTTTCCCAAAAAATTATGTTTGAAAAACTGCTGTGCAAATTCCTCAGTGACACAAAAAACTGCAATTATAGCCATTTTATTCCCTAGAAAAAGCTTGGTCTTCAAATGGATGATTTTTTATTTTTTAAATTATTGTGAGCTGTCGCTTTACAGTTCATTACTGCATTAAAAAAAAATAGAGCTTTTTAAACTTATCATAAACCACCAAAATGGTACAGCGCAATTATTTCATGAAGTACAGTGCTATCATTTGTAAAGGATTAATTGCGGAGATAACCTGCACCAGTGATGATCACTCTCTGCTTAAGCTTAGATTGTTGTTTCATGAGCTGGAAATCTCTGCACAGAGTAAGGTTTAAGAATGGATGAGTCAGTTTTTTTCATTCAACTGGTGGGTTGAATGGAAAAAACTGACTCGATTATGCTATCCACATCAGTCAATGTGGATGGGGAAATCCCCCTTCTGAGCTATAGTATTCTGAAAACGGGGAGACTTTCCTGCTGTCAGAATACACTGATCAGTACTGCCAGCTATAGCCCACGTTGCTGATTGAGTGGGAAAAACCCAACAGAAGTCGATCAGTAGACTGACTTCTGTACAACCACTATGCCCATACATGGATCAAAATTCAGCCAGTCCCTCTTAAATGGGCCAAATATCGATTCATGTAGGGCCGGCTTGAGAATGCAAGGCTAATGCCGCGTACACACGGTCGGACTTTCCGGCATACTTGGTCCGGCGGACCAGAGTCTGCCGGACAATCCGCCCGTGAGTGGGCGCCAGCGGACTTTTACGGCGGACTTCTTCCCAAAAGCCCGCCGGACCTAGATTTGAAACATGTTTTAAATCTTTCCGTCGGACTCAGTTTCGGGCGGAAAGTCCGCTCGTGTGTGTGCTGGTCCGACGGAAAGCCCGCTCATGTGTATGCTGGTCCGACGGACCAGATACAACACGAGGGCAGGGTATTGCATCTCGCGCTCGCTGCAATAGGAAAAACAAATTTTCCTATTGCGGCGAGCACGGGTCATACCAGGCCCTTAGGCCTGGTATGGATTTTAAAGGAAAGCCCCCTACGCCGAAAAAACGGTGTGGGGTCCCCCCTAAAATCCATACCAGACCCGATCCGAGCACGCAGCCTGGCCGGTCAGGAAAGGGGGTGGGGACGAGCGAGCGCCCCCCCCCCTCCTGAACCGTACCAGGCCGCATGCCCTCAACATGGGGGGTGGGTGCTTTGGGGGAGGGGGGCGCCCTGCGGGGCCCCCCCCACCCCAAAGCACCTTGTCCCCATGTTGATGAGGACAAGGGCCTCTTCCCGACAACCCTGGCCGTTGGTTGTTGGGGTCTGCGGGCGGGGGGCTTATCGGAATCTGGGAGCCCCCTTTAATATAGGGGCCCCCAGATCCCGGCCCCCCACCCTATGTGAATGAGTATGGGATACATGGTACCCCTACCCATTCACCTAGGGAAAAAGTGTAAGTAATAAAATACACTACACAGGTTTTTAAAATATTTTATTAAACAGCTCCGGGGGAGGGTCTTCCTCCGGCTTCGGGGGTCTTCTTCCGGCTTCGGGGGTCCCTCCGCTTCATCTTCTCCCGGCGTCCGGTTGGTTCTTCTCCGCTCTCTTCTCCCGGTGTTCCATTTCTTCGGCCGGCTCCTTTGCTGTCTTCAGGTAGCTCTCTTGCCAGCAGAGGTCCGGACTTCTGGGCTTCTTCTCTTCTCTTCTCTTCTCTTCTCTTCTCTTCTCTTCTCTTCTCCAGATGTTGACACGACGCTCTCTCCGGCTGGACTGCTCTCCGAGGGCTGCGTTGTGACTTATATAGGCGGAGACCCCGCCCCCTTTTGATGTCACAGTCCCTGGGCATGCTGGGACTGTGACGTTTTAGGGGGCGTGGTCAACATCACCCAGTGACCACGTCCCCTAAAACGTCACAGTCCCAGCATGCCCAGGGACTGTGACATCAAAAGGGGGCGGGGTCTCCGCCTATATAAGTCACAACGCAGCCCTCGAAGAGCAGTCCAGCCGGAGAGAGCGTCGTGTCAACATCTGGAGAAGAGAAGAGAAGAGAAGAGAAGAGAAGAGAAGAGAAGAGAAGAGAAGAGAAGAGAAGAGAAGAGAAGAGAAGAGAAGAAGCCCAGAAGTCCAGGCCTCTGCTGGCAAGAGAGCTACCTGAAGACAGCAGAGGAGCCGGCTGAAGAACTGGAACACCGGGAGAAGAGAGCGGAGAAGAACCAACCGGACGCCGGGAGAAGATGAAGCGGAGGGACCCCCGAAGCCGGAAGAAGACCCCCGAAGCCAGAGGAAGACCCCCCCCCCGGAGCTGTTTAATAAAATATTTTAAAAACCTGTGTAGTGTATTTTATTACTTACACTTTTTCCCTAGGTGAATGGGTAGGGGTACCATGTACCCCATACTCATTCACATAGGGTGGGGGGCCGGGATCTGGGGGCCCCCTTTTTTTCCTAAACTGAGGAAAAAAATGTTTTTTAAAATATTTTTTGGGGATATTTATTATAGCAAAAAGTAAAAAAATAATGCGTTTTTTTCAAAATTGGCGCTATTTTTTTGTTTATATCGCAAAAAATAAAAACCGCAGAGGTGATCAAATACCACCAAAAGAAAGCTCTATTTGTGGGAAAAAAAGGATGTCAATTTTGTTTGGGAGCAACGTTGCATGACCGCGCAATTGTCAGTTAAATGGACGCAGTGCCGAATCGCAAAAAACGCACTGGTCGGGAAGAGGGTAAATTCTTCCGGGGCTGAAGTGGTTAGGAGAAGCTTTGTTTCATGATGATTGCCTTGGTCACTCAAGCAGTGATCTGTTTGGATTCACATGCCCCACGTGACCCTGGTGGCCATATTAGGTCAGGCAGAGTCTATTTAAGTCTCTGACCCCTGGGTTTGGTGCACTTTATGCAAGTGAACAGGTTAGGGACAAAACAGTGGTAAGGAAAGGTTCCAGTTCCAGTTCAGTAGGGGGAGAGCAGGATCTACGTCTAACTCTTTAGGAAGCTTCCTATTTAAGATAGACCGACCAGGCCACACATCGGTATAATAATCTACCAGCATGTCTTTAAGAGTGTCTGGTGTAATCCCACGTAAGCACAGGGAAAATATGCAAAATCCATACAAGGCTGGGATTTGAACTGTTGACCTCGTGCTGCAATGCAGATTTACTAACCACCAAGCCACCATTAGAATTGTTTTTATTCATGTGTTAAAAAAAAAAAAACTCTAAAGCTACACTAGTCAAAGGAGTCATCTGCTCATCACTTGATGTCTTGTCTACTTGTCATATGATTTCCTGACTGAGAAACCTGCAACTGTTTTGTTTTTCGATAAATGACCTTAGGATAAGTGGCTAGATCAGCTGATAAGTGCAAGAACAAGAGAAACACATCTATAATTGTTAAGGAAAGAGACCAATCCAATCCAGTTATATTTGCTCTGTCATGATGAGATTTTGAAGTTCAGTTTATAAATTGTAAAATAATGGCGAACATCTCAGTCTCACAATGAATATGATAATACAAAATTGCTTCTGTGCTAAGGTATGGCACCAGTCCTTTTGGGGAAGCTCTCTCTATATTCAAGGCATCCCCAGCACTTAACCAGTCTTCTAAAATCCACTTGGCCTTGCTGCCCACCTCAGGCTGGGGAATCCTTGAGCCCTATGCATAAAAAAACAAAAGAAGGGGGGTGCACCGGCCTTGTGCATTAACCAAGACACCATTTATTTAACCAAATAAACCTTGTGGACTTTGAGTGGGGATATCTGAATGATGCCATCATTCAGATATCTTCTTTTTCTGCTGGTGATTTCCTGCACCATAAAAACAATCATATCCGCTGTAAAGCTGCTTGATTGTTTTTACAGGCAGCGGGAGGGGACATACTGTGATGAAGAGGGGGCACCCTCGAAACACGTTAGCATCTGCAGAATTATGGGACATCATTCTTTCCAGCTGGAGATGTGCTACCAGTTCTGGTTGATCTGCAGGAAATTTGTGATGAACTTGTAGCTCTATATTGTTTGTGGGTATATTACTTTTTATTCTTAATTAAATGGTGTCTTGGTTAATTCAGATTCAGAATAATTTATTAATCCCAAAGACAAATTATTGCACAAGGCTGTTACGCCCCCTTCTTTTGTTCAGAATTATTTTGTATTTATGTAAATCTATAAAGAAAAAGAAACAAATAAAGGAATAATGGATGAAAAAAGAAAGAATAACAGATGGAGGAAGGAAAGGAATCTTGGTATGAAAGAAGGGAGAAACACAGGAGGAAGGAAAATAATTATGGATTGAAGGAGGAAGGAACTTACGGAAAGAAGAAATCTTGATATGGAAGATGGAATTAAAGAAGAAGAAAGGAGTGAAGGAAGGTTTGAGTTGAAGGGAAGAGAAATGGAGGGAGGAAGGAAAGACATCCCGGAGGGAGGAAGGAAAGACATCCCAGAGGAAGTCACGAGTGACGAAACCGGTAGGAGGAGCTTGATCGGCTGACATGTAAGGAACCAGAAAGTGCTGTGGACACAGACTTAGGACGGGATGAACACCGCTGACTGGAGCTGCAGATCCAGTTTTAGGTGACACTATCATCCCATCACACATGAGTATTTTAAGGCGTGTTGTTTTATCATGAAATGTGAGTGTAATTCTTGTGGAGTTTAAGCTGTAATAAATGTTTTAAAAAAAACTATATCACACTATTGCAAGCCCTTGTTGTTTCTACATGAGACATATGTGAGAGGAGGTTGCTGGTAACCAGGAGGAAGGAGTTGTCCTTTTGAGCCAAATAGCTACCACAGGAAGGATGAATTACAGGAGGATCTCGTAAGCTGTTAACATTTACTACAGGCTTTTATACAAAGCCCTTAAGGTGAGGGTACATCTGGTGGAGGGTACACTAGGACTGTGTGCACACTGCATGAAGGCACCAACATCACTTTTATCTATGTTTTTATGATGGATTGTCAAAGATTCTCATTCAACAATTATTAAGGATATTGTGCAGCACACAGAGCACTGGCACTTTATTTTGAATGCTATGTGCACGGTTTTGGATTTGTTTCATATATTTAATATTGATATAATACATAAGTTTAATATTTTTTTTAGATCTGTGCAATATATATATATATATATATATATATATATATATATATATATATATATATATATAAATATATTCTTTCATCTATTTATTTTTTTACAGTAAATAGTTTTTTATTTTAAAAGTATTGAAGTTAACAATGACACAGTACATGGACATCAGATATTTACAGAAGGTCACAAAGGTCAGAAGAAATCGAGCACAGCTGGTATTAAGTTTCTCAAGTATATAACAGTCTTATTCAGATTGAGCAGTACGGCAGTCATATACAACATATTATCTCCGGATTTAGAAGGGAAAGGGGGGCTTGGGGAAGAGAAAAGGGGGGGGGGGGAATTATGAAGGGGGTAGGGGGGAGGGAAGGGGAGGGGGAGGGGGATAAGAAGCATGTTATAGAACGAACATTTCCAGCGTCATCAAAGAAACAGTATAGGATACAGTAGTGTCACTTAGGACTTCCCTATGAGCCCTAGGGCTCCTGACCATTTGCATCAATCCATTGAGACCAAACCTTATCAAATTTTTTGGGGCAATTTCTACTCTCATATGTTAGTTTGTATAATGGTAGGACAGAGTTAACTGTGGCCATCCACATATGATGCGTGGGAGAGGTGGGCTGCTTCCACTTAAGGAGAATCTCTCGTCTAGCATAGTATAAAGCATAAAACAAAAACAGTTTTTCATGCCTAGAGGCTTTAATATTTTTCATGATGCCAAGCAATGCCATGGCCGGGTCTAAGCTGAGGGACCAATCCACAAAGGACTACCAAAAGGGATGTATTAGAGGGCATGACCACACCATGTGAAAGAATGTGCCGGGGGAGGAACTACATCTGAAGCAAAGGGCACTCACCTCCGGGTATATACTGGCCAGTCTCACAGGGGGTAGTACGCCCGGTGTAGGAAATTAAGTTGGATGAAGCGATCATTTGCTGAGATCATCTTAGTAGTATAGTCAGTTACCATTTCCTCCCATTCCTCTTCAGTCAAGTCCGGGATGTCACTCTTCCACTTATTGTAAACTTTGGTCAGAGACGTCATATGCGCGAGGGAGAGGTAAAAGTAGAGGGAGGAGAGGGGCTTATCCAGGATTTTAGAGATGAGTAGTCGTTCTACAGAGTCAGTCAGTCGGGGAATTGGGCCTGTATTGCATGCCTGAGTTGGTAGAATCTAAATGTCATAGAGGTGGGGACAGCATATTTAGCCCTAAGTGTCTTGAAGGAGGAGAAGGATCCGTCAGTGTAGATATGTTTAATGGTGATTATCCCTTTGGATGCCCATAATTGGGGGTCCTGAAGCTTATAGAGGTGTGATAACATGGGGTTGCCCCATAAGGGTGTGTGGAGTGAAATTGTGGAAGCTGTTTTGTAGATTGCCCTCACCCTCTGCCATACCTGTATTGTCGTGCGCATCAGAGTCGTCATCTGGGGGTGGGCTCTAGGCCCTCTATAGGTTAAATTACTCAGGGCCGCATGGGAGCCCAGAATGGCTGCCTCAAGGGTCACCGCCGGGTTCTGTCTGGGTTGGTCAAACCACCACCGGACCGTCACCAGGACCACCGCCCAGTAGTAGAGCTTGGGGCATAGCCAAGCCCCTCTGTGATAGGGGGAGTTGAAGCGTCCGCCTCGCCAATCTTGAAGTTTTCCCCGCCCAGACAAAAGTGGAGATAATGCTATCCAGCATTTGGAAGAAGGATTCAGGGATAAGGGACGTGGGGGGTTCCTGTCATCTATTTATTTACTGTTTGGTCTCAGCGCTGCACATTTGCTATATCATTTTGTATTGTCACTTATAGGGAAGTGTGCGGAGTGCTGGCAGCTGAGAGCCTCTTGAGCCCATCGGGAGAGAGAGCCCTGACTGATGGGGGCATGGCCAGGGAGGAGTTGCAGTAAAATTGTTATAACTCAGGATTGGTACAAAAGGGGAAAAGGGTTGGGCCTGAGCTCAGGAGTTTGGCACCCCAGGGGATTATGGTCCCCTTTTCGGACGGAAGCATGGAAGAGCTCGGACCTGACCCTGCGGCTCCAGCTATGGACACGGATCACCTCCTGGCTAAGGTCCGTGAGCTGGCCCTCAGGGGTCAGGCTGACTGGCTCTTTGCCCTCTTATCCCCTGGGGTGCCCTCTCCTGCCCCTTCCCCTGTTCCTCCTCCCGAGTCGGATGGACGCAGGGCCCGCAGACGCGCCCGTCCACCTTCTCGTTTCAGCCCCAGCCCCTCTGCGGCCTCTCACTGCTCCCCCCCTCCTCCCCCCGTCCATCCCTCTCCAATGCGGGTTCCCAGGGCTCCAGCAGCCAGGAAGCGGGGGTCGGCCGCCCGCTCTCGGCGTGCCCCCCCTCGTTGGTCACCTTCCCCGGCCATCCGGAGTAACGTGCAGCCCCCCCCTCGGTGTCCCCGTTCTCGTAGCCCCCGCTCAGCAGCACCCCCCTCGCCCCCCTCCCTTCCCTGTGCATGGCGCGAGGCCTGGATGGAGCTGGAGCGCTCCAGCCCACGGCCTCGAGTCGGTTGGTACCTGCTTCCGCCCCTGCTAGCAGCGGGGGGGCGGCGGGCGTGCGGCCGCTCCGCTCCTCGGCCAGGCTGTCCTCTCGCTGTCCTCTCGCAGGGCGGCTGGAGGGGGCCGGAGCTGTTCGCCTGCTCCGGCGGCGGCTTTCGATCCCTCGGGCGACTCGCTTCGATACCGGCTCCCCCTAGCGGCCAGTTCGCTCCCTGCGCCTAGCCAGGCGGAAGTATTCGAACTGGCCGTACACAGCTCCAGCAATGCAAGTGCCCAGCACCCCTCTGCGCCCGGCTGGGCGGGGGGTGATGGTGGGGGCATTCGCAGGGGAGCATATGGGTGCGGGCTGCCCCATCCTGCGCCCTCCGGGGCGGGGTCGCAGCTGGCCCAGGATTCCTATGGCCAGGGCGCCTTACAACATGTGGCCCTTTCAGCACCCGGCTGGGTGGGGGGTAATTCGTCCCGGGATGGAAATCGTGCAAACGTGGCCAGGTCGCACGGTCCCCCGGCGCCTTCATGGGCGGGGCCCTCAGCGGCTTCTGGGCCATCGGGAGCGGGCTTTTCACAGGGCAGGACTCCCATTGCGCCCGGACGGGTGGGGGACAGGTCCCAGATCCAGGCCGCGCCATGTCATCTAGCATCCCGGATGGGATGTGCCCCCTCTGCGCCTGGCAGGGCGGGTGTGGGTTTATCTGCCCTCACGGATGCCATCCCCCCCGTGCTCTCGGACGCCCTCCAGCGCCCGGTCGGGCGGAGGGCTCGCGGATTCCCCCCCTCCAGTCACCGGGGTTTAACCCCTCCTACGGGGTCAACATGGCGGGTAACGCCAGTCTCCCTGCGCCCGGCTGGGCGGGAGATTCCGGATCCGGGCTGGCGGCAGCTTCCACCCCGGATCAGCCGGTCAGAATCCAGAGGCACTCCTGCACCTGCACAGTCACTGCCCTCGGCCAGGGGGACCCTTCAGTGTCCGTGGCGGGATCCCCGCCTTTGGATCTATCAGTCGGCCGAGATGGCCCGAACACACACGGCCCCGTTGCTCCTCACGGTGCTGGCCGTTCCAGCCTGCAGTCTCCTGGAGTCGCATGGGACACCGCCTCGCCCGTTGATCGTCCATCGGTGATGCCCCCAAGGATCAGTGAGTATGATTGTGAATTGATTTGGGGGAGGTCAGTTGATAATTCCGTATCGGGCCCCGAAGACCGTATAGTGTCGTGGTCAGGTCGGTCCTTTCTAGTATGGGTGTTTCAGGCGCGGCGGCAAATCTTTCCCCTCCTTCCGGAGGGGCCTTGTGGGCTGTAGCTCCCACGGGTGCCCACATACCGGAGGAGACGAAGGAAAGAATATAGCGTCGGGATTTCGTTGATTTCCTCGCTCTAGTTCCGTCGGACAGGGAAACGGTCGACAAATCCCGTCGGGTAGACGTCGCTACACAGGGCGATAAAGTCAAGCAGCTTCCTAGAACATTTGGGAACTGGCTGCAAGGTTTTTGTGCCTACGCAGGTGTGCTCTGTGAGCGTTACCCAGAGTTGGCGACCTCCTTGTTCTGCTACCTGGACCTTATCTGGGGAGCGTACAAGGTTTATGGGGGTCAATGCTGGTTCCAGTATGACACCCAGTTTAGACAGAAGATGGCGGCGCGCAAGGAGCTTCGTTTTGACTGTCAGGATGGTAGCCTATGGCTGTTGCTAATGTGCCCTCATAGGCCAGCGTCCTTTCAGTCCGCGGTCGGCGCTCCTCAATCCGGAGCGTTGGCCGCCTCCAAAAAAGGTGTCTGTTGGCTTTTCAATGAAAGCCACTGTAAGTGGTACTCCGCCTGTCGCTTCAGGCATGAGTGCTCTAGCTGTGGGGGCGCTCACCCCTCCAGCCGGTGCTTCAGGAAGGGAAAACAGACACTTTCCAGAGCGGGAGCCAAGACCGACCTTCCTAAGCCGGAGGACGCCGGTGAACGTCCTAGAGATGTCGCCCTGGCTAGACCGGTACCCCCTTCGTAGGGAGGCCCTGATCCTAAAGGATGGCCTGGATCCAGGTTTTTGGATACCGTTTTCCCCATCGAACGCACCTACCATGTCGGCTAATTTAAAATCGGCTGTTGAATTTGAATCAGTAGTGGCCGAGAAAATCCAGAAAGAGCTGGAACTGGGGCGCATGGCGGGCCCCTTTGATCTTCCCCCATTTCACAACCTGCGGGTGTCCCCACTGGGCGTGGTCCCCAAAAAGGCGAGTGGTAAATTTCGATTAATTCATCACTTATCTTACCCTTCCGGCTCCTCTGTCAACGACGGAATTGTTAGCGAGGAATCGCGGGTGCATTACGCGTCATTTGATAAGGCTCTTCACCTCGTCAGGGCAGCAGGGCATTCCGCTCTTTTGGCAAAAGCGGACATTGAATCCGCTTTTCGCCTTCTCCCGGTCCACCCGGATTGTTTCCAC
Source organism: Lithobates clamitans (assembly GCA_037952925.1). NCBI lineage: Eukaryota > Metazoa > Chordata > Amphibia > Anura > Ranidae > Lithobates > Lithobates clamitans. The sequence continues at coordinate 1,238,435 of JBBGZY010000480.1, read as the reverse complement.
CTCCTGGGTTGCTACTTTCAGGGAAGCTATTTCTTCGATATGTGCCTGCCTATGGGTTGCGCCATTTCGTGTTACTTCTTCGAGTTATTTAGTAGCTTCCTTGAGTGGGTAGTCGCCCGGGAGGCCGGATCTCAGTCCATGCTGCACTACATGGATGATTTCCTTTTTGTGGGTCCCTCGGACAGTGGGCAGTGTCAATGCTTGCTCTCTGTTTTTCAAGATATTTGTCGGCGTTTCACTGTTCCACTGTCCGTGGACAAAACCGAGGGTCCGGCAACTTTTTGGGTATTGAGATTGACACAGTGGCCATGGTCTTTCGCCTGCCAAGGGAGAAGCTGACCAGGCTTTTATCCTTGGTTCGTTTGGCGAAAGGGTCCAAAAAACTTCAGCTGAAACAGCTACAATCTCTGCTGGGGCACCTAGTGTTCGCGTGCAGGGTCATACGCATGGGGAGGGCTTTCTGCAGGCGCTTGTCTTGGGCCACGAAGGGCGTTACGGCCCCGCACCACCACGTTCGGATCACCAAGCCCATGCGGGGGGATTTGGACATTTGGCTAACCTTTTTGCAATCCTACAACGGACAGTCTTGTTGGTTGCAGGAGGAGGTACCGAACTCACAGCTGGAGTTGTACACTGATGCGGCAGGCTCCTGTGGTTTCGGTGCTTTCTTTCGGGGGGAGTGGTCTGCGGAATGTTGGCCGGCCTCATGGGCCCGCATGGATTTATTGCGCAATCTCACCCTTTTGGAGCTTTTCCCGATCATTGTAGCGGTGGAGCTTTGGGGTGAACAGTTGCGCAATCGCCAGGTGATCTTTTGGTCAGACAATATGAGCGTAGTGCAGGTAGTGAACAAGCAATCGGCCAGTTCCCCCCCGGTTGTATCACTGTTGCGTTTTTTGGTTTTAAAATGTTTGCAATTTAACATTTATGTTAGGGCAAAACACGTTCCGGGAGTTTCTAATGACATTGCCGATGCTCTTTTCCGCCAACAGTACCCCCGTTTTCGCTTCCTGGCTCCGTCGGCTTCGCTGGAGGGCCTCCCCTGTCAGGCCCACTTATGGAACCTCATTTCCGGGGATTGTTAGAACTGCTTCGGTCGTCGCTTTCTCCGCGGACGTGGGCGTCGTATTGTCGGGTCTGGCACGAGTGGTCACAAGCGTCGGGCGGTGAGTTCTCTATTTCATCTCCGGATGATAGACGTTTGATCTTATTTGCTTACCTGGTCCAGTTACAGGATAAGGGAGTGTCGGGTTCCACTGTCTCTTCGGCCATGTCCGCCTTATCCTTTTGGTTTCAGCTTTTGGGGTGGGGGGATGTCACAAAAGCCTTTCCAGTGCGTCGGATCTTGAGGGGCTGGAACCGCATCACTCATCTGCCTGATTCCAGGCGCCCCATTTCCTTACAGATTTTATCGGATGTTTTGGCTATGTTGCCGGAAGTGTGCTCATCCGAGTTTGAGATTTTGCTGTTCCGAGTAGCTTTTTCATGGGCGTTTTTTGGGGCTTTTCGCATCGGGGAATTAGTTGCAAAATCCAGGTCTTCTACTGGGGGTATTCGATCGGAGGATGTTGTCCTGTCGGAGCGCAGTGTCACCATTTTATTGCGCTCCTCGAAGACTGACAGCCTTGGCAGGGGCCGCCGAGTTGTGCTGCACCACTGTGGTGGCCCATTCTGTCCTGTGTCTCTGGCCGTTCCTTTTCTTTCCGTGCGCCCCCCATCTCCCACTTTCTTCGTGCACGCTGACTCCTCCTCTTTGAGTCGCTTCCAATTTTTAAAAGTTTTTCGTTTTTGCCTCGAGGCTTTAGGCTTACCGGCGGGTGATTTTTCAACTCACTCATTTCGCATAGGCGCTGCCACCGCCGCTTCTGGCTTAGGGTTTTCCGATACGGAACTTCAGCGGCTGGGTAGATGGGAGTCGTCTCGTTTTTCGCTGTATGTTCGCCCTCACCTTTTGTGTTAATTTCAGGTTTTCCCCCGACTCAAGTATGGATTTTGGGCGATTCCTTTGTCTTCTGGGCGGCTCGTCGCGCAGAGATCCGGAACTATGGGAGAAATTTGGGACTCTCTTCGAACGTGGCAAGGATTCGCTGGCTGGGCCTGCGCGGGCTGCGTTGGCATCAGGTACTGTGGGAATGTTGGCACCTCCGTACCCGCGTGTCCGGTCACATTGTCCTGGTGGTTCACGCCGGCGGGAATGACGTAGGTTACACCCGGTCCGTGGATCTAATTGCTGCCATAAAAGGTGATATTGCTCAATGCCTTCCAATGTTTACCAGTGTGACTTTCGTATGGTCAGAGATTGTCCCTCGTTCTATTTGGGCTAGAGAAGTTCCGGGACCCTGTTTAGAAAATTTTCAGAGGAAGGTCAACGCCCAGGTGTCCAAATTTGTTCGGAGGATCGGGGGGGGTCGTTGTCCGTCACAAAGATTTGGAGGGAAACAACAATGACTTGTTGAGGAGGGATGGTGTTCACCTCAACGACATTGGCATGGATATATTTAACCTGGGACTTCAGAGGGGGGTGGAACAGGCGCTGGCTGCGGTGGGGCGCCCGTCAGTGGATCACTGACTGGCTGGTGGCGGTTTTGGGAACCTTGCCAGCAAATATGGAACCCCTTTGATGCCCGGATGGTAATTGGGAGATTGACGGCCGGTCCGGCACTGATAGTAAGGACAGGCCCCTCCTTCATCTCCCTTTTACATTGGTAGTTGAGTGCTCACAGTACAACTGTGACTGGCACGGTCCTAAAGGTTAATGTTAATGTTGATTTAAATAAAGCTGTGGCCTTGCCCTTTCCAACGTTAATGGTTGTATGTGTGGTTCTTATTGGATGAGAAGAAGGGGTAAGGTATGACAAGTGATGGTTGGGACCTGGGCTTATTGCACCTCAGCAGTCATGAGAGCCTCTTGAGCCCATCGGGAGAGAGAGCCCTGACTGATGGGGGCATGGCCAGGGAGGAGTTGCAGTAAAATTGTTATAACTCAGGATTGGTACAAAAGGGGAAAAGGGTTGGGCCTGAGCTCAGGAGTTTGGCACCCCAGGGGATTATGGTCCTTTTCGGACGGAAGCATGGAAGAGCTGCCCACCCTCCCGCCCTAATTTTGATGGTATGTCACAGCGTGTTGCGGTTTTGGGAACCTTGCCAGCAAATATGGAACCCCCTTTGATTCCCGGATGGTAATTGGGAGATTGACGGCCGGTCCGGCACTGATGGTAAGGACAGGCCCCTCCTTCATCTCCCTTTTACATTGGTAGTTGAGTGCTCACAGTACAACTGTGACTGGCACGGTCCTAAAGGTTAATGTTAATGTTGATTTAAATAAAGCTGTGGCCTTGCCCTTTCCAACGTTAATGGTTGTATGTGTGGTTCTTATTGGATGAGAAGAAGGGGTAAGGTATGACAAGTGATGGTTGGGACCTGGGCTTATTGCACCTCAGCAGTCATGAGAGCCTCTTGAGCCCATCGGGAGAGAGAGCCCTGACTGATGGGGGCATGGCCAGGGAGGAGTTGCAGTAAAATTGTTATAACTCAGGATTGGTACAAAAGGGGAAAAGGGTTGGGCCTGAGCTCAGGAGTTTGGCACCCCAGGGGATTATGGTGCTTTTCGGACGGAAGCATGGAAGAGCTGCCCACCCTCCCGCCCTAATTTTGATGGTATGTCACAGCGTGTTGCGGTTTTGGGAACCTTGCCAGCAAATATGGAACCCCCTTTGATGCCCGGATGGTAATTGGGAGATTGACGGCCGGTCCGGCACTGATGGTAAGGACAGGCCCCTCCTTCATCTCCCTTTTACATTGGTAGTTGAGTGCTCACAGTACAACTGTGACTGGCACGGTCCTAAAGGTTAATGTTAATGTTGATTTAAATAAAGCTGTGGCCTTGCCCTTTCCAACGTTAATGGTTGTATGTGTGGTTCTTATTGGATGAGAAGAAGGGGTAAGGTATGACAAGTGATGGTTGGGACCTGGGCTTATTGCACCTCAGCAGTCATGTCTATTTGATTTTATATTTTATTTTTTATTTTCACATTAATTTTCATCATATTTATTAATTTTAGCAGCTCACAAGGTTCCCACCTATTTGAGGAAGGAAAGAAATGATGGTTTGAAGGAAGTACTAATTAAGGAATAAATGGAATTATGGATTGAAGGAAGAGAATTATGGATTAAAGGAAGGAGGAACAGACAGAAGAAAGGATGAATCTTTGTATGAAAAAAAGAAGTTAAAAAAAGAGGAAGAAAAGGAGTTTAGGGTCGAAGGAAAGAGACATGAAAGAATTATGTGCTGAAGGAATTACTAAGAGAGAAATAGAATTCTGAATTGGAGGAGGAGGAACGAATATAGGAACGTAGGAATTTTGGTATCTTGGTATGAAAGAAGGAAGTAAAGAAAGAGAAAGGAGAGAAGTTTTGGACTGATAGAAGTAGAGATGGAGGGAGGAATTGAACAATGGTTGAGTTGACAAAAGAAATAAAAATGGGAAGAATAGAAAAATGAAAAGGGATTACAGTAGAAAGAGTAATATAGAAGGATAGAAAGAAGGAAAGGAAATATGGCAATCGAGAAATATGGTAGAAGAGAAGTAAGAGAATTACTGATGGGAGGGGGGGGGGTTGAAGGTTTTCAGAATGACAAAAGGAAGAAAAGTACAGGAATTATGGGGGATGGAAACAATAAAGGAAAATAAGGAGGAAATAATTATGCAAGGAAGGAAATTGGGATAAAAATATTATTAAGGAAGGTAGAACACTATGAAACATTTTGCATCACTTCCGGTCCATTCTCTTTAAAGCGATAGTAAACTGCTGCAGAATTAAAAAAAAAAAAAACCTGTAAGACAATGGCATAATGTGCTAGTATGCATCGCATACTAGCACATTATGAAATACTTAATTAGAACAAAGAAGGGAAAGATGATTAATGCGCTACCCCAAAAAACACAAAAAACAAAAAACAGCTGCTACAAACCATGTGACAAAAAGGAAAAAAAGTGTGAAGTAAATTGTAGCGCTAAAAACACATATATAAGTAGTATATGTAAAGTTCAAAGTGCATATATGCGTAGTGTCCCAAGAAATGAAAGCAAATATGTAATCAAAGGGAACAAAAGTCCACAGTGGAAAAAATAATCCGTGTGAATAATCTTGTCTGCTTCCCAACCGTCAGCTTGTATATCATCAACTTAAGCGAATAGATGAAATACGCTTACCAGAGAAGTTGGATTCTACTGCCGTAAGCATAGAATCAATAGAGCTTAGTGCCACCCAGGGCGAAGTAGTGGAGTGTTGGAGGCAAGGGTAGAGCCTCTGCAGGACTGGGACATCCCCTCTTTATCCGCCAAAGCAGAGCCAAAGATGAATTCCAAAAAAACGAAGTGGTTCCTCAGTTCCCCAGTATATGTGGAAAAAAGAAGGGATGCTCCCACATAGTGTAATTCTGGGTATTTTTATTTATAAAAAAAACACAATACATATAAAAAAGTGATCACAGAATAGAATAAAATAAAAAGCAGTGTCTGTAAAAAGCCACTCTGTTTTTTTTTTTTTTTTGTGTTTTTAGTGCTACAATTTACTTACACACTTAATTAGAACAAAGCCCTTCCAGTGGCATCTGCTTAATGCTGAGAGGGCTGACATCTTCCTCCTTCCTTCTGAGTTTGCGGGCTCGGGTGCTGTGCGTGGCCAGAGCCGCATTGACGTCACTCCCGCGCAAGCACACGGGAGCCCTCGGTTCTGGCAAGAAGCTCTGAAGGTCCAGCATGGTACGCCGGACCATCACAGCAAATGCGCCGGGTGAATAACTGCAGGGTGAATAACTCCTTAACGGTGCAAGGTTAGGAGATAATCATTTTACTTACAGGTAAGCCATATTATAGGCTTACCTGTAGGAAAAAATAACAGTGAGATTTAGTACTGTTTTAAGGCTGTCAATCAGCCAGGTGGATCCCAACAAAATTGTCAGGATCCTTCCTTTATTTAGTCTGTCTCTGTCCCATCCTCTGATAGCATACAAAAGCTATTTACAGTATTAGCTGATTCTGGGTCACAAGAGAATGTTAGTAAATGTTCTCCTGTGACCAAAAAGAGAGCAAAAAAGGTTTGTCCTTATTTCTCTTTTAACCACTTACGGACCGCCAGTTTTACGGCGGCTGTTTGAAGGAGGATATCGTTGTTATGGCAGCAGCTAGCTGCCATAACCCCAGTATCCTCTTCTTCCGCTACAAGATAAAAGTGGCCTCTGCAGGGGATTCGCAGCGAGATCACTTTTATCGGTGGTGGGAGAGGGCCCCTCCCGCAGCGATCCGGTGCCCTCCGCTGCTTACCGGAGCCGTCGGCAGTGGCGGAGGCGATCGCGTCTGTCCCCTGGGCTGACATGACGAGTGAGGGGAAGATGGCCCCCACCCGTCTTCATGACACTGCAGGGTGGAAGTGACGTCAAAACTTCACTTCTGCCCATACCCCTTAAAGCCACATTTTTTCAATGTCATTTTTTCAAATTACAATTTTTTTTTTTTTTTTTTACTGCATTTTAGTCTAAATATAAGATCTGAGGTCTTTTTGACCCCAGATCTCATATTTAAGAGGTCCTGTCATGCTTTTTTTCTATTACAAGGGATGTTTACATTCCTTGTAATAGGAAATAAAGTGACACTTTTTGTTTTGTTTTTTAAACAGTGTAAAAATAAAAAATAAAAGGTAAAATAAATAATACTAAAAAAAACTTTTAAACGTGCCCTGTCCTGACGAGCTTGCGTGCAGAAGCGAACGCATACGTGAGTAGCGCCCGCATATGAAAACGGTGTTCAAACCACACATGTGAGGTATCGCCACGATTGGTAGAGCGAGAGCAATAATTCTAGCCCTAGACCTCCTCTGTAACTTAAAACATGCAACCTGTAGAATTTTTTAAACGTCGCCTATGGAGATTTTTAGGGGTAAAAGTTTGTCGCCATTCCACGAGCGGGCACAATTTTGAAGCATGATATGTTGGATATCAATTTACTCTGCATAACATTATCTTTCACAATATAAAAAAAGACTGGGTTAATTTTACTTTTGTCTTATTTTTTTTATTCAAAAAAGTGAATTTGTTCCAAAAAAAGTGCACTTGTAAGACCGCTGCAAAAATACGGTGGGAAAAAAAAGTATTGCAATGACCGCCAATTTATTCTCTAGGGTGTTAGAAAAAAAACAATATATAATGTTTGGGGGTTCTAAGTAATTTTCTAGCAAACAAAAAACTGTTTTAAACATGTAAACACAAAAATCTCAAAAGGAGGCTGGTCCTTAAGTGGTTAAGCAGAAAATTAAAAAAAAATCATTAGTACATCCAGTTCCAGTTAAAGCTTCATTGTACATGGAAAAGCTCACATATCTGGAAATTTTACATGATAGTGTAATTTAATATGGATGGACAAAATGGTTTTCATTACCTTTCTCGGTTTCATATCTGATGAGCCGCTGACGTAAATACACAGCAGAGAGACGAGGAGTTGCTATGACATCTAGAGATGATTAGGAGATACTTGTTCTATATTTAATGGTCTGAAGGTCCAGCTCTGTAAATACAGCTGTAATGTGGGAGGGGTGGGGCAGGGACAGTAAGGCTGGGGAAGAAAAAGCTAGATGATGCTGGACGTCAGGCAGGCTCCATCCGACTTCAATGCTCAAAGTGTGCATTAAAATCAAGCAATATCAGTACAAGAGCTAGCTAGGAAGGTTTACCCTCCAATGTTCCTGCTCACCATTGTCATTGGGAGAAAAGTGAGGTAAAAAAAGGAATAGGGAGAATGGGGCAATTAGTCTTCAAATGGTGCACTTGTTTTAGTGATAGCTATCTAATCTATTTTTCCACATGTGGACGCAGGACTGTAAAAATAGGTGGTCGAGCTGCATTTTTACTGCCCCCAAGTGCTCCCCTTAAGCTTCAAAGGCAGGGAGTACATCCATGGCAGAAATCATCCCCTGTCATGTTCGGCAATCTCCCCCTTGTCCAATCAGGGAATGTCTGGTATTTAATTGAAAGGATACAAGGCTTTGACTGAATGGAGGCATTGCTGAGCAAGTAACCCCCCTGTGGTTACTCTGCAGAATTGCAACCACTTAGCACTGGACATGGATGATTGTTTCTATGCGGCATCGACTGTGGCAGTGATTTGGAGCTTACACAGGGATCAGTGAGTATATCTATGCAAAAAAAAAAATATATGCCCAAACTTCAGCTTTAATGACCATATTGGTACTTGAACCTAGGACCTTAAAGTGGAGTTCCACCCACTTTTACAACTCTTCAGCATCCCTCACTAAACTATGCACTGTAAACAAATTGGATATTTTTACATTTTTTTTCTCAGCACTTACTGTATATCTGCTGTATTCATTTTTCACTTCCTCCTTCCTGGCCGCGGCCCATCGCATCATTTCCTGTTTGCAATGCCTTCTGGGAATGGGCGGCAACTTCCTCTGACCCTGCCCTTGCTATGGAAACCTGACCTGAAACCTATTACACTGCTTGTGCTGCACTGAGCATGTGTGAGATCTGCAAGGATGAGATCCAGGAAGAAATACAGTCTGGCTTCAGATGCCCACGGCCTGCTGTAAGTTTATAAAATAACAAACTACTGCTATAAACTAACAAAACAGACCTTAGTTTACAGACTAACTTTACTAGAATACATTAAGCTTGTGTATTATAGGGGTATTTTTATTTAAAAAGTATAATTTGGGGGGGAACACCACTTTAACATCGTAAGGCACCAGAGCAGACTACGAAGCCAGCATGTCAACGAAACAACCATACCAGTTATCCAACTAATTATCTGCCTTATGCATCCCACTTGTATATTCCCCTTAAATAGTTCTTACATGAACCCTTCGGGACTTTGCCCAATACTGCATAGGTCAATACTACAGATTGTGCTTATTTTAACAAAGTTTGAGGTATCCATGAGTACCTAATATAGTGGTGTTCAAGACCAACTGAAGGCAATTTTTTTTAATGTCCACCCTCCAGGTGTAAAACGAAAAAAAAAAATACAAAGAACAGTTCTGACTGCAACACTCAACTTCAGTCCTGAGCTTCCCCCACAGTGCTTTCTTTTTACAAGATGTTCTCAATTTTCTAGGTTGAATGACATTCAGTGCCACTCAACCTGGAAGACTGAGAACGTGCTGTGAGTGCAGGACATCATGGGCCCATCCCATGAGGGGACATCACTCTGTAATGATGCAGATAGCACCAATGATGTCAAAATGTTAGCATTGCTCTCTGCTTCACTGGTGACCACGCACCATCAGCTGAAGACCAAAGAGGAAGAGGACCTAAGGCAGGATGTGACCAGTCAGAAGTCTTCCAAAAAAAGAAAATTCAAAAATAAATAATAAAATACTGAAATGGGGGACCTTCAGGGGGAAAGTCTTGGGGTGGGGGGCTAGGCCTGGAGTTGGGCTCTCAATAATCTTCTTATACTCTGAGGATTTTCAAAAAAGGTCAAATGTATACCAAGCGCTCTTTTTAGTACCTGGGTTTACGATCAGTAAAAAATGAAAATAATGAGAATTTGATTTGATTTTGTAAGGTTTGGAAGCAAAGTCATATACTTTATTAAATCTAATTGCTTATGGTCCAGATTAATCCTGTGAGGTTTTTATTACTACCTATGTCTTCACTGAGGAGATTTAATCTCATTTCCTGAATCTAGTAAAAAGCGGTAGACCATTTGTCAAGGCACCACATCCTGGTTATATAGAAGCTTTTATATGTAGCGCCCCCCTGGGTCTTCTGAAGGCAGGGTGCAACCTCCAGAGGCAGGGAACGAGCTAGCATTTACCCCAGGGCTGAGTCTATGGCTATAATGGGGAGTTTTTAACAAGAATTGGGTGCCAGTCACTTTTAATCTTTTTAAAGCTTTAATGTGGAGCATGAAAGGTGGTAGTAGGAGAGAGGGCTTTAAGGGTCTCAGATACCAGTAGCAGATCACTTACAGACTCCTTGGATCCAGAAAAAGTACAGCTTCACAGTACCAGAACCTTTAATCCTGCCCCGGAGATACTGCAAACACTTTTTTTAAATGTAGAACAAGATCCAGCTTCATAGTGTCAGAACCTTTAAGCCGAACCGGCAACACTGTAAGCATATTTTAGATTAAGGTGTGTCCTCCAAATGAGTCACCAGGCCCTCCTGAAAGAGAAAAACCTTAACCCTGGCTTTCTCCAGCAAGGGTTCTCCCCTGGGTCTTCTCTATTTGGTTTAGCTTCTTCCACACCAGGCAAGACAGCCTAAGGACCACCTCAGAATTAGTAGGCCCCAGACAGGCTTCTGGGCCTACTTGCAGAGCTCACTTCAGCAGCACATCCCCAGGCCAGGAGGGCCTGAGGCAAAAGAGTGAGCACATGACCCTGTCCAAATATATATCCTCTCTCAGAATGAACCAGCAGCCAAGAACCTCCTACTGGGCTGGCTGGAAGAAGAATAAATATTCATAACTCAACCTAGTTGTACTATCTCATACTGACCTATGGTACCAGTGACACCTACTGGCGACAGTGAGAAATGCACAACCTAATTGAGATTAGGGAAAGACCAGATAAACCGTACAATCAGTCTGAGCTGCCTACAGCTGAGCCAAAAACTAAATTTACATGATAGCCCCAGTTTAGGACCAGGGGGCTACATATTTGCCAAAGTTATCAGAGTTATCAATGTTATCAGAGTTATCATTGACCCCAATATTTGCCCTTATGCAACAGTGCTACTTAACAAAAGGCTTCATTTCTAACTGCTATGCCATGCTCCATGTATTCCTAGATTGGCATATGAGAACTGGAAGAGGAACGTGGGGGATATCCCAGGGGACCAATGGGAGGAGGCACTGAATGCTGTGCGGGTGTGTTCTCTTAATGTCTCACAGAGGCTATTTAGCCTACTATGGATTCACCGTACCCGTCCAGGCTGCATTTCATAGGCTTACTTCCTGATCCTACATGTGCTAGATGCAACAGAGTGAGATGTGGGGGACCTTATACATTTGCTATGGAGATGGCCGAAGTTACATCGCTATTGGAGAGCTATTGTCGCCAAGTTGAACACAGCATCACAGGTGTCTTTCCCCCTGGATCCAAGACAGTGGGGGTTATTTACGAAAGGCAAATCTACTTTGCACTGCAAGTGCACTTGAAAGTGCACTGAAGGTGCACTTGGAAGTGCAGTCGCTCTAAATCTAAGGGGTAGATCTGAAATGAGTGGAAGCTCTGTTGATTTTATCGTCCAATCACGTGCAAGATAAAATGATGTTTTTTATTTTCCTTGCATGTCCCCCTCGGATCTACTGCGACTTTACTTCCAAGTGCACTTGCAGTGCAAAGTGGATTTTCCTTTAGTAAATAACCCCCAATGTATTCTAAGTATACTTGACATTATAATCCCAGATGTGTAAGCTAGAGAGGCTGCTACTAGAGCCTTATTTCAGGCTCGCAGACTCATACTATTGCAATGTATTTCTTCTGCCTCCCCTACATCACAGATGTGGTTCGAGCAAATGGGCTCTATACTGAGGATGGAAAAGCTGATATATCAGCATAGAGGCAGATTTTCTAAATTTGAGAAGGTATGGGGAGGACGGTTGTGGTCTCCTGGGCTGGCCCCAGCAGACTGGGTATCAGACAGGTTGTTGCTGTGACCAGTGGAATATAAAACAATTATGGGTATATCAACAATGGATAGTAACATTCTGGCAGAACACTGTGTGCTTGTCCAACTGTTGTGTGTCCAACTGTACATATGTATGTATACTTGCTTTCTACAAAAGATTCAAGCATCTCGGCTGTGTTGGGCAAAAGTTTAGACCAGTGGTGGCCCGACCATTAGGGGCATCGCCCCCCTATCCATGCGTCCGGCCCCCTGATCTACTTACAGGGCACCGGACTATGGATTCCAATGGAGGGGGGGGGGGTTTGAAGCACGTGATTAGAGCCAGAGGCTCTAATAGGCTTCAGAAAAGGGTGGGCTCGGGGAGCAGAGCACTGCGTCCCGATCCCACCCAGTTGTGTGACAATAGCGAATGAATATTCACTGTTTTCACACTTAGGCTACTTTCACACTGGCGCGTTGGGGGCGCCGCTATTTTTTGCAGCACTTTACCGTAATTTTTGTGGCGCTTTTCAGCTGCTAGTGGGGTGCTTTTAACCCCCGCTAACAGCCGAAAAAGGGTTAAAAGCGCCCGCAAAGCGCCACTGCAGCGGCCCTTTGCCAGCTCTTTGGAAGTGCTGCCCATTGATTTCAATGGGCAGGGACACTGTAGGAGCAATGAATACACCGCTCCTATAGCGCCTCAAAGTTGCTGCTTGCAGGACTTTGTTTAGCGTCCTGTCAGCGCACCGCTCCAGTGTGAAAGCACTCATAGAGGAGAGGCTCTTTACAGGCGCTTTGCAGACGCTATTTTTAGCACTATAACGCCTGTAAAGCGCCTCAGTGTTAAAGCAGCCTAAATCTCCTCCCCCGCCAATCAGGAAGCAGGTCGTGAGACCCGTTTCCCAATTGGCCAAAATGTCAGGCGATCCTGTTGGACCCCTAGCACCTAGGAGGAGGAGAGAGTGCTGGAGGAGAGGACACCAGAGTCGCTGCCCACAGTCTGCCACCTAGATGGGGTCTGCTGTGCTGGAGGAGAGGACACCGGCCACCCCGGCAGACAGCAAATGTTTGGGAGGGGAGGGGTAGTGCCCCCGCCGGCCACCGGGGGAAGTGGTTGTTTGCTGCCGCCCCCCCCCCCCCAAAAAAAAAATTATGTCCATGTAGTTCAAGCGCATAGAGTCTCAACATTATTACGCTGGAATGTGTTTTTGAAGCGTTTTAAGTGTATTTATAATGGCTGTCTGTATACCTTTGTGCCCTCTCAATAAACTTTTACCTGATTAAAAAAAAATTAAAAAAATTCTACTTTCTGTTTTAAAACATCTTTAATAAAAATCTAATTTCTTCAGGGACTGATCCTTCTAGCACTGTGCTTTTGGGGGCACTATATTATTGGGGATACTAGTTTAGTTCTGATCTGATCCGTACAGGTACTGTACTGGTAATGGCGGTGATCAGCTACTTTGTATAACTGTGTTAGTGTAGCGGACAATCTGGCGCTAACTGACACTGACTGGGAGGAACACTAACTGACACTGTCATCACTAGTGACACTCATACAGTGATTATTGATAATACTTTACACTGACACTGTACTATTGGTACTGGCTGGATGACAGGGGTGATTAGAAAGGCAATCAAGGGGTTAACTGCGTGCCTAAAAGTTTTTTTTTTTTTAATTTTTGTTAATACGTTTGAAAAATTTTAATTTGATGTACATATACTCTCATTTCCTGTTACAGGGACAAAGGGTCTGGTGGACAGAAATGAAAACCCCTCCAATAAGGAGAAGGAAAACAAACTATTTTTATTAGTGTGGAATATTTAGAATATCTGTCAGGTTGTTATTTCTGTCTGTGCCTCCCTGATCCAGTTCCCCTAATTTTCTCTGGTCACAGAGATGTAAAAGTAAATCTCCCTCAGTCCTAATAATACTAGAATTGTGAATAGAGTTGGGCATTATTTCCCAGGACCTCCTGTACTGTGGGAAATGTGCTAAGTTTGATTTTCTGAGTTGGTCAGACGACAATGAACCGTGTCTTTTAGGAGACACACAGGCTGGAAAAATATGTGAAGCTTGGAAGCCAGTGTACCATATAATTGAAGAGACATGGGAACTAACAAAATATACTCAGTTTTGTATTTACAGGTGATTTGAAAATATCATGAAGTTAAAGAACAACCAAAATTATTAAACAAATAAGTAACGCATTAACATCCCCTGCAAAGATAAAGGGGTCTATATATAAAAAAAAAAAAATGTAAAATTGCCATGCGAATGTCTCATGCAGCTTTCTCAGTTTTCTTGAATAATCCAGTATTTTCCCTATAATGTTTGATTCCTATGCTCGTCAACTCCATCTAGTGGCCATAATGCAGTATTTTCCTGATTGAGGTTTATCAGGTATTTCATTATGACCACTAGATGAGCTAGACCAGTGGTCTCCAAACTGCGGCCCAGGGGCCAAATGATGCCCTTTGCTTGCTGTTATCCGACCCTTGAGGAATTTTTGGGGCATTATTCCCCCCCACTGTCAGCAACCAATGATAGGGCACTCTTCCTCTCACTAACACCAACGATGGGGCACTATTAATCCCATTGACACTAACAATGGCACACTATTACTACCACTGACACAAATGATGAGGCACTATTAATCTCATTAACACTAACAATGGCACACTATTACTACCACTGATACCAATGATGGGGCACTATTCCTCCCATTGATAGCAATGATAGAAGGAGTGGGGCCCGGGAAGCTGGCTCAGTGTCCTTATAAAATTATGAGTCTGTCAATGGGCTTCCCAACTGACAGCTTAATAAAAAAACCAAAAACATTCTTGGCAATAAAAATGTGAAAAAAAATGGCGTGGGGGTCCCCCCCAATCCAAACCAGGCCCTTAGGGTCTGGTATGGATTTTAAGGGGAACCCTATGCCAAAATGTAAAAAAAGCCATGGGGTTCCCCAAAAAATCCATACCTTCCTTCCTTATCCGAGCATGCAGCCTGGCAGGCGAGGAAAGGGGGGGACGTACGAGCGCCCCCCTTCTGAACCATACCAGGCTACATGCCCTCAACATGGGGGTGCTTTGGAGCGAGGGTGCTCTCCCCCCCCACCCCAAAGCGCCTTGCCCCCATGTTGATGGGGCCAAGGGCCTCTTCCCCACAACCCTGGGCTGTGGTTGCAGGGATCTGCGGGCAGGGGGCTTATCAGAATCTGGCCCAGATCACGTCCCCCCTACCCATTCACCAAGAAAATGTTAAAAAGTAATAAAAACACAGAGACAGTTTTTGACAATTTCTTTATTAAAAAATTTTAAAAAACATTGTCGCTGCCACCCTAGAAAAAGAAAAAATCAAACGTTCCACCATCAACTAAGGCAAATCACAGAATGCCTGGCTTGTCTTTTGACAGTTCTTATATAGGTAAGGGGCAGAGCCACCTGGCGACATCATATAAAAAGAATAGGCTGCACACTACAGTTGTGATCCAGAATCCTTTATTGGACAACCCAAGTGACACCACAGGACCAGAATGCCTGGTATGGTAGATGCGTTTCACACAGATTAGATGTGCTATAATCTACATTGGGGGACATTTATTTAATTTTTAAGAAATTGTCAAAAACTGCCCCCTGTTTTTATTTATTTTTACACTTTTTTGATGAATGGAAAGGGGGGGGCGGGATCTGGGGGCCCCCCACACCAAAGCACTTCCCCATGTTGAGGGCATGTGACTTGGTATGGTTCGGGGGGGGGGGGCTCGCTTCTCCCCCCTTTCCTGACCTGCTGGCCTGCATGCTCAGATAAGGGTCTGGTATGGATTCTGGGGGGGGGGCACACACACCATTTTTTAAATTTCGAGTTTGTTCTTAAAATCCATAGCAGACCCGAATGGCATGGCATGGATTGGGGGACGCCATTTTTTAAAACATTTTTTTATTGCCGGCAATGGTATTGTGTTCCCGGCAATCTAAATGTCATTTCATTCATTTCATTTTTTTCTTTAGAAATGTCGATTTTGCTGCAGTAGGTTCTATCCACGGTACAGATGCGCCACTTTACAGGTAGACTAAGGAGACTCCCCAGGCAATATGTTTTAAGGAATTTTTTATTTTTTTGTTGCACTATAAGCATCATTAAAATCACTGCTCCTGCCTGTAAAAACTATATTTTTTAACATTTTTTTTGCATTGATACATGTCCCCAGGGCAGTACCCGGAAACCCCACACCATGGACTTATGGCCAATAACTTGCATATAGTGCCTTGCAAAAGTATTCACCCGCTTGGCTTTTTACCTATTTTGTTACATTACAGCCTTAAGTGCAATGTTTATTTAATCTGAATTATATGGAACAGAACACAATAGTCTAAGTTGGTGAAGTACAATTAGAAAAATATATATACATAAAACTATTTTTCAGAAATAAAAAACTGATAATTGGCATGTGCGTTTATATTTACCCCCTTTGTTATGAAGCCCATAAAAAGCTCTGGTGCAACCAATTACCTTCAGAAGTCACATAATTAGTTAAATGATGTCCACCTGTGTGCAATCTAAGTGTTACATGATCTGTCATTACATATATACACCTTTTTGAAAGGCCCCAGAGGCTGCAACACCTAAGCAAGAGGCACCACTAACCAAACACTGCCATGAAGACCAAGGAACTCTCTACACAAGTAAGGGACAATATTGATGAGAAGTACAAGTCAGGGTTAGGTTATAAAAAAATATCCAAATCTTTGATGATCCCTAGGAGCACCATCAAATCTATCATACCAAACGAAAAGAACATGGCACAACACCAAACCTGCCAAGAGACGGCCGCACACCAAAACTCACGGACCGGGCAAGGAGGGCATTAATCAGAGAGGCAGCACAGAGACCTAAGGTAGCCCTGGAGGAGCTGCAGAGATCCACAGCAGAGACTGGAGTATCTGTACATAGGACGACAATAAGCCGCACGCTCCATAGAGTTGGGCTTTTTGGGCTTTTTTCAGCAAAAAACAAAATGGCGTGTTTTGAGTTTGCAAAAAGGCATGTGGGAGACTCCCAAAATGTATGGAGGAAGATGCTCTGGTCTGATGAGACTAATGTGAACTTTTTGGTCATCAAAGAAAACGCTATGTCTGGCGCCAACCCAACACATCACATTACCCAAAGAACACCATCCCCACAGTGAAACATGGTGGTGGCAGCATCATGCTGTGGGGATGTTTTTCAGCAGTCGGGACTGGGAAACTGGTCAGGGTTGAGGGAAAGATGGATGGTGCTAAATACAGGGATATTCTTGAGCAAAACCTATACCACTCTGTGTGTGATTTGAGGCTAGGACAGAGGTTCACCTTCCAGCAGGACAATGACCCCAAACACACTGCTAAAGCAACACTTGAGTGGTTTAAGGGGAAACATGTAAATGTGTTGGAATGGCCTAGTCAAAGCCCAGAAATCAATCCAATAGAAAATCTGTGGTCAGACTTAAAGATTGCTGTTCACAAGCACAAACCATCCAACTTGAAGGAGCTGGAGCAGTTTTGCAAGGAGGAATGGGCAAAAATCCCAGTGGTATGATGTGGCCAGCGCAAAAGGTGGCTCTTCAAAGTATTGACTTTAGGGGGTGAATAGTTATGCACAATGACTTTTTCTGTTACTATGTCCTATTTGTCGTTTGCTTCACAATAAAAATAAAATCTTCAAAGTTATCGGCATGCTCTGTAAATTAAATGATGCAAATCCCCAAACAATCCATGTTAATTCCAGGTTGTGAGGCAACAAAACACGAAAAATGCCAAGGGGGGTGAATACTTTTGCAAGGCACTGTATATTGTAATCCTTCAAAATGGAGACTTTTGATTCATGTTCAGCTCCCATAGACTTTAATAGGGTTCGCCATTCGGGTCAGAACGTTTCCTCTGTTTGAGAGTTCTGGTGCAAACAAAACAGGGGATCTTCGGCCCATCTCTAGACTCTTAACTTATTTTTATGGCACTCCTCACCCATAGTATGTTGACAGTTGACCCTCCTCTGGACAGATTGTTTGTTCCAGCTTCTTTGCTTTCATCCTTGACATTGTGTGCTTAAGACATCTGAGCTGGCCTCAGAGGATGTGGAAACTCCAACAATGTTCAAACCATGACTCGAATGTCAACTTCATTTTTTTTACTTGTGTGCTTTATGTTACCTATTTGACACTATCTGCCCTGGGAGAGTCCCTTTCACACAATTCTACAGTATCCAATACCACATGATATAAAACTTGAAATCACATAGGGGAACAAACCGGACAAGCAAGCCTGGGGAAAAAAAAACTGTTACTGTACGGTATGATTTTTCCTTGTGATCTTCATGGAAGAAAAGTAAATTCTTTGATGTATGACTCCCTTTTATCCAACTATTAAATCGCCTACACTCATATTATGTTTCAAACCTGTTAACATTTGTTCTTCCTTAATCTTATGGCTTTTATTAACATTAATGATAATTGTTTTCTTTGAAGTTATTTAAAATTAATCTATAGTCTTTTAAATGTTTTGTCTGTAGACCTATAAGGTATGTAGATAGGACTTCAGACATTATTAATCTGTCCATCTGATTTCTGTGTCTAGACACCACAAATAAGTAGTCTGGAAATGAAAGAGCTACAGTGCCTTGCAAAAGTATTCACTCTCTTGGCATTTTTCGTGTTTTGTTGCCTCACAACCTGGAATTAACATAGATTGTTTGAGGATTTGCAACATTTAATTTACAGAACATGCCCACAACTTTGAAGATGTTTTTTTTTTTTTTTTTATTGTGAAGCAAACAACAAATAGGACAAAATAACAGAAAAGGTCAATGTGCATAACTATTCACCCCCATAAAGTCAATAGTTTGTAGAGCCAACTTTTGCGGCTATCACAGCTCCAAGTCGCCTTGGAAAAGTCTCTATGAGCTTGCCACATCTTACCACTGGGATTTTTGGCCATTCCTCCTTGCAAAACTGCTTCAGCTCATTCAAGTTGGATGGTTTGCGCCTGTGAACAGAAATCTTTAAAGTGGTGTTCTGGCCAAAATTATACTTTTTAAATTAAAATACCCCTATAATACACAAGCTTAATGTATTCTAGTAAAGTTAGTCTGTAAACTAAGGTCTGTTTTGTTCGTTTATAGCAGTAGTTTGTTATGTTATAAACTTACAGCAGGCCGTGGCCATCTTAAGTGTGGGCATCTGAAGCCAGACTGTATTTCTTCCTTGATCTCATCCTTGCAGATCTCACACATGCTCAGTGCAGCACAAGCAGTGTAATAGGTTTCAGGTCAGGTTTCCATAGCAACGGCAGTGTCAGAGGAAGTTGCCACCCCTTCCCAGAAGGCATTGCAAACAGGAAATGATGCGATGAGCCACGGCCAGGGAGGAGGAAGTGAAAAATTAATACAGCAGATATACAGTAGGTGCTGAGAAAATTTTTTAAAAAATATCCAATTCGTTTGCAGTGCACAGTTTAGTGAGGGATGCTGAAGAGTTGTAAAAGTGGGTGGAACTCCACTTTAAGTCTGAACACAGAACAGATTTTTGTTGGATTGAGGTCTAGGCTTTGACTAGGCCATTCCAACACATTTACATGTTTCCCCCTTAAACCACTCAAGTGTTGCTTTAGCAGTGTGTTTGGGGTCATTGTCCTGCTGGAAGTTGGACCTCCGTCCTAGCCTCAAATCACACACAGCGTGATACAGGTTTTGCTCAAGAATATCCCTCTATTTAGCACCATCCATCTTTCCCTCAACCCTGACCAGTTTCCCAGTTCTGACTGCTGAAAAACATCCCCACAGCATGATGCTGCCACCACCATGTTTCCCTGTGAGGATGGTGTTCTTTGGGTGATGTGATGTGTTGGGTTGGCGCCAGACATACATTTTCTTTGATGGCCAAAAAGTTCAATTTTAGTCTCATCAGACTAGAGCACCTTCCTCCATACATTTTGGGAGTCTCCCACATGTCTTTTCACAAACTCAAAACGTGCCATTTTGTTTTTTGCTGAAAGTAATGGCTTTCTTCTGGCCACTCTGCCATAAAGCCCAACTCTATGGAGCGTGCCACATTCTTTCCATTTGGTTATGATAGATTTGATGGTGCTCCTAGGGATCATCAAAGATTTGAATATTTTTTTATAACCTAACCCTGACTTGTACTTCTCAACAACATTGTCCCTTACTTGTTCGGAGAGTTCCTTGGTCTTCATGGTAGTGTTTGGTTAGTGGTGCCTCTTACGTAGGTGTTGCAGCCTCTGGGGCCTTTCAAAAAGGTGTGTATATGTAATGACAGATCATGTGACACTTAGATTGCACACAGGTGGACATCATTTCATTAATTATGTGACTTCTGAAGGTAATTGGTTGCACCAGAGCTTTTTATGAGCTTCATAACAAAGGGGGTGAATACATACACACAGGCGTTTTTTATTTCTGAAAAATAGTTGTATGTATATATTTTACTAATTTTGCTTACACTTAGACTATTGTGTTCTGATCCCTGACATATAATTCAGATTAAAAAACATTGAACTAAAGGCTGTAATGTAACAAAATAGGTAAAAAGCCAAGGGGGTGAATACTTTTGCAAGGCACTGTAGCAGCCATATTGGATATTTTTAGACACTTATGCCCCGTACACACGGTCGGACTTTGTTCGGACATTCCGACAACAAAATCCTAGGATTTTTTCCGATGGATGTTGGCTCAAACTTGTCTTGCATACACACGGTCACACA
Organism: Lithobates clamitans; assembly: GCA_037952925.1. Classification (NCBI taxonomy): domain Eukaryota; kingdom Metazoa; phylum Chordata; class Amphibia; order Anura; family Ranidae; genus Lithobates; species Lithobates clamitans. The sequence goes on along the minus strand of JBBGZY010000480.1, from coordinate 1,218,046 downwards.
AAGTTGTCGGAAAATCCGATCATTCTGAACGCGGTGACGTAAAACATGTACGTCGGGACTATAAACGGGGCAGTGGCCAATAGCTTTCATCTCTTTATTTATTCTGAGCATGCGTGGCACTTTGTCCGTCGGATTTGTGTACACACGATCGGAATTGTCGGAAAATTTTATATCCTGCTCTCAAACTTTGTGTGTCGGAAAATCCGATGGAAAATGTGTGATGGAGCCTACACACGGTCGGAATTTCCGACAACAAGGTCCTATCACACATTTTCCGTCGGAAAATCCGACCGTGTGTACGGGGCATTACTGTTGTTTTACACCCAAAGAGCACATAAGTGTCTAGATCGTAGGCATACACACTTGCTTGTGTGACCCATGTGTCTACATTTATGGACCAATCTGTGGTTGAAAAAAAATTATCTAGCCATCGTACAGTGCACCTTGCAAGTCCCTGGAAGCCCAATTCCAGCCAGGTTTGGATAAAGCAGGACTTCTTTCAGGTTCCTATTTTTGTCTGTGACCTTACTTCCTGTGCCTGTAACACCTGTACAAGAAATAGGATAAATGGTTGTCACTGTTAGGCACAGATAGCAATAAAATTGTTATGAGTTCTAACCTTTACAGTATTTTGTTTCTGTCTCCATGGGAGATATCGGAGGATCGATTGTTTTGTACAACCACTGTGCCATAGCTCCCAACAGTCCCTGATTTCATGGGACTGTCCCTGATTTGGAACAGAGTCCCGCTGTCCCTCTTTCCTCCTCACTTGTCCCTCATTTTGGTATGATCATTATAGTTGTATATAAAATGCATTATTAATCTTTCAAAAAGTGTTTCCCAGTGCTAAACCTTCATACAATTGTTGAATTTGTAAATTTCAAAAGCCAATAAAAGAATAGTAGTGGTAAAAAAAAGCACTTGTGGGTGTAACTAATCATCCCTTTATGGGGGCGTGGTAGGGGGTGTGTCCTAAGTGTACATAATTTTGCTAATAGGTGTCCCTCATTTCCATCTCAAAAAGTAGGGAGGTATGCAATGTCCATACGTGGATCAAAATGAAAAGGTCTTTTTAATGTGGCCAAAGACTGATAGCACAAGTTCAACTCTTTATATATGCACAGGATCTATTCTTTTTATACTTAAAAATGTTCAATAATTTCAAAAGGACTAAGGGATGACATACCTGTCATTGGGGTTGATTTACTAAAGGTGAATAGGCTCTGCAACAGCAGTTGCTCCAGAGCTTAGTGAAAGAGCAGAAGTTCTGCTGACTTCCATCATCCAATTATGTGCAAGCAAAAAATGCTGTTTTTTTTATTTTCCTTGCATGTGATTGGATATTCTTTGCAGAGTGAAGCTTTACCTCATTTACTAAGCTCTGGAGCAATTGCACTTACAGAGTGAACAGTTCAGTTGCCTTTAGTAAATCAACCCCATTGTCTTTTTGTTCAAATCATTTTCAGTGTCATACTATACAAACCAAAATCTGCTGAGCCCAATTGCTGCATATTTTCCAGGCTCGTTATAGGTTTGATTTAAATTTAGTAGGTTACAGTAACACAGAGTACAACACAATGAAATTTAATATAAAACAAAACAATATACAATACGAATAAATAGTAAAGCCGTATACAATTATAGATTTTTTAGGGTAGAATTAAAAAAATGTTGTGCTGACTAATGGTAATGGTAAAGGTAATGGTCCCATATAAAGTTTCAAATAAATAACCGATATCACCTCCAATACATTCTAATTTAACCCCAACCCACAAATTACATAACTAGCACAGGTTTTGTTTTTCACAATACAGGTTTTTCACATCTAATTACACATCTTGCAACATATGGGGCATCTTAATAAAAAAAATTGCACAGCTATTTGTCCAGAAAAACTGTTGGTAAATTTGTAATGTTATTCATTCATAAAACATAGTGTGGTTTGAGAAAATAATGCATTATGGCATATAGATGGAGCTGAGGATCATACTTATTTTCTATGGTCATCAGCACCATCTAGTAGTCAAAAAGCAGTATTTTTCTGAACCAGTCATTTTTTTATTAAAGCAGAGCCCCACCCAAAAGGGGAAGCTCCACTCGTCTGCCTCCTCCCCCCTCTGACACATTTTTTTGGGGGGGGGAGCAGGTACCTGATTTTGACAGGTACTCGCACTCACTTCCAGCTCACTTTGCTGTGGCATAGTGAGCCAGAAGTTCGACCCCCTCCTCCTTCCCCCTGCAGATGACCCATTCACAAAGCGCAGTAGGAAACTGGCTGTGAAGCCTCAGGGCTTCATTGACGGTTTCCCTTAGCCAAGATGGAGGCGCCAGCACCCGATAGCTGCTTCAAAAATTGGCTCAGGTGAGGAGACCACTGGATGCCTGGACAGGTAGGTGCCCTAATAGTAAAAGTCAGCAGCTACAGTGATTGTAGCTGCTAATTTTTAATTTTTGGGGGTGGGCGGCCGTAACTCCTCTTTAATCATTAACACCTGACGCAACACAAGCTCTCCTATCGCTTCCTTGCTGCTCTTCTGCTACCGTGAAAGTTGCAGGCACTGTAGGTTATGTTCCTGATGTGTTCATTCTGCTGGACCGATAAAAATTGGTAATGAATGATCTACTGCAAACTGATTTTTACTTAAAAAAAAAAAAAAAAAGCAGAACCGTGATTAAAATGTAGTATAGGTAACCCCTGTTCTGGTCCTAAGCTGCTACCTCTCTGATCGCAATAAAGGGAGCGCTCACCAGAATAGCTGATAGCAGAATCAGCAAAGAGAGGCTTCCATTTAACCTATGGTAAATTCTTGAATGTGTATGGAGGAGCTCCAGGTACAAAGGTTCATCTTACTTGAAGGACTTTTTGAAACTTTTAAGAGCATCCAATGCAGTCAACGTGTTTTGGAAGAAAAATGCTTCCTCCTTCTTCAGGGCTTGAGTAGTCAATGTTAATAACATCCCAACAGAATGCACTAGGGGACTTGAGTTAAGGCTTGATGAAGAATAGTGTCTCCTGATGGCACTAAAAGAAGCCAGGTGCCTTTAGTGCCATCAGGAGACTCTAGTCTTCATCAAGGCCAACTACCTTTAGTACCATCAGGAGATGATAGTCTTCATCAAGCCTTAACTCAGGGTACTTAGTGCAGTCTGATGTAATTTACTGGATCGACTGCTCAAGCCCTGAAGAGGTGGGGGACCTTTTCCCCCCTGAAACATATGACTATATTTGATGGGGTGAACCATTACATTTTTCAAAAAGTCTTTCAATTGTGATGAGCTTTTGTACCAGGCGCTTCTCCATACACATCTGAGAATTTACCATAGGTTAAATGGAAGTTGTTTCTGCTGCTGGCAATGTATTGTCAGCAGGAAATTCACCGATTTGACATGGCACCTACAGCTCACAGTAAGATAATCCGCTGCACTTACAGTACCTGCAGATCACTACAGGGAGAATTAATCTGGTTTTCATTTTAGTACTGTTTCAGTAAGAAACAGAAAAAAAGGAGTTTGTAATGTAAATATGTACAAAAACAGTACATACAGAAACATGTCAGTGGCATCATATGCAAATAATAACCTTTAAAGTATAGATACGTTATGAAAATAAATAATTTCTATATGTGTTTCCCTATTTTTCTGAACTAAAAAAATTTCCTAAAAGCATAATTTCTAAACGATGCCCATGTCACACTAGTTCCATCGCTGGCTACGTCTATTCACCTTCCCTATGGACATCACACTTTTGCTGGCTGGAATACTGCACAATCTTGATCCCTAGTCAAGAAGTGAGATCCATAAGGAAGGTAGCAGTTCCATATTAGCAATGACCAAGACCATGGACCTTATAATTAAAAAATCTTCATCATTAATACTGAACGTAAACATTTTTAAAAGGCTACATGAAATGCCCTGGTAATCAGGGATAAATTTGTTATGATCAGAGTGATTCTTTGAAACCTTTTTCATGGCTGCAAAGTGCTTTGGTTTAATGTAGTGGTTTGTCTTATTCCTTCTCAATGGCAATGGTCAGAGATAGACATATTGTTAAGGTGGCCACACACTTTACAATCTGGTTGTACAATCTTTGAATTTATCATAAGTTATGTTGTACAAGGGCCTATTTGACTTGATATAGATGGAATGTTTTTAGGAAGACTTTATACTACATCATTGTTGGAAATTGTATGGAGATTGTACAATCTGTGTGACCAGCTGTGTTCGTGCAAAAAAACTCACCATGTCCTTCACTCTGTGCACTCAAAGCACCAGGTCACTGACCATAGGGTCTTGGCCAATGCAAACCCATTCCCACCACAGGGGGAAGATGAAGTGGATCTCCATTACCAGTCCCCTTATGATGCATCTTATATAAATGTTTTTGGTAAAACCCTCCATTATAACAAGCTCAAATTGAAATAGAAATAGAAGGCAGAGGTGCCAAGAGATAGAAAAGGCCCTGGGCCACTGCATTGGTGAACATGTTTCAAATTTGTCCGACGGACTCGAGTCCGGTCGAAAAATCCGCTCGTCTGTATACTAGTCCGACGGATGAAAACCCACGCTAGGGCAGCTATTGGCTACCGGCTATCAACTTCCTTATTTTAGTCCGGTCGTACGTCATCACGTACAAATCCGTCGGACTTTGGTGTGATCGTGTGTAGGCAAGTCCGTTCGTTCAAAAGTCTGTCGAAAGTCCGTCGGAAAGTCCGTCGGACCAGTCCGGTCGAAAAGTCCGCCCATGTGTACGCGGCATTACATGTGTCTGCAGTTGTAGATTTTGGAGAGTCTACTTCCTTATTGGACATAGTTTTACAAAGGTGGGGCTAAGCAGGTATGAACAGGGCAAGTAAATCTTGCCCTGTTTATACCTGCTTAGCCCCACCTTTGTAAAACTATGTCCAATAAGGAAGTAGACTCTCCAAAATCTACAACTGCAGACACATGTAATGCCGCGTACACATGGGCGGACTTTTCGACCGGACTGCTCCGACGGACTTTCCGACGGACTTTCGACAGACTTTTGAACGAACGGACTTGCCTACACACGATCACACCAAAGTCCGATGGATTTGTACGTGATGACGTACGACCGGACTAAAATAAGGAAGTTGATAGCCGGTAGCCAATAGCTGCCCTAGCGTGGGTTTTCATCCGTCGGACTAGTATACAGACGAGCGGATTTTTCGACCGGACTCGAGTCCGTCGGACAAATTTGAAACATGTTCCAAATCTAAAGTCTGTCAGATTTTTGACCGAAAAAGTCCGCTGCAGGTCCGATGGAGCCCACACACAGTCGGATTGTCCGCCGGATTTGGTCCGTCGGACCAGTCCGGTCAAAAAGTCCGCCCGTGTGTACACAGCATTAGTCCTCAATCTGCATTTGTAGACGGGTAATGGTCTGCCATTGTTGGGCTCCAGCTACCATATAGGGAGCCCTGCTTTACTGGGTGCAGACTTCACAGTAAACAAAGAGCTTCAGCTGAGCCCCAGCCCAATCACAAAGGACCCACAAACAGTGTCTCATCAGCAGGCACCCTCCCACCCTCAGAATCCCAGCTTGAGCTATTGAGCTATGTAAACAGGAGTTATTTTTTAACAGAGGAGCTACATATATTCAGTAAAACTCGTGAAAAGCAAGTAAGAGCTAACTATAAATTTAAAAAAATATATTAAATATTTAATTTAAAAAAAGAAGAAAATACTTTTAAAGAAAATGTATGAAATGTCATGACCATAACAATTATCTATCAAGAAAGTATACACATCTACTGTCTGCACCCTTTAACTGAGTTCTTGAGAAATATTTTCAGACTGCATTCTCATGGCTTTACCAGAGGTTAGCGTAGAATGAATCTATGTGACCTCCAGATGTTTTTGTGGGTTGTGGAAGGCAAAAACTTATATAGGCATTTGGGATGTTGGAAATGTGGCTGGCTTCTGATAAAACAGGATCTTATGAGGAACTGAAAATAGAGCTATTGTTAGTGCACAAAGGATCAGAGACAAATGGCTGAAGGTCTTCAAAATGTTCAGCTGCTATAGGCAATTTACTGTTGGACTTTCAAGCAAGGTGCACTGAAAGACAACTGGACCCAATTGGGCTTATCTGACAGTTTGAATATTCTATCTTATATTATCTTGACTGTACAGAGTTACTTTTGAAAGATTATATTTGCTCCCTTGTCTGACAGGGCTCTCCCCAGGTTCCGCCACTGGGCTGTCCCCTCAGCTTTTTTTTTTTTCATAAAATTCCTTCAAAATGACGTTACATTGACTTCAGATTTCCCATGCTGGTGCAGCAAAATGCACATCTTTAAAGCACATTGCTGTGCAGTGCTCTTTTTTTGTGCTCCTTTTTAAATTACCACCATTATTCACTTAAATAACAGCCAGATTGAACTGAGCAGTGTCCAGGTCTACAAATGAGTGGAGGCAGTCCCAGCACACATGTGACCTAAATCTAGTATAAATGGGCCCCTACGTCCCGAACCGCCATTATGCAGCTGCAAAGCTTGCACAAGTGATGGGTACGCCCCATGCACCTTCTCCTGCTGCCTGTCCATGTGCAGTAGACCCTTAAAAGCTTCTATGAAGCTAGGAGACTGATATTTCCGCCGACACCATAGAAGTCTTTGGGGTTCTACAATGCATTCTTTGGCAGTGGAGCTAAACTCTAGTGATCCCCGCACATACCACTCTTTCACAAAGAATAACCTATCTGTGGTTCTCACCTTCATACCTAAACCCTTGGTGCTCTCACCACCACAGCTGACACCCATCCTCCTCCACAAGCACTACACCTGCACATCAATCCGAACTCTTACCACAGCACCTATCACCCATCCCCCTTCCCCTGCTACCAGGGGTGCAACTCTGCCCAACTTGCCCAGCTCTGCACTCGCTGCCATTGCACTGATTAATGACTTAGTTCTCATCACCACTGTACTAATGCACCATTCTGAGCCCTCCACCATTGCAGTCCATTCAGCGAACGAGCAAAGTATTGTTAGTCAAATAAAAAAATAGTATATATTAAAATGATACATATAAATAGCAATTTGCACTAAACAATGAAGGAAGTCTTTATGTCCCCTTATGTCTGGTGGTCAGGATTGTCAACTGTCTGGAATGAGTTCCTGTATTCCATGCATAGAGTTTCACATTTTTGCTGCTTCACGTGGCGTTCTTGATTAAATGTTGTTGAAAGTTTGCATTATTTTGCAGGTATTTACAAGCTGAACTCCATTTATCTGCAAGTGATTGAGAGGCTGTGTTAATTTTACTCCATAAGCCGTCCTGTGCCAGATAATAAAAAGCCAGGAACAGAAAGAGGTTAGTGGAGAGTCTTCAGCGTGGCTAATGTGCCAGTTTTATACTACATAGACCTGTGTATTATTACTGTCATCTTTTTGTTTCCGGTGGATGTTCCAGTGTAGCATAAACCGTCACTGCTTTAGGCTTTTGCCGAGGCGAGGAATCATATAGGGTGTTATTCCATTCCTGTAATTGAACAGTAAACAGATATTAATTGACATTCATCTTGGCCAAGCTAACTTGTACATAGCCTGCAACAGTTATAGCAGCCATTTTCAGCCAGGGTGCCATGGAACCTTAGGGTTTTTCCACAGGTTGCTGAGGCAAGGCCACACCTTACAAATGGTGGCCTTCCTCTTCAGATATCAAGGGCAATTGGGAAACTCCTAGAAAGAGCATCAGTCACGGTATATGATTAACTGCCTTTCTAAAAATAGGACAAAAGAGAAGTAAATATGGGAAGCAGGACACAATACAGTTTCCTCATACCACATCACACATCTATGTGTTTTTTTAACTCAAAGAAGTCTTTTATTGAAAGAATTAACAAATACAACTCAAATATTCACATCAGAGAAGGTACATCATACATAAAGTGTCACAATACCAGATCCCAACAATATTCTCACAGTACCCAGCTAACTACACAGTCAGGTTTTGGTACCAGAATATACATGCCCAGCCCATGTTACATATATGATTATACCACACATGAAACTACCTTCACAAAATTCTGTCCAAAATGTAATCGACAGATGATAGCCCAGGGGTGTCCAGCCAGGGAAACCAAACAGCTTGGAATTTGTTCGGGCATTCCCCTATGCTGTAAGATATTCCAGGTGTAGGGCATCCCCCATTGTGGCAACCCACACTTTCCACGAGGGAAAATCAGCTGACTTCCAGTGTCGTAGAATTTGTTTCCTGGCCTGGAATAAGGCCCGTGCTACTGCCTATTTGGTAACATCCTCCACTGGGAGGTCATCCAAGACACCCAGGAGACAGGGTTTAGGGTCCCGCCAGATGGTGACTTGAAATACCCTATTTAGGGTATCCGGGACTTTCCCCCAGTAGAGGTGTAATTTGGGGCATCTCCTTAATAAGAGGATGAGATCACCATGGTCCCAACAGCATCTGGAACCTATAGGGTCTTCTCTCATCCCCATTTTGAAACATCTATGTGTTTAAAAAGAGAAGGGTAGCACCAAACTGTAAACTGTGTTATTAGTGTGATGCTGTTCAACGTTGGCTGTAAGACCAAGAACCGAGCGATCACATGACCGCTAATCACTCTGCTATTGGTGTGCTCGGAGCAGAGAGCAGTGACTGTCAGTCACTGCTCTCCACTCTGCTCCTCCAGTGCTTACTGGAGGGAGGGATGGGGAGGGAGGGATCAAGTCACTAACTCAGTACATGCTCCAACACCATCTGACATGGAGCTTACATAGGCTTTGGTCCTGACTCTGATGAAGGACCAGAAGTGTCAAATAGTTGAGTATCAGTGGGTCAAGGGTTGTTCTTTCAAAAGACTTTGCTATTGTGCCCTGAATGGGCAAAGTGACAATCCCTTTAAATGACGCCTGTATTTTTGAAGTCCTTTAAATAAAATCTGTCTCAAAAAATTAAAGTTCAACTCCTAAAACTATAGCCCTGTATGTGGTAAATAAATGCATCTTTTGTTGCAGTCCTGACCTTCTCTCTGTCCCTATGTCCCGTAGACTCAGGCCCGCCATTAGGGGGGTACAGCCGTCACAACTGTAAGGGGCCCTGGGGCCCGCCCAGGCCAGAAGAAGGCGTCAGGATGGGTGAAGGGGAGCCGTGCTGTGCAGTACAGAAAAGATTTCACAGCTTCTGCTGTTCTCGTGTAACTGAGCTCAGACATCAAGCTCTTTACTGCCACCTCTGGCTACTATGTGTATGTGCACCCCTTGTGTGATTTGTACTGAGCTTTTCAGCAACATGTCAGCTTTGTGAAAACAGGCTGGGACTAGGTAGGAAGTCCTTCTTTACAAGTGGGGGCTGTGAGGGAAAGGGAGGGGGGCTGTTTGTGTACAGGGAGGGGCCAGAGCCTTGTGTGTTTACAGGTTTGTGTATGTGAGGGGCTGCCATATATACAGGTTTGTGTATGTGAGGGCAGTGGCGGCTGGTGCTCAAAATTTTTTGGGGGCCCCAAAATTTTTTGGGGGCCCCAAAATTTTTTTGAAAAAAAAAAAACAATTGCAGCCACTGTGCCCATCAAAAGCTGCCACTGTGCCCATCAAAGACTGCCACTGTGCCCATCAAAGGCTGCCACTGTGCCAATCAAATGCTGCCACTGTGCCCATCAAACGCTGCCACTGTGCCTATCAAACGCTGCCACTGTGCCCATCAAACGCTGCCAGTGTGCCCATCGAAAGCTGCCACTGTGCTCATCAAAGGCTGCCACTGTGCCAATCAAATGCTGCCACTGTGCCCATCAAACGCTGCCAGTGTGCCCATCAAACGCGGCCAGTGTGCACTTGAATGCCGCCAGTGTGACCTCTGCCCACTCGCCGCCTGCCCGGCACTTACCCTGTCTTGGCGGGGCAGCGGGTGACGGCGACGAGCGGGGTCCTTCATGTGTCTCCTGCTGTCCTCATCTCCTGTCCTCTCCTCCTGATAGGCGTCCAATAGCAGCGCCTGTCCTTTCAGCCAATCAGGTAACAGGTAACAGACCCGAGCACCTGATTGGCGGAGAGGCGGTTCAGTGGTAGGAAAGGAAATATTCATTTGCTTTTCTAACACAGCTGGGTGAACTGCAAGCGCCAAGCATGTCGCTCGCTGTTTCCTTTTTTTGATGCCTATTAGAGCCTATGGCTCTAATCAGGTGCTTAAAAAAATACCCCACTGCTGTGATTCAGGCGCCCAAGAAGGGGCCTGGCACCTGAATAGGGGGTGGCAGCGGTGGCCATAAATAGATTCAACGCCACTGTGTGAGGGGCTACCATACATACCGGTTTGTGTATGTGAGGAGCTGGCATATATACAGGTGTGTGGGGGAGTTGGCATATATACAGGTGTGGGGGGCGGACATATATACAGGTGTGTGTGGGGGGCTGACATATATACAGGTGTTTGGGGGGGTGGGGCGCTGACATATGTACAGGTGTGTGGAGGACTGACATATATACAGGTGTGTGGTGGGGGTGGGGCGCTGACATATATACAGGTGTGTGGGGGGCTTACGGCTGACATATATACAGGTGTGTGGGGGCTGACAGCTGACATATATACAGGTGTGTGGGGGGGTGGGGCGTTGACATTTATACAGGTGTTTGGGGGGGTGGGGCACTGACATATATACAGGTGTGTGGGGGGGTGGGGCGCTGACATATATACAGGTGTTTGGGAAGGTGGGGCGCTGACATATGTACAGGTGTGTGGGGGGCTGACATATATACAAGTGTGTGGAGGACTGACATATATACAGGTGTGTGGGGGTGGGTGGGGCGCTGACATATATACACGTGTGTGGGGGGGTGGGGCGCTGACATATATACAGGTGTGGGGGGGGGCTTACGGCTGACATATATACAGGTGTGTGGGGGCTGACGGCTGACATATATACAGGTGTGTGGGGGGGTGGGGCGCTGACATATATACAGGTGTGTGGGGGGGTGGGGCACTGACATATATACAGGTGTGTGGGGGGGTGGGGCGCTGACATATATACAGGTGTTTGGGGGGGTGGGGCGCTGACATATATACAGGTGTGGGGGGGGTGGGTCGCTGACATATATAGAGGGGCTGACATATATACAGATGTGTGTGTAGGGGGGCTGACAAATATACATGTGTGTGTGGGGGGGGCTGACATATATACAGGTGTGGGGGGGGTGGGGCGCTGACACATATACAGGTGTGAGGGGCGCTGACACATATACAGGTGTGAGGGGCGCTGACATATATACAGGATTGTGGAGGGGGATGACTGCGTACAGGTAAGGTGGCTGGTGTGCGGATTCGGTAGGTTGGCCCGTGGGCAAGCCCCGGGGAATGTTGGTGGTCACGCTCGGGGGGCGGGGGGAAGCTTAAAGTTGTGTAAGGGGCCCAAAAATTTCTGGTGGCTGCCCTGTGACTTAATACTCCAAAATTACAATGGTGGTCCCCTCTGGGTTGAACAACGCTGGCCATTTTCTTTAAACCCAGGCTGTCAAGGACACACCCCCTGGGGTGTGTCATTATACTGTCCAGTGCACACAGTATTGCTGCACATAACAACGTTCAAACCTCTTTATCTATGGGCCTTTCTGTGCAATACTAAGTACTACCTGCCGCTGAGGTTGGAGGAGCAGAGGAAGAATCAGTCCAAATACTGCTGAGATAGGAATATTGTGTTTTTTTTGTTTTGTTTTTTTTTTAAGCCAGGTGTGGTAGGGAAGGCAGAGGGGATGTTGAGAAAAGTTGGAGCTGGCTTTAAACTTGTAGTAAGTCATTAAATGACATGATTCTAGTTTCTACATACATTTTATAATGTAGTATTCAATGCAAGTGATGCCATTATTTATTTCATATTGTTTAATATGTTTTACTACCTTACGTCATCTTATCTAGAATGCATTTCATTTGAAGTTGACTGCTTAGGTGTAACAGGAGCTCTTAAAAAAAAAAAAAAAAGCACCATATGGCGAGCTAATAGACCAGTATCTATTGTTATAGGGATATTATGGGCTTCCTACACAAAGGTGTAAGGGAACAGCTGTCTTTTTTCCCGGGGGGGGGGGGGGGGGATTCTGAATTCAGAATGCAGGAGACAGTTAGTTAAAAATAATGTCAACTGTACATGTAAGAATATCAAGGTCTATGAAGGTTCTTGTTTATCCAGGTTGTGGTATATCTAGAAGTAGTTGGTCAAATTCAACTGGAAATTTTCTATAATAGTGAAGACATTTCACCTCTTTTCAAGGCCACTTTTTCTAATGAGTGGCCGGTACAGACCAGATGTTGCTACAAAAGCTAGGGCATGTTTTTTTTTTTTTACTTTTTAATCCTGGTGATTTGACAACCTTTGGGGAGCATTCACACTTGCAAATGTTCCTCCTTGGCAATTTCCAAGTGTGAATGCAACCTTCACCATAGACATCATGGCACCATGGTTATTGGATTTTGGAGATAGCACAGGGTGTTTACACAAATGATCACAACTGCTGTCATATTCTCAGAAAATATATTAAGCGTGACACACCTCAAACTGCCAAAGTGATTTCATGAAAATAACTAAGTGGTGTTGATGTAAATACTGGGGTATGTTCCAAATCTGAATTGAGAAAACTACTTAAAAGTTTGGTGTAAGGCTTAACACTACATAGTTGCATACGTTGAAAAAAGACACAAGCCCATCTAGTTCAACCAACAATTAAATAAATATGTGATCCGAATTCAAACCTCAACAGGTGTGAGAATGAATAGTGGCGTTAACATGAAAAATCACAACTAAAAATATATAAATGACATAAGTGACTCAATAGAATAACGGTGAAACCTAAATGCATCCAAAATAAGACTAACATGACTAGACCAATATATAACACCCTGTGATAAGTGTTTAAATATATGTGTCACTTCTCAAAAAGTAATACATTGTACAAAAGCATAAAAAAAGTCCATATGATGATGTGAATAGACACACATAAGCTGAAACCTAGTGGAATGAATGTGTCACTTCTCAAAAAGAAAAAAGTGACTGATGAGGATGTATAAACCAGTCCGTATGCAAAGTGAACAAAAGAAAATGAATTAAAAATACAAAAATGATACACCTCGTGACAGATGTGAGATGAGTGTATCACTTTTTCAAAAATTGTTGAACTGATAAATGAAACCAGTCCATGTGCAATGTGATCAGAAAAAGTGATGAGATCTCCGGTATGAAAACTGTGATTCTTGTAATCATCCACCACACCTCAGTGACGTGATTCCACTCCCTTCTAGAATTCAAACTCACCAGCTGCTATAGCCGCACACTCTCGTGTTTGGCCAGAATCGCCTTAACCCACTCACATGGGGGTTTACAATACGATCTCCAGTATCCAATGATGTATATGTCAAGCACTCTCCCCGAAGTAGTGGCTGGGACCTCCTGTCTGGCAGGTTGTAGAATATCTGGTCTATGTAGGGGTGATGCCAGAGATTCTACAACCTGCCATATGTCATATATAGAACCCTATACCCACAGTTGATCCAGAGGAAGACAAAAAAAACCTCAATAAAGCATGATCCAATTTGATCCAGCAGGGGGGAAAATGTCCTTCTTGAACCTCCAGAAAAATCACATTCCAAAACACATCCACTACAACATCTACAACTAACTATTAACCACTTCAGGACCGCCGCACCACTATATATCGTCCTCAATTTGGGGACAAATATCGCTCTTATGGCAGCAGCCAGCTGCCATAACCCCGGTATCGCCGTGTTCGGCCGGCGGTCCGGTTTAAGATAAAAGTGGTCTCTACGGCGGATTTGCCGCAAGATCACTTTTATCGGCGGTGGGAGAGGGCCCCCCCGCCACGATCCGGTGCCCTCCGCCGCTTACCGGAGCCGTTGTCACCCATCTCCACGACACTGCAGGGCGGAAGCGATATCAAAACGTCCCTTCCGCCCATAGCTCTTAAAGGGCCATTTTTTCTTTCATTTTCTTAAATAACAATTTTTTTTTTTTTATTGCATTTTAGTGTAAATATGAGATCTGAGGTCTTTTTGACCCCAGATCTCATATTTAAGAGGTCCTGTCATGCTTTTTTTCTATTACAAGGGATGTTTACATTCCTTGTAATAGAAATAAAAGTGACACATTTTTTTTTTTAAAACAGTGTAAAAATAAAAGGTAAAATAAATAAGAATTTTTTTTTTTTTAAACGCGCCCCGTCCCGCCGAGCTTGCGTGCAGAAGCGAACGCATACACGAGTAGCACCCGTATATGAAACCGGTGTTCAAACCACACATGTGAGAAATCACCGTGATCGGTAGAGCGAGAGCAATAATTCTAGCCCTAGACCTTCTCTGTAACGCAAAACATGCAACCTGTAGATTTTTTTAAATGTTGCCTATGGAGATTTTTAAGGGTAAAAGTTTGTCACCATTCCACGAGCGGGCGCAATTTTGAAGCATGACATGTTTGGTATCAATTTACTCAGCGTAACATTATCTTTCACAATATAAAAAGATTGGGCTAACTTTACTGTTGTCTTATTTTTTAATTCAAAAAAGTGTATTTTTTTCAAAAATACAATGTGACAGAAAGTATTGTAAGTAACGACCGCCATTTTATTCTCTAGGGTGTTAGAAAAAAAATGTATAATGTTTGGGGGTTCTAAGTAATTTTCTAGAAAAATAAAACTGTTTTTAACTTGTAAACAACACTTTTTAAAAGAGGCCCGGTCCTTAAGTGGGTTTGGAGGGTTCGGAATATTCATTGGATGGACATGCACAGGTAAACACAGATGCAAAGAAGCATCAGCTTTTACAAGAACATGGCTGCGTATAGAGAATCATTTTTTATGGCAGGCTGTATGCCTGTATAAACCCCTGTTGCATGAACCCTAATGGATGTAATCTGAATGATACTAAACAATGCATTTTGATTGTACTAGATACAGACATTAGGAGAATATACAAATCTGTAACCAATGTAAAGGTGGGTATACACTAGTAGGATTTCAAATGAAAATTTCAACAGAATTCAAAGGACATTTGAATGTCATTCAAAATTAGTTCCAGATTTTGTTTGCTTTTAACATTTGACTTTGAAATGATTGGACTTTACTGAACGAAAACCACATTCACTGTTAAGCCTGGTACACAGAACGGGCTGACTGAAAAAAAATGACTGAGGAGCTTGTTGTACTAACTATGCGATGTTAGTACAGTGATCTCCCCTGAGCTATTTTGCTCTGACAGGGGGACAGACCCCCTTCCAGAACACACCGGTCAGCATTCTCGGCCATTGGCTGCCGGCGTTGATCGGGTGCCAAATGGCTGCTGTTTTTCTAGCATGCCCGTTCAACAGACAGACTGCTGTACACACGGGCCAAATGTTGGCCGGTTTCTGTTGAACCTCCTGATACTGGCCTATGTTTGGTCTGTGTGTACCAGGCTTTAGAATAGCAAAGAAAAGTTTGACATCCTGCTCTTTTGAATTTTCAGATCACTGCGATTGAAAACAAATGTCAGTTTGATCCCAATAACAATTAGAAAAACAAATGAACCTTCTTACAACTTTCTTACAATGAAAAAAGTTGAAAGAAATTCTACTATGGAACACCCAGCTTAACTCACACACACACAAACAGGGGCCCGGGTCTCCCCTGGTCCAAGACTGCCCCGCTGGACACTTTGCTCAGGAAACTAGAGTGCTGTTGATTGGAGCAGTGTGCAGGGGGAGTGTCAGACCAACGAAGACCCAGGCCGCTACTGGTGGGTAAGAGCAGCGGTCCAACTCTTCAGCATGCTGTTAGCGTGAGTTTATTTGAACCCTTGCTGTAGAACTTAGTTCGTAAAAATATACAGAAAGAAGAGCACTTTTTTTTACGGTATATGCAGCCTGACTACATTTCAGTAATACATAGAAAGGCTTTTGTTGGGCCTTTAAGATAAATTGTTAATGCTGTGTTCTGATAAATAGCTGGTTTCTGGGAAGTGAACACGCTTCAGTTTTTAAGTCCATTAACGGAAATGGAAGCTCTGTGGAAAATATTGTATTACCGACATGGCTAATTAGGATGACATCATGCGCAATTGATTTAGTGGAGGCTCATCTTCTATGCAGACAAAGCTTTTACTGTTCTCTCAAAGAGAATTTTTAACATTGATTTCAAGTGTGCTTTTTAGACTGGACACTGACTCATTGATTTACCATTCAGAGGTATCCTCCAGAGCAGTGTTTGTCAACTTTTGTTCAGTGAAGGCCCCTTTTAAAATTCTGCACAATCTTGAGACACCCCATTCTAAAATGTAAAAACTAAACAGTTTTACATACCGCAGCAACATCCACACACATAGGACATTCAACATTAGAGATTACTTATTCTTCGAAAGCAAATACTGCTTTGCGCACCGTTCCTGACTAGTATTCCAATGGTTCTCTTCCTCACTCAGCTAATGTGCTGCCAAGTGCTGATGGACAGGGGAAGGGGCAAACAAGAATGGTGTGCAGGTGCCCGACATCCTCCTTATCAGCCGATGATGTCATTGGTTGTTATGACATCGGTGGCTGGAAGGTTGTTGCACAATGAAACCTGTGGCTTTGTTTAACTAAAAGGCAGGCTTGATACACCCACTGGCTTGTATACAATTTTAGGACAATTTTAAAGCATTTTGCTAAGGCACCTTGAAGAAACCAGAAGGCACCCCAGGGTGCCTGGGCACCCTGGTTGAAAAAATGCTGCTCCGGAGCCTCCATATTCTTTTATTATTACTGCAGATCATATGGGTCCAAATATTACTGTTTATCATTCATCAAGAATTATGTGACACCACAAAAAAATTAGAAAAGGCAAATCAACATCCCAGTAAGAAAGGGGGAGCCATGAGTTTAAAAGAGTTTTCAGTTTTTAGCTTTGAGTGGACTTATTCTACAGCCATCTCAGTGAACAGGGCTACAGAATACCATTAAATACCATTATGCTGCCTAAGGACCAGAGGACTTTTTCCAATTTGGCACTGCGTCGTTTTAACTGCTAATTGCGCGGTCATGCAATGCTGTACCCAAACGAAATTTGCGTCCTTTTCTTCCCACAAATAGAGCTTTCTTTTGATGGTATTTGATCACCTCTGCCGTTTTTATTTTTTGCGCTATAAACGGAAAAAGACCGAATATTTTGAAAAAAAATGATATTTTCTACTGTTTGTTATAAAAAAAATCCAATAAACTCAATTTTAGTCATACATTTAGGCCAACATGTATTCAGCCACATGTCTTTGGTAAAAAAAAAATGGGCCTATGTGGAATTGCACCCCAAAATACATTCAGCTGCTTCTCCTGAGTACGGGGATGTGTGGGACTTTTTGGGAGCCTAGCCGCGTACGGGGCCCTGAAAACCAATCACCGCCTTCAGGATTTCTAAGGGTGTAAATTTTTGATTTCACTCTTCACTACCTATCACAGTTTCGGAGGCCATGGAATGCCCAGGTGGCACAAAACCCCCCCAAATGACCCCATTTTGGAAAGTAGACACCCCAAGGTATTTGCTGAGAGGCATGGTGAGTATTTTGCAGCTCTCATTTGTTTTTGAAAATGAAGAAAGACAAGAAAAATGTATTTTTTTTTTTTCAATTTTCAAAACTTTGTGACAAAAAGTGAGGTCTGCAAAATACTCACTATACCTCTCAGCAAATAGCTTGGGGTGTCTACTTTCCAAAATGGGGTCATTTGGGGGGGGGGGTTTGTGCCACCTGGGCATTCCATGGCCTCCAAAACTGTGATAGGCAGTAAAGAGTGAAATCAAAAATTTACGCCCTTAGAAAGCCTGAAGGCGGTGCTTGGTTTTCGGGGTCCCGTACGCGGCTAGGCTCCCAAAAAGTCTCACACATGTGGTATCCCCGTACTCAGGAGAAGCAACAGAATGTATTTTGGGGTGTAATTTCACATATTCCCATGGCATGTTTGAGCAATATATCATTTAGTGACAACTTTGTGCAAAAAAAAAAAATTTGTCTCTTTCCCGCAACTTGTGTCACAATATAAAATATTCCATGGACTCGACATGCCTCTCAGCAAATAGCTTGGGGTGTCTACTTTCCAAAATGGGGTCATTTGGGGGGGTTTTGAACTGTCCTGGCATTTTATGCACAACATTTAGAAGCTTATGTCACACATCACCCACTCTTCTAACCACTTGAAGACAAAGCCCTTTCTGACACTTTTTGATTACATGAAAAAATTATTTTTTTTTGCAAGAAAATTACTTTGAACCCCCAAACATTATATATTTTTTTAAATCAAATGCCCTACAGATTAAAATGGTGGGTGTTTCATTTTTTTTTTCACACAGTATTTGCGTAGCGATTTTTCAAACGCATTTTTTGGGGAAAAAACACACTTTTTAAAATTTTAATGCACTAAAACACACTATATTGCCCAAATGTTTGATGAAATAAAAAAGATGATCTTAGGCCGAGTACATGTATACCAAACATGACATGCTTACAAATTGCGCGTTTGTGCAGTGGTGACAAACTAAATACATTTTTAAAAGACTTTAAAAGCCTTTACAGGTTACCACTTTAGATTTACAGAGGAGGTCTACTGCTAAAATTACTGCCCTCGATCTGACGTTCGCGGTGACACCTCACATGCATGGTGCAATTGCGGTTTACATTTGACGCCAGACCGACGCTTGCGTTCGCCTTTGCGCGAGAGCAGGGGGGGACAGGGGTGCTTTTTTTTTTTTTTTTTTTCTTTATTATTTTTTTGCTTTTTTATCTTATTTTTAAACTGTTCCTTTAATTTATTTATTTTTAATCATTTTTATTGTTATCTCAAGGAATGTAAATATCCCCTATGATAGCAATAGGTAGTGACAGGTACTCAAATTCGTGAATGGCGTACCTGAAGACAAAAAAATGGTTAACAATAAAGCACAGTAAACGGTAAAGTATAAAAAATTGCATACCTGAAAAGCAAACATGATAAAACATAATAACAATAAAACATTGCAGAATAGAATACAGTAAAAAAAGAGCAGAACAATAGAGAGAGAATAGAGAGAGAGAACAATAAAACGACAACTATTTTTTTTTATTTTATATATATATTTTTTTTTTACACTTTTTTTTGCAACTAACTTTTATAACTGTAACCGGTTCCAGGTTCGGGTCTCTCAAAATGCGATGGCATCTCGGGAGACCCTGTGAAAGTGTGTCCTAGTCTGTGCAATGCTGTACCCTACGCTAATACTCAACTAGTGTATAGTAGCGTTCAAAACATTCACCAATGCAAAGACCAGGATTGTCAGGACAGGAGGGACAATAATAGTGGGTGTCACGCCTATATCCGCGCTTGCTGCAGACACGACATCTTTTTTGGGGGGGTTCATTGGGTAGGGGTACTCGGGAGGACATAAAGAAAATGCCTCTCATGCAGCCGACTGCATTTGGTTGGGGATGTGAATGGGGGAAGTACGGGCGCTGCAGAAGTGGTGGGTTCCCAATTAGGATTGGCGAATGCAGCAGGAAGGGCATGATGGGCACGACGGGCCTGTGTTTGTCTTCTTCTTGGTGGCAGCGGGACACTACTTGTGCTTGCCACCTCACCAGCTTGAACTGCACTTATGGGGCTCGCCACATTACCAAGTGTTACTGCAGTGCTGGTTTGACTACGACCGGGGTGTACTAGGCCGCTGGTGCTTGCCAGTTTACCAAAACGCTACCAAAAAAACTGTTAGCGATCGCAGGGATCAGGCCTGACTCTGCGAACGCTGCAGTTATGCGTTTAGTGTTTTGTAAGTGACAGTGATCGATCGATACTGCACTTGGGTGGGCTGGGCTGGGCCGGGCGGAGGGGCAAAACGCAGGTGCTAGCAGGTATCTAGGCTGATCCCGCTAACACTGCGTTTTTGGGAACCCTAAACTGCTGGGGACGGTAGTATAGATCTGATCAGATCAGATATTGATCCGTTCAGATACTATACCACCAAGGGAGGCGTATGCTGCGTGCGTGGGTGTTAGCGGTACTGGCACTAATCTGAAGCTGCCTGGGGCGACGCATATCACCGCCGGGCGATCAGGGGGCTAAACCTTTATTCGGTAATAAACGGCGGGTGCCCTGACACTATAAAAAATAAACGAACTAACCAGCGTCACCCGTAACGGTTATACGGTGATCAGTGGTGAAAGGGTTAACTAGGGGGCAATCAAGGGATTAAAACATTTATTAGATTGTATATGGGGGTCCCTGTCGCTATAAAACGCTGACGGCGAACCTAAATATTTACGTCCCTAACTAGCGTCACCAGTGACACTAATACAGCGATCAGAAAAATGATCGCTTAGTGACACTGGCGACAGGGGGTGATCAAGGGGTTAAAACTTTATTAGGGGGGGTTAGGGGGGTACCCTAGACCTAAAGGGGGCTAACACTCACTGCCCTAGCACAGTAACTGTCACAAACTGACACCATGTAGTAATCAAAAGAAAAAACTGCTTGGTGTCAGTGTGACGGGCTATATAAGGCTGCTTACACTGGCCGTGTGTAGTGTTATTGGCATGGACAGAGAGAAGAGTTTGATTTAGATTAAGCAGGCAGGTTATTCAGTTAGTAGCAGTGTATTTGAGATATATATATATATATATATATATACAGTCAGTGTAGTATATTCCGTATTTATCGGCGTATAACACGCACAGAGCGTATAACACGCACAGAGCGTATAACAAGCAAAATTAGGGTCAATGCCCATCTGCAGACTTACAATTGCCATCAATGCAGCCTGATCAATGCCCATCTGCAGCCTCACAAGTGCCATCAATGCAGCCTCATCAGTTCACATCAATGCAGCCTCACAAGTGCCATCAATGCAGCAGCCTCACCATTGCCATCAATGCAGCAGCCTCACCATTGCCATCAATGCAGCAGCCTCACCATTGCCATCAATGCAGCAGCCTCACCATTGCCATCAATGCAGCAGCCTCACCATTGCCATCAATGCAGCAGCCTCACCATTGCCATCAATGCAGCAGCCTCACCAATGCCTTCAATGCAGCAGCCTCACAATTGCCATCAATGCAGCAGCCTCACCATTGCCTTCAATGCAGCAGCCTCTCCAATGCCGTCAGTGCAGCCTGATCGATGCCCATCTGCAGCCTAGAGGGGACAGGGAGGGGGCGGGACAAGCGCCGACAGATTACATACAGTGAGAATCTCCTGTGATAGACAGAACAGTGGTCCAACAGCAGCCCAGGAGACAGAACATCCTATTACAGAGGCCGCCAAGTAAACAGGAGATTCTCACTGTATGTAATCTGACAGCGCTCGTCACGCCCCCCTCCCTGTCCCCTCCGAGGCAGCTAAAATGGAGGTATTGGCGTATAACATGCACACGCTATTTGCACCCGATTTTCAGGGTGAAAAATTGTGTGTTATACGCCAATAAATACAGTATATATATATATTATATATACAGTGGGAACGGAAAGTATTCAGACCCCCTTACATTTTTCACTCTTTGTTATATTGCAGCCATTTGCTAAAAATCATTTTAGTTCATTTTTTTCCCTCATTAATGTACACACAGCACCCCATACTGACAGAAAAACACAGAATTGTTGACATTTTTGCAGATTTATGTAAAAAGAAAAACTGAAATATCACATGGTCCTAAGTATTCAGACCCTTTGCTCAGTATTTGCCCCCTTTTGATCTAATACAGCCATGAGTCTTTTTGGGAAAGTTTTTCACACCTGGATTTGGGGATCCTCTGTCATTCCTCCTCCTATTGGACAGGTGATGAGCAGTGCCTGGTTTTCTCCACACATACCACTTAGAATTAAGGCCAAAAAGTTCTATCTTGGTTTCATCAGACCAGAGAATCTTATTTCTCACCATCTTGGAGTCCTTCGGGTGTTTTTTTTAGCAAACTCCATGCGGCTTTCATGTGTCTTGCTCTGAGGAGAGGCTTCCGTTGGGCCACTCTGCCATAAAGCCCCGACTAGTGGAGTGCTGCAGTGATGGTTGACTTTCTACAACTTTTTCCCATCTCCGGACTGCATCTCTGGAGCTCAGCCATAGTGATCTTTGGGTTCTGCTTTACCTCTCTCACCAAGGCTCTTCTCCCCCAATAGCTCAGTTTGGCCGGGCAGCCAGCTCTAGGAAGGGTTCTGGTCATCCCAAACATCTTCCATTTAAGGATTATGGAGGCCACTGTGCTCTTAGGAACCTTAAGTGCAGCAGAAATTTTTTTGTAACCTTGGCCAGATCTGTGCCTTGCCACAATTCTGTCTCTGAGCTCTCCAGGCAGTTCCTTTGACCTCATGATTCTCATTTGCTCTGACATGAACTGTGAGCTGTAATATCTTATATAGACAGGTGTGTGGCTTTCCTAATCAAGTCCAATCAGTATAATAAAACACAGCTGGACTCAAATGAAGGTGTAGAACCATCTCAAGGATAATCAGAAGAAATGGACAGCAGCTGAGTTAAATATATGAGTGTCATAGCAAAGGGTCTGAATACTTAGGACCATGTGATATTTCAGTTTTTCTTTTTTAATAAATCTGCAAAAATGTCAACAATTCTGTGTTTTTCTGTCAATATGGGGTGCTGTGTGTACATTAATGAGGAAAAAAAAACAAACTTAAATGATTTTAGCAAATGGCTGCAATATAACAAAGAGTGAAAAATTTAAGGGGGTCTGAATACTTTCCATCCCCACTGTATATATATATATATATATATATATATATACTCTTCATCCAGTATAGCCTACATCTACAGTGCATTCTGTGGTGTACTGTTTCTAATACACAGGTGGTGTATTAACATATATATATATATATATATATATATATATATATATATATATATATATATATATATATATATATATATATATATATATATATATATATATATATATACTCTGCATCCAGTGCAGCCTATATCTGTAGTCTAGACCTGAAGGGCCTGGTATGGATTTTGAGGGTGACATCCATGCCATTTTTTTTGGTATTTTTATCTATATTGCCAGGATCCAACAATACATTATAGCCGCGAGCAGTTTTAAATTACATTTTTTCCTTTAGAAATGTCATTTTGCTGTGGCACTGTTATAAACATGGGAAAGATGCGCTACCAAGGACACCGCCCAGGCACGATATTTAAAGGAATATTTAATTTCTATTGTTTCACTTTAAGCATTATTAAAATCACTGCTCCCGAAAAAACGGCCGTTTTTAAAACTTTTTTTTGCATTGTTATATGTCCCCTGAGGCAGGAAGCGGGTCCCCAAACACTTTTTATGGCAATAACTTGCATATAAGCCTTTAAAATTAGCACTTTTGTTTTTTCATGTTCGTGTCCTATAGATTTTAATGGTGCTTGCGTGATCGAACACATTTTTTGCCTGTTCACATGTTCTGCTGCGAACCGAAGCGCGCGCGGGGGGGGGGTGTTTGGCTAGTTGAGCACATATGGTTGGTTATGCTGAAATCTTGTCATGGAAAGCATATATTAAAGCCATCTCAAAAAAGGTCAAGTTCAAAATCTGCTTCGAAGAACTTTGGACAATTGTAAAAACATTGTGAAAGAAAGCCATGAATGTCTGACTTTCTGTTACTTCATAATGTATTTTTAGAGAATGGGCTAGCCAGTGGTGGGGGTAAAATGAAGATATATTATGAATGATGTTGACAGAAGAAAGGACAGGCTGCATAGAAAAAGAAAATGTGGAGGTTGGTGGAGGAACATTGCCCTTTTTCTTTCTCTTTTTCTAAAGTTGTAGTAAACTCTATTTTACTTTTACCTACAGGTAAGCTTATAATAAAGCTTACCTGTAAGTAAAACAAATAGGATATATTCTAGAGAGCAGCCAGTGCCATTCCTCCAGAGGTGTCAGACGGTCGGAGTTTGCAAACCCAGAGGGAAAACCAGGTGAAGATGGAAGCTTCTGCAGCGCTGGCAACGTGCCGCTGAAGGGCTTAATTTTAAGGCAAGTCTTTCATAATGTGCTAGCATTGGATGAATGATGCACATTATGACATTGCCTTGCAGGGTGAAACTTTTTTTTTTTTTTTAGACTTTACTAACGTTTTAAAGGAGAATTTCATATATGTGAATGGAGGCCCATTTTACTAGCATTTTCAGTAACTGTTAAATTATTTTCCTTAAGTTCTGGAGGGTTGCTTAAAGAATAGACAGACATGGTTGTGAAAAGCAGGAACCTTCTGTTTTTGTGGGCCCATGGTCGTTCCTAGTAGTACGCACAGTCCAAATGTTGAACGACATCGGCTGGTTCAATAAAAACCGGCAACATTTGGCCTGTGTGTATGATAGCCGGTGCTGGAAAACCAGCAGCTGATGGCTGAGAGTGCTAACCGGAGTGTTCTCGTGGGGGAGCCGTCCCCCTATCAGAACACAATAGCACAGCAGGGGAGATCACTGTACTAACGTTGGATCATTAGTACCGCGGCTACGAAGGGAGTGTGTACCAGGCTTTAGTCTCGCACCACTCTAGAACTGAACAGTACAGTACACATAGATCTCACCTCTCTGTCAGCATTTTGTTGGATGGTTGTGACTTGAATATACTGTGGTTCCCCATTTTTATTTTCAGTTACATCTGGGGTTCCTGCTAAAACAAAGGACACGTTACAATTTCCTTTAAATATGCTGTGCACATTATGAGCTTCTAGCAATGCAAGCTATTTGAACTGCAAAAGAGGAAGCGTCCTCCTCTTAGCACCACTGAATCATCTGGGGTTTTTGATCATCTGATATAAATAAATGATGCCATTTAATATTATGAGCATAGCAAGTACCTTGGAAACAAAATAAAAATGCTTTTAAAATTTTTCCCTGTTTTAAGGAGCACTTTAGCACTAATAAGCTAACTCTCTTTCATAGGTAATTGAAGTGGAGCTTCAATATTAGTATTTCTGGGATATTACCGTCCTTATATGAAAAACAAGAATATCTGTGTGTGCTTCATGATTGCAGTAATAGTTTTAAAAGGGACAGTTATGTCATCTCTCATTTTCTATTTAGCTAGATGTAGTAGAGTACTGTTAGCCTTTGATCGATATCAAGAGTTTGACGCTTAAGTGATATTCTTTATTGCGCAACTTAAATTCCTAAAGATACCAGCTTTTGAAATGTGTTGGCTTTCTTTAGCAGGTATAAGAAAGATTAATCATAAAGCAAGCAGGTAAGAAGAGATCAAACATTGGAACAAAAAGTTTAACCTGCAATTGTTCATTTAAAGGTAAGTGTGCATAATGGGGATACAACCGCTTTAATTTTGCTGCAAAAGTGGAAACAAACTTTAAGACCTTATTGAGAACACCTACTGCTTTAATAAATCCAGCACCTCAAACCTTTCTTCTACTTCCTAAATGTATTCCCTGACAGCATTATGCTTTACATACAGTACAGTAAGCATAGACAGTTCAAATCTTGGCTGGTTCAGCCGTAACCAGCCGAGATTCAAACCATGTATGGGCAGGCTGAATATAGCCACCTTGATCGATCGATCAGCTTGGGTGCAACCAGCCTGTCAGATTTTACATTTTATTATTGTTAGTGGCTCTGTGGGAGGAGTCAGTGTTGATGGGGGTATCAAGTTTTTTTTTTCCCCTGCAACCCATGGTTGCAGGAAAAAAATCATTCCATCTATGGCCGGGTTATCTTCAATTAATTAGTTAACTCTTGGAACCAAATTTTAGTGGATCTAGAGAACAAAATTTGTGGATGCCTAAAGTTATAGTCAATCTAAATCCAATGCCATTAACATCTTTGTTGCTTTAGGTAATCTTTCTGGGATTAAAATTAGTTTCATTTTCAGCTAATGTAGGGCTAATTATCTACTTTTCCTGTGGTGGGTTTATGGGTCTTATAGGCGTGGTGACAATTTTGTAGGCCATTAAGATGTGGTGATGTGATGTTTCTAAGCCCAAACTTGCATTTCTAGTTTTGGACAGAGTATGGAGTTTTGCTTTTGTTTTTGTTTTTTTGCTTTTTGGGTCCCATTGGGAAGATAGTTCCCTTTCTGTCCCAGAGACACAACAGGAACTAAGAGGGGATCTCCCCTTGTTAAAAAAAAGGAGGGGATCTCCCCAAAATGAGGAAAATCATTACCAGAGCAAGTGTCTCTATTGGAAGATTTTCTCTCTTTTTCTGATCCAATGACAACTCAAAATTTCAGATTTACCCTCACTCATTTTCAGACACCAGAAAAATAAAGAAGGTCAGTCTTCCTAGCAGAGAAAGAGGCAATGATAAAAACCTGAGGAGTTCTAAATGCTCTTTCGCACTGGATTTCTGATCAGGTCCATCTGTCAGTTTTTTCAGGTGGACCTGTTTAGAAGCTCGATGCAGCTCTATGGAAAGGTGGATGTAAGCGTACTCTACATTTACACCCGCCTAGCTCTGACTCCGTCCAGGTCTAGAAAAAAAAACGTAAATCTAAATGTGACAAATTGGAAGTAGCCAAATGTAAAAGGACAACAGAGACTGTTTACATCCGGCCGCCCATGGAGCTATCATGAGTTCACACATGTTTACTGGACCCAAACTGAACGGGCACGGATGCCAAAAAAAACTACCATCTGTCCCATTCAACCCCATTTCAGCAGGGAATCTGCTCACGGATTCCCTGATGATCGGAGCTGACACCACTCTGTGTGAAAGAGCCCAATCTTCTCAATACTGTATCCAAAACAAACAAAAAATGGATTTAAATATACTTTAACAGACCCATTATTTACAGAATAAGGCAAACAGGAAAGTTGGATACCTCTAATTTATTAAAAGCTAAACCTTAGGCAAAATGGCTAAATACACAGCTGAATGTGCATTTTTATATTTGCAGTTCAGTTTCAGTACTACACAGGGGGCACAAATCACATTACTGCACATCCTCATATAACCTCTTTTTTTCAAGTGATTTTTAAATGTGTTTGACTACAATCCAGTATACATATTTATTTATCACTGTAACCTCAAGCACTCGTCAGTAAATTAAAGCCACACCTTAAAAAGTTGGTCCTGGAATCCAGTACTCCAGTACTCAACTCAACTGCCCCTAGAGGAAATATTAGCTTGCCTCTTAAGCCGACCATACATGGATCGAAATTCGGCCGATTCAGCAGGGACCGGACAAATTTCGATCCATGTATGGGCAGGCTGTTTGTAAGTCGATCCATCGATTGATTTGGGTACAACCAGCCTGTCTGATTTTTCTACATACAATTACTGCCAGTGGCTATAGCAGTAATCATTGCATTCTTTTATTTGGGAAGGCTTCCTGTCGGCAAAATACAATAGCATTGATGGGGGAATCAAGCGATTTTGGAAAAAAGATAAATTCATCTATGGCTTATTCTGCTTTCCTTCCTTTTTCCTTCCTTATCTGTAGACCATCAACAGGTTCTGCAATGCGACCAATATCATTAAAAAAATATTAATAAAACCAATAAAAATTCTTATAGGATTAAAGAAAAATACCTTTTCTTCGTTTTCTCTTCATAATGAAATACCATCCTAGGAAAGCCAATGGTATGATCAATACTAGTCCTAACAGTCCATAAGTTCTTGTTCCTGTAAAAAAAAAAGAAAGAAACCAATTTTATTAATAATAGCTAAAGCTATTGAAGTTATCGGCCCGTTTCACAAATGCGGACCGTTTGTCCGTTTTTCATCCATCCGTTGAAGGATAAAAAAAGAACATCAATGCATCTCTATGAAAAAACTGATGTAAATGGATGACCATCTGGTTCCGTCAACATCCGTTTTTTGGAACAGATCAAAGCCCTATTTTTCTTCCGTTAAAAAAACGGATCGGATGTAAATGGACAAATGGTCATTTTTTGCATGAAAAATTACTCTGGGGCTCAAGTGGGTAAAGACTCTAAGCTGGTGGATGTAAAAAAACGGATGAAAAACTGATAAAAAAGATGACAAACTGATGAAAAATGAATGGTAAACTGATGTAAACTTCATCCGATTTTTCTTTAAAAAACGGGACTGAACTGATGGAACGAACGGTCCACATGTGTGGAAGGGGCCATATTAAAAAGCCACTGTGGCATTTTTCCTATTATAGCCGGTCGGTATAACTTAGAGCACCTATAAAGGGTATAAAGGGTCATGTGAACAGAGAAGAAGATCTGGGGACTGAGATAAGGGTGGAACCAAAAATGTAACATACATAGACACTGGTTTTAGTGATTTTTTTGCTTTATTTGTACCTCTACACATTCAACACCTTCCCTTTTTTTATCTGAGCAGCTGTCATAGTGAAGTTGTCTAATCAGTATTTCTCCTTGTTATACACTCATTGACCACTTTATTACCTCTATTGCTAATTAATACAATAAGTGAATAGTGCATCTATATTATGGACCTATACCTTCAAATATGCAAAAAAGTTTGTTTAAAACCTTTGCAAATGTATTAAAAATAAAAAAAAAATCACATATACATAGGTATTCACAGTCTTTGCTCACTACTTTGTTTAAAATTATATAGAAAGGAGACGGACCATGCCTTAAAGGTCTTTGGGAGAGGATTCATTAATATTGTGAAAGGTCTTTGGGAGACCTGAGTCCTAGAGAGGATTCATTTTTGGGAAGGAGAAAGAGTTTATGAGGTAATCACCATCGTGATCCAAACCCCTTTTCTGTCGCATAGAAGTATAAGATAATTTGTTGTGTGGAAGAAGCTTAAAGGTAAGACAGCCTCTCGTTCACTGTAATATGGGTCAAGAACATGGTAAAGAGGCTCCGCCGCCTCCTAACCCCGGGGAAATTTGTAAGGATTATGTTGCTAGGGTTTGTGGTACTGATTATGAATTTATTAATCCTTTGGTGTCAAATTTAGCAGGGTGGACTGAAACTATGCATAGTAGTGATCCCTTCCCCCGAGATGGAGATAATGATGAATTGCATATGGATATGGTGAAATGTTTATGTCTTGGTGACATGAAGGCTTTCCCATGGTTTTCAGGAGACCCTCAGTGGGATATGAAATCCATCACAGTTTTAGGATCATACCAAATTTTCCAGTGGGAAAATTAGGTATGAAGATAATAATGTCCCCAAGTGGCGGTCTTACTGTCTATTCAAAAAAGGTCCCCATCGTGCCCATTTTGGCCCTAAGTAATGAAGTACCAACAGAAGAATTCCCAAAAGATTTACAAAATGCCTGGTCAGATGAGTCTTTGGATGTGGGTCTCATCTCCTGTACCCCATACAAAGCCACCCTCAAACCTTGGGCAGAACCCATATACCACAAACAATACCCTTTGTCAAAAGAAAATGAGGACGGAATTGCTCCCATGGTGGAACATTTCCTTGAACAAGGAATTTTAAAGGAAGCAATTTCACCTTACAACACTCCTATAAATCCAGTCAAAAAGCCGGAAGGCAGTTATAGGTTTGTTCAAGACCTTAGGGCCATAAATAATCTCGTAGTGCCCATAGCACCTATAGTACCTGATGTGCCATCACTCCTGACTTCCATACCATTCGATGGAGAGTATTTCACAGTAATTGATTTAGCAAATGCATTTTTTAGCGTCCCGGTGGACAAAGAGACACAGCCTATTCTTGCATTTTGTTTTAGAAATTGCCAGATGACCTGGTGTAGAGTGCCCCAAGGATATGTAGACTCCCCTGTAGTCTATTCAGTTGTACTCCAGGCAACCCTATGGTCCTGGACTCCCCGCCATGGTTCAGTCCTATTACAGTATGTTGATGATTAGTTGTTATGCAGTCCGAGCCAGGTTGCCAGCAACAAGGATGGTAAAGATTTTTTGTACTGGTTAGCAGAAAATGGTCACAAAGTCTCTAAAAAGAAATTGCAATGATGTCAAGAGACTGTTGAATAACTTGGTTTTACCCTCACAAAAGGAGAAAGAAGAGTCAGTCACAAGAGAGCTGCGGCTCTTGTGGGTCTGACCCACCCACTGACAAAGAAAGATATGCTATCTTTTCTTGGTATGATTGGTTACTGTGGATACCAATGGATACCTAACTGCTCTTTCTATGATAACCTCCCGAGGAAAGCCACATGCTCAGACATGTCAGATTGTGTTAAATGGACAGATGAAATGTGTAATGCATTTGTGTACCTTAAGACAGCAATGGTAACGGCCCCTGGCCTCGGATTGCCCGATTATGGCAAGATGTTTCACTTGTTTGCCAGGGACAATTGTAAAACAATGGCGGGAGTCCTGGCGCAGGAACACAGAGGAAAACTTCGCCCTATGGCATTTTTTTCAAGAGTAGTGCCAATGCCAGTACAGGGCATGCCGGCGTGTCTCAGAGCTTTGGCATCCTGTGATATGGTAGTAGAACTGGCTACTTCTTTTACTCTAGGACATCCAACCACCTTACATACTACTCATAATGCATCCATTTTGTTGAACAATATTCATACTCAACATATGTCAGCCCAAAGATTGAGTGGATACGAGGTTATTCTCCTCTCAAATCCAAATCTCGAAATAAAATATGCTTCATCTACTTCAGGCCCAGCTCTGATCCTAAGTGCGTTACTAGGTTTAAAAGGAGAGGAGGATGAGGTAGTTCCTCAACATGAGTGCATTGAAATAATTTACCAGGACACATCTCCACGTGCAGATATGTCTTCCACTGCAATCCCTGGGGCACAAAATGTTTTTGTTGATGGTTCTTGTTCTAGACCAAATGACAACACATACCATGCAGGATATGATGTAGTCCAGTTTCCTGGTGTAGTGATCGAAGCAAACCCAGTCCCATTTCAACCAACACAGGCTGCAGAACTGATTGCGCTTATATGAGCATGCCAGCTCTTTGAAGGACAAGTTGTGAACATTTATACTGATTCTAAATACGCATTCGGTGTATG
The DNA here is from genome assembly GCA_037952925.1 of Lithobates clamitans. Lineage (NCBI taxonomy): Eukaryota > Metazoa > Chordata > Amphibia > Anura > Ranidae > Lithobates > Lithobates clamitans. The sequence goes on along the minus strand of JBBGZY010000480.1, from coordinate 1,187,172 downwards.
CCACAATTTTGATATTATCTGGTTAAAAAGAGGGTACATAGCAGCAGATGGCACATCAATTTCACATTTAACATTAGTGTCCAGCCTTTTGGAAGTGATTAAATTGCCTCGCTCTATAGCTATCCTCCACTGCAAGGCACATACCACAAACCAAGATTATGTTTCAAAAGGAAATGCCTTAGCTGATAAAGCAGCAAAGGAAGCAGCTTCTAAACAAGAAGCTACCATACAAATGCCATCACTTGCACCTGAAATGCCCCTGTTAGACCAAACCCTGTCAGATCTTCAGACATATGCTACAGACACCGATATTAAACAATGGAATATTGCAGGAGTGCAGAAAAGCCCAGATACTGGACTTGTCTGTCAAGAGGGGAGACCATGTATACCTGTAGCTAGTGCAACTTTATTTATTTCTCAGTATCATGGGGTAGGGCACAGAGGCTGGCAGGTCACATGTAAATTATTGGACAATGATTTCTTTATCCCCGGTCTTCCCTCTTTGGTCAAATCATATGTTGCCAGATGCATCACATGCATCAGAAACAACCCAAGAAATCCACACAAGGCAAAACATGAACACCTTACATATCCATCCACACCTTTTACACATTTACAGATTGACTTCACCCATATGCCTAAGTTAGATAAAAGACAGGAATTTTTACTTACTGATAGTAGACATGCATGTTCTCAAGATGGACAGAAGCATTTGTAACCACAAAAGAAGATGCACAAACAGTTGTAAAAATCCTCATGCAGGAAATTATCCCTAGATGGGGATGCCCGCTCCAAATAAATTCTGATAATGGTCCTGCCTTTATTTCAAAAGTGTGCCAAAAATTAGTTAAAACACTTAAAATTGATTGGAAATTTCATATACCTTACCACGCAAAGTTAAATCGGAGGTTCACACAAAAATTGAACCTCCGCTTTTCGGAACCCTCCCCCCTCTGGTGTCACATTTGGCACCTTTCAGGGGGGTGCAGATACCTGTCTAAGACAGGTATTTGCACCCACTTCCGGGCATAGACTCCCACAGGAGTCTATGCCTCTTCCTGTCCCGCCGCGCTGTCTGCTGGGACACACACGGGTCCCAGAGACAGCACAGACCATTCAGATTGCGCTGCGTGACTCACGCTTGCGCAGTAGAGAACCAGGAAGTGAAACCGCAAGGCTTAATTTCCTGATTCCGATACCGAAGATGGCGGCGGCAGCATTCGAGGACCGAGGGACGGTTCGGCCTCGGGTGCCGACATCGCTGGACCCTGTGACAGGTAAGTGTCCATATTTTAAAAGTCAGCAGCTGCAGTATTTGTAGCTGCTAACATTTAAAAAAAATTTTTCGCGGGACTCCCTCTTTAAGGTATTGTTGAGAGAATGAACTGAACCATTAAAGATAAAATAAGAAAAGCAACAGGAGGCACATATAATAAGTGGCAGAAAGTCCTACCAGCAGTCTTGGCTGAATAAGAACCCCCTCTAAGAAAACAGGCTACTCTCCATTTGGGGTCCTTATGTGTAGGGCATTTCCCACCCCATGGGCCAGACAACCACTTATGTTAGAAAGAGGGGACCTAGAAGTAATACAGGGAGAGTATATTAGGAAACTCATTGAAACTCTGGACAGAGTTAAAAGAAATGTTGCTCGCACCTCTCCTTTCTCTTCACAGGAACCTACACACCCTTTCCAGGTAGGAGACATAGTGGTGGACCAACAGCTGAATCGTACTAAGAAGCAAGAGTAACCGTTCGGACCCCCAATCACCGATCGCAGTCACACGTACCGCAATCCTTACTGAGGGACAATATTCCTGGATTCATGCCAGTCGTGCAAAGAAGGTGAACCAAACACCTAAGAAGCAAGCCAAGGATAAAGCGAGTGAAATAAATCCTCGAAAAGAGAGTGAAGCAGGTGACAGAGTCTCTGAACAAGATGACTTCGCTTATTGCACCACAGACTTCTGGGAAGGCATTTTGCCTCCTGTTCCTAATCTTTCTGATAGTGTTCCTAACTATATGGATCATAACTAACTGTATTTATCATCCTGAGGACTTGGGAGCCCTTAAAGGCATATGTGGGTCACCCAATAGCACCAATATTAATACACATACCAGACACAAGAGAGATACACAATCATATAATGAAGGAGTTAAAACTGATAGTTTTACAGACAAAATGTTGCTACTGAAATTCAAATATAATTATGTCCAGAAATCAGGATATGAGAAATGTTGGATATGTAGTAAACTGCATCCTAGTACAGCCCGTATTCCGCTTATGGCTGTAGCTTTAAATATCACCCTTTTTTTAAATGGAACTCCTCCCGTTGTTTTAACCAACATATCAAGTATATGTAAGCAACATTGTTACTTTTCCAACAATGGGTAGAAGTCATTCCCCTGACTGGTGTTTTAATTTAGGGAATGAGACACAGACATGCAGTAGGTCAATATTTAACATTTCCACATGTAAACCTAAGGTAAACTCTGCCTGTTCACTGTTCCACATATCTGATCCTGATTTAAACAACACCTTGTCTAATTTTTTTTCCCTCTCTTATAATGTAAGTGATATACTACACCAATTCAAAATCGCAGCACGGGACAAGTACACTCACGGGCTTATTGCTAAGAAACCATTTGCTCTAGGACAAAGTGTCTATGTGTGTCATGGGAAGGTATACTATCCTTGGGTCCCCTTCCATGTCCAGGGATGGTGTTATTTGGCCTCTTTAGTCCCGATTATGGGAGTAATGGGTAACAATAAGGGAAATCACCTACTTGAGGCCGAGAATTGTTTCTTAAAAAAGATATGGCATGGGCTTGGTTTCCCTCATGGACAGGTTTGGGGATTGATATGAGTACAGCCGTTACAGGGTTATGTGAGATGAGTGAAGACTATGAATGTTGTACTTTGATGCATCATACCAGTGTAGAAATACCTGATTATTATGACATAATCTCACACCACAGAAAAGAAGTAAATAAATTACAAATAGAAGCATGAGACATAGCTAATAATTGGGATCCTTTCAAAGAATTAGGCGGATTTAATTTTGGAGGAATATTTTCATGGCTGAAATACATTGCTATGACTATTATAATGATTTTGCTTTTTCTATTATTTTTATATACATGTTTCAAACATGTAATGTGTATCACTGCTAGAGCTACCCGAACCCCTGACCCTGCTGCTGCTAATAAAGCCTACCTTAGCATGTACTATGATAAGAAAACTAATTATATTACAGTGGAGAGAAAGTAAGTCATGTTCATGGCTTAAGAGGGGATTGTAATAGAATGTATAAACAACTGACTCCATCTTAGATTCTCTTCCATTTTACATAAAAGTAGAAGTGAACTTTTTGTGTTTGTGAGTTTTGCCATAATCAGCTTAAAAGTTTGCATAGAACCAGTGGCGGCCCGTCCATAGGGGGCGCATGGGCGTCGCCCCCCCCCCCTCCAGGCAGTCAAAATTTTTTTTAAATAAATAAATAATTTTTAAAACTGGCCCTTTAAAAAAAAAATACAAAAAAAGGTTCTTAAGTGCTCTGTGTTCGGATGCCGGACACAGTGCGACGCCGGACACAGTGCACTTATGGGAAACACCACGTCTATGCAATCAAGAGATTGCAGATACGGCGCTTCATTTGCAGGCATTTATCCCACCTTGCGGCACTTTCCGAAGCGCCGAGTAACTTCCGCCCGGCGCTCGTAGTATCTATTACTACGGCCAGGTGGTTTGATTGACATCTGAGTTTGATGTCAATTCCGGTTTTCTCTGTCCAATTGCGCCCGGGACAGAGAAAACCGGAAGTATGAGGACCCAGAGCAGACTCCTCTATCGCCTTTGGAAAGAGACACTGCAGGAGAGGACAATACAGCAAGGTAAGTACCGCTGTGCTGCTCCCACAAAGAACGGGGGGGTTGATGGGACACAGGCGGGCTGCATTTGCATGGAGATGGGGGGGTTCGATGTGACACAGGCAGGCTGCATTTGATGTGACACAGGCAAGGCTGCATTTGGTGGGACACAGGCAAGGCTGCATTTGGTGGGACATAGGCTGGCTGCATTTGATGTGACACAGGCAAGGCTGCATTTGGTGGGACACAGGCAAGGCTGCATTTGGTGGGACACAGGCAAGGCTGCATTTGGTGGGACACAGGCAAGGCTGCATTTGGTGGGACACAGGCAAGGCTGCATTTGGTGGGACACAGGCAAGGCTGCATTTGGTGGGACACAGGCAAGGCTGCATTTAGTGGGACACAGGCAAGGCTGCATTTAGTGGGACACAGGCTAGCTGCATTTCATGTGACACAGGCAAGGCTGCATTTGGTGAGACACAGGCTGCATTTAGTGGGACACAGGCTGGTTGCATTTGGTGGGACACAGGCTGCCTTTGATGGGACACAGGCTGCATTTGATGGGACACATGCTGCATTTTGTGGGACACATGCTGCATTTTGTGGGACACAGGCTGCATTTGGTGGGACAAAGGCTGCATTTGGTGGGACAAAGGCTGCATTTGGTGAGACAAAGGCTGCATTTGGTGGGACAAAGGCTGCATTTGGTGGGACACAGGCTGCATTTGATGTGACATAGGCTGCATTTGATGTGACACAGGCTGCATTTGATGTGACACAGGCTGCTTGTAAGGATGGACTCCACTGGGGGCACCTGATGGCATCTGGTGGCAGGCGACGTGGCTAATGACACGCTCAGGGCTCCCACTGATTCTGCATTATGGTGAGTTGAATGATTTCATTTTTTTATTACAATGTAATAATAGAAATACTGCGCTTCAATCATCCTGACACCATAACAACCATGGTGCCGGGATGATTGAAGTGCTAACACCAGGTGTTTGGAAAATTTTCTCACTTAATTTATGTGTATGTATCTTTTGCCTTTAGTGCTGTCATACAGGAAGTTTGCTCCCCCTGGTGGCCGATTCGGCGGTACAGCATTTCCTTTATCTTTCCCCCACGGCGGACTTGTGTTTACCCTGGAAGGTGGGCGTTTTTAGCCACCCTAGCTTGTCCTGATTAGCTTGGGCCTCCCGGCCTATGGGCTTTACCAGGACGCACTTGCACAGTAGCACGGACCTGTGCACCTGCGCAGTGCGGGTAAACTGACCCTGTGACGTCAGACTCCGCCCTCGGTGGCGTGCGTCGATGTCTACAGGGTTGGGGAGCTCTTATATCGGTCCCCCGGGACGGCTAGACGAGCAGCAGTGACTCTCCATGCGGGGCTGTCGTATAGAGGAAGTTGTTTCCAGGTGAGTGACAACCTTGTGAGCGGGCGGGGGCTGCGGGCCCCCCCCCCTGTAACATCTGGTCCCCCATGTTCGTCCTTCCCCCTCCTTGTCCTCCCCTTCCTTGCCATCTGACCCTTCTTACACTCGGCCACTTCTCTTGTTTCCCCTGCAGCCTGTTCCCTCTATCCAGGGACATGTTAGGCTGACCAGTCATTTGCGTCCGTTTTATGTCATTGGCTCCTACTTCATTTATAGCCACCCTGAATGGCGCATCTATCCTACTCTTATCCGCCTTCCAAACCATCCAGCCCCAGCAATTTCCTCTTTCCATAGCCATGTTCTTAGTATGGTAAGTTATTTGCCCAATATTGATCACTTTGTGTGGTGTGGTGCTATCACCTACGGTTATACCTCTCTCCTTGGTCCCTGGGTACTTCCTAACCCCTCTTTCCCCCCTTCCCTCCCCCCCGCTTGTTCCACTCCTACCTTACCCCTGTTCCACCCCCCCTTTCCTTCCCATCTGCTTTCCTCCCCCTTCCTCTCGCCCCCCTCCCCTATCTGTCCCCTACCTCTTCCTTCCCTCTCCAGTGTCTTCTTCCCTCTACACTTTCCTTCCTCCCCGTTCACCCCCCCTTTTTCCTACTCTCTCCCACTCCTTCCCCCTTCCCCTCGTTCCCCCCCACCTCTTCATTTTCCCTTTCCATCTTTCCCTCCCCTTCCCTACCCCTTCCATCCCCTCCCCCCTTCTCTTCTCCCTTTGGGTTTCTTCCCCTCCTTTCTTCCTCCCCCCTGCTCTCCTCCCCACTCTTTCCATCACACATATGCACTACTTCGCTTTTTTCTACCACTCCACCCTACCATTCTCTAGAATTAATTTGTCTAACACAAATATTGATTCTATCATTATTACCTCTTAATCAGAAACGGTCACTTATTTATAACCCTTGTCTGCCGTGGGGGAAAATTGTGGGATCCTGTCGCTAGCCGTCCTGGTCCATTTGGGTGAGCAAGCATCCCTACATTAATACTGATTGTAATGCATATTATGCTTTGTTATCACTGTACCCTTAATGTATGATTTTCGTTATAGACCTTCCATCCTCCTGAAGAAGCGGTTACACCACGAAACCGGTAGAGGAATATTCTATACCCCACCCTAACAGAAACTAAATGGGGGAACCCGCTAATAGTTAGTTATTTGTGGTGTATATATATTCTTATATATATATTTTTAATATATTTTTTGTATGTTGTTACGCAATAAAACTTTAATTTTATCATAATAATTTCGTTATTGTATCAGTACCGAGATAGTGCATTCTAGCACTCTAGGTGGTTATGCGTAGTGGTCAGCCTCAGCAACTGCCCTCACATTCCCACCTCCCCTATTCTCATAGGAGAGGCAGACACAAGACCAGTCACCATGAGCTAGCAGAGAGAGCAGCAGTGACCAGTCTTTATTATAGGAAGCTCATTCATGGAGGAAAAGTTTCACATTGGATTGCTGCACAGATCTGGAAGATATACACAAAGTTCACAAACATTCAAGTAAGAATACACATGCAGAGGCTATAAAGGACCTTTTTGTTCCAAAGATGGCTGACCAAATCTGCAGAGAACCAATCAATCACAGGCTCTCCCACAATGGCTCCCAGAGTTCACAACAGAGGACACACGGGTGTCATGCCTGACTTCTCCCTGGCAGACAGAACAAAACAGAAGAACAGTAATTCTCCTAAACAAAATTTCAATTAAGGAACTAGGAACAGGGACGGACATCTAGTAGTAGAAAGTGAAAACTACACCACACCAGAAATCTCGCTAGAAGGAAACAACCCTTTACAAGTCTTCTGCCCTCTACCTACCCAGACTTCTGATTACAATCACTGTGGATCCTACCCATGGCTTCCACTTCATCTATTATATTAATAAATGACAGGTGCTCTTTAAAATCCTGATTTGTCTCCTACCGTTTGGAGCATTCTCTTGTCTTCTATCATTATACAAACAGATGCTCCGCGCAGAGACATTCTTCCGGTCCGCAGGGTTCTGTACTATACACATGAACTCCATAGCCCAGGAGCCTTTCTTCAATGTTATCTCGATTGTGTCTCCAGAACTATTATACTGTTGGTAGGTAGAGTTTCTATACATTTTGTAATTCCAGGTATATGACAACGATGATTTGTTTTTTGGGGCAGAACAATACAGGGTTGCGTTGCACCAGTCATCGGTCTTCTTTTCTGCAATTTTTATAGATGGGGTAGGAACGGGTTCTGTAGAGAAGAAAAAACGTACATTAGAAGGCTCTAACCTCCATTTTAATGATAAAGTAGAGAAATGAACATGTTTTGGAATAGAAAAATATAAGCAATTAGTACATTTACCTGCCTCCTAAGAACTTAAATGAGTCCTTTATCATTTGAAGGGGAACTAATCGGTCAGACTGTGGGATGCAGCAAATTTTGCACATAACTGGGTATCTGCGAATCTGCATGATGTAAGGGTAATTGAGAGTTAAGTAATTCAGTGAAAACCCCTTTTTTGGGAGTGTATGATGCCTGTGTTCCCCACTACAGGACTCAGCAGTGGTGTACAGTAGGTGTAGCGGTGCCCCCGTGGGGTCGCTGCGTGTTTCAACATCCACACATCACCCTGCTTGGTCAGACATCCATTTAAGGCACACTTCTCCAGTCAATGAACAGTCTATTGCTTGTTTTTGTTGTTTTTTATTAGGGGATTAAACTTGGATGGGGAAAAGGGACATGGGATGCCCAAATGATGAATACTTCTAGTTGAAATAAAGGTAATTGAATCCCAACTGACAGTCTCTTCTATTGCACATCTCCTCCAGCACACTCCTTGAGATCACTTGCTTTCTTTCACTGTCCAATTCTAGATTCCTGTCACAGTTAGCACATGGCTAGGCCTCACTCTGAATAAGTCCTAACATTTTCCTAGTAGCCATTTGCAGGCGGGGGGTATGCAGTCCCCTCTGTGGTAGCAACCATTTTAGATAAAAAAGATAATTGTGCTAACTGATACTTAGGGGACTACTGCTACCAGCACGTCCGATGCCAACCCTCCTGGCTGCAGCGAGTTGACTTCAACAACACCACAGTCTCTCCCTCTGGCTCCACATCCAATTCTGGCATGTCTCTCCCAGAGCTTCTCACTGTGCTTCTCACTCACCGACCCCGGCATGGATCCCTCCTGAATGACTTTCCCAGCAGTGCTCCCAACTATCCTCCTCCTGCTCCTGTTCCAGGACACCTCTCAATGACCATGTAAAGAGAGGCTCCCTCCCAGCTCCCGGGCTCCAGGCCTGAGGTCACCCACCCCCCAGAAAGGCCACCACAGCCTAACATGCCATCATTCAGTTCTTCGACCTAACAACTCCTCCCACACCAGACTGACCATGGGTATATATAGGAGGCCTGCCACCTGACAATCATAGTTGAGAATTGGTTAGGGCTCCCAAATACACCCCATGTCTTGCGTTACCACCTCATTCCTTTAAAAGCGAACACATATTAATTACACCGGTTCTGTGGCTGATTAAGGTGGTAATTAAACTCACTTGGTGCCTTATCTGCATTAAATTAGCCTCAGAATCTGTGTAATTCATATGTGTTCGAGTTTAACCACTTCAGCCCCGGAAGGATTTACCCCCTTCCTGACCAGAGCACTTTTTGCAATTCGGCACTGCGTCGCTTTAACTGACAATTGCGCGGTCATGCGATGTGGCTCCAAAACAAAATTGACGTCCTTTTTTCCCACAAATAGAGCTTTCTTTTGGTGGTATTTGATCACCTCTGTGATTTTTATTTTTTGCGCTATAAACAAAATAAGAGCGACAATTTTGAAAAAAACACATTATTTTTTATTTTTTGCTATAATAAATATCCCCACAAAATATATTAAAAAACATTTTTTTCCCCAGTTTATTTCTACATATTTTTGGTAAAAAAAATCGCAATAAGCATTTATTGATTCGTTTGCGCAAAAGTTATAGCGTTTACAAAATAGGGGATAGTTTTATGGCATTTTTATTAATAATTTTTTTTTTACTAGTAATGGCGGCGATCAGCAATTTTTATTGTGACTGCGACATTATGGCGGACACATTGGACATTTTTGATACATTTTTAGGACCATTGTCATTTATACAGCAATTAGTGCCATAAAAATGCACTGATTCCCGTGTAGATGACACTGGCAGTGAAGGGGTTAACCACTAGGGGGCGGGGAGTGGTTAAGTATGTCCTAGAGGAGTGATTCTAACTGTAGGGGGGTTGGGCTGTGTGTGTCACTACACTGATCTCTGTTCCGATGACAGGGAGCAGAGACACTGTCACTAGGCAGAACAGGGAGATGCTGTTTACAACTCTACCCATGGCACTCCAGCACTCTGCCCTGCCTCTTTTCCAGAACCTTCTCACTGGAAACAGAGGAGGGGCCAGAGAGCTGAGGAACATGTCAGTCAACTGCTGCTACACTAAACCACTCCCCTGCCCCCAGATCAAAAACAAACAGGCCTAGCTCACAGCTAGGCCTGCCTAAATTTACCTGCACTGGCAGTAAAAACACAAACACTATTCTTGCACCTACCTACCTAAGGTAGAGGGTGCTACACTGGGGTCAGAAGCAGGAGCAATGATGCATGGTGGAGGGACACAGGCATCAGATGCTTTTGGTGAGAGAAGGCATGAGGTAAGAAAAATTGTATACTGGAAAGATGAAAAGATTATATATCTTCTAATGAAGGTGATTGTTGGTTTTAAATCCTTAGCAATCCAACAGTGTTTCTATTAATATGCAGTGTACTTTGAAGCCAGCTAATAAAGCTATAGTCTCCAATATTAAGCATTGTATCCCCTTTGTGTTGAAAGCAGACCCTTGTTTATAATGAGACATTACAGAAGTTAATTATCCCTTATGAGACGGCTCAGTTACAGTTTTCAGTCAGACAAGGAAGCTGCAAAGCAAGCTTTTACTGGTGTGATGTCTCTTCAGTTAGCCCATAGTACTCTGGAAATCCTTAGCCATTAATCCATTTCTATTTGTAAAACAAAGATTATATGTGTTGAGGAGAAATTACACATTTAACCACTTGACCCCCAGGCCATTTTTTATTTTACACTTCTCACTTACATGTAAAAAATCTGCATTTTTTTGCTAGAAAATTATTTAGAACCTCCAAATACGATATATTTTTTAAAAGCAGAGACCCTAGAGATTAAAACGATTGTTATTGGAATATTTTATGTCGCACAATATTTGCACAGCCATTTTTAAAATGAAAATTTGAATACACTTTAATGAATTTTAGTGCACACAAACACAATATAATACCCATTTTTGGTAAAATATAAAAGATGATGTTAAGCCAAATAGCTAGATATCTAATATGTCATGTTTTAAAATTGTGTAAACTTGTGGAATGATGACAAACTATGGTACCTAAAAATCTCCATAGGCAATGCTTTAAAAGCCTTTACAGTTTATCATTTTAGAGTTACACATAAGGTCTAGCACTAGAATTATTGCTCTCACTCTCACTCTGTGTATCTCGGCTCCATTCAGCTCTATTCGGCTCCGCTTGCAGTCCAGCCCAGTCCCGCCCCTTGGCCCGGCTCCTATGATGGACATAACAGAGGTCCAATGGCGGGACTGGGCGGGTCTGCCAGCGGAGTCGAATGGAGCCGAGTACACAGTACACTCGGCTATGTTGTATCTCGGCGGCGCTTGCTTCTCTCACCCTCAGTCATTGGGGATCGGCTGGGATCGGTGTATAACACGCACCCACGATTTTCCCCTGATTTTAAGGGGAAAACAGTGCGAGTTATACGCAGATAAATACTGTATCTTTTGTGGCCCCCCAACAAAAGATATATATATCGAAATTACCAGTGGGGCTGTATTAAACTAGAACACGGGCCGCAATTGGCCCGCAGGCAGGACTTTGGACATGCCTGCCATAGATAGATGGTCCTTCCTTGTCATATGCACAATATATAATAATATTAATCAGACATAAAGCAACACATAAAAAAATACCCCAAATCAAGCCCTACATTCCCAATTTTCATATAAACAATAAATGATTGTGTCCCTGAAGAGGGATCTGTGTGATCACAAAATGTTGAATGGTGACATGTTAAAATAAATAGCTACTTTTTATAGCTTCCAACTGTCCCTGATTTTGAGAGACTGTTCCTGATTTGGAGCAATATCCCTCGGTCCCTAATTCCTCCTCATTTCTCCCTTATTTTGGTCTGATCTATATAGAAGTATATAAACTGCACTTTTTATCAAAAAGTGTTTTCCAGTGCTAAACCTTTCTGATTTCTAAATTGCTGCATTTGTAAATTCCAAAATCCAATATAAAGGAATAGTAGTGGTAAAAAAAAGCATTTTGTGGGTTTAACAAATCTTGTTTTTTTTTGTACAATTCTCCTTTAAGGGGGCGTGGCCAGGGGTGTGTCCTATGCCTGCATATTTTTGCTGATAGATGTTCCTCATTCCCATCTCAAAAAATTGGGAGGTATGCATTTTAATGAAGATTCCAGAGATATCTTGGAAACTACGTATTCTGTTTAGTCACATCAAACACTTGATAATGAGCTGCCTGGTGTCTGGTGTTTAGTTGTAGCCTCAAACTCTCCAGTTACCCTGTTACACATAGAGTGTCACTAGTACAAGGAGTGAGGGGAAATCCTCCCCTGGGGTTACAGACATCAATAAATTATCCCATCAATAAAAACTATGGGATAATGGTGCTGTCTTAACTTGCCCCCCAAAAAAAGCATAATAATATTATTCTTGATATCATTAGAAAAAAAAAAGCCTTTGAAAATTGGTTTGCAATAACTCCATTAGTATCACCAACAAAGCAGCTTCATTATTATCCCATTAAAGAAGAAGAGAATTGTGCGCTGCATTTCGAGATTTCATAAGTTGCCATGTCACGAATGTTAATTCTCCATTACGAACGCTAGTTTACAAGACCGACCGCTTCCGGCTCGTCCTTGCTTTCGAGCATGCGTGTTTGTACTTTGGACTTTTGTCCGACAGACTTGTGTACACACGATCATAAAATCCGACCGTTTGTATGTCCGATGGTCATACAAATGGTCGGATTTTCCACTAACAGCCTGTAATCGAAACATTTCCTGTCGGAAAATCCGATCGTGTGTACGAGGCTTTAGAGAGTTTTCAACTACTCCACATTTTAGTTTGACTAAAGTTCAACTTTAACTCTTCCATTTTTCTTTTTTTGGTTGCTTTCAAATGCTATTGCACAAAACTAAAAAAAAAGGAATGCAGCTTAACCACTTCCCGCCCGCCCTATAGCGGATTGACGTCCGGGAAGTGGTTCTGTTATCCTGACTGGACGTCATATGACGTCTAGCAGGATAACATGCCGCAGCGCGCCCCCGGGGGCGTGCATCACGGCGATCGGTGGAGCGGTGTGTCAGTCTGGAGGCTCTTTACCACGTGATCAGCCGTGTCCAATCACGGCTGATCACGCTGTCATGTCAATAGGAAGAGCCGTTGATCGGCTCTTCCTCACTCGCGTCTGACATACGCGAATAGAGCCGATCGGCGGCTCTCCTGGCAGGGGGGGTCTGCGCTGATTGTTTATCAGCGCAGCCCCACCGCAGATCACCACACTGGACCACCAGGGATCGCCACTAGGACCACCAGGGAAGGGGCAACATGTGGATGGCCAGGTATGTACCCCATGGCCATCCACATGTGCCCAGTGTGCCAAATCTGTGCCAATCAGTGCCCACAAATGGGCACTGATTGGCACAATTATGTTGCAGTGATGCCCAGCAATGCCACCCTTAGGGGCATCACTGCAAACAAGTAATGCCATCAGTGCCACCCATCAGTGTCCATTCATGCCACCTGTCAGTGCCCATCAGTGCCCATCTATCAGTGCCCATCCGTGCCCATCTGTGCCAACTATCAGTGCCACCCATAAGTAACCATCAATGCCACCTACGAGTGCCCATCAATGCCACCTATGAGTGCCCATCAGTGCCGCCTATAAGTGCCCATCTGTGCCACCTATGAGTGCCCATCAGTGCCGCATACCAGTGCCAACTATCAGTGCCCATCAGTGCCACCTATCAGTGCCCATGCGTGCCGCCTATCAGTGCCCATCATCAGTGCCCGTCAGTGCCACCTCATCAGTGCCACCTCATCGGTGCCCATCAGTGCCGCCGTATCAGTGCCCGTCAGTGCAGCCATATCAGTGCCCGTCATTGAAGAAGAAAACGTACTTATTTACAAAAAGTTTTAACAGAAACAAAGAAAAACTTGTTGTTTTTCAAAATTTTCGGTCTTTTTTTATTTGTTGCGCAAAAAATAAAAACCGCAAAGGTGATCAAATACCACCAAAAGAATGCTCTATTTGTGGGAACAAAATGATAAAAAACTTGTTTGAGTACAGTGTAGCATGACCGCGCAATTGTCATTCAAATTGCGACAGCGCTAAAAGCTGAAAATTGGTCTGGGCGGGAAGGTGTCTAAGTGCCTGGTATTGAAGTGGTTAAAAATAAATGGAAACACACTCAGCCCTTTTCATCTGTTTTCCATTGGCTGCAATTCAAAAATTCAAGAAATAGATAGAACAGGACTGTTGCATTTTTAAAAGAGGAAAGAAATGCAGAAGATGACTGCTATGGTGCTGCAGCTTCCGTAACCAAGTAACCACCACATACCAAATGCCACCTAAACATAAAAAAATATATACATTATAGCAGACAGATAATGTAAGATTCAGTGACATCACACCTCCAAACTTTCAGAAATGTGAAAGAGGGACACCTTCTACAAAAACATGTACATACAAAGGATACAACAACCCCAAATACAACCAAATAACCCTTTCATTATAGTAGAGAAAAGAAATTAGCACTGAGTGCCAATCTGTCTGACTAATTAGTAGGCATTATGAAAGGTAGGTATTCCTAAAGCATATGGTTTATCGTGACACATTTTCAAATCCTCCGGTATCAGCTTCCATTGCAGCTCCTGGAATTCATTCACATGATATCTTAGGGGCCACAAAGGAAGTTGGTGCTGGAAAAAGTCCTGACAAACTTTGTGACCACAAGTCTGAATGGATAGCAGCTAGTTAAGTAATGCTCAGCATGCATCACCGACTGCAGGTCCTGCTATGATCAGTGTCTGAGTGGTAAATCTCAGCATGAATTAATGAATCAGCATTGCTGATTCATTGATTCACTGATTCTGGTAATATGTGACTTTTTTACACAGTAAGCAAATAAATCCTGGTAACTATACTACTTCGGAGTTCCTCAACAACTTCATTGTACTTAAGTCCTCAAGAAGGGGGAAATCTATGGGGCCCCAAAACATGTTGACTGTTGTCCTTTCTGTGGTCACTTAATGAATCAATAAATCACTGTTGGACTCTTGGATAATTTGTTGGCACTCTTGCTACACCTTGCTAAAACAATACTAAAAGATTTAGATGCAACTTTATTCCAGTGAAGGTCATAGGGACAATGGGAAGAGTATTCAATGCGTTTTGGGGGTCCAAAACTACCCCCTTCATCAGTGCTAAAAAAACAGGAACATTACCATATCAACACAGTATCAGTGAAATATCTCCTCCTCAAAGTCATAGTAAGCACTGATCAAAGGGATGGTTTTGGACCCCTGAAATACATTGGATACTCTTCTGAGCAGCTTGAAATGGAGGCATCTGAGCATGCTGCCTTCTAAGCTGCGGCTCTGTGTGTCCATTCACACACAGAGCTGTGGCTCGGACCCACCCCTCTCTCTCCTAATTGGCTCAGTGGCTGGGATTTACTTCAGCTGGAGCCAATGGTGGCCATAGTAGGAGAAGCCCTCCACAGTAAAAGAGCTCCTACTAACTCGCACATTACGGAGCTCTCCCACCACTCACCTGAGAGTGCTAGGGTGAAGTCTGTAGGGGGAGCAGTGAGGCTGGTGCCTCTAAGCTCACCTGAGCTACTCGAAGAGGCCAACTTTATTGGTAAACACAGGTGTAAGCGGTGGAACTGAGTGGTGCAGAAAACTTCCTTTATAGTCTGCTCGGTTTACCAATGACAGGTTAGCGAGGAGAGGGAAGTGCAGGGCAGAGTTCCATCACGTTTTACCCAAAAAGACCTTGTATGTGGTACTTCTGGGGAGAGGAAGAGTAAGCTACACGGCCAAAGAACTCTGGAAGATATGTGTTGAACTTTACCGAAGTTTGAAAAGTATACAAACTGTTGAAGCTTAATGTATTAGGACTTTGGAAGGATCTGTAGAGTATGTTCCTATATTATTTAATTGTTAAATTGAAGAAACCCGATGTACCAGAATTGTGCTATGTTTTGCTTTCATTGAACTAGAATCCACACCAGATTGGGCAATCCATGTCAGGAGTGTGTCAATTTGCCACCAGATAAACCTGAGTATACCTTACTGTTTTTTGTTGTCACCATAATAGAGAAGCCTACACTCCATCCTGGAGAGTGGACCCCACCTCCATCTGACCTCTGGTTTTGGATGGGGTGGGGGAGATAGAGAGAGGGCTCTCCTACTAAAGCCATTTCCCAGTTGAACTGATTGTGAATATACTGTATGTCTGGAAAATTGGAGTTAATTTTTCAGTACGTAGAACTGCGTTTTTAATGTATTACAGTTTTACAAATGACAGATTCACCAGTAATTATATCGATGTAATGCTCACCTCCGGGGGGGGGAGGGGGGGTAGGAATACGCCCAGGTCTCCCTTACCTGTTTAATGGCTACCTTGGTACCCAGACACCAGTTCCAAGCACACCAACAAACACAGGCTCGGTCTAGGGGATGCCTTTTTGTGGATTTATTGCAGTACTTTAAGCAGGAGAGAGGGATGAGGGTGCAGGATACTCAGAACCTTAAAACAGATACAAGAGAACAGTCTCTCAGTCACAAATCCTCTAGCAGCAGCCTTTACTGGAAGTAGAGGAGATAGACAGCTAATCTGAGACTCTTTATGAGCAGCCTCGGTCCTTACAGCAACCTCTGGCATTTAACCCTCAAAGCACATGCACTTAGGCAAAGGTCCTACTCACAAGGTCCAAGAACATCTGTCATCCACTTAGCTTCCATGCAGCAATATTCAGTGAGAAAGGAGGTCCTTCCCCAGCCCAGCTTCCACAAGTTATGCCCTTCAGCTAATATCTTTCAGTCTAAATTCCTCCAGGCCCTCAGCCAAGCACATGCTGAGCTCTGACAACAGCTCTTGGTACCCTGGTTACCTTCCAGTGGCAGCAACCCCAGGAGACTCACTCTGCTGAATAAGCTCCCCAAACATTTATCTTCTCTCCAGCCACTCTCTGGGCATCCCCTAAGCCAGGGATTGGCTGAGGTAAGATAAATATTCATAACTTCAGTTGCAGACTTTCCTATTCTATTTCTGGAATCTTCTTCCAGAGGCAGACAGGAGCAATCAACCACGAAGCATAAGGAAACCTAGCGAGACCTAGAAAATAGATTGCAGCTCCACTGAGTACAGCAGGGCAAAAAACAACATTTTGCCTGACTAGGGCAGGGTGCTGCATCGAGGAAGCTTTTATTGAGGGAGCAAGGAGCCAGTCATTGCTGTTCTCTCCCTAGGGAAAGTTAGTTTCTAAGCTGTCATGCAGATCCATTGGATTCAGTACAGTCTGATTCATTGACCTGAAAAAAGTCTGCAGATTAGGGGTTGTGACCTCATTCTGATTTTCTAATCTTCCTTCTTGTTCCAGATCAGGGAGTCCAAAGGGATTGAAGCCAAAGACAGCAAATCAATTAGCACTTTCAAACAGGAAGTCAGCAAAGGCATAATGGCATAAAGGTTTCATTTAACCCATTCCCAAACACAAGATTTGTAGATGAATGTTTTTGGGCATGGTGCCCGGTGCTGAGATAGTGTTAATCTCGTTCTCATTTTAGAACTAGGAGTGCACACCTGTCACAGTGACTGTGCCTGAGATTGGGGAGGTGACCGAGAATCAAGAGATTTGGTGACCAATAAAGCAAGGATCCAAATGATACAATTAGCATGAGAGCCAATAATGGTGATCACAAAAGCTATGTTTACAAACAAACCTGTTGGATCTAGCTGTCACTGGATCCTAAAGCCTAAAAGAACCATAAATACATAAAAATTAGGTTCATTCGTCAGCTTATATTAATAATGACCCTGCCTTTTTTGGCTATACGGCACCGCGACGCTTTAACTGACAATTGCGCAGCCGTGCAATGCTGTACCAAAATAAAATTGATGTCCTTGTTTTCCCACAAATAGAGCTTTATTTTGGTAGTATTTGATCACCTCTGCAGCTTTTATTTTTTGTGCCATAAACAAAAAAAGACTGACAATTTTGAAAAAAAAAACAATATTTTTTACTTTTTGCTATAATAAATATCCAAAAAAAAGAAAAAAAAACACATTTCTTCCTTAGTTAAGGCAAATATGTATTCTTCTACATATTTTTGGTAAAAATAATTTTGAAAAAAAATATTGATTGGTTTGCACAAAAGTTATAGCATCTACAAAATAGATATATAAATATAAATAAATATACAAATAGATTTATGGCATTTTTATTAGATTTTTTTTTTTTTTTTTACTAGTAATGGCGGTGATCAATGATTTTTAGTGGGACTGCGACATTGCGGCGGACAGATCGGACACTTTTGACACTTTTTTGGGACCAGTGACATTTATAAAGCGATCAAAGCTATACAAATGCACTGATTAGTGTATAAATTACACTGGCGGGGAAGGGGTTAACACTAGGTGGCGATCAAGGGGTTAAATGTTCCCTAGGGAGGTGTTTCTAACTGTGGAGGGGAGGGGACTGACAGGGATTAGAGAGAGATCGCTGTTCCTGATCACTAGGAACAGCAGATTTCTCTCTACTCCCCTGACAGAACAGGGATCCGTCTGTTTACATTGACAGATCCCCGTTCTGTCTCTCTGTGGAGCGATTGCGGGTGGCCAGCAGACATTGCAGCCACCGGCCACGCGCATCCTCTCCCCTGCCGTGCAGTGGGCATGCCTGCTAAGGCTTTTAAAGGAGCCGACGTACACCTACAGCGGTTTGCAGGAATGAGCCGACCTGCCGCAATATAATGACGGCAGCTGGTCGGCAAGTGGTTAAACCAATGTTTGATAGGCCCATTTGGAACAGTATTTTTATATACACTTCAAAATGTTATACTAGGATTTTAATTAAAATTTATATTTTTTTATACATGTTGGACATCATTGTTAAGTCCCATTAATGCTTAGTACACACGAGCCGAATGTCGGGAGAGATCGGCCAGTTCAATGTAAACCATCCGACATTCTGCCCGTGTGTATGTCAGCTGGTTCAACAAAAGCCAAAGGTGGCAACCCTAGCCGAGTGTTGCCCAGGGCTGTCCCCCTGTCAGAACACAACAGCTCAGCAGGGGAGATTGATGTACTAACATCAGACTGTTAGTACAGTGGCTCCCGACTGGAGCTGACTTTTTTTTTTCTGCCCAACCCAGTGGTTCACTGGTTCTCACTGCCGTGGCTTGTGACTTTATCGCCTGACAAGTTGCGCCCCGTAAACAGCAATGGAACCATTCTATCGGTGCGACTCTAATGCCCCCTACACACGATCGGACATTGATCGGACATTCCGACAAAAAAATCCTAGGATTTTTTCCGACGGATGTTGGCTCAAACTTGTCTTGCATACACACGGTCACACAAAGTTGTCGGAAAATCTGATCGTTCTAAACGTGGTGACGTAAAACACGTACGTCGGGACTATAAACGGGGCAGTAGCCAATAGCTTTCATCTCTTTATTTATTCTGAGCATGCATGGCACTTTGTGCGTCGGATTTGTGTACACACGATCGGAAATTCCGACAACAAGGTCCTATCACACATTTTCCGTCGGAAAATCCGACCGTGTGTACAGGGCATTAGACTTAGAAAAAAGGTTCCTGCACTACTTGGGGGCGACTTCAAAGCAACTTGCATTGACTTCTGTTAAAGAAGTTGCATGCAAACTGCGATGAAGTCGCGCTGTGCGGCGCAGCCTTAAAGTTGCGCAACTTTAAAGCCATGCCAGTATGTACCAGCCCTAAGCGTGTACCAGGATTTACTCTGGTTTGTTGTGCCATTTATTAAACCAGTACACTCACCCAAAGCCCTTTATGCCCTACAAAACATTGTAAAAAATGTTTTAGGTTGGCAAATTTGTCATAGGGTTATACATATATAAAAATGATAAATTTAGTCATTGGTTTTTACATTAGTTTTGTTAATATAGCAGTCCCTTACTGCAGCAGGCTATAGAATATGATCTGATATCAAATAAATCCCCTAGCAGGCCCCTCAGTTTTTTAGATGTGTTCATTCACAGGGGCACATACAGTCAGGTCCATAAATATTGGGACATCTACACAATTCTAATCTTTTTGGCTCTATACACCACCACAATGGATTTGAAATGAAACTAACAAGATGTGCTTTAACTGCAGACTTTCAGCTCTAATTTGAGGGTATTTACATCCAAATCAGGTGAACGGTGTAGGAATTACAACAGTTTGTATATGTGCCTCCCACTTTTTAAGGGACCAAAAGTATTGGGACAGATTAACAATCATCCATCAAACTTTCACTTTTTAATAGTTTAAGTCTGGAACGCATAGACGTCACCAGACGCTGGGTTTCATCCCTGGTGATGCTCTGCCAGGCCTCTACTGCAACTGTCTTCAGTTCCTGCTTGTTTTTGGGGCATTTTCCCTTCAGTTTTGTCTTCAGCAAGTGAAATGCATGCTCAATCGGATTCAGATCAGGTGATTGACTTGGCCATTGCATAACATTCCACTTCTTTCCCTTACAAAACTCTTTGGTTGCTTTCGCAGTATGCTTCGGCTCATTGTCCATCTGCACTGTGAAGCGCCGTCCAATGAGTTCTGAAGCATTTTGCTGAATATGAGCAGATAATATTGCCCGAAACATTTCAGAATTCATCCTGCTGCTTTTGTCAGCAGTCACATCATCAATAAATACAAGAGAACCAGTTCCATTGGCAGCCATACATGCCCACGCCATGACACTACCACCACCATGCTTCACTGATGAGGTGGTATGCTTTGGATCATGAGCAGTTCCTTTCCTTCTCCATACTCTTCTCTTCCCATCACTCTGGTACAAGTTGATCTTGGTCTCATCTGTCCATAGGATGTTGTTCCAGAACTGTGAAGGCTTTTTTAGATGTTGTTTGGCAAACTCTAATCTGGCCTTCCTGTTTTTGAGGCTCACCAATGGTTTACATCTTGTGGTGAACCCCCTGTATTCACTCTGGTGAAGTCTTCTCTTGATTGTTGACTTTGACACACATACACCTACCTCCTGGAGAGTGTTCTTGATCTGGCCAACTGTTGTGAAGGGTGTTTTCTTCACCAGGGAAAGAATTCTTCAGTCATCCACTACAGTTGTTTTCCGTGGTCTTCTGGGTCTTTTGGTGTTGCTTAGCTCACCGGTGCATTCTTTATTTTTAAGGATGTTCCAAACAGTTGATTTGGCCACACCTAATGTTTTTGCTATCTTCCTGATGGGTTTGTTTTGTTTTTTCAGCCTAATGATGGCTTGCTTCACTGATAGTGACAGCTCTTTGGATCTCACATTGAGAGCTGACAGCAACAGATTCCAAATGCAAATAGCACACTTGAAATGAACTCTGGACCTTTTATCTGCTCCTTGTAAATGGGATAATGAGAGAATAACACACACCTGGCCATGGAACAGCTGAGCAGCCAATTGTCCCATTACTTTTGGTCCCCTAAAAAGTGGTTGGCACATATACAAACTGTTGTAATTCCTACACCGTTCAACTGATTTGGATGTAAATACCCTCAAATTAAAGCTGAAAGTCTGCAGTTAAAGCACATCTTGTTAGTTTCATTTCAAATCCATTGTGGTGGTGTATAGAGCCAAAAAGATTAGAATTGTGTCGATGTCCCAATATTTATGGACCAGACTGTAGGTGAAATCACAGAGCTCTGCCCAGTGATAAACAGAATACAACAAATTAATGTATAGAGCCAGGAATGAAATACCAGCTAGATTTTAATTTGACAGATTGGTGTCCATTACTCACTCCTCAGGGTGAATATTTGGTTTGCCTGGATTGTAAAGACTAGGGCTAAATGCTTTTGAAAACATGGGGTTAAAATTGAATGGATAAAATGCACAGATGATGACATACCATACACAGTGAGATTGTAGGTTTTCCGATCTCTTGTTTTATCAGTAAAAGTTATAGTTGCAGTATACAATGCACTGTCCTCCAGTCTTAGATTTCTGATCTTCAGTGATCTTCCATCATTCAGGATCTCCAGTCTTCCTTCAAATGAATCCTCATTATAAGTAATCTGATTATTTAAGTAAGTCACCAATACGCTTCTTTCGAAATTCCAAATGAGTTGTTGTATAGAAGGTGAGGAATCATTAGCCAGTGACATGAGGATGGATTGGTTTATAAGGCCATTCACTGTGTCCGGAACTTCTTTTCCTCCTGTATACAACACAAAGTGCAGGAAATGGTCAGTCTTTATAGTGATCATATGGCCTTTTAACTCTTTTTTAAAAATACCTGTGCAAGAAATCATGTAAATGATCAATCTGTGTTAGGCTATGCTTAGATGTACAGTGAAATTGCAATTGGCAGGCGGTGAGGAGGTGATTCAGTGCCTCCTCACTACCTGTTTTAACTCCATAAATGCTGCACCAATGCTTTGCAACTGTGTACATTGCACGTAGTTGTGGGGCATTTCCGCAGTGATCCGATTTGCTTGAATGGGTCATGTTCAGCAGCGGCACTGCCTGAGGAATGAAATAGGAGTGATCATTTTTGCTGTAAGCGAGAAGCTTAGTATCTCAACCACAGCATGTGTACACCCCTGTCTGCTGCCTGTGCAGCATAAGGGGAGCAGCTAGGGAGTGTTAAAAATGTGGCTCAGCCCTGTGTTTTTAACATCCCCCTCAACAGCAAGTCTAAACGAGTCCTTAACATTATATCTAAATGTAGCTTGTAAATATATCCACTCACCGGACACTTTATTAGGTACACCTTAGTAGTACCGGGTTGGACCCCCTTTTGCCTTCAGAACTGACTTAATTCTTTGTGGCATACAATGCCTAATTGGTACTAAGGGGCCCAAAGTATGGCAAGAAAATATCCCTCACACCATTACACCACCAGCCTGAACCGTTGATACAAGGCAGGATGGATCCATGCTTTCATGTTGTTTACGCCAAATTCTGACCCTACCATCTGAATGTCGCAGCTGAAATGTTTTTCCAATCATCTATTGTGCAATTTTTGTGTGAATTGTAGCCTCAGTTTCTTGTTCTTAGCTGACAGGAGTGGCACCCAGTGTGGTCTTCTTCTGCTGTAGCCCATCTGCTTCAAGGTTCGGCATGTTGTGCATTCAGAGATGGTATTCTGCATACCTTGAATGTAATGTCTGAGCCCCTAGCGTTTATGCAGGGCTCCATGGGACAGTACGGAGGGCAGTGGTATCTTCCAGGGTTCCCCCCCCCCACTCTATGTTTTGTATTAGGTTGATGGCAGAAAATGGAGCGGGTAGCAACGGTCCCCGGATTGGATAGATCAGGCGGGATTGAGCCAGGCTGTGTCTATATATAGCTGGCGGCTTTCCTGCTCCGGTCACCGCCTGAGGGGACGTTGCTGAAGACAGAACCGCGCTGCTCCACGGCATACCTGAAGGATGGAAGAGCTGCTGCGCCGCCTTATCCAAAAGGCTGAGAGCCGTGGGTGGGCGGAATGGTTAAGGCGGTGTCTAGAGGAAGATGCAGTTCCGTCAGTGTCAGCCTCGGCTGATATGGAGCATGCCCAGTCAGTGCCTATGGAAGTCATTATGGATGACAGTCTCCCAGCTCCCCCTGCTGGTGTAAAGAGAAGTCGCAGAGGTAACAAGGGAAAGAGGTTGAGAAGTGACATTTCTCCCTCTCCCCCTGTGAGAGAACAATTAATGCAAGAAAGGTCACGCTCCTCAGACAGAGCCAGAATAGATTCACCTCAGGAGGCTTCTGCGGGCTTATCCTGTGAGGTGCCAGCTTCTGGGCAGCCTGTCAGCGTGGACCATTATTCTGGTGAGAAAAATGATTTACATTTAATAGAATTGGGTAAAGTAGTTGGTTCTTTAGCCAATGTACTTGCAAAAATGGGTGAACCTGTTAATATTGGTAATGTGTGGAGTGGCGGTGGCTCAGGAGGTTTAAATTTAGCTGATAATGCTGTTCTTTCACAAGGTAACCCTGCCATTCCAAAAAGTTTTAATCACCTGAGTGAAAATAAATTACCTATAAAACATAATACCAATATAAATGTAAATCCTTCTATGCCTGTTTCTGTTGCTAATTCTACATTTTCTTTACCTGTTAAAACTTTGGTTTCTGAATCTTGTTTTAAAAAAGCCCTCCCCTGTGAATTATCCCCTCTTGGTTATCACTTATCTAATGCTGTTAAGGAAAAAATTTGGCGTGGAGAATTCATAGATATTTTATCATTACTCCCGTCATCTAAAGAATTTTTATTAAAATCTGATAAGAATAGATGATAGGTCCAGGCCCGGATTTACTCCCTTTGTCGCCCCAAGGCCGGGTCCTTCAATGCCGCCCCCCCCCTCACACACACACCACCAGTCTTGTCCTTTATCGATGACTTCTACAATAGATCAGTTAAAAACATATCTCCACACACGAGAACACTGAAAATAACTGACTTTAATTGTACAGACTAAAAATACTTCAGGGTAAGCGCGCGAGGGGTAAGGATTTTTTCAGGGCAATTTTTCAGGGCAATGGCTGGTGTTAGTGCTTCAATCATCCCCAGCACCATGGTTGTTATGGTGTCAGGATGATTGAAACACATTACTTCTATCATTACATTGTAATGTAAAATAAAATAGTTCAACTCACCATAATGCAGAATCATCGGGAGCCCTGAGCATGTCACTTGCCACACTGCCTGCCACCAGATGGAGATGTCACTTGCCACCAGATGGAGGTGTCACTTGCCACCAGATGGAGATGTCACTTGCCACGCTGCCTGCCACCAGATGGGGATTTCACTTGGCACGCTGCCACCAGATGGAGATGTCACTTGCCACGCTGCCACCAGATGGAGATGTCACTTGCCACGCTGCCTGCCTGCCACCAGATGGAGATGTCACTTGCCACGCTGCCTGCCACCAGATGGAGATGTCACTTGCCACGCTGCCACCAGATGGAGATGTCACTTGCCACGCTACCACCAGATTGGGATGTCACTTGCCACACTGCCACCAGATGGAGATGTCACTTGCCACGCTGCCACCAGATGGAGATGTCACTTGCCACGCTGCCTGCCTGCCACCAGATGGAGATGTCACTTGCCACGCTGCCACCAGATTGGGATGTCACTTGCCACACTGCCACCAGATGGAGATGTCACTTGCCATGCTGCCACCAGATTGGGATGTCACTTGCCACACTGCCACCAGATGGAGATGTCACTTGCCACGCTGCCTGGCAGCCACCACATGTTGGTGTCACTTGCCATGCTGCCTGGCTGCCACCAGATGGAGGAGGGTGGAACAGCAGTGCGGGCAATGAGAGATGTCATCTCTCTCCCCCCGCCGCCGCACTGCTGACATTACTCCTCGATCTTTTCAAAAATGGCGAAGGGCAGCGCAATCACGCTACTGCGCATGCACCACCCAGCCGAGCGCATACGAGCTTTCCCGAGCCCGGCCGGCTTCGGAGCGGCGCATGCGCAGTAGTGGGCGGCTCGCGGCCATGATTTCTAAGGGCACCAGTGCCCTTAATCGAGTTTAACGGGCAGCCTGAAGGGGGGGGCGGCCGCGAAGTCACCGCAGGAGCGGCGCCGCTCCTGCACCACTGCCGCCCTGAGGCCTGGCCTCGGTGGCCTTGTGGCAAATCCGGCCCTGGATAGGTCTGAGGAAGATAGGAGAAGGGCAATTCCCCGCACTTTTCAAAATTGGCTTCAGGTCTTTTGCATTTTTGCTTCTGTTGTAGGGGAACGTTTTCCAGATAAATGTTCAGGTTTATTTCAGCACCTGGATATAGTGGCGGAGGCATACTGCCATTTTGGCACAATCGCATGGTTTAACTATGATGAGAGCTTTAGACAGAAGCTTTCTGTCCACCCATCTTTAAGATGGGGGGTTAAAGATGTAGGTTTATGGTTAAACCTGATGCTGCCACAAAGGCCTCAATACACACAGAGACCTCCAGTAACAAATGTACAATCGACTTTTCGTAAAGGAGTATGCTTTGCATATAACGATTCCCAATGCAGATTCCTTTCAAACTGCAGATATAAGCATGAATGCTCATTCTGCACAGGTACGCACCCAGCAGCCCGGTGTTTCAAAAAATCAGCTAATACATCTCAGTCAAGGGACATTAATGCAAAGGGCATGGACGCCAGTGAGATTGTCAAAAATGCAGTTCTGGCTAGATCAGTATCCAGACCGCAGGATGGCGGACCTTCTTTATGAAGGTTTTAAATTTGGTTTCTCAATTCCGGGTTTTTCTGGACAAGGTTGTCTTTTAGTTAAAAATTTACGATCCCTTCTGGCATGTCCTGATATAGTTAGAGAGAAAATTTTTAAGGAATTAAAAGAAGGCAGAATCGCTGGACCTTTTTCCCCTCCTTTTGAAAATTTCCGTTTATCTCCTTTAGGCCTGGTACCGAAAAAAGAGCCAGGCTCTTTTCGGTTGATCCATCATTTATCTTTTCCTTGTGGTAATTCATTAAATGATGAGATCACTGAATTTGAGTCAACAGTATCATATGCTTCTTTTGAAGAGGCTCTTTGCTTATTAAAGCGTTTTGGGAAAGCATCTCTTATGGCAAAAGCAGATATAAAATCTGCATTTCGGCTTTTGCCAGTTAATTCCAGTGGTTTTAATTCCCTTAGTTTTTCCTTTGAAGAAAAATTTTATTTTGACAAATGCATGCCCATGGGTTTTTCCAAATCTTGCAGTTATTTCGAATCTTTTTCGACCTTTTTACAGTGGGTTTTGTCAAAAAATTCCCCTCAAGGTGGCGTTATACATTATCTAGACGATTTTTTATTTATTGGCCCAGCTGAATCGCATATTTGTTCGGAAATGTTAGGTTGTTTTTTCAACATTTGCGATTCTTTTGGCATTCCCTTGGCCAATGAAAAAACTGTCGGTCCAACTTCGGTGATCGAATTTCTGGGCGTAACAATCGATTCTGTAGCCATGGAATTCCGTTTGCCGATGGACAAGATTATAAAAATGAGGTCTTTGATAAAAAAAATTTTGTCTAAAAGAAGGGCTTTGTTGAGGGATGTTCAGTCCTTGTTGGGTCTTTTTGCTTTTGCATCCAGGGTCATCCCTGTGGCAAGAATTTTTTCTCGGAGATTTGCTTTAGCGATTGGGGGTTTTAAAAATCCTTTTTCTCATATATCTATTACACGGCCCATTAAGGAGGATTTAAGAGTGTGGGATCAGTTTTTGATCAACTTTAATGGTCAAGCCGTATGGCAGAGCGAATTTGTTAAAGTTTCTGAAATTCGCTTGTTTACAGATGCATCTGTTTCAGTAGGTTTTGGTGCCTTTTTGGATGGCCATTGGTGTGCTGAAAGATGGCCTGATTCTTGGAAGTCACCAGAGATTAGTCGTAATTTAGTTTTATTGGAATTATTTCCAGTGGTGGTGGCTATTACCATTTGGAGTAATTTCTTTGAGATTAAACGAGTTATGTTACATACAGATAATAAAGGAGTATTTTTTGCAGTGAACTGTTTGTCATCTAAGTCTGAGTTAGTGATAAAATTACTCAGTTTTTTGGTATTGCAATGAATGACCTTTAACATTTGGCTGAAAGCAAAGCATGTTCCGGGCATTGCTAATGAGATTGCCGATTCCTTATCTCGTTTGCAGTTCCGGAGGTTTCAGGAACTTGTTCCGGAGGCGGACCAGGAAGGTTTCTCTTGCCCAGATTTTCTCTGGGGCCTGATATGGGAGTAATTGAAGAATATATAAGAAATTCCATTGCTCCTAAAACTTGGGAAGAATACTCACAAGCTTGGTTTAGATGGTGCAAATTTTGTGAAGAATATAATTTCGCGTATAATACAGTTACCGTGCAAATGTCGTTATGTTTTGTTTCTTTCTTAATCAAAGCTAAACTTGGCCCTGCTTCAATTAACAAAATTTTAGCTGGGGTTTCATTCTTTTTGAAAATGTCTGGTCTTCCTGCCATTAATTCCTTTTTTCCAGTTAGACAAATGCTGAAGGGTTTTAGAAAATCCTCTCCGGCTTTAGATAGCAGAAGCCCTATTTCTTCTAATTTATTGATTCAGCTAATGCTTACACTGGAGTTAGTTTGTTTTTCCCCTTTTGAAACTTTGCTGTTCAGAACGGCTTTTGTTCTGGCGTTTTTTGGTGCTCTGAGATTAGGTGAATTTACTGCACCTAATAAATCCTCTCCTTCCATTTTAGTTCTTTCAGACATCTCTGTTGTAGATGATTCAGTCAGAATCTTTATACGTATATCCAAAATGGATAGGTTAGGCAAGGGATGTTGGTTGACACTTTATAAAGCCCCTTTTGAAACCATATGCCCAGTTTTTAGAGTTTCTCGGTATCTGTCTGCTCGCCCCCCCCCTTTTTTGGTTCATTTTTTATTCATCTAAATTTATCCCCTTTAACCAAATATCAATTCTTATCTGTCCTGTCTTCTTGCTTAAAACAACTTAATCTTTCTGGTCTTCACTTCTCTTCTCATTCCTTTAGGATAGGGGCGGCTACGGAAGCCAGCTTGCTTGGGTTTTCCAATAATGGTTTAAAGCAGTTGGGTCGTTGGGATAGATTTAAATTGTATATTCGTCCTGATCTGGTTATTGTTTAATTTCTCTTAGGTCCTTCCAAGCGCATCATTTGGATAATTGGACATTCATTTATATTCTGGGCCAAAAGGAAAGCTTCCGTCAAGAATGGCACAATCAATATTGGCCTGGATGAAAGACGTTTTCAAGTATTATGGTGGGGCATAAGAGGGCTTAGATGGAGGAATGTAAAGGACCAATTAATCTACTTGTTAAGTCAGTGGCCTTCTCCGGATGCTCTTATTGTTCATGCCGGGGGCAATGACCTGGGCAGGATCAAAACTTGGGAGTTGATTTGTGAAATGAAAAGAGACCTATCTTCTTTTAAGTTGCTATTTCCTTCCACTGTAATTATTTTTTCAGAGATAGTGCCTAGACTCATTTGGTCAGAATTAAGTAATCTTCATTATATAGATAAGCTTAGGAAAAGAGTTAATAAAACAATATGTAATTTGGTCATTTCCCAAGGTGGTTTTTCATATCGCCATGTCGAGCTGGAAGGTTTCCTGCCTGGTTTATATGGTTTTGATTTCGTTCACCTATCAGAAGTTGGTTTAGACATTTTTATTGTAGGATTACAGAATATGATTGAGCAGGCCGCGGCATTTTGGGGGCTTCAGCCACTCAGTTCTTGAGTGGCTTTCAGCTGTTGGGGTTTGTCATCCAGTTCAGTTCTGGATGGACTACATGATATCATTAATAAATTAAATATTTATGGTATGGAATTTAACTTAAAGATTTGGTTATAAATGATTATTGTTCATTGGGTAACCCCTTAATAAATGCCGTGGCCATTATTACCAACATGAAGTTGTGTTGTGTCTATTTATTTATTTATATATATCTTTTAGTCCTTTGTGCTGTCCCATGTCTGAGCCCCTAGCGTCCTAGCCCCTAGGGCTCCATGGGACAGTACGGAGGGCGGTGGTATCTTCCACGGTTCCCCCCCCCTCTCTGTTTTGTATTAGGTTGCCCCAGGAGATAGCAGAAAATGGAGCGGGTAGCAACAGTCCCCGGACTGGCTAGATCGGGCGGGATTGAGCCAGGCTGTGTCTATATATAGCTGGCGGCTTTCCCGCTCCAGTCACCGCCTGAGGGGACGTTGCTGAAGACAGAACTGCGCTGCTCCCACCCTCCCTCCCTAAATATAATTATTTTGAATCCGTCATGGCATTTTTTAGTGGGGTTTGTCATCCAGTTCAGTTCTGGATGGACTACGTGATATCATTAATAAATTAAATATTTATGGTATGGAATTTAAGTTAAAGATTTGGTTATAAATGATTATTGTTCATTGGGTAACCCCTTAATAAATGCCGTGGCCATTATTACCAACATGAAGTTGTGTTGTGTCTATTTATTTATTTATATATATCTTTTAGTCCTTTGTGCTGTCCCATGAGTGATTATTTGAGTTACTGTTGCCTTTCTATCATCTCAAACCAGTCTGCCCATTCTCCTCTGACTTTAACAAAGCATTTTTATCCACACAACTACTGCTCACTGGATATTTTCTCTTTTTCAGAATGATCTCTGTAAACCTGAGAGATGGTTGTGAATGAAAATCCCAGTAGATCATCAGTTTTTGAAATACTCAGACCAGCCTGTCTGGCTCCAACAACCATGCCACATTCAAAATCACTTATATTCCCTTTATTCCCCATTCTGATGCCCAGTTTGAAACTTAGCAAGTCGTGTTCACCACATCTAGATGCCTAAATGCATTGAGTTGCTGCCATGTGATTGGTTGATTAGCAATTTGTGTTACCAATCAATTGAATAGGTGTTCCTAAAAAAGTGGCCGGTGAGAGTTTATACATGGAAACATCCATGTTTGTTCATTACATACACTGGTTCTGCTTTGCAGTGCAGTGCATTCAGGGAACACTACATTCTCAATGAATGCTTAGTGTTCTCTGATTGGATGAGGTGGGAAAGCGGGGCTGTGACATCACTCTCTCCACCTCATCCAATCAGAGAACACTAAGCATTCATTGAGAAAATGTAATGTGTTCTCTGACTGGCGCCCATGACAAGTGTGTTCAGTTAGCAAAAGGGCTGCGCTAAATCACTGTAGTAGTGGTGTCTACTACAGAGAATTCCAGCTCCCATGGGATCGGCTAGGTATGGTATATAGTACGTTTTATTTGCCTTAATCTGTTTCTTTGTCTTATCCATTTAAAACAAGCCAGATGTCATTTTTTTCAATGCTGTTCTTATCTCCATGACAACAGATCACCAACTTCCTCCCCACCTGCTGTTATGGCTGATTATTCCTTTCAGTTGTTTTCTTTGCACCTGGCCATTATGTCGGTCTAAGATCTGTAAATAATTGAACAGCTCTCCATGTTTGTAGGTCATAATTGAGCTTCTCTTTTCCAGGTTGATTCGGCATTTAAACATATCACAGTCCCTCTGTTGTGATATTACCCACAGTCATGGCTTTTTTTTTTAAGGAAATGCTAGTTGCCTGGTTGTCACTGGTTTTCACGCTTCCTGGACCACTGATCCCCCAATATGTCAGAACTCCTTTTTTGCAAACTTGCTTCAAACCAGTGATCTAAAAGGCATTGAAGTCAGTAGATAAGCACGACAGTGGGCCTCCAGGCATTTTCAGATGCAGAAGTCAGCAAAGCCACCTCCAGATTTATCTTTTTGGTACCCATACCAAACTATTATGTTACCATTACCAAACCATTACATTACCACTACCAAACCATTACATTACCATTACCAAACCATTACGTTACCATTACCAAACCATTACGTTACCATTACCAAACCATTACATTACCATTACCAAACCATTACGTTACCATTACCAAACCATTACGTTACCATTACCAAACCATTACATTACCATTACCAAACCATTACATTACCATTACCAAACCATTACATTACCACTACCAAACCATTACATTACCATTACCCAACCATTACGTTACCATTACGTTATCATTACCAAACCATTATCAAACCATTACATTACCATTACCAAACCATTACGTTTCCATTACCAAACCATTACATTACCATTACCAAACCATTACATTACCATTACCAAACCATTACGTTACCATTACCAAACCATTACATTACCATTACCAAACCATTACGTTATCATTACCAAACCATTACATTACCATTACCAAACCATTACGTTACCATTACCAAACCATTATATTACCATTACCAAACCATTACGTTACCATTACCAAACCATTACCAAACCATTACATTACCATTACCAAACCATTACATTACCATTACCAAACCATTACGTTACCATTACCAAACCATTACCAAACCATTACATTACCATTACCAAACCATTACATTACCATTACCAAATTATTACGTTACCATTACCAAACCATTACGTTACCAAACCATTACATTACCATTACCAAACCATTACGTTACCATTACCAAACCATACCAAACCATTACATTACCATTACCAAACCATTACCAAACCATTACATTACCATTACCAAATTATTACGTTACCACTACCAAACCATTACGTTACCAAACCATTAATTTACCATTACCAAACCATTACGTTACCATTATCAAACCATTACATTACCATTACCAAACCATTACATTACCATTACCAAACCATTACGTTACCATTACCTTACCAAATCATTACGTTACCAAACCATTACATTACCATTGCCAAACCATTATGTTACCATTACCAAACCATTGGATTTACCATTACTACTTTAACCACTTCAGCCCCAGAAGGTTTTACCCCCTTCATGACCATTCCATTTTTTTTGCAATACGGTACTGCGGTACTTTAACTGACAATTGCGCGGTCGTGCGACTCTGTACCCAAATAAAATGTCCTTTTTTTCCCACAAATAGAGCTTTCTTTTGGTGGTATTTGATCACCTCTGCAGTTTTTACTTTTTGTGCTATAAACAAAAAAAACAGCGTCAATTTTGAAAAAGAAACAATATTTTTAACTAAAAAAATTTAAAAAAAATGTCTTCATCAATTTAGGCCAATATGTATTCTGCTACATATTTTTGGTTAAAAAAATCCCAATAAGTGTATATTGATTGGTTTGCGCATAAGTTATTGCTTCCACTAACTATGGGATATTTGTAAGGAATTTTTATTTTTTTTTACTAGTAATGCCGATACCGATCAGTGATTTTTTTTTAGCGGGACTGCAACATTGCGGCACATAAATCTGACACTTATGCCTCGTTTCCACTGAGCTCATCAGTTCGGTTCGGTTCCGTACGCTATTTTGGGTGTTTCCATTATGAAAGCGGCCCATACAACCGAACCGAACCGCTCCATTCAGGGTCCTGCTTCAGATGTGGAGCCATAGAAAATGGAACGGTTCGGTTAGGGCGGAGCTACGATACATTCCACTGATTGGCTGACAGAAAACTCTCTGCTGTGCTATGCTGAGGCATTTTTTCTAAACCCTGTATGACCCCTTGTGGTCCCACTTGCAGTGGAAACGCTCACTAGAATAGACCAGACCATTCTAGGCCATTTAAACTGTACCGAACCGAACCGATCCGCTCAGTGGAAACGAGGCATAAGTGACACTTTTTGGGGACCAGTGACACTAATACACTGATCAATGCTAAAAAAAATGCACTCTCACTGTACTAATGACACTGGCAGGGAAGGGGTTAACACCAGGGGCAATCAAAGGGTTAAATGTGTTCCCTGGGAGTGCTTGCTAACTGTGGGGGGATGGACTGACTGGTAAAACACAGAAATCCGTGTTCCTGCTTAGCAAAAACATAAGATCTTCATCTTCTCCCCTGTCAGAACGGCGATCTGCCTTCTGTCTTTCTCTGGAACAATCGTGTGGGGGGGGGGGGGGTTTGGGCGCGGCGGACATCAGGTCTGCCGGACCCGCTGATTGGCTCCCCCTCTGTCTAATCAGCGTGCGATCGGGTCTCTGGCAGCGAGCGTGCGCCCCCTAGAGGCTATTGCAGGAAATGACATACAGGTAGGTGATTTTGTGCAATAGAGCCACTTTGCTGCAGTACATGTACGTTACGCGGTCAGCAAGTGGTTAAATAGATGCTGCTGCAATCTTCCTCTAGTTTGCAACATTTCCTCTTTTTCTTTTTTTTTCTCCATAGGAGACGCAAACAGGTCTAACCCATCAATATTTGGAAGACGCAATAGAGCGGTAGTTAAAATAGCACTCTCTGCATTACTCAAAATACAACCCTCCGCATGCAGCAGAAGTGGGCCCACCCTTGCTGTATAAATGCCAATTCCGACAAACAACAAAGGCTAGTTCATATAAATAAACACAGCTCCTAAATTAGAACAAAACAAGCAATAACTACTTGGCTCAAAGGTTCTATTTATTGCATATTTCTTGCTGGCGGCCTCGCTGGAGGCTTGCCATATGCAAACTTTTTTTTTTTTTTATTAAGCTGAAAATATATCTGATACATGTTGTAAAACTTTCTGTAAAGTTTATACAATTTTTTACAATACAGCTTTTAAAGGATCAGTCCACCCAGAAGTGATATTTTTATTTTCGATGTAGCTTGGTAAGTTAGGTTAGCCCCTGACTTCTTAAATATCTTGGGTATGACAAGAGTAAAATGTCCCTGATGTCATTCCGGACTTGGTTCCTGTCCATCTGAACATTTTGTGTGTTTTACTTTCTTTATCAAATAAAAAAAAAGAATGGAACACCCTCATCACGGCAACAGCAGGTATGCAGAGCCAGGAGCTCAGTGCAGAGATCTCACCAATAAATATGGTCTTATAGTTAAAAGCTAAGCTCCTGCCAAATAGCTATTACAGAGATAACATACTGTATATAAGGAGCAGTTTTACCTGCCAAAGTATATGTATTTTTGTCCATCCGGTCCTGAGATTTACCCAGCTCTGCCACACAGCTCAGTCCTGTCCTGCAAGGCAGCATGTCTGATTTTCTCTGCTGCAATATAGTAACACTTACCAGTCTTGTTCCTCCCCCAACCTGTGACTAGATAGTAAGAGGAGAAGGAGAACATTGAAGAGTTTATCTGTCACTCTGCTCCCTCCGTCTGTCAGCATGTTCCTTGTTGGCACATGAGCACTACAGCACTGATTGCCATCTTGTGATATTTTTCCCTCCCCTAGTCTAAGCTCTGCTGTACAGAGGGTTGCAAAAGGCCAATATGAAGCCAAATTCAGGTACTTCACTGCTTGATTTAAAAAAAAAAAAAAAAAAAAAAAAAAATATATATATATATATATATATATATATATATATATATATATATATATATATATATATATATATATATAAATTATGTATTCATGAATATAGAGCTACATTATTTTGTGACTTTTATGTCTGTCTTCAGTCCAGCTGTCTCCAGCATCTACTGAAAATGGAAATATTATTTTTGGGCTGGCACATATATTATTTGTAGTATAATGTGTATCTAACATACATGTCTCATGCATCTTTGGATAATTCTACACTACTTACACTAAATTTGATCACACATCTTTGTGTGGCGTGCTATAAAACATTCATTATGTTTAATGTCTATAATTACACTTCCAGTCTATCATTACAGTTATGACAGTTTACTTTTATTTAATCTGGCATTGATAGCATGACCTATGCTTTTAACTAGTGTTGTTCAAGCATGTTTGCTATTGAAAATTGTCATAACTTGGGTGGGCAGTACACGCTGCACCCCCACCACCAAATGACTGATTCCTGGCTGCAGCAATACAACTGATAATCCTGGGTGATGTCAATGAACATTGGGATTCCGATTACTAGACTGATCTTAGGCTGGACATATCTCCTCCAATTGCTTGTATTGTCCATAGTATGTGGCAGGCAATAAGGCATAGAAGGGATATAGATTTGGACAATTAAAATTGGTAAAATTAAAATTACTGGAGCTAGGAATCTGTCATTTAGTGACGGGAGTGCGGCATGTACAGATCAAGGGGTCATTGTGATTCACATGGATTACCTCGCTGGATGCATTGATTGACACTGGATTTACTTTTAAGGACATTAATAAACTTTATTTGCAAAGCTGAAAAGTATATATTTGTGTTTTATTTTCTTAAAGGATTTTTTAATTTTAAACAAGGCAGGACGTGGGAATTGCTAACTGGGAATTTTTTGGCCAGCTTCCAGGGGGGCCCAAAAGAAAAGCCTGGAGCAGCCGAATAAAATGAGGTATGTGCAAGGCGCACATGACAGAGGTAACAGGGTTAATGAATGAGAGGGTGGAGACAAGGTGCCGAGGGGGAGGATAACACAGGGAGGGGACTGATAAATAGTAGGCCCGCCCTAGGAGGTACAAGCAGAAAGTTGTGGAAAGTTCAGAGGCAGCATGGCAGAGATCGAGCGGATCATGGCCCAGCTGAGGGAAGAAGCAGCGGTGCGGGGCACAGCTTGGCTCCAGGCAGCGGTCGGTGCAGCGCTGGCAGGAGAAGAGCGGCTACCGGTGGACAGTGGGAGAACCGGTAACAGAGCGCGCCGCTCTAGGCCGCCGGAGCGTATCTCCCCAGAGCATCCAGGGACAGCACAGCGGCAGCGGGGTAGTCCCGGTGCGGGGCTCCCGGCGGGCCCACCGTCGAAAAGAACGGCTGGGGGAGAAGGAAGCAGCGGTTATGCGGCCGCAGTGGACCGGAATGCGGGGCGGGAAGAGGAGAGAGCGGAGCTGAGGCCCAGGCGGAGAGAATCGGCGAGGAGCGCAAGCCCCGCCCCCAGAAACATGGCGGGCGGCCCAGCAGGAGCACAGGCCAAGACAAGAGCGGGGGTGCCCGGGCCATCTGCATCTGCGGCAGGGGACCAGAAGAGAGGAGAGAGAGGCCGATCGGGCATGGTGAGCAGGAGAGCGGTGGCAGGCATGACTGCGGTTTCCCACACCGGTCCTGGGAAGGCTGTCCGGAAGTCGGGCGGAACGGTGCATGCGCAGAGGAGGGGAAACATGGAGGTGGCTGCGGCAGCTCTGGTCGGCAGGCCTAGCGGGCCCTCATCTGAAGAGGAAGAGGAGATCCCTGGCGTGGTGGAGGAAGGATCCGGATCGGAAGAGGAGGCGCACCCCCCTTCCAGGAGAGCAGCAGCAGCGGGCGGAAGGTCGGCTGATGGGACGGTTCCTGTGCAGCCCGGTAAGTCTCTTACATCAGGGCATACTATAGGTAGTGATGACATGGCAGGGACAGGGGTTGCTGTCGGGGGGCCAAGTGCTAGTGAAGTAAGCGTTGGGCCTGCTGGGGGGGTTTCTGGTTTATTGGGGTTTTTGGCGGGCATCAAGGAGTTGGTACAGAAGTTTGAGGCGGTAGAACAGCCGGCTCCGGTACCGGCGACGGCGTGGGTCCCGACAACTGGGAGCGCAGATGTAACAGTAGCTTTGCCAGCGGTGGCGGCACCGCCTGCGGTGCTGGAGGCAGTGGCGAGTGGCGATAAGCAGGGGACGGACAATGCTGTGGCGGCTAAGGAAGTCGCGGGTAGGCAGGATATAACTAGATTGGGGGACGCAGCACGTTGTGAGGTATATGTGTGTTTTGAGGGGCCATTAGGAGCTCACCTGAAGCAGGAGGTTCGAGAAAAGCTGTGGAAGGGTGAGTACGTAGAAATTTTTTCATTGTTGCCCCTAGAGAAGTTTAACTTGGATAGGGTTAAACCTGATAGTTCCAAAAAAGACGACGAGGAGAAGAGGAGATATCGTTTAATACCCAGGACATTTACGAATTGGTTGCAGGCATTTGCTATCATGGCAAGTGTGATCGGGGAAAAGCAGCCGGAACACTGTTCCGCGTTATTTTGCTATCAGGATGCGATAGGGGAAGCATACAGGGTATACGGTGGCACAGCGTGGCTCCGGTACGACGAACAGTTCAGGCAGAGGAGAGCGGTGCGTCCGGAGCTTCGTTGGGACCACAAGGACATCAGCCTGTGGATGCGCCTGATGACAACGGCGAGGGCTCCTAACCAGTTTTTTCAGGGGGGAGCCGGTGGACCTTCAGCCCAGGGACACTCGGCAGGAAATAAGAAAGGGAGCTGCTGGCAGTACAACACAGGGGCCTGCAAGTTTGGGGCCACGTGTAAGTACAAACACAAGTGTACAGGCTGCGGGGGAACGCATCCAGCGTCAAGATGCTTAAAGCAAAGTAAGGGACGAACAGGTGACGCTGGAAACAAAAGGGAGGACTCCGGTGAAAGTGGAAAGGATGCGGCCGTTTCTAGGTAGGTATCCGGATAGAAGAGCGGCAGTCCTGTTGGAGGAAGGTTTTTCGTTAGGCTTTAGGATCCCATGTACGTTATCGGTTATTCCTCCTGTGCCAAAAAATTTACGTTCTGCATTGCAACATCCGGAGGTGGTTTCAGAGAAACTGAAGAAGGAGGTTGCAATGGGTAGAATGGGTGGCCCTTTCGCCGAGGCACCTCTGGCAGACCTGGTTGTATCTCCATTGGGGGTTGTGCCCAAGAAGGAACCCAACAAATTTAGGCTAATTCACCACTTATCTTTCCCTAAGGGTGGGTCGGTGAATGATGCTATTGGCCAGGAGGAGTGCTCGGTGACGTATACGTCATTTGATGCGGCAGTAGGATGGGTACGGCATTACGGTAAGGGGGCCTTGATGGCAAAGGCAGATGTGGAATCGGCATTTCGCCTGCTGCCGGTTCACCTGGAAAGTTTTCGACTGCTGGGCTGCCATTGGAATGGGGAATTCTATGTAGACAAGTGCTTGCCAATGGGCTGCTCAGTGTCATGCGCGTTATTCGAGCAATTTAGCTCGTTCGTGGAATGGGTGGTGAGGGACGTGTCAGGGGTGAATTCAGTCATTCACTACTTGGACGATTTCCTTTGTATCGGCCCGGCTGCATCCAGAATCTGCGCGGTGCTCATGGCGACGTTGGCACATATCACTGACAGATTCGGCATTCCATTGGCGGCGGACAAGACGGAGGGACCATGCACGGTCATCAAATTTCTGGGCACTATCTTGGATTCGGAGGCAATGGAATGCAGGCTGCCAGACGAGTTGGAGGATTTAAAAAAAGAGGTTGCAGGTTTAATAGGTTTGCAAAAAGTTCAGTTGCGTGTGTTGCAGTCTATGTTGGGAAAACTTAATTTTGCGTGCCGGATACTACCGTTGGGGAGAGTGTTTAGCCGCAGGCTTGCGGCTAGCACAAGTGGCATACAATCACCAAGGCATTTCGTTAGGATCAAAAAAACGCACAGGGAAGATTTAAGGGTATGGCATACCTTTTTGGAGTCATTTAATGGCAGGGCAATGTGGATGTCGGGCCCAGTCAGCAATTTTGACTTAGAGCTCTTTACTGATGCGGTGGGTGCCACTGGTTTTGGTGCGTTTTTTCAGGGGCAGTGGAGTGCTGGTCCTTGGCCACAATCTTGGGTAGAAGGAGGGTTCACGAAGAACTTAGTGCTGCTGGAACTGTTTCCAGTGGTGCTGGCAGTGGAATTATGGGGAGCATCTTTCAGGGATCGGAAGGTGCATTTCCATGGCAATAACTTAGGGGTAGTGCAAGTGATAAATAGAATCACGGCGTCCTCTCCGCCAGTGATCAGGTTGTTACAGCATTTAGTGTTAAGATGTTTACAATTGAATATTTTCATTCATGCCGTTCACTTATCGGGGGTGGAAAATGTGATAGCTGACGCGTTGTCTCGATTCCAGTGGGACAGGTTCCGAGAGTTGGCGCCGGAGGCGGAGCAACGCGGGGTGCCTTGTCCCGAGTGGATGTGGGACATAGCATTAGAGTCGCCGCAGGATGGATTGAGCGGTCGGTAAGTGGGGGCACCTGGTCAGCGTACCAAAAGGTATGGAAGGAGTGGATGGCTTTTGTGGAAGGGATTGGGGAGGAACCGATCGGGCAGGAAGTGAATTTGGTACTGTTATATTTCATTATTAGGAAAATGGAGGAAGGTATGTCGGCATCTGTGATTAGTGCGAACTTAGCAGGGTTGGCTTTCCTGTTCAAGTTACAGGGACAGCCGGACGTAACAAAAGACTTTCGAGTGAGACAAGCGCTAAAGGGCTACAGGAGGTCGGTGGTGAAGCGGGACTCCAGGAGACCGGTTACTTTTGAAATTTTGGGGGGTGTTGTTGATCAATTGAAAGTGGTGTGTTCATCTGAATACGAAGTTTTGTTGTTTAAGGTGGCCTTTGTGTTAGCGTTCTTTGGGGCGTTCAGGATAGGGGAACTGGTCAGTCCTTCAAAAAAGGTAGAAGGGGGTTTGGGGTGCCAGGATGTGAAGTTGGATAAGGAGATGTTGCAGGTGTTTTTCAAGAGGTCAAAAACGGATCAGGTAGGAAAAGGTAAGGTGGTACAAGTTTTTCCGGTTCATGGTTCCCCTTTGTGCCCGGTGGCCACGGTCAGGGAATTTTTAGCGGTGCGTCCAGATTTCAAGGGTTCCTTGTTAGTGCATAGGGATGGTAGTTGGTTATCCAGGTTTCAGTTTGCAGTAGTTTTTCGAAGATGTTTGAAGGGGGTAGGCTTGGAGGAAATGGAATTTTCTTCCCATTCGTTCAGGATTGGGGCTGCTACAGAGGCATCCAAGCATGGTCTCGATGTGGAGTCGGTAAAACTTATTGGGAGGTGGGAATCCAACAGGTTCCAATCTTATGTACGTCCTCATTTGATGGTAGGAATATAAAAAAAAAAGGTAAGGAAGAGGAAGAGGAATATTGCAGGCAAGTTTGATGTCGTTAATATTGTTAAGTTATAGAAGTTAGTGGTTTTTCATCACTAAATTGTTAGTGGTTAGTTTTTCTTGTCTTCTTCTAATTTCAGGTCCGGTGGCAAGATTGGTCTGGATTATGGGCCATTCTTATGTGTGTTGGGGGGCAAGAAGGGGGGATGCTCGACATGAGGGCAGGCAGTTGGGGTTTAACAGGAGAGAAGTATGCATAAAATGGTTGGGTATACCGGGCATGTTATGGGGCAGATTAGTGCCAGAATTGCAGCGCCACTCCCAGCGAGACAGACCACCGGACATCTTGGTGGTTCATGCGGGGGGTAATGACCTAGGATTGCGTTCCATGGTGGATATCACGCGGGACATCAAATGTGATGTGCGGCGATTGATGGCGGATTTTCCCCATACAATTATAGTATGGTCAGATATGGTGGCTCGTAGATCTTGGAGGATGGCCAGGTCGGTGGCAGGCGTTAACAGGGCCAGGAGGAAGATTAACCGGGAAGTGAGCAAATTTGTAGTTAATAATGGGGGTTTGGCTATAAGGCATATGGAGTTGGAATTTGAGACCTGGAGGTACTTGAGGGCTGACGGCGTCCATCTCAATGAGGTGGGAATTGATTTATGGAACTTGGGATTGCAGGACGGGATTCAGCGAGCTCTTCGGGTTTGGGAGGGCACCCGCGAGTAAGGTTTTACTCTTAGGGTGCTGTGGCGGGCGTTGGTCTGCGCAAGGGAAGGAAGATGGCAAGTAAGAGTGGGACCTGACGTTGTATGGGTCCAGATGCTGGTTCCCGGCTAACGGAGGTTAGCCGGGAAGTGATATGGGGGCACTGCGGTCACTGGCAGTCTCTGAGCCAGCTTGTCGGCTTGAGGCCTAATTTTTGATATATTATTGAATTACTAGAGTTCGCGGCAAAACACAATTACTTTTGGTCTAACCATAATTTTTACCTCCAACAACGGGGAGTGGCCATGGGGGCGAAGTTCGCGCCTAGCCTCGCGAACCTGTTCATGGCCAAATGGGAGGAGGATGTCGTCTATGTCCATGAAACCAGCTCTCTGGTTTTGTGGACCAGGTACATAGACGACATCCTTCTCCTATGGAATGGCACCATGGAGACACTTGAGGAGTTCTTCGTGTGTTTGAATGCTAATGACAGAGGTATATCTTTATCTTACGAAGCCAGCAAAACCAAAATCCATTTTTTAGACTTACAGATAGAGATTATTAATAAGGAATTCAGATTTAGCACCTATTTCAAACCCACAGACTGCAACGGGTTCATTCCTGTCGACAGCTGTCATCATGTCTCGTGGCTAAATGCGGTTCCTCGGAGCCAGTTTCTGAGAATCCGACGGAATTGAACTGAAACGGAGGTATTTCTTGAACAGGCCAAGATTTTGAAATCTAGGTTTGAAGATAAGGGCTATGACACTAATGGCCTAGACCAAGAAATCCAAAAAGCTATCAATATAGATAGGAAATCCTTATTAGAAGTCAAACCTAAGAGAGAACCTGACGGGAAGTTTAGGTGGGCCATGTTAACCACTTTTTCGACACAGCATAGACAAATTAGAAAAAACATCATGAGGAAGCATTGGGGTGTCCTAAAGCAAGATAGCATTCTGGGTCCACTTATCCCAGAAAACGCCAATGTTATTTTTAGGGGCGTACCTTCCTTAAAAGGACGGATAGCCCCTAATATTATAAATCCCCCCACCCGTCCTTCCTTCTTTCATGATTGGACAGGTTTTTTCCCATGTAGGAAATGTACTGTATGTCAGCATAATGCTATTAAAACACGCAAGGTTTCAGAGTTTGCCTCTACAGTGACGGGAAAGCGATATACGATAAAACCATTCTGCACATGCAGCACGAGATATGTTGTGTATCTCATCACTTGCCCCTGCCTTAAACAGTATATAGGCCGCACTACTAGGACATTTTCAATTAGGGTGGGGGAACACATCGCCCTAATTAAAAGCAGAGACCCTAAACACACGGTCCCTAGACATTATAAGGAATCCCACGGCGGGAATCCTGAGGGATCGAAATTTGTCATTATTGACAAATATACACCACCCTGGAGAGGGGGTGCTAAAACAAGGGGAGTATCTCGCCTCGAAATGTTTTGGGCATATGAGTTGCAGACTTTTGCCCCGTTTGGACTCAATGTAGAGATAGACGTTAATGCCTTTTTAGACGAATCGTAAGGGATACAATGTCTATTTTTATATGTCACCTTTTTATTTCTATGTCGCATTATTCTACATCTTAGATTTACTTGTTTATGTCATTGCCTTTCGTAAATTTTAGATGTTATGTATTTAGGTAACTGGTAGACCCAGGTGAATCCAGCTCGTTTAATTTGTTTTATAGATTAACATATATAGGTTCACATACATGTAATTTTCGCTTCCTCTCATTTATTTAACTTTTATTTTATTTCTATAATTTCAATATGGGACTGGTACACCAGGTCCCTTATGAATTATTGTGTCGCCCTTATAGGGTGCATGTCACGGGATGAATTACTTGCTTCCGGTTTTCTATTGATGAACTGAAAACAAGCCATCCTCATTGAAACTATCCCCACTTGTTGTTTCACTGTAAGCTTTTCGCTAACCATCAGTGGCACGCAAGCGTTAGATCTACAAGATCATTTCCGTGTTCGCGCCATGACGTCACGACGTCATATCGCGTGATGAGCTAAGATCCGGGACGTTAAAGCTAACCATCAGTGGAACGCAAGCGGAGAGTCCCACATGGTTGTTTCCGCTCCCGCGTCATGACGCCGTGGCGTCACATCGCGAGATGAACTTAGGTCTCGTGGTTACATAGCGGGTGAGATGAATCAATGCTGGCAATCCATTTATATAAACAAACATTTCATTTTCAATGTAAGGCGACTTACAACTTTTTATTGCAATACGTCAATGACTTCTACTATTCGATATATGGGAAATATTTGGCCTTCGTTTTAGGTGGTGGAACGCATAACACAACCATTAAAACGAGGCCTGAAGCGCACGCGGGTCCGCCATTTTGGACAACCCGGAAGTGCAGATTTCTGAATTGAACGGGCTGGAGTCACATCAGGGTGAATATAGTTCCTATATTAAGGAGTCGGGCTGCAGTGAAGGGTACCCCAAGACGAAGTCTACTCAGACGAAACGCGTCGGGAGGACTCCATTGCCGCCCCTTTTATGTATAAGCGCTTTTTTATCATCTACATCATGTAAGTGTATTTCTTTGATTTTTAATAAATACGGTATCTACGGTATCACACTATGTAGTCCCTTTTGTACCCTTTATGAACCTTTGCGGAGAGATCCATTACTATATTTGGAGAAGATACGCCTTCAGAAAAGCCCCCCTCAATATCA
This sequence comes from Lithobates clamitans, assembly GCA_037952925.1. Taxonomy (NCBI): domain Eukaryota; kingdom Metazoa; phylum Chordata; class Amphibia; order Anura; family Ranidae; genus Lithobates; species Lithobates clamitans. The sequence goes on along the minus strand of JBBGZY010000480.1, from coordinate 1,143,862 downwards.
TCAGGCTGACAAGGTCTTCTCACTATTGCCAGGGAGCAATAAAAGTTGGTTTGACCCTCACAGTATACGCTGTTTTGGGTTCAAACCCTCCGGTAAGCCCCCATCCGCACCATCTGAGTGCACTGCACGTTTGTGAAGACACTGGGGTGTGATATTCATAGTTGGTCCATATATGCATCATTCAATATAGTGATATGGGACTTTCTTGAGTAATTGCACTCCATCATTCTTAAAGACTTTTATGTTGCATGTCAGTGAAGGTGCTCCTTAATCAACTTTGTGGTAGTTACCCATCCAGTTTCAATTCACTGACTGTCTATTTTAATTACTTTTGTTCATATTCTTATATTTTTTTTCATCTTTTTCATTTTGAGTTTTTTCATTTGGAGTTTTTGAAATGTGAAACATTTATATGTGTATATTACATATAGGATATAGGCCTCTCAAACCTATTAGCTTTAATGTGCCTTGTTGTCTGAGCGCTACACTTTTTTTTTGTTTATTATCAATTTGTTGGGCAATTATTCTAGTTGCGGTGTTAGCAGCTCTTTTTCTTTGATTATTTGGAGTAAGCGCAAATCTACTACTGGTGGGAATTTGGTGAATACATTTAGAAATATTATTTTTGCTGCTGCTTTGTGGTATCATTCCACTATGGACGTGTTTGACTACCGAGCCTCACGTAGGGTTAACCCCGAGGGGGTATTTATAGCAACAAGTAGTGACACAGAGATTGGAGGATTGTTCCTCAGACTCAAAAATGTTATGACAACTGAATTACACCTGCAATGGGATTTGGTTTTCTTACAACAATATATTACAGAACAAATGGTCCCTAGAAGCCTCCGTTGGGAAGTCCAACCTCAACAGGGTGAAACCGATTTGGAATCATGGTTTAAATACTTTAATGATGCAGGCATCAATTTTTTACAATTACTTATATCTAAGAAAAACAGTAGACTTCAGGTGATCGATAGAGAAATTAAGGATTTGAGGGATAAACTTTCAATCCACAAAAATTCTCAGGAGTACAATTCCCTTTCCTCCAATCTTTTGGGACACTTAGAGAAAGAGGAACGTGATCAAAAAATAAAGAAAAAAAAGAAATACTCTAGGGATGTAGGGGACTACAAGAACCATACAGTTTTTGGCTGGCAAAAACGGGTTCAGGTTACCCCACCCATGGAGGTCTCCTCTGGTGCCACCGATGGTGCAATTGCAACTGGCGGTCTTTCAACTCTGAACGCCACTACTGCACAATCTCAGCCCACGGGTACCCACTCTCAGGGTCACGGTCCCCATAGAAGTGGAACCAAACGTGGTGGGGCATCCCATGTATCCCAGTTGCGGGTACAACATTATAACCCTAAACTCCTCAGAGGGGTAGAAATCACTTGAGAGGGAGGAGGGGAGGTAGGGGTAACACCCATAACAGGATGCAATATTCCGATACCCACTCTCAGTATGTTTCACACCATCCTTCTCCCAGACAACACAGACCAGGTCAGGATTTTCAACGGAGAGAGGAACCTTATCATCATTACCCCTCCCCTATACGCACACATAATAGGTTCTCACCTCTCAGGGAGATTTATAACCCTGAACGTAGAAGAGACGATTATGATCAATCCCCATACATACATAACCCCTACTCACATGCGAATCAGTTTTTTCGCGAGGCTCCACACTCGAGAAAACGAGGCCCAGATCAAAGAGAGGGTGCAGAGGGGGGAGGAGAGTACAAAGAAGAAAAAAGACAAAGACTATGAAAGGTCAAGGTGTCTATAACTTAAGCTCTCAAACCCTCACGGAAGCAGAGCTTTCTTTATTAGACAAGGGTCTCAAATATGCCCCGCCCCCCCTAATAAACTTGATAAGTTCCACACGTTTATGGATGTTCATAAATACATCCGTAAGGTTAATATACAGAGGTATTTGATATCTAATCCGGTTCGTACTGACTATCCGGCAGCCACATCAGGAACTGTTCATTCTGGCTTATCGAATCCCTCCCTTTTTTCCCCCCCAGTCCCTACAGCGCCGGCTGTAAAAATCTTTAGGGACCTTGTCCTACATGATTTAGCCAAACTACCAATCAAACGCACTTACCATCCTCCATTGTTAAAAGGGGGTTTGGATTCTTTGTGTGCGCGTAGAGATTTGGTGGTCCGCCCAGCGGACAAAGGGGGGGGGATAGTGATTTTGGACAAGAGCCAATACGAAGCAGAAATGCATCGGATTTTGAATGAACCAGGGACGTATCAGGTGTTACCTAACAATCCTACACACAAATACAAACAAGAATTACATCAGCTTGTTTCAAAAGGTTATGAGTCAAGGATCCTGAACAAAAGAGAGAGAGATTTTTTGATCCCCACAGCACCTCGAATCCCCACTATATATTATCTGCCGAAAGTCCATAAGGATCCAGTTTGTCCCCCCGGTAGGCCAATTGTAAGTGGTATAAATTCCATTACTGCCAGAGTAGGCAAATACATAGATTTTTACCTACAGCCTCTAGTAAAAAAAACACCTTCATATCTGAAAGATACCAGCTCCACAATTAGACTCCTTGAGAACATCACTTTACAGGAGGGCTATATCATGGCCACGGCTGACGTGGCATCATTGTACACGTGCATACCACATGACAAGGGCATTGATGCCGTCAAACATTTTTTATCTCAGGAACACTCTTTGGCTTCTTTTCAATGCGATTATCTTATTGAATTACTAGAGTTCGCGGCAAAACACAATTACTTTTGGTTTAACCATAATTTTTACCTCCAACAACGGGGAGTGGCCATGGGGGCGAAGTTCGCGCCTAGCCTCGCGAACCTGTTCATGGCCAAATGGGAGGAGGATGTCGTCTATGTCCATGAAACCAGCTCTCTGGTTTTGTGGACCAGGTACATAGATGACATCCTTCTCCTATGGAATGGCACCATGGAGACACTTGAGGAGTTCTTCGTGTGTTTGAATGCTAATGACAGAGGTATATCTTTATCTTACGAAGCCAGCAAAACCAAAATCCATTTTTTAGACTTACAGATAGAGATTATTAATAAGGAATTCAGATTTAGCACCTATTTCAAACCCACAGACCGCAACGGGTTCATTCCTGTCGACAGCTGTCATCATGTCTCGTGGCTAAATGCGGTTCCTCGGAGCCAGTTTCTGAGACTCCGACGGAATTGCACTGAAACGGAGGTATTTCTTGAACAGGCCAAGATTTTGAAATCTAGGTTTGAAGATAAGGGCTATGACACTAATGGCCTAGACCAAGAAATCCAAAAAGCTATCAATATAGATAGGAAATCCTTATTAGAAGTCAAACCTAAGAGAGAACCTGACGGGAAGTTTAGGTGGGCCATGTTAACCACTTTTTCGACACAGCATAGACAAATTAAAAACATCATGAGGAAGCATTGGGGTGTCCTAAAGCAAGATAGCATTCTGGGTCCACTTATCCCAGAAAACGCCAATGTTATTTTTAGGGGCGTACCTTCCTTAAAAGGACGGATAGCCCCTAATATTATAAATCCCCCCACCCGTCCTTCCTTCTTTCATGATTGGACAGGTTTTTTCCCATGTAGGAAATGTACTGTATGTCAGCATAATGCTATTAAAACACGCAAGGTTTCAGAGTTTGCCTCTACAGTGACGGGAAAGCGATATACGATAAAACCATTCTGCACATGCAGCACGAGATATGTTGTGTATCTCATCACTTGCCCCTGCCTTAAACAGTATATAGGCCGCACTACTAGGACATTTTCAATTAGGGTGGGGGAACACATCGCTCTAATTAAAAGCAGAGACCCTAAACACACGGTCCCTAGACATTATAAGGAATCCCACGGCGGGAATCCTGAGGGATTGAAATTTGGCATTATTGACAAATATACACCACCCTGGAGAGGGGGTGCTAAAACAAGGGGAGTATCTCGCCTCGAAATGTTTTGGGCATATGAGTTGCAGACTTTTGCCCCGTTTGGACTCAATGTAGAGATAAACGTTAATGCCTTTTTAGACGAATCGTAAGGGATACAATGTCTATTTTTATATGTCACCTTTTTATTTCTATGTCGCATTATTCTACATCTTAGATTTACTTGTTTATGTCATTGCCATTGCCGTAAATTTTAGATGTTATGTATTTAGGTAACTGGTAGACCCAGGTGAATCCAGCTAGTTTAATTTGTTTTATAGATTAACATATATAGGTTCACATACATGTAATTTTCGCTTCCTCTCATTTATTTAACTTTTATTTTATTTCTATAATTTCAATATGGGACTGGTACACCAGGTCCCTTATGAATTATTGTGTCGCCCTTATAGGGTGCATGTCACGGGATGAATTACTTGCTTCCGGTTTTCTATTGATGAACTGAAAACAAGCCATCCTCATTGAAACTATCACCACTTTTTGTTTCACTGTAAGCTTTTCGCTAACCATCAGTGGCACGCAAGCGTTAGATCTACATGATCATTTCCGTGTTCGCGCCATGACGTCACGACGTCATATCGCGTGATGAGCTAAGATCCGGGACGTTAAAGCTAACCATCAGTGGAACGCAAGCGGAGAGTCCCACATGGTTGTTTCCGCTCCCGCGTCATGACGCCGTGGCGTCACATCGCGAGATGAACTTAGGTCTCGTGGTTACATAGCGGGTGAGATGAATCAATGCTGGCAATCCATTTATATAAACAAACATTTCATTTTCAATGTAAGGCGACTTACAACTTTTTATTGCAATACGTCAATGACTTCTACTATTCGATATATGGGAAATATTTGGCCTTCGTTTTAGGTGGTGGAACGCATAACACACCCATTAAAACGAGGCCTGAAGCGCACGTGGGTCCGCCATTTTGGACAACCCGGAAGTGCAGATTTCTGAATTGAACGGGCTGGAGTCACATCAGGGTGAATATAGTTCCTATATTAAGGAGTCGGGCTGCAGTGGAGGGTACCCCAAGACGAAGTCTACTCAGACGAAACGCGTCGGGAGGACTCCATTGCCGTCCCTTTTATGTATAAGCGCTTTTTTATCATCTACATCATGTAAGTGTATTTCTTTGATTTTTAATAAATACGGTATCTACGGTATCACACTATGTAGTCCCTTTTGTACCCTTTATGAACCTTTGCGGAGAGATCCATTACTATATTTGGAGAAGATACGCCTTCAGAAAAGCCCCCCTCAATATCATCAGGCTGACAAGGTCTTCTCACTATTGCCAGGGAGCAATAAAAGTTGGTTTGACCCTCACAGTGTACGCTGTTTTGGGTTCAAACCCTCCGGTAAGCCCCCATCCGCACCATCTGAGTGCACTGCACGTTTGTGAAGACACTGGGGTGTGATATTCATAGTTGGTCCATATATGCATCATTCAATATAGTGATATGGGACTTTCTTGAGTGATTGCACTCCATCATTCTTAAAGACTTTTATGTTGCATGTCGGTGAAGGTGCTCCTTAATCAACTTTGTGGTAGTTACCCATCCAGTTTCAATTCACTGACTGTCTATTTTAATTACTTTTGTTCATATTCTTATATTTTTTTTCATCTTTTTCATTTTGAGTTTTTTCATTTGGAGTTTTTGAAATGTGAAACATTTATATGTGTATATTACATATAGGATATAGGCCTCTCAAACCTATTAGCTTTAATGTGCCTTGTTGTCTGAGCGCTACACTTTTTTTTTGTTTATTATATATTTGAGATGGACTGCAGTGCCATAATTTTTGGTGATGGCCATCGGATTGAGTGTCAAGATTTTATTGCCCAGACCAACGCTCTCTTTTTTCCGTACGTTATTGTTTTGTTTATTGATGGATATTTTTTCCATAGTTATTTTTGAATAAAAGTATTTTTGATATAAATAAAGTAGGCTGCTACGGCCTTTTATACCCCAATGAATGGTGTGGTCTTAATTTATAAGGGATTAAGAACAAAGGGGGGTATAGATATGGTTAGAATAACATCTGGTATCCAACAGTCAAGAAAAGCCTGGAGCAGCCGAATAAAATGAGGTATGTGCAAGGCGCACATGACGGAGGTAACAGGGTTAATGAATGAGAGGGTGGAGACAAGGTGCCGAGGGGAAGGATAACACAGGGAGGGGACTGATAAATAGTAGGCCCGCCCTGGGAGGTACAAGCAGAAAGTTGTGGAAAGTTCCCGCCCACCCTCCCTAAGGTTGTTGTGTTTTTACGGTTGTGTGTGGTGGTTGTTTAACTGTTTTTACAGGTGTGAGATGAAGAGAAGTCGTGGCAGTGGCGGGCGTTGGTCTGCGCAAGGGAAGGAAGATGGCAAGTAAGAGTGGGACCTGACGTTGTATGGGTCCAGATGCTGGTTCCCGGCTAACGGAGGTTAGCCGGGAAGTGATATGGGGGCACTGCGGTCACTGGCAGTCTCTGAGCCAGCTTGTCGGCTTGAGGCCTAATTTTTGATATATTTGAGATGGACTGCAGTGCCATAATTTTTGGTGATGGCCATCGGATTGAGTGTCAAGATTTTATTGCCCAGACCAACGCTCTCTTTTTTCCGTACGTTATTGTTTTGTTTATTGATGGATATTTTTTCCATAGTTATTTTTGAATAAAAGTATTTTTGATATAAATAAAGTAGGCTGCTACGGCCTTTTATACCCCAATGAATGGTGTGGTCTTAATTTATAAGGGATTAAGAACAAAGGGGGGTATAGATATGGTTAGAATAACATCTGGTATCCAACAGTCATGACCTACAGGCTTGACAATAAAATGAAAAAATATTTTACAGAGCTGCACATCTTCAGGGGCCCCTTGACCGCATTGGCTATTTTCTTAGAAAGGAGAACTTAGCCTTTAATGCTCTTTTGATATTTATAGACACCTGGAGACAACAGCAGTGGTCATAAAATCTGATGTATGTTCCTTGCAAATTGCCCTGTTGGGCCAGTGAGAACAAATTTGGATTACAATTTGGACCAACAGATATAAGAGCTTCAGTCAGATTGAAAAAAATGAAAATTCAGCAGCTACACCTACCGACTTTTACTAAAAGGACACTTACCTATTCAGGGACCCAGCTGTCCTCACCTGGGCCAGTTCTTCACTGGTCTTTGGGTCCTCAGTGCCACCATACTGACTGTGGAAACCCAGCTGTGACTCCTTGTGGCTTCTCAGTAGGCTCCCCACTGCGCATGTGCAAGCCACGCTGTGCTCTTTGAATGGTCCCGCAGCCTCCTGTGACCTGTAATGCGTTCCAGGAGGTTGCAGGAGGGGGATTGGAGGAACGAGAACTTCCAGTAGGATCACTTAGGCCATTCTAATGGGAGTGGTTATGTACTAGGTACCATCTCCATTCTCAAAAAAGAAAAGTTTCCAGTAAAAGAAAGTGGGGGGGGGGGTAGCAGGGATTCTCCTTAATCGTTTCTCCTGGGGTGGCAACTCAGCTAGATGGTGCCTCTGATACAAATAAAGAGGGTATTGGATAGGATCTTAAAATCTATACATTTTATTGTGACTAGTGAAGTTTAGGTGGGTTTATATTGTGTAATGTGAATAAAAGTTGGTTTATTAATAAAAGGCCATGTTCGGCCATTTAATCCACCTCGGGTTTTGTGTGGTTATTTAAGTTATGGTAAAGGTATGTTAAGGTATAAATAGGTAAGTTGATATTGCAAGGTAAGCTCTTAGCTACCCTTGTCATGAGGTGGAGAAGATATTGGCCCAGCTTAGGGAGGAGGCGTCGGTTTGGGGGGCAGCTTGGTCACAGGACACTTTGGGGAATCTTCTCCAACACCCGGAGCCCCCTTCAGGTACTAGGGGACGCAGATCCAGGCCGCCACAGCGTTTCTCTCCGGAGCATCTGGCTGCGCCACAGTGGCGGGCAGGCGGCATCCCTATGGTGACCCCGACGGGTCCACCGGCTAAGCGGGTGGCAGTGGCGGTCAGGGGGAGCCCAGTGAGGTCACACAAGCAGCACAAGGGATCGGTGCAGAGTCAGCAGCAGGGCCTAATGGCGACGGAGCCGCCCACGAGGCGCAGGGACAGTGTGAGCACAGGCCCCGCCCCCAGGCACATGCTACAGGATCATGGACTTTTTAACGACAGAGCATCAGCAGGGGTCCCTGGGCCTTCCAATATGGCGGCAGGGGACCTGCGGAGGATCGATCGAGGGCGGCCAAGCGTGGCCCCCGGGAGAGCGGAGGCCGGCAGGACTGAGGTTCTTTACACTGGTCCTGGCAAGGCTGTCCAAAAATCAGCGAAGGGATATGCTGCGCGGAGGCAAGGGAGGAGGTCGTCGGCTCCAGTGGCAATCAGGGCTGTCTTGCCTGGTGGGCTTTCGTCTGCGGAGGAAGATGGACTGGAGCTGAGGTCACCGAGAACACCGTCTGGGTCGGAAGAGGAGGCGGTCCCCCTTTCCGGTATGGCTATATCAGGGGAGCATGGACGTTCAGCTGATGGGTCCACGCCTGCAGCCCGGTAAGTCACCTTTACAAATGTCTCTTTTGGGTATGTCAGCTAGTACAGGATCAGGTGGGACGGCAATGAGTACAGGGGTTGCAGAGGCATCTGTGGGGGCTGCAGGGTTATTGGCGTTTTTGGTAGGTATCAAGGAGCTGGTGCAAAAATTTGAAAATGCGCAAAGAGCATCCGTTGGGCCGGTGTCGGCATGGGTCCCGCCAGCGGGGGGTGCTGGGGAATCTAGTGTGGCTGTAGGGGTAGCAATTGCACTGGCAGCTTCTAGTGCAGTTCCTTTACCCGCCGTGGAGGCAACGGTGAGTAGTGGTCCGCAGGGGACGGCCAAGGCTTCCGGGGCAGGGGAGACTGCGGGGAGACAGGATATAATCAGGATAGCTGATGCAGCGAAATGCGGGGTTTATGTGTGTTATGAGGGACCATTGGGAGCTCACCTGAAGCAGGAGGTGCAGGAGAAGCTGTGGAAAGGTGAGTATGTTGAGATATTTTCGCTGCTGCCGCTTGAAAAGTTCAACCTGGATAGGGTGAAACCGGACGATTCTAAAAAGGAGAATGAGGAGAAGCGTAGATACTGGTTGATCCCGAGGACGTTTGCCAATTGGCTGCAAGCATTTGCCATCATGGCAAGCGTAATTGGGGAAAAGAACCCCAAACACTGTTCGGCGCTTTTCTGTTACCAGGATTCGATAGGAGAGGCATATAGAGTTTACGGTGGTACGGGGTGGCTAAGGTATGATGAGCAGTTTCGTCAACGAAGAGCGGTACGGCCGGAGCTGAGATGGGACCACAAGGACATCAGCCTGTGGATGCACCTGATGACGGCTGCGCGGGCACCTAACCAGTTTCTTCAGGGGAGGGCGGTGGACCTTTGGCCCAGGGACAAACGGCCGGAAATAAAAAAGGGGTTTGTTGGCAGTACAATACAGGAAGCTGCAAGTTTGGAGGTACGTGCAGGTACAAACATAACTGTTCAGGATGTGGAGGGGCTCATCCGGTGTCCAGATGTTTCAAACAAGGAAAAGGCTGCTCTGGGGACGCTGGACACAAGAGGGAGGACTCCAGTGAGGGTGGAAAGGATCTCGGTAGGTATCCGGACAGAAGAGCAGCTCATTTGTTAGATTCGGGTTTTACTGTGGGCTTTAGGATTCCTTGTTCTTTGGAGGTCGTTCCCCCAGTGCCGCCTAATTTGAGGTCAGCTATGCAACATCCGGATGTTGTTTCTGAGAAACTAAAGAAGGAGGTTGCATTGGGGAGAATGGGGGGCCCTTTCCCATCAGCTCCTTTTGCTGATTTGGTTGTATACCCGCTGGGGGTAGTGCCAAAGAAGGAGCCCAACAAATTTAGGTTCATTCACCACCTTTCCTTTCCGAAGGGAGGGTCGGTTAATGATGCTATCGATCAGGAAGCATGCTCGGTGTCTTATACATCGTTTGATGCTGCGGTGGGGTGGGTGCGCCATTACAGGAAGGGAGCGTTGATGGCAAAGGCGGATGTAGAATACGCTTTTCGGTTACTTCCAGTTCACATGGATAGTTTCCGTTTGCTGGGGTGCCATTGGAATGATCAATTTTATGTTGATCAATGTTTACCGATGGGTTTCTCCATATCCTGTGCGCTGTTTGAGCAATTCAGTTCATTTGTCGAATGGGTGGTAAAGGATGTGTCAGGTATGAATTTGATCATTCATTACTTCTATGATTTCCTTTGCATAGGTCCAGCTTCTTCCAAAAGCTGCGCGGTGCTCCTGGCTACGTTGGTTTGGCATCATCACGTTTTTGGGCATTGTCCTGGACTCGGTGGCAATGGAATGCAGGTTGCCGGAAGATAAGTTAGCTGATCTAAAAAAGGAAATTGCTGGTATGATTGGATTGCACAAAGTTCAGCTTAGAGTATTGCAATCGCTATTGGGTAAGCTGAATTTTGCGTGTCGCATTCTGCCAATGGGGTGGGTTTTCAGCCACAGGCTTGCAGCTAGTATGGCTGGATTACAGTCCCCAAGACATTATGTGCTGTTGGTGAAAACACATAGGGAAGACTTGAGGGTATGGCATACCTTCTTGGAGTCCTTTAACGGACGGGCGTTATGGATGTCGGGCCCGGTTAGCAATTTTGACCCCGAACTGTTTACTGATGCGGCCGGTTCCACAGGTTTTGGGGATTTTTTTCAGGGACAGTGGAGCGCGGGTCCATGGCCACAGTCATGGCTTGAAGCGGGATTTACAAAGAATCTGGTGTTGCTGAAATTGTTTCCAGTGGTGCTGACTGTGGAATTGTGGGGAGCATCGTTTAGGGATCGGAAGGTGCGCTTCCGTGGGGACAATTTGGAGGTGGTGCAAGTGATCAATAGGATTACTGCGTCATCTCCTCCAGTGATTAGGTTGCTGCAACACTTGGTTTTGAGATGTTTGCAATTGAATGTCTTCATTCATGCAGTACAAGGCATTGGCCTTGTCACTGGATGGATCAAGAAGTTGGTAAGTGAAGATACCTGGGCAGCTTACACGAAGGTATGGCAGGACTGGGTGGCGTTTGTTCAAGGTCTGGGTGAGAAACTGGTTGGTCAGGAGGTGCGGCTGCTAGTGGTATATTACATAGCAAGGATAACGGAAGAGGGTGTGTCAGCGTCAGTTCTGAATAAATAGCTAGCGGGGTTAGCTTTTCTGTTCAAATTAAAGGACCAACCCGACTTCACGAAGGATTTCTGGGTAAGGCAGGTGGTAAAAGGTTATCGGCGATCGGTGGTTCGGGCGGACACCAGGAGACCAATAACATTTGAGATTATGTCAGGTATTGTATCACATTTGTGGGAGGTTTGTTCATCAGGATATGAGTTTATCCTGTTCAAGGCGGCATTTTTGTTGGCATTTTTCAGAGCGATTAGGATAGGAGAGTTGATCAGTCCATCAAAGAAAGTGCATAGGGGACTTGGGAACACGGAAGTAACCTGTGGTGATGAAGGTTTGTCGTTACTGTTGCGCAGATCAAAGACGGATCAGTTGGGAAAAGGGAGGTCAGTGCAGGTTTTTCCCGTTCCGGGCTCGCCGTTGTGCCCTGTGGGGGCAGTTAAGGGGTTTTTGGAGGTTCGCCCGCAGGTGACTGGATCTTTCTTAGTGCATTCAGATGGGGTTCCTGTATCGCGTTATCAATTTGTGGCAGTGTTTAAAAAGTGCTTACGGGCATTGGGTTTGGATGAAAAGGAATTTTCATCTCATTCATTTCGGATAGGGGTGTTGTAATATGTTGGCCAATTTATGTATAATATTGTATTGGAGTGCCATGCTGACCAGAAGTTCAGTTGCATTGTCCAACTGAATTTTAGCATAGCAAGGGAACAGCTGAAGACTCTTTGATGTGTTAATCTTATGCAAGTCTATTTGAACATTTCAAAGGGTATTCAGGTGGTATGTTAATCTAATCTAATTACATATATCTAAAGGGGACTTGTTGATGTTGATATGCGGGAGTGCAAATTGGGGCGGTTTATGACTGTAACTGTTCACGGCTGGGGGTTGTTGTCTGTTTGAAAGACTCCTAAATTGAAATGGCCAATCAAATTGCTCAGCCATTCAATATTTAGTGAATATAACACGGCATTCAGTCTATGGTTTGGGGGAAGTGAGGCTTGTCTGTGTATGGGGTGAGGCTTGTCTGTGCATGGCTGGGAACACACAGGCCTAGGAATATGGGTTTCTGAATTATATACTCTGTCGGATCCTTTTGTCATCTGTGGACTTTGGACTTTGTTCTGTGTTGGAAGTCAATAAAGTGCATCTTCTTCCCAATTGGAAGAATTGGGTTGCTGCGGAAGAGTACTTACATCATCATCATTATAATAATACCTAAATATTAATTATCAAACCCACTCTATATCTATACACCCAATACATTTATATACCCGATCACTACAAGGGGCTGCGACAGAGGTGGCTAGAAATGGGATGGATGTGGAGACAGTAAAGCGCATTGGGCGGTGGGAATCGCGGAGGTTCCAGGTATATGTTAGGCCGCATCTAGTGGTGGGGTTATAAAAAAAAATTTTAAAAAATGTTTTTTTTTCAGTTTGCCCGGGTTGAAAGTCGGATTCTAGTGGTTATGGTATTGTTTTTGTTCTCTTCTAATTATAGGTTCGGAGGCAGGACTGGTCTGGATAATGGGCCATTCTTATGTCTGCTGGGGTGCCCGGAGGGGAGATGTTAGATATGAAGGCAGGCAGTTGGGTTTTTCTAGGCCGGAGGCCTGCATCAAGTGGTTGGGTGCCCCGGGTATGCTGTGGGGTAGGTTGGTCTCTGAAGTGCATCGTTTTGCGCAAGGGACAGGCCGTCTGACATTTTAGTAGTGCACGTAGGCGGCAATAATTTGGGGGTGAGATCCATGGTAGACATCACGCGAGACATCAGATTCTATGTGTGGCGTTTAATGGTGGATTTTCCGGAGATGGTCATCGTCTGGCCGGACATAGTGGCTCGTACGACGTGGAGGATAGCCAGGTCGGTGGAGGGCGTTAATAGGGCCCGGAGGAAGATCAATAGGGAAGTCAGTAAGTTCATGGTGCGGAATGGTGGCTGGCTATTAGGCATTAGGAATTAGAATTTGAAACTTGGAGATACCTGAGGAATGATGGGGTGCATCTGAATGCAGTGGGAATTGATCTGTGGGTGTTAGGCTTACAAGATGTCATCCAGAGAGCTCTGCGGGTGTGGAGGGGCACCCAAGGGTAAGTTCATTACCTTTGGGTGCTGTGGTGGGCGTTTGGTCTTTGCAGGGGAAGGAAGAGATGGCAGAAGGAAGAGTTCAGGATCTATCGTTGCTATGGGTCCTGATGGTGGTTTCCGGCTAACGGAGGTTATGGGGGCACTGCGGTCAATGGTTGTCTCTGAGCCAGCCTGTCGGCTTGAGGCCTATTATTATACTTGGAGAGGGATCGCAGTGCAATATTGTTCTTTACAGGAAGACACAGCGCGGACTGCTCTACAGAAATCTCATGTCTTTACTGACCTTCCCACACCCAGAGCACCCACCAAGTAAGCACTGGCCACCCTCCACCATAACCCCCAGCGCCACTGATGCACTCATCGGTGGCCAGGACACCAAACCTCGGTAGGCATGGCTGTATCAGATGTTCTCTGATCATTGGTTGCATTCTCTGGTGGGTGGGTCTTTTCTACAGCTTTTTTCTACTATGGAGCCATGAAGTGTGCCTATCAGTATCAGTGCTGCGTTCGTCAATCAACCCCGACAGACCAGTGCGTGTCCTGTAATCTGTTCACAATGCATGGCACACAGGAGGGGTCACTGATTTAAGGGGGAGTAAATACACCCAGGGGAGGGAAGACACTGATGTAAAGGTTTCCACCTTATATCACTAACCCCCCCCTGCGCCATATTACCATAGTGTATTCACTATGGAAGGTGGTCTGTGGTCACCAGAGTACTTCCCCCACATCAGAGTTTGCTGCATTCCCTCTTAAATTGGTGTCCTCAGAGTTCCCCTTTACATCAGAGTCTGCAGGATTCCCCCTTATGCCCTGTACGTACACACGGTCGGATTATCCGACGAAAAAAGCACTAGCTCTCATGTCTGTAACTTAAATATTGATATTTGCACTGAAAATGGTAATTTTGGCTAACTTTTTGAACTGTCACTAGAAGATTTTGCTCTGTCAGATATTTTTTGTGTTGTGTCAGTAAATTTCACTTCAGGAGGTTTGCAACCCTGGAGGGGGTGGGGTGGTAATTAGAGGAAGATAAGTGGAACTTCCCTTTTTAGGTGAAGTTCTGCTTTGAATACAAATATCTTTTAAAAGCATAAATGCATCAAACATCATTATGTGAATCCTTTCTTGGTACTTTATAGTATGAACCACAATATAAGATCAATTGAGATCTCCCTGTGTTTTAAAGGGTAACTCCACTTTTGTGGGAAAGAAAATAGCAAATAAAAAAAAAATGTTATACAAAAATTGTCTTTCCTTTTCAATCTGCAGCTTTGTAATTTTCTGTAAAATGCAATATGGCTACCTGGAGGCACTCTGTACATAGATGGTGTACAGAACACCCTCCCCCCAAAAATATAATTTCCTGCTTGTGTGATGGGCTCACTGATTTATCCAGTCTGCACTAAGATACAAATCAGAGATTGGGCATCCCCTGCAAAAAAAAAGCAGAATACATCTTTATTCGATGTGACCCTAAAAAAATAGAGCTTTATTTTAGTGGCATCTGACCACCACAGTTTTTTTTTTTTTTTTTTGCAATCTAAATGGAAAAAGACGGAAAATTAAAAAAAATATATTTTTTAAATTTTTTTTTGCTATAAATCATATCCAATAAGCATTTAAAAAAAATCTAATTTCTTCATGAGTTTAGGCCAAAATGTTTTCTGCTATGTCTTTGTTAAAAAAAAATCCCAATAAGTGTGTATTGGTTTGCAGGGAAGTTAGAGGGTCTGGTATAGATACTGGAATTTATATATTTTTTTATACTAATAATGATGGTGATCAGCGACTTATAGTGGGACTGTGATAGTATGGTGGGCAATGTGACATTAGCTGACACTGGCTGGGGTGTAGACATGTGCAATTCATTTCGTTCTGAATGCTACGAAATTCGACAAATTTGTTAATTCAGAAATATTTAAATTAACGAAAACCCGTTTAACTAATTTTTCCGAAATTAGAAAATCCAAAAATCTAAGATTCGGAAATTCAGAAATTGGAAAATTGGAAAATCCAAAATTCAGAAATGAGAAAATCCAAAATTCAGAAATTCGAAAATTTGTAAATTCTGAAATTGGACAATCCGAAAATAAGAACGAAAATCCGCAAATTCTAAAGAACGAAAAACAGAAAATTTGAAAATCTGAAATAATAACTATCACTATTAAATTATAGGTATTGGAATTTCCTTTAAAATTTGGCTGTTAGTGATCGTATTAAATACGAATTTATCCGAAGTTACGAATTATCCGAAACAACGAATGGAGCGTAACTATTTAACAATAATAAATAATAATAATAATGAAAACTTTTTATTATTATCATTTATTATTATAAATTTGTTAAGTTCCATTCGTTTAGATGCGGCATTCGTTATTTTGGATAATTCGTAACTTCAGATAAATTCGTATTCGTTACGTTCACTAACAGACAAATTTGAAAGGAAATTCCAATACCTATAATTTAATAGTTTATTGTTAGTTAGTTAGTTATTATTTTGGATTTTTGAATTTTCGAATTTTTGGATTTTCAAATTTTTGGATTTTCCAATTTTCGTTCTTATTTTCAGATTTTCATTATTTCGATTTTTCGGATTTTGGTTCTTATTTTCGAATTTTTGGATTTTCGAATTTATGAATTTTTGAATTTATTCGAAATAACGAATTTCGATCATAAGGAATGACCTGAGAAATGAAAAAACAAAATAAACAAATGAAACGAAAACGAACACATTTTTTGCCAGTGCACATCACTAATACAGTGATCAGTGCTAATATTATACACTGTCATTGTACTATAATGACACTGGCTGGGAAGGGGTTAACATCTAGGGGCGGTCAAGGGGTTCAATGTGTGCCTAACAATGTTTACTGTGTGTGTTATTGAATAAAAAATACGTAAGATCGCCTGTCAGTGTTTGGAGCTCTGTGTTGTTTCCAACACAGAACTCCCTTTCTTGAATGACGGAGCCAATCAGCAGGTGCCGGCGATCAATTATTGGCCAGGACCTACTGACTAACAAATCACAGCAGAGCACACGCATGCATGCACCCTCTACCCTGAAGTGTTGATTACATATCAGATACATGATCCAGTGCACAGCGGCCAACCTGTCACAGTATATTTGCGTGGGGCAGTTGGCAAACACGTATTTTCAGGCCAAACCATTTCTTTTTGTTTTTATTGCCGTTTGTATCCCCATTGAAGAGATTCTCCACTCTATTTGAATTGGTGACTATCGTTACCAAGAAAGAGAGTGAAGAGAAATCCAACAATTTAGAAATACCCCAGACCAGTAATGTAAGGGGAAACCTTCTAATAGGGAAATCTGTTCCAGGAACAACCGTCTAAGTCCCTGGCGCCCAACCTTTGCCCTGGTGGCCATATGTAGCCCTTTGGGAACTTTTTGCACATCTCTCAGGGCCACAGCAGACACTAATCTGTGTTTCCCTATTGCCTAATTATATTAGAGATTTCTAGCAGCTGTATGTAATATGTCTCCAGTCTATGACTGTCTCTTGAAGCATATCCCCAGTCTACAGCAACTCCTATAGCATGTCCACAGTCTCTGACAGTCTCCTACAGTAAATCCAAAGTCTTTATCTCTTGTATCATCCTGCAATCTCTGACCATCTCCTGTACCATGTCCACAGTCTCTGGCCATCTCCTGTATCATGTCCACAGTCTCTGACCATCTTCTGTATTGTGTCCACAATCTCGGGCCATCTCTTGTATCATGTCCACATTCTGACCATCTCTTGTACCATGTCTATAATTTCTGACTATCTCCTGTACCATGTCCACAGTCTCTGGCCATCTCCTGTATCATGCCCACAGCCTCTGGCCATCCCCTGTATCATGCCCACAGTCTCTGACCATCTCCTGTATTGTGTCCACAATCTCCGGCCATCTCTTGTATCTCTTGATTCTGACCATTGCTTGTACCATGTCTACAATCTCTGACTATCTCCTGTATCATGTTCACAGCCACTGACCATCTCTTTTATCATGTTTCACAGTCTCTGATCATCTCTTGTACTGTGCTCACAGCGTTTGGCCATCTCCTGTATCATGTCCACAATCTCTGACCATCTCCTGTATAATGTCCACAGCCTGTTAGGATACTCCTTTAACCTATAACTTATAGTCCTAACTATCCTCCTTATTATTATCATCTAATTACATTACCTTATTGTCGGCATCACTCCATTAGTCACACCCCAGATCTGCGCAGGGAGCAGTGTATACAAAAGTGACTCAACAGAGATTGATTCTACACACTGTTAGTCCTGGTACAGCATATTTATAGTATACATTCAAGATCTAGCCCGCCTATAGGATATTACCAATCCAAGCCATGCTAAACACCTTGTCAGGAAAGGTTCCACCTGCTAGTGGCGCTGTCAGATATTTGGAATGCACTACTGATGTCCACCAGCGGGTGTCTCCTGGCAGTCTGGCAGCTTTCTCCTGCTTTCTCCTTTCTCCAAACTGGGAGCTCTCTCCTGCTGGTGGTACTATTTGATCCTTTGGCCGCAGTACTGGCATCCATCAGCGGGTTGTTCCTGGCAGTGTGGAGCCGACATCATCTCCTGCGATCAGGCATCACCTGAGCCTGATTGCAGGAGATGTGTATAAATACCCAGCAGACACACACACATAGTTGCCTTGGTATCTTCCTTGCGCCCTGACCTGAACCTGTGAGCTCTGTGCCTGATCCTGATCCTGATCCCTGTCTCTGTACCTGAACCCTGTGCCCTGTACCTGAACCTGTCCCTCCTGTGACCCTGTTACCTTTACCCTTGCCCTGCAGCCTTATCCATCCATCCTCTCCCTGTTCTGTTTGCTCCATGTCCCCATCTGTTGATCTCCCATTGACCCTGGCCTGGCTACTAGATGATTCTGGTATTCCCCATTGTTATATATACCCATCTGATTATTGTTATTTGTGGGTCTCTCTCTGTGAATTGTTTGTTGTGCACTGTATTATATTGGAGGTGGTTGTGTTTGCATTTTCACTTACCGTATATACTCGAGTATAAGTCGAATTTTTCAGCACATTTTTTTGTGCTGAAAGTGCCCCCCTCGACTTATACTCGAGTCAAGCACTTTTCTGCAGCAAAAAATTTCATTTTCCGAACCGACTTTGGAGCCCCATATCTCAGAGCCACTTGGTGCTAGGAACCCCAAATTTGGTATGCAAACACAGTGGAACTGGTACCACAACATATCCAAAGATGAAGTTCCTAGCACTAAGTGGCCCCGAGATACGGGGCCCCAAAATCGGTTCGGAAAATGTCATTCTCTGCTGAAGAAAAGTGCTTGACATTTTCTGAACCGACTTTGGGGCCCCATATCTCAGGGCCACTTGGTGCTAGGAACCCCAAATTTGGTGTGCAAACCCATTGGAACTGGTACCATAACATATCCAAAGTTGGGGTTCCTAGCACTAAGTGGCCCTGAGATATGGGGCCCCAAAACCGATTCGGAAAATGTCATTTTCTGCTGCAGAAAAGTGCTTGACATTTTCTGAACTGATTTTTGGGGCCCTGTATCTCGGGGCCACTTGGTGCTAGAAACCCCAGCTTTGGAAATTTCATGGTGCTAGTTCCACTGGGTTTGCACACTAAATTTGGGGTTCCTAGCACTAAGTGGCCCCGAGATACAGGGCCCCAAATTTGGTCAACTGTGTCCATCTGCAGCAATGTCATTTCAGGACCCTTTGGGTTCAGAGACCCCAAATTTTGGCTGCAGCTAGGGGGCATCTAGGAACCCTTAACTACCGAGTTTGAAGTTCAGGGGACCTATGGCTGCAAATGGGCACAGTGAGGCATGCAAATGGGCACAGTGATGCTGCAAATGGGCATTGTTGACCCTCTTTTCCACTTACAGTAGCTGTGCATTTCTCACCCTCGTCTTATACTCGGGTCAATAAGTTTTTCCCATTTTTTTGTAGTAAATTAGGGCCTCGACTTATACTCGGAACGACTTATACTCGAGTATATACGGTATTTTAAATAAATCACAATATTTTCACTTTATATACATTTGGTTTCCTCTGTTGCTGTCCACACAGTTCTGGTCACACCTGATACATGACACACCTCCCCCATGTACATACAGTTATTCATAGCATTTCTCGCCTGTCAATGTTCAACAATATACAGGCTATTACATTACTTTGATCAAGGTGTTAGTTTTGAGGTTAACACAAACCTAAACAAGACTTCCATCTTCTCAGTAGAAACATCTCTCTTACTACCAAATTTAGTGACAATATATTTAAAGGAATAATAAACCCTAAAACAATAAATAAATATTAGGGGGGCTCTCATCTACCTCTTTCACAGCCTCTGACCATCTCTTTTATCATGTCCACAATCTCTGGGTCATCTCTTTTATCATGTCCACAATCTCTGGGTCATCTCTTTTATCATGTCCACAATCTCTGGGCCATCTCTTTTATCATGTGCACAATTTCTGAGCCATCTCTTTTATCATGTCCACAATCTCTGGGCCATCTCTTTTATCATGTCCACAATCTCTGAGCCATCTCCTGTATCATGTCCACAATCTCCGGGCCATCTCCTGTATCATGTCCAGAATCTCTGAGCCATCTCTTTTATCATGTCCAGAATCTATGGGCCATCTCTTTTATCATGTCCACAATCTCTGAGCCATCTCTTTTATCATGTCCACAATCTCTGAGCCATCTCTTTTATCATGTCCACAATCTCTGAGCCATCTCTTTTATCATGTCCAGAATCTCTGGGCCATCTCCTGTATCATGTCCAGAATCTCTGTGCCATCTCCTGTATCATGTCCACAATCTCCGGGCCATCTCTTTTATCATGTCCACAATCTCTGAGCCATCTCTTTTATCATGTCCAGAATCTCTGTGCCATCTCCTGTATCATGTCCACAATCTCCGGGCCATCTCCTGTATCAAGTCCACAATCTCCGTGCCATCTCCTGTATCATGTCCAGAATCTCTGGCCATCTCTTGTATCATGTCCAGAATCTCCGTGCCATCTCCTGTATCATGTCCACAATCTCCGGCCATCTCTTGTATCATGTCCACAATCTCCGGCCATCTCTAGTATCATGTCCACAATCTCCGGCCATCTCTTGTATCATGTCCACAATCTCCGGCCATCTCTAGTATCATGTCCACAATCTCCGGCCATCTCTTGTATCATATCCACAATCTCCGGCCATCTCTTGTATCATGTTCACATTCTCTGATCATCTCTTGTATTATGTCCACAGCCTCTGGCCATATCTTGTTGTGTGTATGCTATCTTTGATAATGTAAAATTCACTGAATTTTATGTGTGGCCCTTTGGTGATGTTGGGGGGCGTCATTTGAGGTCTCCCATATTAGGAAAGTTGGCCACACATGTTCTACGCGTTTTATGAGTCCCGTGTTCTTTCACATGAGTCGCGATATAAGTGCGGTTGAGCCACAGACATCTGCCTCCCTAAAGCCCACAATACAACCGGACCTGCCACAGTTGCAACAAATTTAACACAGCAGTTAGCACCTCCTGTCAAACACGGCCAATCGAGTCAATGGGGCTGCAATGCCCTGTGAGCCAACTGTGAGCCAAACACTTGACTTGCGCTTGTAATGCATTAGTCCCATTGTAAAAAAAAAAAAAAAAGAAGACATTCAAGAGGCGGAAAGCAGCTTGGCTGCACTCTGAAAAGTGTTCCCCCATTGACCCCTTTTCAGAGAATGTGCTAGTGTGAACCTAACCTAAGAGTGGAATTCCCCTGATTTTAGCAGAATTCCTATAACTTCCTGTTGCATCCCTATGACAGGAAGTTAAGGAAAAGTTTTCCAATGACACAAAGACAGCAGAAATGTTTTTTCCTGACGCCAAACGTGGCAGCATACGTATGATATAGCTCCGCCCCTATATCATATGTATGCTGCCATGTATTCGTGTCAGGAAAGGAAAATTACGATACAATTTTCCATTTTCCTGACGCTAAACATGGCAGCATACGTATGATATAGAGGCGGAGCTATATCATACATATGCTGCCATGTATTGGCGTCAGGAAAGGAAAATTACGGTAAGTATTTCATACAATTTTCCATTATCACTACCTGTGTCCCCATTTGGTGGGGTTTCCCCTCACTTCCTGCTCTGCCTGAGCCCTGTAAAATTGTCAAAAGGTAGGAGATTTTCTCCTATTTTTTGCTCTGTTAACAGCAGCCAAGTCTCTGTTTCTCTTTTCTCCTCATTTGTCCCTCTTTCTGGTACGTTTTAGAGACCTTTGATAAAAAATACACAGTTTAGCTACCAAAAGTGTTATACTATCCTAAACCTTTCATGAATCCTTATAGTATAAATGTGTTATTTTGTAAACTTAGTACAAGGAGGGAGATTTTCCCTCACTTCCCATTCTGTCCCATACCCATCAAATAGATAAAAAAGGAAGATCTTGCCCAACTTCCAGTTCATTCCCATCAAATAAAGCAGTGGAGAGATTTTCCCTCATTTCCTGATCTCATATCCATAGCATAGACAAGAAGATTGGAGATTTTCCCTCATTTCCCTTTTTTCTGTTTACTCATGAAATAGAACAGGAAGTGGGGAAAGTTTCTCCACTTGCTGCCTGTACATACCCATCAAAAGGATTAAAAAAAGGGAAATCTTGCCTCACTTCCTGTTCCGTTCGTCAACATCAAATAAACAAGAAGGGGGGAGGTTTTTCCCTCACTTCCTGATCTCATATCTATAGTACTGACAAGAAGATGAGAGATTTTCCTGCATTTCCTATTTTGTCTTTTTATTTATAGAATAGAACAGGAAGTGAGGAAAAATCTCTCCATTTCCTGCCTGTACATAACCATAAATAGACCATAAATAGACAAGAAGTTGGGGGATTTTCCCTTATCTCCTGTTCTGCCTTATTACTATCAAATAGACAGGAAGTGGGGGAGATTTTCTATAAAAAAAGAGAACATGGATATCTGACGCTTGCTCATCGGACATTGGTAGAATGTGGAATGCTGTTTGAGTCGACAAGGACTGCTGTTGGTGTAAATAAGCCCAAACAGAATTCTCCATAAATCGCATGACGACATTCTGCTTATTTGACTTTTCTTAATTTCGTTTCTTTCTCCACATGTCATCAGCACTCAGTGGTGCGGTAACCCGCCCCCACATCAGGAAGTCTAAAGGTGGTTTCCTCTGTCTTGGAAATAGGAAATGAGATGTCATTCAAGCAAACCGGGAAACCATTGTAGAAGAACAATGCAAATGTTGCACAACCTGTAAACAAGTTCGCAAGAGCCAGCGGTTTTGTTTTCTTGTTCTCTTTTTGTGGAAAAATTGTGAGCCGCTTGTTTTGTTTTTTTGTACATTTTATTCTTGTTATTTTAGCCATATCAACTCGCCTAAAATCAAGGGAGTCACCGTCTTTTCACCCCTTTCACCTGGTCTACCTGCATGATGTACAAATCTCACCTCATTCCCCCCATTCATGCCTCTCTCCATCTATTGATGTAGCTGATTATAGAATATCGGAAAATCTTAAAACTTATGTAATGTAAAATATATCTTTGTTACCTTATTATACTGTGATGTGAAAATTCCTTCGTTCCTAAAAAGAAGTGTAGCACCCTCTTAGCGTAGGATGCTGGGCACATTTACTTTTGGCTCCTTGTGTAGACAAGTGAGATGTGATTGATTGTTCTGGCCTGTTCGGGTTTCACAGGCTGGGAGTTTGATTGTTTCCCCTTGCCTCTGGAAGAAGCTTCCAGAAAATGAGGGGGATTCAAATAACCAACTTAAAAATTGTTAATGCTCTGGCCTATCCCTGGAGTAGAGTGTGCAGCAGGTGGCTGGGGAGGTGATAAATAGTCTGAAGCCCTGGAGAGACTGTTCCTTTTGCTCAGGAGGGTCCCAGAGCCTCAGGGGCTACTGCCCTGAGGGAGCCCATGGACTGTGTAGCTGTTCCCGAGGCCTCAGCGGGGTCAGGGCTTTGATTGATCTTCAGAAAGAATCAGAGACTGAGACCCCTCTTTTAAGGTATTGGCCATTCCTCTATCCTCAGCAAAATCCTGGAGTGTGAACCTAGAGATAAGCGTCCTCAACCACCCCCCCCCCCCCCTATTACTGTGCAGGAACATGGAAATCGCATTGGGTACCAATAGTTTTGCAGTGGTGCAAGGTAACCAGATGACTAAAAGAATTGCATGACTAGGGTAGTTCAGATAGCCTACTATCATACTCAAAATTGTACCCTACCACCCCCTTTTATCTTTAATAATGACACCAAAACTGTGTTAGAGTTAAATGGCCGGTTCGGCCTTTTATTAAACCAAAAACCATAGTTAAACATAAGACATTTGTAAATGCTCCACCTCAAAGACGAATAACTGGTTGCAGATCCTTGATGAGCACTTTGTTGTGTACACCCCAAATTATTAGGTATTTTGGGGTTTATTAAAGGCAAATCCACTCTGCAATACAAGTGTACTTGCTGTAAATCTGAGGGAAAGCACTGGTGATTTTATCATCCAATCATGTAGAAGCAAAGATGCTGTTTTTTTATTTTCCTTGCATGTCCCCCTCGGATCTCCAGCAAGTGCACTTGTGGTGCAAAGTGGATTTGCCTTTAGTAAATAAACCCCAAAGTCTAAGATACCTAATAATTTGGGGTGTACAGAGCAAAATGCTAGAGTGCAATTTACCTAATAGGTGAAGCTATTTTGATTGACTTATGTGCCCCCAAGGAAAGACATTGGTAGGGTTTTACCCTCACTTCCTGTTTGGCTATGTGATAGGAAGTGAATAAATTTGAAGGAGAAAGTGGAAAAATTTGGGAGGTGTCTTCACCCTATCAGGGGTGCAGACATCCCCAAAAACTGACAAGACTTCTAATCCCTCTGCACTCTATCCCCAAGAAAAAATAAGAAAGGGTTTCATTTAGTTTAACGTTGCAAAGACACATTCCTAAGTTCAACTGTGATGCATGCCAATGGGCCATTTAGACCTTGTTTAATAGAAAACACCAGTTTCACTATAAACATTTGTTAGTCCAGTTCTGGAGGAAACCCATGCAGGCACAGGGAGAACATGCAAACTCCAGGCAGATGGTGTCGTGGGCGGGATTTAAACCAACAACCCTTTTTGCTGTTAGGGGAAAGCGCTAACCACTACACCACTGTGCTACCCAAATATATATCTATAGATGTAGGTTCTTGTGTCCACCAGCAGAGAGAAGTTGGGTACATGCCACACTCCCAATTCTGGAGGCATAATTATGGTCTAGCACAGGGGTCTTCAAACTACCGCCCTCCAGTTGTTCAGGAACTACAATTCCTGTCATGTCTGTGAATGTCAGCGTTTTACAATGCCTCATGGGATGTGTAGTTCCGCAGCAGCTGGAGAGCCGTAGTTGAAGATTGATGATCACTCTAGCATGTCTTGAAAAAAGGTGGTTTCTCATGTACATTGTATAATGCCCAAGAAATATCGCTTGGAAAATACAAGTGGGTCATGGCATCTACATTTCAAATTTGGCACTTAAGATGGTCATGCAATATGCAATCTGATTGGCCAATCTCTGTACAACTCGATATTTAGGCAAAATAGGTATTAGGAAGACGCACTTGAACAATTCATTCAAATTATAGGAAATCAATCAGGCTCTTGCACTAAATCTAATTTTTTAAAGATCTAACTGATTGCAGTGTATGGTCACCTTTAAAGATCAAGATCTGAAAATATAAATTTATTGGGTTTAGAAGCACTTCTCTGTTCTTTGTAATGTATTGAAAGATTTGGGTAAAAAAAAGAAAAAAAAAACATTTCAAAGATATATTAGAAGTGATAGGAATGAGATTGGCATCAAAAGGGTTAATTCACTGAGAACACCTACTAATTGCAGGGCAAATGGGGCATCTGCCCAGGGCCCATTCATTGTTGTAGGGCCCCAAATGCTGATAAATCAAGTGGATTCATTTTCTCCTCCATTCTATTCAGCTCGGCATGGGTTAAGTCACGTCCCCGCCCCACCCCTCCCCCTTAGCTCAGTCTGAGTCTCTTCCCACATGTGCTCCCATCAACTCTGATTCACAGGGAGTCTCAGCTGCCGCAAAACCTCTTGGAGGAGGGGATAGAGGACATGGCTGCTGGTGTTGTAGTGCAGGGCAGTGATTGGCTGCTGCTGCAGAACTTCTTGGAGGGGGTAGGGCAGGGCTCCTGGGTGTTGTAGTGCAGGGCGGCGATTGACAGCTTTGGGCTCAGCAATAACCCCCTCCCTGCTTCTCCACCCTCAATAATGACCCCCTCCCTGCTTCTCCACCCTCAATAATAACCCCCTCCCTGCTTCTTCACCCTCAATAATGACCCCCTCCCTGCTTCTCCACCCTCAATAATAACCCCCTCCCTGCTTCTCCACCCTCAATAATAACCCCCTCCCTGCTTCTCCACCCTCCATAATAAAGCCCCTCCCTGCTTCTCCACCCTCAATAATAACCCCCTCCTTGCTTCTCCACCCTCAATAATAACCCCTTCCCTGCTTCTCCACTCTCAGTAATAACCCCCCTCCCTGCTTCTCCACCCTCAATAATAGCCCCCCTCCCTGCTTCTCCACCCTCAATAATAACCCCCTCCCTGCTTCTCCACCCTCAATAGTAACCCCCTCCCTGCTTCTCCACCCTCAATAATAACCCCCTCCCTGCTTCTCCACCCTCAATAGTAACCCCCCACCCTGCTTCTCCACTCTCAATTAAAACCCCCCACCTGCTTCAACATCCTCAATAATACCCCCCTTTACCTGCTTCTCCACCCTTAATAATAACCCCCCTCCCTGCCTCTCCACCCTAAATAATAACCCCCTCCCTGCTTCTTCACCCTAAGCAATAACCCCCCTCTCTGCTTCTCCACCCTCAGCAATAACACCCCTTGCTGCTTCCCCACCCTCAATAGTAACTCCCCTCCTTGCTTCCCCACCCTCAATAGTAACTCCCCCTCCCTGCTTCTCCAACCTCAATAATAACCCACTCCCTGCTTCCCCACCCTCAATAGTAACCCCCCTCTCTGATTCTCCACCCTCAATAATAACACCCACCCAGATTCTCCACCCTCAACAGTAACCCCCACCCTGCTTCTCCACTCTCAATTAAAAACCCCCCTACCTGCTTCCCCACCCTCAATAGTAACCCCCCTCCCTGCTTCTCCACCGTCAATTAAAAACCCCCCTCCCTGCTTCTCCACTCTCAGCAATAAACCCCCTCCCTGCTTCTTCACCCTCAATAATAACCCCCTCCCTGCTTCTCCACCCTCAATAATAACCCCCTCCCTGCTTCTTCACCCTCAATAACCCCCTCCCTGCCGCCCCACCCTCAAAAATATCCCCCTCCCTGCTTCTTCACCCTCAATAATAACCCCCTCCCTGCTTCTCCACCCTCAATAATAACCCCCTCCCTGCTTCTTCACCCTCAATAACCCCCTCCCTGCCGCTCCACCCTCAATAATAACCCCCTCCCTGCTTCTTCACCCTCAATAATATTGCCCTCCCTGCTTCTTCACCTTCAATAATAACTCCCTCCCTGCCGCTCCACCCTCAATAATAACCCCCTCCCTGCTTCTTCACCCTCAATAATAACCCCCTCCCTGCCGCTCCACCCTCAATAATAATCCCCTCCCTGCTTCTTCACCCTAAGCAATAACTCCCATCCCTGCTTCTCCACCCTCAGCAATAAACCCCCTCCCTGCTTCTCTACCCTCAATAGTAACCCCCCTCTCTGATTCTCCACCCTCAATAATAACTCCCTCCCTGATTCTCCGCCCTCAATAGTAACCCCCACCCTGCTTCTCCACTCTCAATTAAAAACCCCCCTACCTGCTTCCCCACCCTCAATAGTAACCCCCCTCCCTGTTTCTCCACCCTCAATAATAACCCCCTTCCTTGATTCTCTGCCCTCAGCAATAACTCCCCTCCCTGCTTCTCCATCCTCAATAATAACCCCCTCCCTGCTTCTCCACCTTCAATAATAACCCCCTCCCTGCTTCTCCGCCCTCAGCAATAAGCCCCCTCCCTGCTTCTCCACCCTCAATAGTAAGCCCCCCTGCTTCTCCACCCTCAATAATAACCCCCTTCCTGCTTCTCCGCCCTCAATAGTAACCCCCCACCCAGCTTCTCCACTCTCAATTAAAACCCCCCCTACCTGATTCCCCACCCTCAATAGTAACCCCCCTCCCTGCTTCTCCACCCTCAATTAAACCCCCCTCCCTGCTTCTCCACCCTCAGCACTAACCTCCCTCCCTGCTTCTTCACCCTCAATAATAACCCCCTCCCTGCTTCTCCACCCTCAGCAATAAACCCCCTCCCTGTTTCTCCACCCTCAATAATAACCCCCTCCCTGCTTCTCCACCCTCAGCAATAAACCCCCTCCCTGCTTCTCCACCCTCAATAATAAACCCCCTCCCTGCTTCTCCACCCTCAGCAATAAACCCCCTCCCTGCTTCTCCACCCCCCCCCCCAACAATACCCCCCCTCCCTGTCTCTCCACCTTCAACAATAACACTCTGTAGAAACAGCAGTGCACTGATGGTGACAATGTAGTATGGAGGGGGGCTGTGTAATGATCGGGGTAGAATTGGGTAGGGGCCCTGTGTAATAATGGGGGTAGTAAGGTGGAGAGGGCTTGTGCAGTGATGGGGTATTATGGGGGAGGGGGTCCTGTGTAATGATGTGGGAGGGGGGTCCTGTAATTATGGGGGTAGTATGGGGAATGGGGGTCCTATGTAATGATTGGGGGGGGGGGCAAAATTGCATGGGGGCCCCAAGAAAATGTTTGCCCAGGGTCCAGTCAAAATTAAAGATGGCCCTGACTAGACACATCCAATGAGATGAAATTAACCAATTGGATTGGGCGTGAGCTGTTATCAATGAGAAAACCACAGTTACCCTAGCGACAGTTGCAGTTTACAAACGCGGGTATTTACTATCGTTATTTGTGCTTCAAAGTGCGCCGGTTCGCACGTTCGGTTAATGACTTTTCCAGCGCACCAATTAATGTATGAACTGGCGCAGCGCATTCTTCTTAGTAAATCAGCCCCATTGAGTGTTAAAGCGGGGTTCCACCCAAATTTTGAACATTATCTCTATGCATTCTCTTCCTTGCCTAGATTCTGACATGCTGTGTAAAAAAATTTAAATCGCCGTAATTACCTTTTTTTTCTAATCTTCTTAGCACTTACTGGTTTTCCTCCCATGGGAATAGGTGTGTTTCTAGCCTCTCCCAGACCTCCCACAGTCCCCTGGGAGCTAGTCTCATATTCTGTAACTCATGAAAGTCCTTTCTATTGTTTCAGCCACCTCCAAATCACCAAATTCCTTTTAGAGGATGGCTATGTTGGTTCCTAATGGTTCCACTCTCTCTTGCTCAATCCTGAGACGAACTATATGATATGTATTGTGTATAGAGCAGTGCACACCACCTCAGCTATTGTCAGTGGCGGCCACTCCATTAGGGGCATAGGGGCCCCCTATCCGTGCATCTGGCCCCCTAATCTACATGCGGGGCGCCGGACGCATGGATTCCAATGGGTTTTTTTTTTAAGCACATGATTAGAGCCTGAGGCGTTAATAGGCTTCAAAAAAGGGTGGGCTCACCTAGTTATGTGACAATAGTGAACGAATATTGTCACACTGATTCTGCTCCCAGCCAATCAGAAAGTGTGTCTTGAGACCTGTTTTCTGATTGGCCAAAAGGAGAGGCAATCCTATTGGTCTAGCAGGAGGAGGAGGGAGGAGATGGCACGCAGGGGAAGCCGCGCTACCGCAAAGCCGAGGAAGTAGGACCCGACCGACCGGGGGGGGGGTTAGTTTTTGGTGGACAGATGTGCCCCCCCAAAAATATACCACCAATTGGCAATTGTGAACTACTCATTCCAAACAAGTGAAAGTAATGGGGAAAATTTCATAAAACAGATTACAGGGCCATTTACCTAATTGATTCATATTGATTATTTTTGGAGAATAAGGACTCTGTTTAGTGTCACTTTAATTTCTAAAGCATACCTGTAGGCTATGAGTGGACTTTCCCCAGCCTGTCCACAAAACCTCTATGACCCACCTTCTGGCTGTTGAGCGTACAGCTCCATCAGCGCAGGAACAAACGCTCTAGCTCAGCCTTTCTCAACCTTTTCACCCCAGAGGAACCCCTTGCTAAAACAAATTCATGGGGGGTCTGTGAGAAAAATGTTGCTTACATTGGCAGTCAGTAGGAAGTAAACAACCCTTACAGTGGTGGTCAGAATACCACAATTACAGACAGATAAAAAGATATTGTGGTGTTGGCCCAGGAACTATGCAGGCACCAGCAGATGAGAGGCCAATTAACCCTCTAGGATCAAGCTCAAGGAACCCCTTGCGACCTCTGGAGGAACCCTAGTTGAGAATGGCTGATTCAGAAGCCTCACATGTGCTCTCCCACCCTTCCTTACGGAGCAATAGAGGAGCTCAGCATTGGGCATCAGAGAGAGGGCTCATTCTTGCGTTAATGGGGCAACGTGTCCACGGGCCAGCATAGGGAGGTTGGGGGGGTTGCTCACTTTAGAAGTTCTGTGAACAGGCTAAGTAGAGTACGGTGACCAGACGTCCCCGGTTTCCGGGGACAGTCCCCGGACTGAGGACATGGTCCCCGGTCCAAGACTGTCCCCTGATTTGTCCCCGGATTGCAGGCAGGGGCCGCCGGGTCCAACTCCGGGCTGCAGTCACAGCTTTTCTCCCCCTGTAGTGCCGATCCAGCCCAAATCCCCCCGAGCGGAGCACAGCTGATTGCACACAGACACACAGCTGTGCTTGCCGCTCTGCTGAATGGAAGGAAGGAGAAGGGAGGGGGCGGGGCCCAGACTGACACTCGAGGAGCATTCAGAGGCCACACTACACCCGACCATTGGCTGCAGCCTGCAGAGAGACTACACGTGATGGACAGCCAGAACCAAACTGAGGTACAGAGAGGGGGGGGGGGGTTTACAGAGGGAGAGGGGGGTTACAGTATACATAGAGGGAGGGGGGTTACAATATACAGAGGGAGAGGGGGGTTACAATATACAGAGAGGGAAGGGGGGTTACAGTATACAGAGAGGGAAGGGGGGTTACAATATACAGAGAGGGAAGGGGGGTTACAATATACAGAGAGGGAAGGGGGGTTACAATATACAGAGAGGGAAGGGGGGTTACAGTATACAGAGAGGGAAGGGGGGTTACAATATACAGAGGGAAGGGGGGTTACAGTATACAGAGAGGGAAGGGGGGTTACAATATACAGAGAGGGAATGGGGGTTACAATATACAGAGAGGGAAGGGGGGTTACAGTATACAGAGAGGGAAGGGGGGTTACAATATACAGAGAGGGAAGGGGGGTTACAGTATACAGAGAGGGAAGGGGGGTTACAGTATACAGAGAGGGAAGGGGGGTTACAGTATACAGAGAGGGAAGGGGGGGTTACAGTATACAGAGAGGGAAGGGGGGGTTACAGTATACAGAGAGGGAAGGGGGGTTACAATATACAGAGAGGGAAGGGGGGTTACAGTATACAGAGAGGGAAGGGGGGTTACAATATACAGAGAGGGAAGGGGGGTTACAGTATACAGAGAGGGAAGGGGGGGTTACAGTATACAGAGAGGGAAGGGGGGTTACAGTATACAGAGAGGGAAGGGGGGTTACAATATACAGAGAGGGAAGGGGGATTACAGTATACAGAGAGGGAAGGGGGGTTACAGTATACAGAGAGGGAAGGGGGGTTACAGTATACAGAGAGGGAGAGGGGGGTTACAGTATACAGAGAGGGAAGGGGGGTTACAGATTACAGAGAGGGAGGGGGGGTTACAGTATACAGAGGGAGAGGGGGGTTACAGTATACAGAGAAGGGGGGGTTACAGATTACAGAGAGGGAGGGGGGGTTACAGTATACAGAGAGGGAAGGGGGGTTACAGTATACAGAGAGGGAAGGGGGGTTACAGTATACAGAGAGGGAGAGAGGAGGTTACAGTATACAGAGAGGGAGAGGGGGGTTACAGTATACAGAGAGGGAGAGGGGGGTTACAGTATACAGAGAGGGAGAGAGGAGGTTACAGTATACAGAGAGGGAGAGGGGGGTTACAGTATACAGAGAGGGAGAGGGGGGTTATAGTATACAGAGAGGGAGAGGGGGGTTATAGTATACAGAGAGGGAGAGGGGAGGTTACAGTATACAGAGAGGGAGAGAGGAGGTTACAGTATACAGAGAGGGAGAGGGGGGTTACAGTATACAGAGAGGGAGAGGGGGGTTATAGTATACAGAGAGGGAGAGGGGAGGTTACAGTATACAGAGAGGGAAGGGGGGTTACAATATACAGAGAGGGGGGTTACAGTATACAAAGAGGAGGGGGGGTTACAGTATATACAGAGAGGGGGGTTACAGTATTGAGAGAGGGCAAGGGTTACAGTATAGAGAGAGGGCAAGGGTTACAGTATAGAGAGAGAGGGGGGATACAGAATATACAGAGAGATGGGGAGGGGGTACAGTATATACAGAGAGATGGGGAGGGGGTACAGTATATACAGAGAGATGGGGAGGGGGTATAGTATATACAGAGAGATAGTGGTGTTACAGTATACAGAGAGGGAGGGGGCTTACAGTATACAGAGGGGGGTTACAGTATATACAGAGGGGGGTTACAGTATATACAGAGAGGAGGGTTACAGTATATACAGAGGGGGTTACAGTATATACAGAGGGCAAGGGTTACAGTATAGAGAGAGGGTGGATTCAGTATATACATAGAGGGGGGTGTTACAGTATACATAGAAGGGGTTACAGGTTATACAGAGGGGGGGGTTGCAGTATTTATAGAGAGAGAGGGGAGATAAAGTATATATAGAGACAGGGGGATACAGTATATACACAGAGGGGGATGCAGTATATACATAGCGGGGATACAGTATATACAGTATACAGAGAGTGGGGATACAGTATATACACAGAGAGAGTGGGGATACAGTATATACACAGAGAGGGGGATACAGTATATACACAGAGAGGGGGATACAGTATATACAGAGAGAGAGGGGGGTACAGTATATGCAGAGAGAGAAAGGGGAGTGGTACATTCAATACAGAAAGAGGGGGGAGATGCAGTATATACAGAGAGAGAGGGGGGGGGGGTACAGTATATACAGAGACAGAGGGGAGATGCATTATGTACAGAGAGAGAGGGTACAGTATATACAGAGAGGGAGGGAGATACAGTATATAGAAATATATAATTATATATAATATCAATAAATGCACCTTATCTTCTTAACATTTGGTAGTCATATCCCAAAAAATTATTAGAAGTATTTTCTTTATCTCATGGGCAAAATGTGAGAAATAACATGTATATCATACAATCACACCACAAACACATACGCTGCATATATGATTTGATGAAAATGTGCTTATAAAATACCATTTGCCAAAAAAAAAAAATGTCCCTGGATTTCATTTTAAAAATCTGGTCACCTTAAAGTAGAGTCCTACAGGTATTACTTGGAAATTAGGTGTCTCTATTTTAAAACTAAGCACTGCTTTTGAATATATTAGAGAAGCTGAAATGCCTAGAGATTTGTTTGGAAAGGTCATGCAAAGGTGAACTAAGCCCATAGGGGAATCAGGGTGCAGTTCAGCATTAAACTTGACTCACTGCTATAAACTGAAGACTTTCTAAGATTTCCTTAGTCCCTGGAAAAGGGCACACACAAAGCAAAACTACTGACTGGTACACTTCCTTCCTAGTGCCCCAAATGAGTCTATGCAAAAGTTATTTTCTGTAAAATAAACAAACATTATACAAACTAGGAGCCCCTTCCTCTGTGCGCAGCGTGACGCCAGCTGTGTTTATGTCTCCCAGCTATGTAGCAGAAAAACACTCCGTCATCAGTATTTATTGTACTTCAACAGTTTAGGGAAAATTGTTCTGCATTCTATAATTAATGTTAATGTGTTTAGGAGTGATAGAGACTCTCCCCCCGATGGAGTGGTAGGAGCAGATGCAGGACACTTCTTGTTGGACTCCAAAAATCTTAAGGGGACAGACAGTAAAAAGTAGCAGTAAAAAGGGTTGCTGGTTCAATGCCCAACCACAACACTACCTGCCTGGAGTTTGCATGTACTTCCTGTGCCTGCGTGGGTTTCCTCCGGGTACTCCGGTTTCCTCCCACACTCCAAAGACATGCTGGTAGGTTAATTGGCTTCTGTCCAAAATTGGCCCTGGTATATGGGTGTGAGTTGGGGACCTTGGATTGTAGGCTTCTTGAGGGTAGATGTGAGTGTGCGATGTATGTGTGGAGCGCTCTGTAAATTGACGGCGCTGTTTGGGTACCTTAAATAAATAATAATAATAGATGAGCATCTTATTGAGACACAATGTACAGGGATAGGGACAATTGTAGACACGCAATCAGGTTGAACTGGATGGATTGGTGTCTTTATCCAACCTTACCAACTATGTAGACAGGAACAAAAAATACATCTATTATAATATAATATAATATATGTGTAATTTATATTATATAATAATATAATATACTGTATGTGTGCCTTATAATTGTACCGAGTGCCGCTCAACTATAATATAATATAATATATGTGTAATTTATATTATATAATAATATAATATACTGTATGTGTGCCTTATAATTGTACCGAGTGCCGCTCAACCCTCCCGCAGCCTGGCACCGACTGCCGCCAGGACTCTCACACCTATATCATGTTACAAGATGCATGGTAGCAAGGCCCAGAATTGTGATTGTGCCCCACAGAAAAATTGAAATCCTCTCATCATGCATGGTCGGTTTATTCACACTTGTGGGCTTAGTGGGTTTGTGGCTCTCTGAACAGTCTCTCACAGGAGAGACTCACGTTACACAGGAGATAACATAAGAAAAACTTTTTTTTTTTTGTTAAGTGGGGAAACATGAGTGATTATCATTCTCTAAAGCTGAAAAGTATTAAAATAAAAAAATGAGGTTCAGTGTTCGACTTCCTACTTTTGCAGCTGAGTTTGTAGAGCATGGTTGGACTTCCTTTGGTCAGCGACCAAAGACATAAAGTGCAATTCCAGTCAAAATCTTACTAAGCTAATATCTACTCCCACCCTCATTCTAAGCCTATTCTATCTACCCTGTAAAAAGAAAGATGTCTATAAAAATATAATATATGTGTGTTCTGAAGTTGCTCTGGTCCAGTCACATGGTCAGGTCTCAGCGTTAGCTTCAGTGTAGAGGAGGGACAGCCGACAACGGATGCCCCATAGTAAGTCTATGGGTAACATCATCGCCCAGGCTCTGCATCTGTTGTCAGCTGTCCCTCCTCTACACTGAAGCCAGTGCTAGGACCCAATCATTTGACCAAACCGGAGCACCCTCAGTGTGGGTAAGTATAGAGATCTTTCCTCTACACTGAAGCTGCTGCTGGACCAGCCAGAGCGCCCTTAGAATAGGTAAGTATAGGAATCTCTCCTTTTACAAGGTAGATAGAATAGGCTTAGAATGGGGGTGGAAGTAAATTTTAACTTCGTTAAGTTTTGACTGCAATTACGATTTACAACTATGGTCGCTGACCAAAGGAAGTTCAACCATGAAATAACACTTTAAAGCTAATTTCCGGGCAAAAAAAGTTGTCCCATGCAATGGGGTTGTGCCTGCATTGCACAAGTTAATTGCTTGTTTTTTGTCTAGGGGAGAGGAGAAAGGGGATCTACTTACCTAATATTCTGATCCTCCCAGCACAAGACCGGCCCGACACCCTCCCTCTCCAGCAGTCTTGACTTGTGGACTGTTCCTGACGTTATCAAGCCCAAAGTAGGCTCCATAGACCAGGAAAAGTCCATGGCAGGACCATGGCGGAGGGCCATTTTCTGGTGGAATGAAGTGAGTGTAAGCTTTCTCCTCACCACTAGGCAAAATGAGCAGTTGACCCATGCAGTGTGGGCACAGCCCCACTGCATGGGAAAATGTTTTTTTTGTCCAGAGTTGGGCTTTAAGTTAGCTAAAGATGGAGGGAAATTTTTGCTCGTTCAGCAGGGACCTGCCAAATTTTGATCCATCTATGGCTGTTCCCGTTCAACAGAAGTCTGTCTAACGATTGACTTTTGTCGAAACAGGATGTTGGAAAATTTTCATTCAATCTGTGACTGCAGCCAATCGGCTACAGCGCTGATTAGTATATTCTGAAAGGAGATGCTATGAATAAAATAACACAGTGGGGTGTGGGGAGGATTCCTTCAACTACCTCTCTTAATGTGGTTTGGAGAATCCGTTCAGTTTTTTGAATTTTTTTGATCACTCTCCTGTCTGATCTAGAAAAAGAGTTATATCTCTCTACATGTCCAAAAAGAGCAGTTTGGTTACAAAGTCTATTTAAACATTAATCTAGCATTTTTAGAGCCCCATATGGAGTGCACATTGACCTATGTAAGAGATGAAACCACGGCCTTATCTGGTTTCACAGAAATTTGACTCGAACACAGGAAATGTGGGGGTTTCTCTAGACGGTTTGTGAAATGCTGAGGTTCTCGTCTACTGAGAAGTCAAATACAACAGAGCATGTTGTTATTTCATGACTGTAAACTAGACAGGGCTCTTAGAGCAGACCAGAGGCCACTGAGTGGTTTAAGCACTATTCTGTAGAATGTGAGTCAAAACCAAATGATTCATATATATATATAGAGGTTGAGTTACTATGCGCTCTGCACTTTGCAAGAGAGTTTTCTCTTAGCTTGGGGAATTTGGTTAAGCTATGCTGACTTCCATCATCAATCATCTTCAAACATTTTTTTTTCTTTTTCAGTAATCATAAGCCAAAAATCTGACAGGCTGGTTGTACCCAAGTCGATCGAACCGGCTGGTGAATTGGCCAAATTTCAAACCATGGTGGTATGCCAATGCATAAGGCGACATTTGAAAAAAAGCAGTGGGGACAGGTCAGAACCACTGCCAAATTTTTAATGACTGTCTGTATGTTTGTTGGGGAGACTGACTCTATCTATTCTCTATTGAACAACTATGGGTGGCCAATTAATTGGCTCCTGTCTAAATTGGCATGAGTATGTGTATACAATTTTAGCTATGCTATATATCGTGCGCTAGTCCCAAGCCAAGCCATTGGGCAAGATTGAAGAAAGACCTGGCATCCTACCTAAAGTTGCCAAGAAAATTCTGTTGAAAAGGCTTTTAAGAAAGATGATCCACAGAATCACTGAGGGTTGGATACGACTGAATAGATGTAGACCTACGGGGAACAGCCAAAGCCCCTTTTGAGCTGAGGTCCCACAAGAGATCCACCTTTTCTGTTTGTCTTGAAGACCATTGTCAATGGGACAGAAAGGAATAGTGGAATTCAAATTTTCACTGGAACAAGGGAGGATGGGAAAAACAGTGTAACAAGGGACAATGGTAAAAATGATGGAACAAGGGGTGACGGTGATATCTGTCAATCAGGGGATTTCTCCAACTTTCGGTTCTGTCCCAAGGACCAAAAGTGAAAGAAGAGCTCACTAATGGGATAGAGATAGCTAAAGAAAAAAAAAACAGGAACCTTAAAGAGGAAGGGAGGACCCCATTATATTGTTTGCAGACAATTTGCATGCCTCTGTGTTTATCTGTAATGAGTCACATATTTGGTAAGGGAGAAGGGCAGGCTCCTATCTGCACAGGGTTACCACCTGGTTGTGTAAAACTCAAATACTGCTGAAAAAGGCTACTAACTCGTGCAGACTTTTATGTACCCTTTACGTACATCCTTGGCAGCCTCCTTTACACACGGAAAGCCAATCATTTACACTTTGCCAATGCCAGGACAAGGTCCTCTGACACCCAAGAAATAGATGGAAAACTGCCCCCTTCCTTCCCTTCTCTCTATTTGGACGGCTGGAGGTCGTACAATAGTTGGGCTAATGAAGGGTCCAGGAAAGACAGCCACTGCTCCCTGGCACTAGGGTTACCAACTTTTGGTCCGCAGAAAGTTGAATGTGATGTGAATAGTGTGGAGACATGGTTAACCCCTTACAGCCAGTTCCTGCCTGCTCTTTAAGAGTTTGTATCACAAGAAGGCATTACATGGGCTTCCTAATCATCTGTTACTGTGATTGGCTGTCAAAGTGATCACATGATTGGGAGTCCACCCTACCAGTTTCCAATCTTCACTGTGTAACTGGGAGCTGTAAGTGGCAGCAGTGCACATAGCTTCAGCAGCCTCCACCTCCATGCAGCCACTTATTTGCATATGGTCACATCAAGAGGTTAAAGCTGTTAAAGGCAAGGTTTTCATTCACCTTAGCGTAAGCCAAATTTGTTCTTCCAAATTATTAAAATGCAAGTGGAATACACCTGAGCAAATTGTATTTGCAATGTTGCACTTTTATATAGGACAGTTGTCTTCAAACCACAGTCCGTGGGCAGGATGTGGCCCTTTTGCTTTCCTCTATCCGGCTCTTTGGGCACTTTTCCTCTCACTGATACAAGTCACTATTCTTCCCAACAATGGGTGTAATTCCTGCTACTGACACCAATAATGGGGTACTATTCCTCCCCCTGACACCATTCCTCCCCCTGATGCCAACAATAAGATACTATACCTCCCACTGACATCAACAATGGGAAACTATTCCTCCCCCTGACAGCAACATTGGGGCACTATTCCTCCCCCTAATACCAAACATGCATTGCATTGTTTACTCCCACTGTTGCTACTCCCAATGGCCACAGTCTGCCCCTCTAAAGTCTGAAGAACAGTAAACTGGCCCTTTGCTTAGAAAGTTTGGAGACCCCTAATATAGGAAATAGAAATATATTATTGGAACAAAGCATTTTTTTTTAATGTGGCATACAAAATGACCAAACGCAGGGCTTGTGTCGATAAATGCATAGAGCCTCCAATTTTCTTGTATTGAAGATCAGTCTGAGACTCTTCTTAGATTATTCAGAGTTCATTGACAGCAGGGCCATGCAGTCAGGGGAGGCAGAGCCTCCCCTGCCATGAACATAAAAAAAGATTGACTTTGAGGGCCATAGCTCGGCAACCTGGGGGGTAGGTAGGTAGGTTTTGTAGGAAGATAAATCCCTACCCCACCACTGGCCAAAATTTGGGGCTCCTATCGTCTATGGTTCCGGAGATACCGGGCTCCTTGTGCAGCCTGTCAGAAGCTACATACAGAGCAGCCAGTTTAAATACCAGCTGACACACTCCATTTGTTTGCAGCAGGCTGAGAGGATGAGCTTACAGTGCCTCTCCTCACTTCTTGTCAGAGGCATTGAGCTCAATGGACTGCTTGGAGTCTTGGACCAATGGTAAAGTACCATTAGCCCAAGCTGTCCAATAAAAATGCTGCAGTGGAGGCACGGCTCTCACTGCAGTGTCATAGAAGGGGGAATGTGTATAAAAGACAAATGCTCCCTTCCAGCCCAGCCCTCTTAACTAGAAGGAAAAACATGGGTTTATGGGTATAAGATTTACCCACAATCCCATGTTTTCTCACACAGTGAGAAGGGAGAATGAGAATCTGCTGCTGCTGAAAAGGTACAAGCTAAATCATATATTATTATGCTATATGTTATAAGATAATTTATTAATCATCTATTTACTGTGATCTAAGTCATAACTTCAAACTTCAGTAATTTGTCCATTAAACCACCTGCTTGAGTACAGTTTTTAAAATTATAGTAAATTACCTTAAAAATAATATATAATAATTATTTGTATATTACTTATGGTAATTAACCCCTTGCCACCCAGGCCAATTCTGACACTTCTTTCCTTCTTTCCATGTAAAAATCATCATTTTTTTCGCTAGAAAATTACTCAGAACCTCCAAACATTATATACATTGTTTTAGCAGACACCCTAGGGAATAAAATGGTGTTCATTGAAACTTTTTATGTTACACGGTTTTTGCGTAGCAATTTTTCAAATGCTTTTTTTGGAAAGAAACGGTTTCATGAATAAAAAAACAAAACAAAAAAAAACCCATTAAAGTTATCTGGATTTTTTTGTATACTATGAAAGATGATGTTACGTTGAGTAAACAGATACTTAACATGTCATGCTTTAAAATTGCGCACGCTTGTGGAATGGCGCCAAAGTTTAGTACTTAAAAATCTCCATAGGCGACGCTTTAAATTTTTTCACAGGTTACATGTTTGGAGTTACAGAGGAGGTCTAGTACTAGAATTATTGCTCTTGCTCTAACGATTGTGGCGCATGTAACCTGTGTGCATTTGGCTCTGATACTAGCCAGTGCCTTACCAGCCTATGTATAGAGCAGTGATGGCGAACCTTGGCACCCCAGATGTTTAGGAACTACATTTCCCATGATGCTCATGCACTCTGCACTGTAGTTGAGCATCATGGGAAATGAAGTTCTGGGGTGCCAAGGTTCGCCATCACTGGCATAGAGAATACATTCTGATGCAAAGAAAAGCTCACTGACACAGGCCCTTAAAAAGTTTTTTTTTTAAAAGTAACAAAATTAAAAGCAGCAAGAAAAATGTTTTTGGGTTAACTAAAGGTTTTTTTCATACAGACGGCAGGCTCTACCACTCTTCTAAAATGCAATCTGCTGTGGTTGGCTTTTTCAGAGGCTGCTGGGGAAATGTTTTGCAGGTGTTCAGGAGGAGATTCTGCTGCTTCCTGAACACCTGTTTTTTAAATTGATCTCTAGGGGAAATGGGACATAGAAATATTGTGCCCCATGGGGTTGGCAAGTGTTTGGC
Organism: Lithobates clamitans; assembly: GCA_037952925.1. Lineage (NCBI taxonomy): Eukaryota > Metazoa > Chordata > Amphibia > Anura > Ranidae > Lithobates > Lithobates clamitans. The sequence goes on along the minus strand of JBBGZY010000480.1, from coordinate 1,103,897 downwards.
ATGCAGCTGCGGCATGGTTTATTGACTTTAATGGGTGAGTCTGGCAAGTGACACCATTGCCAAACTCAACATACTGAAATAAAATTGCCACACTGCGAAGCAAAGCATCACAGCTGCGGCAATGTGAACCGGCCCAAATGGCCGATATGTCACATTGTAGGTGGGTGGTCAGTAAAAGTGTAGATCAACCACCTGTTTTTACTGTTCAACATAGCTTTAGGGTTACTAAGGGGCTAAAACTTTTGTTCAACCAAAAAATGAATACATATACAAATCTAAAAATCTGGATATACAGAAAAAAAACCTATGGTCCAATTTGTCCAACAGGGAAAAAATTATTTCTGATCCCCTAAGGTATTTAGATATTATAAAATTCTATGGTGGCATTAGTTACACTGTAAATATTAATAGCCAGTGTTTTAAACTACCTAATTAATTATAGAGAGCATAACACTAGATAAGGGAGAAGGGTTTTGTGTTTCCTGAACTGTAGAGTCTTCTGACCTCATCCTGCATGGACATCCTCCAACAGTTCATATACTGTATTATGCTTAAGGCTCGGTTCACACCTAAATCAGGGCCGAATATTTGCCTGAATTCAGCCCTGAAACTAAGCCAAAGATGCACAGCGTGTGCAGTGCGCTCCGCAGCCGGCTCCATAGAGAGACGGTCACATTCTCCCACATCCACTTCGCATAGGTGTGAACTCAGCCTCAAGTGTGGCTGTCAGCCTCTCCCTCTACTGAGCCAAAATTTAGTAGGTTGGTGTCTATCAAGTGCAGACACCATCATCTGATAATTGTAGGAGAGGTATGTAGCAGCATAGTTGCCAACATTGTAAAAATGTCCGCTCCTTACATCAGGTGTGCCCAGCGGGGTCCCTTCGCTCCTTACATTAAGTGTGCCCTCTCATTGGACACACGAGGCAGAGGGTTGGTGGTAGCTCTATTTGCAGGTCTCGTTCCCCTGTGTTCAATGGAGAGGGGAGGGGCTCCCGATCTGTGCATGCTAAGCGGCTTCAGTGTACAAGTAAATTATTTACTTGTACACTTAAGAGAGAAGCCTATTGGAGGCCCCTCCCCTCTCCACTGAACACACGGGGAAAAAGACCTGCTAGGATCTGAGTCACGGCCATGTTTTTGTAGCCCGTTGTGGTGCCAAAAGCAGTTCCAATTCCCGGTGTCTTGCCGAGAAAGTTCCCTCGGCGGATAAGTTCCCCCCCCTATACTGCGCAGGCGCAGCGCCTGCACAGTACGAACTACTGTCAGCTGCCGGAGATAGCCAAAGCTCAAACTTTTCAATCAGCTGTACATGGCGCCTGCGCCCTAGGTCCAGGTTCCGTCCCCACCATCCAAGTGGACCCAGAGGGGGAATCAAAAAGAGCCGAGCGAAGCGAGGCCGTGCCCAAAGCGTGGCGAGCGAAGCGAGCCAACGAGGGGCCCTCTTACAGGCGCCGTGTACAGCTGATTTTCAGCTATTCTCCTTCGGCTATTTCCGCCGGATCCTACTGCGCAGTAGAGGGGGGTCCTTATCCGCCGATCGGAACTTTCTCGGCAGAACACCGCGACAAAAACTGAATCCTGGGATTTTGATCGGGACGAGCTCCGATCGGGACGAGGGACCAAATATGTTGATTTTCCCGGGAAAGTTGGGACTGTAGGCAAGTATGCAGCAGGCTGTCTCCAAGTTACAAACAAGATGCTGTAGGTTTGTTCTTAAGTTGAATTTGTAAGTCAGAACAGGTACATTTTTTAAGAGTAGCTCCAGCCAAAAAAATAACTTTTAAGATTTTTGGATAGCATAGGGAAGGGTTGACACCCCTGTAACATTTGTTTTGCTGTATATGTCCCTGTTCAGCAGATTTCACCTCATTTTCTGACCCTGTGACAATTGGATTTTGGAAATTTTGGGTTGTTGTGGAAACGGGGATTGGTAATAAGGCTTCTGTGGAGAAACATTTTTCCCATGATAACACTTAAAGGAGTTAATTTCCCTTCCTAGGAGTAGATTTCCTCCCACTTCCTGTTGTCTCCCACCGTTTGGAAGTATGAGTCGTATGTAAGTCGGATGTTTGTAACTCGGGGACTGCCTGTACTGGACTTCTGTAATGGTAATATATTACTACACGTGTGCTTTTAGAACCATAGTTACTTATTCAAAAATGTTTTAGTCAATGGATTCCTCAGATTCATTTTCCTGAAAATGAGCATGTATGAAACATCATATTGTTCAAAAAAATCATCCATATGTGGTGCAAAAGTTGATCATCCTGTGATCCAGAGTATGAGTATACACACACAAAGCAGTGAGAGGAGTGTGCTTTCATAGAGGAGTAGTGCTGGGTGGAGCGTTTTCAGTGGGGAGTGGTGCTGGGTGCTGGAGAGAGTGCTTCTAGATAAGAGTGGAGCCAGTGAGAGTGCTTCCAGAGGAGGTTGGTGCTGGAAAGAGCGCTTCCAGAGGGGAGCGGTGCTGGAAAGAGTGCTTCCAGAGGAGAATGGTGCTGGAAAGAGCGCTTCCATTGGGGAGTGGTGCTGTGAAGAGTGCTTCTAGAGGGGAGCAGTGCAGGGAAGAGTGTTTCCAGAGGGGAGTGATGCTGGGGAGAGTGCTTCCAGAGTAGTGCAGTACTGAAAAGAGTGCATACAGAGGACAGTGGCGTGGGGCAGAGTGTTTCCAGTGGAGAGTGTTTCTGGGGAGAGTGCCTTCTGAGAGGAGTGGTGTGGGAAAGAGCGCTTCCAAAAACGGTTGGTGCTGGTAAGAGTGCACCCAGAAGAGAGTGATGTGGAACAAAGCGCTTCCAGTGGAGAGAAGTCTTGGGGGAGTGTGTCCAGAGGACAGTGGTGCAGTGGAGAGTGCATCCAGACAGGCATGCATCCAGAGAGAGAGAGTCGTGGAATATTGATTGTGATGAATATTTTGTGAAGAAGGTAGTGTGGGGGGAGAACATTTTTGGAGAAGTGCAGCGCAGGGGAGATCGCTTCCAGAAGAGAGTAATGCGGGGTAAATAATTACATAGAAGAGTGGTGCTGGGAAGAGTAGTGTGGGGAAGACTGCTGCAAGAATAGCATGGTGCTGGACAGACTGCTTCCAGAGAAGAGTGATTTTGGGGAGAGTGCTACCAGAGGAGAGTGGTGTTGGGAAGAGTGCTTCCAGAGGAGAGTGGTGTTGGGAAGAAAGCTTCCAGAGGAGAGTTGTGTTGGGAAGAGTGCTTCCAGAGGAGAGTGGTGTTGGGAAGAGTGCTTCCAGAGGAGAGTGGTGTTGGGAAGAAAGCTTCCAGAGGAGAGTGGTGTTGGGAAGAGTGCTTCCAGAGGAGAGTGGTGTTGGGAAGAGTGCTTCCAGAGGAGAGTGGTGTTGGGAAAAGTGCTTCCAGAGGAGAGTGGTGTTGGGAAGAGTGCTTCCAGAGGAGAGTGGTTTGGGGAAGAGTGCTTCCAGAGGAGAGTGGTGTTGGGGAGAGTGCTTCCAGAAGAGAGTGGTGTTGGGAAGAGTGCTTCCAGAGGAGAGTGGTGTTGGGAAGAGTGCTTCCAGAGGAGAGTGGTGTTGGGAAGAGTGCTTCCAGAGGAGAGTGGTGTTGGGAAGAGTGCTTCCAGAGGAGAGTGGTGTTGGGGAGAGTGCTTCCAGAACAGAGTGGTGTTGGGAAGAGTGCTTCCAGAGGAGAGTGGTGTTGGGAAGAGTGCTTCCAGAGGAGAGTGGTGTTGGGAAGAGTGCTTCCAGAGGAGAATGGTGTTGGGGAGAGTGCCTCCAGAGGAGAATGGTGTTGGGTAGAGTGCTTCCAGAGGAAAGTGGTGTTGGGGAGAGTGCTTCCAGAAGAGAGTGGTGTTGGGGAGAGTGGTTCCAGAGGAGAGTGGTGTTGGGGAGAGTGCTTCCAGAAGAGAGTGGTGTTGGTGAGAGTGGTTCCAGAGGAGAGTGGTGTTGGGGAGAGTGGTTCCAGGGGAGAGTGCTTCCAGAGGAGAGTGATGTTGGGAAGAATGCTTCCAGAGGATAGTGATGATGGGATGAGTGCTTCCAGAGGAGAGTGGTAATGAGGAGAGTGCATCCAGAGGGGAGTAGCGCAGAGTAGTGAAGGGGGGGGGAGTTAGTGAGAGTGCTTCCAAAGAGAGTGGTGCTGGAGAGAATGCACATGGGGAGAGTGTGCCCAGACAAGCATGTATCCAGAGGAGAGTGTACCCAGACAAGCATGTATCCAGAGGAGAGTGTACCCAGACAAGCATGTATCCAGAGGAGAGTGTACCCAGACAAGCATGTATCCAGAGGAGAGTGTATCCAGACAAGCATGTATCCAGAGGAGAGTGTATCCAGACAAGCATGTATCCAGAGGAGAGTGTATCCAGACAAGCATGCATCCAGAGGAGAGTGTATCCAGACAAGCATGCATCCAGAGGAGAGTGTATCCAGACAAGCATGTATCCAGAGGAGAGTGTACCCAGACAAGCATGCATCCAGAGGAGAGTGGTGCAAGGAAGAATATTTTGGGAAAAGGGTGGGGGAAGATCCTTTTTAGGAGTGTGGTGCAGAAGAGATGTCAAGAGAAAGTGATATCACAAATGCATGAACAGTGCAGGGGGTGCAGTGAGAGATCAATGGTATCTCAGAGTTAATGGGGGCAGAGGTCAGAATAGAGCGGTATGCATAGCTCCCAACTGTCCCTGATTTCGAGGGACTGTGCCTGATTTGGAGCAACGTCCCTCTGTCCCTATTGCCTCCTCATTTTGGTCTGATCTATATAGATGTATATAAAATGCACTTTTTATCTATCAAAAAGTGTTTTCTAGTGCCAAACCTTTCATCTGATTTTTAAATTGCTGCATTTGTAAATTCCAAAAGCCAATATGAAGGAATAGTAGTGGTAAAAAAAAGCACTTGTAGGTTCAACCAATCTTGTTTTTTTGTACACTTCTCCTTTAAGAAGGCTTGGCAAGGGGTGTGTCCTATGCCTGCATACTTTTGCTGATAGGTGTCCCTCATTCCCCTCTCAAAAAAATTGGGAGGTATGGTTATGGAGGACAGCAAGTTTCCTGGAGAGTGCTGCGCGTAAAGACAATGATTTTAAGCTTAATACAGGAACTTTGTTAAAACAGAAATAAAATAACTACCACTGCTGACTTGTTTTTGAAGGTTCATGTTTTGGGGGTGTATTTCTGCTTTTACTGAATTATTGACTTGAATGAAGTATGTGTATATCATCCTGATACTTCATTGGCTGCATGCTCTTTTCAACACAACGAGTCACCTGGTAACACAGGAACGATAACAGTGATAGTTGGTGGAAATTACACCTTTAAAGTCTGGAATGGAATCGCCAATCCTATCCTGGTCGGTTACATTGTAAAGAAAGCTGAGAGAAATACAAATGCTGCTCCTGCTAATCCCCTTCTAAAAATGCAAACAGTCTGGCTTAGAGAGAGGCCAGATCACCTGTTGTATGGTCTCGTTCAAGTGCTATTGACTTAAAAAAGTACTGTAGACATTGGATCAACATGACGGCCAGAGACTGGTATTTTCAGGAGATGTCAGCAGCATTTACAGTCTCCATACTTCCTCAGTAGGGATTTAATTTTAGGAAATGATGACTCCTTTGAATCTGTTTGCATTTAGACAAATATGTTCTTCTGTGTTTAACCCCTTTTTGGTGGATATAATGAGCAAGGCAACTGCAGCTGTTTCCGTTTTTTTCTCACGCAATATATTTAGCCCTGTAATTAACCACTTAAGGACCAGGCCTATTTCTGACATTTGTTGTTTACAAGTTAAATCTGTATTTTTTGCCAGAACCCCAAAATATTATATACATTTTTTTTAGCAGAGACGCTAGAGAATAAAATGGAGATCGTTGCAATACTTTATGTCACACCGTATTTGCGCCGCGGTCTTACAAATGCAATTTTTGGGGGGGAAAAAATCCACTTTTTTTAACCACTTAAGGACCGGAAGATTTGACCAGACCATTTTTTGCAATACGGCACTGCATCGTTTTAACTGACAATTGCGCGATCGTGCAATGCTGTACCCAAACAAAATTGATGTCCTTTTTTTCCACAAATAGAGCTTTCTTTTGGTGGATCACCTCTGCGGTTTTTATTTTTTGCGCTATAAACAAAAAAAGACCGACAAAAAACGATTTTTTTTACTTTTTGCTATAATAATATCCCAAAAAGATATTTGAAAAACAAATTTCTTCATCAGTTTAGGCCAATATGTATTCTTCTACAAAATAGAGGATAGATTTATGGCATTTTTATTATTATTATATTTTTTACTAGTAATGGCGGTGATCAGTGATCTTTAGCAGGAATACGACATTGCGGCAGACAGATCGGACACGTTTGACACTTTTTTTGGGACCATTGACATTTATATAGCGATCAGTGCTAACAAAAATTGCACTGATTACTGTATAAATGTCACTGGCAGGGAAGGGGTTAACACTAGGGGGCGATTGAGAGGTTAAGGGGTTAAGTGTTCCCTAGGGAGGTGTTTCTAACTGTGGGGGGGAGGAGACTGACTTGGAGTACGGAGAGATCGCTGTTCCTAATCAATAGGAACAGACAATCACTCTGAACTCCCCAGTCAGAACGGGGATCTGTTTGTTTACATTGACAGATCCCCATTCTGGCTCTCTGTGGAGTGATCGTGGGTGGCCAGCAGACATCACGGCCGCGGGCCACGCGCATCAGCTCCACCGCATTGCCGGGGGGCGTGCATGCACCTGCTATAGCTGTTAAAGGGACCGCCGTACAGCTACGGCGATTCCCAGGAACAAGGGATCTGCTGTCATATATTACGGAGGCTGGTTGGCAAGTGGTTAAATTAAAAAAAAAATAAGGCAACAGTAAAGTTAGCCCAATTTTTTTGTACAATGTTACACTGGGTAAATTGATACCCAACATGGCATACTTTAAAATTGCACACGCTTGTGGAATGGCGACAAACTACAGTACTTAAAGCGGGGGTCCACCTATCTATCGTTTTGTTTTTTTTAGTTCATTCACAAACTTTTCTTCTCAGCATTACATACTCACATATTGTGTGTAATATGTCTGCCTGTGTCAGATTTCGTCGGAAAGAATAACTTATATTATTCACTGCAGGCGGTTTCCATCTTCATTGTGGGCATTTGAAGCCCACAAGTATTTATTTTCTGGATGCGGTGAATGCTGTGCTCCCAGCATTCACCGCTCGTTCCCGCACATGCTCAGTGGCATCCTGGGAAGCCTGAGACTAGCTCCCAGGAGTCTGGGAGAGGCTAGAAACACGCCTACTCCCACGGGAGGAGAACCAGGAAGTGCAAAGAAGAATAGAAAAATAAAAGGTAATTACTGCGATTAAAATTTTTTTAAACAGCATGTCAGCATCTAGGCAAGGAAGAGAATACATACAGATATTGTTCAAAATTTGGGTGGAACCCCGCTTTAAAAATCTCCATAGGCAGCATTTTAAAAATGTTTACAGGTTACCTGTTTAGAGTTACAGAGGAGGTCTAGAGCTAAAATTACTGCTCTCGCTCTAACGATCGCAGCTTTACCTCACATGTGTGGTTTGAACACCATTTACATATGTGGGGGGTGACTTACGTATGTGTTCGCTTCTGCGTGAGAGCTCTGAGGGACGGGGCGCTTTAAGACATATGTTTTTTTTTCTTATTTCTTTTACTTTTAATTTTTATTTATTACACTGTTCCTTTAAAAAAAACAATGTTGATCACTTTTAGTCATGCATGCTTGTCCTTTTGCAAGGAATGTAAACATCCCTTGTAATAGAAATAAGCATGATAGGTCCTCTTTATTGTGAGATCTAGAGTCAAAAAGACGTCTGATCTCACATTTACACTTAAAAGCAAAAAAAAAATGTAATTTCACTTTTACTAATACAAAAAAACTTGTCCCTTTAAGCCCGTTGGGTGGAAGTGATGTTAGGAGGTCCTCCAGGGGCATAGAGTCGAGTGGAGGCCATCTTGCCCTCACTTGACTTCCTGCCCATCGCTCCACAGGATTAGATAGTTTTCACTACTACCTACGGCTCCGGTAAGCGGGGAAAATTACCTGGAAGCGGGCGGGAGTCACCTCTCCTGCTGCCCATAAAAGTGATCCCCTGGCAAATCCACCACCAGGACCACTTTTATGTGAAAGATGATCGCCTGCTGTATAAAAAAATACTGGGGTTATGGCAGTATATAACATCAAACTAATGATATATATATACAGTGGGTGGCCAAAAAGTGTTTTTTAAAGGACACTGGTATACCAGCTGCCAATGTTCACCCCTTCTTCTAAAATGAAGGGGTCTTCCACCTTCTTCCTCACTACCCCTCCTCGCCCCCCCCCCCCACTTCCCCCAATCAGGGAGTCCTGTGCCACCCCCCCCCCTAATTTATACCCAGTCATGGGCTGGTTTAGTCAGATAATGTGAATATCCTGGTTTGCATCACCCATCTTGTTATGTCCCATGGCTGGGCCCAGCTGGTCCTAGGGAGGCTTGCCTCCCTGAACAGCTGTGAGTGTGTATCAAAGGGCCCTTTCACACTGGGGCGGCGTCGGCGGTAAAGCGCCGCTATCGTATGCGGCGCTTTACCGTCGGTATTCGGCGGCGGTTTTACCCCCTGCTAGCGGCCTAGAAAGGGCTAAAAACCACCGCAAAGCGCCTCTGCAGAGCCGCTTTTCCGGCGGTATAGCCGCGCTGTTCCATTGATTTCAATGGGCAGGAGCAGTGAAGGATACACTCTGCTCCTTTACCACTCCGAAGATGCTGCTAGCAGGACTTTTTTTACCGTCCTGCTAGCGCACCGCTCCAGTGTAAAAGCCCTCGGGGCTTTCACACTGGAGACAAAGCAGCGGCACTTTCTGGTCGGTTTGCAGGCGCTATTATTAGCGCAATAGCGCCCGCAAACCGCCCCAGTGTGAAAGGGTCCTTACTGTATTTATTTTATTTATTTTCAGTTACTTATATAGCGCCATCAATTTACGCCACGCTTTACATATACATTATACATTTACATCAATCCCTACCCTCAAGGTAGAGGTCAGTTAGTGGACTGCAGGATTGAAGAAAGGATCAGGTGCAGTTTTTTCTCTCCCTCCCTATCTAATTAGGCCTGTATGGGTAGAATGCTGTGATTCGTCTGTGTTTATGTTTCACATGGGCAGCTTTGGGTATATTAAAAAAAAAAGAAAAGGAAAAAAAGGTGTGTGAAGGGGGTACGTCAGGTTTCGGGTTTGTCGTGGCGGTTGGCAGGGGTCTCGGGTTCTTGAAGGTAGGAATGAATACAGTATGTGGTGTGGAATGGGTTGTGCCCATCTCTGTATGGGTACCTTCCCTACCATGGAAATATTGAGCTATCGGTCATTGGGCGAGAAATTGGTAAAAGTTTGTCCCTGAGCTGGTGGAACTGCGGCTAGGGGCCAGGATGCAGAGGTGGTGGTGGTACAGCCGATGCGATAGAAATATACCTTCCTTCATCAACCTGAGACATAGTCAGTTTAAGCTGGGTAAAAAAGTTGGGTTATAAAATGGTATATGTTTTATATAAAATTGTTATGGTTGTTAATAAAGGGGCCACTACGGCTTTTTAAAATCCAGAGAGTGTCATGTGTTTCTTTCAAAGGTATTGCTGGGTAGTAAGAGGGGTTGTGGGAGTAGGTGGTGGCAGACACTGCATCAGCCATACACCAGTCATGTAAAAGACGTGTGTTTCTTTTACAAACTAATTGAGTCAAATACCTTCTTATAGAGCTGCTTGGCGCTCAGCTGATCTCCCGCTGCTCTCCTCCTCTTCTCCCAGCTGTCAGCGGGGGGATTTCGGCCCACCCCCTCTGCAGTGCTCGGAGCGGGAAAGACAGCTCAGGCGGGCCATGGAAGCTCCGAGCGGCACTCAGCTGATCTCCCGCTGCTCTCCTCTTCTCCCAGCTGTCAACGGGGGATTTCGGCCTACCCCCTCTGCAGTGCTTGGAGCTAGGAACACAGCTCAGGCGGTTCACGGAAGCGCCTGAGCTGGTATTTGACACAATTAGATTACAGAAACACACACCTTTTACATTATATACTACTGTAAGAGAGGCATCTAGCATTTTACAAGCACTTTTACTATGTTCACACTGGGGATACCTGACAGGCAGGGAGAGAAGACAGCATATTGCATGGCAAGCCCTACCCCGAAAATAAGCCCTACTGTGGTTTTGGTTGCCAAAATTAATATAAAACCCGGGCTTATTTTTGGAAAAACACGATATTCACCCTGCATGCAGCCAGTGACGTCACTGACGTGTGCGCTCTGAAGGTCCGGCATACCTTGCCGGAACTTTAATTCTTTGTGCCGGAACCGAGAGCTCCCGTGGGCATGCAGGGGAGTGACGTCATTGTGGTTCCAGCCAATCACATACACATCAATCACATGAACCCGGAAGAAGGACAGAGGGAACATGTCAGCCCTCTCAGCGGTGACATTACAGCACTGGTCAGCTTTGTTCCAAGGTGAGTATTTCATAATGTGCTAGTATGCATCGCCATTCTTGAATCAGGAAGGCTGGCAACTGGGGTGCTCTTGAATAAAAGTACTTTATTTGTTACATGGATACATGGGTACAGGCTATATGTTAAAGCGTTTCGGCTATGAAGCCTTAAGAAAACAATTACTTTGAAACGCGTCAGTTTATAGCCTGTACTTGTGTATCCATCTAACAAATAAAGTACTTTTATTCAAGAGCATCTGAGTTGCCTTCCTGATTCAAGTGTTGCACCTGTGGGGGCTGAACGTCTTGGCTAGAACACCGGATCACAGTTCGTGTACTCTTACAGTATATTGGCAGTGGAGCTGGGGGTAACATTTTGTTTCTCTTATGCATCGCCATTGCCTTGCGTGTTTTTTTTTTCTTTTTTTGCAAAATCTGCGGTTTACAACCGATTTAAATCATTGTAGCTGGAGTTGGGCTTAAATTTGTGTTACTTACTTTTTAAAAAAAAAATTTATTTTTTTAATAAAAATTTTAAGTAAAATGCAAACAAAACATAGCAGCACAGTCATTAGACCAACGCCACTATAACCGACCACACAGGGCCAACAGAACATGCAGAAGTAGTGGGTGAGTACAGTTACATAATGCCAGGATATATTATACAATACTGAAGCACATAACCATTGTGGAATTATAGCCATGGGCAGCGAGAAAATAGATCCTGCACTAAAATGTTTGACTATCACTCCTCTAGCCATATGTCAAAGCAGCAAATGCAAAAACAGTCATAGGGAAGTAATGAGGACATACAGAGCTGATATCAGGGCCATAAAGGCATTATTCTTTATAAATCCATCAGGACTGGGACAGCCATACAAAATTTATGTGACTTGTTACATAAGTTGAAAAGTTTATAAAGTTGAAAAAAGACGCAGATCCATCCAGTTCAACCTAGGTGTGTGTGTGATTTTTATTCACTAACAATTCCCATAGCCCTGTGTATTCTGCTTCCTGAAGAAGCCATCTAAATGCTTTTTGAAGTTGTCAACACTTTCAGCTAGTACCACTTCCTGGAGGAGGGAGTCCGCATTTTTACTGCTCTAACAGTAAAGAACCTTTGATCTTAAAGCGGAGTAACCACCTGTGCTCCAGTTCTGAGGCACCTCCCCTGCTTCCAGGGAGAATTTTCTGGAAGAGGGGCTGGGCCTAGAACTGGAGTGCCAGGCAGCTCACGTGGTAGCCCTGACCAATCCCCATCTGGTATTGGCAGGGGGCAGGCCTCCTATATAAGCTGAGGTAACATGCTACTGGGGGGAGATGTCGGCTGAGTGAAGTGAGGAATGGAATACTAGGCAGCCGCAGGAGGGCACCCCCATCTGTGGGGGGTTGTACCAATTGCAGGAGGAGGCCCAAGGAGAGCTGTGAGGGAACTTTGAGGGAACTTTGCCTCTACATGGTCATTGGCAATGTCTTGCTACCACACGGTCGGTGGTAAAGAACTCCTGGAGCAGAGGGGCAGGTGAAGCTGTCGGAACGTATGGTCTGGTCAAGTTCCTCATGAAGGTCTCAGGGCATTGAAAGGTCGGTGAGCGATACCACAGTGGAGGGCTGGATGTGACACGGTCATTAGCAAAGTCTTCCTCATATCACACTGTGAATGATGGGGAGTCCTGGATCAGAGGAGAGACTGTGGGGGTATGTGTCAAATCGATGTGGCCTGAGGTCACAGGATTTGCAAGCTGGGCTAGCTGGGAACAGTAGTCCACCATCCAAGACAAATATGCTTTTAACCTACTGGGCCTCTGGGGAGAGGTACTGCAGGCCTCAGGCCCAGTAGCAGCGAGCAATTCAGAGCCTGCTTAGGGACTCATTCAGAGGGGGTCACTATTGCTTGATAGAAGAGGATGTGACATTATTCACTTCAAGAAGTTTTGGACAGGAGAGAAGAAGTTCTGGGCCCATCACTTCTACACGGTCAGGAGTGATGTCCTCACAATTTACACGGTAATGGATGGGGAAATCTTAGAAGTAATAGTCTGCTGGAGTTGAGCAGAGAAGGAGCTACAGTCTGCGTGGAGATGCAGGAGGAGAATTACATCAAATCCAGATGCACATCATTCTTCTGGCTCTAACTTTGTGCTAGGAAGATAATCTTTAAAATATGATGGCAAACATACGATACTATGGACATCCCATATTCCTATTCCCTATCCAAGTTGTACCCCCCAATAAAACAACAAAAACAAAACCAGCAAAAGACTGTTCATTGTCTCTGAAAGTGATGTATGAAGTCTGGCAGCAGAGTGAATTGGTGGATTGTTTGTTACTAGCGGCAACTACATAGCTACAAATACTGTACATGGATTTTTTTTTTTTACGGCTACCAAAATTCAGAAAACATTTTAGGCATGTTACAGGCAGTCAGATGCAGCCAAAAAAGGAAATGCAAAGCAATAGCATTGCATAGACCCTACTTAATGAAGGATTAAGCTGGATAACAAACTAGGCTTTATTTAGAAGAGATATTTAAACAGAGCTATCCAGAGAATTCACATTTGTTTTTCGCTGTGTGACTAATACTATATATTTATATTGTACTTTTGTACTTGCCTACTTTCACCCCCTTCCTGCTCGGCCAATTTTCAGCTCTCAGCATTGTCACACTTTGAATGACAATTGCACGGTCATGCTACACTGTAACCATGTGAATTTTTTTTTATCATTTTCTTCACAAAAATAGAGCTTTCTTTTGGTGGTATTTAATCACTGCTGCGTTTTACATTTTTTACAAAAAAAAAAGACAGAAAATTTTGAAAAAAAAAAGTTTCTTAGTTTCTATCGGTAAATTTTGTAAACAATTCCTTCAATGATGTGCGCTGATGAGGCAGGCCTAATGGGCACTGATAGGCTGCACTGATGGACAATGATGAGGTGGCACTTATGGGCACTGATTAGGCGGCACTAATGAGGAGGCACTAATATGCCGCACTTATGGGCACTGATAGGTGGCACTGATAGGCAACACTGGTGTGCACTGAAAGGCGACACTGGTGGGCACTGATAGGTGGCACTGGTGGGCACTGATAGGTGGCACTGGTGGGCACTGATAGGTGGCACTGGTGGGCACTGATAGGCGGCACATATAGGTGGCACTGGTGGGCACTGATAGGCGGCACTGGTGGGCACTGATAGGCAGCATGGATAGGCAGGACCGATGGGCACTGATGGGTGGTACTCAGGGTCGGTGCTACCACTAGGAAAGCTAAACAGCCACCTAGGGTGCACTGCTGCCTAGGGCGCTCGGCCACTGGTGTTCCTACTCTTTTCTCTCAGCATCAGCAGGCAGTTCGTTCACACATAGTGTCAGAGGCGCAGCAGCAACGGAGGACTGTGTCTGTGTCCCGACTCCCAAATGCATGGAAGCAAGGAAACATTCATTGATGGGCACTGGTAGGCTGCATTGATGGGCGCTGGTAGGTTGCATTGATGGGCGCAGGTTGGCTGCATTGATGGGCACTGGTGAGGCTGCATTTGATCTGATATGGTTCCGGGGGGGTGCTCGCTCGTTCCCCCCCCCATCCTGGCCTGCCAGGTTGCATGCTCGAATAAGGGTCTGGTATGGATTTTTGGGGGACCCCCACGCCTTTTTTTTAAATGAAATCTTGGCACAGGGCTCCCCTTAAAATCCATACCAGACCTGAAGGGCCTGGTATGGATTTTGGGGGGACCCCCATGACATTTTTTTTAAAAATTTGGCGTAAGGGTTCCCCTTTACATCCATACCAGACCCGAAGAGCCTGGTATGGACTGGGGGGGGGGGGATAATGTAAGCCATTTTTTTCAATGTTTTTTTATCTATATTGCTGGGAGCCGACAATACATTACAGCCACGAGCAATTTTAAAATGACATTTTTTCCTTTAGAAATGTAATTTTGCTGCGGGACTGTAAAACACATCGGAAAGATGCTCTACTTTACAGGCAGACGAAGGGGACCCCCAGGCATGATATTTAAAGGAATATTTCGTTTTTATTGTTTCACTTAAAGCATGATTAAAATCACTGCTCCTGAAAAAACGTCAGTTTTAAAAACTTGTTTTTGCATTGATACATATCCCCTGGGACAGTACTTGGGCCCCTAAACACTTTTATGGCAATAACTTGCATATAAGCCTTTAAAATGAACACTTTTGATTTTTCATGTTCGTGTCCCATAGACTTTAACGGTGTTCGCATGTTCGCACAAATTTTTTGCCTGTTCGCATGTTCTGGTGCGAACCGAACTGGGGGGTATTCAGCTCATCCCTACATCTGACAGCTTCAGGGGTTGAAGAAGTCAGATGTAGGCTGACGAAACGAAAGCGTTGGGTCTTGTTTGACATATGTTATTTGCTTTCAGCTTTGAATACGCTATCTATATAAATATTATAAATAAATATTACGTAAGTGTCTCCAAAAGCATTGCTTGTGGGGTTCTGTTCTGGGAATCTTACAAAAAGAGTCAATGTATCAAGTTCTTGGCTGGATGCAAACAAATAGGAATATTATTATTTTTCAATATTGCTATCCTTCATTTAAAAATCACCAACCTGTAACAGAGCGTCGCACAGCACTGTGACAGAAATTTTGGACCGTACCAAGAACGCTATCTGATCTTCAGATTCACTGACCTCCATTAGCAAACAATAAAAATGAATTTGATGAATTATGTCTGTGATGTCAATAATATGGAATGCATGTAACATCGAAACTGTAACATGTTCAGCTAATAAAATAATAACAATGTACCGGTACATCCTCCACATCCTCTCTCCTTTTCTCCACCAAAGCTCTTTTAAACATAAGTTTTTCTATCTTTGCTATATATTTTTAAAGGTAGTGCATGCACTACTTTTGGTGCAATCCCATGAGATTTCAGCCAATTCACTCGCATTGCGGAGCCTGTTCCTGTGCGAATCCAGTGTGAACTACAGTAGCACTAAAATAACTGCAATTTAATGCAATAATAAATTCCAAAACTATATTCTATAAGCTGGTCGTCACTCTTTCCGCTACCTCCTTCCCGTTACGTCTAAAAGAAGCAGTTTATTCACTTCCTCGTGCACAAACAAGTGTAGCGCTAAAAGTATTGCAAGCTTATGATGTTACATATACATAACGAGAATTTAAAAGATAAAAGTCTTTATCAATTCTTAGTGCACAAAAACACAGTCTCTGGTAATCTTCAGATGTCACTTTAAATGCGGAAAATTATTCATAATCCAATGGTTGCATGCAACTTCCTAATCACCGCGTGGATAACTCATGCAGAAAAGTGAGTGTGATGAACCTTCCTTACGGAAGAAATGAAGGCTTACCAGAGGGGTTGGACTCATAGGAACATATGTTCGATGAGTCAACCAAGCTTGTATCACCAACAGGTAATAAAAGGAAGGGACCTCTCAACTGGATGGCAGCGGAACTCCAAACTTATCCAGAACCGTGAGGGAACCCTCTTTATAATGGATGGCAACCTGTCCAATGGACCGTCTCAGGGGAATAGCCCATATGAAATAAAAAGGGGCCACATAGCATAATACCGTTTGTAAAACAAATTTATTTAAAATAAGTAAACAACTTACATTTTACGGGGTACGTACCCCAGATGAAGTCTTGTAAGACGAAACGCGTCGGGAGACTCCACTGCCTGCCATCATTTTACTTAAAGCGCTTTTTTTACTACAGAAATGTAAGTTGTTTACTTATTTTAAATAAATTCATTTTACAAACGGTATTATGCTATGTGGCCCCTTTTTATTTCATATGGGCTATTCCCCTGAGACGGTCCATTGGACAGGTTGCCATCCATTATAAAGAGGGTTCCCTCACGGTTCTGGATAAGTTTGGAGTTCCGCTGCCATCCAGTTGAGAGGTCCCTTCCTTTTATTACCTGTTGGTGATACAAGCTTGGTTGGCTCATCGAACATATGTTCCTATGAGTCCAACCCCTCTGGTAAGCCTTCATTTCTTCCGTGTGGAGGGTTCATCACACTCACTTTTCTGCATGAGTTATCCACGCGGTGATTAGGAAGTTGCATGCAACCACTGGATTATGAATAATTTTCCGCATTTAAAGTGACATCTGAAGATTACCAGACTGTGTTTTTGTGCACTAAGAATTAATAAAGACTTTTATCTTTTAAATTCTCGTTATGTATATGTAACATCATAAGCTTGCAATACTTTTAGCGCTACACTTGTTTTAGACAAAATCCTTATTTGTTGTGTGAGCTGCTGACTTGTTGGGTAAGCGCAGGGTTAAACTTTTTTCTTTTCTATTCACTTCCTCTGCTAATTTATGCCATGACCAAGCCAGATTCAGTACAATATGTCCTGTAGAGTTGCTGCTTAGACTCGTATCATGCTAAAGGTGGGCATATACTATTAGAATATCAAGCAATTCTCTATACAAACATTTGTGCAAAAAATTTTATTAGCAAATTTGATGAATTTTGTTTGTAAGTACCTCAAAAAACGCTTGCTTTTAACATTTGATTTTGGAGTAAATGGACTTTCCTGAATACCACATTCACTGTTAGAAAATCGTATGTTCGAAAAAAAAATTTCCATCCTACTCTTGCGAGATTTCTTGTTTTTGCAGTTGAAAATGAACATCAATTTGACCATCATTAATCATTAGAAAATGTAATTAACGTTCTTAAAACAAGGATTTTTAACAAAATATTATTAGCGTCTGAAAATAAAATAAATTAATAGTGCGCCGACCAAAAGCAAAAAGCTGCCAACACAACAATCAGACTAATTGTGATGAAATAAAGGTAAATACGTGTGGCGCTAAAATAATAATGTACGTCATTGGACAAAGCCTGACAGAATGGAAATCTGTGAGGACAGTAGCCCAATAAAGTGTATATAATGAAACACCCAAACAACTTGTGTGTTGAACTAGTGAGGATGATATGTGAATAAGTAGGTTACTCAGAGGGAAATCTGGATAACATTAGAGCAAAAAAATGGTGAGAAACACCTGACTCTAAGTCCTCTAAACCAACAAATAAAGAGATTCTTTCCCATAAATCCCAATATAAAAGGTGATGAATTAAACAAAATTAGAAAAATGTGATAACATATAAGCAAAGTGTGAAATAGTGAAACACCATAACGGCAATATATTGTTGTCAAAATAAAGTCCAGCGTGATAATGTAAATAAATAAATAATAAAATTTCCACTCGGTGACAAAAAGAATTAAAAATAGTCTGTAGTTGTCAAGATGGTGGGTAGAAGACCTTCAATCCAAGGATGGCATCCACAGGATAAGGGACTCAGTATAAATAGAGATGGAATAGGTAAAAGGTACTCTTACCGGAAATGGTGGACCCCTCGGCCAGCGGCCTGGGGGTCAAACAGGCTTAGGGATAAGGTGGAAGGTTTCCACGGCAGTTGGAGGGGTGGGAGGAACCCTCGACACTCACCAACCGACCTCTCTGGTTGTAACAATCTCTCTGGTTGTAACGACTCCCGGTCATCAAGGGGTCAATCAAAGGTTGTTCTCCGGAGAGCCGCTTACAGTGACCAGGGAATGGGACCTCAAATTGGGGTTAGAAAGAAGGAAACCACCCCATAGCGTGAATCCGCTTACTTAGAAGCATTTATTTATAAAACAAAGGCTAAACAGCACGCCTTGACCCAAGCATTCGCAATAGGTAAATATCAATAAAAAGCGCTATAGAGTAAAAAGTGGCAAAACAGGCATAATCACCCGTTAGAGGACCTGTCTCTCTGGCCTCTCCCTCTCCCTCTCCCCACTCTCTCCCTACCCCTAGGGTTTGTTGGAGGTCCCCTCCGGTATGGGTTAGGCGTATGGGGGGGGGCGGGCCGATGGTGACCAGCAGCCCTGCGATCTATCGCACCAATATTCATTGGCGGTGGTTGGGTATGAGGAAGTTGTTGCTCCGAGACTTCCATCCGACAGGGGTCATTCTCAGGGGCAACCGGTTCCTCATCTTTATTTTGCCAGGAAAAAACGTTCCCGTTTTTATAATCATTAACATCCCTGGTATATTTTTTTTGTTTCTTAATCTTCTGATCCTTTTCCTCTTTCTCAAGGAGGGTTCTCAGGGAGGTGGAATGTGTGGCGTAGTCTGGAGAGGATCTAAAGGGAATCAATTTTTCTTTGATTTCCTTTATCTCCCTATCTATGACTACCATTCTGGCTCTTTTCTTGTCTACTAAAAATTTTAAAAGGGAGATCCCTACCTCATTAAAATAGCGAAACCAAGATTCCAGTTCTAGGTCTCCCTGTTGTGGATATACATTCCACCTTAGGCCTCTAGGGACCATATGTTCCTTGGTATACTGCTCTAAAAATACAATATCCCAATCCAAATGTAGCTCGGAAACCATAAGGTTCTTCAATCTAAGGAATAACCCTCCTAATTCGGTATCCGTTTTAATAAGGGTAAATACCCCCTCGGTATTAACTGAGCGATTGCTACGATAATCAAATACATCCATGATGAGCGTAGATGACTCAGGAAAGTTTAAATGGGGGCAGCACTATGTATGTCTAAAGTAACAACTCAAAATAAAATAAATTAATAGTGCGCCGACCAAAAGCAAAAAGCTGCCAACACAACAATCAGACTAATTGTGATGAAATAAAGGTAAATACGTGTGGCGCTAAAATAATAATGTACGTCATTGGACAAAGCCTGACAGAATGGAAATCTGTGAGGACAGTAGCCCAATAAAGTGTATATAATGAAACACCCAAACAACTTGTGTGTTGAACTAGTGAGGATGATATGTGAATAAGTAGGTTACTCAGAGGGAAATCTGGATAACATTAGAGCAAAAAAATGGTGAGAAACACCTGACTCTAAGTCCTCTAAACCAACAAATAAAGAGATTCTTTCCCATAAATCCCAATATAAAAGGTGATGAATTAAACAAAATTAGAAAAATGTGATAACATATAAGCAAAGTGTGAAATAGTGAAACACCATAACGGCAATATATTGTTGTCAAAATAAAGTCCAGCGTGATAATGTAAATAAATAAATAATAAAATTTCCACTCGGTGACAAAAAGAATTAAAAATAGTCTGTAGTTGTCAAGATGGTGGGTAGAAGACCTTCAATCCAAGGATGGCATCCACAGGATAAGGGACTCAGTATAAATAGAGATGGAATAGGTAAAAGGTACTCTTACCGGAAATGGTGGACCCCTCGGCCAGCGGCCTGGGGGTCAAACAGGCTTAGGGATAAGGTGGAAGGTTTCCACGGCAGTTGGAGGGGTGGGAGGAACCCTCGACACTCACCAACCGACCTCTCTGGTTGTAACAATCTCTCTGGTTGTAACGACTCCCGGTCATCAAGGGGTCAATCAAAGGTTGTTCTCCGGAGAGCCGCTTACAGTGACCAGGGAATGGGACCTCAAATTGGGGTTAGAAAGAAGGAAACCACCCCATAGCGTGAATCCGCTTACTTAGAAGCATTTATTTATAAAACAAAGGCTAAACAGCACGCCTTGACCCAAGCATTCGCAATAGGTAAATATCAATAAAAAGCGCTATAGAGTAAAAAGTGGCAAAACAGGCATAATCACCCGTTAGAGGACCTGTCTCTCTGGCCTCTCCCTCTCCCTCTCCCCACTCTCTCCCTACCCCTAGGGTTTGTTGGAGGTCCCCTCCGGTATGGGTTAGGCGTATGGGGGGGGGCGGGCCGATGGTGACCAGCAGCCCTGCGATCTATCGCACCAATATTCCTTGGCGGTGGTTGGGTATGAGGAAGTTGTTGCTCCGAGACTTCCATCCGACAGGGGTCATTCTCAGGGGCAACCGGTTCCTCATCTTTATTTTGCCAGGAAAAAACGTTCCCGTTTTTATAATCATTAACATCCCTGGTATATTTTTTTTGTTTCTTAATCTTCTGATCCTTTTCCTCTTTCTCAAGGAGGGTTCTCAGGGAGGTGGAATGTGTGGCGTAGTCTGGAGAGGATCTAAAGGGAATCAATTTTTCTTTGATTTCCTTTATCTCCCTATCTATGACTACCATTCTGGCTCTTTTCTTGTCTACTAAAAATTTTAAAAGGGAGATCCCTACCTCATTAAAATAGCGAAACCAAGATTCCAGTTCTAGGTCTCCCTGTTGTGGATATACATTCCACCTTAGGCCTCTAGGGACCATATGTTCCTTGGTATACTGCTCTAAAAATACAATATCCCAATCCAAATGTAGCTCGGAAACCATAAGGTTCTTCAATCTAAGGAATAACCCTCCTAATTCGGTATCCGTTTTAATAAGGGTAAATACCCCCTCGGTATTAACTGAGCGATTGCTACGATAATCAAATACATCCATGATGAGCGTAGATGACTCAGGAAAGTTTAAATGGGGGCAGCACTATGTATGTCTAAAGTAACAACTCAAAATAAAATAAATTAATAGTGCGCCGACCAAAAGCAAAAAGCTGCCAACACAACAATCAGACTAATTGTGATGAAATAAAGGTAAATACGTGTGGCGCTAAAATAATAATGTACGTCATTGGACAAAGCCTGACAGAATGGAAATCTGTGAGGACAGTAGCCCAATAAAGTGTATATAATGAAACACCCAAACAACTTGTGTGTTGAACTAGTGAGG
Source organism: Lithobates clamitans (assembly GCA_037952925.1). Classification (NCBI taxonomy): domain Eukaryota; kingdom Metazoa; phylum Chordata; class Amphibia; order Anura; family Ranidae; genus Lithobates; species Lithobates clamitans. The sequence goes on along the minus strand of JBBGZY010000480.1, from coordinate 1,082,811 downwards.
ATGATATGTGAATAAGTAGGTTACTCAGAGGGAAATCTGGATAACATTAGAGCAAAAAAATGGTGAGAAACACCTGACTCTAAGTCCTCTAAACCAACAAATAAAGAGATTCTTTCCCATAAATCCCAATATAAAAGGTGATGAATTAAACAAAATTAGAAAAATGTGATAACATATAAGCAAAGTGTGAAATAGTGAAACACCATAACGGCAATATATTGTTGTCAAAATAAAGTCCAGCGTGATAATGTAAATAAATAAATAATAAAATTTCCACTCGGTGACAAAAAGAATTAAAAATAGTCTGTAGTTGTCAAGATGGTGGGTAGAAGACCTTCAATCCAAGGATGGCATCCACAGGATAAGGGACTCAGTATAAATAGAGATGGAATAGGTAAAAGGTACTCTTACCGGAAATGGTGGACCCCTCGGCCAGCGGCCTGGGGGTCAAACAGGCTTAGGGATAAGGTGGAAGGTTTCCACGGCAGTTGGAGGGGTGGGAGGAACCCTCGACACTCACCAACCGACCTCTCTGGTTGTAACAATCTCTCTGGTTGTAACGACTCCCGGTCATCAAGGGGTCAATCAAAGGTTGTTCTCCGGAGAGCCGCTTACAGTGACCAGGGAATGGGACCTCAAATTGGGGTTAGAAAGAAGGAAACCACCCCATAGCGTGAATCCGCTTACTTAGAAGCATTTATTTATAAAACAAAGGCTAAACAGCACGCCTTGACCCAAGCATTCGCAATAGGTAAATATCAATAAAAAGCGCTATAGAGTAAAAAGTGGCAAAACAGGCATAATCACCCGTTAGAGGACCTGTCTCTCTGGCCTCTCCCTCTCCCCACTCTCTCCCTACCCCTAGGGTTTGTTGGAGGTCCCCTCCGGTATGGGTTAGGCGTATGGGGGGGGGCGGGCCGATGGTGACCAGCAGCCCTGCGATCTATCGCACCAATATTCCTTGGCGGTGGTTGGGTATGAGGAAGTTGTTGCTCCGAGACTTCCATCCGACAGGGGTCATTCTCAGGGGCAACCGGTTCCTCATCTTTATTTTGCCAGGAAAAAACGTTCCCGTTTTTATAATCATTAACATCCCTGGTATATTTTTTTTGTTTCTTAATCTTCTGATCCTTTTCCTCTTTCTCAAGGAGGGTTCTCAGGGAGGTGGAATGTGTGGCGTAGTCTGGAGAGGATCTAAAGGGAATCAATTTTTCTTTGATTTCCTTTATCTCCCTATCTATGACTACCATTCTGGCTCTTTTCTTGTCTACTAAAAATTTTAAAAGGGAGATCCCTACCTCATTAAAATAGCGAAACCAAGATTCCAGTTCTAGGTCTCCCTGTTGTGGATATACATTCCACCTTAGGCCTCTAGGGACCATATGTTCCTTGGTATACTGCTCTAAAAATACAATATCCCAATCCAAATGTAGCTCGGAAACCATAAGGTTCTTCAATCTAAGGAATAACCCTCCTAATTCGGTATCCGTTTTAATAAGGGTAAATACCCCCTCGGTATTAACTGAGCGATTGCTACGATAATCAAATACATCCATGATGAGCGTAGATGACTCAGGAAAGTTTAAATGGGGGCAGCACTATGTATGTCTAAAGTAACAACTCAAAATAAAATAAATTAATAGTGCGCCGACCAAAAGCAAAAAGCTGCCAACACAACAATCAGACTAATTGTGATGAAATAAAGGTAAATACGTGTGGCGCTAAAATAATAATGTACGTCATTGGACAAAGCCTGACAGAATGGAAATCTGTGAGGACAGTAGCCCAATAAAGTGTATATAATGAAACACCCAAACAACTTGTGTGTTGAACTAGTGAGGATGATATGTGAATAAGTAGGTTACTCAGAGGGAAATCTGGATAACATTAGAGCAAAAAAATGGTGAGAAACACCTGACTCTAAGTCCTCTAAACCAACAAATAAAGAGATTCTTTCCCATAAATCCCAATATAAAAGGTGATGAATTAAACAAAATTAGAAAAATGTGATAACATATAAGCAAAGTGTGAAATAGTGAAACACCATAACGGCAATATATTGTTGTCAAAATAAAGTCCAGCGTGATAATGTAAATAAATAAATAATAAAATTTCCACTCGGTGACAAAAAGAATTAAAAATAGTCTGTAGTTGTCAAGATGGTGGGTAGAAGACCTTCAATCCAAGGATGGCATCCACAGGATAAGGGACTCAGTATAAATAGAGATGGAATAGGTAAAAGGTACTCTTACCGGAAATGGTGGACCCCTCGGCCAGCGGCCTGGGGGTCAAACAGGCTTAGGGATAAGGTGGAAGGTTTCCACGGCAGTTGGAGGGGTGGGAGGAACCCTCGACACTCACCAACCGACCTCTCTGGTTGTAACAATCTCTCTGGTTGTAACGACTCCCGGTCATCAAGGGGTCAATCAAAGGTTGTTCTCCGGAGAGCCGCTTACAGTGACCAGGGAATGGGACCTCAAATTGGGGTTAGAAAGAAGGAAACCACCCCATAGCGTGAATCCGCTTACTTAGAAGCATTTATTTATAAAACAAAGGCTAAACAGCACGCCTTGACCCAAGCATTCGCAATAGGTAAATATCAATAAAAAGCGCTATAGAGTAAAAAGTGGCAAAACAGGCATAATCACCCGTTAGAGGACCTGTCTCTCTGGCCTCTCCCTCTCCCTCTCCCCACTCTCTCCCTACCCCTAGGGTTTGTTGGAGGTCCCCTCCGGTATGGGTTAGGCGTATGGGGGGGGGCGGGCCGATGGTGACCAGCAGCCCTGCGATCTATCGCACCAATATTCCTTGGCGGTGGTTGGGTATGAGGAAGTTGTTGCTCCGAGACTTCCATCCGACAGGGGTCATTCTCAGGGGCAACCGGTTCCTCATCTTTATTTTGCCAGGAAAAAACGTTCCCGTTTTTATAATCATTAACATCCCTGGTATATTTTTTTTGTTTCTTAATCTTCTGATCCTTTTCCTCTTTCTCAAGGAGGGTTCTCAGGGAGGTGGAATGTGTGGCGTAGTCTGGAGAGGATCTAAAGGGAATCAATTTTTCTTTGATTTCCTTTATCTCCCTATCTATGACTACCATTCTGGCTCTTTTCTTGTCTACTAAAAATTTTAAAAGGGAGATCCCTACCTCATTAAAATAGCGAAACCAAGATTCCAGTTCTAGGTCTCCCTGTTGTGGATATACATTCCACCTTAGGCCTCTAGGGACCATATGTTCCTTGGTATACTGCTCTAAAAATACAATATCCCAATCCAAATGTAGCTCGGAAACCATAAGGTTCTTCAATCTAAGGAATAACCCTCCTAATTCGGTATCCGTTTTAATAAGGGTAAATACCCCCTCGGTATTAACTGAGCGATTGCTACGATAATCAAATACATCCATGATGAGCGTAGATGACTCAGGAAAGTTTAAATGGGGGCAGCACTATGTATGTCTAAAGTAACAACTCAAAATAAAATAAATTAATAGTGCGCCGACCAAAAGCAAAAAGCTGCCAACACAACAATCAGACTAATTGTGATGAAATAAAGGTAAATACGTGTGGCGCTAAAATAATAATGTACGTCATTGGACAAAGCCTGACAGAATGGAAATCTGTGAGGACAGTAGCCCAATAAAGTGTATATAATGAAACACCCAAACAACTTGTGTGTTGAACTAGTGAGGATGATATGTGAATAAGTAGGTTACTCAGAGGGAAATCTGGATAACATTAGAGCAAAAAAATGGTGAGAAACACCTGACTCTAAGTCCTCTAAACCAACAAATAAAGAGATTCTTTCCCATAAATCCCAATATAAAAGGTGATGAATTAAACAAAATTAGAAAAATGTGATAACATATAAGCAAAGTGTGAAATAGTGAAACACCATAACGGCAATATATTGTTGTCAAAATAAAGTCCAGCGTGATAATGTAAATAAATAAATAATAAAATTTCCACTCGGTGACAAAAAGAATTAAAAATAGTCTGTAGTTGTCAAGATGGTGGGTAGAAGACCTTCAATCCAAGGATGGCATCCACAGGATAAGGGACTCAGTATAAATAGAGATGGAATAGGTAAAAGGTACTCTTACCGGAAATGGTGGACCCCTCGGCCAGCGGCCTGGGGGTCAAACAGGCTTAGGGATAAGGTGGAAGGTTTCCACGGCAGTTGGAGGGGTGGGAGGAACCCTCGACACTCACCAACCGACCTCTCTGGTTGTAACAATCTCTCTGGTTGTAACGACTCCCGGTCATCAAGGGGTCAATCAAAGGTTGTTCTCCGGAGAGCCGCTTACAGTGACCAGGGAATGGGACCTCAAATTGGGGTTAGAAAGAAGGAAACCACCCCATAGCGTGAATCCGCTTACTTAGAAGCATTTATTTATAAAACAAAGGCTAAACAGCACGCCTTGACCCAAGCATTCGCAATAGGTAAATAACAATAAAAAGCGCTATAGAGTAAAAAGTGGCAAAACAGGCATAATCACCCGTTAGAGGACCTGTCTCTCTGGCCTCTCCCTCTCCCTCTCCCCACTCTCTCCCTACCCCTAGGGTTTGTTGGAGGTCCCCTCCGGTATGGGTTAGGCGTATGGGGGGGGGCGGGCCGATGGTGACCAGCAGCCCTGCGATCTATCGCACCAATATTCCTTGGCGGTGGTTGGGTATGAGGAAGTTGTTGCTCCGAGACTTCCATCCGACAGGGGTCATTCTCAGGGGCAACCGGTTCCTCATCTTTATTTTGCCAGGAAAAAACGTTCCCGTTTTTATAATCATTAACATCCCTGGTATATTTTTTTTGTTTCTTAATCTTCTGATCCTTTTCCTCTTTCTCAAGGAGGGTTCTCAGGGAGGTGGAATGTGTGGCGTAGTCTGGAGAGGATCTAAAGGGAATCAATTTTTCTTTGATTTCCTTTATCTCCCTATCTATGACTACCATTCTGGCTCTTTTCTTGTCTACTAAAAATTTTAAAAGGGAGATCCCTACCTCATTAAAATAGCGAAACCAAGATTCCAGTTCTAGGTCTCCCTGTTGTGGATATACATTCCACCTTAGGCCTCTAGGGACCATATGTTCCTTGGTATACTGCTCTAAAAATACAATATCCCAATCCAAATGTAGCTCGGAAACCATAAGGTTCTTCAATCTAAGGAATAACCCTCCTAATTCGGTATCCGTTTTAATAAGGGTAAATACCCCCTCGGTATTAACTGAGCGATTGCTACGATAATCAAATACATCCATGATGAGCGTAGATGACTCAGGAAAGTTTAAATGGGGGCAGCACTATGTATGTCTAAAGTAACAACTCAAAATAAAATAAATTAATAGTGCGCCGACCAAAAGCAAAAAGCTGCCAACACAACAATCAGACTAATTGTGATGAAATAAAGGTAAATACGTGTGGCGCTAAAATAATAATGTACGTCATTGGACAAAGCCTGACAGAATGGAAATCTGTGAGGACAGTAGCCCAATAAAGTGTATATAATGAAACACCCAAACAACTTGTGTGTTGAACTAGTGAGGATGATATGTGAATAAGTAGGTTACTCAGAGGGAAATCTGGATAACATTAGAGCAAAAAAATGGTGAGAAACACCTGACTCTAAGTCCTCTAAACCAACAAATAAAGAATCTCTTTATTTGTTGGTTTAGAGGACTTAGAGTCAGGTGTTTCTCACCATTTTTTTGCTCTAATGTTATCCAGATTTCCCTCTGAGTAACCTACTTATTCACATATCATCCTCACTAGTTCAACACACAAGTTGTTTGGGTGTTTCATTATATACACTTTATTGGGCTACTGTCCTCACAGATTTCCATTCTGTCAGGCTTTGTCCAATGACGTACATTATTATTTTAGCGCCACACGTATTTACCTTTATTTCATCACAATTAGTCTGATTGTTGTGTTGGCAGCTTTTTGCTTTTGGTCGGCGCACTATTAATTTATTTTATTTTGAGTTGTTACTTTAGACATACATAGTGCTGCCCCCATTTAAACTTTCCTGAGTCATCTACGCTCATCATGGATGTATTTGATTATCGTAGCAATCGCTCAGTTAATACCGAGGGGGTATTTACCCTTATTAAAACGGATACCGAATTAGGAGGGTTATTCCTTAGATTGAAGAACCTTATGGTTTCCGAGCTACATTTGGATTGGGATATTGTATTTTTAGAGCAGTATACCAAGGAACATATGGTCCCTAGAGGCCTAAGGTGGAATGTATATCCACAACAGGGAGACCTAGAACTGGAATCTTGGTTTCGCTATTTTAATGAGGTAGGGATCTCCCTTTTAAAATTTTTAGTAGACAAGAAAAGAGCCAGAATGGTAGTCATAGATAGGGAGATAAAGGAAATCAAAGAAAAATTGATTCCCTTTAGATCCTCTCCAGACTACGCCACACATTCCACCTCCCTGAGAACCCTCCTTGAGAAAGAGGAAAAGGATCAGAAGATTAAGAAACAAAAAAAATATACCAGGGATGTTAATGATTATAAAAACGGGAACGTTTTTTCCTGGCAAAATAAAGATGAGGAACCGGTTGCCCCTGAGAATGACCCCTGTCGGATGGAAGTCTCGGAGCAACAACTTCCTCATACCCAACCACCGCCAAGGAATATTGGTGCGATAGATCGCAGGGCTGCTGGTCACCATCGGCCCGCCCCCCCCCATACGCCTAACCCATACCGGAGGGGACCTCCAACAAACCCTAGGGGTAGGGAGAGAGTGGGGAGAGGGAGAGGGAGAGGCCAGAGAGACAGGTCCTCTAACGGGTGATTATGCCTGTTTTGCCACTTTTTACTCTATAGCGCTTTTTATTGTTATTTACCTATTGCGAATGCTTGGGTCAAGGCGTGCTGTTTAGCCTTTGTTTTATAAATAAATGCTTCTAAGTAAGCGGATTCACGCTATGGGGTGGTTTCCTTCTTTCTAACCCCAATTTGAGGTCCCATTCCCTGGTCACTGTAAGCGGCTCTCCGGAGAACAACCTTTGATTGACCCCTTGATGACCGGGAGTCGTTACAACCAGAGAGATTGTTACAACCAGAGAGGTCGGTTGGTGAGTGTCGAGGGTTCCTCCCACCCCTCCAACTGCCGTGGAAACCTTCCACCTTATCCCTAAGCCTGTTTGACCCCCAGGCCGCTGGCCGAGGGGTCCACCATTTCCGGTAAGAGTACCTTTTACCTATTCCATCTCTATTTATACTGAGTCCCTTATCCTGTGGATGCCATCCTTGGATTGAAGGTCTTCTACCCACCATCTTGACAACTACAGACTATTTTTAATTCTTTTTGTCACCGAGTGGAAATTTTATTATTTATTTATTTACATTATCACGCTGGACTTTATTTTGACAACAATATATTGCCGTTATGGTGTTTCACTATTTCACACTTTGCTTATATGTTATCACATTTTTCTAATTTTGTTTAATTCATCACCTTTTATATTGGGATTTATGGGAAAGAATCTCTTTATTTGTTGGTTTAGAGGACTTAGAGTCAGGTGTTTCTCACCATTTTTTTGCTCTAATGTTATCCAGATTTCCCTCTGAGTAACCTACTTATTCACATATCATCCTCACTAGTTCAACACACAAGTTGTTTGGGTGTTTCATTATATACACTTTATTGGGCTACTGTCCTCACAGATTTCCATTCTGTCAGGCTTTGTCCAATGACGTACATTATTATTTTAGCGCCACACGTATTTACCTTTATTTCATCACAATTAGTCTGATTGTTGTGTTGGCAGCTTTTTGCTTTTGGTCGGCGCACTATTAATTTATTTTATTTTGAGTTGTTACTTTAGACATACATAGTGCTGCCCCCATTTAAACTTTCCTGAGTCATCTACGCTCATCATGGATGTATTTGATTATCGTAGCAATCGCTCAGTTAATACCGAGGGGGTATTTACCCTTATTAAAACGGATACCGAATTAGGAGGGTTATTCCTTAGATTGAAGAACCTTATGGTTTCCGAGCTACATTTGGATTGGGATATTGTATTTTTAGAGCAGTATACCAAGGAACATATGGTCCCTAGAGGCCTAAGGTGGAATGTATATCCACAACAGGGAGACCTAGAACTGGAATCTTGGTTTCGCTATTTTAATGAGGTAGGGATCTCCCTTTTAAAATTTTTAGTAGACAAGAAAAGAGCCAGAATGGTAGTCATAGATAGGGAGATAAAGGAAATCAAAGAAAAATTGATTCCCTTTAGATCCTCTCCAGACTACGCCACACATTCCACCTCCCTGAGAACCCTCCTTGAGAAAGAGGAAAAGGATCAGAAGATTAAGAAACAAAAAAAATATACCAGGGATGTTAATGATTATAAAAACGGGAACGTTTTTTCCTGGCAAAATAAAGATGAGGAACCGGTTGCCCCTGAGAATGACCCCTGTCGGATGGAAGTCTCGGAGCAACAACTTCCTCATACCCAACCACCGCCAAGGAATATTGGTGCGATAGATCGCAGGGCTGCTGGTCACCATCGGCCCGCCCCCCCCCATACGCCTAACCCATACCGGAGGGGACCTCCAACAAACCCTAGGGGTAGGGAGAGAGTGGGGAGAGGGAGAGGGAGAGGCCAGAGAGACAGGTCCTCTAACGGGTGATTATGCCTGTTTTGCCACTTTTTACTCTATAGCGCTTTTTATTGATATTTACCTATTGCGAATGCTTGGGTCAAGGCGTGCTGTTTAGCCTTTGTTTTATAAATAAATGCTTCTAAGTAAGCGGATTCACGCTATGGGGTGGTTTCCTTCTTTCTAACCCCAATTTGAGGTCCCATTCCCTGGTCACTGTAAGCGGCTCTCCGGAGAACAACCTTTGATTGACCCCTTGATGACCGGGAGTCGTTACAACCAGAGAGATTGTTACAACCAGAGAGGTCGGTTGGTGAGTGTCGAGGGTTCCTCCCACCCCTCCAACTGCCGTGGAAACCTTCCACCTTATCCCTAAGCCTGTTTGACCCCCAGGCCGCTGGCCGAGGGGTCCACCATTTCCGGTAAGAGTACCTTTTACCTATTCCATCTCTATTTATACTGAGTCCCTTATCCTGTGGATGCCATCCTTGGATTGAAGGTCTTCTACCCACCATCTTGACAACTACAGACTATTTTTAATTCTTTTTGTCACCGAGTGGAAATTTTATTATTTATTTATTTACATTATCACGCTGGACTTTATTTTGACAACAATATATTGCCGTTATGGTGTTTCACTATTTCACACTTTGCTTATATGTTATCACATTTTTCTAATTTTGTTTAATTCATCACCTTTTATATTGGGATTTATGGGAAAGAATCTCTTTATTTGTTGGTTTAGAGGACTTAGAGTCAGGTGTTTCTCACCATTTTTTTGCTCTAATGTTATCCAGATTTCCCTCTGAGTAACCTACTTATTCACATATCATCCTCACTAGTTCAACACACAAGTTGTTTGGGTGTTTCATTATATACACTTTATTGGGCTACTGTCCTCACAGATTTCCATTCTGTCAGGCTTTGTCCAATGACGTACATTATTATTTTAGCGCCACACGTATTTACCTTTATTTCATCACAATTAGTCTGATTGTTGTGTTGGCAGCTTTTTGCTTTTGGTCGGCGCACTATTAATTTATTTTATTTTGAGTTGTTACTTTAGACATACATAGTGCTGCCCCCATTTAAACTTTCCTGAGTCATCTACGCTCATCATGGATGTATTTGATTATCGTAGCAATCGCTCAGTTAATACCGAGGGGGTATTTACCCTTATTAAAACGGATACCGAATTAGGAGGGTTATTCCTTAGATTGAAGAACCTTATGGTTTCCGAGCTACATTTGGATTGGGATATTGTATTTTTAGAGCAGTATACCAAGGAACATATGGTCCCTAGAGGCCTAAGGTGGAATGTATATCCACAACAGGGAGACCTAGAACTGGAATCTTGGTTTCGCTATTTTAATGAGGTAGGGATCTCCCTTTTAAAATTTTTAGTAGACAAGAAAAGAGCCAGAATGGTAGTCATAGATAGGGAGATAAAGGAAATCAAAGAAAAATTGATTCCCTTTAGATCCTCTCCAGACTACGCCACACATTCCACCTCCCTGAGAACCCTCCTTGAGAAAGAGGAAAAGGATCAGAAGATTAAGAAACAAAAAAAATATACCAGGGATGTTAATGATTATAAAAACGGGAACGTTTTTTCCTGGCAAAATAAAGATGAGGAACCGGTTGCCCCTGAGAATGACCCCTGTCGGATGGAAGTCTCGGAGCAACAACTTCCTCATACCCAACCACCGCCAAGGAATATTGGTGCGATAGATCGCAGGGCTGCTGGTCACCATCGGCCCGCCCCCCCCCATACGCCTAACCCATACCGGAGGGGACCTCCAACAAACCCTAGGGGTAGGGAGAGAGTGGGGAGAGGGAGAGGGAGAGGCCAGAGAGACAGGTCCTCTAACGGGTGATTATGCCTGTTTTGCCACTTTTTACTCTATAGCGCTTTTTATTGATATTTACCTATTGCGAATGCTTGGGTCAAGGCGTGCTGTTTAGCCTTTGTTTTATAAATAAATGCTTCTAAGTAAGCGGATTCACGCTATGGGGTGGTTTCCTTCTTTCTAACCCCAATTTGAGGTCCCATTCCCTGGTCACTGTAAGCGGCTCTCCGGAGAACAACCTTTGATTGACCCCTTGATGACCGGGAGTCGTTACAACCAGAGAGATTGTTACAACCAGAGAGGTCGGTTGGTGAGTGTCGAGGGTTCCTCCCACCCCTCCAACTGCCGTGGAAACCTTCCACCTTATCCCTAAGCCTGTTTGACCCCCAGGCCGCTGGCCGAGGGGTCCACCATTTCCGGTAAGAGTACCTTTTACCTATTCCATCTCTATTTATACTGAGTCCCTTATCCTGTGGATGCCATCCTTGGATTGAAGGTCTTCTACCCACCATCTTGACAACTACAGACTATTTTTAATTCTTTTTGTCACCGAGTGGAAATTTTATTATTTATTTATTTACATTATCACGCTGGACTTTATTTTGACAACAATATATTGCCGTTATGGTGTTTCACTATTTCACACTTTGCTTATATGTTATCACATTTTTCTAATTTTGTTTAATTCATCACCTTTTATATTGGGATTTATGGGAAAGAATCTCTTTATTTGTTGGTTTAGAGGACTTAGAGTCAGGTGTTTCTCACCATTTTTTTGCTCTAATGTTATCCAGATTTCCCTCTGAGTAACCTACTTATTCACATATCATCCTCACTAGTTCAACACACAAGTTGTTTGGGTGTTTCATTATATACACTTTATTGGGCTACTGTCCTCACAGATTTCCATTCTGTCAGGCTTTGTCCAATGACGTACATTATTATTTTAGCGCCACACGTATTTACCTTTATTTCATCACAATTAGTCTGATTGTTGTGTTGGCAGCTTTTTGCTTTTGGTCGGCGCACTATTAATTTATTTTATTTTGAGTTGTTACTTTAGACATACATAGTGCTGCCCCCATTTAAACTTTCCTGAGTCATCTACGCTCATCATGGATGTATTTGATTATCGTAGCAATCGCTCAGTTAATACCGAGGGGGTATTTACCCTTATTAAAACGGATACCGAATTAGGAGGGTTATTCCTTAGATTGAAGAACCTTATGGTTTCCGAGCTACATTTGGATTGGGATATTGTATTTTTAGAGCAGTATACCAAGGAACATATGGTCCCTAGAGGCCTAAGGTGGAATGTATATCCACAACAGGGAGACCTAGAACTGGAATCTTGGTTTCGCTATTTTAATGAGGTAGGGATCTCCCTTTTAAAATTTTTAGTAGACAAGAAAAGAGCCAGAATGGTAGTCATAGATAGGGAGATAAAGGAAATCAAAGAAAAATTGATTCCCTTTAGATCCTCTCCAGACTACGCCACACATTCCACCTCCCTGAGAACCCTCCTTGAGAAAGAGGAAAAGGATCAGAAGATTAAGAAACAAAAAAAATATACCAGGGATGTTAATGATTATAAAAACGGGAACGTTTTTTCCTGGCAAAATAAAGATGAGGAACCGGTTGCCCCTGAGAATGACCCCTGTCGGATGGAAGTCTCGGAGCAACAACTTCCTCATACCCAACCACCGCCAAGGAATATTGGTGCGATAGATCGCAGGGCTGCTGGTCACCATCGGCCCGCCCCCCCCCATACGCCTAACCCATACCGGAGGGGACCTCCAACAAACCCTAGGGGTAGGGAGAGAGTGGGGAGAGGGAGAGGGAGAGGCCAGAGAGACAGGTCCTCTAACGGGTGATTATGCCTGTTTTGCCACTTTTTACTCTATAGCGCTTTTTATTGATATTTACCTATTGCGAATGCTTGGGTCAAGGCGTGCTGTTTAGCCTTTGTTTTATAAATAAATGCTTCTAAGTAAGCGGATTCACGCTATGGGGTGGTTTCCTTCTTTCTAACCCCAATTTGAGGTCCCATTCCCTGGTCACTGTAAGCGGCTCTCCGGAGAACAACCTTTGATTGACCCCTTGATGACCGGGAGTCGTTACAACCAGAGAGATTGTTACAACCAGAGAGGTCGGTTGGTGAGTGTCGAGGGTTCCTCCCACCCCTCCAACTGCCGTGGAAACCTTCCACCTTATCCCTAAGCCTGTTTGACCCCCAGGCCGCTGGCCGAGGGGTCCACCATTTCCGGTAAGAGTACCTTTTACCTATTCCATCTCTATTTATACTGAGTCCCTTATCCTGTGGATGCCATCCTTGGATTGAAGGTCTTCTACCCACCATCTTGACAACTACAGACTATTTTTAATTCTTTTTGTCACCGAGTGGAAATTTTATTATTTATTTATTTACATTATCACGCTGGACTTTATTTTGACAACAATATATTGCCGTTATGGTGTTTCACTATTTCACACTTTGCTTATATGTTATCACATTTTTCTAATTTTGTTTAATTCATCACCTTTTATATTGGGATTTATGGGAAAGAATCTCTTTATTTGTTGGTTTAGAGGACTTAGAGTCAGGTGTTTCTCACCATTTTTTTGCTCTAATGTTATCCAGATTTCCCTCTGAGTAACCTACTTATTCACATATCATCCTCACTAGTTCAACACACAAGTTGTTTGGGTGTTTCATTATATACACTTTATTGGGCTACTGTCCTCACAGATTTCCATTCTGTCAGGCTCTGTCCAATGACGTACATTATTATTTTAGCGCCACACGTATTTACCTTTATTTCATCACAATTAGTCTGATTGTTGTGTTGGCAGCTTTTTGCTTTTGGTCGGCGCACTATTAATTTATTTTATTTTGAGTTGTTACTTTAGACATACATAGTGCTGCCCCCATTTAAACTTTCCTGAGTCATCTACGCTCATCATGGATGTATTTGATTATCGTAGCAATCGCTCAGTTAATACCGAGGGGGTATTTACCCTTATTAAAACGGATACCGAATTAGGAGGGTTATTCCTTAGATTGAAGAACCTTATGGTTTCCGAGCTACATTTGGATTGGGATATTGTATTTTTAGAGCAGTATACCAAGGAACATATGGTCCCTAGAGGCCTAAGGTGGAATGTATATCCACAACAGGGAGACCTAGAACTGGAATCTTGGTTTCGCTATTTTAATGAGGTAGGGATCTCCCTTTTAAAATTTTTAGTAGACAAGAAAAGAGCCAGAATGGTAGTCATAGATAGGGAGATAAAGGAAATCAAAGAAAAATTGATTCCCTTTAGATCCTCTCCAGACTACGCCACACATTCCACCTCCCTGAGAACCCTCCTTGAGAAAGAGGAAAAGGATCAGAAGATTAAGAAACAAAAAAAATATACCAGGGATGTTAATGATTATAAAAACGGGAACGTTTTTTCCTGGCAAAATAAAGATGAGGAACCGGTTGCCCCTGAGAATGACCCCTGTCGGATGGAAGTCTCGGAGCAACAACTTCCTCATACCCAACCACCGCCAAGGAATATTGGTGCGATAGATCGCAGGGCTGCTGGTCACCATCGGCCCGCCCCCCCCCATACGCCTAACCCATACCGGAGGGGACCTCCAACAAACCCTAGGGGTAGGGAGAGAGTGGGGAGAGGGAGAGGGAGAGGCCAGAGAGACAGGTCCTCTAACGGGTGATTATGCCTGTTTTGCCACTTTTTACTCTATAGCGCTTTTTATTGATATTTACCTATTGCGAATGCTTGGGTCAAGGCGTGCTGTTTAGCCTTTATTTTATAAATAAATGCTTCTAAGTAAGCGGATTCACGCTATGGGGTGGTTTCCTTCTTTCTAACCCCAATTTGAGGTCCCATTCCCTGGTCACTGTAAGCGGCTCTCCGGAGAACAACCTTTGATTGACCCCTTGATGACCGGGAGTCGTTACAACCAGAGAGATTGTTACAACCAGAGAGGTCGGTTGGTGAGTGTCGAGGGTTCCTCCCACCCCTCCAACTGCCGTGGAAACCTTCCACCTTATCCCTAAGCCTGTTTGACCCCCAGGCCGCTGGCCGAGGGGTCCACCATTTCCGGTAAGAGTACCTTTTACCTATTCCATCTCTATTTATACTGAGTCCCTTATCCTGTGGATGCCATCCTTGGATTGAAGGTCTTCTACCCACCATCTTGACAACTACAGACTATTTTTAATTCTTTTTGTCACCGAGTGGAAATTTTATTATTTATTTATTTACATTATCACGCTGGACTTTATTTTGACAACAATATATTGCCGTTATGGTGTTTCACTATTTCACACTTTGCTTATATGTTATCACATTTTTCTAATTTTGTTTAATTCATCACCTTTTATATTGGGATTTATGGGAAAGAATCTCTTTATTTGTTGGTTTAGAGGACTTAGAGTCAGGTGTTTCTCACCATTTTTTTGCTCTAATGTTATCCAGATTTCCCTCTGAGTAACCTACTTATTCACATATCATCCTCACTAGTTCAACACACAAGTTGTTTGGGTGTTTCATTATATACACTTTATTGGGCTACTGTCCTCACAGATTTCCATTCTGTCAGGCTTTGTCCAATGACGTACATTATTATTTTAGCGCCACACGTATTTACCTTTATTTCATCACAATTAGTCTGATTGTTGTGTTGGCAGCTTTTTGCTTTTGGTCGGCGCACTATTAATTTATTTTATTTTGAGTTGTTACTTTAGACATACATAGTGCTGCCCCCATTTAAACTTTCCTGAGTCATCTACGCTCATCATGGATGTATTTGATTATCGTAGCAATCGCTCAGTTAATACCGAGGGGGTATTTACCCTTATTAAAACGGATACCGAATTAGGAGGGTTATTCCTTAGATTGAAGAACCTTATGGTTTCCGAGCTACATTTGGATTGGGATATTGTATTTTTAGAGCAGTATACCAAGGAACATATGGTCCCTAGAGGCCTAAGGTGGAATGTATATCCACAACAGGGAGACCTAGAACTGGAATCTTGGTTTCGCTATTTTAATGAGGTAGGGATCTCCCTTTTAAAATTTTTAGTAGACAAGAAAAGAGCCAGAATGGTAGTCATAGATAGGGAGATAAAGGAAATCAAAGAAAAATTGATTCCCTTTAGATCCTCTCCAGACTACGCCACACATTCCACCTCCCTGAGAACCCTCCTTGAGAAAGAGGAAAAGGATCAGAAGATTAAGAAACAAAAAAAAAATATACCAGGGATGTTAATGATTATAAAAACGGGAACGTTTTTTCCTGGCAAAATAAAGATGAGGAACCGGTTGCCCCTGAGAATGACCCCTGTCGGATGGAAGTCTCGGAGCAACAACTTCCTCATACCCAACCACCGCCAAGGAATATTGGTGCGATAGATCGCAGGGCTGCTGGTCACCATCGGCCCGCCCCCCCCCATACGCCTAACCCATACCGGAGGGGACCTCCAACAAACCCTAGGGGTAGGGAGAGAGTGGGGAGAGGGAGAGGGAGAGGCCAGAGAGACAGGTCCTCTAACGGGTGATTATGCCTGTTTTGCCACTTTTTACTCTATAGCGCTTTTTATTGATATTTACCTATTGCGAATGCTTGGGTCAAGGCGTGCTGTTTAGCCTTTGTTTTATAAATAAATGCTTCTAAGTAAGCGGATTCACGCTATGGGGTGGTTTCCTTCTTTCTAACCCCAATTTGAGGTCCCATTCCCTGGTCACTGTAAGCGGCTCTCCGGAGAACAACCTTTGATTGACCCCTTGATGACCGGGAGTCGTTACAACCAGAGAGATTGTTACAACCAGAGAGGTCGGTTGGTGAGTGTCGAGGGTTCCTCCCACCCCTCCAACTGCCGTGGAAACCTTCCACCTTATCCCTAAGCCTGTTTGACCCCCAGGCCGCTGGCCGAGGGGTCCACCATTTCCGGTAAGAGTACCTTTTACCTATTCCATCTCTATTTATACTGAGTCCCTTATCCTGTGGATGCCATCCTTGGATTGAAGGTCTTCTACCCACCATCTTGACAACTACAGACTATTTTTAATTCTTTTTGTCACCGAGTGGAAATTTTATTATTTATTTATTTACATTATCACGCTGGACTTTATTTTGACAACAATATATTGCCGTTATGGTGTTTCACTATTTCACACTTTGCTTATATGTTATCACATTTTTCTAATTTTGTTTAATTCATCACCTTTTATATTGGGATTTATGGGAAAGAATCTCTTTATTTGTTGGTTTAGAGGACTTAGAGTCAGGTGTTTCTCACCATTTTTTTGCTCTAATGTTATCCAGATTTCCCTCTGAGTAACCTACTTATTCACATATCATCCTCACTAGTTCAACACACAAGTTGTTTGGGTGTTTCATTATATACACTTTATTGGGCTACTGTCCTCACAGATTTCCATTCTGTCAGGCTTTGTCCAATGACGTACATTATTATTTTAGCGCCACACGTATTTACCTTTATTTCATCACAATTAGTCTGATTGTTGTGTTGGCAGCTTTTTGCTTTTGGTCGGCGCACTATTAATTTATTTTATTTTGAGTTGTTACTTTAGACATACATAGTGCTGCCCCCATTTAAACTTTCCTGAGTCATCTACGCTCATCATGGATGTATTTGATTATCGTAGCAATCGCTCAGTTAATACCGAGGGGGTATTTACCCTTATTAAAACGGATACCGAATTAGGAGGGTTATTCCTTAGATTGAAGAACCTTATGGTTTCCGAGCTACATTTGGATTGGGATATTGTATTTTTAGAGCAGTATACCAAGGAACATATGGTCCCTAGAGGCCTAAGGTGGAATGTATATCCACAACAGGGAGACCTAGAACTGGAATCTTGGTTTCGCTATTTTAATGAGGTAGGGATCTCCCTTTTAAAATTTTTAGTAGACAAGAAAAGAGCCAGAATGGTAGTCATAGATAGGGAGATAAAGGAAATCAAAGAAAAATTGATTCCCTTTAGATCCTCTCCAGACTACGCCACACATTCCACCTCCCTGAGAACCCTCCTTGAGAAAGAGGAAAAGGATCAGAAGATTAAGAAACAAAAAAAATATACCAGGGATGTTAATGATTATAAAAACGGGAACGTTTTTTCCTGGCAAAATAAAGATGAGGAACCGGTTGCCCCTGAGAATGACCCCTGTCGGATGGAAGTCTCGGAGCAACAACTTCCTCATACCCAACCACCGCCAAGGAATATTGGTGCGATAGATCGCAGGGCTGCTGGTCACCATCGGCCCGCCCCCCCCCATACGCCTAACCCATACCGGAGGGGACCTCCAACAAACCCTAGGGGTAGGGAGAGAGTGGGGAGAGGGAGAGGGAGAGGCCAGAGAGACAGGTCCTCTAACGGGTGATTATGCCTGTTTTGCCACTTTTTACTCTATAGCGCTTTTTATTGATATTTACCTATTGCGAATGCTTGGGTCAAGGCGTGCTGTTTAGCCTTTGTTTTATAAATAAATGCTTCTAAGTAAGCGGATTCACGCTATGGGGTGGTTTCCTTCTTTCTAACCCCAATTTGAGGTCCCATTCCCTGGTCACTGTAAGCGGCTCTCCGGAGAACAACCTTTGATTGACCCCTTGATGACCGGGAGTCGTTACAACCAGAGAGATTGTTACAACCAGAGAGGTCGGTTGGTGAGTGTCGAGGGTTCCTCCCACCCCTCCAACTGCCGTGGAAACCTTCCACCTTATCCCTAAGCCTGTTTGACCCCCAGGCCGCTGGCCGAGGGGTCCACCATTTCCGGTAAGAGTACCTTTTACCTATTCCATCTCTATTTATACTGAGTCCCTTATCCTGTGGATGCCATCCTTGGATTGAAGGTCTTCTACCCACCATCTTGACAACTACAGACTATTTTTAATTCTTTTTGTCACCGAGTGGAAATTTTATTATTTATTTATTTACATTATCACGCTGGACTTTATTTTGACAACAATATATTGCCGTTATGGTGTTTCACTATTTCACACTTTGCTTATATGTTATCACATTTTTCTAATTTTGTTTAATTCATCACCTTTTATATTGGGATTTATGGGAAAGAATCTCTTTATTTGTTGGTTTAGAGGACTTAGAGTCAGGTGTTTCTCACCATTTTTTTGCTCTAATGTTATCCAGATTTCCCTCTGAGTAACCTACTTATTCACATATCATCCTCACTAGTTCAACACACAAGTTGTTTGGGTGTTTCATTATATACACTTTATTGGGCTACTGTCCTCACAGATTTCCATTCTGTCAGGCTTTGTCCAATGACGTACATTATTATTTTAGCGCCACACGTATTTACCATTATTAGCGTCTGGCCAGCTCAAGGATGAAGACCTGAGAAGTTTGGTAGAAGAGACCAGCTGGGGTAAAGCAGTGAAATATCTGTTTAAATATTAATATCTAAGTACCTTTGTCTTAAAAAAATATATATTTTATAAACACATATTTTTCGGTAACAGTGATATCTTTTCTATTATTTTTAGATTCAGAAGATGACTTGTAACTCACAGTCATCTAACCACTTCTGGACCAGCCGTCGCAGTTTTACTGCGGCAGACTGGCTCCCCTGCGCGAAATCACGTTACTGTACGTGATCTCGCGGGGTCTGGATAGCAGGCGCACGCCCGCTGCACAGCGGGGGTGCCGATGCTCGTGGCCAATGGTCGCGATGACCGCCGACCACGAGCGATCGTGACCAGGAGACACAGAACAGGGACAAGTGTGTGCAAACATACGCTTCCCTGTTCTGTTCTGACAGGAGTGACAGATCGCGTGTTCCTATTAGCTGGGAACCACGATCTGTCACTTCTTGTAGTTAGTCCCTCCCCTTTCAGTTAGAATCACCTCCCAGGAAACACAGTTAACCCCTTGATACCCCCCTAGTGTTAACCCCTTCACTGCCAAGTGATATTTTTACAGTAATCAATGCATTTTTAATCGCACTGATCGCTGTATTAATGCCAGTGGTTCCAAAAATGTGTCAAAATTGTCCGATGTGTCCACCATAATGTCGAAGTCACAATAAAAATCGCAGAATGTCGCCATTACTAGTAAAAAATAATAATAATAAAAATGCTATAAATCTATCCCCTATTTTCTAGACGCTATAACTTTTGCGCAAACCAATCAATATACGCCTTTTGCAATTTTTTTTTACCAAAAATATGTAGAAGAATACATATCGGCCTAAACTGAGGAAAAAAATTGTTTTTTTTTTTATATATTTTTGGGGGATATTTATTATAGCAAAAAGTAAAAAATATTGCGTTTTTTTCAAAATTGTCATTCTTTTTTTGTTTATAGCGCAAAAAATAAAAAACGCAGAGGTGATCAAATACCACCAAAAGAAAGCTCTATTTGTGAGAAAAAAAGGACGTCAATTTTGTTTGGGTACAGCGTCGCACGACCACGCAATTGTCAGTTAAAGCGACGCAGTGCCGAATCGCAAAAGGTGCTCTGGTCAGGAAGGGGGTAAAATCTTCCGGGGCTGAAGCGGTTAATCATTAGAAAATTTAATTAACGTTCTTAAAACAAGAATTTTTGACAAAATGTTATTAGCGTATGGCCAGCTCAAGGATGAAGTCCTGAGACGTTTGGTAGAAATGACCAGCTGGGGTAAAGCAGTGAAATACTGTATCTGTTTAAATATTAATATTTAAGTACCTTTATCTTAAAAAAAATTTAAAAAATATATTTTATAACTACATATTTTTCGGTAACAGTGATATATTTTCTATTATTTTTATATCAGAAGATGAGTTGTAATTCACAGTCATTTAAACAGTGATGACATCTCCTTTAAGCCGTACATGGATGGAAATTCACCCGGTTCAGCAGGGACCAGCCAAATTTCGATCCATGTATGTGCTGAAGTTGATCTACTGATGGACTTCTGTACAACCACCCTGTTGGGTGTCTGCTCGATCAGTGCCTCCAGCTATAGCCAGCGGCGCTGATCAGTGTATTCCGATGGTGGGGATGTCTCCCTGTTGTCAGAATACAAAGGCTTAGCGGGAGGATTCCCCCATCCACATTGAATTTGTGAATGTGGGAACTGAGTCATTTTTTAGTTATTTTGTTTAACGAAAAAAAAAAAAAAATCATCATCTATGGGGTGTGTTAAAGCTATCTATGGTAAAGATATAAGTCTTCCAATTTGTTTTCAATCCTCTATTATTAATTTTTAAAACAATTATACAAATACATATAAATATATTCTCATACAAAATGACACATTATATTATTATATTGCATCCTCACTATAAGATATCAACTTTCCGAAATAATTTCTAGCATCCAATTCTGTTCTAATCCATCTAACATATATTTCTTTACAATGTCCATCCTCCATTTATACCTACTATTCATCACTATCTTACATTTTCAACCATACACTCTATACAGGTGCTCATACATATCCCCCCCCCCCCCCCCAAAAAAAAAGGGGGGGTGGGGATGGTGAGGAAGGGATCTCTCCCATCTCCACTGGGTGTTCTGTTCACTTTCATAGAAATTTAATCATTTTTATTGAGGTCCGAAACTCCCAATGATGCCATATTATGGACTTTTGGTTCTTTTCAGTCCCCTCTCTCCTTATCTGCTCCTCCATATGTTGTATCTCATTCATTTCACATATCAATTTCACTATTGTAGGACTATTTATTTTTCTCCATTTTCGAGCTATTATTATCCTGGCTGCAGTTATCATATGGTGAAATATATCCGTCTTTATAGATTTCAATGCCCTGGGTATTATAGATAATATCGAGACCTTAACGCTTGATTGGATCTCATTTCCAGACCCCAATTTATATTTTTCAAATATTTTGTACCGGAATTCCTTCACCACATGACATTCGTAAATCTTCCAATTTGAAATTTAAGCTTTAATGGCATAACATATCCAAAATAGCTCTACTATATATTATCTAGTGTAAGTTATAAACTGCAATAAATGTTCGAACTCCACCAATACAGTTTTCTTTTATACTGAAGGGATCTTACAAGGATGTGTCAGCTGATGAGGTCATTCCTTATCTTTGGCATTACCCTCTTAGTACTCAACCCCTTCCTCCACCCCAGATCCTCTACTGGTTACATGACCTCCTTCTGCTGTCAGTCAAGATACCTATCAATGCTCTAAATGGCTGATGCTACATTTCTCCCAAAAGCTCCTTTCAGAAGTAACGGGAAAGATGTTGAAGAGATGGATGGGTGACCAGCCTACAGACCAGGGTTGCCAACCTGTGATTTTTTTACAACTGCCAGTAAATATCAGGGGCTGATAATTTCATACCGTGTTGACTTTTTAAGTGTAAATCAAGCAAATTACATTGTTATAGGTATTGTCAGTGTTTCCATATCATGTTTACACTGTTCACATATTCACCGTGTTCGTTTTTAACCTCCCTGGCGGTATTCCCGAGTCTGGTTTGGGGTGGAATTTCAGAACCAAAAGCGGTAACCCCCCAGCCAGACTCAGGATCGCATCGCAGTATTCAGGAAGAGCTTACCTAACTTGTCCCCAGGATCCTGCGATGTCTCCCCGGCTCGTCCTCCGCTCGATTCATCACGGAGCTGATCTCTGTTCCCTGGGAGCGTTGCGACGCACGGGGACGGAGAACGGCGTCAAATTCAAAAAGTGAAGCACAATATACACACAGTACACTGTAATCTTACAGATTACATTACTGTATGAAATTATTTCACCTCCCTTTAGTCCCTAGTGGTTTCTCCAGTGCCCTGCATGCAGTTTTATATTATAAAAACTGTTCTTTCTGCCTGGAAACTGGAGATTGCCCATAGCAACCAAAACCGCCCCTTTACATCAAAAGTGGTTTTAGACCAGCTAAAAAACAGCGATAATGAATTAGAATCACTCGCAGAATTGAGCGATAGTGATTTGTGGGGAAATCCGTCATCAAACACTGAAAAGTAATGACAGCGACAATTCTGCAACTGAGCAAATTTCAGTGTTTTTGATTTGATAACATTATTGAATCATTTTTATTATTATTATATTATTATTTGGTATAATTATTTATAGTTATTTATTATATTATAATTTATGATTTTGTTTTTCAAACTTTATCATACCCGGGATGCCTACTAGACTCTTGTTTGGACAGATTTAAGTAAGTTATTCCTAAGAATTACAGGCCTACAATATAAAACGCCAAATTTCCATGCAAAATAATTGTACCGCTTTCAGCAGCAAAAATCAGAAATAATCATACCACCAGGGAGGTTAAGTGTAAATCAAGAAAATGACTTTGTTACAGGTATTGTCAGTCTTTCCATATCATGTTTATACTGTTCAAATATTCACCGTGTTTGTTTTTAATAGGAGTTCTGTAATTTTTTAGGTTGCCAGTAAAAAAAAAATGTGTTCCACCAGTACGTTTTCCATGTTTTGTCAGTAAAAAATGCTGTGGGAGGTTGGCGATCCTGCTACAGACAATCCTTTTTGAATGTGGATCATATTAAACTGTTTTTTTGTTTTTTTTTTTAATTATCAGTGGGTCGTGCTATAGAGGGATATTTGCATCCATATTTCAAAATTCAGAAAAGACTTACACAATGTTGCTTGCAAGCCTAGGTCTTGCAACTGATTTGCTGCCTTTAATCGAATCAAAAATTACGAACAAATTTCAGTTTAAAAAAAAAAATAGACACTGCAAGTCGTAATGGCAAAACAAAAAACTGGACACGTTTGGATAGAGATACTTTAGATAAGTTACAGATCTGCTGTAATTACAACACAAAGGAATACACAGCATGCTGGTGCACTGCATTCTTTTGTTATGTTCAAACTAGCTCTGTACACACACCCTACAGTCTGGTAGAACAGTTACTTTATATTAGATATTTTAGTTTATCACCAATATAATCATAGGACTAACCTGAAACATGGGTGCAGGCCAAGACAATAAGGCAGAGGTGAAAAACAACTCCTGGAGAAGGCACATGCATCCTGGACGCAGACAGCAGAACTGTGTTCACGGATACAAATCTACAGAGGGGAGGGGAAGTGGGCGACTCTAAGCTGGAAACTGTAAAGAGTCAGGGTTAGGTAGTACGCTTTTTCTTTCCCTATTTATGATATGCATCAATAAATGTATTACAGCCAGACGGTTTTTCAGTGGCTGTAATTTTTGGGAAGATGGAATAAATAAAATTTAAACACACAGTTGTCTACACTATATTGCTAATATTTAACTCTTTCATGACTGTTGGTCCTTGTAAACTAGTTGCCCACGCCAAATTTAGCAGCATTTGTATATATCAACTAACAACAACTTTATGACTACTTTGTCTACTTAAGTAAGTTTTAGGGTTCATGCACAGAGCTGTAAGAGGGTCATACAGCATCTTGTGTTAGCGTTTTGCTTTTGTTTCTGTTTAAAAATTTTGTAAATAAGTAAGTTTTCTCTTTCACTGATGGGCACTGATAAGGTGGGACTGACAGGCACTGCAGCAACGATGAGGTGGCACCAATGAGCGGGCACTGAAGATGGGCACTGATATGCGGCACTGATGGGCATTGATAGGCGGCACTGATGGGCACTCATGGGTGGCACTGGTGGGCACTGATGAGCACTGAAAGGCTGCAAAGATGGGCTCTCATGGGTGGCACTGATGGGCACTGATAGGCAGCACTGCTGGGCACTGATGGGCATTGATAGGCGGCACTGATGGGCACTGATACATGGCACTGATGGGCACTTATACGCAGCACTGATTGGCATCCCTGGTGGCACTGGCAGTGGTAGGCATTGGCGTGGGCACTGATTGGCAGCTGCCTGGGCATTGATTGGCAGCTGCCTTTGCACTGATTAGTGTTTCCCTGGGGGTCTAGGGGGCATACCTGGTGGTTTAGTGTAGCTGATTTCCCTGGTGGTCCTGGGCGGCTTCCCTGGTGGTCCTGGGTAGGATCCGAGGGGGGGCTGTGCTGATAAACAATCAGCACAGACCCCCATGTCAGGAGAGCAGCCGATCGGCTCTCCTCTACTCACGTCTGTCAGACGAGAGTGAGGAAAAGCCGATCACCAGCTCTTCCTATTTACATCGTGATCAGCCGTGATTGGACATGGCTGATCATGTGGTAAAGAGTCTCCGTCGGTGACTTTTTACCTAGATCGTTGTTGTGGGGTGTCAGACTGACATCCTGCAACAACGATCGCCGCGATGCGTGCCCCCGGGGGCGCGCAGCGGCTCAATATCCTGATCACGTCATATGACGCCCAGTCAGGGTATTGAAACCACAATCACACCAAAGTACGTTCATTTCGAACGTGATGATATACAACCGGACTAGAACAAGGAAGTTCATAGCCAGTAGCCAATAGCTGCCCTTGCGTAGTTTTTGGTCCGTTGGACTAGCATACAGATGAACGGATTTTTCGATAGGAATCAAGTCCGTCGGAAAGATTTGAAACTTGTTCTATTTCTAAGGTCCGTCAGATTTTTAGACAGAAAAGGTCCGATGAAGCCCACACACAATTGAATTATCCAACGGATTCGTTCCGTCGGACCTTTGATGTCGAAAAGTCCGGTCCTTGCATTACATGATTTTGGTAAATCTGAAGACAAAAATCTGCAGAAAATCTAATAGTGTGTATGGGACCTAACTGACACTTTGTGGGAACCAGTGACACTAATATAGTGCAATATTAGGTGCAAAAGAAAATAGTAGTGAACTGTGCACCCTACTCAATACCTAAATATATACATCATAAATGCAAATAAATAGGAAAAAATTCAAATGTATGCAAAATATATAAACAAAAAGGAGACAATACGCCCTACTCCAATCCTCCTATCTCAGCGCTAAAGGATATTCCGTATATGAAGATGGAAAATAATGATTGTAATAAACCGCAGTGATTTAACCTGATGTCACCATATTCTGAGTGAGATATCTCTCAGCAGCCACTTAATAAAAAATAGAAGAATAAATATGGATGAATGAATGTACTATATGAAACAGCAATTAACCCATCAAAGCAGCGCTATTTTCAGTCCTCAATGCTGACTGATAAAACAAAGTCTTTGTAAATGCAAGCAAAACACATGCAGGCAGGTAAATTCCAACAAAGACACAGCGGTAGGAGCTCGGTCTGGATTCCCTTATATGAATAGTAGATCTGATGGGTGCACCTTTCACCATCTATTGGGACACCTTGTGCTGCACACACCCCATAGGGGTTCAAACTCACCGGAGCCAGGAGGTTAACAAGCCTTGGATCAAATCCTCTCTCTGTTTACTCCCGAAGTCCTCCAGGGTTGATGATCAAATAACAGCAACAATGTCCACATGTAAAAAAAGAGACCCCAAATAGTCCAGTACCGTTTTGATAATTTATTGTAAGTCACAAATCAGAGAAAAAAAAAAAACTAATAAAGTAAATACACTGTAAAAATCAGTGGGCGCAGTTCCTTACAAAGGATAGCCTTCTAGCTTTCAGTTGGTTGGTAATAGTGGATAACTCAAACTGCTTTTCTCAAAGCACAAGGGTACTGGTTGCAGACTGGATGGATGTTACACACTCACAGCTGATCAGTCCTTCATTCCACTAGTATACAACTACAAGCTTGGAGCGCACTGCGTGTCAGCCAGGCACAGCTGATCCGCACTTCCCCTCTCTCGTGTCTGAAGCTTCAGGCTAGAAGCACACTGCGTCCTCACGTGATAACGGTTGCCGTGGTATCGTGCTCTGACTAGTTTCGTCAGGAAGACTTTTTCAAAGAGCATGACTACACGGCTTGTTGAACAAAATTTATCTGAAAACCAGGGGGTGGGGCACAACCAACACTCCGCCCTAATGAGTTAATACTTGGCAAGCACTAGGTCTGATTGGAAGGTGCGTCCCTATCTTAAACTGGGAACGTATCCATACTCCAACCAACCAAAAGCTGCAGGCTGCACATTTAAATGACACCGCAGTCTATTTATACCAGAATCTTGCATTACATCTGCAAACTCCCAACTCCTTGTGAGAAACAGTGCCTATGTCCTGGATTAAAACTAAACATCTCCTCTTCCATATATTCCAGGTGCAACTGAAGAGAGAGAGTCGCTTAACCCCCAAACATTATTAAGCTATATGGATGTCGCAGTGTAGTGACCAAGTAATTAAAATACCCATAGTTCCTCACCCGATATAATTATCATATTAAATCAGATAAGTTTATCACATTGCGACATAAAATTGACATAAAAGTAACAAAAAATAAAAATGTTACATACAAAATCGCATATAATCACATATAAATCGCAGCAACATCGGAACTTGTGATAAAATCACGAAAATAATAATGATTAAAATCTAATCAGATTAAAATTACCTGACATACCTATTGACATAAAATTAACAAAAATTAAAATGTTACATGCAAAATCGCATATAATCGCAGCAACCTCGGAACTTGTGATAAAATCACAAAATTAATAGTGGTTAAAATCCAATCAGATTAAAATTAACTGCACAATCTAAAATTCTACATAGATAGAAAGCGGACGTTGATAAAAGATTCTCCGGTACCGCTCTGTATCACATAGTTCCATATTGTACATACACAATAAAAAAATATGTAATCCAAACGGGGCATAGTTATTAAGTTATTAAGTTATCTATACAGAAAACAGATCAGAATCTCAGAGTGAGGAACCCCTCCATTAAAACTCTAATACATTGTGTAATCGTCCACTCTAGTTAACCTAAAAATCGCTGATAAAGCAATTAATATCGAGTTCAATATTTAACCCTTTCGGGCTAAGAGTGTCAGTTAAAAAAATCCATTGAGTTTCTTTTTTTGATAAATTCCTTATTATATTACCCCCCCTCCAAGATTGTTTGATGTGATCAATCCCCCAAAATAACAGTCCAGCAGGATCTTGTCCGTGATGTAATTTGAAATGCAGGGATACGTTATGGTCTTTATAGCCAATAGTAATGTTGTGCACATGCTCAGCGATTCTCACTCTTAAAAGACGCTTAGTGCGACCTATGTACATTAATCCACATGGACAACGCAGGGCATACACTACATGTGATGTATTACATGTTATAAAGTGCTTAATTTCAAATTCCCTATTGTTGGAAGTTGCAGTGAATTTTTCTATTTTTCTCATAGGTCTCGCCACCATTCTGCACGCTTTGCACTTCCGGCACGCAAAAAAACCATTTTGTTCCCAGAAGGTTGGATTTCTCCCGGGGGGATCAATAATCTTTTTGACTATAACATCCCCAAAGCTTGGCGCCTTACGGTAAATGAACTTGGGCTTGTCAGGTAGAACACTTGCCAGTGTCCTATCCAGACAAAGGACATGCCAATGCACAACATTACTATTGGCTATAAAGACCATAACGTATCCCTGCATTTCAAATTACATCACGGACAAGATCCTGCTGGACTGTTATTTTGGGGGATTGATCACATCAAACAATCTTGGAGGGGGGGTAATATAATAAGGAATTTATCAAAAAAAGAAACTCAATGGATTTTTTTAACTGACACTCTTAGCCCGAAAGGGTTAAATATTGAACTCGATATTAATTGCTTTATCAGCGATTTTTAGGTTAACTAGAGTGGACGATTACACAATGTATTAGAGTTTTAATGGAGGGGTTCCTCACTCTGAGATTTTGATCTGTTTTCTGTATAGATAACTTAATAACTTAATAACTATGCCCCGTTTGGATTACATATTTTTTTATTGTGTATGTACAATATGGAACTATGTGATACAGAGCGGTACCGGAGAATCTTTTATCAACGTCCGCTTTCTATCTATGTAGAATTTTAGATTGTGCAGTTAATTTTAATCTGATTGGATTTTAACCACTATTAATTTTGTGATTTTATCACAAGTTCCGAGGTTGCTGCGATTATATGCGATTTTGCATGTAACATTTTAATTTTTGTTAATTTTATGTCAATAGGTATGTCAGGTAATTTTAATCTGATTAGATTTTAATCATTATTATTTTCGTGATTTTATCACAAGTTCCGATGTTGCTGCGATTTATATGTGATTATATGCGATTTTGTATGTAACATTTTTATTTTTTGTTACTTTTATGTCAATTTTATGTCGCAATGTGATAAACTTATCTGATTTAATATGATAATTATATCGGGTGAGGAACTATGGGTATTTTAATTACTTGGTCACTACACTGCGACATCCATATAGCTTAATAATGTTTGGGGGTTAAGCGACTCTCTCTCTTCAGTTGCACCTGGAATATATGGAAGAGGAGATGTTTAGTTTTAATCCAGGACATAGGCACTGTTTCTCACAAGGAGTTGGGAGTTTGCAGATGTAATGCAAGATTCTGGTATAAATAGACTGCGGTGTCATTTAAATGTGCAGCCTGCAGCTTTTGGTTGGAGTATGGATACGTTCCCAGTTTAAGATAGGGACGCCCCTTCCAATCAGACCTAGTGCTTGCCAAGTATTAACTCATTAGGGCGGAGTGTTGGTTGTGCCCCACCCCCTGGTTTTCAGATAAATTTTGTTCAACAAGCCGTGTAGTCATGCTCTTTGAAAAAGTCTTCCTGACGAAACTAGTCAGAGCACGATACCACGGCAACCGTTATCACGTGAGAACGCAGTGTGCTTCTAGCCTGAAGCTTCAGACACGAGAGGGGGGAAGTGCGGATCAGCTGTGCCTGGCTGACACGCAGTGCGCTCCAAGCTTGTAGTTGTATACTAGTGGAATGAAGGACTGATCAGCTGTGAGTGTGTAACATCCATCCAGTCTGCAACCAGTACCCTTGTGCTTTGAGAAAAGCAGTTTGAGTTATCCACTATTACCAACCAACTGAAAGCTAGAAGGCTATCCTTTGTAAGGAACTGTGCCCACTGATTTTTACAGTGTATTTACTTTATTAGTTTTTTTTTTTTCTCTGATTTGTGACTTACAATAAATTATCAAAACGGTACTGGACTATTCGGGGTCTCTTTTTTTACATGTGGACATTGTTGCTGTTATTTGATCATCAACCCTGGAGGACTTCGGGAGTAAACAGAGAGAGGATTTGATCCAAGGCTTGTTAACCTCCTGGCTCCGGTGAGTTTGAACCCCTATGGGGTGTGTGCAGCACAAGGTGTCCCAATAGATGGTGAAAGGTGCACCCATCAGATCTACTATTCATATAAGGGAATCCAGACCGAGCTCCTACCGCTGTGTCTTTGTTGGAATTTACCTGCCTGCATGTGTTTTGCTTGCATTTACAAAGACTTTGTTTTATCAGTCAGCATTGAGGACTGAAAATAGCGCTGCTTTGATGGGTTAATTGCTGTTTCATATAGTACATTCATTCATCCATATTTATATGCAAAATATATGGCAACTACTAGGTGTCTCTAGCAGGTTGTTACCATAAAGTGACAGTGCAAATTATATACATATGTGGCAATCATTCCTCATTAGTCATAAAATGACTACCAGATCTCTCCTTCCAGGAGGTAGTAAGTTGTGAATTGGGGGAATGAACTAAATATTCCCTTACCTGTGCAAATGTATGTATGTATGATGATAGTATAATACAGTGATCAGTGCTAAAAATATACACTATCACTGTACTAATGACACTGGCTGGAAAGGGGTTAACATCTAGGACAATTAAAGGTTAAATGTGTGCCTAGACAGTGTTTATGTGTGTACTGTTTGCTGCTTTTACTTAGAGATGTTCTTGATTTTAAACCGGCATGTCCCTGCTGACAGGACAGAGCTCTGATTAGCGGGTGCCGATGGGACCCCCTGATTGGCTTTTGCTGTGTCTAGCTCTGGCGGTGCATATTCGCACTCCTGCCTGGAATGGAAGTGCTGGATCACTTGCACGAGCCCGTGAGAACCGCTCTGCCAACATACTTACATGAGGTGGTTGGCAAGCGGTTAAAGTAGAAATCTAAGCAAAACCTTTTTTTCATTTTGGATAGACTACAGGAGGGTTATAACCGCTGTCAGATTATTTTTTACCATCTGTGTCCCATTGGGGAGATTTCCCCAAAGCTAAAACAGGAAGTGAGAGGAAATCCCTTCAAATTAAGGGAGCCCCTTGGGGACTTCCAGGTCACCAGAACTAGTGTGCTTATTCCAAGATTTCCCCTCTGTTGTTTTTCTGCGGACAACCCATTTGGGATTTTCTTTTATTTTCACTTTCAATGGACAGGACAAATGGAGAGGGTGAGTCTCCTTAATAGGGGCACAGATAACAGTAAAAACTGACAGGGGTTCTAATCCCTCTCCACTCTATCCAAAATGAAAAAAAAAAAGTATTGCCTTTAGTTGTACTTTAACAGGGGGCAGTAGAAACTTGACTCATATACAGTGCCTATTTTTGCTGCCCTTCGACATGCTGTGTTCATGAGCCCTCATAGTGTTTTTCAAGGATATATAAAGCTTTTATTTGGTACAGTTTCAGTTCCCTGTTTATGTTTTATTATAATCTTACAAAATGATAAAAATGTTAATGTTTTAACGTAATCAAAAATAACATTTTGAAAATGCAATGAAATTACTGATCATGTATGCAGGATCTTCGTGGCAGAGGGTAGTAAAAAGATCCTGCATAAAAAAAACATCTATACAGTGTATAGAGATGTAAAATGATATGATAAATGATAAATGTATACTTCCATCCCATTGTAAAGCGATTGACCTTGTAAAACAACCCATTCAGATTAAAGTGATACTAAACACACATTGTTTAATTTACATTATCCTTTCTATCTCTGTATGTGGATGATGGCACTGTAATTATTTTAATTTAAAAAAATTCTAAGTACCTTTTTTCCTAATCAATATACAGCTATCACATGACCCAGCTCTTTCACAGCCTCTCTACATGGAAACTATGGCAGGAGGAGCTTCTAGTCCTCCACTGATGGTCACGTGTTCAAAAAAATAAATAAAATAAAAAAACAGCCTTTGGAATACAGCGTAAAAATAAATAGTATCAATAAACTGTTTGAAACTGTCGTTCAAAAATAAATTTGAAATTAAATCTTTATTATTTTTTGGCAATACCATGGTGTGGGTGGATTTCTGCCAGTCACAGGCTGTGTCACGCCCATCCAGCCTGTGTCTTAGAATAACAGGGAGGTGAAGCCTCCATCAATTAGGATGCAATATCCCACCCCTATTATGTTAAGTTGGTTAGTGGGCATGGAGGAGGAGAGAGGGAGTGGATTGTCATTTACCACTGTGTATACGCCCACATGTGTGACTCTATACACATGGGCTGCTCATATGTTAAAGGGAGGAAATGCTCAGCAAAGAAACTCACTAAAAAATGAGTGTGATAGACTCACTCGAGACAGAGGCTTTTGGAGACGACTGAATGCTAGCTTCTTGCTTACTGATTACGGGCCCTGGATTTTAAGG
Source organism: Lithobates clamitans (assembly GCA_037952925.1). Classification (NCBI taxonomy): domain Eukaryota; kingdom Metazoa; phylum Chordata; class Amphibia; order Anura; family Ranidae; genus Lithobates; species Lithobates clamitans. The sequence goes on along the minus strand of JBBGZY010000480.1, from coordinate 1,050,893 downwards.
GTACAATACTCTTTGTGAGGTGTATGCCTGGGGAACCTTAAAGTAATGTTACTTTGGATTCTATGTCTCCCCAAGACACACAGACTCTGTATAGATCCCTGTATAGGGCTTAACTGCCATATTAAAAATAGTGACTGCTTCATACTGTTGGGACTCATAGCAGATGCTGATGTCATCAGCAAGCCATCTGCCTAAGGCCCCTTTCACACTGAGGCATTGCAAAACCGCGGTAAAAACGATGAGCGCTATTAGCGCGGTTTTACCACGTTTTTGCTGCGTTAGCAGTAAAAATAGTTCTAACGCCCATGCGTTTTAATCACATTTTTATAGCGTTTTTTAAGCGTTAGCATCAGCAAACAACCCTTCCCCCTTACATCACATCCTGTTCACTTCCTGTTTTTTCGTCAGAGAAGAAATAGAACAGGGAGAAGATGGAGTTCCATGAGCTGCTGTTGTTGTTTGTGCTACATGTTTGGGAACATATTCTCCAACAACAGAGACCACAACGTCGCTTTTGGGTTCATCCCATCACACAAATGCACTCAGAGAGAGGACAATTTGAGTTGCTCTATCGTGACCTGAGAGAGCACCCTGATAAGTTCAGAAACTACACTCGAATGAGCATTGCAACATAAGTATATCCTAGTTCACTAAACCCACTCCCGGTAGTCCCAAAGTCCCTTATCCCATTCCCAGTAGTCCAAAACCCCCAATGCCAGTCCCAGCAGTCCCTACCCCATCTTTCCAAGTCCCAAACGCCCAACCCTAACCCTAATCCCATCTTTCCAAGTCCCAAACTCCCAACCCTAACCCTAATCCCATCTTTCCAAGTCCCAAACTCCTAACCCTAACCCTACTCCCACCCTTCTTAGTCCCAAACTCCTAACCCTAACCCCACCCCTCTTAGTCCCAAACTCCTAACCCTAACCCTAATCCCACCCTCTTTGTCCCAAACTCCTAACCCTAATCCCACCCCTCTTAGTCCCAAACTCCTAACCCTAATCCCACCCCTCTTAGTCCCAAACTCCTAACCCTAACCCTAATCCCATCCCTCATAGTCCCAAACTCCTAACCCTAACCCTAATCCCATCCCTCATAGTCCCAAACTCCTAACCCTAATCCCATCCCTCATAGTCCCAAACTCCTAACTCTAACCCTAATCCCATCTTTCCAAGTCCCAAACTCCCAACCCTAACCCTAATCCCATCTTTCCAAATCCCAAACGCCCAACCCTAACCCTAATCTCATCTTTCCAAGTCCCAAACTCCTAACCCTAACACTAATCCCACCCCTCTTAGTCCCAAACTCCTAACCCTAATCCCACCCCTCTTAGTCCCAAACTCCTAACCCTAACCCTAATCCCACCCCTCTTAGTCCAAAACTCCTAACCCTAATCCCACCCCTCATAGTCCCAAACTCCTAACCCTAATCCCATCTTTCCAAGTCCCAAACTGCCAACTCCCAACCCTAATCCCATCTTTCCAAGTCCCAAACTCCAAAACCTAACCCTAATCCCACCCTCTTAGTCCCAAACTCCTAACCCTAATCCCACCCCTCTTAGTCCCAAACTCCTAATCCTAACCCTAATCCCACCCCTCTTAGTCCCAAACTCCTAACCCTAACCCTAATCCCCTTAATCCCAAACTCCTAACCCTAACCCCACCCCTTCTAGTCCCAAACTCACAACCCTAACCCTAATCCCATCTTTCCAAGTCCCAAACTCCTAACCCTAATCCCACTCCTCCATGTCCCAAACTCCGAACCCTAAACCTAATCCCACCTTTCCAATGTCCCAAACTCCAAAATCCAATGTCCCAAACTCCTACTAGCTGTGGTTTTTAACAACAAATCTGTTTCTTTCCATATATTTGACTTTCTTCTTGATCTGCTGACACCTGTGTTGTTGAGACGGGATACTAATTGCAGGGATGCAATATCACCATGCGAACGCTTACTTATAATGCTGAGGTAAGCTATTTTCCTTGTCAAAAGAAGTTTATTGAGTATACAATGTTATAAAGATACATAAAGTAAGTTTACAAGGATCTATAAAGTAAGCTCATTGTTTCACAGTAGGGTTTATATAGGTAAATATCATGAAATTTCAAATATTAAACATTGGGTTCACGTAAACCTAAATTAAAGATATATATCATTTTCTTAGTTACTTTTTAGGTATTTAAATGATTTATACCTACTATACATATTGTTTACAAGTAGAGTGTATATAGGTCAAATAAATTCTGATAATGAGCTTTAATCGTAAGGTGGAGAAAAGGAAAGAGAAAGAAGAAAAAGGGTTGAAAGGTAGAGGTATGGTCCACAAGGTTGTCCCGCTCGTCAGTTTATTATTCTTTTTAGTTCTCTTTGAAGCCTTAGAATAGGTGTCTCTGTAAGTCATTTAATCTGTTACCATGGCAACAAGACAGAGTCATTGAAGTTTGACAGGAACTGTTGTTTTATCCAAGGATGCCAAAGTTTTTCAAATTTTGGAATTTGATTTTGATCGATGGCTACCATCTTAGCATGGGACATTGTATTATTCATTCTGTGAATTGTTTCTGCTAGTACCAATGTAGGAGATTTCCATGCCTTGGCCACTGTTTGTTTTGCAGCCGTTATTAGTTGGATCATAAGTTTGAATTGAGAGAGTGTTAACCATTCCGGATTTAGATTAAGTAAAGTTAAATATGGATCTGGTTGTATTATTTTTTTAAATATTTTAGATGCAATCACGAAGACTTCCCTCCAGAAGATTTGGATTACTGGGCACGTCCACCATATGTGTAAATATGTGCCTATTTCTGGGCATCCTCGAAAACAAAGAGCTGAGGTATTAGGTGAATATTTTGCCACACTAGCGGGTACAAGGTACCAGCGAGTTAGGACTTTATAATTTGTCTCCAGTGCTAAGATGTTGGGTGAAGATGACTTAGATGTGAGCCATATGTTAGACCAGTCCGTGTCTTCTAAAGTTCGTCCCAGGTCCTCCTCCCACCTCTGAACGTAAGAGGGTCTATTAAGATTTGCTACTCCATATAATTGATTATAAAGTGATGAAATTGTACCTTTGGCAAATGGATCTTTTGTACAGATTGATTCAAAAATGGATAATTGGGATAATGGTGTATCCCCCTTTAGGAATGGTGTATAGAAATTTTTGATTTGGAGATATCTAAATATCTCAGAGTTTGGTAGATCATATTTTTCTCTAAGCGATGGGAATGAAAGGAATGATTTAGATGCTATGAAGTCATTTAGTGTCTGAATGCCTGATGTTGTCCAAGCTTTAAAAGAATTTGGGTAGATCCATGCCGGATAAAAGGCCGGATTTCTGATAAAAGAAAGGAGAGGATCGTGTGGAGATTGTAACTGATATTTGGTTTTTAGTTTATCCCAGAGAGATAAGAAGTGTTTAGTTATGGGATTATGAATTTTAAAGCGGTCTTTAGGATCAAGCCATAATAAATTTGATATTAATAGAGGTTCATTTTCTGAAGCCTCTATAAATACCCATAATGGGATTTCCTGTTTTGCATGGTATTTGGACAGACTGGCCAAATGTGCTGCTCTGTAGTAGTTAGTAAAATTAGGGTATCCCTGGCCTCCTTTATTTTTGGGAAGATGTAGTGTGTGTATAGGTATACGTGGTTTAGAAGAGCCCCATATAAACGAAGTTGCTCTTTTTTGTACTATTCTCAAAAAATAGGAAGGAATTGGAATAGGGAGGACTCTGAATAGATAAAGCAATTTGGGTAGAATAGTCATTTTGATGGCATTAATCTTCCCTATCCAGGATAAAGGAAGTTGCGACCATTGTTTTATTAGATTTGTGATCTGTCTTAATACAGGAGGATAATTGGTTGAGAATAAGTCAGAATGAGATGCTGTTAAATGAATTCCAAGGTATGGGATTGATTTTTCTGCCCATGTGAATGGGAGTGCAGCCCTAGCCGGGATCAATTCCATGTTTGTGAGTGAAATATTAAGCACTAGGCATTTCTTAGGATTAATCATAAGGCCGGATAGGGCTGCAAATCCATCAAGAGCTGGTATTAAGTTAGGACCAGAGACCTGTGGTGATGATAGAAAAAGTAATATATCGTCTGCAAATATACATAATTTGTGTGTAATACCGCCTACTTCAATGCCAGTTATAGTTTGGTTTGTTCTGATGTATTGGGCCATGGGTTCGAGTATAAGGGCAAACAATAAGGTAGATAATGGGCAACCCTGTTGGGTACCTCTTTCGATATTAAAGGCTTCAGATTTGTATCCAGCATATTTTATATAGGCTTTGGGTTTATTATATAATGCCTTGATCCATGTTAAAAAGTGGGGTCCAAAACCCCATTTTTGTAATGAATATTGCATATATTGCCAGGATACTGTGTCAAATGCCCTCTTAATATCGAGAGATAGAAAACATAAAGGGATTTTCCGTTTTTTAGCAATATGTGCCAATAACACTGCCCTGCGTATATTATCGCCTGCCTGTCTATTTGGCATGAAGCCTACTTGATCTCTATGTATTAATTTTCCTATAATGCTATTGAGGCGTTTTGCTATTATTTTTGCTAATAATTTAATATCGAGGTTTAACAGAGAGATAGGCCGATAATTCACACAGGAAGTATCATCAGAAAGGGGTTTTGGGATCATACAAACAATTGCCATTAGTGTTTCTTGCCGAAAAGAATGTCCATCTAGAAGTTTGTTAAAAGTTTCAGTGAGAATGGGAGAGAGTATTTCTGAGAATGTTTTATAGTATAAAGCCGAGTAGCCGTCTGGGCCTGGTCTTTTGTTAAGTTTTAGGTCTTTTATGGCGTTAGCAACTTCATCTATAGTTATAGGCTCATCCAAACTGCTTTTTTGATTCTGAGATAACTCAGGTAAGGTTATTTTTGAGAAGAAGGATTCAGCTTCTGTAGGATTAAATTCATTGTTTGTCTTGTATAAAGTTGCGAGTGTGAGTGAAATTTATGGACTATTTTAACTGGATTACAAGTGTAAACATTTTTTGATAATTTCAAACGTATTGGTTTGAAAGATTTGTTAGTTGAATTTAATGCCCGAGCCAAATATGTACCTGGTTTGTTTGTATTCATGTAGAAATTGTGTTTGGAGCGTTTGAGGGATTTATCAACTGACTCAGTGAGAAATAGATCGTATTCCAATCTAGATTTTTCCAGATGAGATTTTGTACTCTGAGATGGATTATCTTGAAATGATATGTAGGCTGCATTAAAATTGAGTTCTAGTTTTTTTGCTAGATTTTTGCGTTCCCGTTTAAATAGTGCCATTTGTCTTTGTATTGTACCACGCAAGACAGGCTTATGAGCTTCCCACAGTGTTATTGGGGAGATGTCTGTTGTATTATTAATTGATATGTATTCCTTTAAAGCTTGTTCAATGGCCATCTGATGTAGTGGGTGTTTGAGCATTATATCCGGTAAGTACCACGTTGGGTCATGCGCTTTTGGTATGGCTGAGGCTATAGTAGTGTATACTGCATTATGGTCAGACCACGGAATCGGAATTATATCTGATGCAATAATTTCTGGTATCATTCCTATTGTTAGAAAAAATATGATCTATTCTGGTGAAGGTTTGATGAGGGTGCGAGAAATAAGTGAATTTCTTTTTCATTGGGTTACTTTCTCTCCACGAATCTACCAGATTGTATTTGGAAAGAAGTTGAGAAAAAGGTAATCTAGAGGTTATTTTGGATGGTGTAAAAGGTGATTTATCTAGAAATGGGAGGAGGACCTGGTTCGAATCCCCACACATTATCACTGTTCCTATTTTGTGTGTATTAATCACTTGTAATATATGTGAGAGGAATGGTGTAGGTTGTTTGTTAGGAGCGTAGTAGGAAATCACCGTGATTGCTGTATCCATTATATAACCCATGAGTATCAGGTATCTACCTTCTGGGTCTTTAATTTCTGATGATAAGGTGAATGGTGTGGATTGGTGAAATGCAATTAGAGTTCCCCTTTGCTTGGTACAGGCAGAAGCCGTGTAAATTTGTTGATAAAAAGGAGAAATATATTTTGGAGTAGAATCTTTGGTGAAGTGTGTTTCTTGGAGGCATACTATGTGAGCCTTCTTGTTATGGAAAGTACGGAAGGCTTTGGTCCTTTTTTGAGGGACATTTATTCCCTGAACATTCAGGGAAAGTATATTCAGTGGTGCCATGGCAATAGATCAAATAGTTTTGACTTACTTTTTGTTATGCAGAGCTGACTGCGCAGATCAACCTGTGTGGACTGAAGAGATGAATAGATAGAAAAGAAACCGGTGAATTCTGGAGTAAAGAGTAAACAAAAAACATATGAGATTAGATGATACATTGTATAAATTATTTTTTGCAAGTAATCACAATTTACCCGTGAAAGAGAATAAATATCTCTCTCAGGGGAATAAGTGCCTTCGTCACACTCCCACATAATATGGTTGGGAGAATGAGGAGGGCTAATGGGGGTACAGGGATCTTCCGCTTACAGGAGAGAAGTGCTATGTCAAAAGACATCAAAATGATGTTTCATTAATTGGAGTGCAGAATATAGTTTTTGTTGAAATTATTTATTCCAGCGTGGTTGTATATGGTTAGTCTTGCCCTAGGCTAAATAATTCAGTTAGAAAGGTACTGTTAATAACTTTGGTATTGATGAAGATAGTTTGAATTATTTTGGGATTTTAACCCTTTTAGAGTAAACAATTACATATTTTATTCATATGTAACTGTTTAGATGTTAACTCATAAAATTGAGGTTGTGTTGCTTCAGATTAGAATAAACAAAAACATAATTCTAGGAACTAGTTAGGTAATAATATATTTGTTTTAAGAAAAGAAAGAAAAAGCTTCCATTACTTCTGGATTATTGAACATGTTTGTCCTAAAAAGTAATAAATCTATTGTTATTTCCTGATAATATATAACTGAACAAGAATTTCATTATTTCACTTATATATTCTAAGGCTATATGAATCAGAAGTAATAAGAAATATAACTGGAATGTAACATGATCCCACACAGTGTGTGACTATGCAGTTACATTCAGTTATAAATATAGGTTTTTTATAGAGAACCATCTCTTAGTATAATAAATGAAGAGATATCAGGAATTAGGATGTCAGTCCATTGAATCTTCTTGGTCCATGGATGATGTGGCATAACGGCCTCTTTTGTGAGAATGATGATTCCCATTTTGTTCTGAAATTTTCTGGGTGCTGCCTGAAGGTGAAGATGACACCATTCTTCTGCGTGTGGGAGAGTTGCTGCTTGTGGGTTCTGTCAGATTTAATTTTAAAAGGGTTTGTTGTAGTTCATCTGCTGATCTGCTTCTGTAAATTGTACCTTGGTAGTTAAATCTGACTGAAAAGGGGAAGCCCCATTGATACATAATGTTGTGGCGTTGCAGTTCCATTAGTTGGGGTTTCATGGATCGTCTTTTAGTAATAGTAAGTTGGGATAGGTCAGCAAAAATTTGATAATTGTGTCCTTGAAAATTAAGTTCCTTTTTTTCTCTTGCAGCAATTAGTATTTGTTCTTTCGTTCTGTAATAATGAAATTTTGTGATTATATCACAAGGGGGTCCATCTTTCTTTTTGGCTGTGAGGGCTCTGTGTACTCTGTCCAGTTCTAAACGTTCAATAGGGATATCTGGCTTTAGTTCTTGTAATAGAGCAGTAATAGTAGATTGCAGGTCTGTCACAGTTTCAGGTATTCCCCTTATGCGCAAGTTTGAACGTCTGGCTCTATTTTCGTAATCTTCGAGTTTAGTTTGAAGTATTAAATTCTCTTTTTTTAATTGTTCCAATTCTGTTATATTTTCTTGGGTTGTAATTTCAATTTCATCCATTTTTATTTCTAAGGCTGCGGTGCGGTTTCCCAGCTCTCTTATTTCTTTGGTTAGGCTTTTTGTTATTTGGTCTGAGGTTTGTTTTAAAGCCTTATGAAGCATCTTTTCAAATTGTAATAATATTACTGGGGATACTGAGGAGGCTTGTGGAGAAGTTTGTGAGAGGATTTGTTCTGTATCTGACTCAAATGGAGAGTCTTGCTGTGACATTTTCTGTCTGTGAGAGCGCCCTGATGCTGTATATTGTGAGGTGACTGGAGTTGCTTCAGCTGCAGTGAGTGCCTGTGAGCTCTTTGTGAGGTGATTTTTATTTCTGCCACGGTTTCCTCCCAGTACCATATTTCCTGCCCAAACTTTCACAGTTTGTTCCCTGGGGCAAAAAGGTTCAAATGGATACCTTTTGAGCCTGCAGGCTCCGCTTTGTCCTTCTCTTCTCTCCTCAGCGGTGTGGAGCTCTAACAATGTATGTCTGCTCCGCTAGGCTCCGCCTCCTGCCCTACGAGGTAAGCTATTTTATGATTCCATGCATTTATTCATAAACCATAAACATACTACAATTTTTAGTTTGAAAAAATTACCATTTATTTTTTCAAATTGCACAACATGCATATAATATAATAAGGTACATTTTTTTTGCAAGAAAATAGAAATCTATATAATAATAAATTATTATCTTTACTATATGGACCTTTATTTCCAAAAAAAGAACATGGAAATTTTTTTGTCTAATAACGAAAAAATATATTGGAAGATATAAAATACAAGTAATATATCCAAATAACTGAATTATAAAAACTTTGATTCAAAATAATCAATAAACAGGAAAAACATATGACATGAAGGTTTACTAACACTTGTAATTCAAACGTAATCTGCAAACTCAAAGTATATAACTAATTCCTAATTACAGATCTTGATAAAATGAAGGGTGAGGGTGCGAATCCTCTCTAGCGGTGTTAGGAGGAGTAGGAGGAGGGGGAGGAGGAGGAGGAGGAGCTTGAATTGGGGGATAGTAATTAGGGGGCATGCCGTATTGGCCTGCATGGAACCTTTTATTAAATTGGGGGGTCATGGACATAATGTGTGGTCCACATGGAGAATTATAAGAAGGGGCACAATAAGATGATTCTTCCCATGGATTCCTATAACAAACATATTGTTGTGGGTTTGGGTTTTCTGAGGTTTGGACGTGTACACTTGGAGGGTTTTATTTTTGTTGGTAAGATTTGATCACTTTCATAATGTCAATTCGAAGATCACATTGGAATTCTTGGTTCACCTGCGCAATCAGAGGAATCAAACATTTAGTAAAAGATGATATATCGTTGTTTTATTTTTTTTGGCTATCAATCAGGTTTCTGACATCAATGAATTCCTGCATTTGCTGAGTTTTTTTAGGTTTGGCTCTGGAATTTGACTTTCGTGGTGGCTCCGGTGTTGTTTCTCTGATATCTTCAACATTTTCCTCTTCTGCAACTTGTGGTTCATTAGTAGTGTTGTTTTCTTGAGTAAGCTCCTCTGCCTCACTCTCACTATTGAAATTGCTTTCTGTTCTGATTAAAATATAAATGATTGAACAGTGCTATGTGATTATTTCTATACATTTCTTTTTTTTAAAAATGTCTGTCCTGAATCACTGGTTTTAAAAATTCCAATTCGTAGAAGTGACATTAAATTCTCCCTTGTTTCCCGCTGGATCCACTTCTAATTTGTTGTTGTCTCATTAACTATTGTTTGAAGTTATCTCTTAATGTTTTCCATCGCTGCTTGATCAGTTTTACTGAAAGATAAAATATTATTTTTCTTTTACAGATATCTTGCAACAGGAAATACATACTCATCACTGCAATATTAATTTTGCATTGGGATATCAACCATAAGCGAAATTGTGAAGCAAACATGTGATGGAATCTGGGATCTGAGAAGTACATTTATGCCAATTCCAAATAAGGCTAAATGGGAAGACGTTGTCCAGCGATTTTTGAACAAGACCAATTTTCCAAACTGTTTAGGAGCTATTGATGGAAAACATATTAGGCTAATAAAACCATGTCAAAGTGGAAGCCAGTACTACAATTATAAAAAGTATTTTTCTGTTGTTTTAATGGCTGTGGTCGATTCTGACTACAAATTAATTTATGTAGATATTGGATCGTTTGGCAGCAGTGCAGACTCCGCTGTTTTCCAGCATAGTAAATTCAGAAAACGTCTTGCCTATAATGAATTAGATTTACCAGATAACCGACCACTGCCCGGAACAGAGGGGCCCGAAATGCCATTTGTGTTTATAGCCGACGATGCTTTTGCTATTCACGAACATCTCAGGAAACCTTATTCGCTGAGAAATCTAGATACACAAAAGAGGATCTTCAATTACAGGCTGGCACATAGACTTGTAGAATGGGCTTTCGTTATACTGGCGAACAAGTGGCACATTTTTCTAAAACCAATAAACCTTAACATTGAAAACACATGTAAGGTAATTAAGGCCGCGTGTATATTACATAATTTGGTGAGAGAGAGATGGAGTAAATTTTGAGGATACTCTGTCACACAATATTGAACCTGCCGATTTTCTGCATGTACGTGAACCAATAGTAGGATTCACAATTAGAGATGCTTTTGCGGACTACTTTATGAGTCTGGCTGGTGCACTGAGTTGGCAAGAAAACATGATCTAAACCTTCAATTTACAGCCTTTATTGTATTTCAGACTAAATATTTCCTTTGAATAGTTTGATGTATTTTTATTAAAGCCATGTATAAATTCACTACTGTTACATGTTATAATAAATTCATTTGTTAATATTTTTACTGAGTCAAATATATTAAATTACTACATTACATTATAAAGTTACGAACCATATTTCATAATTAGAATAAAGTCACATGTACAATGATGGGATTAGGTAGGTGTTTGGGACATGGAGGGGTGGGATTAGGGTTAGGAGTTTGGGACTATGAGGGGTGGGATTAGGGTTAGGAGTTTGGGCCTATGAGGGGTGGGATTAGGGTTAGGAGTTTGGGACTATGAGGGGTGGGATTAGGGTTATGATTTGGGGTTTGGGACTATGAGGAGTGGGATTAGGGTTAGGGTTAGAAGTTTGGGACTATGAGGGGTGGGATTAGGGTTAGGATTTGGGACTATGAGGGGAAGGATTATGGTTATGATTGGGGGTTTGGGACTATGAGGGGTGGGGTTAGGGTTAGGAGTTTAGTACTATGAGGGGTGGGATTAGGGTTATGGTTAAGAGTTTGGGACTATGAGGGGTGGGGTTAGGGTTAGGAGTTTGGGACTATGAGGGGTGGGATTATGGTTATGATTGGGGGTTTGGGACTATGAGGGGTGGGATTAGGGTTAGGGTTAGAAGTTTTGGACTATGAGGGGTGGGATTAGGGTTAGGAGTTTGGGACTATGAGGGGTGGGATTAGGGTAATGATTGGGGGTTTGGGACTATGAGGGGTGGGATTAGGGTTAGGAGATTGGGTCTATGAGGGGTGGGATTAGAGTTATTGTTAGGAGTTTGGGACTATAAGGGGTGGGATTAGCTTTAGGGTTAGGAGTTTGGGTCTATGAGGGGTGGGATTAGGGTTATGATTGGGGGTTTGGGACTATGAGGGGTGGGATTAAGGTTAGGGTTAGGAGTTTGGGACTATGAGGGGTGGGATTAGGGTTATGGTTAGGAGTTTGGGACTATGAGGGGTGGGGTTAGGGTTAGGAGTTTGGGACTATGAGGGGTGGGATTAGGGTTAGGAGTTTGGGACTATGAGGGGTGGGATTAGGGTTATGATTAGGGGTTTGGGACTATGAGGGGTGGGATTAGGGTTAGGGTTAGGAGTTTGGGACTATGAGGGGTGGGATTAGGGTTAGGAGTTTTGGACTATGAGATCCTCCACACGCTGCGGGATGTTACCAGCCTGAACAGCTACTTGATCCGATTCACTCTCATGTCATCTATCAATATATACACCTATGAACATCAACTTTTGAGCCACCTTCAGGATTTGCCTCTTGGCCTCAGTGGAGCCTCAAGCATTTAGTTTACGCCCACATTTCCTGGGCTTTTCTTTTCTTTTTGAAGAGAACAACATATATATACTCTTGGTGGAGTACAAAAACCCACTTCTACCTGTTTACATCATCTCCAACACATAGATGTTTGTTCAATTTGGAATCAAGAGCATACTGGGCAGACAGACTTTGTCACTGTCGCTGTTTTTAATCACAAATTGTATGGAATGTCAAGTCAGCCAATACAGTGTTTAATAACTATTTAAAGCATACACTACCCCTGAGGAAGGAGTTTAATTGACTCCGAAACGCGTCGGGTGAAAAAGTACTGCTTCAAAACTCTGTATATACACGATTGTAATACTGATGGATTTACATTCCTAAACAATAGATGTTACAGTTGTTATATTTTATTATGTTAATTCAATAAATTATATTTGTACCAAGTATACCGCTTTTATGATTGCTACATGTGCCTGAAAAGTCCACCACTAGGGGACCCCCTTTGCTGTTATGTATAAATAATTTTGGATGCGGCACAAATTCACAGTCAGATGCTGATCTACAATATACATTTTAGACTATGAGGGGTGGGATTAGGGTTATGATTGGGGGCTTGGGACTATGAGGAGTGGGATCAGGGTTAGGAGTTTGGGACTTTGAGGGGTGGGATTAGGGTTATGGTTAGGAGTTTGGGACTATGAGGGGTGGGATTAGGGTTAGGAGTTTGGGACTATGAGGGGTGGGATTAGGGTTAGGAGTTTGGGACTATGAGGGGTGGGATTAGGGTTATGATTGGGGGTTTGGGACTATGAGGGGTGGGATTAGGGTTATGGTTAGGAGTTTGGGACTATGAGGGGTGGGGTTAGGGTTAGGAGTTTGGGACTATGAGGGGTGGGATTAGGGTTAGGAGTTTGGGACTATGAGGGGTGGGATTAGGGTTATGATTAGGGGTTTGGGACTATGAGGGGTGGGATTAGGGTTAGGGTAAGGAGTTTGGGACTATGAGGGGTGGGATTAGGGTTAGGAGTTTTGGACTATGAGATCCTCCACACGCTGCGGGATGTTACCAGCCTGAACAGCTACTTGATCCGATTCACTCTCATGTCATCTATCAATATATACACCTATGAACATCAACTTTTGAGCCACCTTCAGGATTTGCCTCTTGGCCTCAGTGGAGCCTCAAGCATTTAGTTTACGCCCACATTTCCTGGGCTTTTCTTTTCTTTTTGAAGAGAACAACATATATATACTCTTGGTGGAGTACAAAAACCCACTTCTACCTGTTAACATCATCTCCAACACATAGATGTTTGTTCAATTTGGAATCAAGAGCATACTGGGCAGACAGACTTTGTCACTGTCGCTGTTTTTAATCACAAATTGTATGGAATGTCAAGTCAGCCAATACAGTGTTTAATAACTATTTAAAGCATACACTACCCCTGAGGAAGGAGTTTAATTGACTCCGAAACGCGTCGGGTGAAAAAGTACTGCTTCAAAACTCTGTATATACACGATTGTAATACTGATGGATTTACATTCCTAAACAATAGATGTTACAGTTGTTATATTTTATTATGTTAATTCAATAAATTATATTTGTACCAAGTATACCTCTTTTATGATTGCTACATGTGCCTGAAAAGTCCACCACTAGGGGACCCCCTTTGCTGTTATGTATAAATAATTTTGGATGTGGCACAAATTCACAGTCAGATGCTGATCTACAATATACATTTTAGACTATGAGGGGTGGGATTAGGGTTATGATTGGGGGCTTGGGACTATGAGGAGTGGGATCAGGGTTAGGAGTTTGGGACTTTGAGGGGTGGGATTAGGGTTATGGTTAGGAGTTTGGGACTATGAGGGGTGGGATTAGGGTTAGGAGTTTGGGACTATGAGGGGTGGGATTAGGGTTAGGAGTTTGGGACTATGAGGGGTGGGATTAGGGTTAGGAGTTTGGGACTATGAGGGGTGGGATTAGGGTTATGATTGGGGGTTTGGGACTATGAGGGGTGGGATTAAGGTTAGGGTTAGGAGTTTGGGACTATGAGGGGTGGGATTAGGGTTATGGTTAGGAGTTTGGGACTATGAGGTGTGGGATTAGGGTTAGGAGTTTGGGACTATGAGGGGTGGGATTAGGGTTATGATTGAGGGTTTGGGACTATGAGGGGTGGGATTAGGGTTAGGGTTAGGAGTTTGGGACTATAAGGGGTGGGATTAGGGTTATGGTTAGGAGTTTGGGGCTATGAGGGGTGGGATTAGGGTTAGGGTTAGGAGTTTGGGACTATAAGGGGTGGGATTAGGGTTAGGAGTTTGGGACTATGAGGGGTGGGATTAGGGTTAGGGTTAGGAGTATGGGACTATGAGGGGTGGGATTAGGGTTAGGGTTAGGAGTTTGGGACTATGAGGAGTGGGATTAGGGTTATGATTGGGGGTTTGGGACTATGAGGGGTGGGATTAGGGTTAGGGTTAGGAGTTTGGGACTATGAGGGGTGGGGTTAGGGTTAGGAGTTTGGGACTATGAGGGGTGGGATTATGGTTATGATTGGAGTTTGGGACTATGAGGGGTGGGATTAGGGTTATGATTGGGGTTTGGGACTATGAGGGGTGGGATTAGGGTTAGGATTGGGGGTTTGGGACTACAGGGACAAGGAATAGGGTAAAGAATACCGGAATTGGGAATAGGAACTAGATTGGGATTTCAACTTACATTTCTCAGCTTTTTTGTTTTTTGATAGGGAATTCCAATTTTCTATATGAAGGTCTGCCACAGCATTCCATCAAGCACTTTTCTTCAACCGGTTGGAGTATCAGTTATGTTCCTTGTCCCAAAGTTCTGGGTGCCTCCGCATTGCGTTAATGAATTCCTCTGAATCTCCACTGCCAGAGGGTCTTTCTGCTACAGGCTGCATCTCTACAGATTCCTCCTCCATGATACTCTGTCTTTCTCTGTATGGTCTCCTCTCCCCTTTTCAACAGGATTTCCTGGTATCCCAGCATCCTCCACTTTACTGCGGTAATGTGACCTTCCCACAGCTTCTGGGCGGTTTTAAAGCGATATTACCGTGGTTTTACAGCGTTTCCCATTCATTTCAATTGGGATAGATGTTTTTATAGCGCTATTTTATGCGCCCAAAATATGCTCCAAAAAAGCTGTTTGCAGGATTTTTTCCAACGCACAGCCAGCGCAACGCCTCAGTTTGAAAGGTTACACTGAGATTCATGGGAAGCATTTTTATGCGGTATTTAGGCGGTAATTTTAGTGCTAAAACGCCTGAAAAATGCTACAGTGTGAAAGGGGCCTAAGGGTTGTCTGTTGTAATGTGTTTATTGCAAGTATGTCTAGTGAACCTACTAAGGGTCTCCCACTAATTGTTTATTGTGCTAATTAACTCAGCCTTTGTCTACTAGCACAATACCCTTGTGGTCTGTGTTTATCCAATTGCCGACCGCCTAACGACGATATACGTCAACAGAATGGCACGGGCAGGCAAAATCATGTACCTGGTACGTGATTGCCTTCCCGCGGGCGGGGGGTCCAATCGGACCCCCCCCGGTGCCAGTGGTGGTCGGCTTTGGTCTGGGAGCATTTGGAGATGAGGGGGAGGCCATCCACTCGTGGCCCCCCCCTCGCGATCGCTCCCAGCCAATGAGAATCCTCCCTTGCCTGTGTGTAGTACACACAGGCAGAGGATGTGATGTCATCTCTCCTTGGCTCGGCAGTTTCCGTTCCCGCGCCGAGGAGAGAAGACATCTGAGTAAGTGTAAAACACACACACAGTAGAACATGCCAGGCACACTTTACACCCCGATCCCCACCCCGATCGCCCCCCGTTCACCCCCCAATCACCCCTCCCCCCCTGTCACACTGACACCAAGCAGGTTTTTTTTTTCCTGCCTACTGCATGGTGTCAGTTTGTGACAGTTAGAAGTGGTAGGGCAGTTAGTATTAGCCCCCTGTAGGTCTAGGGTACCCCCCTAACCCCCCCTAATAAAGTTTTACCCCTTGATCACCCCCTGTGACCAGTGTCACTAAGCAATCATTTTTCTGATCGCTGTATTAGTGTCGCTGGTGACGCTAGTAAGGGACGTAAATATTTAGGTTCGCCGTCAGCGTTTTATAGCGACAGGGACCCCCATATACTACCTAATAAATGTTTTAACCCCTTGATTGCCCCCTAGTTAACCCTTTCACCACTGATCACCGTATAACCATTACGGTTGACGCTGGTTAGTTTGTTTATTTTTTATAGTGTCAGGGCACCCGCCGTTTATTACCGAATAAAGGTTTAGCCCCCTGATCACCCGGCGGTGATATGCGTCGCCCCAGGCAGCGTCAGATTAGCGCCAGTACCGCTAACACCCACGCACGCAGCATACGCCTCCCTTAGTGGTATAGTATCTGAACGCATCAATATCTGATCCGATCAGATCTATACTAGCGTCCCCAGCAGTTTAGGGTTCCCAAAAACGCAGTGTTAGCGGGATCAGCCCAGATACCTGCTAGCACCTGCGTTTTTCCCCTCCGCCCGGCCCAGCCCAACCTACCCAAGTGCAATATCGATCAATCACTGTCACTTACAAAACACTAAACGCATAACTGCAGTGTTCGCAGAGTCAGGCCTGATCCCTGCGATCGCTAAAAGTTTTTTTGGTAGCGTTTTGGTGAACTGTCAAGCGCCAGCGGCCTAGTACACCCCGGTCATAGTTAAACCTGCACTGCAGTAACACTTGGTGACATGGCGAGTCCCATAAGTGCAGTTCAAGCTGGTGAGGTGGCAAGCACAAGTAGTGTCCCGCTGCCACCAAGAAGACAAACAGGCCCGTCGTGCCCATAATGCCCTTACTGCTGCATTCGCCAATCCTAATTGGGAACCCACCACTTCTGCAGCGCCCGTACTTCCCTCATTCACATCCCCAACCAAATGCAGTCGGCTGCATAAGAGGCATTTTTATGTCCTCCCGAGTACCCCTACCCAACGAACACCCCCAAAAAAGAAGTCGTGTCTGCAGCAAGCGCGGATATAGGCGTGACACCCGCTATTATTCTCCCTCCTGTCCTGACAATCCTGGTCTTTGCATTGGTGAATGTTTTGAACGCTACCATACACTAGTTGAGTATTAGTGTAGGGTACAGCATTCCACAGACTAGGCACCATTTCACAGGGTCTCCCAAGATGCCATCGCATTTTGAGAGACCCGAACCTGGAACCGGTTACAGTTATAAAAGTTACAGTTACAAAAAAAAGTGTAAAAAAAAAAAAAAAACACAAACAAAAATATAAAATAAAAAAAATAGTTGTCGTTTTATTGTTCTCTCTCGCTCTATTCTCTCTCTATTGTTCTGCTCTTTTTTACTGTATTCTATTCTGCAATGTTTTATTGTTGTTATGTTTTATCATGTTTGCTTTTCAGGTATGCAATTTTTTATACTTTACCGTTTACTGTGCTTTATTGTTAACCATTTTTTTGTCTTCAGGTACGCCATTCACGACTTTGAGTGGTTATACCAGAATGATGCCTGCAGGTTTAGGTATCATCTTGGTATCATTCTTTTCAGCCAGCGGTCTGCTTTCATGTAAAAGCAAGCCTAGCAGCTAATTAGCCTCTAGACTGCTTTTACAAGCAGTGGGAGGGAATGCCCCCCCACCACCGTCTTCCATGTTTTTCTCTGTCTCTCCTGTCTCAACAGGGAACCTGAGAATGCAGCCACCTCCTCTGTAAATCTAAAGAGGTAACCTGTAAAGGCTTTTAAAGGCTTTTAAAAATGTATTAATTTTGTTGTCACTGCACGTTTGTGCGCAATTTTAAAGCATGTCATGTTTGGTATCCATGTACTCGGCCTAAGATCATCATTTTTATTTCATCAAACATTTGGGCAATATAGTGTGTTTTAGTGCATTAAAATTTAAAATAAGTGTGTTTTTTCCCCAAAAAATGCGTTTGAAAAATCACTGCGCAAATACTGTGTGAAAAAAAAATGAAACACCCACCATTTTAATCTGTAGGGCATTTGCTTTAAAAAAATATATAATGTTTGGGGGTTCAAAGTAATTTTCTTGCAAAAAAAATAATTTTTTCATGTAATCAAAAAGTGTCAGAAAGGGCTTTGTCTTCAAGTGGTTAGAATAGTGGGTGATGTGTGACATAAGCTTCTAAATGTTGTGCATAAAATGCCAGGACAGTTCAAACCCCCCCCCAAATGACCCCATTTTGCAAAGTAGACACCCCAAGCTATTTGCTGAGAGGCATGTCGAGTCCATGGAATATTTTATATTTTGACACAAGTTGCGGGAAAGAGACAAAATTTTTTTTTATTATTTTGCACAAAGTTGTCACTAAATGATATATTGCTCAAACATGCCATGGGAATATGTGAAATTACTCCCCAAAATACATTCTGTTGCTTCTCCTGAGTATGGGGATACCACATGTTTTAGACTTTTTGGGAGCCTAGCCGCGCACGGGACCCCCAAATCTAAGCACCGCCCTTCAGGCTTTCTAAGGGCGTAAATTTTTGATTTCACTCTTCACTGCTTATCACAGTTTCGGAGGCCATGGAATGCCCAGGTGGCAAAAAACCCCCCCAAATGACCCCATTTTGGAAAGTAGACACCCCAAGCTATTTGCTGAGAGGTATAGTGAGTATTTTACAGACCTCACTTTTTGTCACAAAGTTTTGAAAATTGAAAAAAGAAAAAAAAATTTTTTTTCTTGACTTTCTTCATTTTCAAAAACAAATGAGAGCTGCAAAATACTCACCATGTCTCTCAGCAAATAGCTTGGGGTGTCTACTTTCCAAAATGGGGTCATTTGGGGGGGTTTGTGCCACCTGGGCATTCCATGGCCTCCGAAACTGTGATAGGCAGTGAAGAGTGAAATCAAAAATTTACATCCTTAGAAATCCTGAAGGCGGTGATTGGTTTTCGGGGCCCCGTACGCGGCTAGGCTCCTAAAAAGTCCCACACATGTGGTATCCCCATACTCAGGAGAAGCAGCTAAATGTATTTTGGGGTGCAATTCCACATATGCCCATGGCCTGTGTGAGCAATATATCATTTAGTGACAACTTTTTGTAATTTTTTTTTTTTTTGTTATTATTCAATCACTTGGGACAAAAAAAATGAATATTCAATGGGCTCAACATGCCTCTCAGCAATTTCCTTGGGGTGTCTACTTTCCAAAATGGGGTCATTTGTGAGGGTTTTGTACTGCCCTGCCATTTTAGCACCTCAAGAAACGACATAGGCAGTCATAAATTAAAGGCTGTGTAAATTCCAGAAAATGTACCCTAGTTTGTAGGCGCTATAACTTTTGCGCAAACCAATAAATATACACTTATTGACATTTTTTTTACCAAAGACATGTGGCCGAATACATTTTGGCCTAAATGTATGACTAAAATTGAGTTTATTAGATTTTTTTTAGAACAAAAAGTAGAAAATATCATTTTTTTTCAAAATTTTCGGTCTTTTTCTGTTTATAGCGCAAAAAATAAAAATGGCAGAGGTGATCAAATACCATCAAAAGAAAGCTCTATTTGTGGGAAGAAAAGGACACAAATTTCGTTTGGGTACAGCATTGCATGACCGCGCAATTAGCAGTTAAAGTGACGCAGTGCCAAATTGTAAAAATTGCTCTGGTCAGGAAGGGGGTAACTCCTTCCGGGGCTGAAGTGGTTAAACTTATGATAATGTGGATGGTGTCTTCTGAGCTAAGAGACAACAAGTCTGACCTGAAAGGTCAAACATCTGAGTCATGTAGGCTGGTTTAATGATTAGTTACCGTATTTTTCGCTCCATAAGACGCACCTGCAGGGCCGGTGCTACCACTAGACGGATTAGGCAGCTGCCTAGGGCGCACTGCCACCTAGGGGCACTGCTGACCCTTGCCTCGCCTCTTCCTCTTCCTTGTCGGTCCCCAGGCTCCCAGCAAGGCCATTGATAGAGGGGCCCCGGACAGCAAGGCGCTCAGTGCGGCGGGCGGGTGTTATTAATTGCAGAGCGGTGTGCAGCTTCCCCCTCTCCCTCCCACGGCTTTCACATGCTGGAGGGAGAAGGACAGACCAGTGTGTCTGGCAGCCAATAACGCTGCTCTTCTGAGTGGGAGGGTGTGACTGCTAAGTTGCTCCGCCTCCCACCACCCCCTTAGCCAATCAGATTGCCCAGCCCGCCACATTTGATCAGAAGATCACTCCAAAGACATGCCGGTAGGTTAATTGGATCCTGTCTAAATTGTCCCTAGTATGTATGAATGTGAGTTAGGGACCTTAGATTGTAAGCTCCTTGAGGGTAGGGACTGATGTGAATGTACAATGTATATGTAAAGCGCTGCGTAAATTGACGGCGCTATATATGTACCTGAAATAAATAAAAAAAAAAAAAATAAGATGCTTGTGACCAGAGCAGGATGGGATGCAGAGGATCCGACACATCTGAGAATGAAGAAGGTATGATCATGTCACACACTCACTGGTAATGCAGAAGTCTAATAATGGGCGTGTTCTCCTGTCCTGTGTGTAGATTAGACAATGATCAAGGTATGATTCTTTCCGCAGGGAACTCTGGAAGGAAGTGCTAGCCCATGAACACCAGGGAAAAATTCTCTCCTCCTTCTAGGAAAGGTACCGGTCGCAGTACGAAGTGCGAATGGTATTTTTGGGGAGACAACTGCACAAGGAATGGAAAGCTGAGTAAACCAGGCTGGTCCAGGCAGAGATGAGGTTGGATGAGAGCTACAGAGCCCTCCACTGGTATGTAGCTCAAGTGTGCCCGTGGACAGCGGACGACACCCCAACAGAAGGCTTTGGCTATGGCGGCCTGGGGCTGTTATATGAGAGGCTGTCTGAGGACCCTGACTTTGAGAGCAACTTGAAATGGCATTTGGAAGAAATCTTGAAGTAAAGAGAACGGATTCTGAATGTCTCAGAAGTTCCATGGGCACTGGAAGATTTGGAGTTTCTAGCCAATCAGGAATGGGAGCTGGAGATTGCCTACAGGCTGCTTAATTGCTAGATTCTGCTAGATTCTGCTCAGCAGCAGGTCTTGGCTCCCTTTGCCTGGGACTATCAGGAAATACCAGCTTACAGCTCTGTAACTCTGGCTGAAGAGTTGGAAATGTGGCATAGTAACAGTGTGCTTTGCCCACCTGCACCCACAGCTACGGATGCAGAGGTCTTATGGCAGATGCAGCAAGTGCTGAGTGACGTTGACGATCATTGGCGGCTGGTACTCAAAATTTTTGGGGGGGCGCAAACAAACTGAAAAATATTAAAACCCCCCTCATCAATTGCAGCCTCACTGTGCCCATCAATTGCAGCCATTGTGCCCTTCAAACGCAGCCACTGTGCCCATCAAATGCAGCCACTTGTGCCCGTCATATGCAGCCACTTGTGCCCGTCATATGCAGTCACTTGTGCCCGTCAAATGCATCCACTTGTGCCCATAATATGCAGCCTCTTGTGCCAATCATATGCAGCCACTGTGCCCACCATATGCAGCCACTGTGCCCATCATATGCAGCCACTTGTGCCCAACAAATGCAGCCACTTGTGCCCATCATATGCAGCCACTGTGCCCATCAAATGCAGCCACCTGTGCCCATCATATGCAGCCACTTGTGCCCAGTATATGCAGCCACTTATGCCCAGTATATGCAGCCACTTGTGCCCATCAAATGCAGCCACTTGTGCCCAGTATATACAGCCACGTGTGCCCATCATATGCAGCCACTTGTGCCCATCAAATGCAGCCACTTGTGCCCGTCATATGCAGCCACTTGTGCCCGTCATATGCAGTCACTTGTGCCCGTCAAATGCATCCACTTGTGCCCATAATATGCAGCCACTTGTGCTTATCATATGCAGCCACTGTGCCCACCATATGCAGCCACTGTGCCCATCATATGCAGCCACTTGTGCCCATCAAATGCAGCCACTTGTGCCCATCATATGCAGCCACTGTGCCCATCAAATGCAGCCACTTGTGCCCATCAAATGCAGCCACCTGTGCCCATCATATGCAGCCACTTGTGCCCAGTATATGCAGCCACTTATGCCCAGTATATGCACCCACTTGTGCCCATCAAATGCAGCCACTTGTGCCCAGTATATACAGCCACGTGTGCCCATTATATGCCGCCATTAGTGCCCGTCATATACAGCCACTTGTGCCCGTCAAATGCAGCCACTTGTGCCCATCATATGCAGCCACTTGTGACCAGTATATGCAGCCACTGTGCCCATCATATGCAGCCACTTGTGCCCATCATATAAGCCACTTGTGCCCATCAAATGCAGTCACTTGTGCCCAGTATATACAGCCATTTGTGCCCAGTATATGCAGCCATTAGTGCCCGTCATATACAGCCACTTGTGCCCGTCAAATGCAGCCACTTGTGCTCATCATATGCAGCCACTTGTGACCAGTATATGCAGCCACTGTGCCCATCATATGCAGCCACTTGTGCCCATCATATAAGCCACTTGTGTCCATCAAATGCAGCCACTTGTGCCCATCAAATGCAGCCATTTGTGCCCAGTATATGCAGCCACTTGTGCCCATCATATAAGCCACTTGTGCCCATCAAATGCAGCCACTTGTGCCCATCATATGCAGCCACTTGTGCCCAGTATATACAGCCACTTGTGCCCATAGGCAGGCTAGTCGGCTGCTGTCTCTCCGATCACGGCCGGGATCGGTGAGCTAGTGGGCCGCCGTGAGTGTTTTCATCTGTATTGGAGTAATTCAATGTAAGTGGGCTAATGTGTAATAAATTGGTGATTTTATATACTTCACTATGGAGTCTTTCCCCTTCTTTTTGTGCTGACTTCGGTAAAACCACCTGTGAGCACGGAGACCCCTGTCAGTAAGGAGATCGGAAGACTGCTTCATCATCTGCTATAAGGCTGTTATCGTTCAGCCGGGAGGTGAGAAGCTGGGGGAACCATTACTTCTACACACCTTCTGTCCATCACTGGGGATTTGTGGAAGATTTTTTTGGCATGTTTTTTCAATTTGTCAATTTGTTTTTGATTTTGTTTTTTCTCAATTAACTTCACAGTATTAATTTATTACACTTTGTGTGTAATTTGTGTTGGACACTGCTATTACGCTTTTTGGTGCGCTTCACTTGCTCATAAACATTTAATCACTGTATTTGTTTTTTTGGATGCCGCACTTTTTGCTTCATTCTATATTAGTTCATTATTTACTTATTGTGTATTTGTAGATTTTAAACAAATTCATATGTTGCACTTTGGATATTTTAGTGTTTCACTTGCCACTTTATCTAACAATTGCTACATTCTTTGGATGCCGCACTGAATGTTATTTGCACATATTTTGAAACATATCTATTAGAGTGGTGGAATTTGAAGAATTTTATTCATCTATGTTGAAGTGTGTGTGGATTTAGTTATTCTCACACCTAGGGATGAGCCGAACACCCCCGGTTCGGTTCGCACCAGAACCTGCGAACGGACCGAAAGTTCGCACGAACGTTAGAACCCCATTGACGTCTATGGGACTCGAACGTTCGAAATCAAAAGTGCTCATTTTAAAGGCTAATTTGCATGGTATTGTCCTAAAAAGGGTTTGGAGACCCGGGTCCTACCCCAGGGGACATGTATCAATGCAAAAAAAACGTTTAAAAACGGCAGTTTTTTCGGGAGCAGTGATTTTAATGATGCTTAAAGTAAAAAAAAAAAAAGTGAAATATTCCTTTAAATATCGTACCTGAGGGGTGTCTATAGTATGCCTGTAAAGTGACGCGTGTTTCCCGTGTTTAGAACAGTCCCTGCACCAAATGTCATTTTTAAAGGAAAAATCTCATTTAAAACTGCTTGCGGGTTTAATGTAATGTCGGGTCCTGGCAATATTGATGAAAATCAGTGAGACAAACGGCATGGGTACCCCCCAGTCCATTACCAGGCCTTTTGGGTCTTGTATGGATATTAAGGGAAA
This sequence comes from Lithobates clamitans, assembly GCA_037952925.1. Taxonomy (NCBI): domain Eukaryota; kingdom Metazoa; phylum Chordata; class Amphibia; order Anura; family Ranidae; genus Lithobates; species Lithobates clamitans. The sequence goes on along the minus strand of JBBGZY010000480.1, from coordinate 1,027,041 downwards.
CCCCGCACCCAAATTAAAATAAGGAAAGGTGTGGGGCCACCAGGCCCTATAGACTCTGAACAGCAGTATACAGGCGGTGCAAACAAGACAGGGACTGTAGGTTTGTTGTTAAGTAGAATCTCTTTGTAATTTTGAACGGGTACATTTTTAACGTGTTTAGCTCCAGCCAAAAAATCTTTTTTAAGCTTTTTGGAAAACATAGGGAAGGGTTATCACCCCTGTGACATTTGTTTTGCTGTCTTTCCTCCTCTTCAGAAGATTTCACCTCACTTTTTGTCCCAATGAAAAATGTTTTTTGAAAATTTGGGTTTTTTTGTGGAACAAGGATTGGAAAGCATCAGTGGAAAGGAGAAATGTTTTTCCCATATTAACTCTTACAGGAGAGAATTTCACTTCCTAGGGGTAGATTTCATCTCACTTCCTGTTGTCTCCTTCCGTTTGCAAGTAGGAGTAGTTTGTAAGTTAGTTGTTTGAAAGTAGGGTCCTGCCCTATATACTCAGCAGAAATTTGGGCCTTAGGTGTTGCTGTGGCCACAACACTGTAAGCCCTCACAGGGCCCTGCTGTGAAATATTAGATCAAGAATTGTAATTACATGCCCCTGTTGAACAGGAGCTGAAAAATTAGGCCTTAGGCACTGGTGCTGGTGCCACAACACTGCAACCCCTCACAGACACTCTAGTTGGAATGCAGGAACGAGCCCTGATGCAAAGTATTGCATCAAAAATTGTAATTACACGCCCCTGTTAAACAAGGGCAGAAAAATTGGGCCTTAGGCACTGGTGCTGGTGCCACAACACTGCAACCCCTCACAGACACTCTAGTTGGAATGCAGGAACGAGCCCTGCTGCAAAGTATTGCACCAAAAATTGTAATTACACGCCCCTGTTAAACAGGGGCAGAAAAAATGGGCCTTAGGCACTGGTGCTGGTGCCACAACACTGCAACCCCTCACAGACACTCTAGTTGGAATGCAGGAACGAGCCCTGCTGCAAAGTATTACATCAAAAATTGTAATTACACGCCCTTGTTAAACAGGGGCTGAAAAACTGTGCCTTAGGCACTGGTGGTGGCGCCCAGAACCAAAAATATTCTTACAAGCTATTAGCGTGATGATTGAGGAGGAAGAGGATAATTACTCAGGGATAGTCACTCAGCATCAGCATAGGCAGTCTTTGAAGGGATCTGAGATTTCAAAAAAAATTATTCGGTTACATCAGCATCAGGTGCTTGGTAGCTGGTGGTGATCCAAGACTGATTCATTTTTATGAAGGTCAGTTGATCGACCGAGTCAGTGGACAGACGCACCCTGTGATCGGTTACCATGCCTCCAGCAGCACTGAATGTGCGTTCCGAAAGTACTGTGCAAGCTCTGGCCAGTGATCCATCCTCAAGACCCAGTAACCCAGAGGATTTTCGGTGGGAAAGGTGTCCAAGTCTGATCTTGCCCCTAGGTATTCCTGCACCATGTAAAACAGACGCTGGCGATGGTTGCTGGAACCGATAATACCTTGGGGCTGCGGACCAAAAAATTGTCTGATCGCATCGGTCAGACGGCCACCTTCTCCACCGCTCCTTCTTTGACTGACCGAAGCCTCAGCAACACGTTGTCCAGAAACAGGAGTTTGTAACCTCCCAGTCTCTGGGAACGCGTTGCACAGACCTTTCTGCAAGGCCTCCCGAAGATGTTTCATCCTCTGCTCCCTCTGCGATGGCAAGATAAGGTCCGCAACCTTACCCTTGTAACGTGGATCAAGGAGGGTTGCCAGCCAGTATTGGTCCTTCTCCTTGATACCACGAATACGAGAATCCTTACGCAGGCTTTGCAGGATCAGGGAGGCCATGCAGCGTAGGTTTGCTGAGGCATTCGGTCCGGAGTCCTCTGGGTCACTAAGGACGACATGGTCCGCAACCACCTCCTCGCAACCACCTCCTCCCAGCCACGTACAAGTCCATGTGTTTCTTGGGACTGATCCCTTAAAGACTGCTGCTGATGCTGAGTGCCAGGCTCCACCTCCATACTGACACAATCTTCCTCCTCATCCTCTTCCTGTGTGATCGGCGGGCACGCAGGAACACTGTCTGGATAAAGGGGGCCTTGAGAGCTAAGGAAGTCCTCCTCTTCCTGCCTCTGTTCTGCCTCAAGTGCCCTGTCCATTATTCCACGCAGCGTGTGCTCCAACAGGTGGACAAGGGGGACAGTGTCACTGATGCATGCACTGTCACTGCTCACCATCCTCGTGGCCTACTCAAATGGTGACAGGACAGTGCATGCATCCCTGATCATGGCCCACTGGCGTGGGGAAAAAAAACCAAGCTCCCCTGACCCTGTCCTGGTGCCATAGTCGCACAGGTACTCATTGATGGCCCTCTGCTGCGTGTGCAGCCGCTGCAGCATGGCCAACGTTGAGTTCCACCTGGTGGGCATGTCACAGATTAGGCGGTTCTTGGGCAGGTTAAACTCCTTTTGGAGGTCCGTCAGCCGAGCACTGGCATTATATGACCGGCGGAAATGCACACAGACTTTCCTGGCCTGCCTCAGGACATCCTGTAAGCCCGGGTACCTGCCCAAGAACCGCTGCACCACCAAGTTAAGGACGTGAGCCAAACAGGGCACATGGGTCATTTGTCCCTGTCGGAGGGCAGAAAGGAGGTTGGTGCCATTGTCGCAAACCACCATTCCTGCCTTAAGTTGGCGTGGCGTCAACCACCTCTGAACCTGCCCCTGCAGAGCTGACAGAACCTCTGCCCCAGTGTGGCTCCTGTCCCCCAAGCACAACAGCTCAAGCACCGCATGGCATCTTTTGGTACTTGCGTAGCCCCTTGAACGACTACGGGGCACCGCTGGTTCCGAGGAAGAGGCCATGGAGGAAGAAGAAGAGGAGGGGGTGGAGGAGAGAGGTGTGTCACAATCATTAGCATTTTGGAGGCGTGGTGGCGGAACAACCTCCAACACTACTGCACCTTGTCCTGCATCCTTCCCAGCTGCCAGCAGAGTCACCCAATGCGCCGTGAAACTTAGGTAACGTCCCTGTCCATGCCTGCTGGACCATGAGTCAGCGGTAATATGCACCTTACCGCTGACCGCCCTGTCCAGCGAGGCATGGACATTGCCTTCCACATGCTGGTAGAGAGCCGGAATCGCCTTCCGTGAGAAAAAGTGGCGTTTGGGTACCTGCCACTGAGGAACCGCACATTCCCCAAACTCATGGAAGGGGGCAGAGTCTACCAACTGAAAAGGCAGCAGTTGAAGTGCTAGCAATTTTGCCAAGCTAGCATTCAACCGCTGGGCATGTGGATGGCTGGGAGCAAACTTCTTTCGGCGGTGCAGCAACTGGGGCAGGGAAATTTGCCTGGTACAATCTGACGTCGGTGTACCAAAAGCAGATTGCCCACAAGTACTTGGCTGTGACACACCTAATTCTACACCTTCATTCCTCTCAGTGCAGGTCTCAGAGAGGACTGAAGGTCTAGTGGGGTTGGAAATCTCAGCTGATGAGGAGCAAGGAGAGGTCCTCTTTGTTCTTTGGTGTGGGTGTTTTAGATACGCTTGCCAACGAACTGCATGGCAGGTCAACATATGTCTGGTCAAGCATGTGGTACCCAAGCGGGAGATGTTTTGACCACGTGAGATACGCTTGAGACATATGTTGCAAATAGCAGCGGTGCGATCTGATGCACTCGTCTCAAAAAAGGCCCACACCAAAGAACTTTTTAAATAACGCGCAGAGACTGCAGCGCCCTGCACATGTGGAGCTTTGGGGTGTGATGCAGTCAATGTGCTGCCCTTAGGCTGGCCCCTGGAGGGCATCCTGCCTCGTTGGTGATGTGCCGCCTCCTCTTCCTCCTCCTCCTCCTCTCTCCTATCAGGCACCCACGTTGAGTCAGTGACCTCATCATCCCCTCCCTCCTCATCACTGGAGCAAACCTGGCAGTATGCTGCAGCAGGGGGAGCATGACTGCCAGATTGCTGTCCTTCTTGGGCATCCCCTCTCTCCGTGCTCATGTTACAGCCTTCATCGAGCTCAGTATCATCATCAGAGCCTTCCAAACGCTGGGCATCCTCCTGGAGCATGTACCCAACATTGTGGTCAAACAGTTCGAGGGACTCCTCAGGAGGACATGGTGGGGCTAGGGAAGGAGTCACTGATGACATTGAGCCGAAGGAAGAGGCCGCTGCTTTGCCAGACAAAGTACCCTGGGCATGGGTGAGAGAGGATGAGGAGGATGAGGAGGGCTTGGTCATCGACTTGACCAAGTCTTCCGCATGTTGCGGCTCAACATGGCCAGCTGCCGAAAAAAAGGCCAAGCGTGTCCCATGGCCACGTACTGATGAGGATGCACCGTCTCCACGACCAGCACTAGACACAGAGCCTGCTTGCCCTCTCTTATTGGCTTGTGACTGTCTGCCTCTCCTTCTTGGCCTTCCAGACATACTAATGGCCTGTAGCTGCACCAAGCTGGGATATATATATATATATATATATATATATATATATATATATGTACTGATACTGCAGCTAGCAAAATCAGCTGCCTGCCTGTAGTATGAGAACACCACCAACCTTCTACAGGTAGCTTTAGCTGAACACTGTAAGCAGGACGCACCCCACTAACTTGTAGGTTTAGCAGAACACTGTGAGCAGGACGCACTGCACTAACTGTAAATAGTCTAGCTGCCTGACTGTGGTACTAATAGGATCAAAAGAACACCAGCAATTTTCTTCAGGTAGCTGTATTTACTGTAACAAGACAAGCCTGCCTGTCAGTAAGAAGATAACAGAAACGGATCTAGCTGAACACTGTGAGCTGGACGCACCCCACTAGCTTGTAGGTTTAGCTGAACACTGTGAGGTGGACGCACCCCACTAACTTGTAGGTTTAGCTGAACACTGTGAGCAGGACGCACCCCACTAACTTTTAGGTTTAGCAGAACACTGTGAGCAGGACGCACTGCACTAACTGTAAATAGTCTAGCTGCCTGACTGTGGTACTAATAGGATCAAAAGAACACCAGTAATTTTCTTCAGGTAGCTTTATATACTGTAACAAGACAAGCCTGCCTGTCAGTAGGAAGATAACAGGAACCGATCTAGCTGAACACTGTGAGCAAGACGCACTGCACTAAATGTAAATAGTCTAGCTGCCTGACTGTGGTACTAATAGGATCAAAAGAACACCAGTAATTTTCTTCAAAATACTGTAACAAGACAAGCCTGCCTGTCAGTAAGAAGATAACAGGAACGGATCTAGCTGAACACTGTGAGCAGGACGCACTGCACTAAATGTAAATAGTCTAGCTGCCTGACTGTGGTACTAATAGGATCAAAAGAACACCAGTAATTTTCTTCAAAATACTGTAACAAGACAAGCCTGCCTGTCAGTAAGAAGATAACAGGAACGGATCTAGCTGAACACTGTGAGCAGGACGCACTGCACTAAATGTAAATAGTCTAGCTGCCTGACTGTGGTACTACTAGGATCAAAAGAACACCAGTAATTTTCTTCAGGTAGCTTTATATACTGTAACAAGACAAGCCTGTCTGTCAGTAGGAAGATAACAGGAACGAATCTAGCTGAACACTGTGAGCAGGACGCACTGCACTAAATGTAAATAGTCTAGCTGCCTGACTGTGGTACTAATAGGATCAAAAGAATACCAGTAATTTTCTTCAGGTAGCTTTATATACTGTAACAAGACAAGCCTGCCTGTCAGTAGGAAGATAACAGGAACGGATCTAGCTGAACACTGTGAGCAGGACGCGCTGCACTAAATGTAAATAGTCTAGCTGCCTGACTGTGTTACTAATAGGATCAAAAGAACACCAGTAATTTTCTTCAGGTAGCTTTATATACTGTATCAAGACAAGCCTGCCTGTCAGTAGGAAGATAACAGGAACGGATCTAGCTGAACACTGTGAGCAGGACGCACTGCACTAAATGTAAATAGTCTAGCTGCCTGACTGTGGTACTAATAGGATCAAAAGAACACCAGTAATTTTCTTCAGGTGGCTTTATATACTGTAACAAGACAAGCCTGCCTGTCAGTAGGAAGATAACAGGAACGGATCTAGCTGAACACTGTGAGCAGGACGCACTGCACTAAATGTAAATAGTCTAGCTGCCTGACTGTGTTACTAATAGGATCAAAAGAACACCAGTAATTTTCTTCAGGTAGCTTTATATACTGTAACAAGACAAGCCTGCCTGTCAGTAGGACGATAACAGGAACGGATCTAGCTGAACACTGTGAGCAGGATGCACTGCACTAAATGTAAATAGTCTAGCTGCCTGACTGTGGTACTAATAGGATCAAAAGAACACCAGTAATTTTCTTCAAAATACTGTAACAAGACAAGCCTGCCTGTCAGTAGGAAGATAACAGGAATGGATCTAGCTGAACACTGTGAGCAGGACGCACTGCACTAAATGTAAATAGTCTAGAAGATAACAGGAACGGATCTAGCTAAACTGAATACAGTGTATATATATATATATATATATATATATGCAACACCTGGGATGCATGTATATACACAATACACTTTAAGTGCAGCTAACTGACTGACTGTCCTGCCTAATCTAGCTAAGTCAAATGAAATGACACTGTCTCTCTCTCTCTCTCTATTTCTCAGCACACCGGAACACACTGCACAGGGCCGCCGTGCAGGCGGCCTTATATAGTGTGGGGCGTGTACTAAATCCCCTGAGCCATAATTGGCCAAAGCCTCCTTGGCTTTGGCCAATTACGGCTCTCTGTTAAGGCGGCGCTGTGATTGGCCAAGCATGCGGGTCATAGTGCATGCTTGACCAATCATCAGTAAGCAATGCACTGCGATGCCGCAGTAAATTATGGGCCGTGACGCGCAATTTGGCGCGAACGGCCCATATCGTTCGCAATTCGGCGAACGACCGAACAGCCGATGTTCAAGTCGAACATGGGTTCGACTCGAACACGAAGCTCATCCCTACTCACACCCACAAGTTCATATATTGCCATTTATTATTGGGGAATTTATATAGAAACAGCTACTGATTGCTCGTATCCCATTTACCTCGGTTCTAATTAGCTTCACTCTTGAATCATGCTGCCCGACGGACCTGAAAAATAGAAAAAACAAAACAAAAATTCTTCGCCTCCATTGGAGGCGTCCCGCCGACTGCTGCCTTTTCACAGTGACAGCTCTTATTTAGGCAAGGGCGGGGCCACCCGCTGATGTAACTGGACGACCCCACCCCCTCTGACGGCACATGATGTCAGAAAGGGGGCGGGGTCACTCTGTCATGTCGGGTGGCCTCGCCCTTGCCTATATAACAGTTGTCACAGCCAAGAGACAGCAGCTGGCAAGATGCCTCCCATTGAGAGGGAGATTTTTTTTTCTATTTTTCAGGTCCATCGGGCGGCGTGATTGAAGATGGAGGGACATCTTTTTTAATAAAGGAAATGTCAAAAACTAAGTATTGTGGTTTTCACTTTTTGACACTTTTTTGGTGAATGGGTAGGGGTACAATGTACCCCTACCCATTCACATGGGGTGGGGCAGGATCTGGGGGCCCCCTTGTTAAAGATGGCTTCCAAATTCCGATAAGCCCCCTGCCCACAGACCCCCACAAAAAATGGCCAGGGTTGTGGGGACAAGGCCCTTGTCCCCATCAACATGAGGACAAGGTGCTTTGGGGGGACCCCAAAGCACCCTCCCCATGTTGAGGGCAAGCGGCCTGGTATGGTTCAGGATGGGGGGCGCTCTTTTGTCCCCCCCTATCCTGGCCTGCAAGGTTGCTTGCTCAGATAAGGGTCTGGTATGGATTTTGGGGCGTGGGGTGTCACGCTAATTAAAAAAAAAATTGGTGTGGAGTTCCCCTTTATAATCAATGCCAGATCCAAAGAGCCTGGTATGGATTCTGGGGGGGACCCCACGCCGTTTTTTTTATTTTTTATTTAGGTGTGCAGTTCCATCTTAAAATCTATAGCAGACCCAAAGGGCCTGGTTTGGACTGTGGGGGGGGGGCCCATGCCGTTCGGTTCGCATCCAGAACATGCGAACAGGCAAAAAATTTGTTCGAACACGCGAACACCGTTAAAGTCTATGAGACAGGAACATGAAAAATCAAAAGTGCTAATTTTAAAGGCTTATATGCAAGTTATTGTCATAAAAAGTGTTTGGGGACCCGGGTCCTGCCCCAGGGGATATGTATCAATGCAAACAAAGTTTTAAAAATGGCCGTTTTTTTCGGGAGCAGTGATTTTTAATAAAGCTTAAAGTGAAACAATAAAAGTGAAATATTCCTTTAAATTTTGTACCTGGGGGTGTCTATAGTATGCCTGTAAAGTGACGCTTTTTTCCGTGTTTAGAATAGTCTGACAGCAAAATGACATTTCTAAAGGGAAAAAAAAGAAAAATTGTCGGCTATAGTGAATTGTCTATGGGAGAAATCAAAAGTGCTAATTTTAAGGGTTAATATGCAAGTTATTGTCATAAAAAGTGTTTGGGGACCTGGGTCCTGCCCCAGACATGTATCAGTGCAAAAAAAAGTTTTAAAAACTGACGTTTTTTCGGGAGCAGTTATTTTAATAATGCTTAAAGTGAAACAATAAAAGTGTAATATTCCTTTAAATTTCGTACCTGGGGGGTGTCTATAGTATGCCTCTAAAGTGGCGCATGTTTCCCGTGTTTAGAACATTCCAAGTGCAAAATGACGTTTCTAAAGGAAAAAAAGTCATTTAAAAGTACTAGCGCTAGTGCCATCTATAATGAATTGTCAGTCCGGCAATACACATAAAAGTTCATTGATAAAAACGGCATGGGATTTCCCCACAGAGGAACCCCGAACCCAAATTTTTAAAAAAATGCGTGGGGGTCTCCCAAATTCCATACCAGGCCCTTCAGGTCTGGTATTGATATTAAGGGGAACCCCGCGCCAAAACCTTTTTAAAAAATGGCGTGGGAGTCCCCCCTAAAAAACCATACCAGACCCTTAAAGCCTGGTATGGATATTAAGGGGAACCCCGCGCCAAAATTTTTTAAAAAATGTCGTGGGTGTCCCCCTCAAAATCCATACCAGACCCTTATCCAAGCATGCAACCTGGCAGGCCACAGGAAAAGAGGGGGGATGAGAGAACCCCCTCCTGAACCGTACCAGGCCACATGCCCTCAACATTAGGAGGGTGCTTTGGGGTAGTGGCCCCCCCAAAGCACCTTTTCCCATGTTGATGGGGAGAAGGGCCTCATCCCCACAACCCTTGCCCGGTGGTTGTGGGGGTCTGCGGGCGGGGGGCTTATCTGAATCTGGAAACCCCCTTTAACAAAGGGACCCCCAGATCCCGCCCCCCCGTGTGAATTGGCAATGGGGTACAAATGTACCCCTACCATTTCACAAAAAAAGTGTCAAAAAGGTTAAAAAAGGTAAGAGACGGTTTTTGATAAATCCTTTATTAATTTCCTCTTCTTTCCCCGCTTCTTCTTCCATCTTCTTTCTTCTGGTCTTCCTTCGGTGTTCTTCTTCTTCCTCCATCTTCTTCTTCCCCCCGCTTCTTCCTCAGCTTCTTCCTCCGCTTCTTCCTCCAGTCTTCTCGTCTGACATCTTTCTCCGGCTTCTTCTCCGCTTCGTCCTTATCCTTATTATCCACCTCAGTGGGAGTCTTCCGCTGTGTGGCGCTTCTGTTCAGGTGACAGTTCTTATATAATGGAGGGCAGGGCCACCCGGTGACCCTGCCCCCCTCTGAAGCACAGGGACCCGTTTGTGACTCCGCCCCCTCTGGCAACACGGAGAAAGCCATAGGGAAGTCCCCGTGCTTCAGAGGGGGGCGGGGTCACCGGGTGGCCCTGCCCTCCATCATATAAGAACTGTCACCTGAACAGAAGCGTCACACAGTGGAAGACTCCCACTGAGGCGGATCGTGTGGACGAGAAGAAGTCGGAGGAAGATGCCGGACGAGAAGACTGGAGGAAGAAGCGGGGGAAGAAGAAAATGGAGGAAAAAGAAGACACTTTTTTTGTCAAATGGTAGGAGTACATTTTACCCCATTACCAATTCACACAGGGGGTCCCCTTGTTAAAGGGGGCTTCCAGATTCCAATAGGCCCCCCGCCCACAGACCCCCACAACCACCGGGCAAGGGTTGTGGGGATGAGGTCCTTCTCCCTATCAACATGGGGACAAGGTGCTTCGGGGGGCCGCTACTCCAAAGCACCCTCCCAATGTTGAGGGCATGTGGCCTGGTACGGTTCAGGAGGGGAGGGGCGCTCTCTCGTCCCCCCTCGTTTACTGCGGCCTGCCAGGTTGCGTGCTCTGATAAGAGCCTGGTATGGATTTTGAGGGGGACCCCCACGCCATTTTTAAAAAAAATTTTGGCGCGGGTTCCCCTTAATATCCATACCAGACCTGAAGGGCCATGTATGGAATTTGGGGGGACCACCACGCATTTTTTAAATTTGGTTCAGGGTTCCCCTGTGGGGAAATCCCATGCCGTTTTTATCAATGAACTTTTATGTGTATTGCCGGACCGACAATTCATTATAGCCGGCGCTAGCGATAGTACTTTTAAATGACTTTTTTTCCTTTAGAAATGTAATTTTGCACTCGGACTGTTCTAAACGTGGGAAAAATGTGCCACTTTATAGGCATACTATAGACACCCCCCAGGTACGAAATTTAAAGGATTATTTCACTTTTATTGTTTCACTTTAAGCTTTATTAAAATCACTGCTCCCAAAAAAACGCCCATTTTTAAAACTTTTTTTTGCATTGATACATGTCCCCTGGGACAGGACTCAGGTCCCCAAACACTTTTTATGACAATAAGTTGCATATAAGTAGGGATGAGCCGAACAACCCCCGGTTCGGTTCGCACCAGAACCCGCGAACGGACCGAAAGTTTGCACGAACGTTAGAACCCCATTGACGTCTATGGGACTCGAACGTTCGAAATCAAAAGTGCTCATTTTAAAGGCTAATTTGCATGGTATTGTCCTAAAAAGGGTTTGGGAACCCGGGTCCTACCCCAGGGGACATGTATCAATGCAAAAAAAACTTTTAAAAACGGCCGTTTTTTCGGGAGCAGTGATTTTAATGATACTTAAAGTAAAAAAAAAAAGTGAAATATTCCTTTAAATATCGTACCTGGGGGGTGTCTATAGTATGCCTGTAAAGTGACGCGTGTTTCCCATGTTTAGAACAGTCCCTGCACCAAATGTCATTTTTAAAGGAAAAAATCTCATTTAAAACTGCTTGCGGGTTTAATGTCATGTCGGGTCATGGCAATATGGATGAAAATCAGTGAGACAAACGTCATGGGTACCCCCCAGTCCATTACCAGGCCCTTTGGGTCTTGTATGGATATTAAGGGGAACCCCACACCCAAATTAAAATAAGGAAAGGTGTGGGGCCACCAGGCCCTATATACTCTGAACAGCAGTATACAGGCGGTGCAAACAAGACAGGGACTGTAGGTTTGTTGTTAAGTAGAATCTCTTTGTAATTTTGAACATTTAACGTGTTTAGCTCCAGCCAAAAAATCTTTTCTAAGCTTTTTGGAAAACATAGGGAAGGGTTATCACCCCTGTGACATTTGTTTTGCTGTCTTTCCTCCTCTTCAGAAGATTTCACCTCACTTTTTTGTCCCAATGAAAAATGTTTTTTGAAAATTTGGGTTTTTTTGTGGAACAAGGATTGGAAAGCATCAGTGGAAAGGAGAAATTGTTTTCCCATATTAACTCTTACAGGAGAGAATTTCCCTTCCTAAGGGTAGATTTCATCTCACTTCCTGTTGTCTCCTTCCGTTTGCAAGTAGGAGTCGTTTGTAAGTTAGATGTTTGAAAGTAGGCTCCTGCCCTATATACTCAGCAGAAATTTGGGCCTTAGGTGTTGCTGTGGCCACAACACTGTAAGCCCTCACAGGGCCCTGCTGTGAAATATTAGATCAAGAATTGTAATTACATGCCCCTGTTGAACAGGAGCTGAAAAATTAGGCCTTAGGCACTGGTGCTGGTGCCACAACACTGCAACCCCTCACAGACACTCTAGTTGGAACGCAGGAACGAGCCCTGCTGCAAAGTATTGCTTCAAAAATTGTAATTACACGCCCCTGTTAGACAGGGGCAGAAAAATTGGGCCTTAGGCACTGGTGCTGGTGCCACAACACTGCAACCCCTCACAGACACTCTAGTTGGAACGCAGGAACGAGCCCTGCTGCAAAGTATTGCATCAAAAATTGTAATTACACGCCCCTGTTAGACAGGGGCAGAAAAATTGGGCCTTAGGCACTGGTGCTGGTGCCACAACACTGCAACCCCTCACAGACACTCTAGTTGGAACGCAGGAACGAGCCCTGCTGCAAAGTATTGCATCAAAAATTGTAATTACACGCCCCTGTTAGACAGGGGCTGAAAAACTGTGCCTTAGGCACTGGTGGTGGCGCCCAGAACCAAAAATGTTCTTACAAGCTATCAGCGTGATGATTGAGGAGGAAGAGGATAATTACTCAGGGATAGTCACTCAGCATCAGCATAGGCAGTCTTTGAAGGGATCTGAGATTTCAAAAAAAATTATTCGGTTACATCAGTATCAGGTGCTTGGTAGCTGGTGGTGATCCAAGACTGATTCATTTTTATGAAGGTCAGCCGATCGACCGAGTCGGTGGACAGACGCACCCTGTGATCGGTTACCACGCCTCCAGCAGCACTGAATGTGCGTTCCGAAAGAACGCTGGATGCAGGACAGGCCAGTAGCTCAATTGCATACTGTGCAAGCTCTGGCCAGTGATCCATCCTCAAGACCCAGTAACCCAGAGGATTTTCGGTGGGAAAGGTGTCCAAGTCTGATCTTGCCCCTAGGTATTCCTGCACCATGTAAAACAGACGCTGGCGATGGTTGCTGGAACCGATCATACCTTGGGGCTGCGGACCAAAAAATTGTCTGAACGCATCGGTCAGACGGCCACCTTCTCCACCGCTCCTTCTTTGACTGACCGAAGCCTCAGCAACACGTTGTCCAGAAACAGGAGTTTGTAACCTCCCAGTCTCTGGGAACGCGTTGCACAGACCTTTCTGCAAGGCCTCCCGAAGATGTTTCATCCTCTGCTCCCTCTGCGATGGCAAGATAAGGTCCGCAACCTTACCCTTGTAACGTGGATCAAGGAGGGTTGCCAGCCAGTATTGGTCCTTCTCCTTGATACCACGAATACGAGGATCCTTACGCAGGCTTTGCAGGATCAGGGAGGCCATGCAGCGTAGGTTTGCTGAGGCATTCGGTCCGGAGTCCTCTGGGTCACTAAGGACAACAACGTCCGCAGCCACCTCCTCCCAGCCATGTACAAGTCCATGTGTTCCTTGGGACTGATCCCTTAAAGACTGCTGCTGATGCTGAGTGCCAGGCTCCACCTCCATACTGACACAATCTTCCTCCTCCTCCTCCTCCTCGTCCTCTTCCTGTGTGATCGGCGGGCACGCAGGAACACTGTCTGGATAAAGGGGGCCTTGAGAGCTAAGGAAGTCCTCCTCTTCCTGCCTCTGTTCTGCCTCAAGTGCCCTGTCCATTATTCCACGCAGCGTGTGCTCCAACAGGTGGACAAGGGGGACAGTGTCACTGATGCATGCACTGTCAGTGCTCACCATCCTCGTGGCCTCCTCGAATGGTGACAGGACAGTGCATGCATCCCTGATCATGGCCCACTGGCGTGGGGAAAAAAAACCAAGCTCCCCTGACCCTGTCCTGGTGCCATAGTAGCACAGGTACTCATTGATGGCCCTCTGCTGCCTGTGCAGCCACTGCAGCATGGCCAACGTTGAGTTCCACCTGGTGGGCATGTCACAGATTAGGCGGTTCTTGGGCAGGTTAAACTCCTTTTGGAGGTCCGTCAGCCGAGCACTGGCATTATATGACCGGCGGAAATGCACACAGACTTTCCTGGCCTGCCTCAGGACATCCTGTAAGCCCGGGTACCTGCCCAAGACCAGCTGCACCACCAAGTTAAGGACGTGAGCCAAACAGGGCACATGGGTCATTTGTCCCTGTCAGAGGGCAGAGAGGAGGTTGGTGCCATTGTCGCAAACCACCATTCCTGCCTTAAGTTGGCGTGGCGTCAACCACCTCTGAACCTGCCCCTGCAGAGCTGACAGAACCTCTGCTCCAGTGTGGCTCCTGTCCCCCAAGCACACCAGCTCAAGCACCGCATGGCATCTTTTGGCCTGCGTACTTGCGTAGCCCCTTGAACGCCTACGGAGCACCGCTGGTTCCGCGGAAGAGGCCATGGAGGAAGAAGAAGAGGAGGGGGTGGAGGAGAGAGGTGTGTCACAATCAGCATTTTGGAGGCGTGGTGGCAGAACAACCTCCAACACTACTGCACCTTGTCCTGCATCCTTCCCAGCTGCCAGCAGAGTCACCCAATGCGCCGTGAAACTTAGGTAACGTCCCTGTCCATGCCTGCTGGACCATGAGTCAGCGGTAATATGCACCTTACCGCTGACCGCCCTGTCCAGCGAGGCATGGACATTGCCTTCCACATGCCGGTAGAGAGCCGGAATCGCCTTCCGTGAGAAAAAGTGGCGTTTGGGTACCTGCCACTGAGGAACCGCACATTCCACAAACTCACGGAAGGGGGCAGAGTCTACCAACTGAAAAGGCAGCAGTTGAAGTGCTAGCAATTTTGCCAAGCTAGCATTCAACCGCTGGGCATGTGGATGGCTGGGAGCAAACTTCTTTCGGCGGTGCAGCAGCTGGGGCAGGGAAATTTGCCTGGTACAATCTGACGTCGGTGTACCAAAAGCAGATTGCCCACAAGTACTTGGCTGTGACACACCTAATTCTACACCTTCATTCCTCTCACTGCAGGTCTCAGAGAGGACTGAAGGTCTAGTGGGGTTGGAAATCTCAGCTGATGAGGAGCAAGGAGAGATCCTCTTTGTTCTTTGGTGTGGGTCTTTTAGATACGCTTGCCAACGAACTGCATGGCAGGTCAACATATGTCTGGTCAAGCATGTGGTACCCAAGCGGGAGATGTTTTGGCCACGCGAGATACGCTTGAGACATATGTTGCAAATAGCAGCGGTGCGATCTGATGCACTCGTCTCAAAAAAGGCCCACACCAAAGAACTTTTTGAATAACGCGCAGAGACTGCAGCGCCCTGCACATGTGGAGCTTTGGGGTGTGATGCAGTCAATGTGCTGCCCTTAGGCTGGCCCCTGGAGGGCATCCTGCCTCGTTGGTGATGTGCCGCCTCCTCCTCCTCCTCCTCCTCCTCCTCTCTCCTATCAGGCACCCACGTTGAGTCAGTGACCTCATCATCCCCTCCCTCCTCATCACTGGAGCAAACCTGGCAGTATGCTGCAGCAGGGGGAGCATGACTGCCAGATTGCTGTCCTTCTTGGGCACCCCCTCTGTCCGTGCTCATGTTACTGCCTTCATCGAGCTCAGTATCATCATCAGAGCCTTCCAAACGCTGGACATCCTCCTGGAGCATGTACCCAACACTGTGGTCAAACAGTTCGAGGGAATCCTCAGGAGGACATGGTGGAGCTAGGGAAGGAGTCACTGATGACATTGAGCTGAGGGAAGAGGCCGCTGCTTTGCCAGACAAAGCACCCTGGGCATGGGTGAGAGAGGATGAGGAGGATGAGGACGGCTTGGTCATCCACTCGACCAAGTCTTCCGCATGTTGCGGCTCAACACGGCCAGCTGCCGAAAAAAAGGCCAAGCGTGTCCCATGGCCACGTGCTGATGAGGATGCACCGTCTCCACGACCAGCACTAGACACAGAGCCTGCTTGCCCTCTCTTATTGGCTTGTGACTGTCTGCCTCTCCTTCTTGGCCTTCCAGACATACTAATGGCCTGTAGCTGCACTAAGCTGGGATAGAACACCTGTAATTTTCTTCAGGTAGCTTTATATACTGTAACCAGACAAGCCTGCCTGTCAGTAGGAAGATAACAGGAACAGATCTAGCTGAACACTGTGAGCAGGACGCACTGTACTAAATGTAAATAGTCTAGCTGCCTGACCGTGGTACTAATAGGATCAAATAGAACACCTGTAATTTTCTTCAGGTATCTTTATATACTGTAACCAGACAAGCCTGCCTGTCAGTAGGAAGATAACAGGAATGGATCTAGCTGAACACTGTGAGCAGGACGCACTGTACTAAATGTAAATAGTCTAGCTGCCTGACCGTGGTACTAATAGGATCAAATAGAACACCTGTAATTTTCTTCAGGTAGCTTTATATACTGTAACCAGACAAGCCTGCCTGTCAGTAGGAAGATAACAGGAACGGATCTAGCTGAACACTGTGAGCAGGACGCACTGTACTAAATGTAAATAGTCTAGCTGCCTGACCGTGGTACTAATAGGATCAAATAGAACACCTGTAATTTTCTTCAGGTAGCTTTATATACTGTAACCAGACAAGCCTGCCTGTCAGTAGGAAGATAACAGGAACGGATCTAGCTGAACACTGTGAGCAGGACGCACTGTACTAAATGTAAATAGTCTAGCTGCCTGACCGTGGTACTAATAGGATCAAATAGAACACCAGTAATTTTCTTCAGGTAGCTTTATATACTGTAACCAGACAAGCCTGCCTGTCAGTAGGAAGATAGCAGGAACGGATCTAGCTGAACACTGTGAGCAGGACGCACTGCACTAAATGTAAATAGTCTAGAAGATAACAGGAACGGATCTAGCTGAACACTGTGAGCAGGACGCACTGCACTAAATGTAAATAGCAGGAACGGATCTAGCTGAACACTGTGAGCAGGACGCACTGCACTAAATGTAAATAGCAGGAACGGATCTAGCTGAACACTGTGAGCAGGACGCACTGCACTAAATGTAAATAGCAGGAACGGATCTAGCTGAACACTGTGAGCAGGACGCACTGCACTAAATGTAAATAGTCTAGAAGATAACAGGAACGGATCTAGCTGAACACTGTGAGCAGGACGCACTGCACTAAATGTAAATAGCAGGAACGGATCTAGCTGAACACTGTGAGCAGGATGCACTGCACTAAATGTAAATAGCAGGAACGGATCTAGCTGAACACTGTGAGCAGGACGCACTGCACTAAATGTAAATAGCAGGAACGGATCTAGCTGAACACTGTGAGCAGGACGCACTGCACTAAATGTAAATGGCAGGAACGGATCTAGCTAAACACTGTGAGCAGGACGCACTGCACTAAATGTAAATAGCAGGAACGGATCTAGCTGAACACTGTGAGCAGGACGCACTGCACTAAATGTAAATAGTCTAGAAGATAACAGGAACGGATCTAGCTGAACACTGTGAGCAGGACGCACTGCACTAAATGTAAATAGCAGGAACGGATCTAGCTGAACACTGTGAGCAGGACGCACTGCACTAAATGTAAATAGTCTAGCTGCCTGACCGTGGTACTAATAGGATCAAATAGAACACCAGTAATTTTCTTCAGGTAGCTTTATATACTGTAACCAGACAAGCCTGCCTGTCAGTAGGAAGATAACAGGAACGGATCTAGCTGAACACTGTGAGCAGGACGCACTGCACTAAATGTAAATAGTCTAGAAGATAACAGGAACGGATCTAGCTGAACACTGTGAGCAGGACGCACTGCACTAAATGTAAATAGCAGGAACGGATCTAGCTGAACACTGTGAGCAGGACGCACTGCACTAAATGTAAATAGCAGGAACGGATCTAGCTGAACACTGTGAGCAGGACGCACTGCACTAAATGTAAATGGCAGGAACGGATCTAGCTGAACACTGTGAGCAGGACGCACTGCACTAAATGTAAATAGCAGGAACGGATCTAGCTGAACACTGTGAGCAGGACGCACTGCACTAAATGTAAATAGTCTAGAAGATAACAGGAACGGATCTAGCTGAACACTGTGAGCAGGACGCACTGCACTAAATGTAAATAGCAGGAACGGATCTAGCTGAACACTGTGAGCAGGACGCACTGCACTAAATGTAAATAGCAGGAACGGATCTAACTGAACACTGTGAGCAGGACGCACTGCACTAAATGTAAATAGCAGGAACGGATCTAGCTGAACACTGTGAGCAGGACGCACTGCACTAAATGTAAATAGTCTAGAATATAACAGGAACGGATCTAGCTGAACACTGTGAGCAGGACGCACTGCACTAAATGTAAATAGCAGGAACGGATCTAGCTGAACACTGTGAGCTGGACGCACTGCACTAAATGTAAATAGCAGGAACGGATCTAGCTGAACACTGTGAGCAGGACGCACTGCACTAAATGTAAATAGTCTAGAAGATAACAGGAACGGATCTAGCTGAACACTGTGAGCAGGACGCACTGCACTAAATGTAAATAGTCTAGAAGATAACAGGAACAGATCTAGCTGAACACTGTGAGCAGGACGCACTGCACTTAATGTAAATAGTCTAGATAGAAGATAACAGGAACGGACCTAGCTAAACTGAATACAGTGTATATATATATATGCAACACCTGGGATGCATATATATACACAATACACTGTAAGTGCAGCTAACTGACTGACTGTTCTGCCTAATCTATCTAACTCAAATCAAATGACACTGTCTCTCTCTCTCTCTATCTCTCAGCACACCGGAACACACACTACACAGGGCCGCCGTGCAGGCGGCCTTATATAGTGTGGGGCGTGTACTAAATCCCCTGAGCCATAATTGGCCAAAGCCACCCTGGCTTTGGCCAATTACAGCTCTCTCTACTGACGGCGCTGTGATTGGCCAAGCATGCGGGTCATAGTGCATGCTTGGCCAATCATCAGCCAGCAATGCACTGCGATGCCGCAGTGAATTATGGGCCGTGACGCGCCACACGAATTTGGCGCGAACGGCCCATATCGTTCGCAATTCGACGGACGGTCGAACAGCCGATGTTCGAGTCGAACATGGGTTCGACTCGAACACGAAGCTCATCCCTACATATAAGCCTTTAAAATATACTTTTGATTTCTCCCATAGACTTTTAAAGGGTGTTCCGTGGCTTTTGAATTTGCCGCGAACACCCCAAATTGTTCACTATTCGGTGAATGGCGAACAGCCAATGTTCGAGTCAAACTCATGTTTGACCCGAACAAAAAGCCCATCCCTACTGCCTGCACTGTATATATATTCTACACTGAATGCAGAGTATATAAATATATATTACAACACTTTATATCTTTCTTAATACACTTATTATTATTATTATTACTTTTATAGAGGTTTTATATAGCGCCAACAGTTTGCGCAGCTCTTAACAAAATAGAGGCAGACATTACAGTTACATTACAATTTGGTACAAGAAGAATCAGAGGGCCCTGCTCATTAGAGCTTACAATCTAAAAAGGAAGAGTCAATTGATACAAAAGGTAATAGCTGTGGGGGATGAGCTAATGGAAGAAGTAAAACAGTGTTAGTTAGAAGCAGGATAGGCTTCTTTAAAGAGAAGGGTTTTCAGGGATCGTCTAAAGATGGATAGATTAGGGGACAGTCGGACAGATTGGGGTAGGGAGTTCCAAAGGATGGGAGAAGCTCTGGAGAAATCCTGGAGGCGAGCATGGGAGGACGTGACAAGGGAGCTATAGAGCAGGAGGTCTTGGGAGGACCAAAGAGAGCGGCTTGCTTGGTACTAGGTTAGTGATGTAGCTGGGGGCAGAGTTATGGATGGCTTTGTAAATTATTGTTAGTACTTTGAATTTTATTCGTTGGGTGAGTGGAAGCCAGTGGAGGGATTGGCAGAGAGGGGTGGAGGACACTGAATGGTTGGTAAGGTGGATGTCTATGTAAAGGTAATTCAATGAGGAGGGAGTGGCAGTAGTCGAGGCGAGAGATAACCAGTGGTGTCATTAGTTAAAAAGGGGCGTATTCTGGAAATGTTGCGGAGGCTAAGGTGGCATGATTTGGACAGGGATTGTATGTGGGCCTGAAAGGACAGTTTAGAGTCTAAGGTTACCCCTAGCACCCTGGCATGTGGGGACGGACTGATAGATGTGCCATTAGTCTTAACAGAGAAGTCAGGGGAAGGGGCACGTGGGGGAGGTAAAGTTAAGAGCTCAGTTTTAGATAGATTCAGTTTAAGGAAGTGGTTTGACATCCAGGCTGATATGTCTGTTAGTAAATCAGTGATGCGTGAGGAGATTAATGGGGTGAGCTGAGAACCTTGGGGGACCCCAAGGGTAAGAGGAGTTGGAGAGGAGATAGTGGTGTTGTAAGTGACACTGAAGGTGCAATGAGATAAGCAAGATTCAAACCAACGGAGAGTGCAGCCATGGAGACCAAGCAAATTTAGTTATTTGAGGAGGAGGGGGTGGTCAACTGTATGATTGGCTAAAGGCACCCTTACGTTCTATTCATTTAGATATGGCATTCGATATTTCAGATAATTGGTAACTTCGGATAAATTCGTACTCGTTACGTTCACTAACAGCCAAATTTGAAAGAAAATTCCAATACCCTATAATTTAATATTTATTATTAGTTAGTTATTATTTCAGATTTTCAGGTTTTCGAATTTTCAGATTTTCATTCTTATTTTGAAATTTGAAAATCCCAAAATTTTTGAATTTTCAAATTTATGAAATTTCAAATTTCCTAATTTTGAAGTTTTGAATTTCCAAATTTCCAAAATTTAGAATTTCTGAACTTCCAAATTTCCGAAATTTTGAATTTCCGAATCTCCAAAATGTCGAATTTTCGGAAATTCAGAGATTTGAAAATTTGGAAATTTGAAAATTCGGAATTTTCGGAATTAACAAATTTGTCAAAATTAGTTAAAAAAGGAATTCGGAACTAAACGAATTGCACATGTCTATCTAAAGGTCCATATACCAATACCCATATCCCATGGGGTTATAAGGTAGTGTGATCCTCTGACGCGTTTCAAGGATTTTTCCTCTTCCTCAAAGCCTTTGGTCTACAGATGTGAGCAAAGATTAACCCATCAGCAAAGGAGGATTATTCCCCCAAGGTTAAACCATCAATCCAGTCCACCACATGTAAACATGCAGACCTGACTTGGTTCTATAAGGCTCTGAGGAAGAGAAAAAATTCTTGAAATGCGTCAGCCAATCACACTACCTTATAACCCCATTCAATATGGGTATTGGTACATGGACTTTTAGAGGAATGATGTGATTTTATTCCAGTTACCAAATGTGATTACGCTACTCACTTCTGTTATTCAATAAAACTTTTTACCAAAGATAATGCTTTAGGACATGTGCCTTCTATTTTTTCTTTCTTTGTTTTAGTACTTTGGACTCCCCCTAGTTGGCTAAGGCAACTGGGCGTGCAGTATCCACCCATAAGCACCACAACGGAAGCACAACAATTTTTACCTAGGCCCACCACACAGCGCAGGAGATTTTTCTGTTGGTGTTGGAATATATTAAAAATAGTGACTGCTTCATACTGTTGGGACTCATAGCAGATGCTGATGTCATCAGCAAGCCACCTATCTGGGGTTAATGAAATACGAGGATTTCCGCGCTCACAGACTTAGGTGTGCAGCCTCCCCTTAGACAGCCCTTCTAGAGGGTGGCTAATACTAGAGATCTTTTACAAAAATAGGGGTAAGTGGCGCTACCTTTATTGGGGTATCTATTGTAAAAATAAGTGCTGAATGTGTATTTAAGAGCACTCGCTCTGAAGGAAAAAAAAAAAATCAAAAATCAATTTAAATAAAAAATAAAAATAAAAGCTATTTGCATGGATGTGTCCCCACCTCTGTGTTAATGGGGGAATCTAATCTACAGACATCCCCTCTGAGATATGTGTAATAAACCAATCAGTTAATTAATCATTAGGTACCACGTGAAAACTATTCTAAAGCATGTGTTTAATACCCTCCATCCATCCAGAGACCTCTTAGGTAGTGATGAGAAGGGTATTAAATAATAAATTTTAAATGAGCAAACCAAATATTATAGGTATTTCGTGACCACATAAAACATAAAAAATATAAGAAACATAAGAAGTCCTTATGAGCGTGAGAATCCAATCCCACATGTGAAGAAAAAAATATAAATTATATATAAATATCCAACAGTCCCAGCATGACATTATATATATATATATATATATATATATGAATCAAAACCATGTTCCAGCAAAAAGGTGTATATATAATGTATTCCAACGGTGTTCCAGCAGTATTCTTTGTGATTAGTGACTTTTGTGCAAGCAATCAGCTATCATCCAGTGACTTGCGGTGCTCCCCCTCAAGGATCCCCACTCACCAGCTCCCTGTACCCCTGCAGGGGTAGTAGGCATGTAGTGTTACACTCTGGTATGGTATCCTAGGTTCCAATGAGGTTGTTCCTGGGTCCTCCCGCTTCAGCCACAAAAACCCGTCCGGAATAGGTAATCTACATAAGAAAGGAAACAGGGCTCCCGTAGTGTAATACGTTTTAAAAAAAATACTTTATTAAAAAAATTACATGCCCAACATCCTGGGCTATTAAGTAAAAGTATATAGAATAAAAACAAAGCAAAAAGCCAAGCCAAGCCTTCACACTGCGTTAAGTGGTGTGCACACAGAGAGCTAGTGAAATCCAGGCCGCCAGCTGAGCGGCGTGCGCCTCAGCTGCGTTCCACACTCTCTTCCACTTCCGCGTGTGACGTGATCGCGTAGCTCCACCTTACGCGTTTCGTCATCAACGTTGTCAAAGGCGTAGCTAGCGTCCCTCTTACTGAGCTATAAGTAGGCAAGCGGGGATACCCAGTTACAACAGTGCTCCTCCCATGGGCGGATTAATTACGTATTTTACAATCCTTTCCTACCGGGTTGGTTTAATATATTGGGGGGTTTTTGTTAAGATGTTCGTAAGTTATGAAACCTTATATTCCCGCTTACCAACATAAGAGGCAAACATGTATAACAATATAATATGCTCTTAAACAAGACAAGTAGGTTTATTCCATATAATATAAATTACCACTGATTCAGATTGTTAGTTTGGTTGTACCATTTCCCTAGTCTATGCACTTAAATTATAGGGTCATAGGGGAGGCCTATACCATCATAGGGAGAGACCCCTATAGGTAAGTTTGAGTACTACCACTCCTTATCCCAAATGGTTCTTGACATACTATTTATTAGGGCTATTACCAAAGTGTCCATATCATTACATAACCTCACCATTAAGCCCTTTCAGTTTGTTCTTCCCCTGATTAAATTACCACATGTATGTATTAGACTAGGTAGTTAACATTATCATATATCACCATTATATGTATGTATCGGGAACTTATATACCATAAGAGATGAATTTGTTTAACAATATACAGGGTCCCCCTCATGCCCTAAATGGGCATATAACAGAAAAAATGGGGGGAGGGGGGCCGTATATATATATATATATATATATATATCTCTGTGTGTATCCTTCTAGAAGGGGTAGTTTTTAGGGGATCCTATATGCCCAAATTACAAGAGAGTGGATTGTGTAAGGAGAGAGTATTGGATTAAATTCAAAGGGAGTGGGGGAACAGCTACACAGAAGGGGGGGGGGTGTAAGCCCTAGGGTCCCTTAACCTTTCCCCCTCGCCCTAATTGTTATATATTAATATAAATAGGAGAATAATCTCCTGTTTGTTGAGGGTTTTACCTTGCCGTCTAATCAGGGGGAACCGGTGGATGGCCCTTACCCCCATTCTTCTGTGTAGTTATCCCGTTAGCCAACTACACAACCTCCCATAAATGTAGCTAGGTGGATACCCCCATCCCCATCTAGGGGTTGGCTATAAAACAGTTTAGATCTATGTCTAGATTTAACCCTTTAGGGGCCAAGGATTGTAAACGATAGATCCACCCAGTCTCATTTTGGGAGATAAGTGTTAATTTATTGCTCCCCCTCCAGTGGTCCTCAACATGATCTATACCATAGAATACAAGCCCCGTGGGGTCTCTATGATGTACCTCATCAAAGTGCCTAGATAGATGGTGCTTAGGGAACCCTTTCCTAATGTTATTAATGTGTTCCCTTATTCTGACAGCTAGAGGCCGCGTGGTTCTCCCCACGTACTGGAGGTGGCAAGGGCACTCCACCACATACGTCACATGTGTACTCTGGCATGTGATTAGCTTTTTTATTTTGTATTCTTTATGATCCACTGTAGATTTAAATGATTCTTTCTTTCTAGGTTGTGGTTTACTTTGTAAAAGACCTATCTGGGGTTGTCTGCTATAATGTGTTTATTGCAAGTATGTCTAGTGAACCTACTAAGGGTCTTCCACCCATTGTTTATTGTGCTAATTAACTCAGCTATTGTCTACTAGCACACTACCCTTGTGGTCTGTGTTTATACTTATGATAATGTGGATTATGTCTTCTGAGATAGGAGACATCAAGTCCAACCTGAAAGATCAAACCTCTGAGTCACTATCCAATTCAAAAGCTTAAACGTTCACTTGGCCGAATCAGGCAGATATATAGTCCTTGTATGTGAACTCAACAACACCAAATACACATTGGTTAAAGTGTACCTCCCCAATACTAAACAACTATCTTTTTTGAATAAGATATGGAATAAAGTCTCCACAATGAGACAAGGAAATGTAATCATGTACGGAAACTTTAACGTAATGCCTGACAAAGATCTGGACTTATGCAGTGATACAAGACACCAACAGCACAGAGCAACTCTGGACCGATTTATCTCCTCATCAGGTCTTTATGACGTGTGGAGATGCCAACACTCATCAGAAAAAGACTTTACGTTCTATTCCAGTGTACATCACACACACTCTCGCATAGACCTGTTTTTGGTAGACAAATTTATTTTGCAACAAGTTGTACAAGTTATGGAACACCCACAATGTCTATATTAGAGGCTTGCTCATACAGATGAGCGCAAAAATAAACAAAACAAAGGTCAGAACATCTAAATGAGTTATTAACTAAAATCCATCATCTAGAAAGTCTCAATAAGCAGGAATCAACACAAAAACTCAGGGACTCATTGTTCACTACCAGACAGGAGTTACAAACCCACCTGATAGCTCAACATGACTATCAGATGCGTTCACTAAAAGCCCAGTCATACAGATATGGTAATAAGGCAGGAAAACTACTAGCTACTCAAACTAAAGAAAAACAATCAAACAAAAAATCCCCTACATCACAAATCCTAAATCCAAATTAAAATTCACGAACCCCAAAGAAATTGCAGACGCCTTTAGCGACACTTTACAATCTTAGAAAATACCCTGATACCTTCCAACCCAATGAAACCATAATATCTGACTTCTTAGCTTCAGGGAATCTGCCTACAATTTCTCAAACTGACTTATCCAACTTGAACCAACCCTTTACAACACAAGAAATAGAAACATCTATTAAAAACCTCCCTCACAACAAATCCCCAGGACATGATGGATATTCTTCTGAATATTACCAATTGTTTAGCCCCATCCTTTCACCGCACTTATATCGAGTCTTTAAAGCAGCTATGACCACGGCAAAATTTCCCTTGGAAATGCTCACAGCCACAATAATTACCCTTCCCAAACCAGGCAAAGAACCTAACTTACCGCAAAACTTTAGGCCAATCTCTTTACTGAATGTAGATGTGAAACTACACGCCAAATTGATAGCAAATAGACTAACAAACTTGTTACCAAAACTGATAAATTATGATCAAGTGGGCTTTGTGTTGGGCCGTCAGATCACAGACGCCAACAGGAGAATGCTGAACCTCCTGCATTTGGTTGAAAAAAATAGGGAGCCTTCTCTGCTTCTCACGTTGGACGCAGAGAAGGCTTTCGACAGAGTGCACTGGGGTTACCTGAGCAGGGTATTGGAGAAATTTGGAATGACCGGCCCAATACAAAGAGCAATATTAGCACTGTATTCCTCACCATCAGCATTTGTTTTCACAGAAGGAATGTTTTCCAAAACATTCTAAATCACGAATGGGACCAGACAGGGGTGCCCCCTGTCCCCTATAATTTTTACCTTGCTTATGGAACCCCTAGTGGAGAAAATAAGATCAAACCCGAACATAAAGGGCATCATAGCTCAGGAACACCAACATAAAATATCACTGTTTGCGGACGACGTTATTCTCTCATTATCTAATCCGGCCATATCATTGCCCACAGCACATGATATATTAAACCTGTTCAGCACAGTATCCTATTACAAGGTTAACGCCACCAAATCAAACATATTAGGAATGCATATAGATAAAAAGCTAGAAATATCCCTCAAAAGTAACCTTCCATACCCTTGGACCAAAGATTCCATCACATACTTAGGAATTAAACTCACCTCTCCCATCGCAAATATATACCATATCAACTACATCTCACTAGTAAATACCTTCCAACAAGAACTTTCTAGAATCCCAAAATTTTTCCTAACCTGGTCTGGATGTTTAGCAGTGTACAAAATGTTAATACTCCCAAAATTAATATACTACTTTAGCATTGCCAATTCAAATAACTTCCTTATTTTTCACCACAATGCAAAAGCAAATGTAGCGCTGGTAGATTTATGATCTACCATCTGATAGGTAAATTTAGTGAATTGCTCGTTATAGGAAGTTAGATTTGCCTCTGTTCCAGCTTGGCTGACATTGCGTGTGGTTCCACATTGTGTCGTGGGTGTCGTTGTCACCATCGGCGGGTATTGGAAAAGCAACGTGTTGAAGCGGATGAGTGCTCCTCTGTCCTGGAGACAAGTCAGTGGAGGTGGTCCTCCGAGTTGCATTCTGGGAGAGGGTCTTTATGGGACAGACGCCATGTTTAGGGGTTCGTTTTCAGCCACCTGCTGGCCCTCCTGGCCGACAGGTTTGTGTTAGAGTACCACCTCGTGGTCCTCCGTTCCGGAGGCTCGCATCACTGCGGCGCGTGGGTGGGCCCAGAAGCCTGTCTGGGGCCTACCACAGCAGCCGAGGAATGGTCCTGAGCTGTCTATCCAGAGTGAAGAAGCTGGACAACCAAGAAGATCCCAGGGGAGGACCCGTCATGGAAGGATCATGCAGAGTGCTGGTCTGGAGAGGGGCCTGGTGACTCGGTTGGAGGACGTATCCTAAAGTGATTCTACCGCATAGTACTGCCGGGTTGGCTTAGAGGTCCAAGTACTGTGTCTGACATTCATTGTGAACCAATACATCCTGTGGCAGAGGATCGTACGGGTTTATTTCAAGCAAGTCTGTGGCAGAGACTTTTGTTCGTGCTACGTACTGGCTGCTAGGCAAGTTTGAGAGGCCTATCCAGGCGAGCAAAGATCGTGTCCCACAAAAGGGGATTGCATTCAATTACAGTATTCAACTTTAAAGGATGTTCTAAAGAAACCTAAAGAAAGGTATTTGAGCTTCCCTGCAGTTTTCCTCCTGCCTCTTTCCTGCTACTTCCTTCGTTACTTGGTTCAATAAAGCATTGAAAACGTACTCAAGTGTTAGTGCTTATATCGTCCAGAGGTAAACTCAGCGGAACCCTAGACCCGGTGCCGGTGAAACAGAGGTATCGAGAGTGAAGGTAACAGCCCGTTTAAACCAGCAGCTCCACCGAGAGTTAGTGCTACACAAATTTCGAATTTTGTGTGGGAAAAGGGAAAGATGCTCTCTTCACTTACAGAGTAGACACAAATCTGTGGGAGGTATGGGCTTATCATTATTAAAAGACTACTACACTCTCGGGAATTTGGCCTAAGCAGAGGTACGAGACAGGGATGCCCGCTCTCGCCCTTGCTGTATGCTCTGGCATCGGAACCCCTCGCCGTGTCCATCCGTACTAATCAGGAGATAATAGGCTTGACATTCGGATCCCTTACCGAGAAAATTAGCCTATATGCAGATGACACCCTCCTCTACCTGGCAGACCCTGGCCTCTCTCTACACACAGCCCTTAACGTAATTGAACAATTTGGGACATTCTCGGGCTTAAGGATTAATTGGGGTAAATCACAGATATTACCAATCGATAGTTTTCCACCTACAGAATCACAGGCTAATTTACCCCTTCAACGGGTGGATATAATAAAATACCTTGGCGTTAAAATATCCAAGAATCCAGTAGACTATATTTCCTTGAATGTCGAGCCATTATTCTCCCTAATTAAATCTAAGATCCAGGTCTGGTCCCGCCTCCCTCTAGGAGTATGGGGCCGAGTCAATTTAATAAAGATGGTACTACTGCCTAAGGTACTATACGTCCTATGGCATACTCCAGTATATCTACCCCTTAAGTATTTTAAACTATTAGAAACACTACTTAAACCATTTGTATGGGGGAAATCTAGACATAAACTCGCATGGCAAACACTTAAAAGCTCAACGGACATGGGTGGAACAGCACTCCCCGATTTTAACCATTACTATATAGCGTCACAGCTGTCCCAACTATTTCACATTGACAAAACTGACAAGGAACGCTTTCTCATTCTGCTGAGCCCCCGTTGGGTTCAGCATACTGGGGACCCAATAAATGGGATAGCGGTGGGTGTAGGGAACACACAGTCAAAAGATTATAGACATTCTTTGCTATATCATTATAGACGCATTTGGGAATTAGCCTCCTCTAAACTAGAGATACCATCATTTAATGACTATACACCACTTTGGCATAATAACAAGCTGCAGGAACTTAATGGAATCCAGAACTCAGACTTATGGGCAGCCAAGGGCATATACTACTTACACCATCTGTTCACAAATGGCACTTTTAAAACGTTTGAGGCACTTAAGATGGAGTTCCAGATTCCGAATCAAATGTTTTTTTGTTATCTACAGATCCACCATGCGATCCAAACGCAGTTTTCACGTGACCTTCCTCAGCCCACTCCTAACTCTATTATAGCCATAGTCAAGGATACAGACTCCAAAAAACTAATTTCCTGTTTTTATAACATGCTATCCGCCCCTGCCTCTGCAAAATCAGCTTACGCATTGAAACCAAGATGGGAGAGGGAGTTTGGGAGGATGGAGGATGAGGAGTGGGAGGAGGCCCTGGAAGCATGCAAGTTGGTTTCACCCAAACTTTCAGACAGGTTGTCCCAAATCTTTATACTTCATCGTGCATACCTCACTCCTCTTAGGGTAGCTAGATATAAAAGAAGTCAATCCATCACATGTCCAATGTGTGGAACTGAAACAGGCACATTCTTTCACCTATTGTGGTCGTGTCAGAAGATACAAGATTACTGGAAACAAATAGTTGCCTTCTTACATGACGACATGGGGTCCCCATTAACTCTTGACCCAAAACAATGCCTACTGGGAATTTTTCCAGATGTACTAGACAAATTCACACTAATATTCCTGCATGAAACTTTATTTTCAGCTAGGAAAATTATTGCCAGACAGTGGATGAGATCCGAACCCCCTCAATTGGTGGACTGGAAAAGAGACATTAACACAACCCTTCCATATAAAAAATTCCTCTATATTAACAGAGGTTGTCCAAACAAGTATAACAGAATATGGGATAGATGGTTACAAGAGTCTATGACATGCATATAAATGGTGCTTATCCTGATACTTACTAAATATGAGTGTGGAGGTGTACGGATTATATATGAACCTACAGAACTAACAACATGACAGTAATATATGTGTATCATGTTCTTGGAATATGGAATATCTTCTGTAAGATGTTAAACATGTATACCAATGCTTTTCATGTATTATGTACAATCTTGCAAATAAAAAGTTTGTTATAAGTTAAAAAAAAAAAAGACTACTACACGGCAGCTGTCTTAGACCAACTCAAAAATTGGTTCACCAATCCCACTATAAAACCCTGGTGTCAAATAGAACTAGCATGGTTAAACAGTAAATCTCCACTATCACTTCTTATGGTATCCAACTTATCTAAAAATAACAAAATATCAAACCACCCCACTATACAAGCAAAAGTTCAGGCGTAGTCTGAACTAAGATCAAAAGGGAACAAATTCTACCCAACGACTAACATCCCCATCCCTCTAGAATCTCTCCAGTGGATAATCCTCAACATACGGTTACACAAATGGTTAGGAAACAACATCCTAACATTAGCAAACATCACCATAGGAGATAAACTGCTGCCTTTGAACAAAATACAACATTCCAAACTCAGAATTCTTTACTTACACCCAGATTTCCTCCTACTACCAAAATACAAAGACTACCCACATCTCGATCATAGAAAAAGTAAGAAAATATACCCAATCATGTAACCCCAAACTGAAAGGCATTACACTAATTTACAACTCACTGAAATCAAAAGAGGCATTTACCAAGCACAAACCCTTAGTTAATTGGCAAAAAGAACTAGGTAAAGAATTTTCAGATCTCCAGTGGAAAAATGCAATTAAATATAAGTACAAGTTCTCTACATGCCTCAAATTATAAAGAACTGACTCAAAAACTTATGCTGAGGTGGTATTTTACTCCTTAAATAGTGGCTAAATTCTCAAAGGATAGCTCAAACCTGTGTTGGAGGGGGTGCGGACAGGTGGGGACCCTGGTACACATGGTGTGGTCTTGCCCTAATCTCCGAAGTTTCTGGCAAGAAATTTACAACTTATTATCAAAGGTAACAGGAATCCATGTAAAACCGATCATAGAACAAGCCATTCTTAGTATAAATTTGAATCACTATCCAACCACATTTAGATCTATAGCTACACATATCTTACTGGCAGCTTGCTCAGCAATAAAGAAAGCCCGGAGCAATAGCAATAAAATGGATAGGCGCAGGGCGCGCATGGTGGTGGGAACAGTGGAATCAACATTCAGAGGGGTGGTATTATGAAGCCGAGGGGGAGGGGTTGGAGGAGCTCATAAAAGGTGATTCCGCCTTGGATGAGTCACCAAAGCGTGGGGAAAACTTCAGGAGCACAGCAGCATGGCAGAGGTGGAGAGAATTTTGGCCCAGCTCAGGGAGGAGGCAGCGGTTCGGGGTTCAGAGTGGCTACAGGACGCATTGGGGACAGCTTTGCAGCGCCCTGTGTCAGAGGCAAGTGGGAGGAGCGGCACGCAGGCACGCAGGTCTAGGCCACCGGAGCGGTTTTCACCAGAGCATCAGGCGAAGAATCAGCGGCACCTGGGGGGTAGCCAGAAGGGACCCCCGGCGGGCCCACCGAGAAACGGGCAATGCGGGCATAAAGCGGCAGTCCAGGGCGGACACATGGCACATGTCCGCCCGCCAAACTAGATCATTCAGGGGCAGCAGGAGAGAGAAATGGCCGCATTGTGGCCTACCAGGCGCGGAGACTAGGAGAGCGCGGGCCCTGCCCCCAGGATGTCAGCACGTGAGACAGTTTGCATGCAGAGGAGCGCTACTGATGGGGTCCCCGGGCCTTCCACTGCCTCGGCAGGGGACCAGCGGAGGATCGATCGGGGGCGTGTGGAGAAGGCGGCAGGGAGAGCGGAAGCTGGCAGGACCGAGGTACCCCACACCTGTCCAAAAGTCTGTGAGTGGACACGCTGCGCGGAGGAGGGGGGGGATGTCTGCGGCAATCACGGCCACCGGGCCTGGCAGGTTTTCGTCCGAAGAGGAGGAGGATCTGGATCTGAGTGTGACGGGGGATTTGTCCGGGTCGGAGAAGGAGGCGGCCCCCCTATCCGGGAGAACAGCTGCGGGGGAATGCAGACGGTTGGCTGATGGGGCAACGCATATGCAGCCCGGTAAGTCACCTTTAATTGTACCTGATTTGGGTTTGCCAAGGAGCACAGGGCCTAGGTGTAGGTCAGATGTTTTGACAGCC
This sequence comes from Lithobates clamitans, assembly GCA_037952925.1. Taxonomy (NCBI): domain Eukaryota; kingdom Metazoa; phylum Chordata; class Amphibia; order Anura; family Ranidae; genus Lithobates; species Lithobates clamitans. The sequence continues at coordinate 995,365 of JBBGZY010000480.1, read as the reverse complement.
AGTGGGGGGGCAGGGGAGGCCGCCGGGGGGGCTGTGGGGTCATTGGGCTTCTTGGAGGGTATAAAGGAGCTGGTACAGAAGTTTAAAAATGCAGGAAAGGCCGTCGTCGGGCCGGCGTCTGCCTGGGTCCCGCCAGCAGGGGGAACCGGGGAGGGCATCAGGAGTAGGTGCGGTGGCACCGGCAGTTACGGCGGCGGTTACTTTGCCAGCCTCGGAGGTAATGGTGACCAGTGTTCCGCAGGGGACGGACAAGACAGCTGTGGTAAATGAGACTGCAGTGCGGCAAGACATAATTAGGCTAGCTGATGCAGCAAAACGTGAAGTCTATGTTTGCTATGAAGGGCCATTAGGAGCTCACCTAAAGCAGGAAGTTCGGGAGAAGCTGTGGAAAAGTGAGTTTGTGGAGATTTTTTCACTACAACCATTGGAAAAAAAACGGATGATTCTAAGAAGGAGGACGAGGAGAAGATACAGGTTGATCCTGAGGACATTTGCCAATTGGCTGCAGGCGTCTGCCATTATGGCAAGTGTCATTGGGGAAAAGCAACCCGAACACTGTTCGGCGTTTTTTTGTTACCATGATTCGATGGGGGAGGCTTATAGGGTTTATGGTGGTATGGCGTGTCTGAGATATGACGAGCAGTTCCGTCAACAGAGATCGTTCGTCCAGAGCTGCGATGGGACCACAAAGACATAAGCTTATGGATGCGCCTGATGACGACTGCGTGGGCACCGAATCAGTTTTTTTTAGGGGGGGGGGGCGGTGGACCTTTGGCCCAGGGATATTCGGCCGGAAACAAAAAAGGGGTTTGTTGGCAATACAATACAGGGACATGCAAGTTCAGGGGGTACGTGTAGGTACAAACATGAATGTTCAGGGTGCGGTGGAGCTCACCCGGCATCCAGATGTTTCAAGCAGGGTAAAGGCTGTGCCAGGGAGGCTGGACACAAGAGGGAGGACCCCGGTGAAGGTGGAAAGGATGCGGCCGTTTCTCGGTAGGTATCCGGATAAAAGAGCAGCGCATTTACTGGAGGAGGGTTTCACGGTAGGATTTAGAATTCCTTGTACATTAGAGGTTGTTCTTCCCATATCTCCCAATTTTCAGTCAGCCTTGCAACATCCAGATGTGGTTTCCGAGAAACTACGAAAGGAGGTTGCATTGGGGAGAATGGGGGGTCCTTTCCCATCGGGGCCTTTGGCCGATCTGGTGGTGTTACCATTGGGGGTAGTGCCTAAAAAGGAACCCAATAAATTCAGGCTCATTCACCACCTGTCCTTTCCAAAAGGTGGGTCGGTGAATGATGCCATAGATCAGGAGGCGTGCTCAGTGACATATACGTCATTTGATGCTGCTGTGGGGTGGGTGCGCAGGTACGGGAAAGGAGCCTTTATGGCAAAGGCGGATGTGGAATCGGCCTTTCGGCTATTACCAGTTCACCCTGACAGCTTCCGGTTGCTGGGGTGTCATTGGGACGATGAATTTTATGTCGACCGGTGCTTACCGATGGGTTGCTCTATATCGTGTGTGATATTTGAGCAGTTCAGCTCTTTTATAGAATGGGTAGTACGGGATGTGTCGGGTGTGAATTTGATAATTCATTGCTTGGAAGATTTCTTGTGCATAGGGCCGGCTTCTTCCAGAACTTGCGCTGTGCTTTTGGCATTGTTAGAGCACATTGTGGACAGGTTTGGCATTCCATTGGCGGCTGAAAAAATGGAGGGACCTAGTACAGTCATCACGTTCCTAGGCTTTGTCCTGGATATAGAGGCGATGGAATGCAGGTTACTGGAGGAGAAATTGGCGGACTTAAAAAAGGAAATTGCAGGGCTGATCGGATTGGGTAAAGTGCAACTGCGTTTGCTGCAATCTGTGTTGGGCAAGCTTAATTTTGCGTGCCGTATCTTACCTATGGGGAGGGTGTTCAGTCGCAGACTGGCGGCGAGTACGGGCGGCATAAAGTCCCCAAGCCACTTTGTGCGATTGGTCAAAACACACAGGGACTACTTGAGGGTATGGCATACCTTTTTGGAGTCCTTCAAAGGCCGAGTGATATGGATGTCGGGGCCTGTTAGCAATTTTGACCTGGAACTTCTCACAAATGCAGCTGGGTCCACAGGTTTTGGGGCCTTTTTCCAGGGACAATGGAGTGCAGGTCCTTGGCCACGGGCATGGATCGAAGCGGGTTTCACTAAGAATCTGGTGCTGTTGGAATTATTTCCGGTGGTAATAGCGGTGGAATTGTGGGGAGCATCGTTCAGGGATCTGAAGGTGCGTTTCCATGGGGACAATTTGGGGGTGGTGCAGGTAATCAATAGGAATACAACGTCTTCTCCGCCAGTTTTTGAGATGTTTGCAACTGAATTTTTTCATTCATGCTGTCCACCTACCGGTTGTGGAAAATGTGATAGCTGATGCCTTATCTCACTTCCAGTGGGACAGGTTCCGAGAGTTGGCGCCTAATTCGGAGCAGCAAGGGGTACCTTGTCCCCAGTGGTTGTGGGGGATAGCATTGGCTTCATCGCTGGATGGATAAAGCGGTCGGTAAGTGGGGCTACGTGGTCAGCATACACAAAGGTATGGCGGGATTGGCTGGCGTTTGTGCAAAGGGTGGGTGAAGAGCCGACTGGACAGGTAGTGAGGTTACTCGTTCTGTACTACAAGAAAGATGGAAGAGGGTGTGTCCGCCTCTGTGATAAATGCGCAGCTGGCAGGTTTAGCTTTCTTGTTCAAATTACAAGGGCTGCCCGATTCCACAAAGGATTTTTGGGTACGGCAGGCCGTAAAAGGTTATCAGCGATCGGTGGTCTGGAAGGATACCAGGAGTCCTGTGACCTTTGAGATTATTCTGGGTATTGTATCCAGGCTGGGGGGGTGTGTTCCTCTGAATATGAAGTGAACTTGTTCAAAGTGGCGTTTTTGTTGGCGTTCTTTGGGGCGTTTAGGATTGGGGAATTGGTCAGTCTTTCAAAGAAGGTACATGAGGGGCTGGGGAGTCAGGAGGTTACCTGTGGAGATGAAGGTGTGTCATTGTGGTTACGGAGATCGAAGACAGACCAAGCTGGAAAAGGGAGGTTAGTACAGGTGTATCCAATTCCGGGTTCACCTCTGTGCCTGGTGGGGGCGGTAAGGGTTTTCTTAGTGGTTCGCCCGGTGGTGCAGGGCGCCTTTCTGGTACATGAAGACGGAACCCCTTTGTTGCAATTTCAGTTTGTGGCAGTTTTTTGAAAATGCCTAAGGGTGTTGGGGTTGGAGGATAAAGCATTTTCATCTCACTCGTTTAGGATAGGGGCCGCTACAGAGGCAGCCAGACAGGGGATGCATGTAGAAGTGGTAAAACGCATTGGGCGGTGGGAATCTAGTAGGTTCCAGTCATATGTTCGGCCTCACCTGGGGGTGGGGTTGTAGTGTAGTAGTGTGGGTAGTGAATTTTCAGTTTGCCTGGGAGTAGTGTTTGAATAATAGTGTTCATGGTGTGGTGTTTTGTTTTCTTCTAATTTCAGGTTCGGTGGCAGGACTGGTCTGGATAATGGGCCATTTCTATGTGTGCTGGGGGGCCCGGAGGGGGGTCGTACGATATGAGGGCAGGCAGTTGGGTTTTGATAGGAGGGAGGCCTGTATCAGGTGGTTGGGAGTCCCGGGAATGTTGTGGGGTAGGTTAGTCTCAGAGGTGCAGCGTTATGCGGCTAGGGATAGACCGCCTGACGTTTTAATCGATGGTGGACATCATGCAAGACATCAAGTTTCATGTGTGGCGTTTCATGGAGGAATTTCCTGATATGGTCATTGTCTGGTCGGACATGGTGGCTCGTACAACATGGAGGATGGCCAGGTCAGTGGAGGGTGTTAACAGGGCCCGAAGGAAGATCAACAGAGAGGTGAGCAAGTTCATGGTGAGGAATGGGGGGTTGGCTATACGACACTTGAAATTGGAGTTTGAGACTTGGAGATATTTGAAGAATGATGGTGTGCATCTTAATGATGTGGGTATAGACATGTGGGTGTTGGGCCTTCAGGACGGAATTCAGCATGCACTTCAGGTGTGGAGGGGCATCCAAGGGTAAGGTGATTACTCTTGGATGCTGTGGCGGGCATTGGTCTGTGCAGGGGAAGGAAGATGTCAGAAGTAAGAGTTCGGGAACTATCGTTGGTATGGGTCCTGATGGTGGTTTCTGGTTAACGGAGGTTAGCCGGAAAGTGATAATGGGGGCACTGCGACCAGTGGTAGTCTCTGAGCCAGCTTGTCGGCTTGAGGCATGGTTAATACACTTGAGAGGGACCGCAGTGTAATATGGTTATTGACACAGATGGTTACGAAGTTCCTGCTCAGACCAATGCTAGAGAGATTTATGGTTGAATAACAGATGTTTTTTACTTGTATGTTTTCTATGTTTATTTGAAGAGAGTTATATATTTGTTAAATAAAGTAGGCTGCTACGGCCTTTGTTACCTTAACCTTGGTGTGGTCTCGATTAATATGAGTAAGGTATTTAGGTGGGGTTATGTTTTTGGGTGTAAGCACATCTGTTATACAACAGTCAAGAAAGCCCCGGAGCAATAGTAAAGAAATGGATAGACGCAGGGCGCGCATGACGGTGGGAACAGTGAAATCAACATAGGCAGAGGGGTGGTATTATGGAACCAAGGGGGAGGGGCTGGAGGAGCTTATAAAAGGTGACTCCGCCTTGCATGAGTCACCAAAGCGTGGGGGAAAGTTCCCGCCCACCCTCCGTAGTGGTGTTGACTGTTTATTTTGCATTTTGTTGTTTTACTTTTTCCTGACAGTTTCTGGCGGATGGGATGTCGTGGCAGCGGCGGGCGTTGGTCTGTGCAGGGGAAGGAAGATGTCAGAAGTAAGAGTTCAGGAACTATCGTTGGTATGGGTCCTGATGGTGGTTTCTGGTTAACGGAGGTTAGCCGGGAAGTGATAATGTGGGCACTGCGGCCAGTGGTAGTCTCTGAGCCAGCTTGTCAGCTTGAGGCATGGTTAATACACTTGAGATGGACCGCAGTGTAATATGGTTATTGACACAGATGGTTACGAAGTTCCTGCTCAGACCAATGCTAGAGAGATTTATGGTTGAATAACAGATGTTTTTTACTTGTATGTTTTCTATGTTTATTTGAAGAGAGTTATATATTTGTTAAATAAAGTAGGCTGCTACGGCCTTTGCTACCCCAACCTTGGTGTGGTCTCAATTAATATGAGTAAGGTATTTAGGTGGGGTTATGTTTTTGGGTGTAAGCACATCTGTTATACAACAGTCATGTGTAGATGGAAGTCTATGAATTTCCCTAACTTAAGGGACGTCACAGCTAAAATAGACACAATAGCTGAATATGAACGGATAATAGCATACAGAGATGGCAACTCATTCAAGTTTAAAACTTACTGGTCCCCGTGGAAAACCTTTCTTTCTCATACCTTAACTACCTGAGTAGAAGTTAAAGATTTTCATGTAAATCTTTCTTCTTTATCTTTAAGTTGATTTAAACAATGTGTATTCACTATACGCTGTTATTCTTCGAAGTAGATGTCCACATATAGAGTTACAAGTACGATGAGAAGGGGAGGGATTTCCCTCTGTGGGCACAGCTAGGTCCCTTTTGGGGTGCCCTGGAGGGAGGTTCCTCTCCACTCATGTATCCGTTAAATGTAACATATGGACATATCCACAAATAATGATTAATAAAGAAAAATAGAACGCAAAATACACTATATAGCTTAATGTAGTTTTAGCATGCATTATATACTTGAAGTGATGGCAGTACTGAATATGTTACTGTTTGTAATACATTTTTATAACTGCTTAATAAAAATGATTGAAACAAACCTCTGAGTCACATAGGCTTGTTAAATAAGTAGTTATCTACCTCACGTTAATTTATGTTTCTGGTTACAGTTGTATTGTTGGGGTAATATGATCAGGAGGGGGAAATGTCTTTCTGAAGTGCACATAAGCCTGTATTCTTGTTCTAATAAACAGTTATATTTCTGGTGTACTCCAAAACTGGTTTTGACCGGTTCTTGGGGTTACGATAGCCAGATCCATTGGTCTCGTGTTCCAGGACTTGGGAAGCAGCTTCTTGGCGGAGATACCCAACAGGGTGTCCGGAGTCCGTCACACTGAGCATGTGCAATGCTGTCACCACTACTCTGCAAATTTCTCAACTGCATTGGGGACTTGGACAGTTGGGGAAGCCAGAGAACAGCAGAATCAGCCAGGTTTTATCCAGAATACAGAAAACAAATCTCATAGTGACTGAGTGAGTATGAACAGCATGCAATACACCATTTATTGATAGTTTTTACTGATGTGGGTTTAGTGACATTTTAAAGTAGAAATGAAAGATAAAATGTGTATAGGTATAAAAAAACATTCTGAATACCTTTTTTTCCCTTTTGTAAAAGTGATCACATTCCTCCTGTTCCCTCTGTTCTCAGCTGCATAGGAGCTGGGGGGGAAGAGAAGCAACAGTACACTGAGATTCCCAGCGAATAGCTGTACAGGGGGGTGTAACGACAAGTCTGATCATTGAAGGAAACCAGGCTGAGTTCCCAGCACAGCTAGAGAACTGACCACACTTTGTTCCCCTGCTTAGTGCGGTCAGTTTTTAATAGGAAAGCAGAGGGACGGGCAGGAACACCAGGGATTTTACACAAAGGAAGCAATACGAAGAGAACAGGCTACTTTCTCATACAAGTACATGTTACAGCAGGCATATATCAGGAATATGAAATGCTGGGTTTATGTATGCATGTACATGCATTTATATGCTTACATTGGTAAATTACTGATCCACTTCATACTGGGAACAATGCCTCTCTCTTTCACTCCCCTTTATGTTTCTTTACATTTTAAACTAACCATTCAAAATTCAATCTGATTGTGTAAACACCATACAATAGCTTTTTGATTTACAAAAGCTTTGTAGTACAAAGTCTGACTTAAAGCGGAGGTCCACCCAAAAACTTCCGCTCATTAGTCTCCTCTCCCCCTCAGGTGCCACAATTAGCACCTTTCGAGGGGGAGGGGGGACAGGATACCTGTCTTTGACAGGTATCCTGTTCCCACTTCCGGGAGTCCCGGCTGCGGCCCGTAAAATCACCGCAGGGATCCCTCCTCCTCTCCCTGTCGCCGGGCCAGTAGGAGCGAGGAGCGGGGCCTCGTACATGTGCAGTAGGGCTCCCGGCGTGAAGCCGTAAGGCTACACTGCCGGGTACCCTTACCCGCAATGGCGGCAGCAGCACTTGACAGGTGATGGAAACATCAGCTTCGGTGCCGATATCACAGTAAAAAACAAATTTTTGTTGCGCTAAAGATAACAGCTGTATGCACGGGTGTATTTGTAAACAGGATGGGAGGGAGGGGGTTAAAAAATGTCCAGGGAAGGGACACTGTTAAAAATAGCAGCAGTAGGTCCATAAACAGTTGTCCAAAAAAATGACTCCTGATGTGAATATATTTGGTGGAAGAAGGGGAGAGTCTGTAGCCTGGGTATATAACCTCAGGGAAAAGTTACTGGCACAAAACAGGAGGCAGCACGCTGAAGGGCAGAAACACCTTGGAGAGAAATACAAAAGAGAGAAACAAGCAGCGCCAACCTAAGTGCAGTAGTAAAACACACATTTTTTAATTGCAGTAGAAATACACTCACTCTGAGTTGAATAAAAACATGCACATCGTAATGAAGAAGTCTGGATGGACGATAAAATAGGCGACAGGGCTCCACAAGGGGGGATCCTCATACGCTGTATGATCCTGTCTGGCAACGCCGGTGGATTCCAGTGTCCCAGGCTAGGCGCAGCGGGGATCGTCAGTCTGTAGAGTCCCAAGTCGCGGTGTGATGATGCTAGTAGCCAATATTGCTGGCCTCCAGGACAGGTATGTGTCCTATTGTTAAAAGCCAGCATCTGCAGTATGTGTAGCCTGGCTTTTAATTTTTTTTTTTTTTTGGGCGGAACACCACTTTAAGCAATGCTTATCAAAGCCAACTGAATGAAATGATGGGGGCAAATCTGCTACCTTGCCTTAATCCATCTCTGGATCTAAGTATCCTTTTAAATTTGTATCCAACTAGATAGGCCTCATACTTAATAGGTTTATGCTCACTCTTCACTCTTTCACCTTCTAACACATAGTATTCCTAAACTATGGATCAAGGACCCATTTGGTCACTTCCCACCATTGATGCTACTGGCATGGGAGCAAGAGGCAAAGTGACATTGTAAAGCAGCATTTACAGATCGGTGTGCCGGGTATTCAGGCCGGCTGCTTTAAACAGATGATGTGAGGAGCCTCCTGTGATGCAATGCTTAGTGGCAGACTGAAAAAGAAAGGGTGAGCAGTGTAAGAGGGTTGTGCTAGAGGAAATAGGGGGTGCAGACGTGATCCATATAAAGGGGGTGCAGAGATGATGAATTGAAGGGAGGTGCAGAAGTGTGCAGTGTAAGAGGTGTGCAGTGGTGATTCATGTATGAGAGGTGCAGGTGGGGGGGGGGGGTTTAGTGCAGGGGTGATCAGTGTAAGAGAAGTGCAGAGGTTATCAGTGTAGGAGGAGTGCTGGGGGGTGCAGATATGAGCCCTGTAAAGGGATGCAGAAGTGATCAGTGTGGGAGGGGTGCAGATGAGTGCAGAGGTGATCAATGTGAGGGTGTGCATGAAGGTGCAGTGGGGAGCAATGTAAGAGGAGTGTGCGGGGTGTGCAGTTGAACAGTGTGTGAGGGGTTCAGAGGTTATCTCTGTGAAAGGGGTGCAGAGGTGAGCAATGTAAGAGGGATGCAGGATGGGAGTTGCACAAGGTGATCAGTGTAAGAGGAGTGCAGAGGTAATCAGTGTAGGAGGGGTGCAGGGGGAGTGCAGAGGTGATCCACGTAAGAGGGGTGCAGAGGTGATCAGTGTATCAGGGGTGTAGGGGGTACAGAGGTGAGTTTTGTAGAGGGGTGCAGAGGTGACCAATGCAGGAGGGGTGCAGGGGGAGTGCAGGGGTGATCCATGTAAGAGGTGGTGTAAAGGTGATCAGTGTAAGAGGAGTGCAGTGGCAATTAGTGTGGGAGGGGTGCTGAGGGATTGCTTAGGTGATCCATGTAAGAGGAGCGCAGTGGTAATCAGTGTAAGAGGGGTGCAGGTGGAGTGCAGAGGTGATCCATGTAAGAGGTGGTGTAGAGGTGATCATTGTAAGAGGGTGCAGTGGAGTGCAAAGGTGATCAATGTGAGGGCAATGCATGGAGGTGCAGAAGTGAACAGTCACTGTAGAGTTAAGAAATGTAAGAGCGGTGCAGAGGTGATCAGTGTATCAGGGGCATGGGAGGGGGGGTAAAAAGGTGAAGGCTGTAAGGGGGTGCAGGGATGAGCAATGTAAGAGGAATGCAGGAGTGGAGGTGCACAGGTGATCAGTGTAAGAGGAGTGCAGTGGTAATCAGTGTAGGAGGGGTGCAGGGGGAGTGCTGAGGTGATCCGTGTAAGAGGTGGTGTAGAAATTATCAAGGTAAGAGGGGTGCAAGGAGTGGAGGTGCACAGGTGATCAGTGTAAGAGGAGTGCAGTGGTAATCAGTGTAGGAGGGGTGCAGGGGGAGTGCTGAGATGATCCGTGTAAGAGGCGGTGTAGAAATTATCAGGGTAAGAGGGGTGCAGGGGAGTGCAAAGGTGATCAATGTGAGGGTGGTGCATGGAGGTGCAGAAGTGAACAGTCACTGTAGAGATGAGCAATATAAGAGGGGTGCAAAGGTGATCAGTGTATCAAGGGTTTAGGGGGGGTGAGAGGTTATCTCTGTAAGGGGGTGCAAAGGTGGGCAATGTAAGAGGAGTGCCACTGGGGGAAGGCAGAGGTGATCAATGTAGGAGGGGTGCGGGAGGTTCAAAGGTGAGCAGTATAAGAGAAGGGCAGGGGATGTAGAGTTAATAAGGTAAGAAGGGTGCACCACTATTCTCCTAGAAGTTTGACTCTCAGGAATTCATTCTCTGTTTTGAATGTAGTGCAATAATTATTGTTTTATAAAACATATGTCAGTTCTTTGCTTTAGGCCTCTTGCACATGATACTCCTGTTTGAGCATCGACTTTTTCAGACTTTTCTTTTGTATGCATTTGTACATATTTACGTGTATTTTCGCGTATATGCATTTGCGCATTTTCGCACGCACTTGCGCATTTTTGCGTAAATGCGCAAACACTTATTCTTGCGCTCTCCTTCTGCAGAGTATGTAAATGGGCATTTGCGCGCATTTGTGCATATTTGCGCGCATGAGGCGTAAACTACTGATCAAAAAAGCAGATTTTCTTTTTTTTTTTACTTGAAGAATGCACAGTGATTGTTTATGCGCCTGTGTGCCTTTTTTTTTGTCTTTGTATGGTTTTTGCTGACATTTTTGTATAATTTCTCTTCTTGGCCCCCAATATGGTAACAATTATCTTATTGGGTCCTGAGATCAAAAGTGTTTTTAAAAATAAAAACAAACCCTTCTCTTTTGAAATCCTAATGCCCCGTACACACGATCGGACATTGATCGGACATTCCGACAACAAAATCATGGATTTTTTCAGACGGATGTTGGCTCAAACTTGTTTTGCGTACACATGATCGCACAAAGTTGACGGAATTTCCGATCGCCAAGAACGCGGTGACGTACACCACGTACAACGAGACTAGAAAAGGCCAGTTCAGAACCAAGCGCGGCACCCTTTGGGCTCCTTTTGCTGATCTCGTGTTAGTAAAAGTTTGGTGAGAGACGATTCACGCTTTTTCAGACTCGTGGTTTTCAGATCGTTTTCTGCTGTTCAGTTTGTGCTTGTGGGTTTGTATCTGCTCTTCAGTGCGTGCAGCGAGTTACGCGTGACTCTTGTCATTGTGTTCTTGTTCGTTACCGTTTTTCAGGTCGCTCTTCACAGGCCTTGCCGTTCTTCAGTGCGTTCTGTTACTTCGTTCTGAGCAGCCGAACGTTTTCCAGCCATGTTGCGTATACATACTCCTCGTAGAGTTCGTGCTGTGCGGGAGCTTGGTGTTGGGGTCCTGACCGTGACACAAGTCCAGTCCATGAACAGGGTGGAGAGGAGTTCATGGACCAAGAATTGGTTGCTTCAGTGTGACCAGTTCTGTCATATGCCTTTGCTCCGTGAGATCCGTGAGAATAATCCTGATGATTTCAGGAACATTCTCCGGATGACGGACCCGTATTTCACCGTTTGTTGGCTTTGCTGACCCCCTATATCAGCAGGCAGGATACCTGCATGAGGCAAGCCATCACTCCGGAGCAGAGGCTCGTCGCCACCCTGCGGTACTTGGCGACGGGGAGAAGCCTGCAGGACTTGAAGTTCTCAACAGGCATCTCCCCCCAGGCTCTGGGGATCATTATCCCAGAGACCTGTTCGGCCATCATCCAGGTCCTGCAGAAGGAGTATATTAAGGTAATATTTACCCTTTAATATCACATTTTATTGTATTTAATGTTTGATAATGTATTGTATTTCTTTCCTCGTTCCCTAATTACCATGATTGTAATATGCTGTGAATGTCCCCTTTGTCCTCATGCATGCTGGATTTTTATGTAATTATTGTTTTCTCCATCATACATACTTGCCTTCACTTACCTCCCCAGCATGGTCTCCTGGCCCTATATTCACCTCGTGTATTCACTTAACAATGTATTTTATCAGCTCCATAGTAGTACTTTACCCCAAACACCCCCTAAAATGTTTTTTGTTTCAATAGTTTTTATTGAAGATTTAAATGAAAGAGTGAACAGGCATTGTCAAAAATCATATTCTGATTACATACAGTTGAGAGAATTACATATCAATATTCATTCGTCAATTGTGGTGAGAATAATAGAACTATAACAGTTGTTGAAGGTAAGATAAAGTGTGTGAATTATTAACCCCATGTACCCCTTATGGGCTCATGCTGTAGCATGGGTGGTTGTGGTACCTTCATTCCCATGGTGTAAAGACATTTTAAACAGTAATCATTTAACAACTTAGAATATCATTAACTATTCGTACGAAAGGATGGTATTAATTCAGAAGTGTAGGTTTTATAACTTCAAGTGTAGGAATGTGTTGGAACGTATCTTGTCTAGAGTACTTATCGAACTTGAGTATAATTATGAGAGCTATTTGTACTCGTAAGGAACTGTATGTAACGTGTAGCAGAGAGAGTAGTAAGTAAGGTAGTTGGGGATAAATAATAGAAAGAAGAAAAGGGGGGGTGGGTGAAGGGAGGGGACAGGAAGAATAGTGGATGAGGGTAGAGAGCATTGTCATATATTGAGTGAAGAGAACAATGTGGGTCGAGTATGTGTAAGTAGTATCAGAAAATTATCAGGTAAGTTTTTGTGCGTACCAATTTGACCAGGGGTACCATAGTTTGTGAATTTTTCCATACGAGGGTTTTCCCTTTGAAATAATTAGTTCATATGCAAAGTGGGAGTGAACTAGTGTTATGACTTCTGTCAATGTTGGGGATAAGTTTGTTTTCCATCTTCTAGTTATGAGTAACCTAGTAGCTAGAAGTATGTGTGTGATTACAAGTCTAAAAGGTGGTGGCAATAGTTCAGTGTTCAAGTTCAGTATGGCCAGTTGTGGTGTGAGTTTGATGGGAAGGTGACAGATGTCTTGTATAATGTATTCCACCTCTTGCCAGAGGGTTTTTAAGACTGGACATGACCATAGAATGTGAGATAAGGTACCGTTGTGGTCACATTCTCTCCAACATTTGGATGAGGATTGTGGATGAAATTTGGCCATTCTCTGTGGCGTTAGGTACCATCATAGGTGTATCTTATGCATTAATTCCCATAGAGAAGTGCAGCTAGTGGATTTATATGTGGATTGAATTGCCTTTTGCCATTGTTGTTCTGAGAACTGTAGATGCAATTCTTTTTCCCAGTCTGTGTATGGTTTAGATTTTAGGAATACTGTTTTTTCCTGCAGGATAGAGTATATTAGTGAGGTGCCTTTGGTAGGTTTGTTATTGGAGAAGTAGTAGTTCCACATTTTGAGTGGTATTTCTCCTTCTAATCGTGGGTGAGCCGATAGGCATTGTTGAATTCTGGTACAACTAAAGAAGTCTGTGGGGGGTGCTTGGTATTGTGATTGTAATTGGGTAAAGGGTTTATGTAATATCTTAGCCCTGAGGTCTGTGGTAAGAGGATTTTGGTCTGTTATCCATTTGGGAATAGTAAAATCAGGTGACAGTAATTGTAGGGTTTGGATAGGTATTGGAATGCTTTTGGTTGGTAATTGGGACCATTTCGCGGAGTGTAGTATTGTCCAAGCCTTAACCAAAGCTTGTATGGTTGGTGAATATAATCGAAGATTTGGGCGTTTGGTTGTAGTGCTGAATAACCAGTATTTAAGGTTGGGCCCTGGAGTCATGTTGTTTTCAATGTTTCCCCATAATGTAGTAGTGTGCATGCTTACCCATTCCTTCATTTGAGATAGAACGGTAGCTAGATAATAATCTTTAATATCTACGTATTCCAGGCCACCCGCCAGTTTATGTTTAGTAGTTTTGAGATGACTACATCTAGGCTTCTTACTTTGCCAAATGTAATGGTGTAAAATTGATTGTAGAGATTTGATGTATGTGTTGGTAAGTGGAAGAGTGCGGAATGTGTAGAGCAATCTAGGGAGTATGAGCATTTTAAAGGCTGCTAGCCTACCAGTCCAAGAAAATTTAAATTTTGAAAGTTTGGAGGTTTCATTAATAAGCATCTGTTTCATTTCAGTGTAGTTGTTGGTAAAGAGGTTTCTGGTGCATTTGGTGAGTGTGATTCCTAGATATGATATACCTGTATCTGCCCATGGATATGTATAGAAGTTTCGTAGAAGGTTGCTGGTTATGGCATCTAGACCTAGGTCCAGAATATATGAATATATGACTTATTTTCATTTACCTTATAGTAAGAAATGGTACTAAATTTTTGTAGTACAGATTGTATCGAAGCCAGGGAGGATATAGGGTTGGTCACCATTATGATGACGTCGTCAGCAAACAGGTTGATCTTGTGTTCTAATTTACCAATTTTGAATCCTGTGATGGATTTGTTTATTCTAATATGTTCAGCCAGTGGTTCCATCATTAAGTTGAAGATTATGGGTGATAAGGGGCAGCCCTGACGAGTGCCATTAGAAATTGGAAATGGTTTAGATAGCATCTCAGAGGTATAAACCTGGGCTGAAGGTTTTGAGTATAAGGCCATTATAGCGGAAAGAATGGGACCTTGGAGGCCGAATTTAAGGAGTGTAGCTTGGAGATAGATCCAATTGACTCTATCAAACGCCTTCTCTGCATCCAGTGATAGAAGCAGAGAAGGCGTTCGCTCAGATTCCGCATGGTGGATTATATTAATAATTCTACGGGTTGCATCAAACGATTGCCTACCTTTTGTGAACCCGGATTGGTCAGGGTGGATTAGTGAGGGCATAATATTTACCAACCTGGTTGCTATGAGTTTTGCATAAATTTTTGTGTCAATGTTTAGTAGCAATATGGGTCTAAAGTTTTGCGGTGAGGTAGGGTCCTTGCCTGGCTTCGACAATGTAATGATTAAGGCATTTAACATTTCCTGTGGGAGAGAAAAGGAGGAGGCAGCGTCGTTGCACATTTGGGCCAAAAAAGGGGCTAGAATTGTACGGAATTCTTTATAATACTCTCCAGTGAGACCGTCTGGTCCTGGGGATTTGTTGGATGGTAGGGCTGTGATGGTTTCTAACACTTCTATTGGGGAGAATGGAGCATTAAGTATTGTTAGTTGCTCTGAGGATACTTTGGGGAGATTCATTTCCGTCAAGAAGTTTTCTATATCTTTTGAGCAAGGTTGACTAATAGTGGAGTCATTTTTTAGATTATAGAGTGTTTCGTAATAATGGCTAAACGCTTCTGCTATGGCTTGGGGGTCTATCACTTTTTGTCCCGTGGAGGGATGGTAGAGGTGAGATATCTTGTTTTTAATATGATGACCTTTGATTCTGACTGCCATGGCTTTCCCTGCTTTATTCCCAGTGGAGTAGTGGTTAGCCTTAAATCTTTTCTGGGTTTTTTCATATGTTTCTAGTAGTAAGTTTCTTAATTCTTGTCTAAGAAGTACAAGTTTTTTCCTAAGGGCAGGATCAGGGCTGATTTGGTTTTGGGCCTCTGCTGTTTTAATTTGGGAGGTGATGGTGTCAAGACGCTGTGATCTCCTCCTCTTCTCTCTAGCCCCTGTTTGAATAAGAATCCCTCGGATGACCGCTTTATGAGCGTTCCATAAAATAGTGTTGCTTGATGTTGATCCTTGATTCAGCTCAAAGAATTCTTCTAGGTGTTTACGGATAGTAGCTGAGTGTTCGGGTGATTGAATAATTGAAGCGTTGGCTCTCCATAGCTTCGTACGTGAGGAAGTAGGCAATGACTCAAGGGTTATAGACACTGGTGCGTGGTCAGACCACGTTATCGTATCTAAAGATGATTCAGAAATTTTTGGCAGGGTCCACTTGTCGACTAGGAAGTAGTCGATTCTGGTGTATGAGTTGTGTCGATGGGAAAAGAAGGAGTAGTCTCTCTCAGTGGGGTGGTGGCATCTCCATACATCATATAGGTCATTGTTTCGTAGGAACTGTCCCATAGGTGAAGTAATTCTAGTTTTACGAGAAGAGGCATCTAGGGTATTGTCCGGAACTATGTTGAAATCACCGCAGATTATGAGGTTTCCTTGGCGAAATTTGGCGATTTTGGGCATCAACTTGGAGAGGAATCTAATTTGATTAGTGTTGGGCGCATACACCGTTACAATAGTGTATCTAGCATTGTCCAAGGTACAATCTAGGGCCAGATATCTGCCATCTTCATCAACTAAGCTGTTATGGAGCGTAAAGTTGATTGTGTGTTTGAATGCAATTAGAACTCCGTTTTTCTTAGTGGGGCCTGGAGCATGGTAGATATTGGGGAAGGATTTGTTATTGCAGTGTGGCATTGCAGATTTTTTAAAGTGTGTTTCTTTTACACATATGATGTCACATGAAGATTTTTGGGCTGTCTTCCATAAGGAAGCTCTTTTAACCGGATGGTTTAGTCCTTTGGCATTTAGCGAGAGGAATTTGGGCATCTTGGTGGGTGGTGTAGGGTAGAATATATGGTAAGTTTTACTCACAATTAGTAGTTGGGTTCTTCTATGTAGAAAGATCTGGTGGTCGTGGTACTCGTGTTCTTTTTTTTCTTCCGTGCGCTCTCAGAAGAGAAGAGATGTTGGTTAGAGGAAACTTTAGGGTGAGGAGAAAATAAAGTGAGTTAGGAAAAAAGGGTAAACAAAACGTAAGAACTGACAGCAGTTAATTAAAACTGGTACTGCTGTGTTGTTGTGGGGTGTAAGTTCGTGGAGCAATTTGCAATGAGCAAGGCATCCGACCGGAGATGTGGTAAAGTGGGTCATGGGCGATCCCACTATTCAGGTATAGGTTAGTGCTTACCGGAGTGACGGTTATCATTGGAATGCGGAGAGTTTCCTCTGCGGTTTAGTTGAGCTGAGTTAGGTGGGTCCGGAATAATTCCCCATATGTGGAGCAATTTGAGGCCTTCCTCCACTGTGGAGATGTTATGCTTGGTCCCATTCTTGGTGACTATGATCTTGGTAGGGAAGCCCCATTGATAGGGGATCTTGTGATTATTGAGTGGTTTGGTAATAGTATTTAGTTGTCTCCGTAACTGGCGGGTGTGCTGTGAGAGGTCAGCGTATAGTTGTAGATTAGTATACGGGGCAGGTAGCTGTTCCAGGTGTCTTGATTTGAACAGAAGTTGGTCTTTAGCATGAAAAAAGTGAATTCTCATCAGGGTATCACGTGGGACTTCGGCTGGGAGATGTGGTGGTTTAGGGAGGCGATGGAAGCGATCGATTATGGTTTCCATGGGGGTGTGATCAGGCAGGAGCGTGGAAATTAATTTTCTCGCATGTGCGTTTAAATCATACTGTAGTATAGATTCAGGGACCCCTCTGATCTTTACATTGTTACGGCGGGACCTGTCCTCAAGGTCCGCCATTTTGGCCCTCATCCATTGCTGTTCGTCGCGTGTATGATCATGGGCGTCTACTAGATCATTGACCGTTTCGGTCATGTCTCCCATCTGCTTCTCTACTATGTGTATTTTCTGTCCCATATGATTCATTTGTGAGGAGAATCTGGAGAACATATTGGAAATATCATTGTGAAGGGAGCTCTGAAGGGAGATGAGCATCTCCTTCATTGTGGTATCTAGTACAGGCTGGTTTGTGGTAGGGAAGGCTGCTATGGGGGATGGATGAGCTGGGGCTGTGTCAGACTCAGGACTCACCTCAGATGTTGCAGATTCTTCATCCAAGCGCATCCGCGCTTTTGCAGGGCTGTTACCAGCCGATGAAGCAGGGGATGATGGTGAGGCATCAGGAGAGTGAGGATGTGGGGTTATTTGCAGTTCATCCTCATCAGGAAGATCTGTGTAGGCTGCCGAATTCCTGCATTCAGGGCCGCGGGCGCCATCTTGCATTTTCGGCTGTGTGTAGTAATCTGTCAGCTTCTTAGGCTGACGATATTCTTTCCGTTTGCGGTTCATCTCGGATGATGTAAGGGAGGAATCCAATGCTCTGATGCTCTGAGCAGTCGCTGGAGTATACCAGAACAGCAGGGATGTCGATGTATAATCCGGTCGGTGCAGGAGCTGTGTCGCTACACGTCCATCTTGCTCGGCAGTTGGCCACGCCCCGCCCTAAAATGTTTTTAAATGTGATTTGTGCTTTAAATTCAGGCAGAGTGCCAGAGGTTTTTTTTGGGGGGTCCCCAAATCATTTGGAACCCTCCCTCCCCCCAACTGCTAAGTCAGCTGATACCAATTCTCTATCTATACTCAATCATCTATCTGGTGACTTTGCCAAACCCATACACACTATACCCATCTCTTTAGTGGTCAGATTTATGGATGAATTCCCCAAAGCATGTAGTGCAAGGGCCTGCCTGTATACTTTCAAATGGTACTGTGTAAAGTTTTTGTATACTATTATTATCTTGATAGGTAATAGTAGAATTTCCAAATGTGCTCAAATGTGTACAATGTGTATTTATATCTTTGTATTATGACACTTCTTACCTGTCCAGTGGGCTGCCAATAGTGTAACTAAGGAGGGGATGGCCAAAGTAATACCCATTATTTAGGCAATCATCTCTCAATGAGTGGAGAGGGTTACCTGTCCAAGAGCTCCCCCCCTAAAATGTTAAAAATGGCCCATGAGAGGGGGGGGGGGATCTGATAGGTATACCTTATACTTTGGTCTTTAAAAACTCCCTCAAATAAATGTTATCTTGATGTTGGCCAAGAATGTTTGTGTCTAATCTGCTTTCCCTGTTTATGTGCAAAATGACTAATTTTTTGTTTGACTCCACAGATTTCTTCCACGCCACAGGAATGGCAGACTGTGGCCTCCCACTTTGTCCAGCGGTGGGACTTTCCTAACTGCGGAGGGGCAATTGATGGGAAACATGTCCACATCATCCCACCACCCAACTCGGGGTCATACTACTATAATTACAAGGGGTTCAATAGTATTGTGATGTTGGCGGTGGTGTCAGCTACTTACGAGTTCCTGTATGTGGACGTGGGGAAGAATGGCCAGATGTCCGATGGTGGAGTCATCACCCAGACAGAGTTCTACAGGCGTCTCCAGAATGGCAGCTTGGACTTGCCACCTCCAGAAGACAATGTGGAAGGACTCCCATTCGTCTTCGTTGCAGATGAAGCGTTTGCGCTGGGGGACCATCTTATGCGGCCATTCCCGATTAGGACCCTCACACCGGACCAGAGGGTTTTTAATTACCGGCTGGCCAGAGCCAGAAGAGTGTTGGAGAACACGTTTGGAATCATGGCCAGCTGGTTCCGCCTATTTCTTACACCCATACACATGGCGGAGTATAATCTGAATCATATTATCCTGGCATGCTGTGTTCTACACAACTTTTTACGGCAACATTCTGCCAACTATGCTGGCTCAGTTGGGCCTGAGGCTGGAATTCTAAATGAAACAACCCTGACGGCGCTTGAAAGTGGCCGTCCTGGCTTGCCCCCCCTGAGTGACCGTGATGTCCGGCTAAGATACCTTGAATACTTTGAGGGTAGGGGGGCTATCAATATGCCAGACAATGTCTGAAACATGTTTCAAATAATAATAAAAAAATAACTACTCAAATCTTTGGTGACATTTACTGCTTGTGTTTCTTTTAGCTGACCCTGAACAGAAATGTGGTGAGTCCTGAAAATGGCGTGATTGTGTAACCTTACAAAGCACTGTTGGTTGTTATTTACTAAATACATGATAGAGAAAATGTAGCGCATAATGAATATATGTGTGATCAAAGTACAAACAGTGACCCTCAATTGTGCTTCAATCTAACAAAGTATTGGTGATTCATCAACTAAATAATATGTGATGTATATAAAGTATATAGTAATAAAAAAGTGAAGCGTTTAATGTCCCACTGAATAAAAATAGATGTAATTGGAAGGGGGATGGTGTTCCAACATTTGTCAGAAGATTAAATTCGCAGGAAAGGCACATCAACCAGAAGAAACAATCGTGGAAAAGCTGGTATATATAAAACTCTTACCAGATCCTGTGGATTCCCTTGTCAGCGACAGGGAATCAAATGAACAGGGTGCCACACAGGGCATAAGGCAGGATGTCCAATCACTCGAACCATCCAGGCTGGACTCTGCGTGGATCTCCGGGGGCCACCAGGTAGGTCCTCACAATGGATAACCAAGGCACGGATCAGAAAAGCGAAGACATCTCACGTGGAATTGGAGTAAGAACTTGGTCTCATTCGGATGGTATGTGGAAAGAAAAAATAGGCCTCCACATAGTGCAGATAAAAATTGGGTATTTTTTATTTCTAAAAAAAGCCTTATGACAATAAAAACGTAATCACTATCTAAAAAGCAGAGTGGGCAACATGGAGGATACTGAATAAGGGCCTATTCAGCATCCTCCATGTTGCCCACTCTGCTTTTTATATTACTATAGACTTTATATACTTCACATATTATTTAGTTGATGAATCACCAATACTTTGTTGGATTGAAGCACAATTGAGGATCACTGTTTGTACTTTGATCACACATATATTCATTATGCGCTACATTTTCTCTATCAGGTATTTACTGTTTTTGTCACATTGTATGTACCAGCTTTTTTCTTTGCATTTTGTTAGCGCAGTGTTTTTTCTATACACTTATCCTTTGTTATTTACTAAAGGCAAAGACACTTTGCACTACAAGTGCACTTGAAACTGCACTTGTAGTGCAAAGTGGATTTGCCCTTAGGAAATAACCCCCATTTTTACAGAAAACACCAATTAGAGCACCACAAAAGTGTTGGAGCGTTGAGACAATAATCCACACATTCTTGATTAACAATCTTTTTAATACCAGCACAATCACATGTGCATTTAGAAAAGGTTTTTAAAACAAACCAACATGTTTGTTGTATAATAATTTTTGGGGTCACATTAGAAAAAGTAGAAATCTCTATTTAAGATAAAACAGGCATGTTTAAAACCAACAAGAAAGACACAAATCTTGAACTTACAAAGTTCACATTTGGTAGAACTTGAAGGCAAAATCAGACATGAGTATTTACAAACAGTGTTTGATATTGTGTTCAGATGGGGTGAAGTCACCCCAGGAAAAGCCAAATTTTGAAGATGCACACAAATTGCCGAATGTCAACATGTGCTAGCTGCCATCATGGGGGATCAAGGGACGTGTTTTTGGGGTGCAACCCCTTCCTCACAGCTACTTTATTATTGAGGAAGGGGTTGCACCCCCAAAATGCATCCATTGATCTCCCGTGATGGCAGATAGCACATGTTGACACACTGTGTGCATCTTCAAAATTTGGCTTTTCACAAATATGTCAAAAAATGGTAAAAATTTTTAGCACACAAAAAACCCAAGGGATTTGGAGGGGTTTTAAACTCCCTAAAACATCAATGATGTTCTTAATTTTTTGTTGAACATCATTGATGTTTTTCAGGATGTTTTCCAAGTCCTTAATACACCCCATGATCTCCCTGATCAGGATCTGTGCACTTTCCGAGGTGAAATGCCCTGGATCCACAACATCACGATCACCTAAAAAGATAGAAACAAAAATACAACATGTATTATAAATATGTCGGCATCCATCTCTTACCTGAGCCTGTGGTCGCAGACACTCACCTGTTATGGTGCCAATTTTCACCACGTCTTCCTCCTCCTGCTCTGCTTGGCTTGGGTGGATTTCCCCTTCTTCCAGAGGTGGGGGGTCTCTGGTCTCCTCGGATGAGGGGTGTCCTCCGAGTCTTTTCTCCCCTATATAAAAAAAAATAGGTATACTTAACACACAGATATTTGATGGCAGAAATAGGAATATGAAACATTGCTTGGAAGTGGGGTACAATTGTCTATTTTGGCAGAGTTCCAAGATGTAGAATTTTTATTGTCCTTTGTCAAGCTTCAATACTTTACCTGTTTTGTACAAGCTTCACAGATGGAGACACCCCTATAGTATACACTGGAGCACCTCTGTGGGCCCCCTAATAAAAAAGGGTGTTCTTGTGTCCCACACTAGTGCTCCAGCATCCAGATGTGAAAACTGCTGAGTGTCCTCTCCTTTCACAGAATCTAGTTTGCATTTCATTCTAGTTACAAACCCATCTACACAACTAAATTATTTTCAGACAAGTAGGCCATAAAAAATGTGGGCAAATGCATATGGCCAAAACAATGGTGTTTTCTAGGCCGAACGAACAATGTTTTATACAAACGAATAATGTGCCCATGAATATGAAAGTTGCCATTTTAAACTGGATAACAGTTAAGAAAAGCACATGGAGCAGCACGAAAGTAATAAACATAAAGAATAGGAACACAGGACAACTACTTACTTTTTTGCAGCACTCTCCGGATCTTTCTGTACTGCTCGTGCTCTCTTAATTTGAGGTCCGACCACTGTTTCCTGAGCTGATCTTTCAATCGTCGTACTCCGAAATTCCGGTGCAGACTCTTGACCACTTTCACCATGATCTTGGCCTTTCTGACATTGGGGTTGGGGTAAGGTCCATACTTCCCGTCATAGTCGGCCTTCTTCAGGATGTCCAACATCTCCCCAAAGGACGTATTTGAGGCCTTAAATCGCCTCCTTCTGGATCGTGACATTTCTGGCTCCGAGCTTGCCTCCCCCTCCTCCTTGTTGCTGTAATTAGCACGCACCTGCTGTGTCTCCACCATGTGCTCTTCCCCCGCTGCGCCGAACAAGAAGGGGCAGGGAATAGAATAGAAAGAACGTCTGGGGCGGGCGGAGTTTCACGCATGCGCAGTGTGTATAAAGCGTAACACGCGTGCGTAGTACGTACGATCTGTGAGCGGAGGAAGGAGTATCGGAGGCACCGATCGTGATAACGAAGGTAAGATCTAAACTTGAGCCTATACTGCTTCTAGATTGAGGCCTATATTGTAACAAGATTAGGAGAGTTTTGCCTGACATTAGGGTTTGTCTCGTGTTATGTCTTGCAGATAAAATGGATGGCTTCAATGACCACAACTTCCTCCCCCTGTTCATAGACAAGTACAGGGAGCTGCCCGGTCTGTGGCAGGTGAAACATCCACATTATAATCATAAACAAAAGAGGCAGACAGCGCTGGAGAAACTGCTGGAGTTGGTGAGGCCGGTGGTCCCCACAGCAACCATCCCCTATTTAAAAGCCAAAATTGGTGGCCTGAGGAGCACATATCTTAGGGAGCGCAAGAAGGTCACGGATTCCCAGAGATACGAAGCAGGAGCAGATGACATTTATGTCCCCAGGCTGTGGTACTATGAGAGACTGCGATTTCTGTCAGACTAGACTGGAGTCAGGGAATCCCTCTCAACCCTTCCTTCCACTCTTCCTTCCACCCCAGCTAAGACTTCCGATGTCCAACCTGGGACTTCCAGCCAGGAAGAAGTGGAGGAGCCCAGCTTGAGCCAGGTATAGCATTCTTCTACAGATTTCTGGTCAATAAATAAATGATGTTTACTAGATGTTATTATTGATCACTAATTGCTGATTTAATAAAGGCGTTTACATATCAATAGACAGTAGTGGGCAAAAATAATTGGGACAAGAATGGAAAATGCTGGGCTCAGAATGATAGTCTTTTATATTTGTTAACATTCAATTTGCAACAGTCATGAGATGAAGATTGTGTGTGATTGATGAAGTAAAAACTAAAACTATGTCCCTTTTTCATACACCTCAGCCAGGAGGAGGCTCTGGAATGTGGCAGCCAGAAGGAGGCGGGGCTAAGTGACAGCCAGGAGAAGCCTGGGACCAGTAGGAGCCTGACAGAATCGCAGGTCCCTCCCCTCCGCCTTCCAAACAAAAGACCCAGGAAGGGGAGTCACATGCAGGATTCAGCTCTCAGGCTCATTCAGGAGGCTTCTGCGTCCCTCAGAGCCACCCCCACTCCTGAAGAGGCCTTTGCCTGCATGGCTACTACCAAACTGCAGGGCATGCAGGAGGGCCAACGCCAGCTGTGTGAGGACCTTCTTTATAAAGTCTTAACTAAGGGGGTGAGGGGTGAAATCACACCCAATACCCACGTGAGTGAGTTGGATCATCCTCCTCCTCCTCCTGCCACAACTACACCACCACAGCCACAGCGTGGAAGGAAGCATGGAAGGAAGACCAGAGAGTGATGACCCTGGGTTCAGTCTGGTCTGGCAAAAGATTCAGGCTCTTGTATGACCACGGCCTGGGGACACAGATGTCATCTGCTGCTTTCAGGATCTCTGGGACTTCTGGACCAGACTGCACTCCCTTATATATGGACTCCTCAGGCCACCAATTTTGCAGTAAAATAATTGATGTGTGCCCTGGGGGTCAAAGGCTTCACCAATTTCTGCTGTTTCTCCAGCGTTGCCTCCCTCTTTGTTTGGTTGTGAGCCCTTAATAAAGGTTTTTTGGTTTCAATTAGACTCGCCTATGTGTGTTTTCCTTCAAAAAGGACAGTTTGTTTGTGAGGAGGCAGGTACATTTCAAAAATACAATGTGAAATTAACAAGAGACACCAACACCAAGCAATCTCCTTGAGATTAAATAATACAAGATAATAATGGTGTTGTGGTAACTTGACACACAAAACACACACAAAAATATTCTGGATGTTAAATAACTAAAAAAAAAAACAAAAAAAAACCACAAAAATCATAATATATTGAGGGAATCACGATAAATAAGAAAGAAAGACGTTTGTGAGAACTCTGTGTGAATATCAGCAGCAAAACTACTTCATTCTTCCTGCATTAGAAAGAAGAAGAGAGTGCGCTGTATTAAACAATTTTAAAGATTGCAGCCTGAGGAAAGTGCTCTATCCATTCCGAACGCTAATTTTACCAGACCGAGCTGTTCCGTCTCAGAATTTCCTCTGAGCATGCGTGGCACTTTGTGCATCGGAATTGTCCACACACGGTCGGAATTGACGCGATCGGATTTTGTTGTCAGAAAATTTTATAGCCTGCTCTCAAACTTTGTGTGTCGGAAAATCCAATGGAAAAGGTCCGATGGAGCCCACACACGGTCGGAATTTCCGACAACACGCTCCGATCGGACATTTTCCGTCGGAAAATCCGACCGTGTGTATGGGGCATAAGTCTGATAACCCTAGAGATGTGATGACCATAGTCCAGCTTCTATGTAACCAAAGGTCCCAGCACTGCAAAAGAAAACAGCTTTTCAGAGAAAAAAAGGGGAACCGGTTGGCAGGGGTTAATGTATTGTAATGTTAGCATGGTCAGTCCTTGCACTTACTTTATTGGCCCAGAGGATCGTGTGATGGGGAGGGGCCGGGAGTTCAGTTGTCCAGAAGGAGAGATTCGGCTCACTAACAGAGAGGAAATCGTCAGAAGATCAGCCCTCCCACCCACCCTTCTTATTATTGATTTTCTGGTTGTACTGTTTTCCTTAATTGTTGTTTGATGGTTGGGGTCCTTGACGGAGTTCTATTCATGGTTACTGGGAAAACGGTGGGGATCCATCTAAGGTATGGAGTCCTCGAGTGTGTATGGTACAATGCATATTGGTGTTAAGACCGATGGGTGTCTGAGGTCAGCTGGTTTATGTCAGAGCCGGTGCTTTGTGGCTGGGGTCGCAACTCAGCTATCTGGTGCCTCAGACACAAAAAAATGACAATATGGCACCGTCAAGGACCTCAAATCTTGATATCTGAATAAGTTATGTATGGTTATGTTATGTTTTATAAAGAAAATGTATGTTTAATAAAAGGCCGTGTTCGGCCGTTTTAACTCCACTTTTGTTTTTCATGGTCATTCCTGATAAGTAAAGGGAGGTAATTGGGGCAGATATAGGTAGGGGCAGGCTCAGGTAAGCCCTTACCTACCCTAGTCATGTTTCAACTTTTATCTGCTCAGCTTCATAAGGGAGAAGGAAGCTCGCAACCATGCAATGGACTACGCTTTTTTTGCCACATCCTACTGCAAGTAAGCAGAGCAAAGTGCATCCATATTCAGCTTCACCACCAGTCTGTAATATCTTGCTCCTCCCTCTATTTACGGCTAGGGAACCAACAGGAATGCAGTTGGAGGGGAGCAGCAGAGAACAATGCAAAAGCACCATAGTCAGACACCATAAAAGCTGACTCCAGCCTGAACATGAAAAAACTTTTCTCCTTATGCCCCGTACACACGGTCGGATTTTCCGATGGAAAATGTCCGATCGGAGCGTGTTGTCGGAAATTCCGACTGTGTGTGGGCTCCATCGGACATTTTCCATCGGATTTTCCGACACAGAGTTGGAGAGCAGGAGAGAAAATTTTCCGACAACAAAATCCGTTGTCGGAAATTCCGATCGTGTGTACACAAAACAAAGTGCCACGCATGCTCAGAATAAATAAAGAGATGAAAGCTATTGGCCACTGCCCCGTTTATAGTCCCGACGTACGTGTTTTACGTCACTGCGTTCAGAACGATCGGATTTTCCGACAACTTTGTGTGACCGTGTGTATGCAAGACAAGTTTGAGCCAACATCCGTCGGAAAAAATCCTAGGATTTTGTTGTCGCAATGTCCGAACAAAGTCCGACCGTGTGTACGCCCTATTAGAGTGGCAGTCCACCTAAAATTTATTTTTCAGTGTTAGGAGGATGTGGAACTGTTAATCCACTAACACTCATTTATTTCTCACAGACTCAGTCGGTGAGATCTTTGTGCTGAGTAGCCAGGTGTGCACACCTGCTATGCCCAACATGAAAGGTTTTATATTATAATCAATCAAGCAGGAGGAGCGAGGACATCCAAAACCGCCCAGGTGGACAAAAGCAGAAATCTTAGCAGGGAGATCCTTACGTTGGAGTGTCCAAGACCTATAAGGCAGGGGCATAACTATAGGGGTCACAATTTCAACCTGGACCCATGCTCCAGGGGGCCAATGCGGCATCCCTGTACACCTGGATACGAGGGGCAGCAGAGGCAGCATATAGAGGAACTGATCCCCTACATTTTCCTCCTGCAGCTGCTGAAAGCCCAATTCTCCTCCTCTCCCTCCTGCAGGCATTCAGCAGCTGCAGGAGGAAAATGGAGGGGCATTGATTCCTCTATATGCCACCCCGCCACCCCTCTTATCCAGGTTCAGCTTCCCTTGAGCCCCTGTGTACTCTCCTACCCCCCTTGCTCCCCCGCAGCTCTGTCGGCTTTCCCACTCCCTTTTTCTGTGGGGGATAATTCAGGATGGAGAGCAGGGAAGGGGCAGGTAAATGTGTAATTTTCCGACCCCTTCCTTTTCTGAATGGACAGAGTCAGTGATTGGTACTCTGTTCATTCATAACTGAGGCCCCCCCCCAATTCCTCGCAGCTTTGCTGGCTTCCCTCCTCTCCTCTGGTGCGGTGGGGATGAGGAGGGGCCAGGAGAGTACACAGGGGCTCAGGGGCAGCAGGACCTGGATAAAAAAGGCGGCATGGGGCAGCATATAGAGGAACCAATCCCCTCCATTTTCCTCCTGCAGCCGCTGAAAGCCCGCTTCTCCTCCACCTCTCCCTCCCACAGGCATTCAGCAGCTGCAGAAGGAAAATGGAGGGGATCGGTTCCTCGATATGCTGCTCCCACCGCCCCTCTTATCCAGGTCCTGCTGCCCCTGGACCCCTGTGTACTCTCCTGCCCCCCTCTCCTGGGATAATTCAGGATGGAAAGCGGGAAAGGGGCTAGTAAATACTGTATGTAATTCACCATAATTTACCGACCCCTTCCTTTTCCAAATAGACAGTAATTGGTACTGATTATTGACAATGTTCATTCATAACTGAAGCATAGCAAACTGTAAAGAAAACAACCGTGATTTTATACTGCGCTAAACAAACAAATATGTATGAATAAATGTCCAATAATCCACCACCAAAACAATTAATCCCCACAAGTGTGCCAGTGGTGTCTTCTAATTCTTCAAAAATTGTGGTTCAAAAATTAAATTATATTATAGTGTCTTCAAAGGTGCATTTCCTTCCGCCAACTTCTAGATAAGTATCCTACTCACCAGACGGAATTGACACCCATGACAGGTAGTCAAAACCAGCAAAGCAGACAAATCTCCAGAAACAGCATCTCAGAAAATGGCACGACCGCCAAGTGAATATGGTACATGCATCAAGAAGAAAGAACAGGGCTCCTCATAGTGCAATACTGTTAAAAGAATTTATTGTATAAAAACTACAAGTTACACTTATAAAACAGAAGATCAAATCACGCTCATAGGAAATGGCAGGGACGCCGTCCGTGTTCCACCTGCGTTCAAATGAATGGCAGAAGTGACATGGCACGAATCACTGGATCCGACGCATTTCGCCAGCAACATCTGACATCGTCAGGGATCATGTGACAGAACTGTGTTTACAATGCTTCAGTTTGTAAATGAACGGGAAGCTCTGTACAGAGCTATTCCTGTTCATTCATTCTATGCAGCTGAGGCTGCAGAGATGGAGATTGAGGGCTGTGTTTAGACTCTTGATATCTCACCAAAGCCCCCAATGGAGCGCCTAAAAAATGTAAAAAAATAATAAAAAATAACATTGTAAAAACAATAAATAAATAAAATGATAAAAAAATAATAAAAATATAACAAAAATAAAGAACTACTGACACCAAGGGCTGAACTACCAGGGTCACAAAGGTTGCACTTGAAGTTCCGCCACCATGGGGGGCCCCAAGATGGCAGAAAGGGTCCTGCTGCAGGACCGTAATAAAAGGCCCCACAACAGGAGTAAAGGGCCCCAGGCCCAGAGGACAGGTCCCCAGCCGGAGGTCAGGGGGGCTCTTTATGGTTTCTTACAATGAGGCTTTGAAGGTTCTAGTTACGCCTCTGCTATAAGGGATCGGGGGCTGATTCAACCCAACAGGCCTCATGTGCAGCTAAAATTTCAAATTCAATTGTACTGACCTTTTTAGGAAAAAGAAACACAGCTAAATGTTTTTAGGCACTTGCATTTTCTATATGAAATCAATAGAAATGCATGATGTGATTGAATGTGCATTTGTGTGTGTTGCAATATACTTTGCATTGCACATGAACACATAGGCACATGCTTGTTCATTCATGGTAAAGCACATTAACACATGTTTTTTGTAAAGTGTATTACAACATACCATAAAATAGTGACATGCTTTAAAAGCATAGTTGTGTTTCCAGCCTGAGTATATGTGCTTTATGTAAGAAATAGTGTCCATTGAAATCAATGAAAGCGCATCAGAAATTTATTTTAATTCATGATGCAATGCACTTTGCTTCAAAACACATCGGTGAAAGCCTATAAAAAATGTGCATAGCAGTTCTCCCAGTGAATGTGCATGTACATTCGTTCTGTGCAAATGGCACAAAAAAGGAATATTAGGAATATTAGGAATAATATTTCCTGTGTTGTTCAAATGTTTTTTGATTTAAAGCAGGTATATACTAAATTTGACCATTAGGTGGTGCTAAGTATCATAGGAAATTCATATGAGGCTTAGAGCTAACTAGTACCATCTAGTGGCCAAAGTATTTTCCATCCGAACATCAGAACAAATGTACATGAATTTTCACAGGGTGAATTGCTATGCGATTTAAAAATAAAAATGCACTCCATTTTACCAGATACCATGTGCGTACATTGGCCTGACCTTTTTCAAGCATTACAACTAGGGATGCATCAAAACTGATACTGGTATTGGTGCTGATACCAGGCATTTGAGCGAGTATCGGTATTCGCCCAAATGCTCCAGATACCAAAACCCATACTTTGCGGTGTGATTTGCGTCAATAAAAAATGAATGAACAAAAATCGCACTGCAAGAAATTGCATGCAATTTGAATAGGAGCGTGGTGCGATTCCTGTCCAGATTGCATGCAATTTCCCCCACTGCTCCTGTGGGTGTGTGTGTGTGTGTAAAGAAGTGGCCAGTTTAGAACTCACAAAATTCAGCAGAGGGAGCGCTGTTCCAGTGAGTAGGTAGAGACAGATTAGAAGTTTAAAGCAGCAATCATTTATTGGAAAACTGTAGCTTCTGGGAGTGGGCGGTGAGCCCAATGGATTCCGGATCGATGGATGTCCTCTTTGGTTGCCCGCACAGTACTGTTTCCATAGTAGCGCACTGGCGTTTCCCCCGTCCGGCGGTGCTCTGACCGCAGCTGTCATTTCTGGGTGCGTAATTTATTTTTTTTTCTTTACATGCCCATTATATCTTTTTCTTTTTTATTTTATGCTGTTTATTTTATTATTATTATTATACATTTTCTGCTTTCTAATCTGGATATGTTTTCTTGTAAAACTGTGAAAAATTCAATAAAGATTTTGCAAAAGAAAAAAAAGAAAAAATCTTATTGGGGAAAATATGTTTAATTGTTTGGTCAGTGACCACACCTATCTCCGCTTTATTTAAGCAATACAGCTTGGTCACCATCTTGCCCCCCCCCCCCCCAGCCTGCTGGGGTATTGAGAAGCCTTCTAATAGGATAAAGATTGCCAACCTAGTACTGTACAAGCAATGGAGCCCTGACTGGCTGCCTGTCTCCAAATCTGAGTTGAATTTCAGATTTGTAAAGATTTGTAAAGATTTGTAGGTGTGATGCCCTGAACATATTAAAATTTATGCCCAGCTTTACAAATTTTTTTTTAATGACACGTTAAAGAGGAAGTAAACCCCGCCAAAAAAATCTTAATTTTCTAATACTACAATGTTGTTTTACATTGCCAATCAAGAGATATATAATGCCTCATTCCACTGAGCGGATCGGTTCGGGTCGGTACTGTTTGGAAGGCCTAGAATGGACCGACAGGGGCCATACGTGGGTTTAGAAAAAATGCCTAGCATGGTGTCACACTTCCACCAATCAGTGGAATGTATCGTAGCTCCGCCCGAAACCGAACCGTACCATTTTCTATGGCCCCACTTCTGAAGCAGGACCCAGAATGGTGCGGTTCGGTTCGATTGTATGGGCCGCTTTCATAATGGAAACACTCAAAATAGCGTATCGTACCGAACCAAACCGATCCGCTCAGTGGAAATGAAACATAAATTACGCCGAAACGAATGTTAAAAGTACCTTTTTTTGTTGTTTGATTGTGGAGTCTCTTCCGGGTATCGCCCGCGACATTCTTTGTTCTGTTTTCCGAAGCCGATGCAGACATCATTTCCACCCTTAGTTCGTATCCCTGCCGAAATCTCGCGCATGCGCCGTAGCGTCGTTTTATTTAGTCACAAGGGGGAGTATCAGGAAGACTAGAATCATTCCTGCATAGCAAGACTTCTCCTCTGTGCCGTTCAGAGGGGAAACTCGCACACAGTCAATTACAGACATGCCGGAAATAAACAAACAACACTATGTACATGCCGTTAATGAAAGTACACACTGTGCAATCGCGCATGACGTCATCGATGATAAACTGACAATTTTCATGGAAAATACACAAGTAAGTGCACTTTCACAGGCAGTGATTAGCTGCCTGTGTTATCTAGTATCTGATAAGATTAAGTCAACTCTGAGGGTTTACAATCACTTTAAGCATTGTTTGATATACCAGTCCTGTGGAAAACCATCATAATATTTCAAACCTTTCTGATTACTTCCTTTTATATTTGATCTTAGGCTATTGATTAAAAGTTGACAAAACATGCCCACCCACACACAGTTCCATCTTTCACATGTATGAGCTGATTGATAGTGTGGGGATACATGATCCCTATATAGTTTCATGATTTATTCTCACATCATGTTGACTGAGGTGTTTCTTGAACAGAGGAAGCTAGAGATCCTTCCGGGGTTGGGAGTCAGAACACATGGTGGAGGGGAAGGAGCTCATGGTGGTTGAGAAATGGTTGAGAAACGATTTTAAGAGCAGTGTAAACCCCGCACTATGGTGTGTATTTCCTTGTACTATGCCTGTACTAGGATTACCCCATGTGGGATCATCTCAATGCTAACACCACTAATTATAGTGGGGAAAATAATTATTTGATCTCCTGCAGATTTTGTAAGTTTGCCCACTTACAAAGAAATGAAGGGTTTATAATTTTTATCATAGGTGTATTTTAACCACTTCAGCCCCGGAAGATTTGGCTGCTTAATGACCGGGCCATTTTTTGTGTTACGACACTGCATCAGATTAACTGACAATTGCGCGGTCGTGCAATGCTGTACCCAAACAAAATTGACGCCTTTTTTTTCCCCACAAATAGAGCTTTCTTTTGGTGGTATTTGATCATCTCTGCGGTTTTTATTTTTTGTGCTATAAACAAATAAATAGCGACAATTTTGAAAAAAACACAATATTTTGTACTTTTTGCTATAATAAATATCCCCGATTTTTTTTTTAAAAAAGCAAATTTTTTCCTCAGTTTAGGCCGATATGTATTCTCCTACATATTTTTGGTAATAAAAATCGCAATAAGGGTATATTGATTGGTTTGCACAAAAGTTATAGCGTCTACAAACTAAGGGAAAGATATATGGCATTTTTATGGCATCTTTATTATTATTTTTTTTCTTACTAGTAAGGCAGTGATTTGTGATTTTTATCGGGATTGCAACATTATGGTGGATAGATTGGACTTTTTTGACACATTTTTGGGACCATTGACCTTTATACAGCGATTAGTGCTATAAAAATGCACTGATTACCGTGTAAATGTCACTGGCAGGGAAGGGGTTAACACTAGGGGGCAATCAAGGGGTTAACTGTGTTCCCTTGTGTTTATTCTAACTGTAGGGGAATGGGAGTGACTAGAGGAGATGGCAGATCATTGTTCCTAGCTAGTAGGAACACACAATATGTCTCTCCTCTCCTCACAGAACAGGGATTTGTGTGTTTACACACACACACACATGTCCCTGTTCTGGCTCTCGGGCCCGCGATCGCTCGCGGACGGCGGTCATCGCGATGGCCGGCCTCACGCATCGGGCCCCCCGCAGTGCTATATCCGTTTAAAGGGCCGACGTTCAGCTACAGCGGCTCGCGGGAACATGCCGACCTGCTGCAGTATAATGACGGCGGCTGGTCGGCAAGCGGTTAAAGAATTTCAACCAAAAATCCTGAAAAAACACGTGATACAAATGCTAAAATTTAAGTTGCAGTTCCGTTAGTAAAATAAGTCTTTGATTCCCAAGCAAAACATGACTTAGCACTTGGTGAAGAAACTCCTGTTGGCAAGCACAGAGGTAAGACCCATTTTATAGTTGGTTACCAGGTTTGCACACATCTCAGGAGGGATTTTGGTCCACTCTTATTTACAGATCTTCTCTAAATCCTTAAAGTGCTTTAAAGTCTTACTTTTTTTTCAATAACAAACATGTTATACTTACCTGCTCTGTAGCAGTGGATTTGCACAGAGCAGCCCAGATCCTCCTCTTGTCCGGTCCCTCTTCTGTGCTCCTGACACCTCCCTTCTTTTGAGGGCCCCCACAGCAAGCAGCTTGCTATGGGGGCACCTGAGCCAAGTCACAGCTCACTGTGTCCATTTAGACATGAGGCTGCGGCCCAGCCCTGCCCCATCACCCTCCTGATTGGCTGAGGAAGAGTCTCGGATGGCCAAGACACTCGTGGACATCGCTGGACAGAGATGGGGCTCAGGTCAGTATAACAGACTCACCCAGGACAGAGGCATTTGGAGGGGACTGAATGCTAGCCTCTTGCCTACCGACTATGGGCCCTGGCATTTGAGGGAGCTACAAGCATTTAGGAAGATGTTCTATTATGTAATGCAAAAGGACATTATTAAAAAGGCCATGATGGTCTCTGCCAGTGTGGGACTCATAGCAGATGCTGATGTCATCAGCAAGCCACCTGACTGGGGCCCCGGCCACAATGTGTTTATTGTAAGTAGGTCTGCTATTGTCTGAAGGAGTTCTGAGTTTATAATTATGATAGTGTGTATTGTGTTGTGTGACCTTGGAGTCAGCAAGTCTGACCTGAAAGGTCAGTCCTCTGAGTCACCTAGGCTGGTTAAATGACTAGTTAATTAGCTCATGTTAATTTATGTTTCTGGTTACAGTTTGTATTGTTAGGGTAATATGATCAGGAGGGGGAACCTCCTTCTCAAGCGTATAAAAGCCTGTATTCTTGTTCAAATAAACAGTTCCATCATTGCAGCCAAACGAGTCCTGCCCTGTTCTTGGTTGTAATATGCGGCTATAATATCTAATATCTATAGTCAAACTGGAGGAAGTGATATATGACAGAAGCACTAAACCAAAGTGTGGGAAGTTCCATTACAGTAAGTATTAGGAAGTATTGGGGAGGGGGGGGGGGGGCTGGGGTGGCTGCTGTACACAGAAGGCTTTTTATCTCAATGCATAAAATGCATTAAAATAAAAAACCTTCTGACTTTACAACTCCTTTAAAGGTTTCTTGGCTGTCGCTTAGCAACTCAAAGTTTCAGCTCCCTCCATAAATTTTCGATAGGATTAGGGTCTGGAGACTGGCTAGGTCACTCCTTGACCTTAATGTGCTCCTTCTTGAGCCACTCCTTTGCTGCCTTGACGGTATGTTTTGGGTCATGTTGAAAGACTCATCCATGACCCATCTTCAGTGTTCTGGCTGAGTGAAGAAGGTTCTCATCCAAGATTTTACAATACATGGCCCCATCTATTAACCCCTCAATGAGGTTAAGTCAGTCTGTACCTTTAGCAGAGAAACAGCCCCACAGCATAATGTTTCCACCACTGTGCTTGACTGTAGGGATGGTGGTCTTAGGGTCATAGTCAGCATTTTCCTTTTTCCAAACATGGCGAGGCCCCTCCTCAAGAAGGCATATGTACAGTCATGCCAATGAACATCTAAATGATTCAGAGAAGGATTGGGAGAAAGTGCTGTGGTCAGATGAGACCAAAATTGAGCTCTTTGGCATTAACTCGACTCTGAGCTTGCCAACAAGGGTTTATCCACCAAGTACGAAGTCATGTTTTGCTTGGGGATCAAATACTTATTTTACTCACTGAACTGCAACTTAATTTATAACATTTGTATCGTGTTTTTACTGGATTTTTGGTTGATATTCTGTCTCTATCATTTAAAATACACCTATAAAAAAATTATAGACCCTTAATTTCTTTGTAAGTGGCCAAACTTACAAAATCTGCAGGGGATCAAATAATTATTTTCCCTGCTGTTTGTACGGCGCTATTCAACATATATACAGTAATAGAGTGCACAAATCAAAAGTGCAATAAATCTCCTTAACCACTTGACGACCGCCTCACGCTGATATACATCAACAGAATGGCACGGGCAGGCAAAATCACGTACCTCGTAAGTGATTGCCTTCCCGCGGGTGAGGGGTCAGATCGAACCCCCCCCGGTGCCTGAGGCAGTTGCCTTTGGTCTGGCAGCGATTAGAGATGAGGGGGAGGCCATCCGATCGTGGCCCCCCCTCGCGATCGCTCCCAGCCAATGAGATTCTTCCCCTGCCTCTGTGTAGTACACAGAGGCAGGGGATGTGATGTCATCTCTCCTCGGCTCGGCAGTTTCTGTTCCGGCGCCGAGGAGAGAAGACTGAAATGTGAGTGCACAACACACACACATCACAGTAGAACATGCCAGGCACACATAACACCCCCCTTTACCCCCCGATCACCCCCTAATCACCCCTCCCCCCTCCCGTCACACTGACACCAAGCAGTTTTTTTTTCTGATTACTGCATGGTGTCAGTTTGTGACAGTTACTGTGGTAGGGCAGTTAGTATTAGCCCCCTGTAAGTCTAGGGTACCCCCCTAACCCCCCCTAATAAAGTTTTAACCCCTTAATCACCCCCAACGCGAGTGTCGCTAAGCGATCATTTTTCTGATCGCTGTATTAGTGTCACTGGTGACGCTAG
This sequence comes from Lithobates clamitans, assembly GCA_037952925.1. Lineage (NCBI taxonomy): Eukaryota > Metazoa > Chordata > Amphibia > Anura > Ranidae > Lithobates > Lithobates clamitans. The sequence continues at coordinate 960,001 of JBBGZY010000480.1, read as the reverse complement.
TTAGGGAGGAAAATAATTAGGTTTGCCGTCAGCGTTTTATAGCGACAGAGACCCCCATATACTATCTTATAAATGTTTTAACCCCTTGATTGCCCCCTAGTTAACCCTTTCACCACTGATCACCGTATAACCGTTACGGGTGACGCTGGTTAGTTCGTTTACTTTTTATAGTGTCAGGGCACCCGCCGTTTATTACCTAATAAAGGTTTAGCCCCCTGATCACCCGGCGGTAATATGCGTCGCCCCAGGCAGCGTCAGATTAGCGCCAGTACCGCGAACACCCACGCCCGCAGCATACGCCTCCCTTAGTGGTATAGTATCTGAACGCATCAATATCTGATCCGATCAGATCTATACTAGCGTCCCCAGCAGTTTAGGGTTCCCAAAAACGCAGTGTTAGCGGGATCAGCCCAGATACCTGCTAGCACCTGCGTTTTGCCCCCTCCGCCCAGCCCAGCCCACTCAAGTGCAGTATCGATCGATCACTGTCACTTACAAAACACTAAACGCATAACTGCAGCGTTCGCAGAGTCAGGCCTGATCCCTGCGATCGCTAACAGTTTTTTTGGTAGCATTTTGGTGAACTGGTAAGCACCATCCCCAAGCAGCGTCAGGTTAGCGCAAGTAGCGCTAACACCCACGCACGCACCGTACACCTCCCTTAGTGGTATAGTATCTGATCAGATCAATATCTGATCCGATCAGATCTATACTAGCGTCCCCAGCAGTTCAGGGTTCCCAGTGTTAGCGGGATCAGCCCAGATACCTGCTAGCACCTGCGTTTTGCCCCTTCGCCCGGCCCAGCCCAGCCCAGCCCACCCAAGTGCAGTATCGATCGAACACTAAACACATAACTGCAGCGTTCGCAGAGTCAGGCCTGATCCCTGCGATCGCTAACAGTTTTTTTGGTAGCGTTTTGGTGAACTGGCCAGCACCAGTGGCCTAGTACACCCCGGTCGTAGTCAAACCAGCACTGCAGTAACACTTGGTGACGTAGCGAGTCCCATAAGTGCAGTTCAAGCTGGTGAGGTGGCAAGCACAAGTAGTGTCCCGCTGCCACCAAGTAGAAGACAAACATAGGCCCGTCGTGCCCATAGTGCCCTACCTGCTGCATTCGCCAATCCTAATTGGGAACCCACCACTTCTGCAGCACCCGTACTTCCTCCATTCACATCCCCAACCAAATGCAGTCGGCTGCATGAGAGGCATTTTCTTTATGTCCTCCCGAGTACCCCTACCCAACGAACACCCCCAAAAAAGATGTCGTGTCTGCAGCAAGCCCGGATATAGGCGTGACACCCACTATTATTGTCCCTCCTGTCCTGACAATCCTGGTCTTTGCATTGGTGAATGTTTTGAACACCACCATTCACTAGTTGAGTATTAGCGTAGGGTACAGCATTGCACAGACTAGGCACACTTTCACAGGGTCTCCCAAGATGCCATCGCATTTTGAGAGACCCGAACCTGGAACCGGTTACAGTTATAAAAGTTAGTTACAAAAAAAAGTGTAAAAAAAAATATATATATAAAATTAAAAAAAATAGTTGTCGTTTTATTGTTCTCTCTCTCTCTATTCTCTCTCTCTATTGTTCTGCTCTTTTTTACTGTATTCTATTCTGCAATGTTTTATTGTTATTATATTTTAACATGTTTGCTTTTCAGGTATGCAATTTTTTATACTTTACCGTTTACTGTGTTTTATCGGTAACCATTTTTTTGTCTTCAGGTACACCATTCACGACTTTGAGTGGTTATACCAGAATGATGCCTGCAGGTTTAGGTATCATCTTGGTATCATTCTTTTCAGCCAGCAGTCGGCTTTCATGTAAAAGCAATCTTAGCAGCTAACCAGCCTCTTGACTGCTTTTACAAGCAGTGGGAGGGAATGCCCCCCCCCCCACGTCTTCCGTGTTTTTCTCTGGCTCTCCTGTCTCAACAGGGAACCTGAGAATGCAGCCGGTGACTCAGCCAGCTGACCATAGAGCTGATCAGAGACCAGAGTGGCTCCAAACATCTCTATGGCCTAAGAAACCGGAAGCTACGAGCATTTCATGACTTAGATTTTGCCGGATGTAAACAGCGCCATTGGGAAATTGGGAAAGCATTTTGTCACACCGATCTTGGTGTGGTCAGATGCTTTGAGAGGAGAGATCTAGGGTCTAATAGACCCCAATTTTTTCAAAAAAGAGTACCTGTCACTACCTATTGCTATCATAGGGGATATTTACATTCCCTGAGATAACAATAAAAATGATTAAAAAAAAAAAAATGAAAGGAACAGTTTTAAAATAAGATAAAAAAAAAAAAAAATAATAAAAAAAAAAAAAAAGCACCCCTGTCCCCCCCTGCTCTTGCGCAAAGGCGAACGCAAGCGTCGGTCTGGCGTCAAATGTAAACAGCAATTGCACCATGCATGTGAGGTGTCACCGCGAACGTCAGATCGAGGGCAGTAATTTTAGCAGTAGACCTCCTCTGTAAATCTAAAGTGGTAACCTGTAAAGGCTTTTAAAGGATTTTAAAAATGTATTTAGTTTGTCGCCACTGCACGTTTGTGTGCAATTTTAAAGCATGTCATGTTTGGTATCCATGTACTCGGCCTAAGATCATCTTTTTTATTTCATCAAACATTTGGGCACTATATTGTGTTTTAGTGCATTAAAATTTAAAAAAGTGTGTTTTTTCCCCCAAAAATGCGCTTGAAAAATCGCTTCGCAAATACTGCGTGAAAAAAAAAATGAAACACCCACCATTTTAATCTGTAGGGCATTTGCTTTAAAAATATATATAATGTTTGGGGGTTCAAAGTAATTTTCTTGCAAAAAAAATGTTTTCATGTAAACAAAAAGTGTCAGAAAGGGCTTTGTCTTCAAGTGGTTAGAAGAGTGGGTGATGTGTGACATAAGCTTCTAAATGTTGTGCATAAAATGCCAGGACAGTTCAAAACCCCTCCAAATGACCCCATTTTGGAAAGTAGACACCCCAAGCTATTTGCTGAGAATCATGTCGAGTCCATGGAATATTTTATATTGTGACACAAGTAGACAATTTTTTTTTTTTTTTTCAAAGTTGTCACTAAATGATATATTGCTCAAACATGCCATGGGAATATGTGAAATTACACCCCAAAATACATTCTGTTGCTTCTCCTGAGTACGGGGATACCACATGTGTGAGACTTTTTGGGAGCCTAGCTGCGTACAGGACCCCGAAAACCAAGCACCGCCTTCAGGCTTTCTAAGGGCGTAAATTTTTGATTTCACTCTTCACTGCCTATCACAGTTTCGGAGGCCATGGAATGCCCAGGTGGCACAACCCCCCCCCCCCCAAATGACCCCATTTTGGAAAGTAGACACACCCTTAGAAATCCTGAAGGCGGTGATTGGTTTTCGGGGTCCCGTACGCGGCTAGGCTCCCAAAAAGTCCCACACATGTGGTATCCCCATACTCAGGAGAAGCAGCTAAATATATTTTGGGGTGCAATTCCACATATGCCCATGGCCTGTGTGAGCAATATATCATTTAGTGACAACTTTGTGCAAAAAAAATAAGAAATGTCATTTTCCCGCAACTTGTGTCAAAATATAAAATATTCCATGGACTCAACATGCCTCTCAGCAAATAGCTTGGGGTGTCTACTTTCCAAAATGGGGTAATTTGGGGGGGTTTTGTGCCATCTGGGCATTTTATGGCCTTCAAAACTGTGATAGGTAGTGAGGAGTGAAATCAAAAATTTATGCCCTTAGAAATCCTGAAGGCGGTGATTGGTTTTCGGGGCCCCGTACACGGCTAGGCTCCCAAAAAGTCCCACACATGTGGTATCCCCGTACTCAGGAGAAGCAGCTGAATGTATTTTGGGGTGCAATTCCACATAGGCCCATGGCCTGTGTGAGCAATATATCATTTAGTGACAACGTTTTGTAAATATTTATTTTTTTTGTCATTATTCAATCACTTGGGACAAAAAAAATAAATATTCAATGGGTTCAACATGCCTCTCAGCAATTTCCTTGGGGTGTCTACTTTCCAAAATGGGGTCATTTGGGGGGGGGGGTTGTACTGCCCTGCCATTTTAGCACCTCAAGAAATGACATAGGCAGTCATAAACTAAAAGCTGTGTAAATTCCAGAAAATGTACCCTAGTTTGTAGACGCTATAACTTTTGCGCAAACCAATAAATATACGCTTATTGACATTTTTTTTTACCAAAGACATGTGGCCGAATACATTTTGGCCTAAATGTATGACTAAAATTGAGTTTATTGGATTTTTTTTATAACAAACAGTAGAAAATATCTTTTTTTTTCAAATTTTTCGGTCTTTTTCCGTTTATAGCACAAAAAATAAAAACGGCAGAGGTGATCAAATACCATCAAAAGAAAGCTCTATTTGTGGGAAGAAAAGGACGCAAATTTCGTTTGGGCACAGCATTGCATGACCGCGCAATTAGCAGTTAAAGCGACACAGTGCCAAATTGGAAAAAGTCCTCTGGTCCTTAAGCAGCATAATGGTCTGGTCCTTAAGTGGTTAAAGAGCTACGCGCTACAAATGAGTACTTACACATCCAATCACAAAATTCATGTGCTTAAAAAGTGCTTTAGTGATTCAACAATTTATTAATTCATAGTTTGCAGTGCTGTGTCCTGCAACCAAGTACGGTAAGTTTCCAGTGCCTGCTTTAACAGAATCAAACCTGTTCTGTCCTTGTGTAAATGTAAATGTGTAAATGGGAAACCTTTACCAGCAGTACCTCGTCATCACTACATCATATGCATGCATAGATAGGGAAATAGAAGCCATACAACACCCCATAGTGTGACTTAATTTATTAAAAAGTGTTAAAATCACACAGTATACTACTCACATTATAAAAAGGCTTGCATCACATGAGCTACATGCACATGTAATCTATACAAACGATTTGCGTTCCACAGTCTGGAACCAGATAGACGGAAATGACACCAGCAAGCCCCGTCCAATACGTTTCGTCACTCTGACATCATCAGAAGCAGTGCCATGATGGTGCACCCTGTCTGTTTTATACCCTGGGCTCCGTTAATGCTTACTTTGGTTACAAGTCAACTTCCCACACATTGTACATTAATTATGTTGTTTATAAACTCCTTAGGAAGGCACCAGACATACACACAATTATAAAATTATTGCACTTTTTAGTGTGATTAACTTATTTTTTATTGTTCAATTTATTGAGATTATTATTAATTTGAGCACTCTATAGAGAAATGATTGAGGTTTATGGGTGGGAGGGGTACAGAGTGAAAGCGTATGCTAGAAAGAGCTAAGGAGGTAAACGTGAGAGGAAATGGTAGGGACATGGAATTTAGGGTTCTTTCCAGCCCACAGTTACATGTTTCAGCTCCTCCTGTTACATTCCTCTGTAATGAAAAATAAAATAATAATAATAAAAAAAGAATAAAAGGATGGTCGAAGGCCCCCATAGCCTGAAAAAAAAAAAAGGATGCAGCCACAACATCTAAGGATTGGTAATCTGCAGTATATTACATTTTTGTTTTAGTCATTGGATACATTTATTCAGAGTGTTTCAAGTGTCATTCGTTTTGTAAAACTGAAGATCAGTACTGCTTAAAGCTGCTTAAGTTTGTGGTGAAGATAAGTAGACACGCAGTCATAGAGAATCTGGATGTGGTTTTTCAATAGCATTTTTCAAGTCTTACACTTCCCTTTAAATGTTACTGTGACATTGCATAGCCCCTATGTAATGTCATGGTGGTTTATACAGTATCTTACAAAAGTGAGTACACCCCTCACATTTTTGTAAATATTTTATTTTATCTTTTCATGTGACAACACTGAAGAAATTACACTTTTCTACAATGTAAATTAGTGATTGTACAGCTTGTATAACAGTGTAAATTGGCTGTCCCCTCAAAATAACTCAACACACAGCCAATAATGTCTAAACCACTGGCAACAACAGTGAGTACAACCCTAAGTGAAAATGTCTGAATTGGGCCCAATTAGCCATTTTCCCTCCCCGGTGTCATGTGACTCATTAGTGTTACAAGGTCTCAGGTGTGAATGGGGAGCAGGTGTGTTAAATTTGGTGTTATCGCTCTCACTCTCTCATACTGGTCACTGGAAGTTTAACATGGCACCTCATGGCAAAGAACTCTCTGAGGATATGAAAAAAATAATTGTTGCTCTACATAAAGATGGCCTAGGCTATAAGAAGGTTTCCAAGACCCTGAAACTGAGCTGCAGCACAGTGGCCAAGACCATACAGCGGTTTAACAGGACAGGTTCCACTCAGGACAGGCCTTGCCATGGCCGACCAAAGAAGTTGAGTGCACGTGCTCAGCGTCATATCCAGAGGTTGTCTTTGGGAAATAGACAAATGAGTGCTACCAGCATTGCTGCAGAGGTTGAAGGGTTGGTGGGTCAGCCTGTCAGTGCTCAGACCATACGCCACACACTGCATTAAATTGGTCTGCATGGCTTTCTTCCCCGAAGGAAGCCTCTTGTAAAGATGATGCACAAGAAAGCCCGCAACCAGTTTGCTGAAGACAAGGACATGGATATGGATTACTGAAACCATGTCCTGTGGTCTGATGAGACCAAAATAAACTTATTTGGTTCAGATGGTGTCAAGCCTTTGAGCAGTACAAGCACTACAGCCAAGCATGGGGGTGGGAGTGTCATGCTCCCCGGTGCTGCCGACACTGGGGAGCTACAGTTCATTGAGGGAACCATGAATGCCAACATGTACTGTGACATACTGAAGCAGAGCATGATCCTCTCCATTCAGAGACTGGGCCGCAGGGCAGTATTCCAACATGATAACGACCCAAACACACCTCCAAGATGACCACTGCCTTGCTAAAGAAGCTGAGGGTAAAGGTGATGGACTGGCCAAGCATGTCTCCAGAACCAAACCCTATTGAGTATCTGTGGGGTATCCTCAAACGGAAGGTGGAGGAGCGCAATGTCTCTAACATCCATCAGAGGAAGAGGACTCCAGTGGCAACCTGTGAAGCTGTGGTGAACTCCATGCCCAAGAGGGTTAAGGCAGTGCTGGAAAATAATGGTGGCTACATAAAATATTGACACTTTGGGTCCAATTTGGACATTTTCACTTAGGGGTGTACTCAGTTTTGTTGCCAGCGGTTTAGACATTAATGGCTGTGTGTGAATTTACACTGTTATACAAGCTGTACACTCACTACTTTACATTGTAGCAAAGTGTCATTTCTTCAGTGTTGTCACATAAAAAAATATAATAAAATATTTACAAAAATGTGAGGGGTGTACTCACTTTTGTGAGATACTGTATATAATTAAGCAATATAATGCAATGATAATGTAACACTGGGCAATGTTACTGAGTTTCAGAACTTTATTTGTCCAAGATGGTGGTGCCAGCTAGTTTTGCTTAACTGTGACTGAAACACAATTGCCAGGGGCAGCGTAAGGGATATAGTTTAAACCAATTGCCACCTGCCCACCATCAAATGACGGCTGGGCGGTGCGGCTCTCGTTCCAGGTTGACGTCATATGACGGCTTCCCAGAATGAACGCTCTTGCACGCCCCCAGGGGTGCGCAGCGTGGCGATCGCGGCCGCGCCGTGTTGCTAGGATGCGGCACGACCCCAATCTGTGTAAAGAGCTGTGGCCGTGGCTCTTTAACCATGTGATTGGCTGTGTCCAATCATAGCTGGTCACATGTAAACACGGAGATGCCGGTAATTGGCACTCCTCGCCTTACACTGACAGAGTGTGAGGAGAGGAGAGCCGATCACTGGCATCTCCTCATAGGGCACAGCTAGGTATGTAATCAGGGCACTGATCATCAGTGCCCTGATAACAATTAAGTGCCCACCAGTGCCATCAATCAGTGCCCACAATTGCCACCAATCTGTGCCCACAAGTGCCAGCAATCAGTGCCCATAAGTGCCAGCAATCAGTGGCCATTAGTGATGCCAGTCAGTGCTGGCTATCAGTGCTGCCCATCAATGCCCATCACTGCTGCCCATCAATGCTCATCACTGCTACCCATCAATGCCACCCATTCATGCCCATCAGTTCCGCCTATCCGTGCCGCCTATCTGTGCACACCAGTGCTGCCTATCTGTGCCCACCAGTGCTGCCTATCTGTGCCCACCATGTAACAAACAGAAAGGTTGGGACTTTAAATGAAGCACCTCGGGGCTAGAAGTGCCTCCATCCCTAATTTCATTGTAGAGGAGGGGGCAGTTTGGGGCTTTGAGTAAGGCACAAAAAGGAACCAAATGTAGAAATGATCATTTATTGATCAACCAAAACATGACATCATATAACCACAGATTGATATTACAGTCAGGTAATGATTACAAAACACAAAAGCATAAAATCATGAAACAAAAAATGGTAGACAAATATAGAATAACATTCCCGTTGTTGCTCCATGTACAAATTCATATAAAACTTTAAAAGGAATGAATGTCCTCACAGATAACGTCATTAGGATGTGCATCTTTGTAAGCTCTACGCGTTTCGGGGAATAACACCACCTCATCAGGAGTTGATGCATATGATAATTCTGTGAAAAGAGTATATAGCATTGAACATATATTAACCCCTATAGTGAAAGAAGATGTAGAGGAAAAGAGGGGCATGAACGGGAAACCATCAAAACTCTCTACTCACTTTACAAACTCATCATGTGAACTGGAGGTTGCCAGGAGGCCAGGGAACATCACAGATGCCTCCACCGGGAGCTGAGGTAGGAGGAACCCCCCCAGGACAGAGCACGACCAGAAATCCCCACCAGAACAGGGAAACCCCCCGTTGCCGCAGCTGATGATATTCAAAGCAGACTCCAAACTGTCTATATATAAGAAAAGTAGCTAATATGAGTATATGGTAAAATAACCATCTATGTATTAGTGACAAACTAATGGATAGCAGCAAGTGGGAGCCGGTGGTGGTTAAAAAAAGGATATGTGTGGGTGGATATAGGCAAAGAATGGAACTATGAGGCTGAGTACAGGGAAAGGTGAAAAAATATAAAATAATATGAACAAAACACTTGGATTACATGTATCCTCCCAGAAAAACTGGGAGAGAGGGATATTGTGGAGATGGAATAAATAAAACTCCCCATGATGTAAAACATACCTATATCTATCCTCTGTCAAGGTGTATGAACCTGCAGCAACCCACAAACGACAGCCACGAGCAGCGGAGACAACCAAACCAAGCGGGGATCTAAATAGGCAGCCCATCCGCCCGGGGGTCCTCCCACCAGCGTCACGCTGGCATGGTGTGCGTGGAGGAGCACATCTGCCCCAGGAGTGTCCACTGCCCGCAGAACGTGCAGAAGGAACCACCCACACCAGATACCAGTTCCGCCTATCTGTGCCCAGTGCCCACCAGTGCCACCCATCAGTGCCCCCTAGCAGTACTCATCAGTGCCATATATCAGTGCCACCTATCAGTGGCCATAAGTGCGGCATATTTGTGCCTCCTCATAAGTGCCACCTAATCAGTGCCCATAAGTGCCGCCTCATCAGTGCCCATAAGTGCCACCTAATCAGTGCCCATAAGTGCCGCCTCATCAGTGCCCATAAGTGCCACCTCATCAGTGCCCATCAGTGCAGCCTATCAGTGCCGCCTCATCAGTGCCTATCAGTGAAGCAGAAAAATTACTTGTTTACAAAATATACTGACAGAAACTAAGAAAAACTTTTTTTTTCTCAAAATTTTTGGCTTATTTATTTATTTAGGAAAAAATAAAAAACCCAGGCATGATTAAATATCACCAAAAGAAAGCTCTATTTGTGTGAAGAAAATTATAAAAGTTTCACATGGTTACAGTGTAGCATGACCGCAGAATTGTCATTCAAAGTGTGACAGTGCTGAAATCTGAAAATGGCCTGGGCAGGAAGGGGGTGTATTGAGGTGGTTAAACAAGAATCCTATCTACAGCCATCCTGGGGATGCAACTACAAGGCCCATAAGCACCTGGAAGCAGGACAGGAGGGACCATAGAAAAGTCAAAGCCTGGGAAGGAGACAGGCAGTCGGGGGGAAGTGCGCCAGCTGGGTAGCAGTGAGAGCTGTGCTGTGCCACATATCTTGTTTTTTTATACCCTCACTACCTTTCAAACTTGCCTCACATCTGAGTTGCTGCACTAAGGAGTCTACATCTGTACTGAGCCTAGCTTTACGCCAGGCTGCTGTTGAATAAATGGAATATGGCTGGGAATCCTCAATGTGTAAGGCACCTCATCCCAATTTTTGTTAAGAATTTTAGGTAGGGATAGAGAGAGGGGATAATAGCGGTGCCAAAAGATGTAATCCTTACAAAAAATACATAAAAAGTTCTTTTACTTTTATTTCATACATTAATAAAAAACACGGACATTCATATACATACATGGGTGCGTGGACAAAAACAACACAGAAAAAGATATAATAAGAACACGCCAAGATGTTACAAGGCCAGTGTGAGTTACAGGTAATCAATTCCTACATGTTTCGCCAAGGCATTGGCTTCCTCAGGGAAAATGATCTAAACCTGTGCAGAAATGTGGATTCTAGGTAGGAAGACAAAGAAAAAACATAAAGTATATATTCTAATAATAATTAACAAATGCAAAACCATAATTCATATTTATTTCAATATTGAATGCGTGAAATGGTTATGAGTGGCCTCCCATGACTGGTATATCCGACACATCCCCCAAATACCTACCCCTTAGTTCCCGATGATAATTGAGGCAAGGAGACCACCCCAAAGAGATCAACAGTTTTGCACCGCAACTATACGTGCCTGCAGAGGGCTAACAAAGACCTAGCGATCAGGAAAGACAAGTTTTATGTCAATATAGTATATAAGAAAAAACATTGTTGGGATAAATAGCATCCTAAACAAAAGGGAGGGCTAACATAGCCTCAGTTACTTACAATTGTGTATTATTAAAATCAATATCAAAGCAGGGGAGCCAGAGTTGGTGTATAACCATAGATGTTTGATAGAAGGATCAATTAAATGAAAACCATCCCAGGTTTAAGACTGCTGGAAAAAAAACAGATGGATAATGACCAGAAAGCGTTGGTGTATAACACCAAGGCAAAATTAGGGAATGATAACATGGATGAGGGATATTATAGGTGCACAGATGTAAAAACTCACCTAAGCAGTATAAGCACCATACTCCCCATTCAGGGTGTGTTGGTTAACCGATTAGAATGGTGGTGTTATCTGTTTCCAGTAAAACAGGTAGAAGCCTAATTTTACAAAGGTGAAACATCTAAAAGACAGAGATGGATAGTGAAGTATAAGAAATACCTGGGCGGCCAAAAAGAGATTATAACCAGGGGTGTGTAAAGACCTACCATTAAGTTGGCAGCAACAATCACAGGCGCCCCTGAAGTCAGACTGGACAGGCTGGCTTATTATGCCCCCCACACACGATTGGCGTCTGACGTCACCGATCTGTGAGCGGACAGAGATGGCTCTCGCGCCTGCGCCCGCCTCGGCACCATAGGCCTACAATGCCCAAAAGGCCGTGCGGGATAACTTCCATGTCACGTGACTGGATCGTCAGCATGACACGGATAAACTCGGTGGCAGGAGCTGCTCATCGATGATGTGTCGATGTGACAACTATGCACGGCCAAGGAGGGCTGGTGGTGTGAGACAGGCGATCCAGATGGATTAGATGATCGCTGCAGAAACGAGAGCTATGAGCGGGCTGGCACTTGGGTGTCCATACAGCCAACAGCAGCGCATAAAGCTGTGATCATGATGAGGGGACCAGAATGTCCCACAATCACCTAGGGTGGGTACAGCAGTAGGGCATGATAAGGACCTCAGAGAAGGGGAGACCAATAGCGGAGCACGGTAGAGGCCAAAATAAACCTCCCGCAACCTACACACCATAAAGGGAGCGTGGGGGTCAGGTCTTCAACCCGGTCCCGCAACCAAAAACCATGACACGCATTCAAATCCACAAAGCAAAACACATGAAAAAACTGCAGCAAAAATTTAAATGACATGTCTTTAAATTTCCAAACATATATTGTAATAATGCCTAGAAAAAACAGAGAAGAGTTTTATTGTTGATTGAAAGGGTTAAATGTTAAATTATAATTAAATTATAAAACCAAGAATATGGATCCATGGCACTGAAATCAGGGGGAGGAATTAAAAAGGGGAAGGTATATTAAAGTCCGGATGGATTATGGACTAAGACTGACCGTGGAAATAAGAAAACTTAAAATAATATATGCATATTTTTATAGCAAAACATACGATCGTGGCTATAAATGATAGAAAAGACTTAAAGCTTATATATTCGTTTAACCCCGGAAACTTTGTTGCATCCAGGTTGTGAATCCACTTGGTAAAATATATATCAATACAGCGCTCACAAACAAAAACCCATAGTGAGTGATAACAAAAAAACATAAAGTACATACAAGACTATGAAGGTGCTTCACAAATGGTGTGTAAAAATGCAGGGAATGCTTCACATCTGGTGTACAGAAAGTGCAGAGAAAATGTTGCAGAAACAATTTTCAGGTGTACCATGACACCCCCACATGTGTCCCCACTCACCAAATCACAATGACACCCAGCCTTTCAGTCTGGGAGTCGGTAAAGGCTTGTAACAATATCCAAATAATGTTGCAGGATGGCAGGTTCACTCATGAAAATCATCCCAGGTTTAAGACTGCTGGAAAAAGAACAGAAGGATAATGACCAGAAAGCGTTGGTGTATAACACCAAGGCAAAATTAGGGAATGATAACATGGATGAGGGATATTATAGGTGCACAGATGGAAAAACTCAGCTAAGCAGCGGGGGCTTCGATCTAAGGTGAGTATTTCATAATGAGCTAGTATGCTATGCACACTAGCTCATTATGCCTTTGTCTTGCAACCAGTTTAAGTCTCCCGGTATAGTACTAGTGAATAATAACTCACTTATACATAGTTTAAAAGAATACAAAGTAGCCTTTTACTTAACTTTAGTAAGCTCCCATTCAAACCTGAGTGTTTTGTCACACAATATGCAGCATAACAATAATCAAAATGAACAATCCTAGTATTCTCAATGGTCCGTTCATACTTGTGTTGCTTGAACCTAAAGCTACCTAAAGCTTGTAAAAGTACATGGGTTTCTTTGGGGTAGAATTGCATGGTTTTGGCTCCATTGATTATAGTGTGAGGGCCTAAAAAACACTTAAAATATGAGTGTTTACATGCAATTCTGCTCCTGTACTAGTCGCCCATATGAGCATGCAGCCAAATGCCGCGTACACACGGTCGGACTTTTCGTCTACAAAAGTCTGACGGACGCCGACGGACTAAAGCTTTCTGACAATCCGATCGTGTGTGAGCTTCCCCGGACTTTCAGCGGACTTTCAGCAGACTTTTCCAGCCGCAAATCTGACGGACTTTAGATTTGAAACATGCTTCAAATCTTTACGTCGTAACTACGCCGGACCCAGGAATCCACTCGTCTGTGTGCTAGTCCGACGGGCAAAAACCCACGCTAGGGCAGCTATTGGCTACTGGCTATCAACTTCCTTATTTTAGTCCCGTGTACGACATCACGTACAAATCCGTCGGACTTTTGTGTGATCGTATGTAGGCAAGTCCGTTCGTAAGAAAGTCTGCCGCAAGTCCGCCAAAAGTACACCAAAAGTCCGACAAAAGTCCATCGAAAGTCTGTCGGACAGGCTGTCGGATTCTGTAGATGAAAAGTCCGACCGTGTGTACGTGGCATTACTCTTAGGTGGATCCATAGGCGTGCACACAGGGTGTGTCAGTTTTGGCTGGGCCAGGGGCGGATCCAGAGTTTAGTCTTCGGAGGGGCACTGCCAGAAAATAAGGCGTTGCTTACAGAACTGTATTTAACGCATCATACAGTCCTAACCTCGTTTAAAACAGTGACACGTTTATCATTCCTGAGTGTCAATGGTCCCAAAAAAGTGTCAAAAGTGTCAGATCTGTCAGCCGCAATGTTGCAGTCCCGCTAAAAATCGCTGATTGCCGCCATTACTATAAAAAAAAACAAATAAATTTAAAAAATATGTAGACACTATAACTTTTGCGCAAACCAATCAATATACATTTATTGCGATTTTTTACCATAAATATGTAGCAGAATAAATATCGGCCTAAACTGATGAAGAAATGTATTTTTTTTTTTAATTGGGATATTTATTATAGAGAAAAGTTAAAAAATATTGTTTTTTTTTCAAAATTGTCAGTCTTCTTTTGTTTATAACGCAAAAATTTTTAAAAAACGCTAAAAGAAAGCTCTATTTGTGGGAAAAAAAGGACGTCAATTTTGTTTGGGTACAGCGTCGCACAATCGCGCAATTGTCAGTTAAAGTGATGCAGTTCCGTATCGCAAAAAATGGAATGGTCATTTATCATTAAGGGGGCAAATTTTCCGGGGGTTGAAGTGGTTAGGATTGAACGAGATGGAAAAGTCAATACTTAAAAGGGCAGTTTTTTTTTCTTCATAAATAATGGCATACCTGTATTCTGCGATTTTACACAGTCATTACTTTTTGTACTCACTTTGATTCCTATACTTTGGTGCTCTGGTGGGGGGAGGGGCTTCCAAGGAGCAATAGTGATGAGCAGGATTCGGGGTTGCAGGTAGCATCGCCATCACTTCACATGACACACAGCCACTGCTTCATGCCTTCTTCATCCTGAGTCCTTCACGTTCACGCTGTGCTAGAACCTTGGAGAAGATCATAAAGTGAGGAGGTGGGTGGAGCCAACACTCTCACACTAGGCACGGAGGAGGAAGAAGGCTCTGAATGCGGCGACTCGCTCTCGTCCTCCTCAGTAGTGGCTGGGATGTGACTGATTTGACGTCACTGGTTGCTAGATGCCAGGCGGCACAGGCGCTAGCAACCAGTACGGTGGCATTAGAGAGGCCAGGCCAGCGGCGCGGCTCCACCCACCTCCTCCCTGCATCTTCTCCAGGCTCCAGCGCAGCATGAAGAGAACAGGTCTCTCTCGCTGCTGGCCTGCTGCTGATGTGAGAGAGACTCAGAAATCATTAATATTTTTGGGGGGGCAATTGTCTTGTTGCCCCCCACCAGGATCCGCCCCTTGCCTGGGCACACCCTAATCACCCTGTGTGTGGAGCATATTCCTCGTTTAGACCTCTGATATTTCACCAAAACCCCCTAATGGGGCTCCTAAAAAAATTTAATAAAAATAAAAACTACTGACACCAGCCACTGTCTTACTGACACCAATCTTTTCTCTACTGACACCGTCAGTATATATACATGGACACATATGTTTTCAGCTTTTGGGTACACACCCTAATACAATAGGCTGCGCATACCTATGGGTGGATCTCATAGCTTACAGCCCTCATTCTCTGCAGGCTGCTGAGTTTTGATGATGGTTATGGGGACATGACCTTGCATGATCCATCTGAGCACTCCAAAAATCAGTACAGTTGACCTGGTTATATTTTGTTTAGTTTATTCCATTGTACCTTCTAAAAACCGAATTTCCTTTTTTTTGTTGCTGTTTGCAATATTTTTAATCTTTTGGTCCAGCCCCCCCGTCTTATTGCCCAGATGAGGAAAAAATATCCTGCTTTTCCAGCCTCTTAGGCTATCTCCATCACATATCCAAGGAGGCTGCAGGAGTAGAACACACGATGGTCAGTGGGCAGAGCCAGTGCTCATCATCATGGGTCAGCTACATAAACCCCCGAACACTCCATTGAAAAACAAAAACATCCAAGAGATGCTGGGACAATGATGAGAGTGCATACAAAGTAGTTTTTATGTAAACCAATAAATTCATGTGGACTCTTGTCCTTTGGTCTGGTGTTCTTTCCATTGATGACATTGATAGATGGTGGTGCAGGACCTAGGCTGTCACACTTGAGCAGCAGATTGCAGCAGGGCCACTCCACTGGATCCTCCAGGAAGGTGGGTCTGTGTATCAAGGACCAAGTTGCATGACAGGTAAAAAAAAAAAAGACAGCAGGAGTGAGGTTCCTCTTTAACAGAAAAGAAACTGGTATTTTCAGATGGAGAGGTCAGCGATGACTGACTACATACTTCTATCCTCTCTAACAGTTCAGTTTAACTATATTTAGAACTTGAGAATGAGGGACACTTTAGGGAGATGGTAACCTACAGCACACACACATTGGGGGGGATTTACTAAAACTGGAGCACACAGATTCTGATGCAGCTGTGCATGGTAGCCAATCAACTTCTATGTTCAGCTAATTCAATTGCAGGATTACAGGATAAGTTCACTTTTTTAAAAAAAACAAATAAATGCAAATTTTTTTGCCGCTCCAGGAAGGTGTGCTCCTCCTTTTGAGTCTCGCCAGCGTGATGCTGGGGGTAAACCCTGGGACAGGCTGTGTGACTATAAATACCCCATTTGGATTGGCCAGTCCTATTATTATTATTATACAGGAATTATATAGCACCAACAGTTTACGCAGTGCTTTACAACTCGAGGGTAGACAGTACAAATACAATACACTTTAATACAGTAGGAATCAGAGGGCCCTTCTCCTTAGAGCTTACAATCTAAGAGGGAAGGTCAAGGGATACAAGAGGTAATAAATGTGGGTGATGTGCTGATGATGAAAATAAACGTACAGTTGTTAGGTAGGGGCCAGATAAGCTTCTCTGAAGAGAGAGTTTTCAGGGATCATCTGAAAGTGGACAAAGTAGGAGAAAGTTGGACATATTGGGGTAGAGCATTCCGGAGGATGGAAGAGGCTCTGGAGAAGTCCTGAAGGCGAGCATGGGATGAGCTGACTAGGGAGTTAGAGAGCAGGAGGTCTTGGGAGGAGCGAAGAGAACGTTTAGGTTGATATTTTGAGACTAGGTTAGTGCTGTAGCTAGGGGCCAGGTTGTGGATGGCTTTGTAAGTTATTGTTAGCATCTTGAATTTAATTTGTTGGTTGAGTGGCAGCCAATGGAGGGATTGGCAGAGGGGTATAGCAGACGCTGAGCAGTTTGTGGGGTGGATGAGCCTGGCAGCAGCGTTCATGATGGTTTTGTGTTTGTGGGTTCGCTGTACATCACTCGTGCTTTAGATCTTGCTAGCTGGGAACCAAACAGGTATTCATTTTTGGAGGTTGTGTTTATAAAATTCTTTACTCCTTTTACCATTCACTTACCTTTCTATCATTGGTATATTGCATGGTGGGATCAATGCTACTACTTTACCTTATCATCTACTCAGAAATTGGGTTCCAATCAGTGGCCTGGTCTACTCATGTCATCTCACTCACACTCGTTGCTATATGTCTAGTCACCAATCTTTATGGGTTTACACATTTTTGGTATTCACCTATCATCATATCATAGCTATACGCATTTATTATTCACTTTCTAGACACCTTTGGAGCCAGTGCCCTGCATTACCAGCAACGTTGACATCAGCATCCTCCTGGGGGTCTTGGGCTCATGCCCGCCTGTTCTGTGGGTCTTCATCCCCTCAGCTCCCAGGATAGACACTCGAGATGGTCCCCATTTGATCAGTACCATGTGTTTATATTTTGAACCAACATGCAAGTAATGGGATGCATATTCTCCTTTCTCCTGACTCCTTTTGCTCCTTTCTTTTGGTTATATTTCCCATCAATGGGGTTTAACAGTAGATTATATTTTACAAATATGTCATATGCATCTGCTCTTTATGAGGTGGAACAATCCCCGAAACATGTCGATCTATTCAGGATGCATATATGTTTCCAACATACAATGTGGTTTACTTTATGTTAATTCTTCTTTTTAAACGATTTCCTACATGGAGCAATTGGTTTGTTAAATTTTATACTACTTAAAGTGGAGTTCCACCTAAAAAAAAAAAAAAAAATGCTGCAGCTGCTGACTTTTAATAATCGGACACTTACCTGTCCCATAGTTCAGCGATGCAGGGGGAAGCCCCGCTCATCTCCCCCTCCTCTCTGCGGCGCCGGCACTGTCACTGTGGACACCCAGCTGTGGCTTCACAGCCGTGCACGCACTGCACATGTGTGAACCGCGCTGCACACTGTGACTGGCCGGCAATCATCTGGGACCTGTGACGTGTCCCAGATGATTGCTGAGAGGGAGGGGGGAGAGGTGAACTTCCTTTTGGCGCCATGGTGCCCTGGGAGGAAGTGGGAGCTGGAACTCTCTAAAAAGAAGGTCCCCCCCCCAAAAAAAATGACATGGCAAATGTGGCATGTCAGGGGGTCACCTTCTCTTAAAGTGGAAGTTCCATTTTTGGGTGGAACTCCGCTTTAATTCCATGCTGATACCTTCATTTATCAAGGTCCTATTGGGCCATTGGTGTGTTGATCAACTAATGCCGCGTACACACGGTCGGACTTTTCGTCTACAAAAGTCTGACGGACGCCGACGGACTAAAGCTGGCTGACAATCCGATCGTGTGTGGGCATCCCCGGACTTTCAGCAGACTTTTCCAGCCGCAAATCTGACAGACTTTAGATTTGAAACATGCTTCAAATCTTTACGTCGTAACTACGCCGGACCCAGAAATCCGCTCGTCTGTGTGCTAGTCCGACGGGCAAAAACCTACACTAGGGCAGCTATTGGCTACTGGCTATCAACTTCCTTATTTTAGTCCGGTGTACATCACGTACGAATCCGTCGGACTTTTGTGTGATCGCATGTAGGCAAGTCCGTTCGTAAGAAAGTCTGCCGCAAGTCCGCCAAAAGTCCGCCAAAAGTCTGACAAAAGTCCGTCGAAAGTCTGTCGGACAGGCTGTCGGACTTTTGTAGCCGAAAAGTCCGACCGTGTGTACGGGGCATAACCATTTATACTTATACACATATATATTGGATGTGAAATGTACTTGTCTTAATACGTTTTTGATCAATTGTTTCCTTTCATGTGCCTCATTCATAGTCCCAAAACTCCCCCTTTCTTTGCAATTGATAGGGATGGAGGCACATCCTCCCAGGTGCTTAATTCCATCCCAACCTCTCTCCTTTTATTATTCTCAAAGGTGAACTTATCCTTTAAGCTTTGACAATAAAACCTGATAGCTGATTGGTTTCTATTCAGAGCTGCACCAGATTTTGCATGGTCCAGTTTTAGTACTTCCCCATTGGGTGTGACTAAACTGTTAATAGTGGAAGTGGCTTAAAGGGGTTGTAAACCCTTGTGTTTTTTTCACCTTAATGCATCCTTTGCATTATGGTAAAAAAACTTCTGACACTGTCAGACCTAGGAATACATAATGCAGAGTGCAGGGGTCTGGGTTGTGTGATGTACAGAGTTTTTGTACAAAGTTCAAGGGTCTAGGAGTAACAGAGTGTTGCAATCAGTACCAGGTTTATTAGTACTTAAGACATAGAAAACAGGGATCAGGAGTGTGTGATGCACAGTGGGAGTCAAGAGTACAAAATCAGTGCAGGAGTCAGGGTTGTGTGACACATACTATAGGGGTCAGAAAAGTGTAAAGTTCCCGCTTGAAACAATACCTCCTCCACTTTACACTTTCAGCAGAAATCCTCACCCCCCCCCCCCCCCAAAAGACAATAATAAAATTAAAAACTATTACTATTCTGCATGCCTACTCCTGTCAACACAGATCTTTGCCCCCCCCCCCTTCCCCACAATCCCCTTCTCCCAGCACAAATCCTCTTATCCCCCCCCCCAATCACTCCTTTCAGCATAGGTCCTTCTCCTCCCCCAACACAAATCCTCTCACCCATAACACAAATCTTTGTTACCCCCCACTGGTTATTGCGTCCCCAAGTATAATTCGCCCCTCCCACCCTGAAACTCACAGACCTCAGATACAGTGTGGCTCACTGCTGGGAGATGTCCTTCCTATCAGACCCCCTTATCTTGTGTAATGAGACATACCTGAGCTGAGGAGGAGCCTAAAGGAAGCCTCCCTTGGTTCTGACATTTACATTTGTAACAGGCGGCCAACTGGGAGAGCTGCTGCAGTGTTAGAGGATCCAAGCATCAGGGACCCAAGACACACGCCCTGCGTAGACAGATTTAGCATGCCCCTACTAGCACTGCAGAAGTATTAGTGGAACCAAGTGATGGAACTCATTCTGGCATGGGGCTCAAGGACACAGTCCAGATCTGTGACACTGGGATTTTATTGAAATTCCGGGACAGGCCTGTGAAATATGGAATGATTAGGAGGTATGTTTTTCTAGTGAGGTAAATACTGTATATGTGTTGAGTTGTTATTTGTTGGCATTAAACCGAGCATATGGTCAGTTTTTTTCTAGCTTCATGTAGACCCCTTTCACACTGGGGCGCTTTGCAGGCGCTACAGCGCTAAAAATAGTGTTTGCAAAGCGCCCTGAAAGAGCTGCTACTGTGTCTCCAATGTGAAAGTCCCGAGGGCTTTCACACTGGAGTGGTGCGCTTGCAGGACAGTAAAAAAACTCCTGCTAGCAGCATCTTTGGAGCGGTGAAGGAGCGGTGTATACACCGCTCCTTCATCGCTCCTTCATCGCTCCTGCCCATTGAAATCAATGGGGCAGCGCGGCTATACTGTCGGCATAGCGCTGCTGCAGCAGCGCTTTGCTGCGGTTTTAACCCTTTCTCGGCCACTAGCAGGGGGCAAAACCGCCCCACTAGCGGCCGAATACCACCACTAAAGCAACAATAAAGTGGCCCTAAAAATAGTGCCATTTTACCACCGGCGCCCGCACCGCCCTAGTGTGTAAGGGGCCTTACAGCAGAGAAGGGTTAAGACCCCTAGTGGTTTATGTTTTGCTTTTTGTGATCCTCCTGGGGTTATTTCACTTAATTTCCTGCAACAGGAAATGCAGGGAAATTTATTCAAAGTGAGGAAATATGCCTCCCCGGAATATGCCAGATGTGGCCCTTTGTTTTCTTTCATCCATCCTTTAGGGCACTCTTCCTTTCACTGATACAAGTCATTATTCCTTTCACTGACAGCAAAGACGGGGCACTATTCCTTCCACTGACACAAACAATAGGGTACTATTCCTCCCACTGACACAAACAATGGGGCACTATTCCTCCCACTGACACCAGAGATGGGTCACTATTCCTCCCACTGACACCGATGATGGGGCACTATTCCTCCCACTGGCACCAACAATGGGGCACTATTCCTTCCACTGACACCAATGATGGGGCACTATTCCTTCCACTAATACCAATGATGGGGTACTATTCCTCCCACTAATACCAATGATGGGGCACTATTCTTCCCACTGACACCAATGATGGGGCACTATTCCTCCCACTGACACCAATGATGGGGCACTATTCTTCCCACTAACACCTGTAGCACGGCCCACTTGAGGACTGCTTGGATTTACCTGTTTTTCTGCATCGACATGACCCTGAACATTCCAACCCACCTGGCACTTTGGGTTCAGAGATCTTTTGCAAGCACCTTTAAATGACACGTCACACAAGTCAAATATGTTTATATTATCTCATCTTTTACTGGAGCGAGCAGTGGGGTATTTATATACAAAGGCGGGTAATTGATCAACCGAGTTCTGGATAACAGCCCAGACCCGGGAGAGGAAATCCCCAAACAAGACAGCTTAGGAACAGTTCAATAGTACAAGGGCACAATATACATATATGTACAATAAAATACCACTTGGAGCATAACCTGTGGGACAATAAAGGATTACATATTTAATGCAGGTATTCACACACTAAAGAGGAACCCCAGGCCAGCCTATTTAACCTTTATATCCTAATGAGAGATCAGACAGAATAGGCATAGGATAGGGCCCTTTAAATAGTAAAAACAGCCAGTCCAAGATGCAGGTCTGATAGTCTTCACGGGCAGTTGGAGCTCATTAGATTATATCCAATCAGGCACAGTAGTGTGATAGCAAGCCAAATGGCTTAAACAGGCTAGTGGTACTCATTGAAGTGGTTTTAGGTAAAGGTGTCTATGTACAGTGTCTGATAGTGCAATAACGTGTTCCCAGGGATAAGGTACACGGTGTTCAAATAAAATAACCAGGGAAGGATTGCAAAAGATGGACAATTGCCCTCTCACCAATGACCGGACGGATAGATGCCTTGCAGACAGCGACCCTGGAGGAGACATCCTCCAGTAAAGCGACCAGTGATGACCCACGGCTGCTGTATACAGCCGATCGTAGTGTCGATCTGATGGGTTGGTGCCGCATAGATGTCTGACAAACAGCAAGCAGAGTTAGGCCCTTCGGGGCCAGGTTGGAATCATTCGATCACCGTGTGGTAGGCCACAGCCTCATTTCTCAGCCACGGAGAGGTGTGCACTCTGCAAGACCCAGGAAGAAGAGAGTGCGGAGCGGATCTCCTGCCTCTTGTATAGCTCCTCCCAGAAGTCTCCTCGGGTTGTAGCAAGGATCCCTGCGGTGTACTGTCACGCAACGGAATCGCCAGTCTGAAAGACTACTAGTCCCACAATCCATTTGGTTGGGCTCACAGATATGATGACAGTCACTGGCACCCAGCACTAGAGGTATATAACTATAGGTTAAGAATGACGGGGAAATTGCACAGTATTATAACATCCCACTGATAGCAATGATGTAATTTATTTACTCCCACTGTCCATCAAGCCTATGGCATTGTTTACTCTCACCGATGCCAGGGCATTTTCTACTCCCAGTGTCAAAAGTCCACCGCTATTCCTCCTACTCATACCAATGATGGGGCACTATTCTTCCCACTGACACCAATGATGGGGCGCTATTCTTTCCACTAATACCAATGATGGGGCACTGATATCAACAATGGGGTACTATTCCTCCCACTGACAC
The DNA here is from genome assembly GCA_037952925.1 of Lithobates clamitans. NCBI lineage: Eukaryota > Metazoa > Chordata > Amphibia > Anura > Ranidae > Lithobates > Lithobates clamitans. The sequence continues at coordinate 937,227 of JBBGZY010000480.1, read as the reverse complement.
CAGAGATGGGGCACTATCTTTCCCTCTGACACCAATGATGGGGCACTATTCCTCCCACTGACAGCAATGATCTAATTTATTTACTCCCACTTACTATCAAGCCTATGGCATGGTTTACTCCCACTGATGCCAGGGTAGTTTCTACTCCCAGTGTCCACAATCTGGCCCCCATAAAGTTTGAGGGCAATAAACTGGTACTTTGTTTCAAAAGTTTGAAGACCCCTGTCTTGGACAGTTGTCACCAGACCATCCATTCTCATTGAAATATTTTAGTTTAAAATCACTTCCTGCCTCAAATATAATGGCAACCAAGACAAAAAATTGGGGTGAGTCTCCCCAGAGGGTATACACTGTAGACAAAGAAAAATGTGTCAGAGGGTCTTACTTTTCCCCACTTGTTAATTGCGTTAATTTATACTTTATAGCAGCTATTTAAACATTTGAGTCCTAGAGCATTTTTTTTTTATCGGTGATATGTGGATTATGCATTTCATGACTTTTAGCTTTTTTCGTCTACCCTAATTTATAGTTTATAGGAATCTAATTTGGAAAATTAGAAAGAAAATGCCTTCATATGCTTTAACAATGTTTTCGTAATTTGTGCAGATATTTTCCCTAGATTATAATCTACAAAGCCTTCTGACTAAACTGTTACATATGTAATATTTGAAAGGTTGGTACATACGTAATGGCATAGTAAAGCTAAAAATGAAAGTTCTCATGGAGAGTTTTTTCCCCTTTGTACAGTCACATTGTGACACACAAGAGAAAATGAAATTCTTTGCACTAACACTTTTACTGACGTTTTAATTTTCTTTTCACTTTTTTCCAAGTTAAATTACACCAGCTTTAACATGTCAAAGCTTAGGAGATTTAGTGATTAGGTTTAAGTGTACTTTAAATTCAAACTATTATTGTAAAATACCTGTATTATACCTTTCTATGGCATATGTCAAAGCTTTAAATTCAAACTATTAACTAGAGTGGGAGTGGCGTGGTGTAATATAATGTATCATACCATTGAAGAATACCATCCCTAATAAAGTATTAAACCAGAAATATATGTACTGTATAAATGAAAGGGATTTTAAATATATCTCCAATGGTTTTACAACCAAAAATTAAACATCTTTAAAAGTAATCATACATTTTTATTTACCGGCGTATATCACGCACTTTTTTCCCCTTAAAATCAGGGATAAATCATGGGTGCGTGTTATGCCGTGTACACACGATCGGACTTTACAGCATACTTTGTCCGGTGTACCGGATTTCGTCGGACAATCCGATCGTTTGTGGGCTCCAGCGGACTTTTTTTTCTTAAAAGTTTGACGGACTTAGATTTGAAACATGTTTCAAATCTGTCCGACGGACTCGAGTCCGGTCGAAAAGTCCGCTCGTCTGTATGCTAGTCCAACAGACAAAAACCGATGCTAGGGCAGCTATTGGCTACTGGCTATGAACTTCCTTGTTTTAGTCCGGTCGTACGTCATCACGTACAAATCCATCGGACTGGTTGATTGTGTGTAGGCAAGTCCGTTCATTCGGAAAGTCCGTCAAAAAGTACGCCGGACAAAGTCTGCCGTAAAGTCCGCTCGTGTGTACGCGGCATTATACGCCGATCCCCCCCCCCCCGCTGATTGTGAGTGGAGCGAGCGCCAGCCTCCAATATACATACATAGCCAAGTGTACTCAGCTAGGCTCGGCTAGTTCCGCTCACAGTCACGCCCAGTCCCGCCCTATGATGGACATAACACAGGGACTGGGCGTGACTGTGAGTACACTCGGCTATGTATGTGTATGGGCGGCGCTCAGCTCCGCTCACAGTCACGCCCAGTCCCGCCATTGGACCTGTGTTATGTCCATCATAGTGCGGGACTGGGCGGGACTACGAGAGGAGCCAAGAAGAGCCGAGAAGAGCCGGCTCTGTGTATCTCGGCGCCGGCGGCGCCATTTTCAAACTGCAGTGACACTGACAAGTCACTGCAGTTTAACTGCAGCCTGGGCAAGGCTGCAAATGTCACTGACAAGGCTGCAGATGGACACTGACAAGGCTGCAAGGCTGCAGATGGACACTGATAAGGCTGCAAATGACACTGGCAAGGCTGCAAATGACACTGACAAGGGTGCAAATGACACTGGACAAGCATGCAGATGGACGCTGTGCAAGGCTGCAGATGGACACTGATAAGGCTGCATTGATGGGCATTTAAATGTAAGTTTTTTTCCTTAAAAAGTTTTTTTCCTTAAAATTCCCTGCTAAACTTGGGGTGCGTGTTATACGCCGGCGCGTGTTATACACCGGTAAATACGATATATATATTAAAAATACACCAAATCTTTAAAAAATTTATTTTTGACGCCAGATGATTTGCAAGTGATAGGGACTTAAAATGTAGAGTCCCCAGAGAACATTGTTTGGGTCGACGTGTTTCGCCATAAATTCAAACTATGTTCACACAGACACAGATTATAGCAACAGGATTTAAGCTATTGTTTAAAATCCAAAGGACATTGCAAACATTTATGTAATACAACCAATGAGATGTCATCTAGAGCATCCAATATATTTGTTGTGGCCGGTGAATCAATGAGGAGAGGGGATATTGTTAGTCATTTTTTTTTACATTTTTCTTTAAGTGGGGAAGGAGTTGGGTTCAGGTTACGGGAAGCCTAACCCAGCCTCCCCATGTGATCTATTGCTTGATGTTATCACAACATGGAAGTTGAACATTGTGTTGAAATAAGCTGCATAGTACTCCCCTTCCCTCCGCTGTATTTTTTTAAAATTGTAATACGTATCTTTCTCACCTCACCTTCCAGGACGGCAACACATGAGAGATGATAGGTTCCTCCCTACAAGAAACAGAATCAAATCACAGCTGTTTATAAGGCCCCACCTTACCCCTTCTCCATCAGTATTGATTGTGTTTCTCCTACAGTGAAACGTTTGTTTTTATTTTTGACCAGAAGACTAAAAAGAGTCAGATGGTACCCCTGTGAGCCAGGTTTAGGTATGCCGGTGAGGGCTGCACTAACCTGCCACCTCAGATCTTCTCACAGGCCGTCCCCAAAACGGCATTTGTGCAGGCGGTCCGGGCATTTCAATCCCCCACCGTTGCATACCGCTCAGCAGCCCGGGTCTCCTCCTGTCTTCCCGTGGTGCATTTTGCCGGAGTCCAAGCGATCTAAGCATCAAGGGGAGGACTCGGGGAGCTCCAAGCCTCACTCTCAGGCTAAAACTTCCTGTCACAGCAGGAAGAGGGTGGAGCAAGCCCAATGCAACCCCGGAAGTGGTTCCAAAGCACGGAGGTGACACCGGACCCGTGTGGCTGCGGAGATGAAGCATTCCTGCTCACAGCAGGGCTCAGTGAGCCATAAGGAGCTAAAAGTCTGTCTGAGCCCACCTCATGGACATGGGGGCATGTCTCATTTCATCCCTCAGTGGGATAAGATTTCAGACAGACCTTACATCATCAGTCTGATCAGGGAAGGCTACCACCAAGAATTCTCATTAGAGCCCCCACCTATCATCACGTTAACTCATCTTCCAAAGGATGCATCAAAAAAGAAAGCCCTATTAGATGAGATTTAGGATCTAGTGGAACAACAGGTGGTAGTTTTGGTTCCAAAAAGCCAGCTTTACCAAGGCTTTTACTCACACATTTTTGTGGAACCCAAGCCTTCAGGGAAGTATCCCCTTATTATAAATCTCAGGAACTTAAACAGATTCCTAGAATACAAAAGGCTTTCCATGGAGACCATTTACTCAGTGCGGAAAAACCTAGTGAAGGATGTCTTCATGACCACCCTGAATCTCGGGGATGACTATCTACATGTTACGATTTTCCCGGAACACAAAGCTTTCCTGAGATTTGCAGGGGTAACCCAGGAAGGAGTTTTCCACTGACAGTTTAAGGCACTTCCTTTTGGGCTAGCGGCAAGTCCAAGAATCTTCACGAATATTCAAGCAGAGGCGGTGACCCATCTCCACCTCCAGGGTATGGCAGTAATACCCTACCTGGACAACTTGCTCATTTCCGGTCCATCAGCTGCTTATGTGGAAACAGATACCCAAAAGGTGATCTCTGTCCTGAGAAGACTGGGCTGGATGGTAAACTTGGAAAAATCCTCCCTGGAACCAGCCAGTCCAGACCTACCTGGGTTTCCAGGTGGACTCTCTGGCTCAAAAGCTTTTCCTACTAAGGGAAAAGGTGGAAAAAATTGTCATAGCCATCAAAAGGCTGATAGGAGCCCCTGTGTGCTCTAGGAGGGAGATCCTCAGGGTCCTGGGTCTCATGTCAGCCAGCATTCCAGCAGTCGTCTGGCGCAACTGCACTCAAGGGATCTGAAATCCTTTCATCTTTCCTCTTGGGACAAAAAGAATGAATCCCTAGACGAAAGTCTGATCATTACCCGCCAGGTAAGATCCTCCTTGGTGTGGTGGTCAGTCCCAGGCAATTTGGAAAAAGGCAGACCCTGGGGTCAGTGGGATCCACTAAAGGTTACCACAGATGCAAGTGCCCGAGGATGGGGAGCCCATCTAGGGAAAGCCAAAGCACAGGGCTCCTGGCAGAAGGAAGTAGCCAGATCCTCTTCCAATCTCAGGGAACTCAGAGTGGTGGGCGAAGCCCTAAAAGCCTTCAAAAAGACGGTCACAGGGAAAGAAGTCATGGTCTGCTGAGACAATGCTACAGCTGTAGCTTATCTGAACCATCAGGGGGGAAACCAGGTCCTAAACTCTTCTAGCCTTGGCGAAGGAGATCCTGACCTGGGCCAAGCACAGGGTATTCTCTTTGTCAGCGGTCCACATAAGGGGCACAGACAACCAGGAAGCACACTTTCTCAGTCGCCAACCTGTCAGATAGGGAGAATGGGAACTGAACCCGGAAGTATTTTGAGTACTAGTTCAAAAGTTTGGCTGCCCAGAGATAGACCTTTTTGCCAATCAAAAGAACAGGAGGTTAAAGAAGTTCTTTTCTCTATCTCAGGAAAGAGAGTCAGAGGGCTTAGATGCTCTAGCACAAAACTGGACTTTCCAGTTGGCTTACGCTCCCCCCGGCACTGCTTCCGCTAGTCATTCAGAAACTCAGCCAGGTTTCAGGCCGTGTCCTCCTAGTGGCCCCATGGTGGCCAAGAAGGGCTTGGTTTGTGACCCTGAAGGCAATATCAGTAGCACCTCCCTGGAAGCTCCTGGACATTCTGGACCTTCTCTCGCAGGGTCCAGTGCTGCACCCCAGACCGGGATTTTTTCATCTGACGGCCTGGTTAGTGAGCGCCAGATCCTTAAGGGCAAAGGTTGCTCAGAAAGAGTGATAGACACTCTCCTCTTGAGCAGAAAGCCGGTGACAAGAAAAATTTACTTTACGGTTTGGAAAGTTTTTTGTACTACTTCGTGTAAACGAAAACAAATAGTTTCCACTTCTATTCCGGTAATCCAGGAATTTCTCCAGGATGGGGTAGAGAAGGGTGTGGCTATCAACACTCTTCGAGTACAAGTGGCAGCTCTTTCAGTTTTTCTTGACGCTAGAGTAGCGAAGGAATCTTTAATTAAAAGATTTTTGGTAGCCAGGGATAGGGCTACCCCTGTCAAGAAAGATAGGTTCCCACCTTGAGACCTAATGAGGGTTCTAGAGGCATTATCTAGACACCCTTTTGAACCTTTAGAAGAAGTTTCATTTAAGTTTTTGACCATAAAAATATCCTTTCTCCTAGCAATTACTATAGCTAAGAGGGTAGGGGACTTGCAGGGTCTTTCAATTAAAGAACCCTTTTTGCTGATCCTACCAGATATAATAGATGTCAGGAGATGCCTCTTTACTTATTTACAGAGGGTAAAAGAATTTAGGAGATCTAATCATCTTTTAATCCTCTTCTCTGGACCTTGAAAGGGACTTCAAGCCTCAAAATCTTCAGTCTCTAGGTGGATAAGGCAAGACATTAATATAGCATACGAAAGCTCAGGCATACCTATACCAGCAAAGTTGAAAGCACACTCAACTAGAGCCCTAGCAGCCTCCTGGGCCGAAAAAGCAGGAGCCTCCTGGGAGCAAATTTGTAGTGCAGCCACCTGGTCCAGTCAAGACACCTTCCTGAAACACTACTATCGCAGCAAGACCTAGCCTTCGGTTGAAAAGTGTTACAGGCAGTGGTCCCACCCTAAGATAAGCCTGTGGATTTCTTTATTATCCTCTCATGTGTTGCCGTCCTGGAAGGTGAGGTGAAAAAACCGACAGTTACTTACCAATAACGGTGTTTCTACAAAACCTTCTAGGCCGGCAGGCCTACTTCCCACCCTGTTATGGGTGGAGGAGTATGTACACACAAGGTGGTAAGTGCCTAAAGGTTCGAATAACCCTTGTGAATCGGTTGGGAGTATTACTTTACAACTACTGAGGGACGAGAAGTAAGGTGGGGCCTTATAAACAGCTGTGATTTGATTGTGTTTCCTGTAGGGAGGAGCCTATCATCTCTCATGTGTTGCCATCCTGGAAGGTTTCGTAGAAACACCGTTATCGGTAAGTAACCGTTTTTTTTTTTCAGTCTTCATACTGGTCATGTGAAAGGGTCATCTTCCTCTTCTGACCTTTTTCCAGCAATGGGTGATCCTCGAAAGTCTGTCGGACAGGCTGTCGGACTTTTGTAGCCGAAAAGTCAGACCGTGTGTACGCGGCATTTCTTTTAAACACTGGTTGGGACACGTGTAAAGTTTAGCCCTCTGTCCAAAAATTAGGGACGCTCTACTTTATTTTTGAATTTGTAATGCAAGCATTAGAAAAAGACATTGAAACCTTCTGGGACTTTTTAGGTACTCAGTTAGATCATGACACAATAAACAGTTATAATTCTTGAAATTTTGATCCCATCCTCTTTAAAAACACATACAATGCCTTGAAAAAGTATTCAAACCCCAACTACTAACAGTGTGATGATACCCAAAGCAGATCGTGACCACTCCTCCTGGGCTAATTTTAGGCCAATTTCTCTTATTAACATAGACATGAAAATTCTGACTAAAATTCTGGCCAACCGTTTGAACTTTTCTTCCCCGCTTAATCAAAAAGAACCAAGTTGGCTTTGTACCTCAGAGACAAACCGGGGACGCAATCCGGCGAATACTGCAACTACAACATATAGCCCACAGCCGCTCGTTGGAAACTATGCTTTTGTCTCTGGATGTGAATAAGGCCTTTGACACTCTGTTATGGCCTTATCTAACGTCTATACTTCGCCATTATGGATTTGGGGCCTCATTTTTGCGGTGGGTGTCAGTCCTATATGACTCCCCCCAGGCTAAAATTAAATATTACAGCTTTGAGTCACCCCTTTTCAACATAGGGAGGGGTACACGCCAGGGGTGCCCACTCTCACCTCTTCTCTTTATTTTGGCTCTAGAGCCGGTTCGTTCCCATCCAGATATAAAAAGGTATACATGTAGCAGGTTCTTCCCATAAAATATCTCTATTCACCGATGATATCTTGTTAACTTTAACTTCCCCCAGAATCTCTTTACCAAACGTACTATCTCTCCTAGACACTTTTGGCTCTTTTTCGGGTCTCCGTGTCAACTCCTCCAAACGTAAGGCTCTCTCAGTTAATCTCCCTCCCCCAGTACTGAAGGACTTGAAAACAGCCTTCCCCTTTCAGTGGCATTCCTCGTTGCCTTACCTGGGAATTCGCCTTACCCCAACATATGCAGGATTGTACCAGGCCAATTTCCCATCCTTATTGAAAAGATTGTCTGACACACTTTCTTCCTGGTCCTATTTACCATTGTCTTGGCAGGATAATCGCAATCCGTATGTCCTATCTCCCGAAATTGCTATATTTATTCCGGGTCTTATATGTTCTAGTCCCTTCACACATTTTACGAATACATCAACGTAAGATTTTGCAGTTTGTCTGGGGTTCCAATCATCCTTGAATCAATAAACAGATTTTGTATGCTAGACGGATCAATGGTGGCCTTTCGGTCCCTAACTTGCAGGCCTATTACACAGCGGCAAGCATAGCTCCGCTTTCCCATCTTCATGACACACGATTGACCTTGTTGATTCCAACCCCATACCTGTTTCCTTTATACCCTGGGTCTCTCCCAGCCACCGCCCAGCTGTAATAGGACCATGCCTAGCTCACTCTTTACGACTATGGGACTCTGTTAAATATTCTGCGGGTCTGATCTCCCCTCACCTCCCACTTCTGCGACTTCTCCATTGTCCGTTGTTTCCCCCAGGTTGTGAAAACCCGGAACAATACTCATGGTGGACCACAAATGGGTTCATGGATATCCACTCCCTGTTCACTCCTACTAGGATACTGTCATTCGATGCCTTACGCTCTTCGCATGGTATCCCCTTGCGTGAACACTATAGCTACCTAAAACTTAGGCATTTCCTCCAACAACTTATTAAATCCCGTCCTACTCCATATATTCTGACCCCTTTTGAGAGTATATGTAGAGCTAAACCCCACTCTCCGGGCCTGATATCTCTGATCTATTCTTCTATAATCTCTGCAAGAAAACCCCCGATTAGACCCTATCACCTTCAATGGGAAAAAGTACTGGGAAGGCAGCTTGACCCAGAGGACTGGCAGGCTATAACTATAGCTATTTCCAAATGCTCACGAAACGTCCTTATCATGGAGAATGCCTATAAAGTGCTATATAGGTGGTATTACACACCAGCTAGACTGGCCCGCTTTATACCAACTTACTCTCCTCTCTGCTTTCGGGGATGTTGGCAGGAAGGCTCCATGGAACATATTTGGTGGTCATGCCCGAGGGCGTGCAGGTTATGGGTCAGGGTCTGTGCTTTAATTCGGAATTTATTTCATGTTAATCTTAAAAGGGACCCCTTTGAAGCTCTTCTAGGCAAACCTATTGCTGAATTGTTACGACCGGAAAGGCAACTGGCACAACATATTTTTACTGCAACTAAGCTGACAATTGCTAAGGCCTGGAAAACCCCTATGCTTAGTTTTGAGGCGGTTAAGAACCGTATAAATGATGTCATGGTAAATGAGAAAATAACAGCTATTTTGTTAGACACGCATGACAAGTTTCTTAGAGTTTGGCGACCATGGATTATGTATACTCAACCTTCCCGGTTCGACAGTACACTCTTTTCAATTTCAGGCTCCTCTGGCTCGCACCCCGTTGACTCTCTCTTCTTCTCTTTTCTTACTCCCCTTCTCCTTCTCAGACTCTTTCTTCTCATATTGGTTTCTTCCTTCCTTCCAGTTCATAATGCTTCATGTACTGATTGCATATGCCTGTCAGGCAGACAAGGATAGTCCTGATCGGATTGGTTATGCTTGAAAACTTTGTATTTTCAAAATTTCCTTTTGTTTCCCTCCTAAATCAGTTTAATTTTTGAGTTACATCAACATGAACAGGGAGACTTTTGATCAATATTCCTATATGGCTATGCTGGGTTCTATATGAGGACACTTTTGCTTACAGACGCCTTATGCTTCCTGAGCAAATGGAAAATTGTTCCTCTTGCGGGACTTTAAAAGGAGATCTACTCTGGAGTAAAGAAGAGTATAGAGAGTATGATGTTTGAAATGAAGCTAGGTATTTATTGTGTGTAGACCTAAAAAATCTACAATGCATGAGGTAAAAGTACAGGGGAATATAGGGAAATACAGGATGCGTGGTAACGACAAAAAACAGTTGCAATACAGAAAAATTTGTGCAGTACAATACAGCAAGATTCATAATCATAGAACTCCGGTACATATGGAACACACATGCGGGGAGTACCCAACGTGTTTCGAGATATGTTCTTCCTCAGGGGTGTCTGATTGGAATCAGCACAAACAGAGGTATGTCTGGTGTTAAGGGGCCGACCCTGGGAGGAAGGGAGAGAGGGGGCCCTGGCGGTACCCCACTGTGGGGGGGTCTTAACATTGAGGCAAAGTGAAGCCCGGTGTGGAAGGGGTCACTGGTGGAGGCAGGGTAAGTGGGACTGCCTTGTAACAGGAGTGTGAACCGAGGGGGTGTCCAAAGGGACCACAGCGTCGGTGCCTAGCTTAGGGTCCAACCAGGGGGGAGGCTCAGAGTGTCCAACCTGGAAGAAAATATATAAAGGAGTACATGTATAAAAGAGTAAGGTCCAGGCAGACTGAGGTTGGATGGGGTGGATCTGGGTCTGGGGCTGCTGTAGTAGACACCAGATGGCACATGCATGGGGGAGAGTTTTACCTGATGCAGGTCCCAGGAGCGGTTGCAGTGTCGGGGGCAGACGTGCAGACTGGAGAGGAGCCTAGGGGTCACTGGCAAGTGTGTGTGTTTAAATGGGATGGTCTGGCTCGCAATAGGTTGCGAGTGTGGCCAATGGGTGCAGAGGTAGACCCCCCCCCCAGCCTGGGGCGCGTGCATCGGCCCCCATGGAGACCGGGGCCGGAGCGTGTGTATACCTCCGGGCGCGGTGACACAAGAACCCCGGCGCAATGACATGTAGCATACGGGGGCGGGGACCCAGACCACTTGCCGACCGGGCCATAGCCATAAGACAGCTGCAGCGCGGTCGGCTTATTCTGGGTGGACGTCCATGGACGTCCTTCCAGAATGTTGCTCTTGCGCGCCCTCTGGGGTGCGCGTTTGCAAACATCCGTGACCTGGACCCGGCGCATCACGAATCGCGGTAAATGGCTGCTTGTAGCAGCCATTTACCACGTGTTTGCTCCGTCAAATGATGGAGCAATCACTTGTAAACAAACCGGCGTCAGGTTCCTCCCTCCCCTCTCTGTACCGATCTGTACAGTGCGAGGAGAGAGGGGGAGAGATCGTTTTTAGCAGTGCTGTGGGCTGGATCTGTAGTGCCCACAGTGCTGCTCTGTGCCCAGTCTGCAATACTCTGCAATAATGTGCAATATTCTGCAGTACTCTGCAATAATGTGCAATACTCTGCAATAATGTGCAATACCCTGCAAAACCCTGCAATACTCTGCCAATACTCTGCAATACTCTGCAATACTCTGCAATACACTACCAATAATCTGCAATACTCTGCAATACTCTGAAATACCCTGCAATACCCTGCAATACCCTGCAATACCCTGCCATACTCGCCAATACTCTGCAATATCCTGCAATACTCTGCCAATACCCTGCAATACTCTGCCCATACTCGCCAATACTCTGCCAATACTCACCAATACTCTCCCAATACTCTGCCAATACTCGCCAATACACTGCAATAAATTTTAACAGAAACAAAGATATATATTTTTTTTTTTTTACCGAATTTTCAGACTTTTTTGATTTATAGCGCAAAAAATAAAAAACCCATCAGTGATTAAATACCACCAAAAGAAAGCTCTATTTGTGTGAAAAAAAGGACAAAAAATTCATATGGTTACAGTGTTGCATGACTGAGTAATTGTCATTCAAAGTGTGAGAGCACCGAAAGATGAAAATTGGTCTGGTTAGGAAGGGGGTTTAAGTGCCCAGTTGTCAAGTGGTTAAAGTCCTGCAAGAGGAACAATTTTCCATTTGCTCAGATTCATTGGGATGTGGGTCACCCTACCCCATAGACCAACTTAGCACCACCCCTATTTTCCTTATGCTCCCTGGGACGCCTTAGGTTGCTCATCCCATGGAGCATTGAGGCTAACGCCAGCATATCCCTAATGTTTATGTCCCTTTCTTCACACTTCCTATATGTACTTTATTTTTATTTTTCCTATTTGTTCCCATCCACCCGTTCCCCCTTATTTTCATAATTTCATTTGTACTCAGAGTCAATCTGTGGATAGTGTAAGAAAGGAACAAAGAGCTACAGAAAACATTGACCTGAAGTTTGCCTGGGTCACGTGGTCAGTATGCCTAAAAGGGGGCAAAAATAACCCAGTAGGATGAAAGCTTAACAACCAGATTTATACACACTGAAATAACGTACAATCTGCCAGATTGACAACCGATTGTGTCATCTCAAAAGTGGCTCTGGGACATACCCAGAGAAACAAGACAACCTCCAACTATCCAAATACCAAATAAGGGCTGGGGCCCCCTGGCGCAAAGTCACAGAAGCTGCTCCTACGTTGAATGAATGCCAAAGTATACCTTAGGGTCCAGACGCTGATTGGCCGAAAAGGGGGCGGCAATGAAGTATGCATTGAGCTACGGAGAGGGGAGTGCTAGAAAAAGGTAACGGAGGACCAACACTGGGTTTATCAGATGTAGCACTGCCGAGCTGGTTTAAACCAACACCGGGCACCACGCCTTGCCAGGCTCCAAGAACCTGACGACAGTGCCGCCTCCCAATTGCAGCGTCTTGCGAGCATGCCGATGTAACAAAAGGCCGGGGTGCAAAACCAGTTGATTGGCCAAAAGTAAGTGAGACCCTGGGCCAGAAGAGCAACTCCCCTGGCCTCAGGACCCTCAAAAGGCCAGCTATAGCGCTGCCTTGAGCACCAAGTTTTAACCAACGCAAAAGGAGACCTTGAGAGCATGATAGCTACGTCACAAAAAATATGACCCACGATGGGAAGTCTGCTGAGCACAGCAGGAGGGCTACTCTTCAGGATCCCTGAGGATGGCTTAAATAGAGTCCGCAGAGAATAAAGAAATGCCTGTCGGGGTCTTCCAACAACATGAAATGCTAAGTCCCAGCCAGATACGACATGATAGTGCTGTAGGCCGATATCATTTGGAAGAGGCAAAAAACAGAAAACAAATAGGAACTGGACATTACCGTCAGGACTAGGAAACCTTGACCGGAAAGCTTGGAAAACATCCCAGGCAGTGTCATGAGCCTTCCTGGTATTCAAAATAAAGACTTAACGATCAAGGCTGCTGCGTCAGCCAAATAGAAACCCAATCCATCACAAAATGCTGGAAGCCGAAAAGAAGGCGTGGCGCCAGCATCTGCGTCCGAGACCTGGGCCTACTAATACCGGCCTAGGCACTGAGAAGGTTCCGCAATCCACTAAAGCCCCTGAGCCAATAGAATCTGCTGGAGCTGCCATAGGCTGACTTACCAATAGTTCCATACTATTGCCACTCCTGGCCAGATGTAGCTAGGAAATTAAAGGTAGTTTACATTTGGGACAGGGAAGAAACCGCAGTCAGCTGGGTAACTTGCTCCGCACTTGGGAACAGTAACTTAAAAAGCTGAACTGAGTGGAAATGACACACCACTGGATCAGCAACATAACCTGTGAGTGAAACGTGAGCAGACTGAGAAACCTGTGACAGGAACGTAAGCTGCGTGAAGGAACCGAAACACATGCATGGCGCGAGCTGATGAAAACGTGAGCAGCATGAGAACCGAGGCTGCAAGAAAAACGCAAACTGCATAAGAAACGCCGGATGCACGAGAACGTGAATTGATGAACAACGTGAGAAACATGAGAAACGAGAGTAATCATTGGGAAAACATGAGAAACCTGGGAAAACGAGAGAAACATGAAAATGTGAGTTGGCATAGAAACAACAAATTGCATGAGAAACGTTAAATTGCATGAGAAATATGTAAGCAACATAAGAACAGATGAGGAGACTAGCCACCGAACAAGCCAATTAAAAACGATCACCTCAATCTGATAAACCCATAGACGTGATGGGTAACCTGCAGTGGAAGAACATGGACAACCCAGCTGTGTAAAAGCGACCAGAGAACATTACAGACAACCAGCCCATGATATAAGAACACCCCTACTACCTGACAAGTATGAGGATGTGGGTGCAGAAATGACAAGACCAACAGCGCATGAATGTGAACCTAATGACAACACCACCCTACTGTAAGCAGCAAGCAAGCCCGAGCAACCTGCAGCGCCAAGACAGGAAATTCAAAACGAACACTCAAGGCTACCCACTGTGGTGGGTAGTAGTAAAAGGTGTAATGGTGAAGAGGACGTATGACGTATGAACTACAGAGAAGATTGTGGGACGACAATCAATTAAAACAAAACCTCGGGCCTGTATGGATCTGTAGACGTGAGAGATCCTGTATGTAAGCACTAACTAACAGAAATGCAGCGAACATAAGACAATGACATGAAATGTGAGAAAACATGGGAAACGTAAGAAACATGGGAAGCGTAAGAAACATGGGAAACGTAAGAAACATGAGAAACGTGAGAAACATGGGAAAAAACGTGAATTTGCATGAGAACCGTAACTTCCATGAGAACTGTAAATTACATGAGAACCGTAAATTGCATGAGAAAACCGTAAATTACATGAGAAAATCGTAAAATTGCATGAGAAAATCGTAAATTGCATGAGAAAATCGTAAATTGCATGAGAACATAAATTGCAAGAGAACGTAATTTGCATGAAAAAGCGTAAACTGCATAAGAACGTAAATTGCATGAGAATGTAAATTGTATGAGAAACCGTAAATTACATCAGAACCATAAATTACATGAGAAAACCGTAAATTGCATGAAAAAAACGTAAATCGCATGAGAAAACCGTCAATCGCATGAAAAAAGCGAAAATTGCATAAGAAAGCGTAAACTGCATGAGAAATCGTAAATGGCATGAGAATGTAAATTGCATGAGAAATCGTAAACTTACCTGAAAAAAACGTAAATTACATGAGAAAATCGTAAATTGCATGAGAACGTAAATTACAAGAGAACGTAATTTGCATGAGAAAGCGTAAATTGCATAAGAACGTAAATTGCATGAGAACAATAAATTACATGAGAACGTAAATTGAATGAGAAACCGTAAATTACATGAGAACCATAAATTGCATGAGAAAACCGTAAATCACATAAGAATTTGTAAATTGCATGAGAAATCGTAAATGGCATGAGAACGTAAATTGCATGAGAATGTAAATTGCATGAGAAACCGTAAACTTACCTGAAAAAAACGAAAATTACATAAGAAAACCATAAATTGCATGAGAAAATTGTAAATTGCATGAGAACGTAAATTACAAGAGAACGTAACTTGCATGAGAAAGCGTAAATTGCATAAGAACGTAAATTGTATGAGAAACCGTAAATTACATGAGAACTGTAAATTACATGAGAAAACAGTAAATTGCATGAAAAAAAAAACGTAAATCGCATGAAAAAACCATAAATCGCATGAGAAAACCGTAAATTGCATAAGAAAGCGTAAATTGCATAAGAAAGCGTAACTTGCATGAGAAATCGTAAATGGCATGAGAACGTAAATTGCATGAGAATGTAAATTGCATGAGAATGTAAATTGCATGAGAAACCGTAAACTTACCTGAAAAAACGTAAATTACATGAGAAAATAGTAAATTGCATGAGAAAATCTTAAATTGCATGAGAAAAACGTAAATTACATGAGAACATAAATTACAAGAGAACGTAATTTGCATGAGAAAGCGTAAATTGCATAAGAACGTAAATTGCATGAGAACAATAAATTGCATGAGAACGTAAATTGTATGAGAAACCGTAAATTACATGAGAACCGTAAATTGCATGAGAAAACCGTAAATTGCATGAGAAAACCATAAATCACATAAGAATTTGTAAATTGTATGAGAAATCGTAAATGGCATGAGAACGTAAATTGCATGAGAACGTAAATTGCATGAGAATGTAAATTGCATGAGAAACCGTAAACTTACCTGAAAAAACGTAAATTACATGAGAAAACCGTAAATTGCATGAGAAAATCTTAAATTGCATGAGAAAAACGTAAATTACAAGAGAAAGCGTAAATTGCATAAGAACGTAAATTGCATGAGAAACCGTAAACTTACCTGAAAAAAATGTAAATTACATGAGAAAACCGTAAATTACATGAGAAAACCGGAAATTGCATGAGAAAATCGTAAATTGCATAAGAACGTAAATTGCATGAGAACAATAAATTGCATGAGAACGTAAATTGTATGAGAAACCGTAAATTACATGAGAACCGTAAATTGCATGAGAAAACCGTAAATCACATAAGAATTTGTAAATTGCATGAGAAATCGTAAATGGCATGAGAACGTAAATTACAAGAGAACGTAACTTGCATGAGAAAGCGTAAATTGCATAAGAACGTAAATTGTATGAGAAACCGTAAACTACATGAGAACTGTAAATTACATGAGAAAACCGTAAATTGCATGAAAAAAAAAACGTAAATCGCATGAGAAAACCATAAATCGCATGAGAAAAGCGAAAATTGCATAAGAAAGCGTAACTTGCATGAGAAATCGTAAATGGCATGAGAACGTAAATTGCATGAGAATGTAAATTGCATGAGAAACGGTAAACTTACCTGAAAAAACATAAATTACATGAGAAAACCGTAAATTGCATGAGAAAACCGTAAATTGCATGAGAAAATCTTAAATTGCATGAAAAAAACATAAATTACATGAGAACGTAAATTACAAGAGAAAGCGTGAATTTCATAAGAACGTAAATTGCATGAGAAACCGTAAACTTACCTGAAAAAAACGTAAATTACATGAGAAAACCGTAAATTACATGAGAAAACCGTAAATTGCATAAGAAAATCGTGAATTTCATGAGAACGTAAATTACAAGAACAAGTAATTTGCATGAGAAAGCGTAAATTGCATAAGAACGTAATGTGCATAAGAATGTAAATTACATGAGAAATCGTAAATTGCATGAGAAATCGTAAATTGCATGAGAAATCGTAAATTGCATGAGATCGTAAATTGCATGAGAAAACGTAATTTGCATGAGGAATCGTAAATTGCATGTTTTTTTTTTGTCAGAACCTTGACTATGAAGTCATGCAGATACTTCACGACAGGCAGAATTGCAGAGAACACCAGGTGGCTCTGATCACAGTTATTTAACAGGTGTCAGAGGATGTTTCCTGCAACAAATGTTTATGACATTGCTGGATGAAACTTCCAGAGTCACTGAACTGTAAAAAAGCTGAGCATAAGGGGGAGCGACTGGGGGCAGTAAAAAACATTAGGAAACCTCCAGTACGCCCCCCCTCCCCCCCGAGCCGACATTCCCCCGTGATCAGGCTGAACCCCCCCCGAGCCCGGGACGGCTCCTGAGCGGGACGGGTGGCATACTGACCAGCCAGGCCAAGGCACACCTCAGGTCTTGGTAATAGAACTATCGCATTTCCAAGTGAAGGCTCTGACTACAAATATTGTCCTGATAGGTTGGCTGACATGCTAATAACATTTTTGTGAAAGAAAAAGTATTCATACCCCTTGACATTTTTTACATTTTGTCATGTTACAACCAAAAAATGTAAATGTATTTTATTGGGATAAAGAAAAATGCACGCTGAGCTAAAGTGTATAAATCAATAAATTCAAAATGTATAAAAATATATATATATACTAATAAAAATAAATCAATTATGCATACTGTGCTGAAAAACCGCACTAAATAAAAAAATGGTGATATGTCCAATGTAATATATGAATAATAAATCAAAATAATCAATACTAAAAACGACAGATATGAATATACACGATAAAGTGCAAAGTGCATATATAATACAGCAGATATACCACAGTGTATATAAAACACACAAAGTGCCCAGTGCCACATGTGACGAACGCGGGTGTCAGATCCCTGCCCTCCTCGCTAACTCGCGACAAAGGACCAGCCAACCTCACACCACGCTGTCACTTACGTAACAATGCCACTCTCAGCTGCGCCCAGCACAAAGATTTTCCAGCTTGCGGGACCACAATCTAGGTGCGAGCAGCCTGAGAGCGATTGTCACTGGGCTAATTACACAATTAACCCTTTAACTGCCACCACCCCCGTTTAAAAGACCGAGCCGGGGGAGACTCGTAATTTCAGCAATACCAATTATAATTTTAGAATAAGCGTCTGCCACACACACTGTCACTTCAGACAGGTCTGCTCAGAGTCTTACTCTATAACAGTAGCGCCCTTCAAGAGGCAGGTTCGTTTATAGCTTGCATTAAGAGCTTTAGAGACAAGGTTAACACTTTTCAACATAAGGGTTTATTATGAAAAGGTCAAGGTTGATGCAAATAAAATACTTACAGAAAAAAGATGTTTCAAAAGATAAAGACAATATACAGCCACAAAGCAATAAGGTAGAATTGGGAAGGAAGAATACTTGCAATTAATGTCCGAGGGTTGATCAGAGTTCGATCGATGAGCTTGGTAATCGGTTCTCGACTTGGCAGATGTTTCTTCTTGGATGGTAAAAGGAGAACTGACCATTGTCTTGGCATCTCCTCTTTTCTGTCAAATCAAAAGGGGTGTTGACAGCGACCAGTAACCAATCATCTGGCCAGCTGGTTTTAGGGGTTGGTTGCTGGGAGGTGTCTACACTCATGACCATGTCCCAGGTAGATTTCTTTAATACATATTCATATATCTGCATCTGTAGTGTTGACAGACTCCAAATATCCATATTATTATTCAACTTGAGATTTCCTTCAAAACAAGTCTAAACATGCCATATCTATAACGTATAGCCTGCTTTGGAGGAATAAGTGGTCCCAGGGGTTTCCCATATGACCTGACATAGGGGTGTCTGGACTTGAAACGTTCCATATTATCTGAGGAAGCTAAATATGTCCAGATTATGTATGTGCTATTACTAAGTCAGAAGTTATGACACATGCTGAAATTTCATACTTATTCTAGGGAGGTGTATTCAGAAGACTTTACGACCGAGGCCTGTTTGTTCTCTGAGTGGGGAGGGTGACAGTTTTACGACAGGCCTGAACACTGCCCTTACAACAAATGTTTTCTACTGACCTAACCTTTCTGTTTTCTCTGTTGAGATAACCTTTTCTGTTGAACTTAAAAAGCTTTGAATTCCTAAGGTGGGGAAGACGGAGTTCAGAGTTCTCTGTGAGGTTACATGGTTAGCAAAACTGTCATGGCTACTTCCACACAAGATGGCAGCTAGCTACAGCTTGTCATGTCCCGTACTTGATATCGTTACACCTCCCCCCTTAGGTGGTTGCATGGGAGGGAACTACAATTTCCCTCCTGACGCAACCGACTCCTGCGGGCTCGGCATGTCGTGACAGCCCATCAGCATTGCCATGGGCGCTGCCTTTCTTATGCTGGATGGTGAAATCGTATTGCTGAAGAATTAGGCTCCACCGAAGTAGTTTGCCATTCTCCCCAGCAACACGATTTAGCCAGCTCAAGGGATTGTGATCCGTGATCACAGTGAAGTGCCGTCCATAAAGGTACGTTTGTAACTTCTGGAGAGCCCACACGATCGCAAGACACTCCTTTTCGATCGTGGCATATGCTACTTCCCTGGGAAGCAGCTTCCTGCTCAGGTAGAGGATGGGATGCTCCTCTCCGGCCTCGTCCACCTGGCTCAGGACTGCACCCAATCCAAAGGCAGAGGCATCCGTCTGCACAAGGAAACGGCGGGTGAAGTCTGGAGCCTGCAGCACAGGTGCACTGGCCAGCGCCTCCTTCAAGGCCTGAAAGGCCTGCTCACATTCTGGTGTCCAAGACACCACCTTGGGCAGTTTCTTTTTGGTTAGGTCAGTCAGAGGTTTGGCCAGGCTACTATAGTTACATACAAATTTCCTATAGTAGCCAGCGGTCCCCAAGAAAGACATAACCTGCTTTTTGGTTTGAGGGGTAGGCCAGGCCAGGATGGCCTCAACCTTCCCTGTCTCGGGTTTCAGGGTACCTCCTCCTACCTGGTGTCCCAAGTACTGCACATCAGTCATGCCAATCTGACACTTACTGGGTTTGACAGTCAGATTGGCAGCTGTCAGTTGGTCTAGGACCTGTGACAGGTGCACCAGGTGTTCTTCCCAGGTAGGGCTGAACACGGCGATGTCATCCAGGTAGGCTACGGCAAAGGTTTCCAGCCCCTCCAGTAAGTCATTCATGACTCTCTGGAAGGTAGCTGGGGCATTCTTCATCCCAAACGGCATGACGGTAAACTCGAACAATCCGAATGGGGTGATGAAGGCCGACTTTTCCCGAGCCTCAGGGGCCAGAGGAATTTGCCAGTACCCCCTGCTCAGATCCATGATTGTTATATAACGGGCGGCCGCCAGCCTATCTAACAACTCATCAATCCGGGGCATGGGGTAGGCATCTGCAGTAGTGATGGCATTCAGCTTCCGGTAGTCCACACAGAACCTGGTCGTCTGGTCCTTTTTGGGGACCAAGACTACTGGGGACGCCCAGGCACTGTGGGACTTCTGAATCACCCCAAGCTGCAGCATTTCCTCCACCTCCCTTTTCATGTCGGCCAGCACCTCCAGGGAGACGCGATAGGCCGACTGTTTAATGGGGGGATGTGCCCCGGTGTCCACCTGGTGGACAGCGAGGTGTGTCCTCCCAGGTTTTTCCGTAAACCTGCTACCATGTACTGCCAGCACTCGCCTCAGTCCAGGTACCTGGGTGGGGGTAAGATTGGAGTTTATCAGGAGTTCTGAGTCTACCTCCCTGGTGTCTGCTAGCAGGTCCAGAAGTGGATCAGCCTCCTCGGGCTCTGGCCTGCTGCAGACCGGCATGACATAGGCCGTGCGCTCATGATGGGCTTTGATCATGTTAACATGAATGGCCTTCTGCCGTCTACGCCCTTCTCCCAACCTGACCAAGTAGGTGACATCATTCAGACGCTGGGTGATGGTGTACGGGCCTTCCCATGCTGCTTGGAGTTTGTTCTGCCGCAGGGGAAGCAGAACATACACCTTCTGACCAATGTCATAGGTCCGCTCCCTAGCATTACGGTCATACCACTCTTTCTGCCTGGTCTGGGCCTGGGTCATGTTCTCCCGCACAATTTCCACCAGCGTCTTCATTTTATCTCTGAATTTTAGGACATAATCCACAACAGAGACCTTTGAGTCTGCAATCTTGCCCTCCCAGTTCTCACGGATTAGGTCCAGGGGTCCTCTTACCCTCCGTCCGTACAAAAGTTCAAATGGCGAAAAGCCTGTGGACTCCTGAGGCACCTCTCTGTAAGCAAACAGCAGATGAGGCAGATATCGTTCCCAGTCCTTACCCTGGGAGTGCACAAAGGTGCACAACATTTGTTCCAAAGTTCCATTGAAACGCTCGCACAAACCGTTCGTTTGTGGGTGATAAGGACTGGCCATGATATGCGTCATCTGTATTTTTCGACAGAGAGCTTGCATCAAGTCGGACACAAACTGAGGGCCTTGATCGCTAATGAGCTCAGCCGGGAATCCCACTCTTGTGAAGATTCCCAGCAGAGCATCAGCGACCTTGTCTGCCCGGATGCAGGAGAGAGCCACTGCCTCTGGATAACGCGTGGCATAGTCGACAACTGTAAGGATAAAACGTTTGCCTGAACTGCTAGGGATGGCCAAAGGCCCAATGATATCCACTGCCACCCTCTTAAAAGGTTCGTCAATCACAGGCAAAGGTTTTAGCGGAGCCCCGTGTACATCCCCTGCCTTGCCAACTCGCTGGCAGGTAACACAGGACCGACAGTAGTCAGCTATGTCAGCGAGCATTGTAGGCCAATAAAAGTTATGTATCAACCGCCCTCGGGTCTTAGTGATCCCCAAGTGCCCTGCGAGGGGAATTTCATGAGCCACTTTTAGCAGCTGTCCCCTAAATTGACTGGGTACAACCAGCTGCATGCTACCTAGGTCAGCCTCATTCCCCTCTGCAGGCATATTTTCTCTGTACAGTTTACCTTTGTCCCAATAGACCTTTTATTTGTCATTCTCTGCAGGGGGGCGATCAGCTAGACTCCTGAGCTGTGCTAGTGTTTGGTCTGTCTGCAGTGCTGTTTCAAAGGTGGAACAACAGGTCCCAGCCAGCAGTCCTGTGGCAAACATGGACAGCTGCTGAGGCTCAACAGAGGTGGAGTCCACTGGGTCAGAACAGGGAGAGGGCCCAGAGACCTCCTCCTGCTGTTCTGCGACCAGGGCCTGCACCTCGGCTGCCTTTGCAGCACTGCGAGTGACCACCAGTACTGGCAATGCATCATCATCATTATCTTCATCATCATTATCATCACATTTAACCTTTATCAGTTCAGCATCATTGGAACATACATCAGTTACCTTCACTAGCAAGGGGGCCTCCTCTCCTGTCTCTGAAGAAGGAGGACCTTGCACTTCCACTCCACCCTCCCCCTCCCTCTGTCCATCTACAGGTTGCCCAGATATTACCCCAACATCTGTAAACAGTACCTTGGTAGGTCCAGAGAGATCCGTGGGAGCATCCTGGGTGCTCTTAGCAGGGGCATAGTATGAAACAAGGGTACCTAAATCAGAACCCAACAACACCGCAGTGGGGATCTCCTCCGAGACACCCACCTCTCTCATCCCACTTCCGGCACCCCAATCAATAAAAACATAGGCACGGGGTACACAGGAACGGGTCCCCCCAACTCCGGTGAGGGTAAGGAACTTCTCTGGGATGATGTCTGTTTCTTCTATAACCTCTGGTCTGACCAATGTGACTTCGGCTCCGGTGTCACGAAAGCCTGTTACAGTCCGGTGGCCTACGATGACTGGCTGCAAGTTGGCATTGGTTCCGGGAGGTTTCCCACTGACGAGCAGCACAGCGGAAGGGTTGCTAGCCGGATGGCCAGGTGATGTCGTCTTCTTCTGCTCAGGGCACTGCGCCCTGAGATGTCCGGCTCCCCCACAGTTGTAGCATTTGCGTTTGTCAGTTAGGAAGGCCTTGGCTCCAGGAGTTGCAGGTTCCGGCCGCTGAGGAAGTTGTTTGGTAGGCAGAGGAGGGGTTGCCGTGTGCGATTTCCCTCCTTTCCAGCCATTCAGAGGAGCCTTGCGATGGTCAGATACCCGAGAGTGGATATAGGTATCTGCCAGTTCTGCTGCTGCTTTGGCAGAGGCTGGCTTTCGCTCCAGCACAAACTGTCTGACGTCTGTAGGACAGATGTGCAAAAGTTGATCTGCAATCATAAGATCTTCCAGGGATTCAAAAGAATCGGCTTCCAAGCCTTTAGTCCACTGCCGGAATGTGGTGCGTAAGCGACCTACCACATCCATGTATGAGTCCCCAGGCCCCTTTTGCAAGGACCTAAAACGCTTCCGGTACACTTCCGGGGTTAGCTGAAACTTTTGGATGATTGCAGCTTTTAGGGCCGCATAATCGTCGCACTGTTCTTCTGACAGTTCGACATAAGCATCCAGGGCCTTGCCTCGTAGCCCTGGCGTCAGGTACCGGGCCCATTGTGCTGGGGGCAGATGGTACTGACGGCAAGTTTTTTCAAACGACAGTAGATACACGTCAATGTCACTGTCCTTTTCCATAACTGGAAATTTGGCTGCCGGGATCACTGGCAGAGAGGCATCCCTGTGCTCTAGGGATCCGAGGTTCTGAGCCTGTCGCTGCTGCTGGAGCCTAGCCATCTCCAATTCGTGCCGACGATCAGCCTCCCTCTCAGCCTGGCGTTCCTCTCGCTCAGCCCTGCGTTCCTCTCTCTCAGCCTGGCGTTCCAGAAACTGCAGGTACACCACAGGATCCGTCTCCCTGAGGTTTTGTAGAGTTTCTTGCATTTGAAGAGAGTCTATGATGGTTTCAGGCAATCTGATGCTAGCCTGCTCTTGTGGTGGCTTGGAGGTAACAATCCGTGGTATTCCAGTGTCAGTCTCTGCTTGCCCATCTGGTGAGGCCGCCTCTGAACCACTGGGCTCTGGAGTAGCGGAAACCCTTTCTGGTCCAGTTTCCCCCAGGTTCTGGTGTGCACGGATATCAAACTCCTGTAAGGCATGTATCAAGCCTTCACGATTTTTGCCACCAACGTCAATTCCTCTTTCTGTGCACTCAACAGTCAGTTCATTCTTGCTCATCTTTTTATATGCTGATAACCCAGACATTTTGCAAGCAGAAGAGATAGAACAGAAAGAAGAGATAGGAAGAAGGTGTAGGAAAGAGTTGTTGCTGTATGTCTCTCTTGAAAAAATCAAAATCAAAAAAAATATGCACCAGCTTGTCTCTAAGGACTGTTTCCACAAAGGTTACAATCCTTCAGTGCAGAGCTAATTCCTAACAATGCACTGAATGCCAGCCAATATGTGACGAACGCGGGTGTCAGATCCCTGCCCTCCTCGCTAACTCGCGACAAAGGACCAGCCAACCTCACACCACGCTGTCACTTACGTAACAATGCCACTCTCAGCTGCGCCCAGCACAAAGATTTTCCAGCTTGCGGGACCACAATCTAGGTGCGAGCAGCCTGAGAGCGATTGTCACTGGGCTAATTACACAATTAACCCTTTAACTGCCACCACCCCCGTTTAAAAGACCGAGCCGGGGGAGACTCGTAATTTCAGCAATACCAATTATAATTTTAGAATAAGCGTCTGCCACACACACTGTCACCACAGACAGGTCTGCTCAGAGTCTTACTCTACAACAGTAGCGCCCTTCAAGAGGCAGGTTCGTTTATAGCTTGCATTAAGAGCTTTAGAGACAAGGTTAACACTTTTCAACATAAGGGTTTATTATGAAAAGGTCAAGGTTGATGCAAATAAAATACTTACAGAAAAAAGATGTTTCAAAAGATAAAGACAATATACAGCCACAAAGCAATAAGGTAGAATTGGGAAGGAAGAATACTTGCAATTAATGTCCGAGGGTTGATCAGAGTTCGATCGATGAGCTTGGTAATCGGTTCTCGACTTGGCAGATGTTTCTTCTTGGATGGTAAAAGGAGAACTGACCATTGTCTTGGCATCTCCTCTTTTCTGTCAAATCAAAAGGGGTGTTGACAGCGACCAGTAACCAATCATCTGGCCAGCTGGTTTTAGGGGTTGGTTGCTGGGAGGTGTCTACACTCATGACCATGTCCCAGGTAGATTTCTTTAATACATATTCATATATCTGCATCTGTAGTGTTGACAGACTCCAAATATCCATATTATTATTCAACTTGAGATTTCCTTCAAAACAAGTCTAAACATGCCATATCTATAACGTATAGCCTGCTTTGGAGGAATAAGTGGTCCCAGGGGTTTCCCATATGACCTGACATAGGGGTGTCTGGACTTGAAACGTTCCATATTATCTGAGGAAGCTAAATATGTCCAGATTATGTATGTGCTATTACTAAGTCAGAAGTTATGACACATGCTGAAATTTCATACTTATTCTAGGGAGGTGTATTCAGAAGACTTTACGACCGAGGCCTGTTTGTTCTCTGAGTGGGGAGGGTGACAGTTTTACGACAGGCCTGAACACTGCCCTTACAACAAATGTTTTCTACTGACCTAACCTTTCTGTTTTCTCTGTTGAGATAACCTTTTCTGTTGAACTTAAAAAGCTTTGAATTCCTAAGGTGGGGAAGACGGAGTTCAGAGTTCTCTGTGAGGTTACATGGTTAGCAAAACTGTCATGGCTACTTCCACACAAGATGGCAGCTAGCTACAGCTTGTCATGTCCCGTACTTGATATCGTTACACCACACAATTAACATGGTTAACAATCAAAAAAGCAATACTGCAAGGTGATCAGCGAATCAAATAAATAAAATCACACAAGTGTAAATGATATAAGTCCATAGATACAAATCCAGCATGCTTCTAGTGATCTTTGTGCTGTAAAACCATGCTCCGGTGCCATCCAGTGACCCCCCCAGATGTTGCGCTCACCTCAGAGCGTGTCAATCGGCTGTTATACTAAGTCTAGACATGCTTTGGAGCCATCCCACGGCTCAGTGATGATCACCAGATGCACAGTTCCAATTGCAGCTCCAAAGTCACGTCCTGTACAAAGGGAGACTCACACACAACGCCACTCACAGATCCAACGGCTGAGACTGCCTTCACTACGTACTGTTTACGAATTAGGTGACTTATAAGGGCAATTGGTTCCACTAGATTTTAGTTAGGGGGTATCAGAGTAAAGGGGGCTGAATACAAATGCACACCACACTTTTCAGATATTTATCATCAAACTTAAAGTTAGGGAGGGTAAGTGATTAGAAGCTTGAGTAGCAAAATGGATGACAATATAAAAACCGGCACCTCATCCCTTTTGAAATGGGAATTACAGCAACAGGATGATTGTTGTGGGATTATAATGGTGCCCGCAATTAGAAAAAACACATTTTATTTAAAACCAAACATCTTATTCATATACCGTATATACTCGTGTATAAGTCGAATTTTTAAGCCCCTTTTTTGGGGCTGAAAGTTCCCCCCTCGACTTATACTCGAGTCACCGCCATCTGTCTGCATGATCAGCGTGTCATGCAGGCAGACGGCGGCCAGCGTGTACTACATAGCACTCGGCAGCCTCTCACTGTTCAAAAGCCACGCCTCCTCCTCGTCTGTGATAGGCAGTCAGTGTACAGCCTGATAAGGTCAGGGATTTAATTTAGAGTTCTCACTTAATATAGTGCCTACATGTAAATCTGCTATGAATGTAACTTTTTGGCTGTTAAACTCGATTGAAGCTGTTTTTGTTTTCTTGTAACTGTATTGCCATGGTGTTGAAGCTTGTGTTCGTAGCCCAGATGACTCCTGTTGTTGTTTACCCTCGCCCCCTGGGTGGGGGGGCTGTGCTAATGCTATTGTTTGTATAATTGCTTATAAAAGGCCTTTGAAAGAGTAAAAGGCAGCAGTCCATTATGCTCAAGAACTGATACACGGATTTCTGACTCTGTGTCTTAATTCCTATATGAAGCAATAATTTGGCAAAGCAATATAAACTATAAGCAACTTATTTAACAGTTGCATCTAACATTTTGGCGCCCGAACAGGGACTCACCGATGATACTACAAGAGGTGGACGAACGCGGCTGACGGAACAAAAGGCAGGCATTCCGGGAACCACAGATCAAAAAACCTGCGCAGGTAAGAAAAAGCTTTATTTTTCTTATATTCTGTGCTCCCCTGATTTGTGCCTATCCGTTCTGTCAGTTACGGTTCTCCTGGTTTTAAAACACCAGCCTCTGTAGTGGTGAGTCTAGAATTACTGCATATTTTCGTTTATATTGCTGGAATTATTTGTTTGTTTTTGTTATCTGTGTTTGTCTTGTCTGTCTTGTTGAGAAAGTGAATGAGCCTTGTCAAGGATGGTATGAGTTAGAAGGGGATTGCCGAACTAAGCAACAGAATGCGCCTTACCTCACATGATTGGGAACTTGAGGGCTTGTGAGCTTGGGGGTCTGACGCTTATGCTTAACCTCACATCTAACTCATAAACCATAGACGGGTTGAGAGTATAAGCCCTGTCTGCTCCATAAAGCAGGGATAAGAGTGTATGAGAGGGATTCCCAGATACGAGGGGGGAATAAGGTCTCAACAAAGTCCCGAGATCTAGTCGGATACCTGGCCACTTAAAGGAATGCTTGTATATGTTGTAGCCGCATTTTTGTATATGTTGTAGCTGCATTCTGGTTTGTTATTGGGCTAGCATATAAAGTAATTATTTATTTTTGGGCTAGCATATAAAGTAATTCGGTTTCAGAAATCTCATTCCGGAGAGGTTTCTAGAATTCTAGCACCCTAGGAGGAAGGCAACGAGGAACTAGTGTAACTTAGCTGGTTTGCTATTGGGCTAGCATATAAAGTAATTATTCATTCTTGTATATGTTGTAGCCGCATTATATTGTACACTAAGTGTCCCACACGCTACCTAGGCAGGACTGTTAGAATGGGCCAGAGGAACACAAAACCCCGTCAGGGAATTGTGGCGCACTATACGGTGCCACAGATAATTAAGAACATTTATGGGAAAACCGAAGCACAGGACTTAAAGGATGTCCTTCGTAAATTTAAGGTGAAAGGAGCAGCGGGCTTAGACCCGGATGTATGGAGTGAAATAAAAAGGGACAGACAAGGAGAGGTGTTAGAGAAGCAATGGATGCGTCAGGTTCAGTGCTTAATTAAGGTCTCAAATAGAGCGAAAGAAGAGGGGTGGAAATATAATCCAGATTGTGATGGTTGGGATATGAAAGATAGAATAACAAAAAATGTCGAGGCTCCCAGCTCAGCCATCCCACCCCCATACACTGACGTAGAACGCAAACCACACAAGATATATCCGGTACTTGAGGGGAGAGGATGGGTTTGTCAGGATTGTGGAGCACAAAACCCAGAATGGGCAGTAGAATGTGTGCATTGTGGGGCACAAAAACCTCATCCAGAAACTGTAGCTCCCGTATGCACTGATACACGCATTGTTCAGGTAAACAATCCAGAATTTGGACAAGCAGCCCATCCAAATGCCCCGCCTACTGTCACTCGTAGAATGCAAATAAGGACTTGGGCACCATGGTCGGCAGACACCCTTATGGCATTAATACAGAGCGCCCCAGACCCGGTAGCAAAGCCAGCTGCTTTTTGTAGATTTGTGACACAGTTAATGAATACACATGAAGCGACCTGGCAGGATGGGGAGGATCTATGCAGACACAAAATGACTCTGACCCTGTTTAACCAGTTTATGACCGACCTGCAGACCAAGCTGAGGGGGATGGCAAATTTAGAGACAGGACATGTCAGACATATAGGCTCAAGGGCTCCTTTTATTGCTAGATTAGAAGCTTTTTGTCAGGCAAAACAACAAGAGGGGGGGTCAATATCACCCATGAAACAAATGCCAGGACAGACTGTATCAGACTTTTACTTATCTATAGAAAGTATGATGGCAGATGAGGGAATGGATTTAGAGCTGCCAGTCACGATCTGAGCCTTCAATAGACAGTTTATGGAAGGATTAATTCCACAGATAAGTGAAAGACTGAAAGCCTGCACACCACCCTTAATTTGTTGCGATTTTTTAGCAGAAAAAGGTTGCAAGGTTAATAAGAAAAAGTTACAAGTGTGTCAGGAAAAAGTTATCTTTTTGGGACATTGTATATCACAGGGTACGAGACATCTCACTGAGGAGAGGGTTCAAGTGATAAAGGGAATGTTACCCCCACGGAATTTCAAACAATTGCGTATGTTTTTAGGTATCGTGTCATATTGTAGACAGTGGATACCACATGCTAGCGCTTTGATGCAGCCATTATACGATTGTTTGAAAATTGTACCGTATATGCTTACAGAAGTAGCATATGAGTCGTTTGTCACTTTGAAAAAGCTATTAATTTCTGCCCCGGCTATTGGTATACCAGATTACACCAAGATATTTAATCTGTACATTGCTGAGATCACTGGACACGCCACAGGTGTTCTGACACAGGCACATGTAAAACAAAGACCAGTCGCTTACTTTTCAGCAGCATTAGATCCAGTATCTAGAGGTTCACCGTCTTGTGTACGGGCGGTAGCTGCAGTATCAACTATCATAGATAAGTCATCAGAGATTGTTCTAGACAATCCAGTTGTAGTGCATACCACACATGACATACATGCAATCTTGTCTCAGGTACAGCCCAAACACATTTCAATGGCTAGGCAATTAAGATTACAGTGTACTTTACTCTTACCTCCAAATGTTACTTTTCAGCGCTGTACAACCTTAAATTTGGCTACCTTTTTGCCTCTTCAGTCACCAGATTTGGCAAGGGGGAATGATAGTGCTAATAGTACTAGTGAGAAAGGAAATGAGGTACCTGAAACTCTTTTGTTTAAACAAGTAGATGAACACGATTGTTTTCAGCTCATGGAACAGGAGACAATGGGATTCCCACACGTTACAGATACACCAATTTTAAATGCTGAGCACACTTTGTACATAGATGGCAGTAGGTTTGCTGATGACAAGGGTAAATATCACACAGGGTATGCTGTAGTGACTGATACGCAGGTAATTGAAGCACAGGCCTTACCAGCCCACATGTCAGCACAGGAAGCAGAATTAAAAGCTTTAGAACAAGCCCTAGAATACTTAAAAGAACGAGAAGGGAATATTTACACTGACTCTGCCTACGCTTATGGCGTAGCGCATGATTATGGCCACATATGGAGGGCTAGAGGTTATCTGACAGCAGCAGGTACACCTGTAAAACATGGAGAAGGGATTAAGAGAGTCCTGAACAATCTTCAAAAGGTTAAACGAGTAGCCATTATGAAGATAGCGGCACACACGAGCGCAAAAACAATTGAGGCAAAAGGAAATGCATTTGCAGATTTGACTGCAAAACAGGCAGCTCTAGGGGAAGGAAGCCCTGAGACCTTAGCAGCGGTAGAGGTGAGTATCCCAGAACCAACATGGCAGCAGCTGAGTAAATTACAGGAGCAAGCAGGGGAGAGCGAGAAAGATAAGTGGGTCAGAATGGGAGCAGCACCAGACCTTGACAATGTATGGAGGGAAGGGGGCAAAATATGCCTGCCTGCCTCTCTGTACCCAGCAATGGCAGTGGCAGTTCACCTACCCACACATGTCAGTTCCAATTCCATGTATAGGATTGTGAACCAAGGATGGCTCGCCCCCGGATTCAGTAGTACTGCGAGAAACTACTGTGCAGCTTGCCAAATCTGTCTCCTGAATAACCCAGGACAGAAAGTGAAAACCCCACGAAAACACCAGGTCCGGGCCCAATACCCCTTCCAGAGACTGCAGATTGATTACATACAAATGCCCAAGAGCGGCCCTTTTGAATTTGTCCTCGTGTGTATCGATTTATTCTCAGGTTGGCCCGAAAGTTATCCAGTAAAATCGGCTACAGCTAAAGCCACAGCTAAGAAACTGATCACTGAGTTAATACCTAGGTTTGGTCTTCCTGAAACCATAGAATCAGATAGGGGGACACACTTTACAGGAGAAATCATGCAGAATGTGATGACCATGTTAGGGGTTCAACAAAGTTTTCACACCCCTTACCACCCACAGAGTTCAGGATCAGTGGAGAGAGTAAATGGGACAATAAAGTTAAAAATACAAAAAGCCATGCAAGAGTTAAACAAGCCTTGGCCAGAATGCCTGCCTTTGGCTTTGTTCTCTATAAGGTACACTCCAACAGGAAAAACAGGATTATCCCCATACGAAATACTTTTTGGGAATGCACCTAGATTAGGTCTATACTTTCCACAGAGTATGCAATTGCAATGTGATAGTTTGACTGCATATGTGATACAATTACAACAACGTCTAACTAAGATCCACAAAAGTGTGTATTCTTCTCTTCCAGACCCTAATTCAATAACAGGTACACATACGCTGCTACCAGGGGATTATGTATATGTAAAGAAACACACCAGAAAGACATTGGAACCCAGGTTTGAAGGTCCTTACCAAGTACTCTTGACCACAGCCACCTCAGTAAAGCTGGAAGGAAAACCTACCTGGATACACGCATCACATTGCAAGAAACAACCCGAGAAAACAACATGATGAAATATCTACTTACATATTTTTTGTTGAAGATTGTTGTTTTACAAATATATGCATGGACTCCTGGTATTAATGTACTTGAGGTAGAAGAAACAATGACTTTTGAATGGAGTATAGATGATCCTAAAGTAGCAAATGTATCAGGATATGAGATAAATAAGGATTACACTGTGGGTAATTATACTGTTGAAGGACATAGGCGACCGTTTCATGTAGATGTAGGTATAGCATGGATACAGGCAGACCCCCTCTCAGAAGTAACTGTAACTTTCCAGTGGAATGATAATATGGGTTTCCCCTTTAACAATAGTAAGAACCATAGGTGTCATAAAATATCCCTTTCACAGACATGGAAACAAGCCCGGGAACGGGTAGTGGGACAAATGTACCAAATATTAACAGTCATGGCAGAAGGAGGGAATATAACCGAAGGGATGTTCAATCTGACAGATATTACCGTTAATCAATCCAGTACTTTTCTCTGTGCCTCTTGGTGGAGGGAAGAGAGAGTTGATGGGTGGTATTGGAGTGCAGAGGCCTATGGGTTTCACATACAAATAGAGGAAGAAGTAACGCCAACAATTGAATCTTCCATATTAACACCCGTACCAAACACTTGCATAAATGTATCAACATCACAACAGAAAACAAAAATAAAATTCAATATCACCTTTCCCTCGATACCGGAGTGTAGGTATAAACGAGAATGGTACGACACACTATTGGGACTGACAGGTACAGGGATGGGAATTTTAAACTCGGTCGAGATAGAAGAAATGAACAACAGATGGAAGCATGCAGGGGGACACATAGCTGACAGCTTGACTATCACAAGCAAATGGTTACCCACCACTTTTGAAACCCAATTGCAAGAAATACCCCTATTACAATTTTTGGGAGGGTTAATAAATCACACGATAGGAGCAGAGCTCCAGCTGTGGAATCAAAATCAACAGTTTGTAAATTTCACACAGTGCTCTTTTAACCTCTTATCCTATCATATACAAATAAATAGGGCCAGGACTGAACTACAGTTGGGAAATTATCATACCTGGATGAAATATTTTAAGGGTTTAACTGACGATGGTGTATGGTTCCAAGTAAAAGGGGATAAGATAGAATGTGAGGAGAAATGGTGTGTAGGAAGGTTCGAAGCATACCGGGTAGCAGATGTAATGGAAATGTGTAAAATAGTGGTCATGCCACTAGTAATTAAAGACGAGTTTTGGTATCCAGAAATATATGGGAAATATGTAGATAAAGGAAACAGAACCCATGATTTAACTCTATGTGAAGGAACTAATAAGGGAATGGTATGTGGCAGAAGTTCCCCAGTATATAAACCTTGCTTGTTAAAATACCAAACTAGCATATGCAAAATGCAAAGAACACCGATAAATGTGAACAATAGATTCATAGAAATAGGACCCCAGCATATTTGTATCATTACTAATGATAACCGCACCATGTCAGCATTAAATAAATCGGCGCCGTTTGCGGGATGTATAAAAAAGATTAAAATATTACAATGGGGTAACGACACCTATCTTTTTGAACCAGACGCCGATAAGATATTCTCTTCAGTCTATGAGGTACATAATCTCACTGACACTACACCCTTTATAATTTCTTTAGACCCACTAAAACAGGTTTTGGAACAATCAGAGTTGTTAAGACAACACATAGAAACACTAGAACATACCCTACAGAATAACCTTGTATCCGCAATTATTGACAAAGGTAGACTAGTACATCTTTCCTCACAGATACAACAGGATACTGCACCACATTGGTGGGATATATTTAGTGGAATGTCTTCTACAGCAACCAATACCTTTCACTGGTTGTTAAGTCCAATGGTAATTATTATTCTAATATTAATATCACTTACAATCACGAATATATGTGTATACAGGAAAATAAATAGGAAAATTAGGAGAATAGACAGGGCATACCGATAAATGTGTATTGACATCACCCTACTCCTATAAAACTCCTCTTCTTGAATTTTAAGATGTTGGTAATACCTAGGGGGATGGGTTCTACCCCTCTGACAACCCGCGGTCAGGGAAAGGACTCTGGGGAAAAACTGACTAGAACTTATTCATGAGGACCCAGGGGGAAGGAGAGGATGATGTCAAAGGGGGAAATTGATAAGGTCAGGGATTTAATTTAGAGTTCTCACTTAATATAGTGCCTACATGTAAATCTGCTATGAATGTAACTTTTTGGCTGTTAAACTCGATTGAAGCTGTTTTTGTTTTCTTGTAACTGTATTGCCATGGTGTTGAAGCTTGTGTTCGTAGCCCAGGTGACTCCTGTTGTTGTTTACCCTCGCCCTTTGTGGGGGGGCTGTGCTAATGCTATTGTTTGTATAATTGCTTATAAAAGGCCTTTGAAAGAGTAAAAGGCACCAGTCCATTATGCTCAAGAACTGATACACGGATTTCTGACTCTGTGTCTTAATTCCTATATGAAGCAATAATTTGGCAAAGCAATATAAACTATAAGCAACTTATTTAACAGTTGCATCTAACAAGCCTATCACGGACATTCTCTCATCCTCGTCCGTATGAGGATGAGAGAATGTCCGTGATTGGCTGACCGCTGACTGCTGGGAAATGGAGTTTTCTGCCTATCATGGACGAGGAGGAGGCGCGGCTTTTGAACAGTGAATGGCCGCCGCACACGCTGATCGGTGCAGAGCGGCACACGGAGGATGCACAGGACACAGGTAGGATGCACACAGACACATGCACACAGGTACATATACACATGACACATACACAGGACACAGGTACATATACACATGACACATATGCATGACACATACACAGGCACATATACACATGACACAGGTACATATACACATGACACATGCACATATACACAGTACACAGGTACATGACACATGACACATATAAACAGGACACATGACACATATACACAGACACATATACATAGACACATGACACATATACACAGGACACATGACACATATACACAGGACACATGACACATATACACAGGACACATGACACATATACACACGACACATGACACATATACACAGGACACATGACACATATAAAAACAGGACACATGACACATGACACATATAAACAGGACACATATACACATGACACATGACACATATACACAGGACACATGACACATATGCACAGGACACATGACACATATGCACAGGACACATGACACATGACACATATACACAGGACACTTGACACATATACACAGGACACAGGACACATGACACATATACACAGGACACATGACACATATGCACAGGACACATGACACATGACACATATACACATGACACATGACACATATACACAGGACACTTGACACATATACACAGGACACATGACACATATACACAGGACACATGACACATATACACAGAACACATGACACATAAACACAGGACACATGACACATATACACATGACACATATACACAGGACACATGACACATATACACAGGACACATGACACAAATACACAGGACACATGACACATGACACATATACACACGACACATGACACATATACACAGGACACTTGACACATATACACATGACACATGACACATATACACAGGACACATGACACAAATACACATGACACATGACACATATACACACGACACATGACACATATACACAGGACACTTGACACATATACACATGACACATGACACATGACACAAATACACAGGACACATGACACATATACACAGGACACATGACACATATACACAGGACACATGACACATATACACATGACACATATACACAGGACACATGACACATATACACATGACACATATACAGAGGACACATGACACATATACACAGGACACATGACACATATACAGAGGACACATGACACATATACACAGGACATATGACACAGCGCATATACACATGACACATAGACACGTGACACATTTACCCAGGACACATGACACATGCACAGGACACAGGGAGTTATACAGATGCAGATGGGCATTGTTGACCCTCTTTTTCCACTTACAGTAGCTGTGCATTTCTCACCCTCATCTTATACTCGGGTCAATAAGTTTTTCCCATTTTTTTGTGGTAAATTAGGGCCTCGACTTATACTCGGATCGACTTATACTCAAGTATATACGGTAAATGGATTACAAAGAACATATATGACGATATGAAAAAAGGCTATGGGGGCACCTCATCCTATATAGAATTTACAAAACAAAGAACCAACATGACGGATTGTCACGGTACCATTGAGGAATATATGCACATAATGGTAAAACATTGGTAAAACCTTCAGAAATTTTTGGAGACGAGTATACGACCACATATACTATATTAGGAAAAATCTACTATATACGCCCATAGGTCGACATGTCGCGCTAAAGCACAAAAACAATACGTTGATGGTCTGTTTTACAGCCCTTGAAAGGGTCAGAGAAGACCCACGGGGTGGAAACATTGACCAGAGACTGCATCAACGTGAAGCAAAATGGATCTTCAATTGAAATGCCATTCGGGCACCCGGTCTCAATGAATCATTAAGCTATAGGCCATTCCTTTGATAGCAATAATGAGATCTGTTGTTCATGATTCCTGCCGGTGTCTTGCCGAGAAAGTTCCCCCAGCGGATAAGGACCCCCCCCCCCCGTACTGCGCAGGCGCAGCGCTTGCGCAGTACAAACTACTAGGAGTCGCCGAAGATAGCTGAAGATGAAAATCTTCAATCAGCTGTACACGGCGCCTGCGCCCTAGGTCCAGGTTCAAGCCCCACCATCCAAGTGGACCTAGAGGGATAATAAAAAAGTGCAGAGCGAAGCGAGGCCATGCCCGAAGCGTGTTGAGCGAAGCGAGCCCGCGAGGGGCCCTCTTACAGGCGCCCTGTACAGCTGATTTCCAACTGTTCGCCTTCGGCTATTTCCGCCGGCTCCTACTGCGCAGGAGGGGGGTCCTTATCCGCCGAGGGGAACTTTCTCGGCAGAACACCGGTATAGGTTGTAATGTCTGTATCGTGCTTTTCTTTAGATATGTAGACCAACCGGAATTGTAAATAATGTATTGTCAATGTTTTTAATATAAGGAATGTATGGGAGATTTATGGGAACATGTGCTGGCCGAATATAGGAATAGATTCGTTATAATCATCTATTATCTATAATTGTTTTTTCCAAGGGTGTTTCCTATGGATGGGACTGTGGGTGTGAGCTGGACACGCAGGAATCTTTATTCAGTATGGCGGGGTAGGTCGGATCCCACCTGGCATGGTAATCAACTGGGGGCTAGGGAGTGATCTCAAACTCCCTTTTAGCCCGACCGCAGTGGTGGAGTCGAGGTGGAGGCGTCCGGGGGATCCTTCCTGCCCTTTTTTCCCTATCTTTATTATTTAGTGTGTGATAATTCTTCCAGGGATCGAGATGTAGCTTTGGTTGAGACTGGCTTGCATAGTGTAATGGGATGGCGCAGCGCTCAGCCTGATGAATGTCTGTGGCCAAGCTGTATCAGGGACGTTGGGCCGGGCGGACATATCTGTGCATGCGCGTTGTTTCAGTTTTAATTTCGGCCAGGAAGGAGATAAGGCTTGCGCTGTGGTGCTCGCCCTGTTGGAGATAGTTTCAGAGGGTTAACAATACTCCCTCATTGATGCCGCCCCAGCTGTTGCACATGATGGCTACTGATTGTGAGGCCTGTTTGGCGCCAAACTGACTATTTAGTTAGTGCAAGGTTTAGGTCTGGTGAGCGGTGTGTATTTTGGAGTGGAGGTGTATCAATGGCAAATGCGTTTGAGAGGCTATAATACTTATATGGTGATATGTGGCCACTTGTCCCCATTTGGGGCAGTGTGATGCTGAAGTTCTAACATCTCTTTGCTGTTTTCTTTTTACTATAGCGGTGTTATTGGTGCAGCTGAAGCTTATAATTTACCCTATCCAATTACATTGGATTAAAACAGTGATATTTGGGCTTGGGAGCGGTCTGCATCCTTTACAGTGGCTGTTACCACCCCCCCCCCCCTCTTTTGTGTGGAGTGTGTGGGTTCTTTGACTAGTCATATACAGGTACATTGCTTTTTACAGGTCCTTCATTCCTTTCTCTTCCCATTATTCTATGACTTGGGATCTCAGATTCAATTTCTAATGGAACCTTGTTTGATAATTATATAGGTGCCTTTTATGCAACATAAGAAAGTGTTATCTCCTATACAAGTGGGAACTTTTTATTGGCTTTTGCTAAGGCTGTAATTAAGACAAACTTTAGTAAATATACCTAACTAAATATTTCTCTCTTTTTTATATTATTATTATTTTTTTTATTTTTATTTATATTTTTCAACAATGATGCCTAGTAACTGTTCAGTGCTGGGGCAATATTTTGATTGGAGAATTACTTTGATTATTTTTATATAGGGGTTATGCTGGTCAGAGTCCTGCGTCTCCTGGACACTACTCACTCCTCCCATTTTTGGGCACATCGCCTCCGATCTATAGATTGAACTGTCTTGGGTTCATAATATGTAAGTTACAGCGATCCATGTCTGTATATGGGCTATTGTATCAATTAATGAAGATCATTACATATATTCAATGTTTCTTGGCCTTTTTAGCACATGTTTATATCTTTAACCACTTGCTTACTAGGCACTTAAACCCCCCTTCCTATCCAGACCAATTTTCAGCTTTCAGCGCTGACGCAATTTGAATGACAATTGCGCGGTCATACAACACTGTACCCAAATGAAATTTTTATCATTTTTTTTCCACAAATAGAGCTTTCTTTTGGTGGTATTTGATCACCTTTGCGGTTTTTATTTTTTGTTAAAAAAATGTAAAAAGACAGAATTTAAAAAAAAAACATTTTTTTAAAATATTTTGTTATAAAATTTTAAAAAGGGTAATTTTTCCCCTTCATTGATGTACGCTGATGAGGCAGCACTGATGGGCACTGATGGGTGGCAGTGATGGGTGGCAATAATGGGCACTATCGGTTACACTGATAGGCAGCACTGCTAGGTGGCACTGATTGGCACCACTGGTGGGCATTGATAGGTGGCACTTGTGGGCATTGATAGGTGGCACTTGTAGACATTGATAGGTGGCACTGGTGGGCACTGTCAAGTGGCAATGGCAGGTGGCACTGGCAGGGGGTACTGGTGGCACATTTGAGGCAGAAATGCCTCTTCCTCTTTGGGACCGATGTCCCTTGCTGATAAGCCAATGATTGGCTTTTTTTTCTCCTTGCGCTGTCAGCGTGAGGAAAAAAAAAAACGATCACAGAGCTTTTGTTTTGATCATGTGATCAGCTGTCATTGGCTGACACCTAATCACATGGTAAGGGGCCAGGACCAGCTCATTACTCGGATCGGTGATCAACCGAGTCTCAGTGACTCTGTGATCACAGCGCGCTCCACGCGCACCCTGTAGCGTGCACAGGGGAGGCCGTCATATGACGGCCTCCCGGGAATTCAGGTCCGAATGATGGCTACAGCGCGGATGTTAAGTGGTTAATGATATTTATTTCTCCCATGTTTTCCGGTTTAAGGTTCTCTGATCATAAGTCATAAGTAAATGGTTCTGAAGTGGCTGTTATGTGAAACGCGTCAACCATCTTTACTGACATTATTTGAAAAATATTATCTATGAACCTTAAGAGAACATCCTAATGGTTTTATAAAATAATTTTTTATGTATTTACTGTGAAAATAAAATTATTGAAAAGCATTATGTGCTTATATTCCTCAGTGGTATCGTGATAATCCGTCATGATAATCCGCCACCCCCATCAAATCATTCTTTGTAGCTATTACCTTTTGTACCACCACCCCCTCCCTTTAGAATGTAAGCTCTACGAGCAGGGCCCTCCTGTACCTTTTGTATTGAACTGTACTGTAATTGTGTTGTCCCCCTTATACATTGTAAAGCGCTGCATAAACTGTTGGCACTATATAAATCTCGTATAATAATAATAATAATGTTGGTTCTTTGTTTTGTGGATTACAAAGAACATAATACTGTTTAGAAAACACATGTACTGTATAATCCAATATATGGAGTAAAGAGAAAATATACCTTTTTCAGACATACATTTCAGTATTAAGTTTTTGCCTGGAAGTATTAAAAAATGTACATTGGTGTTATTTGGTTTTGGAACCACTAAACCACCAAATTAGTGAGCTGCACAGCTGCTGGTTCATTATTTTTTTTTTCATAAGGTGACTTTCTAAACCTCATAAACCACACATAGTTATAAGCAAGTTGACATTAAAGTAGAGAAAACAATCTAAAAAAAAAAAAAG
This sequence comes from Lithobates clamitans, assembly GCA_037952925.1. Classification (NCBI taxonomy): domain Eukaryota; kingdom Metazoa; phylum Chordata; class Amphibia; order Anura; family Ranidae; genus Lithobates; species Lithobates clamitans. Next base: position 897,747 of record JBBGZY010000480.1, on the reverse strand, counting down.
ATGATAGGCAGAATCTAATGCTGCGTACACACGTCCGGACTTTACGGCATACTTTGCCCGGCGGACTTTTCGACGGACTTTCCGAATGAACGGACTTGCCTACACACAATGTCAGTCATTCTTAACCTTTTCAGCACAGAGGAACCCTTGAAATATCTTTCCAGTCCCACAGAGCCCCTACTAAATTCTATAGACCATTTGTACGATATTTACCGAGAAACACTGAAAACGCATTGGTAAATATCATATTAACAGCCTGTGACAGCAGGCAGGTAAAATTGCCTGGTTGTATCCAAGATGGCAAATATGTGTCCCAGATTCAGGCTCAATGCCAATTTGTACCACTAGAGGGAAGTGCTGAGAGTCCTGCAGGGGTAGAGGTAATGAGCCCAGCTGATATTAAACCACTTGCCGACCGGGCCATTGCCGAAAGACGGCAACAGCGCGGTCGGCTAGTTCTGGGTGGACGTCCATGGACGTGATTCCAGAATGATGCTCCCGCGCGCCCCCTGGGGCGCGCACTCGGGAACATCCGTGACCGCCGGGTCCAGAGGACCCGGCGCATCACAGATTACGGTAAATAGCCGCTGATCGCGGCCGTTTACCACGTGATCGTTCCGTCAAATGACGGAGCGATCACATGTCAACAGACCGGCGTCATCTCATGACGCCGGTTCCTCCCTCCCCTCTCTGTACCGATCGGTACAGTGCGAGGGGAGAGGGGGAGGGATCGGATGGCAGCACCGCTGTGGGCTGCATGTGTAGTGCCCACAGCGGTGCTCAGTGACATTTGCAGTCACATCCATCCATCCCTCAATGCTCAGCCAACCCTGCAATACTCTGCATACCACCCTGCAATACTCTGCATAACACCCTGCAATACTCTGCATAAAACCCTGCAATACTCTGCATACCACCCTGCAATACTCTGCATAACACCCTGCAATACTCTGCATAACACCCTGCAATACTCTGCATACCACCCTGCAATACTCTGCATAACACCCTGCAATACTCTGCATAACACCCTGCAATACTCTGCATACCACCCTGCAATACTCTGCATACCACCCTGCAATACTCTGCATAACACCCTGCAATACTCTGCATAACACCCTGCAATACTCTGCATAACACCCTGCAATACTCTGCATACCACCCTGCAATACTCTGCATACCACCCTGCAATACTCTGCATAACACCCTGCAATACTCTGCATAACACCCTGCAATACTCTGCATAACACCCTGCAATACTCTGCATAACACCCTGCAATACTCTGCATACCACCCTGCAATACTCTGCATACCACCCTGCAATACTCTGCATAACACCCTGCAATACTCTGCATAACACCCTGCAATACTCTGCACTATACCCTGCAATACTCTGCATAACACCCTGCAATACTCTGCATAACATACTACAGGTGGGAACACAGTGTGTGTTTAACCAACAAGGACACAGTGAAAGAAATAAAATGAAGAAAAAATAGGGAGACAATCAAACATGCAGGATAAAGCCAATAACGGTGCAAAATATCTAAAGAAGCTGAATATGTTAATCCACAGAACCAGACTTCAATGGAGGTGGCCGACAAATACAAGGACGTCAATATCTCTAGGGGAAAAAAAGGGGGGCAAACATGGGGGTACGAAAAGTCTCTAGATGACAAGATCGGACAGTCCCATTTAGTCCTACAGGTAGCTGGATGTAAGCTGTCTTCTCAGGAAATGATCTGAGGATTATTAGGAAAGGTCACGACCAATGGGCTAAATCTCGGCTCAAATGGACAATTCCCACCAGGAGAGAGAGGAAAGCAAAAGAATGCCCTTACCAGATCCGGTGGACTCACAGGCCGTGGCGGTGAGTCAAACGAGCCTATACCGTTAAACGGTGTGGGATAGAGGTTGGTGGGAGAACTTGTAAACCATCTTGTCAGCAGTCCTCATGGGAAGCACCGATTTAGAGTCTGGGGTCCCCAGGATATGATTCCGGTCACAGGATCACCATTTCCTCAGAGCGACATCATATGTGTAAATAAAAAGAACGGGAAAAGAAACTCCACATAGTGTAAATCCTTTGATTTGCAGGGAGCATAAAAGCACTTTATTTGAGGAGTATACTCCGAAAAAAGTATCTTTACAAGCAGGGGGCGGTAAAAACTCGGCCCAAAATAAATAAAAACCGGCATAAAAATTATAAAAACAGGCGCAGTAGATAGTGGTGGGGTGTAGTCATGGATCCCTGACTGTCGCTCTGTCGCTCTGAGGAAATGGTGATCCTGTGACCGGAATCATATCCTGGGGACCCCAGACTCTAAATCGGTGCTTCCCATGAGGACTGCTGACAAGATGGTTTACAAGTTCTCCCACCAACCTCTATCCCACACCGTTTAACGGTATAGGCTCGTTTGACTCACCGCCACGGCCTGTGAGTCCACCGGATCTGGTAAGGGCATTCTTTTGCTTTCCTCTCTCTCCTGGTGGGAATTGTCCATTTGAGCCGAGATTTAGCCCATTGGTCGTGACCTTTCCTAATAATCCTCAGATCATTTCCTGAGAAGACAGCTTACATCCAGCTACCTGTAGGACTAAATGGGACTGTCCGATCTTGTCATCTAGAGACTTTTCGTACCCCCATGTTTGCCCCCCTTTTTTTCCCCTAGAGATATTGACGTCCTTGTATTTGTCGGCCACCTCCATTGAAGTCTGGTTCTGTGGATTAACATATTCAGCTTCTTTAGATATTTTGCACCGTTATTGGCTTTATCCTGCATGTTTGATTGTCTGTCTCCCTATTTTTTCTTCATTTTATTTCTTTCACTGTGTCCTTGTTGGTTAAACACACACTGTGTTCCCACCTGTAGTATGTATACCATTTAGTACATATATTTTTATATATCTTTATTTTCTCACAACTAAAGGTATTTTGATTTTCCCTCAATCCACTGTATCTACCTGTCAAACAGGAGTCTCATTACCTATTAGCGCCACACTTTTCTATTTTAAGTTTCACTTGCAACGGTCATATTGCTGTGTTGGCTGCTTCATCTCCACCTGAGAGCTGGCGCAATTATTTACATCCTTTTTACTCTGCATAACACCCTGCAATACTCTGCACTATACCCTGCAATACTCTGCACTATACCCTGCAATACTCTGCATAACACCCTGCAATACTCTGCATAACACCCTGCAATACTCTGCATAACACCCTGCAATACTCTGCACTATACCCTGCAATACTCTGCACTATACCCTGCAATACTCTGCACTATACCCTGCAATACTCTGCACTATACCCTGCAATACTCTGCATAACACCCTGCAATACTCTGCATAACACCCTGCACTACTCTGCATAACACCGGGCACTACTCTGCAATATACCCGGGCACTACTCTGCAATATACCCGGGCAATACTCTGCAATATACCCGGGCAATACTCTGCAATATACCCGGGCAATACTCTGCAATATACCCCGCAATACTCTGCAATATACCCCGCAATACTCTGCAATATACCCCGCAATACTCTGCAATATACCCGGCAATACTCTGCAATATACCCGGCAATACTCTGCAATATACCCGGCAATACTCTGCAATATAGCCCGCAATACTCTGCAATAGCCCGCAATACTCCGCAATTTTTAACCAGTTCCCGCCCACAGTCATATGACGTCCTTGACTTTGAGCGGGTATATCTGAATGTTGGGTGCAGCTACAGGCATCATTCAGATATCAGCTTTTTCAGCCAGCGATTTCCTACACCATAGGAATGATCATAGCTGCTGTTCCACTGCTTGATCATTCTTATGGGAGGCGAGAGGGGACGCCCCCCCCCTTCCCGCCACCCTCCGGTGCTTCTACCGACTCACCGCTACGATCGAAGCCAAGATCATTTTTTTTTTATTATTATTTCATGCTTCCCAGCCTAGAGGTGAGATGTGGGGTCTTATTGACCCCATATCTCACTGTAAAGAGGACCTGTCATGCCATATTCCTATTACAAGGATGTTTACATTCCTTGTAATAGAAATAAAAGTGATCAAAAAAATTTTGGGGGGGGAAAAAGTGTCAAACTAAAATAAATAAAGTAAAATAAACAATAAAAAAAGAAAAAATTTTTTTAAAGCGCCCATGTCCGTGTGCTCGCATGCAGAAGCGAACACATACGTAAGTCCCGCCCACATATGAAAACGGTGTTCAAACCACACATGTGAGGTATCGCTGCGATCGGTAGAGCGAGAGCAATAATTTTGGCCCTAGACTTCCTCTGTAACTCAAAACATGTAACCAGGAAAAAATTTTAAAGCGTCACCTATGGAGATTTTTAAGTAGCGACGTTTGGCACCATTCCACAAGCGTGTGCAATTTTGAAGGGTGACATGTTGGGTATCTATTTACTCGGCGTAACTTCATCTTTCACATTATGCAAAAACATTGGGCTAACTTTACTGTTTTGTTTTTTTTTAAAGCACAAAACAGTTTCTTTCCCCAAAAAAACGCGTTCGAAAAATTGCTGCACAAATACCGTGCGAGATAAAAAGTTGCAACAACCGCCATTGTATTCTCTAGGGTCTTTGCTAAAAAAAATATATATAATGTTTTGGGGTTCTATGTAATTTTCTAGCAAACAAATTATGATTTTTACATGTAGGAGAGAAATGTCAGAATTGGCCTGGGTGCTCCAGAACGCCTGGAGGTGCTCCCCTGCATGTTGGGCCTCTGTATGTGGCCATGCTGTGTAAAAGTCTCACATATGTGGTATCGCCATACTCGGGAGTAATAGCAGAATGTGTTTTGGGGTGTAATTTGTGGTATGCATATGCTGTGTGTGAGAAATAACCTTCTAATATGACAATTTTGTGAAAAAAAAAAAAAGAAAAAAAAAAATCTTGATTTTGCAAAGAATTGTGGGAAAAGATGACAATTTCAAAAAAACTCACCATGCATCTTTCTAAATACCTTGGAATGTCTTCTTTCCAAAAAGGAGTCATTTGGGGGGTATTTGTACTTTTCTGGCATGTTAGGGTCTCAAGAAATTAGATAGGCCGTCAGTAATTCAGGTGTGATCAATTTTCAGATATTGGCACCGTAGCTTTTGGACTCTCTAACATTCACAAAGACCAAATAATATACACCAAGTTGTACTTATTTTTACCAAAGATATGTAGCGGTATAAATTTTGGCCAAAATTTACAAAGAAAAATTACTAATTTGCTAAATTTTATAATAGAAACAAAGAAAAATTCATTTTTTTACCAAATTTTCAGTCTTTTTTCTTTTATAGCGCAAAAAATAAAAAACCCAACGGTGATTAAATACCACCAAAAGAAAGCTCTATTTGTGTGAAAAAAAGGATAAAAATTTCATATGGGTAAAGTGTTGTATGACTGAGTAATTGTCATTCAAAGTGTGAGAGCACCGAAAGCTGAAAATTGGTCTGGTTAGGAAGGGGGTTTAAGTGCCCAGTGGTCAAGTGGTTAAAGTGGTGTTCCACCGAAAAAAAAAAAAAAAGCATGAATGTTCCTAAAGAAAAATAAAAAAAAACATTTGGAAACATTTTTTTTTTTACTCACCTCTAAATGGCTGTTGCTAGGGGGTCCCTCGTAGTCTGCCTCCTTCAGTGCCTGGGCTGGTGACATCACTTCCCCTTGGCGCAGGAAGGGCTCAGCTCTGCCCCCCCTCTTGTCAATCATCTGGGACACATTACAGGTCCCAGATGACTGAGTGGCCAATTACGACGCACTGCGCCGCTCCTGCATGCGCAGTGGGTGCTCGGCTATGAAACCAACAGCCGGCGCCCCCAGTTACAATGCCAGCGCCGCTGAACGGAGGGGGAGACGAGCGGAGCTTCTATTCCCCGCATCGCTGGACCGTGGGACAGGTAAGTGTCCGATTATTAAAAGTCAGCAGCTGCAGTATTTGTAGCTGCTGACTTTTAATTTTGTTTTTAAAATGGTAACTCCTCTTTAAGTTGGCTCATTAACCACTTTAATACAGGGCACTTTCGCACCTTCCTGCCCAGGCCAATTTTCAGCTTTCAGTGCTGTCACTTTTTAAATGACAATTTCGTGGTCATGCTTCACTGTACCGAAACTAAATTTTTATCATTTTGTTCCCACAAATAGAACTTTCCTGACAGGCTCCTTGGTAGCATACGTGTGGGTTGACCCCGCCTCCATAATTACCCAATAGGACCCCTCCCTATAAATTTCAGCTGTGAGCTCCTAGCCGTGTTCCTTTTTTGTCCTCCTCCATAGGACCATATGTTTTGGTTCTCCTACCTGAAGACGATGTCCTACGATCATGATCGGCCGAACAATGTGGTGTCACCTCCCTCCGATAAGCCTTGACTGTTAGCAGAGTATGGCGTGTATTGCAGAGTAAACGCTGAAGAGCTGGAATCCTGTCTACTATTGGAAAGATAAGCGCGCACAGGCCTGTTTGCCTAGCAGTTTGCAGGTGGCCATTATCTGCCTGAGAGCCCGGTGTGTGTGTATGAACGTTCCTGGCCAAATCGATCGTAGGCGGTGGTAAGAGATCGCCTTCATGGCAGCAGTATTTATGTTTGTGGTTTGTTTTTCCTGCATTGCCTGTCCTTTCATATATTATGCCAATGCAGTGGCTGGTTCCCTGCCCTGTGCGTTCCAGATGCCGCTCCCTCTACTTCCGGGTTCCGTTTGCGTTCTGCGTCCCGGAACGAAAGCGAGGCCTGGTTCGCGCATGAGGATCGTCCGACCATGATGTCAGGCGGCGCCAATTTTAAAAGCCTGGGGAGGCCTGCAGATCTCAGGAATAATTGTGGGCATAGCGGCGACTTCCCTGAGCACCTGCAGTGCCTACCCCAGGTAAGTGCAATTTAGATTGGTCTGAATCACACCACCGGCACTCCTCCTCTGGTTCTAGACACCATGGTTCCGCCGCTAAGTCTAAAGACCACAGTAGAGGCTCTCCTCACCCCCCCTCATCTCACAGTAAGGGGCTGGAGAAATCATGTTGGGGATGCAGGGCCCCAGTTCCTGCCAGCAAGTCTCTCTGTGACCACTGTTTCTCTAAAGCAGCTAACAAAAGGGTAGGTGCAGACCAACACCTGGAAACACTAATGAAGCGAGTTGTGAAAGAGTCGCTACAGGAGAAAAAAGCTGGAAAGCCTTGTGATTCTCCTCCAGATCCACTGATTCCCCTATCAGAAGAGGGGCCAGTCCATGAGACGTGGGAGTCTTCTCAACCTTGTCACCAGTCAGCTTCCCATTCAGATAGCGGGTCAGAAGCAGATGATCCTGGGATGGGCTTTGAATACGCCCTGGTTCCTTCTCTGGTGAAAGCTGTTAAAGACGCTTTGAATTGGGAAGACCCAGTCATTTCTCCTAAACAGAGAAAATATTTCTCCCTTCGCCGTTCAGGACAGCACCTTGGAGAGAGCGTAGCTCCACCTCTTAGACAGGAAACACTGCGTGACAACGCCCCTTTAAAAAGCAGCTGCTTCCACCATGCCGTCAGTTTTAGTGTTTCCTCCGCCATGGTGGAAGCTTAGGGTGTTGGCTGGAGGTACTACTTTTCTCTGAAGCCTTAGTTCTAAAGGACCTGGCTTTTTCTTGTTTCTCTGTTTCAGAAAGCTACTGCCAAATCAGAGAGAACAGGGAGAAAGTGCCCCTTATGCAAAAATCCTTTAAGGGACTCTTGGCCCAAACCACTGTGCAAATCCTGCATTGTGGATTTAGTAAAAGAAGAATCCTCACAAGAGTGCAAAGAGCTCTTATCTTCTGTGAGGAAGGAATTAGCAGAGGCCCTAGGGACAGTGCGTTCCCTTGTAAAGCACGGCCAGAGTTCCAGCCAAGAGCAGAGTTCTCACTCCAGTTTCCCTCAGTCCACTTCCAGACAGGTGGAAAGTGAGTCGGAGGAGGAAAGGGAAAGCATTCCACCCTCAACCATTGATTCAGAGGAGGAGGAGGTGGAAGAAGAGTCAAGATCATCCAGATATAAGCTGTCACTTGAGGAGGTGGATGAATTACTCAAGGCAATTTATACTACCCTGGAGATCCAGGAAGAAAAAGCTCAGCTGTCCCTGCATGACAAGATGTACCTGGGGCTGGAGGAAATTAAACACAGGGTGTTCCCTGTGCATAAAGTGTTAACAGACACTATTAAAAAGGAATGGAAGAATCCAGAGAGAGGACAGTTTTTTTCTAAAGCCCTCAAAAGGAGGTTTCCTTTTGAGGAGAATGAGGAACTATTGTGGAATAAAAAACCAAAGATAGACGCTGCCTTTTCTCAAGTATCTAGGAAGACTGATTTAGCTTTTGAGGACATGGGTATTCTCAAAGATGCTATGGATAAGAGGGCAGATGGGCTACTGAAGAAAGCCTGGGACTTATCTCTAGCTAATCTTAAGCCAGCAATGGCGGCTACGGTTGTGGCTAGGAATCTGGAGTGTTGGTTAGAGCAACTTAAAAATCATGTTGTGGCAGGTACCTCCAGAAAAGACTTATTGGAGTCCTTCCCTACCCTGCTTAAGGCAGTAAAATATATGGCAGATGCCTCTGCAGAATCTATCAGGATGTCAGCCAGGTCCTCTGCGCTTGTTAACTCAGCAAGAAGAGCACTCTGGCTAAAGACCTGGTCAGGGGATTCAGCTTCTAAAGTAAAACTGTGCGGAATTCCCTTTTCAGGAGACCTGATGTTTGGGCCAGAACTAGAGACTGTCCTTGACAGGACCGCAGACAAGAAGAAAGCTTTCCCACAGAAGAAGAAAACGGTACAGCAGAGGAAAAATTTTCGTCCTTTTCGACAAACCGATAAGGAAAAGGACCACACACAGAAGAGACCCTGGTCTTCTCAGAGAGGAAAAGGTAGAGGTGGGGTACTCTTTAGAACCCCAGAACAAACCCCTAAAAAACAATGACCATCTAGTAGGGGGGAAACTACAGGACTTCTTACCAATCTGGGAAAAAACAACAAAGAGTCCTTTTGTTCTGGGGTTAATCAAAAAGGGTTATCAATTGGAATTCTCACAAAGCCCCCCAAGTCGGTTTTACATCACAAACCTGCCGAAGGATTGGGAAAAGGCTCTGGCCATGAAGTCTCTGTTACAGGAACTGATGCAACAGAAGGTCATTTCCCAGGTTCCGAAAGATCAAGAGGGGAAGGGGTTTTACTCCCACATTTTTCTGGTCAAAAAGCCATCAGGAAAGTTCAGCCTGATTCTCAATTTAAAGGTTCTAAATCGATCCATAAAATACAAAAAATTCAGGATGGATACGATTTTCTCAGTAAGGAACTTGCTAACCCCCAAATGTCATATGGCTTCCATCGATTTGAGAGATGCCTATCTCCATATACCAATAGCGCCCCCATCACAAAGGTTCCTGCGTCTTGCAGTCAATCTGGGGGGAGGGGAGATTTGGCACCTGCAGTTTCGGGCTCTACCTTTCGGTCTTTCCTCTTCTCCCAGGGTATTCACAAAAGTGATGGCGGAATCTTTGGAGCCCCTGAGACTGAAGGGGATTTCAATAGTACCCTATTTGGACGACCTGCTACTGTTTGCAGACTCAAGGGGTCAAGTAGAGGTCAACCTACAGACAGTTCAAACACATTTAAGAGGTTTGGGATGGCTTCTCAATCTTCAGAAGTCAAACTTAATGCCATCTCAAAGGGTAAGGTTAGGATAACACTTCAATCCAACGCAGAGATCTCTGTAAGACAAGCCATGTCCGCTCTGGGACTGTTGACAGCAGCAATTCCTTCGGTACAGTGGGCCAGGTTGCATGCCCGTCCTCTGCAATCGGATATCCTGAGGAATTGGTCACACCAGGAACCTCTGGAGAAGAAATTCAACTTGGGGGCAAGAGCAAAAAGGTCTCTCTGGTGGTGGAGGAGCCTAGGAAACGTTTCAAAAGGGCTTCCTTGGGTCTTTCCGGTAACCGGAAGGCTGACTACAGATGCCAGCGCATGGGGATGGGGAGCTCATCTGGAAGAAAAAACGATTCAGGGAGTTTGGACCAAACCAGAAGCAAGAAGATCTTCAAATTGGAGAGAGTTAAAGGCTGTTCACTTAAGCCTCCTCTCCCTCCAGGAATTTCTAGTGAATCAACATGTCCAAATATTATCAGACAATATGACGACAGTATTATATTTAACAAAGCAGGGGGGCACAAAAAGCAAAACCCTAATGGGTCTAGCGCATCAGATCCTAAGATGGGCAGAGAACAATGTGGCCTCTCTATCAGCAGTCCATCTAAAGGGGACGGAAAACACCTTAGCAGATCTTCTCAGCAGGAAAGAAGTAAGGGAAGCAGAGTGGTCTCTCAATCAGGAATTATTCGAAACGATTTCCAAGAGTTGGGGTTATCCCCAAGTGGACCTCTTTGCAAAACAGGAAAATGCAAAAATACCAGTCTTCTTCTCTCTTCAGAGACAGGATCAAGCTCTCGGAGTAGATGCGTTAGCTCACAAATGGGACTTCTATCTTTCCTACGCTTTTCCCCCGTTCCAACTGATACCAAAGGTGTTAGCCAAATTCAGATTGGAGTCCACGGAGCTAATATTAATAGCTCCTTATTGGCCAAAAAGACCCTGGTTTTCAACCTTGATGAACCTCTCAGTGAAATCTGCTTGGAGATTACCAATCAGGACAGACCTGTTGAGTCAGGGCCAAATTCTCCATCCAGATCCAGCTTACCTCAAACTACCAGCTTGGTTTCTGAAGAACAAATCTTAAGACGGAAGGGTTTATCAGAGAAGCTTATTTCTACCCTTCTTGCAATTAGAAAAAAAGTGACGAGAGACATTTACTTTAAAGTCTGGAAGATCTATAATTCTTGGTGTTCCAGTAAAAACTTTGATTTTCGTACCACTTTTTCAGTTTTGGAATTTCTTCAAGAGGGATTGGAGAAGGGGTTAGCAGCAAGTACGCTCAAGACGCAGGTAGCTGCTTTATCAGTTTTTTTGGAAAGAACCCTGTCAGGGGAACCTTTAATAATCAGATTTTTTAGGGCAATGGCAAAAGTAAAGCCTAGACCTGTTGTTAGTTTTCCCAAATGGGATTTATCTTTAGTTCTTCAGGGACTAACTATGGCACCGTTTGAACCCATAGAAGAAGCATCATTACGTTTCTTGACGTTAAAGACTATTTTACTGGTAGCAGTAACTTCCGCACGTAGAATTAGTGATTTACAAGCCCTTTCAATTAAGGAGCCTTTTATGAGATGTCTACAGGATAGGGTAGTATTGAGGACGGATCCAGCATTTCTACCAAAGGTGGCTTCAGTTTTTCACCGTACACAGGAAATCATTCTCCCTACTTTTTGTCCTTTACCTTCGGGAGCAGGAGAAGAAGCTTTCCATACCCTTGATGTCAGGAGGTGTCTGCTTAAATATCTGGAAAGAACAAAGGAAATCAGAAAGTCATCCTCACTCTTTGTTTTAATGGAAGGTACTCACAAAGGAGGTAAAGCTTCCAAAAGCACCCTTGGAAGATGGTTAAAGCAGGCCATTAAAGAGGCATACAAATCTTTGGGTCTGGAACCTCTGGAAGGGGTATTACCTCATTCTACTCGAGCAGTGGCGGCATCATGGGCAGAAAGGGCTGGGGCATCTCCTGAGCAAATCTGCAAGGCTGCCACATGGTCCAGTTTTTCGACCTTCATAAGGCACTACCGCTTGAATCTACTATCAGCCTCGGACCAATCATTTGGTAGGAAGGTTTTGCAGGCAGTAGTCCCACCCTGAAGTAAGTTTCTCGGTTATCCTCTCCAAGGTGCTGTCCTGAAAGGCGAAGGGAGAAAACCTTAGTTAGACTTACCGGTGACGGTATTTCTACGAGCCTTTTAGGACAGCAGCCTACTTCCCTCCCTTGGTTATCATATGTAAAGTATAATTATAGGACCTGGTAATTGTCTGATTATATTTTCCAGCATGTCGGAGGATTTCTCAGTAACAACTGACGGCATGGTGGAAGCAGCTGCTTTTTAAAGGGGCGTTGTCACGCAGTGTTTCCTGTCTAAGAGGTGGAGCTATGCTCTCTCCAAGGTGCTGTCCTGAAAGGCTCATACAAATACCGTCACCGGTAAGTCTAACTAAGGTTTTCAAACAGCTCAGTAAGGAGCATCAATATTTTCCTTTTCTCACTGAAGTAGGAGCCATAATATCTGAAGAATGGGGCAAGATGAATAGAAAAAGTTCTATGCATTCTAAAATCTCAAAACTATACCCTTTCAAGGAAGAAGAGGTTAGACTTTTCAGACTTTTCGACCGGACTCGAGTCCGTCGGACAGATTTGAAACATGTTTCAAATCTAAGTCCATCAAACTTTTGAGAACACAAAATCCGCTGGAGCCCACACACGATCGAATTGTCCGCCAAAATCCGGTTCCCCGGACCAAGTATGCCGTAAAGTCTGATTGTGTGTACGCGGCATTAGTGGTATCTCTGAAGAAGCAGCCAAGAACTCCCCTATTCAGGAAATCAGGCTAACCTCCGCTTTTCTGGGGGAGGTCTCTATTGACGTAATTCACCTAGTGGCTTGGGTGATGTTGTCAGCGGGCACCGCCCATTGGGCCTTGTGGCTCCAACCCAGGTTGGTGGATCCAGCGTCTAAACAAGCTTGGTGCTGTATTCCCTTTGAGGGCTCGTCTCTCTCCTGCAACAAACTTGATAGCGCCATAACACGGGCCATGGGGTAAGTCGGGGTTCCTCCGTCAAGATAGGCATTTACAGAACCAGGAACGCACTTTTTCAAGAACACAGAACACCAACTGTGCAAGGGAAGCACGCAGCTACAGGCCATGGTCAGATCTTGGAAATCCAGGCAGTCCTCTTTAAAAAGCCCACAAAAGGGGCTTCTTCTGGTAACCAGGGCTCCACTAAGTCCTTCTGAAATTGGGCCCGCTCAAACATGTCAGGTGGGTACTCGCCTTCTCCACTTCCGGCATGTTTGGACGGCCTCAATTTGGGATTTCTGGACGGTCTCCTCAGGCCACACCTGGGTTTTCAACAGCACTCCCAGACTAAGATTTATGCCAACAAATCTAAGTTCAGAGGAGAGGAAACAAGTTTGTTTAGCTTACGTAAGCTCTTTATTGGCTCAAGGCGCAGCCATTTCTGTTCCAGATGGCGAACGAGGCGAAGGGAAGGCATGTATTTCCCTCTATTCTTGGTGCAGAAAAAGAACGGCACATGGAGGCCAGTCATAGAATTGACTCATCTCAACCGGTTTATCCAAAAGGAAGAGTTCAAGATGGAATCACTATTAACGATTCAACAGTCGGTTCATCTAGGGGACTGGTTGGTGTCAATAGACTTGAAAGATGCCTACTTTCACGTTCCAGTAGCGGCAGATTTCCAAAAGTTCCTTCACTTTGCAGTGGGCGATCAACACTTACATCTTACCTGCCTTCTACTTGGTCTTACGACATCACTTCGGGTGTTCTCCAAGGTTCTGTTAGCTGTTGTCGCTCTGCTCCGGGTCAAAGGAGTTCGTCTTTACCACTATCTAAACGACCTCCTCCTTCTAGCCCAAGACAAGGGTCAACTTCTAGAGCACAGGAGTCTAGTAATTTCCACTCTCCAAGAGTTTGGGTGGCTCCTGAATTTGGAGAAAAGTCACCTGAATCCAACTCAGTCTCTTGTATTTCTAGGTGCCCATTTCAACACGCTGGAAGGCACCATCTCGCTACCCGAGGAGAAGATTGTGGTGATCCGGGACAGGATCCGCTCAACACTCGCTTCATCTCACCTGTCTGCTCTTCAATGCCTGAAGGTGATTGGCACAATGGCAGCCACCACTCCCATGGTGAAGTGGGCGCAATGGCACACTCGCCCATTCCAGAAAGGTTTCTCCAACAATGGGATTCCCCCAGCAAGAGTTAGCGCATCCTCCTCACTCCATGCATGAGAGAGTCTCTCCTTTGGTGGCTCCAAGGGAAAAATCTCCGCAACTGCCACTCGATTCTTCCCATGACATGGGTTACAATAACATCAGATGCCAGCAATCGGGGCTGAGGCGCTCATTGCCTATCGGAAGTGGCTCAGGGCAGATGGAACTCACCATCTCAAAGAACTGTATCCAATATACTGGAACTGCGGGCAGCCTTTCAGGCACTCAGATCCTTCAGCCATGGTGAGGTGATAATGGGACCCGATCGCTCACAACTGAGCGAGAAAGTACTTTCCAATTTAATTTTTTGCGAATGCAATGCATTTTACGTGGCTATTCTCATCACCATTCAAGTGTCCAGATGTTGGCATTGTGTCACGTTCAAACTTTGAGCTTAGTTATTTTCCCCCTCAGCAAGGACTACATTTTTTCAGGCTTGTTGGCCATTTAATTGCTGAGTGTTCTGCTCCTTGTCTGCTGTTTGGGCATTCAAAGTGTTTTTTTAATATGCCAAGAAAAAAGCACTAAGCAGTTTTGTTAAAACAAAACCTTTCCTGAAAACTGACTTTTACCTCATTTAAAGGTGGAAATGGGGTAGATCAGTATTTTGACTTAATTTGTGACTTGACCAAAATAAATGACTTGACTTGCTTGACTTCTAGCAGGGACTCGACTTGACTTGCTTGCTTTTCGCCACAGTAACTTGGGACTTGCTTGTGACTTGAAGGTTAAGGCTTGTGACTTGCACATGTGTGACTTACTCCCATGTGTGCCTTCCACCCTCTGATAGAAAACTCCCCAGTGATGTTCCGGTTGGACAATACAACCGTGGTGGCTTACATAATGAAGCAAGGTGGAACTCGCAGCTGGTCTCTCCTACGAGAGGTAGAGCCAATCATGAACTGGGCTCAGAAGAATTTGTCCAACATTTCGGCAGTCTACATTCCAGGGGTTCAGAATGTACAAGCGGACTTTCTATCTCATGTTCAAATGGACAACAACGAGTAGTCCCTACACAAAGAGGTGTTCAAATGGCTCCTAACACTGGGAGTATCTCCAGAAGTGGATCTCTTTGCATCCCCATGCAATTACAAGCTGACCAAGTATTATTCGAGGTTCCGGGATCCCCAAGCCTATGGGATAGATGCCCCCACGGACCGTTGGAGGTTCAGCAAGGCATATGCCTTCCCTCTGATACCTGTTATACTCCAGTTTCTCCGCAGGCTCAGATCAGAGGAGGTGGAAGTCATAGCAATAATATCGTTTTGGCCCAACAGACCATGGTTTCCCCTCTTAACACTCCTCAGTTATCGGGATTCTATCCCTCTGCCTCTCAGGCCGGATCTTCTGTCTCAAGGCACAATCCTGCATCCATGCCCTGCTCATCTACATCTCAGGGTCTGGTTTATGAGAGGGTAAGGCTCGAAGCCTTAGGTTGTCCAGAAGAAGCCATTCCGACTCTTCTTAATGCCAGGCGGAAGAGCACTAATAGAGTTTACGAGCGTATCTGGTCCAAGTTCACAAAACACATGTCCTCTAGACCTAATCCTTGTGGTTCTCCAGAAGTCGAGGATACTCTTAGCTTTCTTCAAACAGGGTTGGATTTGCCTCTAGCAGTAAGTTCCCTTCGTGTACAAATAACAGCCAACTCGGCATTTACAGGAATTTCTTCAGCTAACCACTCCCTGGTTCATCAGTTCTTCAAGGGTGCTATCAGGCTAAGACCTCAAAGAAAACCAAGGTTTCCTAAATGGGATCTTCCCCTTGTTCTAGATTTTCTTTCCAGGCTTGGAACAGATCCTGGCAAACCCCATCAGTCAAAGACCTTACACTCAAGACCATCTTCCTGGTGGCAGTAACCTCAGCCAAAAGTGTGTCTGAAATCAGAAACTTAGGTTCAAAAGAGCCTTTCCTGGCCTTTTTTCCAGATCAGAGCAGTGTTAATTCCCATGCTGGGCTCAAACCCTAAAGCAACATCTTTTTTCCACGAAAATCAAGAAATTGTGTTGCCTGTCTTTGGGACAACAGAGGGTCAAGATGTTTATCCCCTTGATGTGGGACATACTTTGAGTCAATATTTGGAAGTTACAGAATCTTTTTGATAAACGGACTTTCTTTTTATCCTTCTACATGGAAAAAATAAAGGAAAACGGGCTTCAATTAGATCCATTTCTGCTTGGATAGTACAGACCATTCAAAAGGCTTATAAAGCGAAGGGCTTGGCTCCTCCAGAGGCAGTGACTGCACACTCAACTCAGGGTATCTCAACCTCTTGGGCGGCTTCTCGTCATGTTGCGCCTGATGTTATATGTAGAGCGGCTTCTTGGTCATCTATTAATACTTTTGTTTCCCACTATTGTGTTGAACCAGCCGCCTTGTCATCCGTTATTTTTGGTTTGAAAGTGCTGTCAGTTGACAGTGTTAAATAAATGTATTTTCTTTGCTCAGCATTGTGCCCACCCGGGTGTGTTTGGCGAGTTATTTCCTACACGTATGCTGCCATGGAGCCTGTCAGGAAAATGGAAAATTTATATCAAATACTTACCGTAGCTAGGAGCTCACAGCTGAAATTTATAAGGAGGGGTCCTATTGGGTAGTTATGGAGGCGGGGTCAAACCACACGTATGCTGCCATGGAGCCTATCAGGAAAGGAGAATAATGGTAAGTATTTGATATAAATTTTCCGTTTTCTTTTGGTGGTATTCGATTGCGGTTTTTATTTTTTGCTAAACGAATAAAAAAAGACCAGAGAATTTGAAAAAAAAGTTTTTCTTTGTTTTTGTTATAAAATTTTGTAAAAAGGTAAGTTCTCCTTCACTGATGGGCACTGATAAGCTGCACTGATAAGGTGACACCCATGAGGTGGCACCAATGAGATGGCACTGATGGGCACTGATAGGCAGCACTGATGGGCACCACTGATAGGTGGCACTGATATGCAGCACTGATGGGCATTGATAGGCGGCACTGATGGGCACTCATAGGTGGCACTGATGGGCACTGATAGGCGACACTGATGGGCACTGAAAGGCTGCACTGATGGGTACTTATGGGTGGCACTGATAGACGGCACTGCTGGGCACTGAAAAGCAGCACAGATGGGCACTAAAAAGCGGCACTGATGGGTACTGATCACTGGCACTGAATTTCACTGATAGGCATCACTACTGGCACTGGCAGGCATTGGGGATGGTGGCATCCTGGTGGTCCTGGGCGAGCATCCGAGGGTGGGCTGCGCTGATAAACAATCAGCACAGATCCCCCATCAGGAGAGCAGCCGATCGGCTCTCCTCTACACGTGTATGTCAGATGCGAGTGAGAAAAAGCTAATCAACGCATTTTCCTGTTTACATCGTGATCAGCCGTGATTGGACACGGCTGATCACGTGGTAAAGAGTCTCTTTCAGAGACTCTTTACCTAGATCGGAGTTGCGGTGTGTCAGATTGACACACCGCATCAATGCTTGCCGTATGTGCGCCGCCGGGGGCGCGCAGCAGCTTGATATCCTGACGACGTCATATGATGTCCGGTCAGGATATCGCAACCACTTTGCCGACGTCATTTTGCTATATGGCGGGCGGAAAGTGGTTAAAGTGGTGGGCCAGCTGAAAAAAAAAAATTTAAAAGTCAGCAGCTACAAACACTGTAGCTGCTGACTTTTAATAAGCACACTTACCTGTCCAGGGTGACCGCGATGTCGGCCGCCCGAGGCCCATCCATCCCTCAGCTCTCGGGTCCCGGCGCCGCCATTCGAACTAAGGAATACAGGCAGTGGAGCCTTGCGGCTTCACTGCCCATTTCCTACTGCGCATGCGCGAGTCGTGCAGCACTTTGTGAATGGCCGGCTGTGTTCTGGGACACACACAGTTCCCAGAACACAGCACGCCCCATTCCCCAGAAGACAACGCAAGGAGGAGAAGACTGAAGATCACCGCTGTGTAGGAAGTGGCAGATTAGGACGATCTGCCTAGCAACAGCCATTTCTGGTAAGTTAAAAAAAAAAAAATTTTCATATTTTTAGGAACATTTTGATGTAACTTTTTTTTTAGGGTGGCCCTTCACTTTAAGGTCTCTACAAAACTCCCAGCATGCAAAGGGAGTTGCTCCATCCTGGAATCTGTTTTGTGCCTGTGTGGACTAGGGAGTGTGATACCTGTCTGTGCGGTGAGACAACACCTGTGTGGCAAGTCTCTTTTTTTTTCACTTAAGTGTTGTTTGCTGTGCCTAATTGTTGTGTAGTGAACCCATCCAGGGAGTCACACACACACGCTGCCGAGTCAACCCCCTTACAAGGCATTAAAATCAGTTCACAGCAGGAAATAAAAAATTAAAGTGGTTGTAAACCCTTACAGACCACTTTGACCTACAGGTAAGCCTAGATTAATCTAGGCTTACATGTAGGTCCAAGAAATATTTCCTGAACCTACACGGTTTAGGAGATATTTGCTAAAAGACAGGCACCGCTGTCTAAGGCGCATGCGCCGTAGACAGTGGCGCGCAGGCACACTGAGCATGCCGCTGCTAACGGCGATATGCCGTTAGTGGCGGCTCCCGTGCGCATGCGCGGGAGTGACGTCATCGGGGCTCCAGCCAATCACAGCGCCGGACCTGCGATGCATAGTAGCCCATTATGCTTTACCTTTGCAGGGAAACAAAGAGGAAGTAAACCTATTAGGGTGGAGGGGGGGGGCGTGCAGAGGACACTGCTATGGGGAGGGAGAAATCATCACAGAAAGGGAGGCAGAGGACATTATTTTATGGCAGGAGGATGGCAGAGGACACTGCTATGGGGGGGGGGGCAGAGGGCACTACAGAGAGGGGACAGAGCACACTGCTGTGTGTGTGTGTGGGGGGGGTGCAGAAGACACTGCTAAGCAGATGGGGCAGAGGACACTACTGTGTGGTGCAGAGGACACTGCAAAGGGCAGTGCAGAGGACACTACTGTGTGTGAGGGGGTGCAGAGGACCGTGCTATGCGGGGGGGGGGGAGAGGACACTGCTATGGGGGGGGCAGATGGCACTACATTGGGGGGAGGGGGGGCAAAGGCCACTGCTTTGGGTTGGCACAAGACACTACTGTGAGTGGGGGTAGAGGACACTACTGTGTGTGTGTGGGGGGGGGGGCAGAAGACAGTACTGTGTGTGTGTGGGGGGGGGGGGCAGAGGACACTACAGTGGGAAGTGCATAGTATTTTACTGGGGGGGGGGTGTGATGTGAATGGGGGCGGAGGACACCACTGTGGGGGGGAGGGCAGAGGATACTATTGTGGGGGGCAAATTGAAGTGGGGCAGAAGAAATTACTGTGGCACACTATGTGTTTTATTGGGGGCTTTATTTTTTATTTTTTTTAAAAGGGCGACAATGATGCTTTACTCTTTTCAACATCTCTTATACACTCCCATACTCTCTATTGATACATCCCTAACTATCAAGCATTAAAAAGCACCCAATCACTCAGTGAACTTGGCACTAGCAAAATGTAATAATGTCTAATCTATGTCTAATAGCTTCAATATAGTGATAATATTTATGAAAACATTCTTTTACCAGTATACAGTTGCTTAGGGGTCCAAGTTTTCCTGCCCTGGGTAAGAAACCGCATGCAACCAGACAATTGCAAAGATGGTACTGAGAGCACACCATCGCTGTGAAAGCTCTTGGAGGAAATGACTAAAACAGAAGATCATGCAGGATTGAAGTACAATTCCTGGAACAAGATATCAGTAAGATTACCCTGTGGTTGAGGTGTTAGAGACATATCTAAAGAACTTCCAATAACAAAGCAGCGAGCCAAAAAAAAAAAAGAGTTCAACTATAGTTCAACATGCAATACATATTTCAAAATTGTACTTTCTATATTTAGAATTCAATTTTATTAAGACAGGAAGTTTTGACAAAGGTAATGGTAGAATGTTTGCAAGGGTAGAATCAGGAATAAAAATCAAACAAAAAATGTTTCAACTTTGAATGTGTAATGTGGGTTCCACTTATATGGCCTCTTGCACACTGCAGCTTGAAAAAGCTCACTAGCTCAGTACAGCTTTTTTTTTTTTTTTTTACGGAGCTAAAATGTAGCCCATTATTTACAATGTGCCTATGCACACAGGAGCGTTAACAAGCGCTGAGTATTTCTTAGTAATAAAAATATATAGGAAAATCTGCGTTCCTGGTCAGTATTTTGCGACGGTGCGTGCAAATATGCGCACTATGCAGATGCGCTCATATGAGCATAAATATGAAAGAATTTTCCCTAGGAAGGTATTGTGCACACGAATGTGCAAACATGCATATGCGCACATAAATACGTGCAAAACAAACTCCTGAAATTACGTCCAAAAAAGCAGAAGCTCAAACATCAGTACCATGTGGAAGCTGTTTATTTCAGGAATATAACAATGGTTTCTTTCTCTGTGTACATTATGACTTCCTGAATTTATAACAGGCCAAAGGAGGACATAGAGCCAATTACAGCAGGCCCAGCCCCTGAAGAGCTTACTACACACCCACTCATAGACATACAACTTTAATCCTCTGGTCATTTCTAATAAAAATAGACTACCAAATCGTGAATGGGGCACATGATTTATGTATTTACAAACAAACAAAATTAGAATTCTTCTAAAAACATTAATTATTACAACACATTTGGAATAGTTTTGCTGCCCATGTCAACCATTACTTAGAAAATAATTGCAAATATTAGACAGGTGGCTACAAGCAATTTGATTGCTTTTATTCATAAAAGCAAATGCTTGCCTACTTATGAACAGGTTAATTTAGATTGAATAGATTTTGGCCTCTGAGTGATTCATAATGCACTACTGCCCATTCCGGCAATATTGAAGAGGTCTTGTCACTTCGTCCATTCAGCGCCCCTGTAAATGAGCCACCTGACCCACTCTAGCTTGCCTTGCCAGTGGTTCTCCACCACAGCCATTATCAGAATCCAAGGTGGTTGCTGGTGTCAGATGCTAAGGAGAGTGGTGATATCACTCCCTCAATTGTGTGATAGTGCTGAAACCTAGCAATTCATTGTTAGACTTGAGCACTGTCATATGGGAGGAGGTCACATGCTCTCCCATATGCAGAAGTACCAGCTATGTTCTCCACTGCAGGTGGTACTCAACCGTAGAGGCAAAACAGATGGGGGAGGAAGTTCTGAGGAACTTGGTTCCTCTATGATTTCCTTGTTCACAGGGAAACAGCTATCCGATTGGATGCTGACTCCCCATGTGACTTCAGCAGGCCATCTTGAGTAGGGCATACAAATGGGAAGGAATAGAAAAAAATGGAAAAATTGGGAAAAAAACATGTTTTTCTGTTTTTTTTAAAGCCTTTTTTTTTCTTTTCCAGAAAGTGTGTGGAATATGCTCTTTTACAATGATACATAATATATCTATGACATGGTATTAAAACTATATACAGTTGTGCTCATAGATTAACATACCCTGGCAGAATTTATGATTTCTTGGCCATTTTTCAGAGAATATGAATGATAACACAATAACTTTTCTTTCACTCATGGTTAGTGAAGCCATTTATTATCAATCAGCTGTGTTTACTCTTTTTAAAGCAGAAACTGCCCAAATGACCCTGATCAAAAGTTTACATACCCCAGTTCTTAATACCGTGTATTGCCCCCTTTAACATCAATGACAGCTTGAAGTCTTTTGTGGTATTTGTGGATGAGGCTCTTTATCTTCTCAGATGGTAAAGCTGCCCATTCCTCTTGGCTGTCACGTACCTGGTGGAGACTGAGCTGTAGAGAGGACTTCTCTTGCACCTCCTGTCTAGCACCCCTGATAGAGATGACAGGGAATGAAAGACACAGAGTGGCACAAGGGCCGTTATAGCAGATGGCTCAAGATGGGTCTTGGCAGGAACCTGATAGCTGCAGATCACCGGATTGGCACAGAGGACTGGAACTCCGTGTTGCTGGATCAGCAGGCAGAGTCGTGGTCGGAACATAAGCAAGAAGGTCATCAACAGCTGAGCAGAGCAGGTACTGGAACGTGAGACAGGATACAGGCCAGGTTCGGTACACAGTCGGGCAGCGCAGTACAGGAGCATGAAGCAGGAACAGGGTCAAAACACAAGCCAGTGTGAGAGGAAGGCAGGCAGAAGTCCAAGAGGAGGTTCAGGTACAAGCCGGGTCAAATGCAGGAATACTGGAACAGATCCGATTCAGGTAACAGGTACTAGCTGAAAGACCACTCAGCAAGGCTCATGTGTCAGTGTTCGATTTAAATAAATTACTTGGCGCGCAGACGTGCGTGTGTGCGCACGCGCATCTGTGTACACGCATTGGCGTGCATTTGTGTGCGCGCCCCTGGGCATGCGCCCATACAAGTCCTTTTTACACACTCTGTGTGCCCGTGCTTGTGTGCAGGTGCGCATCTGTTAGCCAGACTTTCTTACATTGGCAAAAAGCCCCCAGTTCCTGTAAATTCTTGGGCTGTCTTGCATGAACTGCACGTTTGAGATCTTCCCAGAGTGGCTCAATGATATTGAGGTCAGGTGTCAGAGAGGTTACCTGGTTGGGCGCCGGTGCGCGCCGGGGCGCGTTGGTGCACATGTTCCTGTGCGTGCTGGGCGCGTGTTCCTGGGGGCACCGGTGTGTCTAGTCTGGCCGGCCATGGTGTGCAGGGTGGCGTCCGGGCGCGCGCGCATCTGCCTATGGGCGTTACTGCAGGCGTGCCTGGTGGTGCTGGCTTGCACGCCGGTGTTCGGGGGCGCGCTCGGGCGTGTGCGGGTGCGCGGGCGTCTGGGCGTATCGGCGCGCGCACGAGCGTGGCGTTTGGCGCCAATCTGCCTATTTAGGTCTGCCTCAATCCCTGATCGGTGCTGCCTGATCAACAGCTCTGTGCCAAAGTTCTGTGATCCTCTCTGTGTTCCGTATCTCTGAAGTTCTGACCTATTATGACCCGGCTTACCTTTTGGACCTCCCTGACTGCTGTCTGAACCCAACCCCGGCTTGTTTGACCCCGCTTTTGCCTGCTCCTTTTGTACTTCTGCTGCCAGCCCGTTGCCGACCTCTGCCTGTGTGTGACCAGCCTAGTAAGCTCCTTCTCAGCATCAGTTCCAGTGTTCCTGAGTTCTACCTGCTGCAAGAAAGACCACCTTTCTCCAGGATCCATATACCAGGCCATCATACCACCCCGTACTCGCGGGCTTCCTGTCTGCTCTATCAGGGGCCCCGAGTCGGATACGTAAGGGAGCCAACCCTCTGCCCAAGCGGACTCACCTGTCTGGTAAGTGTGGAACCTGACAGTATCAGGCAGCCATGACTGAGTCCGGGCAGGGGGCATCCCCCATGGATGAACTTTGCAGGCACCTAGCGGGCCTCACCCAGGTGGTTAAAAGCCTACAAGAAGGCTATACAATACTGGAAGGACAGGTCCAGGCCCTCTCAGCATCTCCTCAGGGAGCAGCACCTGCCGGCCCTTCCGCAGCACCCTCTGTAGTAATGCTCCCCCGGAGCCCAGGGTGACTACACCCGAAATGTTCTCTGGAGAACGTTGCAAGTTCCGGGCATTCCGCAATGCATGTGAGCTTTATTTTGCCTTACAACCCCATATGTTTTCTCTGGAAGCCACTAAGGTGGGGTTCGTTATATCACTTCTGATCGGCGAGCCTCAGACCTGGGCCCACCGTCTACTGGAGCAAAAATCCAGATCTCTGGATTCCTTGGATGACCTCTTCTTAGCGATGTCTCAGCTAAACGAGGACCCCCAACTAACGGCTACTGCAGAAGCCGCCTTGCACTCTCTGCAGCAAGGTCGCAGAGCGACCGAAGACTATGCTGTAGAGTTCAGACATTGGAGCTCTGATACGGAGTGGAATGACGCTGCCTTGCGTCACCAATATCGGTTGGGGTTATCCAACCCCCTTAAAGATGAATTGGCACGTGTGGGGATACCTCAGACGCTGGATGAGCTCATAAACCTGTCAATCCAGATTGACCGCCGTCTTAGAGAGAGACGTTCTGAGAGGTCCGTTGGCCACCCACGTCCCACTTGGATGTTGCCCAGGGTTCCTATTGCCCCGAATCAAGCTTCTCCCCTCTCATCTGTTCCGGCCCAGGAAGCTCATTAAAGGATTTTCTTCTATAATAACTCCCATTACTGAACTCATCAGACAAGGAACCCAGTTTTGCTGGACCTCTAAGGCGCAATTGCCCTTTGACAAACTCAAGGCTTTGTTTACTTCAGCCACCATTCTTAAGCATCCCAATCCAGCCTTACCCTTCGTATTAGAAGTCGATGCTTCCGAAGATGCAGTAGGAGCCGTGCTCTCACAAAGACAAGGCGCCAAAGCGCTCCTGTACCCTGTGGGGTTCTTTTCACGTAAACTTTCATCTTCTGAAAGAAACTATGACGTGGGAGATCGGGAACTTCTAGCCATTAAGGCAGCTTTGCAAGAATGGCGCTATCTTTTGGAGGGTGCTGCTCACCCCATTTTGGTCTACACAGACCATAAAAATTTAGAATATCTGAGAGCGGCTAAGAGACTAAAACCCCGGCAAGCCAGATGGGCACTTTTTTTTCCCCGATGCCTATTCCACATCACCTACAGACCCGGATCCAAGAATGTCAAATCTGATGCTCTCTCCCGCATGTTCCTTGATTCAGAAAAAACCCTACCTCCAGATACCATATTCCCTTCTGGGAATTTCCTGCTGTTGCAAGAAGATCTGGTCTCTCAGATTAGACGGGCCTCTATGGGAATGACATTACCTGCTGAAGCTTGTACCAAAGACGGGCTGTTCTGGTACAAAAACAAAATTGTGGTCCCTGAGGAGCTAAAATTACGAGTGTTAAACTTGTGCCATGACCACAAATTGACCGGTCACTTTGGCGCACGAAAGACAATCGATCTAGTACAATGTACCTTCTGGTGGCCTCACCTTGTTAAGGACTGCAAGGAATATGTTGAGTCTTGTAATACTTGTGCCAGAAGCAAGAATAGCCGGGCAAGGGCATGGGGTCTGTTAAAACCTTTGCCGGTCCCAGAGAGGCCATGTACCATGATTTCAATGGACTTTATCGTTGAACTCCCCCCCATCAGAAGGTTTCTCTTCCATCTCCGTTGTGGTAGACAGGCTGTCTAAGATGGCCCACTTCCTCCACATGAAGGGCACCCCCTCGGCTATGGAAACTGCTAAAATCTTTATCAAGGAAATTATCAGATTGCATGGAGTA
The DNA here is from genome assembly GCA_037952925.1 of Lithobates clamitans. Taxonomy (NCBI): domain Eukaryota; kingdom Metazoa; phylum Chordata; class Amphibia; order Anura; family Ranidae; genus Lithobates; species Lithobates clamitans. The sequence goes on along the minus strand of JBBGZY010000480.1, from coordinate 872,658 downwards.
CCAACCAACATAGTTTCGGACCGAGGTGTCCAATTCACCTCCAGATTTTGGAAAGCCCTCTGCAGCTCCTTGGAGATCGAATTGGCATTCTCTTCGGCCTATCATCCCCAGTCAAATGGACAAACTGAAAGGACAAATCAGACCTTGGAGCAATACCTCCGCTGTTTCTCTGCATTCTCCCAGGACGACTGGGCCTCCCTGCTTCCCATCGCAGAGTTCTCCTACAATAACTCACTGCACTCAGCTACCAACCAATCACCATTCTATGCTAATTACGGCTTCCATCCATCCTTTCTGCCTGGGTCAATACCCGAGTGCTCCATCCCTGCAGTGTCCGAAACCTTGGACTTTTTTTCAACAAACAACAAATTACTGCAGAATACCATGGCCAAAGCTCAGGAAGATTACAAGAGATTGTTTGACAGGGAGAGACGCAGAGAGCTCGTCCTGGAACCTGGCAACCCAGTCTGGTTATCCACCACTAACCTAAAGTTGGCCTGTCCGTCCAGAAAACTAGGCCCTAAATACTTGGGTCCTTTCTTGGTTAAAAGGAAAATTAACAACGTGGCCTATGAACTTGACCTACCTAATGCCCTGAAGATACATCCAGTCTTCCATGTGTCCCTTTTGAAGCCGGTCACTCCCAATTCCTTTGTTGGCCACAGTATCGGTCCACCCAAGTCTATCCTAGTTAACGGCAAAGAGGAGTTTGAGGTGGAGGCAATTTTAGATTGCAGAAGAAGACGCAACCAAGTCCAATACCTCGTAAAGTGGAAGGGCTATGGGCCCGAAGACAACTCTTGGGAACCAGAAAGCAACTTGCACGCCAGGGAGCTCCTACAGTCATTTAAAGCTTCTCATGCCTCGAAGATGGCCCAACTGGGCATCCGGAGTCTGCCCTTGAGGAGGGGGCACTGTCAGAGAGGTTACCTGGTTGGGCGCCGGTGCGCGTTGGTGCGTGTGTTCCTGTGCATGCTGGGGCGCGTGTTCCTGGGGGCACCGGTGTGTCTAGTCTGGCCGGCCATGGTGTGCAGGATGGCGTCCGGGCACGCGTACACGCGTTTGTGCTAGCGCGCGTCCGCCTATGGGCGTTACTGCAGGCATGCCTGGTGGTGCTGGCGTGCACGCCGGTGTTCGGGGGCGCGGTTGGGCGCGTACGGGTGCGTGGGCGTCTGGGCGTATCGGCGCGCGCACGAGCGAGGCGTTTGCCGCCAATCTGCCTATTTAGGTCTGCCTCAATCCCTGATCGGTGCTGCCTGATCAACAGCTCTGTGCCAAAGTTCCGTGATCCTCTCTGTGTTCCGTATCTCTGAAGTTCTGACCTATTACGACCCGGCTTGCCTTTTGGACCTCCCTGACTGCTGCCTGAACCCGACCCCGGCTTGTTTGTCCCCACTTTTGCCTGCTCCTTTTGTACTTCTGCTGCCAGCCCGTTGCCGACCTCTGCCTGTGTGTGACCAGCCTAGTAAGCTCCTGCTCAGCATCAGTTCCAGTGTTCCTGAGTTCTACCTGCTGCAAGAAAGACCACCTTTCTCCAGGATCCATATACCAGGCCCTCATACCACTCCGTACTCGCGGGCTTCCTGTCTGCTCTATCAGGGGCCCCGAGTCGGATACGTAAGGGAGCCTACCCTCTGCCCAAGCGGACTCACCTGTGTGGTAAGTGTGGAACCTGACATCAGGAGACTGAGATGGCCACTCCAGAACCTTCACTTTATTCTGCTGTAGCCAATGACAGGTCGATTTGGTCTTGTGTTTTGGATCATTGTCATGTTGGAATGTCCAAGTTTGTCCCATGCGCAGCTTCCTGGCTGATGAATGCAAATGTTCCTCCAGTATTTTTTGATAACATACTGCATTCATCTGGCCATTAATTTTGACCAAATTTCCTGTGCCTTTGTAGCTCACACATCCCCAAAACATCAGCGATCTACCTCCGTGTTTCACAGTAGGAATGTTGTACCTTTCATCATAGGCCTTGTTGACTCCTCTCCAAATTTAGTGTTTATGGTTGTGGCCAAAAAGCAAAATTTTGGTCTCATCACTCCAAATGACTTTGTGCCAGAAGGTTTGAGGCTTGTTTCTGTGCTGTTTGGTGTATTGTAAGTGGGATACTTTGTGGCATTTGCGTAGTAGTGGCTTACTTCTGGCAACTTTTCAGAGAGTCCTGTATTTCACCTGAAGTTATTTGTATGTTTTTTTCTTTGCATCCCAAATAATTTTCCTGGCAGTTGTGGCTGAAATTTTAGTTGGTCTACCTGACCGTGGTTTGGTTTCAACAGAACCCCTAATTTTCCACTTCTTGATTAGAGTTTGAACACTGCTGATTGGCATTCTCAATTCCTTGGATATCTTTTTATATCCGTTTCCTGTTTTATACAGTTCAACTACCTTTTCCCGCAGATCTTTTGACAATTCTTTTGCTTTTCCCCATGATTCAGAATCCAGAAATGACAGTGTGGCACTGGATGAAAGATGCATGGGTCTGTCAGGAGTACAGAAACTCATTGACCTTTTATACACACACACTAATTACAAGCAAACAGATCACAGGTGAGGAAGGTTACCTTTAATAGCCATTCAAACCCCTTTGTCAACTTGTGTGCATGTTATCAGGCCAAAATCACCAGAGTATGTAAACGTTTGATCAGAGTCATTTGGGTAGTTTCTGTTGTCATTATGATTTAAAAAGAGTAAACACAGTTGATTGAAAATAAATGGCTTACGTAACGGGTGAACCCGCCCCCCTCTGATGTCACGGAGAATGCCACAGGGAAGTCCAAGGCAAGTCCCCGTGCGTCAGACGGGGCAGGGTCACCGGGTGGCCCCGCCTTCCGTTATTTAGGAAGTGTCAGAAGACAAGAAGCATCACACAGCGGGAGCCTCCCATCATGGATGCGGAGCAGCCCAAGAACAAAGAAGGGAAGAAGACGCCACGGAGGAAGATGCTGGACGAGAACACCGGAGCAAGAAGCAGAGGATCGGAGGAAGAACCAGAGGAAGAAGAAGATGGAAACCGAAGGAAGATAGAAGAAAGAAGATAGAAGAAAGAAGATAGAAGAAAGAAGAAGACTTGAAATAAAGGAATTGTCAAAAACTGTCTCTTGTCATTTTTAACATTTTTGGCACTTTTTTGGTGAAATGGTAGGGGTACCCCCTTACCATTTCACACAGGGGGGGCCAGGATCTGGGGATCCCCTTGTTAAAGGGGGCTTCCAGATTCCGATAAGCCCCCCGCCCGCAAACCCCCACAACCACCGGGCAAGGGCTGTGGGGACGAAGCCCTTGTCCCCATCAACAATGTGCTTTGGGGGGGACCCCAAAGCACCCTCCCAATGTTGAGGGCATGTGGCCTGGTATGGTTCAGGAGGGGGGGCGCTCTCTCGTCCCCCCTCTTTTCCTGCGGCCTACCAGGTTGCGTGCACGGATAAGGGTCTGGTATGGATTTTTAGGGGGGACCCCACGCCTTTTTTTTTATTTTGGCACGGGATTCCCTCTAAAATCCATACCAGACCTGAAGGGTCTGGTATGGATTTTGAGGGGAACCCCCACGTCATTTTTTTTTTTTTTTTAATTTTGGTTCGGGGTTCCCCTGTGGGGAAATCCCATGCCGTTTTTATCAATGAACTTTTATGTGTATTGTCGGACCGACAATTCATTAATAGCCGCAAGTAGTTTTAAATGACTTTTTTTCCTTTGAAATATCATTTTTCTGTCAGACTGTTCTAAACACGGGAAACACGCGCCCCTTTACAGGCATACTATAGACACCCCCCAGGTATGAAACTTAAAGGAATATTACACTTTTATTTCACTTTAAGCATTATTAAAATCACTGCTCCTGAAAAAACGGCCATTTTTAAAACTTTTTTTGCATTGATCCATGTCCCCTGGGGCAGGACCCAGGTCCCCAAACACTATTTATGACAATAACTTGCATATACGCCTTTAAAATTAGCACTTTTAATTATTCATGTTCGAGTCCCATAGACTTTAACGGTGTTCGCGTGTTCGAACAAATTTTTTGCCTGTTCGCATGTTTTGGTGCGAACTGAACAGGGGGGTGTTCGGCTCATCCCTAATCTTCAAGTAGGGAAGTGTTACAAACCACTGCCTTCCAAAAATATACAATGTCTTCATTTATAGAGAAAATAACATGTGAAAATCAGGACAACATTGATCAAGCTCCTGCAAGAGCAATATATACTTTTAGATCAACATTGTCAATAATTGAAATTGCATATTGGCAAGAAGCTTTTACATTATTATGAGGTGTGATGGAGATATTGAATGCCATATTTATATCAAGGAGATCCAAGGGAACCATTGCAAGAACTCTGATTAAATTGCCATGCCCCGTTGGATATATGTATATATATATATATGTAGGTATGCGGGCATATATGTATGTATGTATGTATGTATGTAGATGTTTTTAATATCATGATAGTGAATAAGGGCCCAGCTCACCTTTTTAGAAATACAGTTGCTCCTGTCTCGTGGGAACTGTAGAATGTCCCCAGGTGTTAATTGAATTACTTTTGTTTTACAAAGAGCCCTTCATTTAAGTGAGGTATAAACATTGCCAACACATAAAAGTAATTCAATTAACACCTGGGGACAATGTCCCCAGGTGTTAATTGAATTACATTTGTTTTACAAAGAGCCCTTCATTTAAGTGAGGTATAAACATTGCCAACACATATGGTGTCCCATGTGAGGAAGCTAGACGTTTGTGGTTTTGTGTGTGAAAGACAAGTCCAAAAACGGTAAGCATTTTTATGTCCGTGTTTGTATGTCTGTCTCCCCTGTCTGAACACCCAAACTAGCAAGCTTCTTTGAACATTGTTTATATATATATATATATATATATATATATATATATATATATATATATATATATATATATATATATATAACCTTTTGTCTGTACTAATACTTTGATGGGACTGATATGAACAGTATAAGTGAAATAAAATTGTACTGAGTGTATGAGAAGACATCCTGCTCGGTTGGGCTAAAACTGCAGGAGGGTGTCAGCGTGAATGATAAGGGACTCTAATTGAAGGCAGTGAAAAGAATTAGGATCTGGGCCTTTTTGCCAACAAGCACTTCTGGTTGACCCTTGCACGAGCCTAGGTCAAGACGCTTCCCGATCTTTGAGATTGAATTGCACCTGTGGGCCTAAGTCACACTGAATGTTCTTGATGTATATGAGCACTGGCACTAGCTATGTTGTAACTCCTACAAATCATATCGCAATTAGGTGTGCATCAGTTAACTGCCTCCTGTACTACAAGCACGCATAGGGTCCTGATTATCCAAGTTTGTGCTAATCATTCTTGAGATTTTATTCTCTCTGGAGAAGAGACGCTTGAGAGGGGATATGATTTCAATTTACAAATACTGTACTGGTGACCCCACAATAGGGATAAAACTTTTTCGCAGAAGAGAGTTTAATAAGACTTGTGGCCACTCATTACAATTAGAAGAAAAGAGGTTTAACCTTAAACTACGTAGAGGGTTCTTTACTGTAAGAGCGGCAAGGATGTGGAATTCCCTTCCACAGGCGGTGGTCTCAGCGGGGAGCATTGATAGCTTCAAGAAACTATTAGATAATCACCTGAATGACCACAACATACAGGGATATGTAATGTAATACTGACACATAATCACACACATAGGTTGGACTTGATGGACTTGTGTCTTTTTTCAACCTCACCTACTATGTAACTATGTAACTATGTAAGATATCAGAAGTAATAGCCTTTCGTTAAGCATTTCTTTTAGAATATTTCGGAAAAGTCCACAGGGGTGATTGAACTAAAGAGTTCGGGAAAATCTCCAGGCTGACTTGAAGGACTATCATCACCAACAGGGAAAATAATGTTCTGACAAGTAGTGAAAAGCATCAACGGTGACAGAGGCGGTACCTGTCAACCCAATCACGGTCCAGAGAGTAGCTACCTCTGGAGGAGAGACCTATAAAAGGTTGGGAAATCAGGTCAGGGTCGAAGCGTCCGTAAGGATGGGTAATAGAATCGCTTCAAAGAGGGGGTCTGAATGGGGTAAACCCTATGAAATGACCCCAAGGGAAGAGATGATAGATAAACATGAGCCCTGGGTGGTAAAATATATGCGTGAGTGGGATAGGTGGACGAAAACGAGTTTTTCTAAGGTACATTTAAACTTAAAATATGGGAAGATCTGTACTGCTCACCACAAAAAGATAACACGGTCATATGAAAAAGATACTTTATTTATATGGATGCTGGAGTCAGCGAATAAAACAGAGGAAATTAATGTTATTACTATGGGATTTAAGGAGAAATCATTCAAAACAATGCTTGAACGTAGGGACAGGCGGAAACCATCACAACCCCCAACAAGTGATGACAGTGATTTTCAGGGAGACAAGGAGCAGTTGTCAGGACTTGGGCCTTATGCAGTTGCCCAGCCCTTGTCAGCAGAGTGCTCATGGGCTGACGTGAATTGTCACCTTTCAGTGGTGGACAAAAAGGGAGAGTCACAACACAAGTCTGATACCCCAGTAAAATGTGGATTACAGGGGAATTGTGAGGTACAGGAAGAGGAAGGCACAGTAGCAGGACATGGACATTAAGGGAGGAAGGTCTCCAGGCAGAAGGGACTCTTTCTGTCCCACTGATGGGAGAGGATGTGAAATTACATTTCACTGAAAGAAGCTGTAGTAAGCACACGGAAAAAACGCCGCTAATCTTTGTGGCCAGGTGGTTAGCGAAACAGTATGAACATTTGAAAGTGCTAAACACATCCCTAAAAGAAGCGCTAGAAATAACCAAAGGTAACATCCATACTTTAGAAGCTTCTATGCTATAGTCTGAGGCTATCCACCAGCAATTAGTACTAGAAAACCAAAGATTACAGGAAGGATCATCTGTTGGGAGAAAGACTGGAGGATGCAGAAAGAGAAGTGAAACCATTATCTGTCAGCTGCCAGGAGCCGTTGGCTCAGTTTTCAGATGGAGAAGATAACAGGGTAACTGGTTTGGGTAGGTCTGAATTCAGGGGGACGTCCTCCACACCTAAGGTATGTACCAACAACAATAAATCCCAGGAAGGTAAGAGCTCTTTAAAAATTGCCCCTATATTTTGTAAGCCGCAGGTTAAAACTACTAATCCAGAAAAAGCCATCCCACATTCTCAGTCATCTAAAACAAAGCCTTTTGTTAAGAGATGTTGTACCACTTTAGATAAGATAAAATGTCACTTATGTGGTTTATTTGACCACATCGTGAGATTCTGTCTATCCAGTTCCAGTCAAAAAGTAGGTAAGCATAATCCATACAGGACCACAAGACGTGATTATGAAGTGCACTTTGCAAAGTGGGCTAGGAGTACGAAGTATGAACCGCCTACATCATGGGTCCCATTCCAAAATCCTGAGAATGCGTCCATACAGGCTGGGAAGGGGCTAACGAAATTGGATGGATCTCTGAATACAGAATTTCAACCTTACCAAACAGATGTTGTGGGTTTAAGAAGAAGCACAGGTTATTATAGAAAACATGCTATGTGTGATGTGTGAGGTTGTCTTTAAAGAGGAGTTCCACCCAGGGGGGCCGTCAAAAAAAAAAAAAATTAAAAGTCAGCAGCTACAAATACTGTAGCTGCTGACTTTTAATTGGTCACTCACCTGTCCCTGGGTCCAGCGATGTGGGGGATCGAAGCCCCGCTCGTCCCCCCCTCCGCTCGTCGGCACCGGCATTTCAACTGTGGGCGCCGGGCTGTGGCTTCACAGCCTGGCACCCACTGCGAACGCGCGAGCGGCGCCGCGCGCCGTGATTGGCCGCTCAATCACCTGGGACCTGTAATGGGTCCCAGATGATTGACAGGAGGGAGGGAGCAGAGCGGAGCCCTTCCTGTGCTTGGGGTGGAAGTGATGTCACCAGCCCAGGCAAAGGAACAGGCAGACTACGAGGGACCACCTAGCAACAGGCATTTAGAGGTAAGTGAAAAAAAAAAAAATATCCAAATGTTTTTTTGGGTTTTTTTTTAGAATTTTTCAAGGTATTTTTGTTTTTTGGGTGGAACCCTACTTTAACCTAGCTAATTGTATGAGTGTGTGTGTGGAATATGGAATATATGTTGTGTTGTCTAACTCTGAAGCCTACTGGTCTGTTGTCTCAGCTGCCGACAGCCCACCCAAATGACCCCCCTTCTTTCTGACCAGGTCAGTGAAAGTGTAAAGCGAACTATATTGACATGCAAATTAACTGAGCCAAGGTAATTATCTAATAATGAATTGAAAGATGCATTTACTAAATTGTGTTTGTTTTCCAGAGAAGACAGTTCTGCGAGAGGAAATGGTACCGCTAAAAGGTTTATTACAAGTTGCTAATTTTTTTTCTCACCATGGTGAATACATTTTTTTGGGGGGAATTATTGGTATACCATAAAACAAAAATCCACGTGATATTAATATGTATTAAGTAATACATATTAATAATAAATTGAACTCAAAAATTTTTGGTATTTTAAAAAAGTGCACTGTTAATGTAATGTATATTTGTGTTTCATATGCTAATGTCTTGTTACTACAGGTATATAACCATTGGTCTGTTGTTTCTAGGGGAAAATGGAATGTTTATTACTAATTTTTATTGGTGTTTTATCCCTCAGATTCGATAATTGGGTTTCTTGGCTTTCAGAACAAAAGGGAAACGCAGCCTCACAACCTCCATAGACAATGTTTTTCTTTTTCCTGGGTTGTCAGAGTTTTAGGTTTTCATCACCATTATTTAGTTGGTGCTGTCGTTTCAGTCCGTTTGGCTATGGTTGGACTAACTTGGGTATGTGTGGTATGTTCTGATCTAACATGAATGAAGCTCTGGTATGAACGAGTTTCTTTGCTCCACTGATTAGCCACGTTGATACTTGTAGTTCCATGGATTTAACTGTTAAGGGTCTGCTATTACATGTTATCTCACAAGACTTGTGTTTAAGACTGCTTCAACCCCCCCTGCTGTTATTGTAATTAGTTACATGCCCAGCCATGCCTGGCTGTTCCAGCTCTGCTCTGTGCATTAGGCTAAGGTATGTTAATGTCCCTAGCAATCTGTGCGTCCCCCAAGTGTATTTAAAACCTGCTTCCTGCATGGTATAAACATTGCCAACACAGAGGGAAAGGAGGTCGTTACCTGTTCTCATGCATGGTTGAAATGTTCTTAACATATACAGTTCTTGTTATTCCATTTGTAATAAAAAACTAAATTTTAAAAAGCAACTTTAATTTATTTACTGAATAAGCTGTGCTTTCATTTCAAGCATAATACTTTTATATGCAGTACACTGCATTTGATATTCCCAGCGTAACAAGATGACTTTCAATTTGTAAAGCTACTCCACACTGAATTTTTTTATACATTTTTCAAAAAATTCAATTTTTTCCAGTAAAAAACATGGAATTTTTTTTTCCATGCCTTCAAAATTCCTGGAAATTTTACATCTCTAGTAGAGCAGAAACTATTTAAGGCTCTGGCTCCTGGGCTTGGCATGCATTTTTGTGAGTGGCTAGTGTAGGGACAGAACACCCGTATTTCAGGGACTAATGCCGTGTACACACGACCGGACTTTTCGACAGCAAAGGTCCGACGGGAAGGAATCCGCCGGACAATTCGATCGTGTGTGGGCTTCATCGAACCTTTGCTGTCGAAAAATCAGTTGGACTTTAGAAATAGAACATGTTTCAAATCTGTCCAACGGACTTGAGTCCAGTCGAAAAATCAGTTTGTCTGTATGCTAGTCCAATGGACTAACAACGACGCAAGGGCAGCTATTGGCTACTGGCTATGAACTTCCTTATTCTAGTCCAGTCGTACGTCATCACGTTCGAATCAGTCAGACTTTGGTGTGATCGTGTGTAGGCAAGTCCGTTGCGTCGGAACTCCGTCGAAAGTCCGTCGAAATGTCCTTCAGAGTTCAGTCCGTCGAAAGTCTGCTCGTGTGTACACGGCATTAGAGTTAGGGAATGGACAAGGTCATGGTGTTTCTTGAACTAGATATGCATGCCTCCCAACTTTTTGAGATGAGAATGAGGGACATCTATTAACAAAAGTATGTAGGCATAGGACACAACCCCTGCCACATCCCCTTAAAGGAGAATTATACAAGAAAAATTATTAAGTGTTTTTTTTAATATTGGCCTTTATATTGGCTTTTAAAATTTACAAACAGCGATTTAGAAACTGGATGAAAGGTTTAGCACTGTGAAACACTTTTTGAAAGATAAATAGTGCAAATTTTATATACAATTATATAGATCAGACCAACATGAGGGACAAATAAGGAGGAAAGATGGACAGGGGGACTTTGTTCCAAATTAGGGACAGTCCCTCGAAATCAGAGACAGTTGGGTGTTAAGGACATGTCCTATTTGGTAAAGTGTGCTATCACACAGGAACTGATCACTGGGGAAATCTGCATGTTAGATGATCACTGGGGGAGTCTGGGTCCAGGACGCTAAGTGACTGAAAATAAGCAACAATAATACAGGGAGGTAAGCAGTATATTTTTGATACAGGTCTATGCATCACTTCTGCCCAGCTATGAAAAAAGGACAGAGGGAATGGGGTCTAAAAATATGGCAGTTGGAATTTATATTTACTACCATTGCCATACAGATACAGCCATGAACACACTGGAGCTATTTTGGGTGAAAACTAATCTAACCATGCCCCTATTCTTTGGCGGAGGGGGGGGGGGGTTGTTGGATAGGATACCTAAAAGAAAAAATCCAAACCCAGGAGGAATAAGATGTAATCGTTTATAGAATGATCAATCTTCCTCGATGGAAGAACTTTCTGTAAATCTTGCAGGCTTGCCAGTGGCCCCAATGGACAGCTACAGTATCTCACAAGAATGAGTACAACCCTTTAAATTTTTGTAAAAATGTTATTATATCTTCTCATGTGACAACCCTGAGGAAATGACACTTTGCTACAATGTGAAGTATTGAGTGTACAACTTGTATAACAGTGTAAATTTTCTGTACCCTTAAAATAACTCAACACACAGCCATTAATGTCTAAACCGCTGGCAACAAAAGTGAGTACACCCCTAAGTGAAAATGTCCAAATTGGGCCCAATTAGCCATTTTACCTCCCCGGTTTAATGTGACTCGCTAGTGTTACAAGGTATAAGGTGTGAATGGGGAGCAGGTGTGTTAATTTGGTGTTATCACTCCCAATCTCTCATACTGGTCACTGAAAGTTCAACATGGAACCTCGTGGCAAAGAACTCTCTGAGGGTCTGAAAAAAAGAAATGTTGCTCTACATAAAGATGGCCTAGGCTATAAGAAAATTGCCAAGACCCTGAAACTGAGCTGCAGCATGGTGGCCAAGACCATACAGCTGTTTACCAGGACAGGTTCCACTCAGAACAGGTTTTGCCATGGTTGACCAAAGAAGTTGAGTGCAGGTGCTCAGCGTCATATCCAGAGATTGTCTTTGGGAAATAGACATATGAGTGCTGCCAGCATTGCTGCAGAGGTTGAAGGGGTGGCGGGTCAGCCTGTCAGTGCTCAGACCATACGTCGCATACTAAATCAAATTGGTCTGCATGGCTGTCGACCCAGAAGGAAGCCTCTTCTAAAGATGATGCACAAGGGGGCGTGGCCTGGAGCGGCATGAAGTAGGACGCAGATAGACAGAGCTCCGCCGGCCATTGATCCTTATACAAACTCCTGAGACCGCTAAACAGCTTACCTCAGCCCACAACATACCACCACCGACCCGGCAGCCTGCCAGGGTCATGTCGCCTAAAAAGAAGGCATCTATAGCGGCCTCAAAGCTGGAACAATACCGCCGGCAAGGCACGGACCCCTCCAGCCAAGATGGCGCCGCCGCGCTGGAAAAAGAGCCTCCCGCCGGGACAGACACAGCGAGGGTGCTGGAGGCGATCTCATAATGCCAGGAAGCCGTCACAGCATGCCAGACATCCCTCACAGCGCGGATAGAAGAAGTTAAAGTGGACATTTCACTGGTAAGACAGGATTTCCAGAAACTAAAAGGTAGAGTCACTGAGGCTGAGACCAGGCTGAGTAATGTGGAGGATTCCCTCCCCCCCCTGCAAAATACAACATCTGAGCTACAGCATCAAGTGAACCAATTAATTCAGAAGCAGGATGACATTGAGAATCACCTCAGACGATGCAACCTTAGATTTGTGGGTCTCCCTGAGGGGTCAGAGGGGAAAGACCCCCCCACGTTCCTTGAAAACTTGCTTTGTGATACATATGGAAGAGAATCTTTTTCCCCAACATTTGTGGTAGAGCGTGCGCACCGCCTGTCGGGCAGACTGCCACCACCTGGAGCCCCCCCGCGCACGTTTATCGCAAAGTTCCTGAACTACAGGGACAGAGACGCCATACTCCGCCTCAGCAGAGTGAAGGGTAACATCCCCTTAGGAAACAAAATGATAGCTGTCTATCCGGACTTCTCCACAGAGGTACAGCGGAGACGGTGCACATTCATGGAGGTCAAAAGGCGCCTTCGCATAAACAACATCAAGTACGCCATGCTCTTCCCAGCCCGCCTCCGTGTGGAGGGAGAAGACAGAGCACACTTCTTTGAGGATCCAGAAGCTGCTATCACCTGGTTGGAACAGAGAGAAACCCACAGATAAGTCCTTGCTTTTCTAACACTCTTTTCTGCACCTAAGTTAATATGTGACCCCTCCGGGTCTTTCATCCTATCACAATCTGACTTTTCACACGGAATGACTCCAAATCTGAAACCTCATATATAATTATAGGATGAACAGTTCATCTTCCCCCTTATCCCCTATCCTGCCTAGTATCCTTTGGTGATGGAAGACTGCTCATCAACTCCACTTGGATTGGATCAGCCCCTAAACACACCTGATCCAACGAGCACCACAGCTACACATCTCTTCAAGAGTACCCGACAGGCAACAAACTGCGAGACTTTCACCCTGTAATAATCGGCATAACTGCACCAACGGATCTCTTATAACCCCTTGCCACAGAGACACACCTCAGGTATTTACTCTTACCCTTCATAGTAGGGTCCACATATGCAACTGATGGAGCCAACCAATGTCTAAAAAGTACTCACCAAGGGCGGTGAGTCAAGTCCTGAAATGTGCAACGGCACGCAGCGTATTTTCGCCCCACGTACCACAGTTCACCACCTGAAACGGAGCACACAGTCTTTGGTCGCGCTGTGCATGTTGCTTAGGATTCCTGAGTTTACTAGTATCCCTAACACAGCGACTGCCACCCAAACACGGTGAAGATCTTACTTTTTCTCCACAGGTTGGACAATGTTTATGCCCAGTTGGCAGTTCGGGATCGAAGCTCGCACCAGGTTTGGAAGGTGCAGAGCGGGGTGGGAGGAAGGGGATATTAGAATCGCAGAAGTTTTATTGTTTTACCCAATGTCTACAATAGGTAATTGCTACCAAAATAACCCCATAGTGTCTTTGATAGTGGTCATGCTATATGATATATGTGCTGGTATGCTTGGAGGGAGGGGAGACCTGAGTTCCGGAGCTCAATACCTCATATCCACATTTAAATGGCTAGTCTGAAATTTATCACGTGGAATATCCGCGGACTTAGGGAACCTATAAAAAGGTCGGCGGTGTTTTCACTCCTCAAGAAACAAAGAGCAGATGTGGTGGCTCTGGTAGAAACAAACGCTGAAGGTCTTGCACATAGAGTACTTAAGAGACCGTGGATCGGATGGGCTTTCCATTCGACGCACACTACACTCTCAAGGGGAGTCTCACTCTTAATTGCTAAAAATACCCATTTCGAGCTCCTGGACTCAGTGATCGACCCATCAGGTAGATATGTTCTTTTAAAAGCTAAGATTTATGGAGATCTGATTCTCCTCATGGCATTTTACATTCCACCACCATTCAGCGCGACTGTTATAGCTGCTGGGTTTGATTTCATGACCCTGCACCCTAACATCCCGGCTGTGTGGCTAGGCGATTTTAACAATGTACTTGATCCAGCCCTAGACAGACTTAACATGTCAACCACTGAACCAGTGACGTCTCACCCCACAAGATTCGCCAGACTCCTATCAGACTTTAACCTAGTAGATACATGGAGAGTTAGGAATCCTGCAGACAGGCAATTCTCCTGCTTCTCCACGTCACACTGAGCTATGTCCCGAATAGACCTAATATTGGTATCTAAGGTGCTCCTCCCTAGATTGTCAGATGCAGGCTTCTCCCCTAGGTCTCTATCAGATCACTGCCCCTATTGGGTCATACTTACAGTCCCCCGTAACCGCCCTCCGATGACGTGGAGACTGAACCCTTTCTGGCTGACCATACTGCCAGAGGAGGACGACCTTTTAACGGAGTGGGGAAACTATTTCCTAATCAATTAAGGCTCTGCCTCGGTCCAGTTGGTATGGGAAGCCTTCAAGAAACACGCCCGCATGATACTAACCAACAAAATTAACAAACTAAAAAGAGTGTCAGAGTTGGCAATAATTATGGTGGAGGATAGCTTCCGAGACTCAGAAAAAATATTTCTTGAGGCCCACACTGCAGATAGAGCTGACAACCTTAAACTCTGTTCAAGGGTGCTGACCCAGCTACACTACGAAAAATCCAAACGAAAACTATTCTTCCATAGACAGCGATCATTCGAGCACGGAGACCGGGCGGGGACACTCCTAGCTTATCTAATACACAGTGAAGACAGACCTCCCGTGGTAATCTCGCTGCGCTCATCTAATGGAGCTATAGAAACAGAACCGCATAGAGTTACAGACATCTTTAGAGATTTCTTTAACAAGCTCTACACAGCAACAGCCCCGTCAGATACTTCCCCAATGGAAACATTCCTGGGAGAACTGACAATTCCCCAGCTTTCCACAGAACAGGTCGAGGAATTAGAGGCCCCACTAACAATAGACGAGATATCAGGAGCCCTGGCGGAACTTCCCGCTTCAAATTCCCCGGGCTCGGATGGCCTACCAGTGGAATTTTATTCCACATACTCGGAAATACTGATCCCTAGACTACTACAGCTATACGAGGCCATATTTAAAGATTCCACACTGCCAGCGTCCATGAGAGAAGCCACCATAGTATTGATCCCCAAGCCAGGGAAGGACCCATTCATCCCCGAGTCTTACCGCCCCATAACTCTACTCCAAGTAGACATCAAAATACTCGCAAAAATACTAGCCATCCGTCTCAACAAAGTAGTCCTCTCCTTAATACACAGTGACCAGGCAGGATTTATGCCAGGTAGAAATACATCCTTCAACCTTAGGATACTGTTCATAAACCTACAGGCCACACATGACAACGTAGGGTCAAGAATAATCGTCGCCTTGGATACAGCCAAGGCGTTCGATTCAGTGGAATGTGGATACCTGTGGAGGTGTCTGGGCAGGTTTGGCTTCGGCCCAAAATTTATAAAATGGGTGCAACTTTTATACCAATCTCCATCGGCAAGGGTACTAGCGAATGGATGGCCATCCGACCAATTCTTGTTGTCTAGGGGCACGAGACAGGGATGTCCTCTGTCGCCTCTGCTGTATGCATTGGCGGCAGAACCCCTGGCCATAGCCATCCGGGCACACCCAGAAATAAAGGGACTTCGCAGGGGGGACGTGACGGAAAAAATTAGTACATACGCAGACGACACCCTACTATACCTTGACGACTCTGAGAATTCCCTGCCCCTTACACTGGACCTAATAGAACGGTTTGGCACATTTTCCGGCCTCAGGATAAACTGGGACAAATCCCAGATATTACCCCTTGACAGCTTTCTGCAGTCCAAAGACAGAGCTAAACTGCCCCTACAGAGAGTAAACACCATCAAATATTTGGGTATAAGAACCACAAGAGACCCAGCAGATTACGAGACACTCAACATAGCTCCGTTGTTTGCAATGCTTAAGCACAAAACACAGGTGTGGGCCCGCCTCCCACTGGGAGTAATGGGAGGAATAAACCTGGCCAAAATGGTCCTCCTACCTAAAATACTCTACATGATTTGGCATTCGCCAATATACCTAGTGCTTAGACATTTCAAACTAATAGAAGCCATCTTAAAGCCATTCGTATGGGGTAGCAACAGACATAAAATCGCCTGGCAAAAACTTAAAAACCCCACAGATTTAGCAGGAATGGCTTTACCTGACTTCAATGCTTACTATATTGCAGGGCAGTTATCCCAAATATTCCACGTGGATAAGACAGATAGAGAAAGAATCCTGCATTTGCTGTGCCCTAAGTGGTCTCAGTCGTCACAAGATCCATTGACTGTGATAGCGGGGAAAACCATTGGGGAAGACAGGAACGCTAACCATAAAACACTACTTTATCACTATACTAAGATTTGGAACTTAGCCATGAATAGACTCCAACTGCCAGCAATAAATGAGTTCACTCCCCTGTGGCACAATTCGAATCTTCCTGAATTCGATTTGCTACCTGACAGTGAGTTGTGGAGTTCTAGAGGGATCATTTATATACTACACATCATCCATAATGGCAGGTTAAAAACCTTCGATAGATTGAAAATGGAATATATGCTACCAAACCAAATGTTTTTCAGGTACCTGCAACTGCGCCACGCCTTTCACTCACAGTTCCAACCGGGAGAACTTCACCTGGTAAACAACCCATTAATGGAAGCACTGAAATGCCCTGACCCGAAAAAACTAATTTCCCAATTCTATCTAATGCTAACGCTACCGCAGGCTACTACATCGGCCTACACCCTGAAATCAAGGTGGGAGGGAGAGGTAGGCACATTGGCAGATGACGAATGGAGCGATGCTCTAGACGCGTGCAAATCAGTGTCCCCTAGACTGTCAGACCGATTAACTCAATTATTTTTGATTCATAGAGCATACTTCACGCCACTTAGGTTGTCAAAATATAAGAGTAACCAATCAACAATGTGCACAATGTGCAACCAAGCTACCGGCACCTTTTTTCACCTTTTGTGGCAGTGCCCCCAGATCCAAGCGTTCTGGGCACAAGTGGTGCGCTTCCTTCACGATACAATGGGCTCTCCTGTAACATTACAGCCCAAGCTTTGCCTTCTAGGAATTTTATCAGACCCTGAGATAAATAAATTCCAAAAGGTATTTGTACATGAAACACTTTTTTCTGCACGAAAAGTCATTGCTAGAGTTTGGATGAGACCTAATCCCCCAGAGTTCTCGCACTGGTTGGCAGAAGTCAATAACACATTACCTTACAAAAAACTAATTTACATACACAGAGGCTGCCCTCTAAAATATGATCAAATATGGGATAAATGGACTCAGTCATCTGATACTTGCACTTGAGAACAAATTAGGTAACGGGGTAGTCCGAGGACCAACCCTCTCCCACGCCACGCATGCTGAGATACTGCAGCGAGACCCAGCCAAACTAGTAAGATATGACCAATTAGCTATACACATATACCATGGGGAAAAAAAAAAGAGACTAGACATGGGTTATAATACTGTACACGAATTGTATTTGTACATTTTGGAAAATGTATTGTTATTCTTTTTGGTGTTCATTATGTACACTGTACTCCTTTTTTTTTTCCAATGCTCAATAAACTTACATTTAATGGAAAAAAAAAAAGATGATGCACAAGAAAGCCCGCAAACAGTTTTCGGGAGAAAAGCAGACTAAGAACATGGATTACTGGAAACATGTCCTGTGGTCTGATGAGACCAAGATAAATTTATTTGGTTCAGATGGTGTCAAGCGTGTATGGCGGCAACCAGGTGAGGAGTACAAAGACAAGTGTGTCTTGCCTACAGTCAAGCATGGCAGTGGGAGTGTCATGGTCTGGGGCTGCATGAGTGCTGCCGAAACTTGGGAGTTACAGTTCATTGAGGGAACCATGAATGCCGACATGTACTGTGACATACTGAAGCAGAGCATGATCCCCTCCCTTCGGAGACTGGGCCGAAGGGCTGTATTCCAAACACACCTCCAAGACGACCACTGCCTTTCTAAAGAAGCTGAGGGTAAAAGTGATGGACTGGCCAAAGTCTCCAGACCTAAACCCTATTTAGCATCTGTGGGGCATCCTCAAACAGAAGATGGAGGAGCGCAAGGTCTCTAACATCCACCAGCTCCGTGAAGTCATCATGGAGGAGTGGAAGAGGACTCCAGTGGCAACCTGTGAAGATCTGGTGAACTCCATGCCCAAGAGGGTTAAGGCAGTGCTGGAAAATAATGGTGGCCACACAAAATATTGACACTTTAGGCCCAATTTGGACATTTTCACTTTGGGGTGTACTCACTTTTGTTGCCAGCAGTTTAGACACAGGGCTGTGTGTTGAGTTATTTTGGGGGGACCTAAAATAGTACAGCTTGAAGGCCCCAAACCTGTCTCAGTCAGATTAGCAAGTTATTAGACTACTGCAAAACAGACAGGATCAGCTTGTCATGCTCTAGTAGACTGCAACAAAATGGTGGCCATCTGCACACAAACACCAATTCCCTGTTGCATAAATGTGAATGAGATTTGATAAAGATGGCCTCAGCTGTTCTCCACCTGTAGAGGACTAGAGAACTCCTCGGACATGTTTTGCCATTTTCTGGGATTAATTGTAGAGGTGGAGAACAGGAGCTGAATCTTTTACACATCTCATTCACATTTATGCAACAAGGATTTGGTGTCTGTAATCACACTACAGGTCATAAAAATAATGAGCAGCAAATAAAGATCACAAAATGTTTTTCTTATATAATCTTTAAAATAATAACCCCAAATTTTACAAGTCATCTTTTGAATAATAACTCAAAATATGTAGCTTCCCTTTGCGTTTGCCATAATTTAGCAACATATCATCTTAGTAGTAAGTATGGGGAAACACCTATGAAAGGTTGTACTTTGAACTATAATGTCGGGTCAATTGCATTTGGGAGGAGCACAACTTGATGAAAACATTTTCAGAAATGTTAGTGCGAGTACGCCTCTCTGTATGGAATTCCTTAATCAACCATGTGAACTGGAGCCTGTTTGTCATCAGCAAAAAAAAAAGTCATCAGCAAAAACAACATTTTGCCCAAGAGGTCTCCACTGCATCATATTTTATTTTAGTAGTTGTCAACTGAACCTGTGCTATTCCAATGCAAAACAAAGCAACAAGTTCAGTGTGCAGCCCCCCTGACCCAGCAGGGAATACTCACCTTTCCTTCATTTCACCATTGCTCTATTCAGCCAACAGAAACAATGGAGTGGAAGTCTTCTGTAAGTTCCATGACATTGTAATCAGAACCTAGACAAGGTTGAGTAATATTTCTCTGCTCTCTGTTGACAGCACTGGGCCAATTACCAAGCCCCAGAGCCATCACTTGAGATAAAGTGAGCGCCATGCTCGTCCATACCCCAAAGTATTTTCTGTACTGAATGCTGCAGTGGGGAGTGAAGGAAAGGTGAGTATGTGCTGCTAAAAAACAGAGAGAAGATAAGGGAGCTCTGGTGGAAGTGGATAGCTGATCAGAGGGATGATAGTGATGAGATGGCACTTCTGGCAGCACTTGGGTTAGAGGAGAAGCAACTATGAAGATAAAAAAAAGGAAAAGAAAGGCGCCTCTAAGTGCAGTATGCAAAATTTAATAAAGTGCACAAAGGGTTAAAAGCACTTAGAAGATCGTTGAGTGTTAAAAGACATGATAAAATCAGGAGCCGTCATCTGTGGCATGTGTCCATCCTCAGCATGGTGGTAGAGAGCAGTGTAGAGCCGTCCAGCAGCTGTAAAGCGTTCTCATACGTGTTGGAGAGAGGAGGCAGCAGGGAAGCCTGTATTCACTGTGGTACACACAAGGCCGATGGTGTCAGTGGAGAGAAGGGGGTGGTAACGGGTTTCGGAGCATGTGCGGCTCCTTCGTCAGACCTACGCCCATACTCCTTAAGCTGGCTTATGAATGGTGAGGGGGAGGAGTAAGGGGAAGAGTATGGGCAAATTTGAATACACAATGATAAGGGAAGTGACAGGTGTATTACGAGGACGGCCAAGGCGACCGTGCACGTGCAAATTGGGTCATTAACGTCAGTGCTATATACAATGAAGTCCTGAAGCAGATTTGACACAGGGGTACAGGGCACAGATGGCAGTGGTTAAATTAACAATAATAAATAAGTATACAAATGTAAGGTTGACATTGAATTAGTATACAGGTGTGTTACATGGTCGGCCGGGTGTCTATATGCATGTGTTACAAAGGTGGCCGGGTGTTTTGCACACATGCAAATAGGGTTGTAAATCTAATGTTGAGTTGGCAATGAATAAATATACAGCAAGTGCGGCCAGGTGTTTATACACATGTATTACAGGGGCGGCCAGGCGACTATGTGCATGTGTTACAAAGGCAGCCGGGCATTTGTACACATGCAAATAAGGTTGTAAGTCTAATGTTGAATTGACAATGAATAAATATGCAGCCGTGTTACAAGGGCAGCCAGGCGGCTATACACCTGTGTTACAGGGGCGGCCAGGCGTCTATACACATGCAAATGAAGTAATAAATCTGTTGAAAGGGGATTTTAAAAATAGGAATAAGCGAGAGTATATAGTGGATGTAGTGTGAATTGTACTGATTGAGCCTGTAAAGGCCCGTACACACGATCAGACTTTTTGACAACAAACATGCAAATTAGCTGTTTTAAGGCAACATCCCACCGTGTGTGCACTTCATCGGACAAACTTTTTCAGTTTTCATCGGACTTTCGTTGGCTGTGCAAATGGACAAACTTTCCGGCAACAAAAGTCTGATGGAGCAAAGTCCGATCGTGTGTACACAAAATCATCGGACTTTTGTACAAACTACAAACACGCATGCTCAGAACCAATGCAAAAGATCAGACAACAATACAGAAGTTGACCAAAGGGTGGCGCCGGAGAATTGAACGTCCTCTTTTTGAAGTGTCGTTAGTACGTTGAAACGTCACTACGTTCGTGTTTGTTGCCGAAAGAGTCCTGCCATGTGTATGCTTAATTGGTTTACGGCCAACGCCCTTCGTACAAAAATCCACGGGAAAGTTTGTACAAAGTCCGATCGTATGTATGAGGCTTAACAATGATAAAACAATGCTGACTATGAGTAGTTGTATAGGAGTGTTACAAGGGCGGCCAGGCGTCTATACACTAAAGACAGGTAGAGCAAAATAGCGGATGCTTATACAAGTTGTACGAATTGTGCAGATTATGCCTGTAGCAATAATTTCATGGTGAGAGGTATTACTCAACTATGAATTAGTATATAGAAGTGTTATAGGGGCGGCTAGGCGTCTATAAACTACAGAAGGATAATAGGAGGTGGTGGATGCTTATGCAAATAGTACAGATTATGCCTGTAGCAATACTCACCATTCATAAGCCAGCTTGAGGAATATGGGCGTAGGTCTGACGAAGGAGCCGCACATGCTCCAAAACGCGTTACCGCCACCTTCTCGCCACTGACACTGCTGCCTCCTCTCTCCAACACGTATGAGAACCTTTACAGCTGATGGACACATGCCTCAGATGAGGACTCCTGACTTTATCATGTCTTTTAACACTCAACGATCTTGTAAGTGCTTTTGACCCTTTGTGCACTTTATTAAATTTTGCATACTGCACTTAGAGGCGCTTTTCTTTTCCTTTTTTGAGTATGTGCTGCTGATGGGGCTTCAATTAAAAAGACCCTATTGCTAGACCACTCATTTCAACAAGAGTCTTATCATATAATTATATGTGCATTTATGTATGTCATACATGTAATTTACACCTACCTGTAAAAGCCTCCCTTGTGTAGACATCCAAAAGCCCTGAGATTGCTGCTGGGTGCCACCTTCTTGGATGTGACATTGGCATTTTCAGGAGAAATCCCCACTCACAACTCTCACTCAAGTGACAATACTTTGTATTCCACTTTGTGCTTTCACCAACAGCTACATAAAAGTTTATGTAGAAGAGAATGACAGAGGAAACTGGGCCAGCACGATAGAATGTCACAGTCAGGGGTCAGGCTTGGAGACCAGTAGCTATAGCAGTAGAGAGGCTCCCATTGACCAGCTGGATAAGTACACAAGCATGTCACCCTTATGGATGACACGGGCTCACCTGATTTGCAGAGTCTAAGCGCTAACCGATATTTACCAGAGCTCCTGATGGAACATGCAGGGATGGGTTTTCCTGTGTGTTAGTACCAGATTGTGGTCCTCAGGATCGCCTCACCAGGAGGTGAGCAAGCCGGGGTCAAGTAGCAGGTAGGGATCAAGCAGCAGCGTAGTCAGTATACAAGTCAAAGGTCAGTAACAAGTGGTTGCAGGTTGGGATCAAGCGGAAGCATAATCGAGGAAGAAGGTCAGTAATAAATGGTGGTGGAGATAAGGACAGCTGTAGGTACAAAAGAGAGCAAGATATCAGCTAGAGAAAGCACAATAATCTGGCAAAAGGACATGCAGATACATGGCTTAAATCAGTAAGGTCAAGGAGGGAGCAAAAAGTTCAAGGATCACCAGAAAAAAGAGACAAGGCAATATTGTCCTAAGGGATCAGACAGGGAGCTGTCCAGCATCTCAGGTGGCTCAGCAAGAAGAGCTACTTCTAGAAGTCGATGAGGTTGTGGGCTCAGATCCTGGTCCTGACACAGTAATTAGACACTCCCAGAAAAGGAGAGGGCTATGTCATGCAAAGGAAAGAGGGGGCTGTGCTAGGGAATTGACCCTTCCCGGAATATCAGTTCTCTAGAAAGTTCAGAGGCATATTGCAATAACATTTGTTTATGAAAAGTAAGAAATGCTGCAAGTAAGCATTTACCATAAGTAATATTTTTGTGCTTTTACCTGCATTTTTTTTTTTAAGTTGCCAACATAGGCTGGACCTACTGTAGAGGGGATTAAGGAAAGGTTACTATGTGCTGCCAGGGAAGGAGGAATTAAAGTAAACCTATTGCTTTTGCCCTCCATGTACAAAGCGCATATATATATATATATATATATATATATATATAAACGTTGTACATCATTGCTGCACCAGGTCAACTAAAAAAATACCACAATTTGTTTAACTGCAGTTCTCAAAGTGATCACCACACACCACAGTAATTCCTGACTTTGGTTTATTCAAGGAAACATGATGTGAAAATAAACCATAGAGCTTACCACTACTAACTTCTTCTGAGTATACTAGTTGCCTGGTTGTCACGCTAGTCTTCTTGTATCAATTTTTAACCACTTGCTCTCTGGAAAATTTACCCTTTATAACCAGGTCACTTTTTGTGATACTGCACTGAGTTACTTTAAATTACAATTGAGCGGTCGTGCGGCGCTGTACCCAAAAATAATGTATGTCATTTTTTTCCAACAAATACAGCTTTCTTTTGGGGTGTATTTGATCACCTCTGCGTTTTTTTATTTTTTGCGCCATAAACTAAAAAAAGACCAACAATGTTGAAAAAATATATATATTTTTTACTTTCTACTATAAAACATATCCAATAAAAAATTTAAAACATCAAATTTCTTCATAAATTTGGGCCAATATGTATTCTGCTACATGCCTTTGGTAAAAAAAAAGTCCCAATAAGCGTATATTGATTGTTTTACGCAAACATTATAGCGTCTGCAAACTATAGGATATACAGTATACTGGAATTTTTTTTATTTATTTCATTATTTATTGATTTATTTTTTGACAAACATTTTTATTGAAGTAATAAAGACAATTACAGGAAAAAGAAAGAGAACATTAGCAAGCATTGAGAGTGTTATACAGAATTAGAATCTCAGTACATCCAACCTCTTCTCTGACTAGGATGCTGTTATCCATAGAGAGTGGAGGTGTCACTCTCAATGCACAAGTACTTGAAAGTCTATGGACTTAACTATTATAGAATATAAAATTAAAACAGTAACTGCTATCTGTGCAAAAGTCTTTAGAAGGAAAATACTGCATGTAGTTATTTTTTATACTAGTAATGGCGGTGATCAGTGACTTATAGCGGGGCTCCCATATTTGGCGGACAATCGGACACTAACTGAGACTTTTGACACTTTGTGGGCCAGTGACACTAATACAGTGATCAGTGCTAAAAATATGCACTGTCACTTTACTAATGACACTGGCTGGGAAGAGGTTAAACATCAGGGGCGATCAAAGGGTTAACTGTGTGCCTAGCCAGTGTTTTTGTTTACTGTATGTGCTGCATTTACTAAGGAAAGAGATGGATTTTATTCTCTGCTTTGCAGGAACACAAAATCCACCCCCCCCCCGTCAGAACAGAACTCAAACGTTGCATAGGCAGAGCTCCATTCTGAGTCTCTGCCCCGACAATTAGACATATGCCAGCGGACATTGAGTGCCCGGCACCCGAAGATTGGCTTCTGCATGCGCCATGGATCATGTATTTATACGTGATCCACTGCACAGCTGCTGCCCTGTAGCAGTAAAACTGCTATAGGGTGGTCAGCAAATGGTTAAAGTCGCTAACCCAGAACAATGTAGATACAGTAAGTTCTTCTGACTTCTGTAAGACTTTCCTGTTGCTTTTCATTCTGTCACTCAGAAAAAAATGATACTACATGTAGTAAGCTATGGGGTATTGGAACATTTGCAAATATGTACATAAAATATACCACAGAGTCAGCATAGCGGCCAGACAACTAGAATATTTACAGGAAGGTCAGCAATGGCAACCCCTATGTTTACCAATGACAGGTTTACTTAAAGCTGAACTTCAGGCAGATAAAAAAAAAGACACAAATTAATGCCGTTCTGTAAACATTAAGGCATCATTAATTGTAATTTGTGAATATACAGTAAGCATTGTATGTATCTGAATTTGACCTCTTGCAGGCTGGAGTGTGATAGAAAGATGCAGAACAAAGAGCCAATCTGTTCATGTGCTGACAAAAAGCATGCTGATAGGAGGAGAAAGCAGGGTGATGGAGAGATGAGCTCATCACTTTTTCTCCTTTCACTGTCCAGTCACAGGGTGGAGGCGAATCCAGGATGACCTCGGCTCAGAGGAAGAAGGTTGGATGATTTTGGACATCAGACTGAGGACATCTAGTGGCAGACAAAAAGTATTGCAGGGGAAATCTCTGGATTGAAAATCGTAACAAAAGCTGGTTTTAATGCGTTATTGTTATCTTGCTAGTTTTTTTAACGGATTTCGACAAATTCTTTCATTTGGAAACAACCGATTTAACGAAAACCCGTTTAACGAATATTCGTAAATTCAAAAATTCGTAAATTCGTATATTGTAAATTCAAACATTTGAAAATGAGAAAATCTGAAATAATAACTATCTATTAAATTATAAGTATTGGAATTTCCTTTCAAATTGGGCTGTTAGTGAACGTAACGAATACGAATTATCCGAAATAACGAATGCCGCATCTAAACGAACGGAACATAACAAATTAATAGTAATAAATAACAATAATAATAATAAACTTTTTAATAATATTATTTATTATTCATTTATTCAGTTCCATTTGTTTAGATGCGGCATTCGTTATTTTGGATATTTGTAAACTTTGTTACGTTGACTAACATCCAAATTTGAAAGGAAATTCCAATACCTATAATTTAATAGTTAGTTATTATTAGTTAGTCATTATTTAGAATTATCAGATTTTCGTTCTTTCGAATTTTGTGATTTTCTTTCTTATTTTTAGATTTTTTGAATTTATGAATTTTCGAATTAACGAATTGAGATCATAACGAATGACCCAAAAACGAAAAACAAACAAACAAACAAACAAATGAAACGGAAATGAAAAACAAATTTTTCAGCAGTGCACATGTCTGATTAGGTCCCCATTCAGATATCACATTGCGGCAATGAGCATTCCCACTTGCAATTCTGAAAGCATAATATAGTGCCCGTTTACACCACAAAAACATCCTCCAGATCCAGTCCCGATGCGTTTCCGCATGCGCATGTTTAACACATTTTTGAATGTTGAATGTTTGTTGTATTTTTGATGCGTTTCTGGATGCATTCCAAATGCTTTCTTCCTGTCTTTTTTTACTGTACTGGGGTCCAGTTGATGCATTTTTTGATGCATTTTTTTATGCTTTTTTCTGCGTTTCAGTACAGTCCTGTGTAGGAAAAAAAGCAGCATGGTGTACTTTTTTTCTGGAACTGAAGAGCAATGGGATGGACTGCACTGGTCACCAGACAGGAAGTGAGGGAAAATCTGCATTACAGACATTAACCACTTCCCGCCCGCCAGCTGTCAAATGACGGCTCTCGTTCTGGGTGGACGTCATATGACGGCCTCCCAGAACGACCGCTCTTGCGTGCACGCCGTGGCCCCAATCTGTGTAAAGAGCCGTGGCCCCGATCTGTGTAAAGAGCCGTGGCCATCTGCTGCAGCGCTCTCCTCTCTTGCTCTTCTCACAGGCATGTAGCCATTCGCTCCTGCTGCTGTCAATCAAATCCTGGGGGTGGGGCCAAGCTGTGCTGTGTGTGTCTATGGACCCACACAGTTCGGCTCGGGAGCGAGCATGCACATCTGTGCTCATAGCAAGCAGTATGCTATGGAGCAGACACAGAAGTGGGAGCCTGGGTGGGGGACCCCAGAAAAGGAGGTTCGGAGGGCCACTTTGTGTAATACCGTTGCACAGAACAGGTAAGTGTAACATATGTTATTTGAAAACAAAAAAAATTCAGCCTTTACAACGGCTTTAATTCTTTCCCAGTCACTTACCTAGAAACAGGAATGCAGCTGAGGAGAGCCAGAGAAAAATCACAAATTCTTATCTGCATGCTGTCAGTTAGAGTATAAAAAACAGAAAATCACTATAACTACCATGTAGCTAAAGAATTACGCACAAGCCTCTTTTCTTGCTGTAAATGGCAGTTCAATTTAATGTCAAGCCAAAAATGTGGGGAAGGATTAGAACTCCTGTTGGGTTTTTTACTGCTATCCAGAGCTCCGTTAGGTCTAGACATGTGCAATTCGTTTAGTTCTGAATTAGTTCTTTTACCATGTGATCGGCTGTGTCCAAGAGATGCCGGTAATCGGCGCTCCTCGCCCCACACTGACAGAGTGTGAGGAGAGGAGAGCCGATCAGCGGCATTTCCTCACAGGGGACATCTAGGGATGTAATCAGGGCACTGATCATCCATGCCCTGATTACAATTAAGTGCCCACCAGTGTCAGAACTGTGTGCCCACCACTGCCAGCAATCAGTGTCAATCTGTGCCCACAAGTTCCAGCAATCAGTGGCCATTGGGCAGCAGATGGGCACAGCACTGGATCAAGATAGAACTCAGGTAACTATAGAGGGGTGAGAGGGCGATATTACTACTGGCACATATTTTACCTTAATGCAGGGAATTAAGGTAAAAAAAAAATGTCTAGCTTTTAGAACCACTTCAAAGCCAATTTAAGGGTCAGCATCACTGCCAGGCAACTGCCTCTTTTCGAAAAAGGGTAGAAAAACATGTGTTTTTCTCAAGCCATCTTTTAGCACGTGTGTCCTGAAGCTGCTGTGAGTTTTGGCTGGAGTTCTGCTTTAATGTATTGACTGCAATAAAGAAAACTGGCAGCCTGTCAGTGTTAAATGAGATCTTCTGTTCCAGTTTGTGGCCTCTCAGCTTTCTTTCCATAAAGTGTACTGAAAGCAATTCTAAAACAGAAAGAAAAAAAAAGATTGTTATTGTTTGTACTTGCTGGGAGAACGAGGTTCATCCATGTCTATATACGTGTCTCCAGCCCTGATTTTAGCTGGTCTATCCCAATTTCCTGGCACCAAGATGGAAGGGTTTGCTAGAAGCAAAGTAAATAAGAATTATGGCTTCTGGCATTCTGTAGCATCAAAGGCTACTGATACTAAATTGTATCCGGGCAATAACTTCTCCGCAGGGTGTGGAAACCTTGCAAAAAGATCTGAACAAATTAATGGGGTGGGCGACTACATGGCAAATGAGGTTTAATGTAGAAAAATGTAAAATAATGCATTTGGGTGGCAAAAATATGAATGCAATCTATACACTGGGGGGAGAACCTCTGGGGGAATCTAGGATGGAAAAGGACCTGGGGGTTCTAGTAGATGATAGTCTCTGCAATGGCATGCAATGCCAAGCAGCTGCTAACAAAGCAAACAGAATATTAACATGCATTAAAAAGGGGATCAACTCCAGAGATAAAACGATAATTCTCCCACTCTACAAGACTCTGGTCCGGCCGCACCTGGAGTATGCTGTCCAGTTCTGGGCACCAGTCCTTAGGAAGGATGTACTGGAAATGGAGCGAGTA
Organism: Lithobates clamitans; assembly: GCA_037952925.1. Classification (NCBI taxonomy): domain Eukaryota; kingdom Metazoa; phylum Chordata; class Amphibia; order Anura; family Ranidae; genus Lithobates; species Lithobates clamitans. The sequence goes on along the minus strand of JBBGZY010000480.1, from coordinate 844,395 downwards.
CAACAAAGAAGGGAAACAAAGATAATAAAGGGTCTGGAGGATCTTAGTTATGAGGAAAGGTTGTGAGCACTGAACTTATTCTCTCTGGAGAAGAGACGCTTGAGAGGGGATATGATTTCAATTTACAAATAAATTAGCCAAATGCCCCCCTCCCCCCCTCCCACAAAAGTGACAAAAAAACAGACCAAAGTGAAGTAATTTATTATAACTGTACACTTAAACAGGTGTGACAGGTCCACTTTTGTGTTGGTCTACCTACCGAAGCTCTTTCAGGTTCCCCAGTAACTGGTCTGTGATGTTGCTGTGCGCATTGTCCCCAAAAGAATTCCGTCCTACATTCAGGACTGAGAGGCTCTTATTGTTCTTCAGTGAAAGAAGCAATGGGGCGTGTTCATTGGTCATACCAACCTTCTCCAGCCTATCAGAGAAACACAAATAATCCTTATTCACAAAAGTCAGATACTACCTCGTCTTTCAAGCAGTACTAAACCCAAAAGCAAACATTTATTATATAGTAGCTTTCTAATTCTTAGATGTGATGGCTGCATTTGTTTTGTTTTATTTTTTATTCTTATATTTTCTTCTAGTGATCCAGCCAGTAAGTCTGTTGTTTTTCATAAGAACAAGCTCTCTTGCAGTTACAGGGATGAGACAAACCATTTACCACTGAAAATGATCAGCTTTTATTTATTCATGTAAAATCTTTATCCCAAAAGGAAAAAAAAACTTTTCTGTAACTGCTTATTAGCTTGAGTCTGGCATCACACTGTTTGTATATATAGTGTATCTAAATCTGCTAGTACATCGTACACTTTCCTTCCCCCAGACTGAAAATGCTGCAGTCCAAAGGTGCCCCCTGTGCTCCTCCATCCAGAGTGGGGGCACTCTAATACAGGAGGAGTGTTACTGGCCAGATCACCCCTATGACTCTGATTACTCACTGTAGTTCCTCTATCCTGCATGTCGGACTGGACAGAGCTGTTATTAGGTCTCTGAGGTGAGGACCAACCAAGTGGTTATAGGACAGGTCAAGTTTCCTGAGAGACTGATTTTGACTTAGTGCAGATGCCAGCTGTGAAGAGGACCAGTCTGTTAATCTGCTATCCTTCAATCTGCAAAATAAAAATGTAAAGACCTCATATAAGTGGGAAAGAAAGAAAGGAAAAAGAAAAAAAGAAAGAGAAAAAAAAAGATAGAAAGAAAGATGGAAGGAAAGAAAGAAGGAAGGAAAGAAAGATGGAATGAAAGAAAGAAAGATGGAAGGAAAGAAAGAAAGAAAGAAAGATGGAAGGAAAGAAAGAAAGAAGAAAAGAGAAAGAAAGAAAAAAAGAAAGAGAAAAAAAGAGAGAAAGAAAAAGGAAGGAAAGAAAGAAAGAAAGAAAGAAAGAAAGAAAGAAAGAAAGAAAGAAAGAAAGAAAGAAAGAAAGAAAGAAAGAAAGAAAGAAAGAAAGAAGGAAAGAAGGAAAGATGGAAGGAAAGAAAGAAAGAGAAAGAAAGGAAAGAAAGAAAGAAAGATGGAAGGAAGGAAAGAAAGAAAGAAAGAAAGAAAGAAAGAAAGAAAGAAAGAAAGAAAGAAAGAAAGAAAGAAAGAAAGAAAGAAAGAAAGAAAGAAAGAAAGAAAGAAAGAAAGAAAGAAAGAAAGAAGTGATGTTATTAGTGACAATACCATTATTTGAACACAAGAGGGCAGCAAAAAAAAATTAGAATCACAAACCTATTGTAATCATTACATAAAGCGAAACTTAAAGTATATGTAAACCCTCACCTTGTAAAACAACACATCCGATTTAAAATAGACATGAAAGGCAAAACATTTGTGTAATGATATAAAAATATGAAAGAAAGAAAGAAAGAAAGAAAGAAAGAAAGAAAGAAAGAAAGAAAGAAAGAAAGAAAGAAAGAAAGAAAGAAAGAAAGAAAGAAAGAAAGAAGGATGGAAGGAAAGTAAGAAAGATGGAAGGAAAGAAAGAAAGAGAAAGAAGGAAAGAGAAAGAAAGAGAAAGAAAGAAAGATGGAAAGAGAGAAAGATAGAAAGAAAGAAAGAAAGAAAGAAAGAAAGAAAGAAAGAAAGAAAGAAAGAAAGAAAGAAAGAAAGAAAGAAAGAAAGAGAAAAAAAAGAGAGAAAGAAAAAGGAAGGAAGGAAAGAAAGAAAGAAAGATGGAAGGAAGGAAGGAAAGAAGGATGGAAAGAAAGAAAGAGAAAGAAAGAAAGAAAGAAAGAAAGAAAGAAAGAAAGAAAGAAAGAAAGAAAGAAAGAAAGAAAGAAAGAAAGAAAGAAAGAAAGAAAGAAGTGATGTTATTTGTGACAATACCATTATTTGAACACAAGAGGGCAGCAAAAAAAATTAGAATCACAAACCTACTGTAATCATTACATAAAGCGAAACTTAAAGTATATGTAAACCCTCACCTTGTAAAACAACACATCCGATTTAAAATAGACATGAAAGGCAAAACATTTGTGTAATGATATAAAAATATATATATTATACACACCCTTTTCTCTTTCCCCTTTTCATAAGTGATCACATTACTCAGGTAATTGTTTGGGCGGGGCTGGGGGGGTGTCAAGGGTTTTAGAAAGTAAAGAACCTTTTTGAGTCAACAATCACTTTAACTGCATCTTAGCACTACAAACTGAAAATGCTATTTACCTGTAATTAATTTTTAATGTTTAAAGCAAACTCCCCCATCCATCCATGTCCCCCCCACACTTCATTATCGACACCCCAGAGGCACCCAGGGATTCAATGAGAGAGAGAGCGAGAGAGAGAGAGTTAGGTCTTGTGCACACAGGCATGTAATCAAGCACTATGTATTGATCAGTTTAAAAAAAAAAAAAAAAACACCTGCATTGCCATATGCATGAATATGTACAAATGCATGGAAATACACCCACATAAATGCCTGAAATTATGTCCAGATAAATTGATGTTCAAACATCAGTACTGTGTACCAGAGGCCTAAGCCTGGTGCTGGTAGGGGTGTTATGAGCTGCAGTACCCCTATCTGTCCACAAGATGGCAGAAACAGATTAGTTAGACTTGCACTGCTTACAATACTTACTGTATACAGTAAAACCTTGGATTGCGAACATAATTCGCTCCAGAAACATGCTTGTAATAAATAAGCACTCGTATATCAAAGCAAATTTCTCCATAAGAAATAATGGAAACTCCAATGATTTGTTCCACAACCATTTATTCATAAGTCCTTGAGTTTAAAGTCCATATAAAAAGATTATAGCAATGTGACCAGGTTGTGTAACCATAAAATGTCCATCCACATATGGAAGCCTCCACAAGGGGATTAGAATCAAAATCCAGCAGGAGCTCCAGAGTATAAAAGAGAAGAGAGGCGCCTCTAAGTGTAGCAATATGGTTACATTTAATGAAGGTACTACATTTAGAAACTCACATGGTTGATGAATAAAACAGACAGATCTAAGTATACAGGCATCCGGGGTAAAGCTGTCCACATAGACCATCCCCCGCACCGCCGACTCTCACCGATGTCAGTCTGCAATCATAAACGGGAAGACTACCCTGCAGTAGAGCGATTGAAGCGCTCGTGAAGTGCAGCGTGGAAGGGACGACGTCGATGGTGGTGTGGAGGTTGGTCTATGAGGACAGCTTTAGGCTAGCCATACACTATACAATTTTCTTATTCAATTTCCTTTAGATTTACCTTCAACTATGTAGTGCAAAGGCCTGCCTGATTGCATACAAATTGAAAGTGTTTAGGTTTGACCTCCTATTTTATGGTTTTGGTAAATCTAAAGGAAAGCTGAACAAGAAAATTGTATAGTGTATGGCCAGCCTTACCCCGGATGCCTGCATACTTAGATGTGGCTGTTTTAATCATCAACCATGTGGATTTGCTTAATGTTGTACCTTCATTAACCACTTGCCGACCAGCCAATGTCATTATACTACGGCAGGTCAGCTCTTTCCCACAAATCGCCGTAGCTGTACGGCGGGGGACCCAATGCGCGTGGCTGGTGGCTGCAATGTATTCCGGCCACCCATGATCGTGGGAAGGAGAGCCAGAACGGGGGTCTGTCAATTTAAACAGATCCCCATTCTGACAGGGGAGGAGAGAGAGATCTGCTGTTCCTAGTGATTAGGAAAAGCGATCTCTCTCCTCCTCCAGTTAGTCCTATCCCCCCACAGTTAAAAACACCTCCCAGGGAACACGTTTAACCCCTTGATCGCCCCCTAGTGTTAACCCCTTCCCTGCCAGTTACATTTATACAGTAATCAGTGGCTATTTTTAGCTCTGATCGCTGTATAATAAATGTCACTGGTCCCAAAAAAGTGTCAATCTTTGTGTCGATCTGTCCACCGCAATGTCGCAGTCCCGCTAAAAATCACAGATCGCCGCCATTACTGGTAAAAAATAAATAAATAACAAAAATTCCATAAATCTATTCCCTATTTTGTAGACACTATAGCTATAAGGGGGCACCCGATGTGAGAGGGTCTCTGATGGGGCACTTGATGTAAGAGGGTCTCTGATGGGGGCACCTGATGTGAGAGGGTCTCTGATGGGGGCACCTGATGTGAGAGGTTCTCTGATGGGGGTACATGATGTAAGAGGGTCTCTGATGGGGGCACCTGATGTGAGAGGGTCTCTGATGATGAAACCTGATGTAAGAGGGTCTCTGATGGGGCACTTGATGTAAGAGGGTCTCCGATGGTGAAACCTGATGTAAGAGGGTCTCTGATGGGGCACTTGATGTAAGAGGGTCTCCGATGGTGAAACCTGATATAAGAGAGTCTCTGATGGGGGCACTTGATGTAAGGGAGTCTCTGATGGGGGCACCTGATGTAAGAGGTTTTCTGATGGAGCACATGATGTAAGAGGGTCTCCGATGGTGAAACCTGATGTAAGAGGGTCTCTGATGGGGCACTTGATGTAAGAGAGTCTCTGATGGGGGCACTTGATGTAAGAGGGTCTCTGATGGGGGCACCTGATGTAAGAGGGTCTCTGATGGGGGCATCTGATGTAAGAGGGTCTCCGATGGGGGCATATGATATAAGAGGGTCTCTGAAGGAGCACCTGATGTAAGAGGGTCTTTGATGGGGCACCTGATGTAAGGAGGTACTCTGATGGGGACACCAGATGTAAGGGGGCCCTCTACTGGGGACACCAGATGGAAGGAGGGACTCTGATGGGGACACCAGCAGTATAGAGGGACTCTGATGGGGACACCATATGTAAGAGGGGACTCTGGTGGGGGCACCCGAAGTAAGCAGGGACCCTGATGGGAACAACAGATGTAAGGGGGCATTCTGATGGGGACACTAGATGTATAGGGGAAGATGTATAGGGGGATTCTGGTGGGGACACCTTATGTTAGGTGGTTTTATTTTCTTTTACTTATATTTAATATGGATGTGATTGGCCTACTTTTATGTTACTATATTAGAGAGCATTTCAGACCTCGGCTGGAAGAAAATATTAGCAACCTCCTTGAATTTAAATCCATTACCCCTGCCCTAAGTAGATATTTTTGCATTGCAGGAATTTGTGCAAAATTGCGTGCATCCCTGCATTGCACAAAAAAACAAACAGTCCCTTTTTCAGGTGTGCAATGGTGCCATTAAGTCTTAATGGCACAACCACACACCATGCTTTTGCGCTCATTCACCTATGGAAAAACCCATGATAACAAAATACCATGCATTTTGGTGCAGCACAATTTTTAAAAAGGTTATACCTTTTTTCACCTCTATTTGTCTTGCCCTGTGCCGCTAAAGTGTTCAGATTTAGCTTGAAGAAAAGGTGGCGACCAGAGACACAGTATCATGCTATGCACAATCACCTGAGGGTGATTTCTCCTTGTTTTCTGTTGCTGTGACAATGTGGTCACCAGGAGTGGAAGTGAAAGGAAATCTCCCTAGGTGGGGCCACAGGCACCATAAAAAAAACCCACTGAGGTTCAAACTTTTTCCCCTATATAATATAAAATAACTCTGCAATTTGCACTTACATTAATTCTTGGAGTTTACATGATGGGTTGGAAAGAGCTTTTGTTATGCAAGTGAACATAGGACCAATCAGACAGCTTCCTGACAAGTTCAGAGACCTCAGAGATTGGCTCGAACATATTGCAGAGTCGAGTTGGGTGCAGGAACTGTCCAGCTTTCTGCTATCACAACTCAAACTGTGGAAAAATGCATAATAATTATAAAGTGTGAGGTTAGGAAGAGTGCCTTGATGCGTACAGTATATTAAGACAAAACTGTTTTTTGATAAATCAAGAAAGGGTTAAAATCTTAATCTAGAATTATCCTCACTTAAGGATCCAGTGACAATAGTATTACCAAACAGAAAGTGAAGGAAATTCTCCAACAGCAACAAAAAATAAAATAAAATAAAATAATTTTTTTAGCAGTCCATGAAGTCTAGAACCTCTGCTGATTACCATTTGCAGATTCTTCAAAACTTCCTGTATGGTGAAACTGTTATCACCTAAAAAGGAAGAGAAGGCAAATGTCTTCAATGGAGGTTCAAATATTTGTAAAAACCTGACAAGGACTCTAAATCTTCCCATCCTAAATTACTACAGTATAAAGGTGGTATTTCTAGACTGGCACTTTATTAATAATTTACTAATATGGTCTTACACTAGACAAACACAGACCTTTGTCACCTTGCTTATCAGCATAACTTAGCTGCACAGGGCAAAGTAACATTATTATACATTATAAAGAACTAATGTAAGACTCAAACATCATGGAGCGCAGCGTTGGTTTTTATAAGTATGTGGTTACAGTGAAACAGGCACTAAGGGGCTGAATTATAAAGAATTTACTTAGCTATTCACCCAGTGAAAGCGCATGTACATTCATTTTTGTGCGAATGGGGCAAAGAAAACCCAAAAATAAAACATGTGAATAGGCTATATCCTGTGCTGTTTCAATATAAACCATTGATTTTATATGTAAAATTCCGCATTTGGCCACTAGATGGTGTTTAGTATTTTAAGACATTCCTATAATACTTGTCTCTCTCTAGTGGCTGAATGCGGAATTTTTCATTTTTGTGTTCCATTTACGCAAAATGTACATGCACTTTCACTGAGTGCCAGATGGCAATGCAAATTCCTTATACAATAACCCATTAATATATAAAATATATGCAATTTTATTCAGCAGCAGCTGCATGTGGAAAACAGGAGAAATGGTTACTGCAAACAGAGCAATACATTCAATAATTCAAAGAGGAATCACAGTATTGATCACAGTCATCAAAAAATGTGATACATCATCTCAGCTAGCTAAGCTTACTATAATATAAATCACAAACTCCGTTGGTGAGCTTACAAGTCTATTTCTGGGCCTTGACTGTACAGACTGTGTCCTCCATGTATGCACCACCCCCATCTTATGTCAGCCAACTCATCCTCACCTTGACCCTTTCCGTATGGAGTAGGAGTGAGTAAAGTCTAGGACAGGCATCACTCATGGGGCCCCCCACTGGCCCCAGGCCCTCGGCAGTGCCCGAGTGCCCAAATGGTCAGTCCACCCCTGGCTCTGATCAACTGCACAGTAATAGATTTCTTTTTAAGGTACCAAAGTTGACTTGTAACCAATGTACTATCTCTTTACGATACTACACACAAAAAATAACAGTTGTATGGCTCCTTTAGGATGATTCAGATTGAAGCAAGATCTCGTCTCTGTCAGTTCACTTTTATCCCGCAGACACCATTGTAAAGCAATTGTCTGATTTTATCATCTGTGATAAGGTCACAACCTTTCCTTGACTATGCAATACAGTCTATCACACTTGCTCCTGGAAAGGAGAACAGATAGCCCAAGATATGGCAGAACTGTATTGCAGCAAAATAATATAATTTTAGAATTATGAGAAACAGTCACTGTGGCAAAAGAAACTTCTGAAAACCATGTGGCGCTTACAATCCAGCAGTCAGCTCTCCTCAGAGTCTTCTTAGACACAAAGAAAAACAGGTGAAATCAGCACCAGCTTCTCTGCGCTGGGCTCTAGGCACCGAACAAATAGAAATCGTACTGGAGATTCCAACAGGTTGTCTCTCTGACGTCTCTTTCAGTGGCATTCTTCCAGAAAGTTCTCCTACCAATCTCCTTATTCCCAGACTGGGTTGCAGAACATTCCTCCCTCGGATGTCACTCACTCTACAGGCTGCCACATGTGTCTCCCTTTAGTAGCTATCCCATAGTGGTAAATTATGGTGGCCGTTTTGCAGTAGCCTGGAGAATATTGCTGGCAAGTTGTTAAGAACAGATTAGTCTATAGTGTCAGAAAAGTTTTCCACATATCAGCATATTTACCTACTGTCCTGGATTTGCCAGGAGAGTCCACATTTTTGCTATGTTGTCCCACAAAAGGTATGTCCCAGGAACACAGTGTGAGACATACCTCTCAACAGCATGGGAGTATCTCAAAGATTAGCCTCAGGTGGCAGAACATTCTGCTATGTACAGTAACAGCATATTTACTAACTGTCCTGGTCCTGGATTTGCTGGACATTCCTGATTTTTGCTAAGTTCTCAGGATTACAGCGTGAGACATACTTCCCAACATTGCGCGACTGTCACACATTTTTACTTAAAATCCTTCTGCCCGTCTCTGTAGTAACAAGCAGCAGGACCCATGACATTGGGTGGAGTCTGGGGCTCAAATAAGAGGCCCAAATCTAGCTAGCACTGACATTGACATTAGGTACTGTGGGGCTTTCCTTACCTGGTGACAGTCATGTTGGAACCCAGAGGAGGGCGAGGCCTAGGGAAGTGTTCGCAGAGACCACAGCAGTGCCTGGAGGAAGAAAACAGTTACCCCATTCCTTACCGTGGAAGCCCTCGGCAGAAGCTCTCAGCAGAGAATGCATCCAATGTAAGTCCAGTAGAGTCCACCAGTTTGGCTCAGTATAGGCAGCTTGGGAGAGAGAGGCAAATCTCAGCTGCTGCATCTGTTTGTTATATACCTGAGCTGTGTACTATGATCTACAGCAGCCTTTCTCAACCTTTTCAACACAGAGGAACCCTTGAAAAAACTTTCTGGCTTCAGGGAACCCTTGCAAATAATTACTATAGCTACAACTCATGATACATTAGTGTGATAGTCAGTGGGAGGAATTTTTCTTACACTTGTGGTCATTGGGAAGAATTACCCTCTTACAGATAGCTAAAAAGTCCTATGGTGTCAATGGGAACTTAATTGAACGGTAGAAATTGCTCATTGCTCAAGGAACCCCTAGCAACCTCGGGATGAACCTTAGTTGAGAAAACCCTGATCTACAGCACCCAGACTAGACTTATACAGTAAATCATGGAATAGAATGCACACTGCCTGACCAGTCCAGTGAACAGAAAATTATTTTCCAAATATAACACTTGAACTCTTTATAGCAGATCTTCCATGGCCAAAAGAAGGATTGTTTTATTGCTTGCCCACCTGCCCAACAGAATAAAAAAAACACTAGTAAACAGACCATTGCCTTAACAAATACCTCAATTGGTCCACCTTCTGAAAGCTTATTTCAGTTTCTAGCTCTGTTTAGAGGAACGGCAATGTCATCCACCTCTCTGACAGTATCTTAAACCAAGCCCCGTGTTTTTTTTTGGGGGGGTGGAGGGGCAAACGGCGCTGTTAACCTCTTTCCGACCGCATAAAGCATATATGCAGTGGAAAGAAAAGTGAGCTGCAATGCCCAGCCATCAGACATTTTCCCTCCTGCTGACCGATGAAGCCAGGTATTTTTTTCTCCTGCTGACCACTCAGGCCAAACAGTTTTGTCCCCCACTGACACCAGGCATTTGTCCTGCAGTTGTTCACTAACTCCAGGCATTTTCCTCCCCTAACCAGCGGTATAAGGGACATTATGACTGCTGCACTCTATACTTTAGGTACTTATATTGCGCCATCAATTTACCCAGTGCTTTATATATATATACAGTATATTGTACAATCACATCAGTCCTTGCCCTCAAGGTATCTAACACACATTCATACATGCACAAACTATGGCTAATTTAGCCAATAGCCAGCTAACCTACCAGCATGTTTTTGGAGTGTGGGGGAAAACTCACACAGGCACATGGAGAACATGCAAACTCTATGCAGATAGTGCCGTGGTTGGGATTTGAACCAGGCAGAAGTACTAACCACTTAGCCACTGTGCTGCCCGGAAATTGAGTCTTACATTAAACCATGCTGACCTTTCTACTATAAAAATTTCTTGATCCCACAGGTTTTTTCCTCCAGTTCACCACTGACACCACGCATTTTTCCTCCTACTGATCACTGAAGCCAAACATTTTTCCTCCTGCTAACCATAGAGCCAGCAGTAAAAGAGACACCATGACACATAATCGCTGCACTCTATACTGTACATTGTAATGTGCTGACCTATCTATTCAAAATGCAAAAAATTGCATTTAACTCTACATTAAGTATATTAAATTCCGCCTTCTGCACTACCACTCCATTGCTCTCTGCAGACACAAGAGAGGGGATGTGTCTGACCAGTTAATGATTGCTGAATACTGAGTACGCTCGGTCTATTTTTTTATGATCTGCAAAGTCATAATTATAAGTCATATTTATAAGTGGAGATAAGACTTTAAAGATAGAAGTTGTTAGATCAATGTCTATTTCACGGGTTATCTTTCTCTGACTTCAATAGAGCATTAACAAAAGTAGAGTTTCCCAACAAATGCTTTCCATTCAGCACAGCAAAAGAAAATGAACTCACCTTGCCATTTTAGAGTTTTAAACAGCCCATAGAAGATTCTTTTTTTCCATTCAACCAGAGTTGATGAAGTTTAATCAATATAGTTGGCTTCTGACTCAGTCCCCACCCCAAGCCATGCACGCTGATGCATTTCACCCTTACTAGACTTATCGCTCTTATACCTCTATGAATAAGCCCAATTGGGATTAAATGCGTCAGCAGGGTGTGGTTTAGACGAGGACTGTGTCGGAAGCCAACTAAGTTGATTAAACCTTATGGTGTGACTTTTATGGAGTGTGACTTTGTCTCTTAATTTTGCTACATATGCTGAGCAGGATGGGCTTTTAAAGCTAGCACCTACAGCAGTGAAGGACCGAGGAGCATAGCGGGGACTTGAAACTCTAAAGCTCTTTTCTGATTCTATTGGGAAGTTGTCAGAGAAAAGGGGACATGAGCACTAAAAAAAATCTGATACAAATGATAACGTGCCGGGCGGCATTCAGAGAGCACTTTACTTTTTCTCAATGAATGCAAAGTGTTCTCTGTTTGGAAAAGGTGGAGAGGCAGCGTGGTAAGGTCACACTCTCCTCCTCATCCTGTCAGAGAAGGCTTTGCATTCATTGGGAAAATGCAAAGTGCTCTATGAAAGGTGCCCACTTGGTCCGCGACCTGGAAGCAAGTGGAGATAACAGTAGTAGCTTTGCATAGACCAATGTAATTGTGTAAAAATTGCCATATCTAAACTTAAACTAGTATATCTATAATGGAACATGATGAATGTCTATAACACTTACACTAATTCTTCTATCCTGCAGGTGGGACTGGACAGCGCTGTCATCAGGTCTGAGAAATGAGGACCCTCCAATCTGTTATCAGTCAGGTCAAGTTTCCTCAATGATTGGCTTTCTTTTATTGCTGATGCCAGCTGAGAGCATGAAGTGTGCGTTAGGTTGGCACAATTCAGTCTGTAAGAAGGAAATATTAGAACCAAGGATTTTGAGCTAAAGTGTCATCAAAAAACATGTGACTATGTATAAATATCAAAATGGCAGCCACACTCACTATATCTCTACATATGAAATATAAACAGTATTTATCTCAGTTGCTTTGCGCTACCATTAAAAAAAAGTACATGGGGCAGATTTACGAAAACTGGAGCATGCAAATTGCCAAAGCTTATTTCAACAAGCTGAAGTTAGAAGCTGAATGACTACCATGTACATCTGCACCAGATTCTGAGTGCTCCGCTTTTAGTAAATCTCCCCCTATGTGGGGCATATGATCTAATAATGGCTTTCCTTCGTACAATATTTATCTCAGTTGCGTTGTGCTACCATTAACAAAAAAGTGCATGTGCTATAACAATAAATAAATATGGATATACATACATGGATCAAATTCATGAAAATTCATAATGAATGTGCTCCACAAAAATCATGTGAATAGGTATGAGTCCAAAAGAAATTTATATAAAGTGCTATAAACAATGCCCCAAACCAGGGAAGATAGTGTATGAATAAGTCAGAAAGGATAGCCCAGATGGTCCCCAAAACATACAGACTCTGCTTGTGAACACCAACAAACAAAACAAAAACCAAAATCTGCTTACCAGATTCTCACACCTCAAACTGAAGGAGGTCTGAGCACACTTTTAAGGAATAATGCCCAAAATGGATGGATGGATGGATGATGGCTATCTAGCAAATCAGATGCTTACTGAAAGGATAAATAAACAGATGGACAATAACCCTCTGATTTAGTGGATCGTTGATCGTTTTATTCTAGTAATGCTGTTTTAATCCTTTAAAATTATGAATATTTGCCATATTTTATTAAAATGTGTTTTTTTTTTTTAATACTGCACCATTAGAGTTCTTCTTCTTCTTGCATGTCGTATATTGACTTAATTACTGGTGGCTTTGTTTGTGGGGGATTTGTGTTGTTGGCGAGATGAGCGGAGTGTATTGGTGAAGACAATGGGAGTACACTTATTATCCATTTATCCACTGAATAGGAGGGTTACTGTCTATCTGCTTATTTATCCCTTCAATGAGCATCTGATGTGCTAAGAAGCCATAATCCATCCATTTTGGGTATTATTCCCTAAATGTGTGGTCAAACCTCCTTCAGTTTGAGGTCTGAAAATCTGGTAAGCAGCTTCTGTTTGTTGGTGTTCTCAAGCGGTGAAGAGTCTGCTCATTTATGGGACCATCTGGGCTGTCCTTTCTGACATATTCATACACTATCTTCCCTGGTTTTGTATTTTGTTTATAGCACTGTAGCCAGGAGCTGGATATATACGTATTCCTAAAATCAGGAGACACTGTGTGGCGTTGTTTCAGGGGTAGCCATTTCCCTCTAGTGTTGAGTGTGATGCTGACCTGTTATCTTTTTAATCAGAGACAAGGCAGAGCAAAGCATCTTGGGATATGTAGTCTGTATGGATCAGATTCCCTCTCTGGTTGAATTATGTGGATCTACAACTACAAGCTGGGCTGATGGGGAAGAGCAGACCACTGGGAGAGACTTTAAGAGGGATGGATTGAGGCCTGGAGCGCTCTCTTGGGACCCGGCGTGGATCTGTGTGCAGGGAATCTGTTATAGTGTGAGCTGCAGTTGAGTCGCGGCCTACTCCGGCAGAATTATCCAGCGGCAATTTGGAGGGAAACCTGTGGACAGTTCCCCTTAGCTGTCTAGCGGCAGCCTGGAGGCTGTTCATATCCCATCCATCCTGCAGTGGTATAAGATTTGGGTGAGCTGTGGTTCGGTGCCGCAGAGGTCAGATGTCATCCCTTGAGCCACGTTCCTGAGAGATCATCATCATCATCACCATCATCATCATCTCTTGTTTCAGTGTGGTGAGCGGGCAGCAGCCCAATCTTATAGACACCATTGTCTCCTGCACTCCTTGTCATCTTAAGTTCCAAGGATCTAGACCAAACATCATAGACACTATATACAGACATCTTTGCCATCCATTGTTCTGCTGTTGCTTGTAGTTCCACAGAAAGTAACATCTTTAAGTCAGTGATCACTATGAATCCAGTTACATTTTAATTTACACATGAAGAATTCTCTGTAAGAGCAGGTTGAATTGCAATACAGTTTTCTTTGCTAAAAGTAGTACTTGTTATTTACGGTTCTGCATTTATGTGTGAAAGAGCAGTAGAGAGGGGTTTGACACTTATAATAGCCATTCCTCTGCTATCCTGTAGCCTGTTCACATAGGCATTATATGCGCTTGGTTGGGCACAGAGATTATAGTGTTTACTGTTAAATGTTTGAATCTGATAGGTGATTGTTATTTAGTTATCAATCATCGCTCCACAGAGAGACAGAACGGGGATCTGCCTTTGTAAACAAGGCTGATCTCCATTCTGACAGGAGGCAACATGGAGATCTGCTGTTCCTAGTGATCAGGAACAGCGATCTCTGTGTTGTCCCAGTGAGCCCATCCCCACACAGTTAGAACACACCCAGGGAACACAGTTAACCCTTTGCTCGCTCCTTAGTGTTAACCCCTTCCCTGCCAGTGTAATTTATACATGCACCAGTTTTAGTAAATCTCCCCATTATATAAAATATAGATGAATGATTTGAGATACCGACAAATTTGGAACAAAGAACACGTTTTATAACCTAAACTCCATAGAAACCATCACTTCTATGCACTGCACTGGTGATAGCCAACAAGCCTGAAACAGCTGCATACAGTTTGGAATAAAAATAAAGTTGTATCTGCACTGTGGTTCTTGGTATACAATTGGCCACAGGGGCATAAAGAAACGGTCTGTATGCCTCCACCCAAGCTATTGTGGTTAATCGGAGAGTGGGGAGGAGACTGCGATGGAGGTTTAAATATATATGCTGTCAATAGTGAAACACAAGGATGCCATTTGTCCCCGTTCGTCCCTGTTTTGAGGGGTCTGTCCCCCTGTATCCTGGCAGCCCACAGTAAACTATACATAGCAGGGGCGCGCATTCCGCAATTCCTCTACTCCAGGTTACAAAATGGCCACGCGTGCGCATACGGCTCCAGTGGTTCCATTTTCTAATCTGGATTGATGGTTGTACAGGGTGATTGCTGAGTGGGGACCTGTAATGTGCATTGTTTACTGTGGGATGCTGGGGACTGTTGAACTAGCACCTGCGCTTTGCAAATTTTACACTGTGCCAGGGTAGACAGTTAGATTGTGAGATGGAAGGAAAGGCCTCTTATACTTACAGTAACTCTTCTATCCTACACGATTCGCTAGAAAGAGCTGTCATCAGGTCACTGAGTTTAGGTCCATCCATATTGTTATAAGACAGGTCAAGTGACCTCAGGGACTGGTTATTACGGATTATAGGTGCCAGATGGTCAAAAGAATTCTGTGTTAGGCCATTGCTACTCAGGCTGTGGAAGAAAGAATATTATACAATATTTACATATAAAGCAGTGTCAGGATAAAGAAAAAAATGTTCCTTCAGAATACATTAGGTCCTTGTCTGTCAAATCAATTGCTTTAGATCCTTCTGGTGTGCTTTCCAGGCTGAACTGCTTTGCTAAAAAAAATACTTTTAACGGGACACAATAGCTCAAACTCTAATTTACATAGACAGGTGAATGAGTCCGAGTTCATTCCCCTCTGTGCTTGCCTGTTTAGATGTCTCAGGTTCACAAAGGGAGTCTCAACGTAAACAGCTTCTGTTTTGCTTCCTTTTTTAGAAGGCTCGTAGTTGTCTGAGAATGTTCACCCTGTTTTAAAGCAGCCCTGTTTGGAAAATGAATTTGCCATGAAAGCTGTGCGTAAATACTTACCTTGTCCAGAGACACTTCAGAAAATGAGAGGAAATGTCTCTAGTGTGAGGGAACAATTGTGGCCAGCAGAAGATTTCCTCCCATATGGTGTCAACCATATGTCTTCGGTATTCCCATTACTTTTGTTAACAAGCTGCAAGGCCTAGATAATGCACTTGCACTGGCAATTTTTTTATCTTTGCATATTTAGTTTTTTTTTTTTTTCAAGTGTCATCTTGCAGTTATTTATGTGTTTTCCTTCACGCAGGGTGGAGAATGTGGGTCTTTGAACATACCATGAAGTTTAGGGGGAGGTTGTATGGTCATCAGGTTCCTTCCTTCCCTGACTTGTTTGGGTCTGTCTTCGGGAGAGCCTCCCACCTAGTACGCGTTGGCCAGCTTCGGCTGACCATGAGGAGCTGGGCCCACCGGGCTTTTTGGATATATGGACCTTAGTGTGCCTTACCCCCACCAGGAGTCTTGTGCCCTTGAGGGTCAGGCAGGGGTTCTTCCTCTTCAGAAGGGAACCTAAAACAGACCCTAAGTGCACTTTTTTGTGTGTTCACATGCACTTTTTTGTTCACTTTTGGTGTTTAGCTTTTGCACACAGGGGCGGCCCGTACATTAGGGTGCATGGGCGCCGCCCACTCTGTCACGCCATCCCCTATATGACATGCATAGCATGAATCTATCCATGGCCGCCGCTGCTACCCCCTATTCATGCGTCCGGCCCCTTTGCGGATGCCGGGCACCTGAATTCCAGCTGTGGGGGTGTTTTTTTGAAGCACCTGATTGGAGCCATAGGCTCTAATAGGCTTCAAAAAAGGTGGACTTGGAGCGCAGAGCATTGCGCTCGCAGTCCACCCAGGCATGTTAGAAAAGCAAATGAACATTTGCTTTTCTAACACTGAACCATGGGTCTAATACTGGTCACTTGATTGGCTGAAAGCACAAGCGATCCCATTGGCCAGCTAGCAGAAGCGAAGAAGAGATGCATGGAGGACACAGGAGCCATCGCCTGACCCATGCTACCCGTCACACAGCTTGCCGCCGTCACCTGCTGCCAGACCTGCCACCAAAATGGGGTAAGTGGTGGTCAGACAGCGAGCAGACAGGCGGGGGGGGGGCACAGTAGCTGCATATGATGGGCACAGAAGCTGCAATTGATGGGGCACAGGGGCTGCATATGATGAGCACAGAGGCGACACAGAGGCTGCATTTCATGGGCACAGAGGCTGCATATGATGGGCACAGAGGCTGCATATGATGGGCACAGTGGCTGCATGACATGGGCACAGTGGTTGCATTTAATGGGCACAGTGGCTTATTTGATGGGGCACAGTGACTGCATTTGATGGGGCACAGTGGCTGCATGAGATGGGCACAGTGGCTGCATGAGATGGGCACAGTGGCTGCATTTAATGGGGCACAGTGGCTGCATATGATTGGCACAGTGGATGCATATGATGTTTTTGTTTCAGTATTTTTCAGAATTTTTAAATTTGTTTGCGCCCCCCAAACATTTTGAGCACCAGCCGCCACTGTTTGCGCACTATACCATGGGCTTGAAATAAATATAAAATATCACTTTTCTCCAGGAAAAATAAGGATGGTGAATCTCCCCAGATATCAATAAACACCTGGTAGGTTTTAAGTACGGTATTCGCTATTCTATCCAACCTTAGAAAACACTTGGCTAGAGATACAGTGCCCTGGAAAAGTATTCCCTCCCCCTTTTCCCCCATTTTCCACACATTGTCATGTTACAGCAAAAAACGTACATATATTTTATTATGATTTTATGTGATAGATCAACACAAAGTGGCACATAATTGTGAAGATGAAGGAAAATGGTAAATGGTTTTCGATTTTTTTTACAAATAAATATCTGAAAAGTGTGGTGTGCATTTGTATTCAGCCACCTTTACTATGATACCCCTAATTAAAATCTAGTGCAACCAATTGCCTTCAGAAGTCACCTAATTAGTAAATAAAGTCCACCTGTGTGTAATTTAACCTCAGTATAAATACAGCTGTTCTATGAAGCCCTCAGAGGTTTGTTAGAGAACCTTAGTGAACAACAGCATCATGAAGGACAAGGAACACACCAGACAGGTCAGGGATAAAGTTGTGGAGAAGTTTAAAGCAGGGTTAGGTTATAAAAAAATATCCCAAAATATTCATTATCTGAAAATGGAAAGAGTATGGCACAACTGCAAACCTACCAAGACATGGCCGTCCACATAAACTGACAGGCCAGGCAAAGAGAACATTAATCAGAGAAGCAGCCAAGAGGCCCATGGTAACTCTGGAGGAGTTGCAGAGATCCACAGCTCAGATGGGACAATCTGTCCACAGGACAGCTATTAGTTGCGCACTCCACAAATCTGGCCTTTATGGAAGAGTGGCAAGAAGAAAGCCATTGTTGAAAGAAAGCCATAAGAAGTCCCAATTTCAGTTTGCGAAAAGCCATGAGGGGACACAGCAAACATGTGGAAGAAGGTGCTCTGGTCAGATGAGACCAAAATTTAACTTTTTGGCCTAAAAGGCTATGTGTGATGGATAACTAACACTGCACATCACCCTAAACACACCATCCCCACCATGAAACATGGTGGTGGGAGCATCATGTGGGGATGCTTTTCTTCAGCAGTACAGGGAAGCTGGTCAGAGTTGATGGGAAGATGGATGCAGCCAAATACAGTGCAATCTAAAGCCTCATACACACGGTACGATGGCAGGGGATTGTCTGTTGTCCTAAAATCTTACCGTTAGTACGAACAATTGTTGTCCAACTTCCCGCCAACAAATGTTGGATGGCAGGCTGAGGCTAGTAAATTTTCAGCGGACAATGATTTGACATTAGATTTTCTTATGGTCAGTACACAAATCCGTCACACAAAAGTCGAAAGTACAAACACGCATGCTCGGAATCAATGCTCACCAAACACGAAATTAGAAGAAGGGGCTCAAAGGGTGGTGCTCAAGAGCTGAACTCCTCGTAGTACGCCACTATGTTTGTGTTTGTTGCACGACAATTGTGTACCATTAGTATGCAAGACAAGATCCTGGCACACGCCCTTTTGACAAAAATCTGCAAAATACTTGAGTTGAGACTGGGGCGGAAGTTCACCTTTCAGC
The DNA here is from genome assembly GCA_037952925.1 of Lithobates clamitans. Lineage (NCBI taxonomy): Eukaryota > Metazoa > Chordata > Amphibia > Anura > Ranidae > Lithobates > Lithobates clamitans. The sequence goes on along the minus strand of JBBGZY010000480.1, from coordinate 825,752 downwards.
AGGACAAAGACCCTAAACATACAGCCAGAGCTACAATGGAATGGTTTAGATCAAAGCATATTTATGTGTTAGAATGGCCCAGTCAAACTCTAGACCTAAATCCAATTGAGAATCTGTGACAAGACTTGAAAATTGCTGTTCACAGACACTCTCCATCCAATCTGACAGCGCTTGAGCTATTTTGCAAAGAAGAATCTCTAGATGTGCAAAGCCAGTAGAGGCATATCCAAAAAGACTTGCAGCTGTAATTGCAGTGAAAGGTGGTTCTACGAAGTATTGGCAAGAGGAGTTGAATACAAATGCACACTTTTCAGATATTTATTTGTAAGAAAAAATTTGAAAACCATTTATCATTTTCCTTTCACTTCACAATTATGTGCCACTTTGTGTTGGTCTATCACATAAAATCTCAATAAAATACATTTACGCTTTTGGTTGTAACATGACAAAATGTGGAAATTTTCAAAGGGTATGAACAGGGCCATCTTAAGAGCATTATAGGCCCCCGGGCAATACAGTGCACTGGGGCCCTGTCTACACAATCACGCGCGAGAATAGAAATGCAAATTATCCATAAGGCTATATTTATTGGTACTTTGAACAAAATCAGTGTTTAAACATTAACACAATGTTTGGACAATATAACACGAGTTTAATGGGCAAAGTGGCAGATTTTGATGGGCACAGTGGCAGCTTTGATGGGCACAGTGGCTGTGTTTAATGGGCACAGTGGCTGTGTTTGATGGGCACAGTGGCAGCTTTTGATGGGCACAGTGGCAGCTTTGATGTGCACAGTGGCTGTTTGATGGGCACAGTGGCAGCTTTGATGGGCACAGTGGCTGTGTTTGATGGGCACAGTGGCTGCGTTTGATGGGCACAGTGGCAGCTTTTGATGGGCACAGTGGCTGCGTTTAATAGGCACAGTGGCTGCGTTTAATGGGCACAGTGGCAGCTTTTGATGGGCACAGTGGCAACTTTTGATGGGCACAGTGGCAGCTTTGATGGGCACAGTGGCTGTTTGATGGGCACAGTGCCTGTGTTTGATGGGCACAGTGACAGCTTTGATGGGCACAGTGGATGTTCGATGGGCACAGTGGCAGCTTTGATGGGCACAGTGGCAGCTTTTGAGGGGCACAGTGGCTGTGTTTGATGGGCACAGTGGCAGCTTTTGAGGGGCACATTGGCTATGTTTGATGGGCACAACGGCAGCTTTGATGGACACAGTGGCTGTGTTTGATGGACACAGTGGCAGCTTTTGAGGGGCACAGACAGTGGCTGTGTTTAGTGCACAACTTGAACTTACTTAAGTGTTAGACTTACTTGAGGCCGCCGGCCTGGTGCAGTACAGTGTGTCACTCACAGCAGAGCAAGGTAGCGCCAGCTATCAAGGGCCTTCTTTCCGCTCCACTCCCTCTCCATGCTGTCTGAAGAACATGGCAGAGGTGGGCGGAGCTTGTTCACTAGCCAATGGGGCGGCCGAGGCGCGCTATGAATGCTGGGGCGGCCGCGGCCTCTGACTGACATCACTGGTTGCTAGCTAGACGCCAGGCGGCCGGCGATTCTAGCAAGTGAGCAACCAGTGCAGTCAGTCAACTTAAGCAGCAGATTGCAGCGCTGAGGATAGGCTCTGGAAAGCTCTGGATGGGGCCCTCCAGGAAAGTGGGGCCTCCGGGCAACTGCCCAGCATGCCCAGTGGAAAAAACGGCCCTGGGTATGAATACTTTTCAAGGCACTGCATATAAGTCTGTGCAGCACTAAAAGCTTTGTTGAATAACTAGATCCATTGAGTAATTTGCTACTTACCATAACTTCTGGATCCTGCAACGAGGGTGTTTTAGAACAGTGCATACTGTCTTAATGCCCTCATCCTTCAAATTATTATCTCGTAAGCTGTAAATATAAAATGTTAAAGGAAGTATTATTGTAACCCTAATTCAATCTACAATGATTCAAAAACCTTAAGCCACATTCACACTAGTGCGGCTTAGAAATTGTGCTACTCAAAGCCGCAGATCAATGCGCTTTGGACCTCAGATTTCATTGCGGTTTGCAACTTAATTTAACATAAGTGTACATACTTAAGTATGATACTTAATGAAATGAAAATTAAAAATAGTGCAGGAACCTGTTTCAAAGTCCCAACAATTTGAACGGTTCCATTGCCGGAAGTGGGGTTAGATTTGTCATGCGATTTTAAACTTTCAAATCACATAACAAATTGTACTGGTGTGAACCAGGGCTAAAGCTGAAGTTTAGGTATGAAATACATACATGAGGTCTGGCTTTACCTGCCAAAAATAATTATTCATTCAATTCTGAGGTTTACAGATTTGCCAAACAGAACAGTCCTGTCTGGCAACAAAGTGGACCTGATTTTTCTCTGATGCAGTTTCCCTTTCGTTCTCAGGTCTCCTGTCCATCCTCACCCTCTGACAGGGCATTAAAAAAGACCAGCCCAGTGACAAGATCATCAATCTTTCACTTTGCTCTCTCCTCCTATCAGCATGCATCTTGCAAAAAGTCAAATACCTGTTGAATTTGGGACTTGTGATATTTTTTGTCAACAAACCATTAAGGTTCATTTAAAAAACGGCAGCTCCACCCTGTGTTTACTACCTAAATAAAATTAGTTGTTGCATTGAAAGTCCCATAGATAAGTAATAACATTGACAGGGACCAAAACTGGAGTGCACAAAAGCAATGAGCTAACAGTTTTGGCTTTATCTCAGAAAGGACGGAACTTAGGTGTAATAAACAATTTACACCTACCTAATGCTGTCCTTTCCAGATATATATAACTCCTGGAGTTCCCTGTTGATAACATAAAAGGTGGGTGAGTTTTGATAATGAAAAAACATGGTTGTGGTAGCCTTTACCTGAGGTCTTCCACTGTATGTAGAGCTGGAACAAGTCTCTCCAAACCCTCCTTCTGAATACTACTCGACTCTAGATTAAGCCTTTTTGTTTCTTTGCAGGATTCCAAAATGAATGGAAACAGGCTGCAATCCAAAGGACTAAGAGGGACATAGGAAAAGTCAAAACTTTTGTTTGATCCAAGAGATTCCAACACAAGAGCTCTATTCCGGGTCTCAGAAAGATACACAAAAGCAGTGAGAAGTTGTCGGTTATCGTCTTTGTACTCATCTAACATCCAAACCTCACGAATGGAATTCTGGAGCCAGCTGATGATCACCTTTGGAGTTGCAGAAGATAGTTCCCCCAGATATGGCTTGAAAAGCTTACTAGTGGAGAAGTCTGAAAGACCACAGAGCAAACGAAGAAAAAGGTCAGCGCGGTTGTCCTCAAATGATTTGGCCTCTCTAAGGGATTTCTGTAACTTCTCAGGAGAATAGTCAATATAATGAACTAGAGCAGCAAAAAATTCCTGAATTGTGAGATGTAAGAAGGAAAATGTCACTGCTGGAGGTTGACCAGCTTCTGCCATAAAACTTGATAAAAGTTTTGAGTGGATGTCCACAGAAAATGACTTCAGATGTTTTTCATCAAAAATGACAATGTGGTTCATAACACCGTATTCTGCCATCCGTCCAATGGATGATAAGAGTTGACGAGCACCACTACACTCCTGGCTGTGATTTAACAGAATGTTGGCAATATAAGTTGCAAAGAGTTGTGTCACTGTTCTGGGCATTGAGGACATGAGCTGGTCATTAGTAGCCAGCTTATTGCCCTTAAAGCAAGCTGATAATACTGTGCAAATGATCCAGCAGTAGGATGGAATGTAACAGAAAGTGTATAGATTGTCGTTCTCCTTGACGTATTGAAACATCTTATTGGCTACATTCTTGTCTTCACAGAAACGTTCAAAGTACAATTGCCTTTCCTTGGAAAAGAACCCCATGATCTCAGATACTCGCTGAAAAGCCTCCAGATCTATTGAGGCCAGTTTGGTTGGCCGACTAGTCATTAACACAGAGCAACCCTTGAGAAGTGACTGCCTTACCAGGCTGACCACAAGTACTCCGAGACTTCTGGCATGTTTCATGTTGGAGCAAAGTGGACTTGACCTGAAATCCATTTGGTGGACACTCTCATCTAACCCGTCAAAGATAAACAATACATGTTCTGGGTTTTGTAAGATGTTCTCAAGCTGTGGTTGCAGATATGGATATTGCCAAAGGATCAGCCTCTCCAAGCTGATCTCAGTAATTTTGTTGAGCTCTCGGAATTTGAAAAAGAAGACAAAAGAAAACCTCTGGTAGTGTTTTCCATTTAGCCAGTCGTAAACAAATTTCTGCATCAATGTGGTCTTTCCTACTCCCGGTACTCCGCTTATCATTACCATACAAGGCACACATCCTGACAAATGACACCAGCGGAAGAGTCTGTTTGGAGAAATATGCTCTAATCTACTTGATGCTGTATACAAACATCTCTCATGCCTTATCCCTGTCTCAATTAGCTCATTCTTGGAATGTTGTCTGAACTGTTTGCTGGAGACCACAACTAGGTTTACAAAACGTTCTGAAAATTGGAAACTTTGCTGCTCAAAAGTAGACCTGGGGGGTTGCTTTTCCACAAGGTTCTGATTTGTCCTCAGTAAGCATTTCTTATGATATTCATGAATCTCTAAAAATGAATTAATGAATTAATTAATAATTAAATTTGAACTCCAGCCATACCTTCAGCCTTGCATAGTTGTACAAGCTCCTCTCCTGTACTGAATTTGAATGCTCTGATTATAATGTACACTATGACCTTCTCACAGTGTGCATTAGAAACTGAAGCAAAGTCAGATAGAGCCCACCCTGGCTTGAGCACATACAACAACAACAACAACAACCCTTGCCTCCCCTACCTTATTGTCCCTGGTTCACCACTTTCATTCATTAGGTTTTAGTTCTTTCAGTCATGGAGGCCCAGCATTACATGTGGGTGTTACCAAGGGCAGGCCACATGCAAATGCAGTCAAATAGAGCCCACCCTGGCTTGAGGACATACAACAACATCTAGCCCTTCCCTCCCCTACCTGATTGTCCCTGGTCCACCCCTTTCACTCATTAGATTTCAGTCCTTTCAATCATGGAGGACCAGCATTACATGTGGGTGTTACCAAGAGCAGTCCACATGCAAATGCAGTCTGTCCAGGAATGCCCACCCCTCCAGGCTGATATCCACCCATAAATGCATTTTGATATGTACATAACATCTCCCAAGAACCAGCCTGTTGCTAGCTCTACAGCAGTGGCGGCCTTTTCCATACAGGGAGCAGCCTTCCTAATCCATGCGCCCGGACCCTAATCTGCATGCAAGGCGCCAAACGCATGGATTTCAATCGTTTTTTCTTTTAAGCACATGATTAGAGCCTGAGGCTCTATTTGGCTTCAAAAAAGAGTGTGCTCAGGGTGCAGAGTACTGCGCACTGAGCCCACCCAGTTGTGTGACAATAGCCTATTAATATTCGCTATTGTCCTCCTGATTCTCCTCCCGACCAATCTGGAAGTGGGTCCTGAGACCCGATTGACCAGGGAGTCTTAGGACTCTCAGGACTCACTTCCTGTTTGGCTGGGAGGAGAAGCAATGGCCCCGGTGCGAGGAGTAGCTGGAGCGAGGAGCAGCAGCCCTTCCCCGGATCCTTGCCATCTGCCTCCTAAGGTAAGGAGGCCTCTGATGTATGCCTTACCATCCGTCTCCCGAGGGAGGGAGGGTTGGAGTTGGTTTGCTGCCCCCCCAAATATTGAGCTGCAGCCGCCACTGCTGGACAGGACAGAGGATTGTTGAGAGGAGTACTGAAGCACACTGTGATGTTTTCAGGAAGCTATGTAAAGCACCCTGCCAGCCCCTCCCACCAGCCATAATCTGCCTGCATTGTAAAGAAGGGCACTGAGATCCAGTGATGAGTTCATTGGGTATAAAAAAAAAATTGTAACGAAAGAGGGAAGGTTTTATTTAAAAATTTAATTTGCATGTTGAGGGGGTCAGGGAAGGCAAAATATAAATAGATTATTATGGAATAGTCCAAAATCAGTTAACACTAAAAAACTGAAAATGGGGGTGCGTATACCCATGCACCAATGGCCAAAAAGGGAGTAAAAGACTTATTTTTAAATAAATGATGGGAAACTAGTGTGTGTTAGTGTGTATACTTTTAGGATAGGGGACATGTGATTAAAGACACAATAATTGATGAATAATTTTATCTCCACTACTGCAAGGTTGGAGGTGGAGATCCAACCCAAAAGGTATCTATATGTTTGTCACAGGATACAGAATAAGGGTGTAACTAGTAACTTCTATTGTGTTTGTAACATTGTAGAGCATTCCCTCTCTACAATGTTACAAACACACTGGAATTACTAGCAACGTCCAACCATAAACAATATGACCACCTACTATAAAGTAACAACGTTGGATGGATTGGCAATGGCCTGTAATAATGTGCTAGACTTTTATATCCTATCATTGATCCAAGTCTACAATGATACTGTAAGAGCGAGGAGGGGGAATTGAAAGGTAAACACAAAATATATCCTAAATCCACCTCCCTACTGCGATTTGTAACTATCCGATTGACTGTCCAATTACTGTGGTATGGTGTCATGCATCCAAGCCACTCGTTGGTCTCTGTCAAAAATTGATTAAATCAAACTCCAATACCTCCATTGTAAAATGCTACTCGGTCTCCAGCCTAGTAAAACCACGCTTCACCCCAAAATTAAAGAGAAAATAAAATAAATAAGGTGCAATGAACTAACTCAACTCAAAAGACCCCAGTTCATCCAATTCAACCTGTTTTGTGTTTGTATATGTGTCTATGTCAATAGTAAATCATACAGTGCCTTGAAAAAGTATTCACCCCCTTGGCTTTTTACCTATTTTGTTACATTACAGCCTTTAGTTCAATGTTTTTTTTAATCTGAATTATATGTGATGGATCAGAACACAATAAGAAAAATTAGAAAAATATATACATAAAACTATTTTTCAGAAATAAAAAACTGATAATTGGCATGTGCATATGTATTCACCCCCTTTGTTATGAAGCCCATAAAAAGCTCTGGTGCAACCAATTACCTTCAGAAGTTACATAATTAGTGAAATGATGTCCACCTGTGTGCAATCTAAGTGTCACGTGATCTGTCATTACATATATACACCTTTTTGAAAGGCCCCAGAGGCTGCAACACCAAAGCAAGAGGCACCACTAACCAAACACTGCCATGAAGACCAAGGAACTCTCCAAACAAATAAAGAACAATGTTGTTGAGAAGTACAAGTCAGGGTTAGGTTATAAAAAAAATATCCAAATCTTTGATGATCCCTAGGAGCACCATCAAATCTATCATAACTAAATGGAAAGAACATGGCACAACAGCAAACCTGCCAAGAGACGTCCGCACACCAAAACTCACGGACCGGGCAAGGAGGGCATTAATCAGAGAGGCAGCACAGAGACCTAAGGTAACCCTGGAGGAGCTGCAGAGTTCCACAGCAGAGACTGGAGTATCTGTACATAGGAGGACAATAAGCCGTATGCTCCATAGGGTTGGGCTTTACGGTAAAGTGGCTAGAAGAAAACCATTACTTTCAGCAAGAAACAAAATGGCACGTTTTTAGTTTGCGAAAAGGCATGTGGGAGACTCCAAAAATGTATGGAGGAGGGTGCTCTGGTCATGGTGGTGGCAGCATCATGCTGTAGGGATGTTTTTCAGCAGTCGGGACTGGGAAACTGTTCAGAGTTGAGGGAAAGATGAAGGGTGCTAAATACAGGGATATTCTTGAGCAAAACCTGTACCACTCTGTGTGTGATTTGAGGCTAGGACGGAGGTTCACCTTCCAGCAGGACAATGACCCCAAACACAGTGCTAAAGCAACACTTGAGTGGTTAAAGGGGAAACATGTAAATGTGTTGGAATGGCCTAGTCAAGGCCCAGACCTCAATCCAATAGAAAATCTGTGGTCAGACTTAAAGATTGCAGTTCACAAGCACAAACCATCCAACTTGAAGGAGCTGGAGCAGTTTTGCAAGGAGGAATGGGCAAAAATCCCAGTGGTAAGATGTGGCAAGATCATAGAGAGAGATCCAAAGCGACTTGGAGCTGTGATAGCCACAAAAGGTGGCTCTACAAAGTAATAACTTTGGGGGGGTGAATAGTTATGCACATTGACTTTTTCTGTTATTTTGTCCTATTTGTTGTTTGCTTAAAAAAAAAAAACATTAAACCTAATTTGCCATTTAGTTGCCCACCAAATTATTTTATTTAGGTCTTCTTGTAAGGTTTCCACATCCTGCGCAGAAATTGCCCTGCCTAGCTTAGTATCGTCCGCAAATATACAGATTGAGCATCTTATACTGACCTCTATTTCATTTATAAATACATTGAACAGAATTGGTCCCAGGACAGATCCCTGGGGATCCCTCTTACCACACCAGGCCATCATGAGTGCTTGCTATTTATTATAACCCTTTGGACCTGCCCCCGTAGCCAGTTTTCAATCCAGGTACATATTCTATGGTCTATGCCAAAAGACTTCAGTTTGTAAAATAAACGTTTGTGGGTAATTGTATCCAATGCCTACGCAAAATCCATATATACCACATCCACAGGCCTTCCTCTATCTAGATGGCAGCTCACTTCCTTGTAGAATGTTAATAGATTTCTCTGGCAGGAACGATCCTTCATAAATGCATGCTGATTACTACTAATGATAATGTTTTCATTACTAAAATTTTGGATATAGTCCCTTATCATCCCCTCCAATAGTTTACAGACTATTGACGTTAGGCTTAAGGCAAAAAGTCTTGCGAGCCACAATAATCCAGTGCCCAAATAAAAACGCAAATGCGAAAACCCAGCAGCAAACGCAGATCATGTATTCATAACCGTGCAAATCAATGTAAAACAAGGATGTGCTGCGCTCAAGTATATATCATGTGAACTCCTCAACCTGACTATAATACCAAAAAATATATATTTAAACAAAAAATATATGAAAAAAAACACATAAATATGTTTACACACAATTGTTCATAAGTGCAATGTGCATAAAAATAAATATTCTAACATGTAATCATGAAATCACAAATAAATATACTGTGCACATAATAAATATATAAATAGATGAAAAACGTGCAATAATTCTTATAGGGTGCAACATGCATATACTATGCTGAAATCAGAAAATAAATACATTGAAGTGCCAAGTGAACCTTAAATAAATTAATTAAATCTAAATCAAATCTAAAATAAATTAAAATCTAAATCTGTTGAAGTAAACATCGCCCAAAAAAAGTGCATATAACAGTGTCCAAAGATATCCAAAAAATTGTGTGTTATTAGTGCCCAAAAAACATTAATGTCCAAATTATCCAGAGTGCTTAATCCAAGTGTCACAAAATATGCCACGGTGTGCCTCGGTGACCCCCCAAAGTGATTGCGCTCACCTTAGAGCGTGTGACACAGTGTTTAGCTGCGTCAAAACACGCTGTGGAGCCACCCCCGGGCTCTGTATAGCAAGCTAGATACGGTCTCCAACCTGGATCAATGTGGCTCCATAAGCATCAAAATATAAATATAAAGAGAGACTATATAGTGTAATTCCGTAAAATTGTCTTTATTAAAACATAAACCCAATCCCCACAAAGGGGTACTCACATTTCCCTGGTGCGTGAGTGCACCATTCTATACAAGCTTCTTAAAAACCGCCGATCGGAGTGCAGTGAGGTATACGCTTCTCCCAGCTATGCTCAGTGCTGCTCACTCCGTCCTGGCCCCTCCTGTACGCGTTTTCGACACAGGGGTCACGTGTCTTCATCAGGGGGATATGATTGGACGGGTGCTCTATAGCTTAAATACACTAGCGGCGGCTAGCGGTTTTATATTGAAGTTAGGCTGACTGGCCTGTAGTTCCCAGGGATATATCTCTGCCCTTTTTTAAATATTGGTACCACGTTGTCTTTTCTCCAATCAGCTGGTACCATTCTAGTCAGTAAACTGTTCATAAAAATTAGAAACAATGGTCTAGCTATCATCTGAGCTTTGTCAGGAGTACAAAAGACTATCTGCGCACCAAATCAAACTAGCTAACATATAAAACACATGGTGTGAATTTTGCAATGGAGGTATTGGCGTTTAATTTGATCCATTTTTGAATGAGACCAACGAGTGGCTTAGATGCATGACACCATACTACAGTAATTGGCCAGTCAAACTGATACTGTTAGGGTGGCTGCAACATACCCTTGTAGACATAGACAAAGGAGGTACCTGGTAGACAACTTTACATTATAGGGACTGGTCAGTCAATTGGATAGTTACAAATTGCAGTAGGAAGGTAGATTTATGATATATGTTGTGTTTACCTTTCAATTACCCCTCCTCTTTTACAGTATCATTGTAGACTTGGATCAATGAAAGAATATAGAAGTTGTAATGGAAATTTGTAAGTTCTGTATATAATTGTATTCTATCTTATATGTATTGCACACTTCCCTCATTGTGCACACGGCACTAATACTGTTTTCAGTACATGTTTGCATTCTTTTGAGTCCTGATTAGAATTAGCCTGCCTATGTAACACCCCTTGTTATCATAAATGTACAATTGTAATATTAATGTGATACCTACGTAATCATGTGTACAAAAACTGCAGTAGTTATTATTAATTTGGAACCACTAATCAATATGAGGATAGGAGTTGCCTATTTACAGTTGCAATAAAAAGTATGTGGAATGATAAGGATTTCTGCACAAATTGGTCATAAAATGTGATCTGATCTTCATCTAAGTCGCAACAATAGACAATCACAGCCTGCTTAAACTAATAATACACAAAGAATTAAATGTTACCATGTTTTTATTGAACACACCATGTAAACATTCACAGTGCAGGTGGAAAAAGTATGTGAACCCCTAGACTAATGAGATCTCCAAGAGCTAATTGGAGTGAGGTGTCAGCCAACTGGAGTCCAATCAATGAGATGAGATTGGAGGTGTTGGTTACAGCTGCCCTATAAAAAACACACGTCAGTTCTGGGTTTGCTTTTCACAAGAAGCATTGCCTGATGTGAATGATGCCTTGCACAAAAGAGCTCTCAGAAGACCTACGATTAAGAATTGTTGACTTGCATAAAGCTGGAAAGGGTTATAAAAGTATCTCCAAAAGCCTTGCTGTTCATCAGTCCATGGTAAGACAAATTGTCTATAAATGGAGAAAGTTCAGCACTGCTGCTACTCTCCCTAGGAGTGGGCGTCCTGTAAAGAAGACTGCAAGAGCACAGCGCAGACTGCTCAATGAGGTGAAGAAGAATCCTAGAGTGTCAGCTAAAGACTTACAAAAGTCTCTGGTATATGCTAACATCCTTGTTAGCGAATCTACATAAAACACTAAACAAGAATGGATTTCATGGGAGGATACCACAGGGGAAGCCACTGCTGTCCAAAAAAACATTGCTGCACGTTTACAGTTTGCACAAGAGCACCTGGATGTTCTACAGCAGTACTGACAAAATATTCTGTGGACAGTTGAAACTAAAGTTTAGTTGTTTGGAAGAAATACAAAACACTATGTGTGGAGAAAAATAGGCACAGCACACCAACATCAAAACCTCATCCCAACTGTGAAGCATGGTGGTGGGGGCATCATGGTTTGGGGCTGCTTTGCTGCGTCAGGGCCCGGACGGATTGCTATCATCGAAGGAAAAACGAATTCCCAAATTTATCAAGACATTTTGCAGGAGAACTTAAGGTCATCTGTCCACCAGCTGAAGCTCAACAGAAGATGGGTGTTTCAACAGGACAACGACCCAAAGCATAGAAGTAAATCAACAACAGAATGGCTTAAATAGAAGAAAATACGCCTTCTGGAGTGGCCCAGTCAGAGTCCTGACCTCAACCCGATTGAGATGCTGTGGCATGACCTCAAGAAAGCAATTCACACCAGACATCCCAAGAATATTGCTGAACTGAAACAGTTCTGTAAAGAGGAATGGTCAAGAATTACTCCTGACCCTTGTGCACGTCTGATCTGCAACTACAGGAAACGTTTGGTTGAAGTTATTGCTGCCAAAGGAGGTTCAACCAGTTATTAAATCCAAGGGTTCACATACTTTTTCCACCGGCACTGTGAATGTTTTACATGGTGTGTTCAATAAAAACATGGTAACACTTAATTCTCTGTGTGTTATTGGTTTAAGCAGACTTTGATTGTCTATTGTTGTGACTTAAATGAAGATCAAATCATATTTTATGACCAATTTGTGCAGAAATCCATATCATTCCAAAAGGGTTCACATACTTTTCATTGCAACTGTATAAAATGTCCTGGTCAAAGTCTAGCACATTATCCATCCAATGTTGTAACTTTATAGTAGGTGGTCATATTGTATATGGTTAGACGGTGGTAGTAACTTCCACTGTGTAACTTTGCAGAGAAGGAACTCTCTTGTTTCAAATTACACTCTTATTTGGTATCCTGTGACAAACATATAGATACCTTTTGGGTTGGATCTCCACCTCCATCCTTATAGTAGCGGAGATACAATTATTCATCAATTATTGTTTCTTTCATGCACGTGTCCCCTATCCTAAAAGTATACACACTAACACACACTTGTTTCCCATCATTCGTGTTAAAACCTAAGAAAGGTGAAGTCTCCTACTCTCTCATTGGCCATTGGTGCGTGGGTATACGCACCCCCATTTTTAGCTTTTTAGTGCTTTTTTTTGCCAGTTTAAGAGAATTAGTGTAATATAGAAGGCAATCAATTAAAGGGTTTGCAAGCCCTCAAGGTTTTTCACCGTAATGCATTAGGTTGAAAAACCTTCTGTAGTGCAGAATCCCCCCCAGAGCCCCCCTTTTACTTACCTGATCCCGATCTTTCCAGCGTTAAGAACGAGCACCAGCCGCTGTCTCGGGTCCTCATTGGATAGATTGATAGCAGCACAGCCATTGGCTCCCACTGCTGTCAATCAAATCCAGTGACACAGGAACCAGGGGCGAGGCAGCGTCCTGCTGTCTGTGTTAATGGACGCAGCAGCAGGACTCGGGAGCGTGCCCGCACGAGTGTCCCCTTGGAATGTGGGTCTCCGAGGAGGCTCTCAATGTGGGGAGGAGCCAGGAGTGCCGATGATGGACCCCAGAAGAGGAGGATCAGGGCCACTCTGTGCAAAACCCTTGCACAGAGGAGGTAAGTATAACATGTTTGTTATTTTACAAAAAAAACAAAAACAAACCTTTACAACACCTTTAAGCACAAATTTGGTTAACTATTTACCTCTAACTTCCGGAATAAATGAGTGGCCACACTCATCCAATAAGATTTGCTGTACCAGATTTTCACCTAAACACAAAACGTAAATACATGATGCAAACATTAACTTTAGTTCATTATATATTTATGTGGCACTTACATGTATGTCATATATTTTTTCAGGAACATATTAAGGATAGGAAAATATTATTATGCATTTTTACCAGGGTGGATTTGATTTAAATCCTGATTTAAATCACTAGTAAAAAAAGCTTGATTTAAATCAACTCAATTTAAATCATATTTAGCAACTGTCATCTCTGTCCCGCAGCGGCTCCTCCTCTGACCCGCTGTTGACTCACCAACAGTCCAATTAACTTTAATGGGACGGCTAGTGATGTGGCAGTGACACAACAAGGTATGGGACGTGGTGGCAGCAGGTGAGTGGATGCCCGCTAACAGGCGCTGCCATGATGGATCTGAAATGACAGGTGCTCTTTAAATGTAAGAACTCATTCTTGCTGGTAGTTAGAATCTTTAAAGTGGATGTAAACCCGAAAAATGTTTTTTTTTTTTTTATATATATATCATACTGTAGAGTATAAGATTTCCTATAATTTGAGCCCAGTCTTGCCACAAAGAGTTAATCCATCTCTGAGCAATCCTCTTTTATTGTTCAGTGAGATAAATCTTGACAAACTGAGAAAAACTTTGTCAAATCCTCCCCCTTGCTGTGAGTGACAGGTGATTTCTATCTTGTGCACTAGCCTAAGACACATGAAGTATTTTTTAATTCCCTCCCCCACTCATTTCTTCAGCAGCTCTGCAAGGATTGGATGTTCCACACCTCAGCATGATTTGGCATGCTGAAGTCATGTGGTTACTTTCCTGTCTTTTCACTGGATGTTAGAGATCATAGCAGAAGTTCAGTGTAAGAAATACACAGGAGAAAATGCATATTGACAAGGAGAGTGTAGAGGTGGGCGGGGAGTCTACTGACATCACGACTCCACCCACAGAGCTCCAGACAACAGACCCACCCACAGAATCTGCAGTTTTTGGGGTCTAATAACAGACAGAGGGGAGACATTTGACAGGTAAAGATACATGCAGGAGGCGTGTATATCCTTATAGATAACCCCTATGGCAGAAGTTTAGAAAGGATGACATTGGGTTTACATCCACTTTAATATTTGCAAAGAAAATGAAGGTTTCTATTTAGAATAATAAGCTGTCAGGTTAGTAAAACAGTGATATCAGAACCAATTCAATCATACAGTTTGTAGTGTACATAGATTTGCAAAACAATAGGATAAAGGAATATTCCTGAACTTTGTTTTATCTCATGTTTACTGTGAAATTGTGTGAATACATCAATGCAGTGCATGTTATCTCAGCTTGCAGAGTTTGGATTCATTGAATGAGTTTACCAAAAATGTAAATATTGCAGAATATACAGCCTCATGCTACATAACTAAGCGCCATTTCATGCTGAATAAACTAAATGATTAATGTATCTTAAATAAAAAAAATATATATTTAGATAGATTATTACTCCAAAAGCATTTTATTAAAATACATTTGATAAAAATCTAAAAAAATCGGTTTAAATAAAATAAAAATCCAATTTAAATAAAAAAAAAAGCCGATTTTATTGATTTAAAAAAAAAATCATTGATTTATATCCTACCTGCTTTATTAATCCCAAGGGAAATTGGGAAATTGTTGCGACAGAGCCACACTCAAAGACAACACAAGATCACAACAATGAACAGAACAAGATAAAAAACACAACAAAATTGCCAAAAACAACCATTAGCACCGAACAATACAACTAAAATACAACATAGAATAAATAACACAGATTAAAATAACAGATAGTCAAACTACCAAATGCAAATATATACAGCCCTTACATTATCCTAAATAAAAATTAACATACCAACATACTATAAAAACAACATAAAATCCTGATCATATTCCAGAATAAGATCTAATATCAGCATTGTAATTGCAATACAAAGATTGGTTATATTGGACACTCCAATATAAGCTTACTAGATAAATCTCATTTCACGTTGTGAGTGCTGCCTGTGTGCTGGCCATCTCGTTCCACAACTTCTTGGATTTCCTGCATGCTTTGCAGCTTCTCCTCTGCTGTTTACTTTCAATTTAAACCACTTCCTTACTGGGCACTTAAACCCCTTTCCTGCCCAGACCAATTTTCAGCTTTCAGCGCTGTCACTCTTTGAATGACAATTATGCGGTC
The DNA here is from genome assembly GCA_037952925.1 of Lithobates clamitans. Taxonomy (NCBI): domain Eukaryota; kingdom Metazoa; phylum Chordata; class Amphibia; order Anura; family Ranidae; genus Lithobates; species Lithobates clamitans. The sequence continues at coordinate 810,270 of JBBGZY010000480.1, read as the reverse complement.
ATACAACACTGTACTCAAATTAAATTTTTATCATTTTTTTCACACAGATAGAGCTTTCTTTTGGTGGTATTTAATTGCTGCTGGGTTTTTTATTTATTGCTAAATAAAACAAAAAGGGACCGAAATTTTGAAAAAAAAAAAAAAAAACTGTTTCATAGTTTGTTATAAAATTTTGAAAACAGGTAATTTTTCTCCTTCACCGATATGCGCTGATGAGGCTGCACTGATGGGCACTGATAGGCTGCACTGATGGGCACTGATAGGCAGCACTGATGGGCACTGATAGGCACTGATAAGGCGGCAATAATGGGCACTGATAGGTGGCACTGATAAGCACTAATGAGGTGGCACTGACAGGTGGCACTGAGAGGTGGCACTGATGGTTGGCACTGATGGGCACTGATGGTTGGCACTGATAGGTGGCACTGAAGGGCACTGATAGGTGGCACTGATAAGCGGCACTGATAGGTGGCACTGATAGGTGGGACTTATGGGCACCGGTAGACATTGGTAGGTGACACTGATAGGCAGCACTGATCTGTGGCACTGATTATTAGATACTGATGGGCATTGATGGGTGGCACTGTGGGCACTGGTAGGTGGCACTGTGGACACTGGTAGGTGGCACTGGTGGGTACTGATAGGTGGCACTGGTAGGTGGCACTTTGGGCACTGGCAGGTGACACTGGTGGGCACAGCCACGGCTTTCTGAGTGAGGGACCAATGTCCCTCTGACAGAAGCCGGTGATTGGCTTTCTTTTCCCCTCACGCTGACAGCATGAGGAAAAAAAAATTACCGATTACCGAGCTTCTGTTTACATCACGTGATCAGCCATCATTGGCTGACAACTGATCACGTGGTAAGGGACCGGAATCGACCCCTTACTCGGATCTGTGATCAGCTGAGTCTCATAGACTCGGTGATCACAGAGCGCGCCGCTTGGGAGGACGTCCATGGACGCCCTCCCGGCAATTAAGGCCCGCGCTGCATGCACGTCTCCATGCACGCTAGCATTTTTTAAAAACTTCTAGAAGCTGTTATTAGCATTTGTTTCTGCTTCTACAAGCTAAATAGTTTTATCCTATGTGTCCATGCACACTACTTTAGGCTATTAGTGTTTTTTAGCTTCAATCGCTGCTGATTCAGCACCGCATCTAAATCGCATCCTGTACATGCAAACCGATTGCGGAGTGTATGTTAAGTTAACGACACCCCACAATCAGTTTGCAAAATGCAGTGCAATTTGCAGAATCTGATCGCATGGGGATGAACCCCCATGCGATCAGATTTTGGTGCGGACAAAAAAAGGGTCCTGCACCAGTTTGGTTCAAATCACACTCCAGAGACACTGCATGTAATTCGCACAGGAATGTGTGCGAATTACAAGCGGTGTCTGAACTGCAGCAGTGTGACAGTCTTAGCGTCTAAGAGCAGAAAAAAAAATGTTTTTGTAAAGTTTTTGAAAGCGTTTTCCTAGCTGAAAAAAAAACAAACCGCTAGACGCTCCTAAACGCTTCAAAACGCTCCTAAAAGCTTTTTTCAAGCAGTTTTTTTTTTAGCTTCATGTACTGTCTGAAAGCTACTAAAATGCTACTAGAAGCTGGCACAAAAACGCTATTATCAGCGTTTTTCATCCAGCAATTTTTTCTAGCATTTTGTTAATAAAAAAACACTAGTGGAGCCTTAGAGCTTAAACACACCCTTGTGTTTCATTACCACTTAATCAATAGGAATGGTACTCCAATGCTCTAAGACGATGAAGGTCCGACGCACATGCATTACAGAGCACCACAGCACATTGGTAATGTACTTTATTTCAATTTTTGGGGACTGGCAGACCTTTAAAATAAATAGGCTGCCTTAATGTAGTGCACAGTAACGCATAGTAAAGCACAAGTAAATGCAATGCACAAGAACAGACTGATCAGAATGGGCCCTTGTGGTTACGGTGCATAGAACGTAGTAATAACTTGCCATTTGTTGGTCTGGCTGTTTATTGGTTTGCCTTCTCAAAATGTAATTTGTATTAAGTATACATGTTGGGTTTTTTTTAACCCATGTTTGGTTTTATTTGATAAGAGGATGGACCACTGCGGTGCAGTGTGCAAAACTAAGTGTGTTATTGGTCCTTCCCAAAGAGGAAGGACCTCTTCTGACCGCAATACTCTTGATAAAGCTAATGCCGCATAGACACGGTCCGGACAATGCCATCGTGTGTGGGCTTCACCGGACCTTCAGCGGACTTTTCCAGTCGCAAATCTGAAGGACTTTAGATTTGGAACATGCTTCAAATCTTTACGTTGTACCTCCGCTGGACCCAGAAATCCGCTCGTCTGTATGCTATTCCGACGGATAAAAACCCACGCTAGGGCAGCTATTAGCTACTAGCTATCAACTTCCTTATTTTAGTCCGGTGTACGTCATCACGTACGAATCCATCGGACTTTGGTGTGATTGTGTGTAGGCAAGTCCGGTCGTTAGAAAGTCTGTTGAAAGTCCGTCGAAAGTCCGTCGAAAGTCTGTCGGATGGGCTGTCGGACGGGCTGTCAGACTTTTGTAGCTGAAAAGTCCAACCGTGTGTACACGGCATAAGTCATAATCAGGTCCACCTAGGTAAAAGACCTGGCGGACCCCATTCCTCATGATCAGTCCTAGGTGGGAGGCTCCCCCTAAGAGACACGGTCAAGGGCAGAAGAGGAAGGAACCTAAGGGCCACACATCCTCCCACAGACTTCAGGGTAGATTTAACAACCCACACCCTACCATCCTTAGAAAGAAAATAAAGAAAATACAGTGGCAGCACAAGGCTTAGCTCATGACACGTAGTGCAGAAAAAAAAAAACCTTGTTATAGTTTTGCTGCACATAACCATAAGCTTTATGTGAAACATGCTGGTAATCAAAGGCAGTACTATTGTGTTTGGTAGTGGTTTAATATAACTAAATAGCTTACTGATAATTAATTGGTTTTACTGTACGTAAGGGGATCTCAGGCTATATTTCTGCACATCATTTAGTTGGCTATTTTCCTAATTGTCATACCTGCCATCATAGGTGTGCGCACATGGTGTGCTGGGTGTCCCTAATGCAGTGCCAATTTCCCCAGCTTCCTGGGGCCCCCTGTCTCCCCCGTGCAGTGCTGTCAGCTTCCCTCCTCTCCTCTCCCGCCGGCTACTGCGGGGATGTTTCAGAATGGAGAGTGGGGGAAGGGGCCAGTAAATATTTCATTTGCCAGCCCCTTTCTTTTTCTGAATGAACACAGTAAGTGATCTGTACCAGTCACTCCTGTGTTCATTCTTAACTGTAGCATAGTAAAGCATGTTTACTACAATTCAGGTTGTGAATGAACAGGAAGCGGCTCAGCGCAGAGCACTTCCCATTATTTCACTTTCCACTGCAGCTGAAGCTGCAGAGAAAAAGACTGGGGAGGCTCTCTACTCAGTCCCTTTCTCTGTCTCAAATGTGAGACATTAGAGGTCAGTTTAAACCCTTGATATTTTACCAAAACCCGCCAAGGGGGCTCCTTTAAAAATTGTAAAAAAAATGTATAAAAAATAATATTGTACAAAATGATAAAAAAGTATTAAAAAAATAATAATAATTTACTAAAAAATAATAAAAGTAAAAACTACTGACACCAATCTCTGCTCTACTGACAACATCCACGGCCCTGTTGATATACATGCATGTGTTTGCGCTCTGAAGTATACACTCTAATGCAATAGGCTATGCACACCAATTCTTGCATTCACACACAAGGTTTGGTTTTTTTTTTTATAACATTCATGCCAATCTGTTGATCTGCCGGAAATCAAACAGTTCATGATTCTGTGCAGATTTGACAAATCTACTGTACATGCATATTAAGATACATCAAAACGATGCAATTCACCAGTTCACTTACTTTGGGAATAAACCTGTTTATCACTAAGGTTCAGTATTGGAATGCAAGTTGTGTTCACTCTAAACCATGAGTGCAGGTTGTTAGAAGCCTTCAAACCCATCCAGACCTCACTCAGCCCCACCATACCAAAATTATACCAAGCAAATATTTCCAATCTGCTGATTGGCTGGAGACATATAGCATAAAGTCTAACTCCAACAAAAACAATTGTTTTGCAGTTTTTAATTGAGTGGGTAAAAATATCATAACTTCTGTCAGGGTATTCTTGTTGTCTGTGCTCTCCTTGGGGAGAATTCCCATTACCTTCCTGATGACTCCAGGACAAAAAATGAGTGTTTGGGTGTCAGAAAAATATCCTACAACATTCTGTTTTTGAGACCCCTGGGGCAGGAAGTGAGAGCAGATCTCTCCCCAGGGACAGCAATAAAAATCCCAAAGTTCTTTAAAAAAAAAAAAAAGTTCTTGTTGGACTCTGAACTCTCCTTTCGTCACCACATCCAATCACTGTCCAAAACTTGCCGTCTTAACCTCCGCAACATTTGCAACATATACCCCTTCTTAACCAATTACACCACAAATCTCATAATCCACTCCCTGGTCATCTCTCGCCTCAACTACTTCAACTCCCTCCTCTTTGGATTACCTTTACATAGACTATCCCCCCTTCAGTCCATTATGAATGCTTCTGCCAGACTCATCCACCTTACCAAACGTTCAGTGTCTAGTACCCCTATCTGACAATTCCTCCACTGGCTTACACTCACCCAACAAATTAAATTCAAAATACTATTAATAACTTACAAAGACATCCACACATCTGCCCCCAGCTACATCACTAACTTAGTCTCAAAATACCAACCAAGCCGCTCACTTCGGTCCTCCCAAGACCTCCTGCTCTCTAGTTCCCTTGTCACCTGCTACCATTTGCATCATTGACCCTTCCTTTTAGATTATAAACTCTAACAGGCAAGGCCATCTGATTGGATTGTATTGTAACTCTAGTGTCTGCCCTAATGTTGTAAAGTGCTGCGCTAACTGTTGGTACTATATAAATCCTGTATAATAATAATAATGTTGGAGTTGGTCAAGTCAGAGAGGCTGTTATATAAATCATTAATTTAACAGAGTGAACAGGTACGCTGCTGCAAGACAAAGATCTGTCTACATTACCTGTCTTGATCTCATCCAGTACTGAGGATAGGTTAGGGGATAGAGAGTCAGTGCATAGTACATGGAGACTTTCCCAGAATCCCAGTATAGCCTTTCTTCCTGCATTAAGAATGTCCTGAATTAACTTCACTGAGAATTCAGAAGCTCCCAAATCTTCTTTAATTTTCACATGATCCTAAAGAAGAGGTATAGTAGACCATGAAATAGACTATTATATATATACCGTATATATATATACATATATATATATATATATATATACATACATATATATATATATACATATATATATATATATATATATATATATATATATATATATATATATACATACATATATATATATATATATATATATATATATATATATATATATATATATATATATATAGTGTGACTACATAATTCCCGGAATACCTAACGGCGTAGCACTATGGTGGTGAGTCACACAGCCATTCACACTCGAGTGAGTTCTGACATGTTCTAACTTGCACTGGCTTAGGTCACAGACCAGTTGGATTCTCCACCACAACAATGCTCCCTGCACATGATGCATTAAGTATTACCAATTTCCTGGCCCAGAAAATCCATTCTGAAACTTGACCAACCACCTTATTCCTCTGACATAGCACTCTGTGACTTTTTGCTGTTTTCAAAATGAAAAAATGCCTTAAAAGTTCACAGATTTGATGACATTCTGGACATCCAGAATGCCACAACAAAGATACTGTGCAGCGTTTTGTAAAACAAATTCCGACACAAATACGGCACAGTCATCTAGATAAGTGCTTTGCCTCACAAGTACTATTTTGAAGGAGACAACATCTATTAGTGTATAGGTAAACTTATTTTCACAGTCAATTCCGGGAATTAAATTGTCACACCTCATATATGTATACAGTATATCTAAATAATATATATAATATAATGTAATATATATATAAAAAATATGGTGGTTGCAATTTTTATAGTGCATGATATCAGTGCAACTGTTTTATCAAATTTATTTATTTTTGGTAAAAAATGTATTTAAATCAATTTTAGTGAACTCAAGCACAAAATCTCTGATTTTTTCTGTAATATATTAAAGAAACAACAGATTTGAATGAATAGGTAAAAAACATATGAAAATTCAAAAACCCCAAATCGTCCATAGAAGATGATTAAAAGCCTTTATAGGTCACCTACTTAGTGTTAAAGCGATTGCAAAGGTCAAATAAAAACAAAACAAAAAACAAACATATCTATACTTACCTGCTCTGTGCAATTGAGTTCTCGGGTCCCCCAACGGCCCTCCTGGTTCCTCCACTCTGTTCAGTGCCCCCACGGACCCCATGGGGGCACTCATGCATGCTCGCTCATGATTGTTCTAGAAACATTTTTCTTCTTATAAAACAGGGTAATGTTAAAAAAAACTATCTGCTCTTGGTATCAAATACTGTATGTTAGATACACTACATTCTTTGTTATTTTATGTATAATTAAAAGGAATATTTACAACATATTGACCTCGCTAATATGCCGTGAGCTAAAGATGTAATCATTTAGCAGGGGTTCCCCTGAGACATGAAAATTATTTCAAGGGTTTCTCTGTGTTAATTAGGGATGGGCCGAACGGACCCCTGTTCGGTTCGCACCAGAACTTTCGAACACCGCAAAAGTTCAGACCCAAGTAACGAACCCTATTAAAGTCAATGGGACCCAAATGTCAAAAATCAAAAGTGCCCATTTTGAAGGCTTAAATGCAAGTAATTGGGCATACAATTGTTATAGGGGTCCATGTCCTCCCCTGGGGGACATGTATAATTAAAAAAAAAAAGTTTGTGAAAAACGTCATTTTTAAATAAGCAGTGATTTTTTTTATTTTTAAAGTGAAAGCATAAACATGAAAAAATACTTCCAATATAGTACCTGAGGGGTCCCATTAGTCTACCTGTAAAGTGGCAGATCTGTACCATGTCTAGAATCTGCTGCAGCAATAATTGCATTTATAAAGCCAAAAAAAATTACATTTGCCCTGCAAGCTGCCTTTATTTTGCTCAGCAACAGCTGGGGAGCCAGTATGTATGGTGAGGCCACAATGTAGTGCACTGGGAACAAGATTAGAGATTTTTTGGATACATTCTGGTGTCACTTTGACTTTAGATAGAAGTAACGGGTGCGTAAAAATTGGTCTTTGGGTGTTGGGGGCGCCTTCCCACCGTAACCCTATAGAGGTATTCTTGATGAAAGCAAGAATTGGCCTTGCTGTAAAAAATTGCAATAATATGCACCTGTCAAACAGGTGCAGAAAAATTACTCTTTGGGTGTTGGTGGCGCCTTTCCACCGTAGCCATACAGAGGTACTTTTGATGAAAGCAAGAATTGGCCTTGCTGTAAAAAATTGCAATAATATGCACCTGTCAAACAGGTGCAGAAAAATTGGTCTTTGAGTGTCTGTACATTTCAGGGCCTTCCACTGCTTGCATTTCCCAAAATACATTTAATGATGTATTATTGCATACAGAACTACATTACTTTGTGTCTTTTGTACTTGCCTGCAGTTCAGCTGTAACTGTTGTGTCCACCTACCTCCCAATTTTGGGGTGTCCGAGACTGCAGTTCAGCAAGGAGTTGGGTAATGTTCAGTGATTCCACAATGAAGTTAAGGTCATCTCTGAAGTACTCATATATCTTACGAAGTTTCCAATCCTCATATGCAGATAACTGCTGATGGAACTTCCACTTGTCACCTGAATAATAGACACAACCAGAGAAATGTTAAGGCTGCAGGAAACCAACCATATACGTCATCTCCCCACCAAGTCAATCCCCAGTCTGTGCAGAACATTTGATGGCTCTTCTGGAAGGGCCACAAGACAGGAAAGAAAATATGAATTGAACAGTAAGGTTGCATATTTTCTTCTGCCCCCAGGCAGAGGTCTACTGTGAGTTAAATTTGGGCATGGACAATATGATGTATGTAGTGATGACCCCGCGGGGTTGCTACGTGTTACAGCATCCACACATTTCACCCTGCTCCCAGACCTCCATTAGACACACTTCTTAGTCAATGAACAGTCTTTTGCTTGTTTTTGTTGTTTTTTAGTAGGGGATTGAACTTGGTTGGGGAAAGGGGACATGGGATGCCCATAGGATAAATTGTACTTTGTAGAAAAAAAGTAACTGACCCTAAACGTTACAGACTTTTACCTCAGAACACTTCTTCCAGCTGACTTCCTCAAGCACACTACTTCACTGTCCAATTTTAGTAATCCTGTCACACCATCAGAATATGACTAGGCCTCACTTTGAATAAGTCCCAGTGTCTTTATTTGATAGCCCTTTGTAGGCCGGGGCCTGCAGTACCCCTTTGTGGCAGCAAACAATTTACTTGAGAAGAATTAATGTAGATGGACTACTGATCCCAGCAAGTCTGACTTACAAATCGTGCCCATCCTCCTGGCTGCAGTGACTTGACACAAAACTCCCACAGTCTCATCCTCTGACTCTACATCCAGCTCCCCTGGCATGCCTCTTCCAGAGCTTTCCACTGTGCTTTTCACTCACTGACACCTGCCCTGGAACCTTCCTGAATGACTTTACTCCGGGCGTGCGGACCAACTGTCTCCTCCAGCTTCTGTTCCAGGACACCTCTCCATAAAGGTGTAAGGAGAGGCACCCTTCCAGCTCCCGAGCTCCCTGCCTGAGGTACCCCCCCCCAGAAAGGGGGTTCCTCAGACATGACAGACTAAAACCCAATCACCCAGTTCACCCAGCCGACAATCCCCCTCCCCAGCAGGCTGACCATGGGTATATGTAGGAGGCCTGCCCCCTGCCAATCCTAGTTGGGGATTGGTCACAGCTCCTCACATGCACCCCATGTCACTCCAGCTCTCTGCCCTGCCCCTTTTCCAGAACATTCTTCCCGGAAACAAAGGAGGCACCAAAGAGTTGAAATACATGTCAATCACCTACTGCTATACTAAACCACTCCCCTGCCCCCAGATCAAAACAAACAGGCCTAGCTCATAGAATAGGCCTGCTTAAATTTACCTGTGCTGGCAGCTTACACAAAAACCTATACTAGCACCTAACTACCTAAGGTAAAGGGTACTACACTCACCCCCCACCAGAATACAGCTGGTCCCCAGGTGTGAAAAACAATTAGAAATTGGCTCCTGCGCCCAGGAGCGAGGGCATATCATGTTACAACTTGGATGGGGGAAAGGAAATAACTTAGACAGGGCTATAGTACAAATAAATTACGTACAAAAATACAAAAATAGATATTTACATTTTTGTCACGTATATACACTGTACACTTCAACATACAACCCTACTGCAGGTCCCTGCAGCTAGACACATACACTTTGGAGCCTGAGCATTGCTCCTGCAGGAGGAATACTCTGACTCACAACATTTCTTGTCCTCCGGAGCGGTGGAGATGGACAGCCGTCCCATCTCTGGAGTTCCTAAAAGAAGACAAAAATGCACAGCAGCCTATCTTCACATACTAACTGTACACTTTACATCACTACTGGAAGGGGGTCATAGATCAAAACAAATAGGCCCAGCTCACGGCCTGCTTAAATTTACCTGTGCTGACAACTTACACAAAAACCTATACTAGCACCTACCTGATGTAGAGGGTGCTACATGTAGTGTACTGCCACTTTTTTTGCCAAATTGCTCTTCCATCAAAGAACTCTTTGTAAGAAAAGAAAAAAAATACCATAGGAAAAATAACCAGTCCATTAGAAGTGTGAAAGGCTTAAGCCAGGAGCTTGCATATTTTATTTATACTGTAAGTACCTCTGGTATTAAAGTGGATTTCCAATTTAACCCTAACTACTCTTAAAGCTGCCTTCCTCCCCAACACTTATGCTTACTAACTGTCAGGAGCATGTGTGCTCCTGCTTCTACATAGCTGCTAGTCCAGTATCCTGGTTTTGACCATGATGCATTTTCCATGTCTGCCTGTCCACCTGCAAGGTGATTAACCAAACCTGATTTAAGCCAGCCAAACCAGCAGTCCCATGCTTGTGATATTGCATTTGTAACACATGCTCCAAGCTCTCTGTTTGTCTGCCCTGCTTTTTAAATTCCCTCGTTGACAACCTCAGATTGGATCGACTATTCTCTGAACTTTGCCTGCCTTTTAACTATGGATTTGACCATGACTATCCTGAACCTTGGCTTCCTTGTACCTAGACTGTCATTGACCCACTCTGCCTATCTGCCAAACGCAAGTACCTGTTTGCTTTGCTCAGTTCGCCCCTGCCCCGTCGTGGTGGCTAGGCACTATAACATTGTGTATAAATCCTGGGGGCAACCGAGTACCGGTAGGCCTATTTGCCTTATGGGAAAGGGGCTGCTATAGGTAAAGAATGCATAAGCTAGCTACTGTATAGTGCCTGAGCACCTGTGTTAGGGGTAAGTGTGACATTAACTTGCATAAGAAAGATCTGCACACCCTAATCACCCTGTGTGGCGCAGATTCCCCCTGTTTAAACCCCTGATATTTCCCCAAAGCCCCTAACGGGGCTCCTAAAAAATTGTAAAATAAATAAAATTGTAAAATAATATTAAAAAATAAAATAATACAAATAAAAACTACTGACACATCCACTGCCCTACTGACACCAATCTCTACCCGACTGACACCGTCTACTGCTCTACTGACTGTCAGTATACAGTGTCTCACAAAAGTGAGTATACCCCTCACATTTTTGTAAATATTTTATTATATCTTTTCATGTGACAATACTGAAGAAATGAAACTTTGCTACAATGTAAAGTAGTGAGTGTACAGCTTGTATAATGGTGTAAATTTGCTGTCCCCTCAAAATAACTCAACACACAGCCATTAATGTCAAAACATCTAGTATATCTTTACGTTTCTGTTACAATGTATAGGGAGACAGTAAAGTTACATACAATAAATATTGTTTTTGTTTTTTTTACAGTTAATGTGGTGTTTTTATTTGAAGAGCAAATGACATACAAGATACATAAATCAACAGTACAGTGGCATTAGGTTCAGGTTACAGCAAAGGAGTCCAGATAGATGAAGTATATGACAGGGCATATATATATACATAGTGTCATAATACATATATTTAAGCAGTTGTATAGTGGGGGGTAGGGATGAGCCGTACACCCCCCGGTTCGGTTCGCACCAGAACCTGCGAACGGACCGAAAGTTAGAACCCCATTGACGTCTATGGGACTCGAACGTTCGAAATCAAAAGTGCTCATTTTAAAGGCTAATTTGCATGGTATTGTCCTAAAAAGGGTTTGGGGACCCGGGTCCTACCCCAGGGGACATGTATCAATGCAAAAAAAACTTTTAAAAACGGCCGTTTTTTCGGGAGCAGTGATTTTAATGATGCTTAACCGCTTGCTATCCGCGCTATAGCCGAATGACGGCTACAGCGCGGACCTGCATTCCCGGGAGGCCGTCATATGACGGCCTCCCCTGTGCACGTGCCCTGCAGGGCGCGCGTGGAGCGCGCTGTGATCACCGAGTCACTGAGACTCGGGTGATCACCGATCTGTGTAAGGGGCCGGTCCCGGCCCCTTACCATGTGATCAGCTGTCAGCCAATGACAGCTGATCACATGATCAAAACAAAAGCTCTGTGATCGGTTTTTTCTTCTCCTCGCGCTGACAGTGCGAGGAGAGAAAAAAGCCGATCACCGGCTCAGCTGCAAGGGACATCGGTCCCGAAGAGGAGGAGGCAATAATGCCTCAATAGTGCCTTAATTATGCCACCAGTACCCCCTGCCAGTGCACCCAGACATTACAACATCACAGTGCCCACAGTGCCCACCAGTGCCACGTATCAATGCCCATAAGTGCCACCTATCAATGCCTACAGGTGCCACCTATCAATGCCCACCATTGCCACCTAACAATGCCCACCAGTGATGCCAATCAGTGCCACCTAACAGTGTACAAGATCAGTGCCCATTATTGCCACCAATCAGTGCCCATCACTGCCACCCATCAGTGCCCGTCATTGCCACCTATCAGTGCCCATTGGTGCCGCCTCATCAGCGTACATCAATGAAGGAGAAAAATTACCCTTTTAAAAAATTTTATAACAAAATATAAAAAAAAAAAATTTTTTTTTTTAAAAATTCGGTCTTTTTAAATTTTTTTAACAAAAAATAAAAATCGCAGAGGTGATCAAATACCACCAAAAGAAAGCTCTATTTGTGGGGAAAAAATGATAAAAATTTCATTTGGGTACAGTGTTGTATGACCGCGCAATTGTCATTCAAAGTGCGTCAGCGCTGAAAGCTAAAAATTGGTCTGGATAGGAGGGGGGTTTAAGTGCCCGGTAAGCAAGTGGTTAAAGTAAAAAAAAAAAAAAGTGAAATATTCCTTTAAATATCGTACCTGGGGGGTGTCTATAGTATGCCTGTAAAGTGACGCGTGTTTCCCATGTTTAGAACAGTCCCTGCACCAAATGTCATTTTTAAAGGAAAAAATCTCATTTAAAACTGCTTGCGGGTTTAATGTAATGTCGGGTCATGGCAATATGGATGAAAATCAGTGAGACAAACGGCATGGGTACCCCCCAGTCCATTACCAGGCCCTTTGGGTCTTGTGTGGATATTAAGGGGAACCCCGCACCCAAATTAAAATAAGGTGTGGGGCCACCAGGCCCTATATACTCTGAACAGCAGTATACAGGCGGTGCAAACAAGACAGGGACTGTAGGTTTGTTGTTAAGTAGAATCTCTTTGTAATTTTGAACGGGTACATTTTTAACGTGTTTAGCTCCAGCCAAAAAATCTTTTTTAAGCTTTTTGGAAAACATAGGGAAGGGTTATCACCCCTGTGACATTTGTTTTGCTGTCTTTCCTCCTCTTCAGAAGATTTCACCTCACTTTTTGTCCCAATGAAAAATGTTTTTTGAAAATTTGGGTTTTTTTGTGGAACAAGGATTGGAAAGCATCAGTGGAAAGGAGAATTTTTTTCCCCATATTAACTCTTACAGGAGAGAATTTCCCTTCCTAGGCGTAGATTTCATCTCACTTCCTGTTGTCTCCTTCCGTTTGCAAGTAGGAGTCGTTTGTAAGTTAGATGTTTGAAAGTAGGGTCCTGCCCTATATACTCAGCAGAAATTTGGGTCTTAGGTGTTGCTGTGGCCACAACACTGTAAGCCCTCACAGGGCCCTGCTGTGAAATATTAGATCAAGAATTGTAATTACACGCCCCTGTTAGACAGGAGAAGAAAAATTGGGCCTTGGGCACTGGTGCTGGTGCCACAACACTGCAACCCCTCACAGACACTCTAGTTGGAATGCAGGAACGAGCCCTGCTGCAAAGTATTACATCAAAAATTGTAATTACACGCCCCTGTTAAACAGGGGCTGAAAAATTGTGCCTTAGGCACTGGTGGTGGCGCCCAGAACCAAAAATGTTCTTACAAGCTATCAGCGTGATGATTGAGGAGGAAGAGGATAATTACTCAGGGATAGTCACTCAGCATCAGCATAGGCAGTCTTTGAAGGGATCTGAGATTTCAAAAAAAATTATTCGGTTACATCAGCATCAGGTGCTTGGTAGCTGGTGGTGATCCAAGACTGATTCATTTTTATGAAGGTCAGTCGATCGACCGAGTCGGTGGACAGACGCACCCTGTGATCGGTTACCACGCCTCCAGCAGCACTGAATGTGCGTTCCGAAAGAACGCTGGATGCAGGACAGGCCAGTAGCTCAATTGCATACTGTGCAAGCTCTGGCCAGTGATCCATCCCCAAGACCCAGTAACCCAGAGGATTTTCGGTGGGAAAGGTGTCCAAGTCTGATCTTGCCCCTAGGTATTCCTGCACCATGTAAAACAGACGCTGGCGATGGTTGCTGGAACCGATCATACCTTGGGGCTGCGGACCAAAAAATTGTCTGAACGTATCGGTCAGACGGCCACCTTCTCCACCGCTCCTTCTTTGACTGACCGAAGCCTCAGCAACACGTTGTCCAGAAACAGGAGTTTGTAACCTCCCAGTCTCTGGGAACGCGTTGCATAGACCTTTCTGCAAGGCCTCCCGAAGATGTTTCATCCTCTGCTCCCTCTGCGATGGCAAGATAAGGTCCGCAACCTTACCCTTGTAATGTGGATCAAGGAGGGTTGCCAGCCAGTATTGGTCCTTCTCCTTGATACCACGAATACGAGGATTCTTACGCAGGCTTTGCAGGATCAGGGAGGCCATGCAGCGTAGGTTTGCTGAGGCATTCGGTCCAGAGTCCTCTGGGTCACTAAGGACGACATGGTCCGCAGCCACCTCCTCCCAGCCACGTACAAGTCCATGTGTTTCTTGGGACTGATCCCTTAAAGACTGCTGCTGATGCTGAGTGCCAGGCTCCACCTCCATACTGACACAATCTTCCTCCTCCTCCTCCTCCTCGTCCTCTTCCTGTGTGATCGGCGGGCACGTAGGAACACTGTCTGGATAAAGGGGGCCTTGAGAGCTAAGGAAGTCCTCCTCTTCCTGCCTCTGTTCTGCCTCAAGTGCCCTGTCCATTATTCCACGCAGCGTGTGCTCCAACAGGTGGACAAGGGGGACAGTGTCACTGATGCATGCACTGTCAGTGCTCACCATCCTCGTGGCCTCCTCAAATGGTGACAGGACAGTGCATGCATCCCTGATCATGGCCCACTGGCGTGGGGAAAAAAAACCAAGCTCCCCTGACCCTGTCCTGGTGCCATAGTCGCACAGGTACTCATTGATGGCCCTCTGCTGCGTGTGCAGCCGCTGCAGCATGGCCAACGTTGAGTTCCACCTGGTGGGCATGTCACAGATTAGGCGGTTCTTGGGCAGGTTAAACTCCTTTTGGAGGTCCGTCAGCCGAGCACTGGCATTATATGACTGGCGGACATGCACACAGACTTTCCTGGCCTGCCTCAGGACATCCTGTAAGCCCGGGTACCTGCCCAAGAACCGCTGCACCACCAAGTTAAGGACGTGAGCCAAACAGGGCACATGGGTCATTTGTCCCTGTCGGAGGGCAGAGAGGAGGTTGGTGCCATTGTCGCAAACCACCATTCCTGCCTTAAGTTGGCGTGGCGTCAACCACCTCTGAACCTGCCCCTGCAGAGCTGACAGAACCTCTGCCCCAGTGTGGCTCCTGTCCCCCAAGCACACCAGCTCAAGCACCGCATGGCATCTTTTGGCCTGCGTACTTGCGTAGCCCCTTGAACGACTACGGAGCACCGCTGGTTCCGAGGAAGAGGCCATGGAGGAAGAAGAAGAGGAGGGGGTGGAGGAGAGAGGTGTGTCACAATCATTAGCATTTTGGAGGTGTGGTGGCGGAACAACCTCCAACACTACTGCACCTTGTCCTGCATCCTTCCCAGCTGCCAGCAGAGTCACCCAATGCGCCGTAAAACTTAGGTAACGTCCCTGTCCATGCCTGCTGGACCATGAGTCAGCGGTAATATGCACCTTACTGCTGACCGCCCTGTCCAGCGAGGCATGGACATTGCCTTCCACATGCCGGTAGAGAGCCGGAATCGCCTTCCGTGAGAAAAAGTGGCGTTTGGGTACCTGCCACTGAGGAACCGCACATTCTACAAACTCACGGAAGGGGGCAGAGTCTACCAACTGAAAAGGCAGCAGTTGAAGTGCCAGCAATTTTGCCAAGCTAGCATTCAACCGCTGGGCATGTGGATGGCTGGGAGCAAACTTCTTTCGGCGGTGCAGCAGCTGGGGCAGGGAAATTTGCCTGGTACAATCTGACATCGGTGTACCAAAAGCAGATTGCCCACAAGTACTTGGCTGTGACACACCTAATTCTACACCTTCATTCCTCTCAGTGCAGGTCTCAGAGAGGACTGAAGGTCTAGTGGGGTTGGAAATCTCAGCTGATGAGGAGCAAGGAGAGGTCCTCTTTGTTCTTTGGTGTGGGTCTTTTAGATGCGCTTGCCAAGGAACTGCATGGCAGGTCAACATATGTCTGGTCAAGCATGTGGTACCCAAGCGGGAGATGTTTTGGCCACGTGAGATACGCTTGAGACATATGTTGCAAATAGCAGCGGTGCGATCTGATGCACTCGTCTCAAAAAAGGCCCACACCAAAGAACTTTTTGATTAACGCGCAGAGACTGCAGCGCCCTGCACATGTGATGCAGTCAATGTGCTGCCCTTAGGATGGCCCCTGGAGGGCATCCTGCCTCGTTGGTGATGTGCCGCCTCCTCCTCCTCCTCCTCCTCTCTCCTATCAGGCACCCACGTTGAGTCAGTGACCTCATCATCCCCTCCCTCCTCATCACTGGAGCAAACCTGGCAGTATGCTGCAGCAGGGGGAGCATGACTGCCAGATTGCTGTCCTTCTTGGGCACCCCCTCTGTCCGTGCTCATGTTACTGCCTTCATCGAGCTCAGTATCATCATCAGAGCCTTCCAAACGCTGGGCATCCTCCTGGAGCATGTACCCAACACTGTGGTCAAACAGTTCGAGGGACTCCTCAGGAGGACATGGTGGAGCTAGGGAAGGAGTCACTGATGACATTGAGCCGAGGGAAGAGGCCGCTGCTTTGCCAGACAAAGCACCCTGGGCATGGGTGAGAGAGGATGAGGAGGATGAGGACGGCTTGGTCATCCACTCGACTTCCGCATGTTGCGGCTCAACACGGCCAGCTGCCGAAAAAAAGGCCAAGCGTGTCCCATGGCCACGTGCTGATGAGGATGCACCGTCTCCACGACCAGCACTAGACACAGAGCCTGCTTGCCCTCTCTTATTGGCTTGTGACTGTCTGCCTCTCCTTCTTGGCCTTCCAGACATACTAATGGCCTTTAGCTGCACTAAGCTGGGATATATATATATATATATATATATATATATATATATATACTACAGCTAGCAAAATCAGCTGCCTGCCTGTAGTATGAGAACACCACCAACCTTCTACAGGTAGCTTTAGCTGAACACTGTGAGGTGGATGCACCCACTAATTTGTAGGTTTAGCTGAACACTGTGAGCAGGACGCACTGCACTAAATGTAAATAGTCTAGCTGCCTGACCGTGGTACTGATAGGATCAAAAGAACACCAGTAATTTTCTTCAGGTAGCTTTATATACTGTAACAAGACAAGCCTGCCTGTCAGTAGGAAGATAACAGGAACAGATCTAGCTGAACACTGTGAGCAGGACGCACTGCACTAACTGTAAACAGTCTAGCTTCCTGACCGTGGTACTAATAGGATCAAAAGAACACCAGTAATTTTCTTCAGGTAGCTTTATATACTGTAACAAGAAAAGCCTGCCTGTCAGTAGGAAGATAACAGGAACGGATCTAGCTGAACACTGTGAGCAGGACGCACTGCACTAAATGTAAATAGTCTAGCTGCCTGACCGTGGTATTAATAGGATCAAAAGAACAGCAGTAATTTTCTTCAGGTAGCTTTATATACTGTAACAAGACAAGCCTGCCTGTCAGTAGGAAGATAACAGGAACGGATCTAGCTGAACACTGTGAGCAGGACGCACTTTACTAAATGTAAATAGTCTAGCTGCCTGACCGTGGTACTAATAGGATCAAAAGAACACCAGTAATTTTCTTTAGGTAGCTGTTAATACTGTAACAAGACAAGCCTGCCTGTCAGAAGGAAGATAATAGGAACAGATCTAGCTGAACACTGTGAGCAGGACGCACTGCACTAAATGTAAATAGTCTAGCTGCCTGACCGTGGTACTAATAGGATCAAAAGAACACCAGTAATTTTCTTCAGGTAGCTTTATATACTGTAACAAGACAAGCCTGCCTGTCAGTAGGAAGATAACAGGAACGGATCTAGCTGAACACTGTGAGCAGGACGCACTGCACTAACTGTAAATAGTCTAGCTGCCTGACCGTGGTACTAATAGGATCAAAAGAACACCAGTAATTTTCTTCAGGTAGCTTTATATACTGTAACAAGACAAGCCTGCCTGTCAGTAGGAAGATAACAGGAACGGATCTAGCTGAACACTGTGAGCAGGACGCACTGCACTAAATGTAAATAGTCTAGAAGATAACAGGAGCGGATCTAGCTGAACACTGTGAGCAGAACGCACTTTACTAAATGTAAATAGTCTAGCTGCCTGACCGTGGTACTAATAGGATCAAAAGAACACCAGTAATTTTCTTTAGGTAGCTGTTAATACTGTAACAAGACAAGCCTGCCTGTCAGTAGGAAGATAACAGGAACGGATCTAGCTGAACACTGTGAGCAGGACGCACTGCACTAAATGTAAATAGTCTAGAAGATAACAGGAACGGATCTAGCTGAACACTGTGAGCAGGACGCACTGCACTAAATGTAAATAGTCTAGAAGATAACAGGAACGGATCTAGCTGAACACTGTGAGCAGGACGCACTGCACTAAATGTAAATAGTCTAGAATTTAACAGGAACGGATCTAACTGAACACTGTGAGCAGGACACACTGCACTAAATGTAAATAGTCTAGAAGATAACAGGAACGGATCTAGCTGAACACTGTGAGCAGGACGCACTGCACTAAATGTAAATAGTCTAGAAGATAACAGGAACGGATCTAGCTAAACTGAATACAGTGTATATATATATATGCAACACCTGGGATGCATATATATACAAAATACACTGTAAGTGCAGCTAACTGACTGACTGTTCTGCCTAATCTATCTAACTCAAATCAAATGACACTGTCTCTCTGTCTCTTTCAATGCCGGAACACACACTACACAGGGCCGCCGTGCAGGCGGCCTTATATAGTATGGGGCGTGTACTAAATCCCCTGAGCCATAATTGGCCAAAGCCTCCTTGGCTTTGGCCAATTACGGCTCTCTGTTCAGGTGGCGCTGTGATTGGCCAAGCATGCGGGTCATAGTGCATGCTTGGCAAATCATCAGCAAGCAATGCACTGCAATGCCGCAGTGAATTATGGGCCGTGACGCGCCACACGAATTTGGCGCGAACAGCCCATATCGTTCGCAATTCGGCGAACGACCGAACAGCCGATGTTCGAGTCGAACATGGGTTCGACTCGAACACGAAGCTCATCCCTAGTGGGGGACACCACAGATTCAGATTTTTAAGCCCTTTAAAAGTTCACACGTCCCCAAATACATTAATCAGGTAACATATTGCATGTGGTAGAATTGCCTAACCAAGTGTCCAAAATTTTGCCGTATTTGGCCGGGCAGCCCCTGTGGGCATAGATTTCCTTTTTATATGGCAAAACATTGTTTATAGCAGATATCCACTTGTGAAGTGTTGGCGGTGTAGTCTGCAACCATTTCCTGGCTATCAGTAACCTGGCAATAAACAATGACTCCTGGAGAAATATTTTATGAAATTTATCTGAGTCAGGGTCTAGGAACACCCCCAGTAGGCATTGCTTGGGGCACAGCGTTAAAGGGGAACCCATTTCGTCATGGATGAACTTCACTATTTGGGACCAGTAATCTTGTATTGCTGGGCATAACCAGAGGAGATGAAAGAAGGTACTGGAAGAACTATCACATCTGGGGTACTGTGGGTTCTGGTTAGGCTTGTACTTAGCTAGACGGAAAGAGGGGTCAAATATGATCTGTGTCTAATGTAGAGTTGTGTAAGGCGGTCCGAAAGTTTAGTGGAGACATTTTTGCAAGCATCTAAGGCGTCTTCCCACTCGTCATCCTCAAACACCCCCACATCCCCAGACCAAAGATCTTTTAATTTATATGCAAGGGTCATCGCTGTGGGGCGCAGCAGAGAATTGTAGAACCCCGAGATAAGTTTGCGATGGTCTGATCCCAGCATAATATAGAGGACATCCAGTTGCTCTACATCAGGGGAGATTTCACCGAATTGAGCCCTAAGGGCGTAACGGAGCTGGAGGTAACGGAAGTGCATAGTATTAGGAAGGCCGAAGTCTGCTTTAAGTTGTTGGAATGATTTTAGTACAGTATCACAGTAGACATCCGACAAAAACCCTACCCCCTGGTTAAGCCACAGATCATGATTTGGCACCGTTAGTAATTCCCCCAAATCAGGATTGTCCCATAGGGGTGTGTGGGAGTGCGTGAGTGGTACCTTAAGTCTGCGTCTTACCACCTCCCAGATTCTACAATGATGGTATAGTAGTCCTTTCCGATTGCCCAGTCTGCTGGTGCCTTTAAATAGAATTTGGGAAGGATGGGTAAGTCTAAGACCATAAGGGGAGCATATCAGGGACAAATAGCGGTCTTTGTCATGCTTGTCTAAATGGAAAAAATGGGATGGTTGCGCCACCAGGTAGTAAAGATTAAAATCGGGGAGCGCCACACCACCCAATTCAGTCGGATTTTTCAGTGTTTGCCAGGACAATTTATGCCGGCCCAATCCCCAGACAAAAGAGTTAAGGATGGCCTCAATAGACTTAAAGATCCTTAAAGGTAAGTATATCGGAGCATGCCACAAAACATATAGGAATTTGGGAGGGAGGACCATCTTGATCAGGTTTACACGGCCCATCACCCCAAGGGGTAACTTGGCCCAAGTCTGTGTCTTAGATTTCAATGTTGTTATTAGGGGTTCTATATTGAGGCGGACATAGTCCTCCGGCGAGCGGGTTATCACAATTCCAAGGTAGGTCATGGCACTAACCCTAAGAAGTGGGGAAGAGGTCTGTATTTTTGTGGGGGCACTTAGTTTTGAATCACCTCTAGGGCTAATTGCAGGGATGGTCCTGCATCTGCCAGATATAACAACATATCGTCTGCATACAGACTAATCTTTTCCAGCAGGTTTCCATGGCTCAGCCCCTTGATGCCTGGGTGTGTTCTAAGGGAGGAGGCAAGGGGTTCTACCGCAAGAGCATATAGCAGGGGAGATAGGGGACATCCTTGCCGTGTGCCCCTGGAAAGAGGAAAGGAATCAGAAACTTTTCCATTGACCAAGACCCTGGCGCATGGGCTCTGATATAGAAGTTGGATCCACTTAATAAAGCTGGGTCCAAACCCAAATCTTGCAGGGCACTCCCAAAGGTACGCTCAATCAACTGAGTCGAACGCCTTTGCGGCGTCAAGAGACACCACAACTCTAGAGCCCGGGATATCGTGTTCAGCTTCTATATTCATATGGAGTCTAGGTAGGTTATATGCCGTGTTTTTTGCGGGCATAAACCCAGTCTGGTCCGGGTGGATTAATGCGAGGATCACCTTATTCAGGCGGAGCGCCAGGATCTTGGCCAAGATCTTAATATCCAGTTGAAGAAGGGATATTGGGCGGTACGATTCGTGGAGTCCTAGGTTCTTGCCAGGTTTGGGTATCAGTACTATATATGCCTCGCTCATGGAGGAGGGTAAATGGTTGGATTCAAATATAAAGGAAAATAGCTCATGAAGTCTGGGGATTAGAGTCTCACTATATGTTGTGTAAAACTCCAGGAGTAGGCCATCTGACCCTGGAGCTTTTGATGGGTTGAGCAGGGAGAGCGCCTTTGTTATTTCATCTTCAGTGATGGGGGCCTCTATCAGCTCAAGTTGGGGTTGTGATAAGCAGGGTAATTCTATATCTGACAAAAGTTACACTATCTCTTCCGTTGGATTATTAGCGGTAGATGAGTATAGGGATACGAAGAAGGAGCGGAACTCCCCGGCCACTTCATCAGGGTCAGTCACCAACATGCCATTAGCAGCTCGAAGAGAGACCACTGTGGGAGGTCTATGGTCCAAGTGTGCCAGATATGCCAAAAGACGACCCACCCATTCTCCACACTCATATTGTCTCTGTTTGCTGTAGTATATTTTCCTATCAGCTTTCTCAAAATGTAAATTATTTACTATTCTGGCCTGTAGTTTTAGCTGGTCTGCTGTAGATGGAGAGGGGTTGTCAGTAAAGTTTTTTTCCGCTTCTACGAGGGACTGTTCTGCTTGCCCAAGCACCTGGGAGGAAGTCTTACAGTAACGGGAGATACGTTGGGAGAGGATCATACGGGCATGAGATTTGAAAAAGGTGCTGTGTCTCTATTTGTCTGAAAAAAGAAATCCCATTCAGCCGCGGCCTCCCCTAAATCGGGAACAACGGTCAACCAAAATGGATTAAGCTTTCAGTTGTATGTCTTGGGGGGGGAATCGTCTCTGAGTTTAATCCAGTATGGGGCGTGATCTGACAGAACACGCGGATTAAATCCCACTTCTCCAAGCAGAGGAGTAAGGGTACAGGATATCAGAATGAGGTCAATATGTGACATGGTATTGTGTGACGTGGAGAAGCATGAGTATGCCCTATCTAACGGGTTACGGTATCTCCATGTATCTATAAGGGCCAGATCAGTGAGGATTTTACCAAATCTAGTGTATGATTGAGACGGGTTATCATGGGGTGTTAGTGATAAACGGTTCAGTTCCCTGTTCATGACATTATTAAAATCTCCTAGCCACATCGCGGGAAAGGTAGAAAATTGAGACATAAATGCCAACCCCTCATGTAAGACATTAAATTGGAAGGGAGGGGGTATATAAAATGCTAATATTAACAATTCTAGGCCATTCAATTTAGCATGCAGAAATAAAAATCTACCCTGGGGATCAGACCTGAGGGTTATTAACACAAATTGCACTGTTTTTGCCACCAGTATAGCAATACCCCTGTTGTTGGCAGAGTATGGAGCTTGATATAGCTATCCCACCCAGGGCTTTTTAAGTGACATCTGGAGTTCACCTGTGAGATGAGTTTCAACTAACACCATGAGGTCTCCACGCTGTGTTTTAAGGTATGATAGAACTGCGTTTCTTTTAGGCTTTGCCCTGAGACCCCTCACATTCCATGTGAGACATTTGACCTCTAACATGATAGCAGGTATAGAAAGTTGGATACCAGACATCCATTGCCCATGATGCCCTGGGCCATCCCAAAATCAGGAGGGCCCACGCCGCCACCCGCCGATCCCAAAACGGATCGGATAGGGCAGGGCAAATGGAGCCGGTCAGCGTCCTGTAGGCCAGAGACATACAATGACTTGCCATAATGCAAAATCCATTACTCTTCAGCATGTAGTATAAAAACCTAAACATTGAACCAACTAAAACATTCTATCTGTAACTGTATCAACACTCTAGCATACCCGGTTAAGCAATGCATCCAATTTATATCAAATGCAGTTTGCTGGGACCTGGCAGGCCAGGGAAACCTTACTTGTGCTTGAAAGCAAACGTTGCATTGAAAATTAGATATAACGGGATCCACGGGGACACCCGCAACTAGGGGGGAGATATTTTGCTGTAGAGCGAGCAATAGCAGCAGGAGTGAGACCACTGGTCTAGGGGACAAAACGTCTGAATTCCTTGTTCCAGGTGTCAAAGCGGGTGATATCTTGCCAGAAGGATATAGGGATTTGGGTTATCCTGCATGTCCGCCCACAGGATTCCTGTCCAGGCATGACCATGGGGGATGCATATAGTATAGGTGGGGAGAGATGGATATAGGATTTCAGAGCCAGCAGAGGAGTATATCAGTCAGGGGTGAAGGAAGCAATACAGTCTGGGGGGTAGGCAGTCTTCATGACAGAAGAAAGTATGTGCGTGTGCGATATAGGGGGAGAGGTAACAATATATAACCGTGGCACAGTACCTGTATGATGGGATAAGTTCAAGCACTCTGAATGGCACACATATGCAGCAGAGCATATTCCACACTTTGAGCAAGATGCTCAGGATCTGGGATATTAGGCAGGCTCACGGCCCAGCGCCGCTTTATCCTCCAGCCAGGCGAAGACGACCTCCGGTGTGTCGAAAAAATGTGCACGATCTTTGCCTGCAACATGCAATCTCGCCGGGAAAAGCATCGCATAAGAATAGTGGAAGATCCACAGTTGACGTTTAGCTTCCGTGAAATGGGCTCTCTTCTTTTGGACTTCCGCCGAGAAATCCGGGAATACCTTGATTTCACTGTTTTTAAAGGGGATGTTGGCCTTCAGTCTGGTAAGCCTGAGAACAGCGTCTCGGTCGCAGAAGTTGAGCATTTTAGCAATAAATGTTCATGGCGGCGCACCCTGGGGAGGGGGTTTAGCCGCCAGCCTGTGCGCCCGTTCAACCACAAAGGAGGCCGAGAACTCGGCTCTCCCAAAGGTGCTAACAAGTACATTCTCAAGAAATGAGGGGGAGTCAGAACCCTTCGAACCCTCAGGCAGGCCTACAAAACGCAGGCTGCATCTCCTGAGATGATTTTCCATATCGTCTTTAGCTAGCACCATGTTGAGCTGATGTTGTAAGTGTTCGGTGTGAACTTGTAGCGGCGGTATCTTGTCCTCCACGTGGCTGATGCGAGCTCCTGTCTCTGTGACCCGGTCTGCTAATTTTTGTAAATCCTGGCGGATTAATGAGACATCGACTTTTACCTCCTCAATTTTGCTTGTCAATGTGCTTTTGCAGTCCGAAATAGCTTCCAGTACACGTGCAGTGTCCTCCGCAGCCGGGTCTGTGTGAGAAGAGGAGCCGGCTCCATTTTCTTCCCCGGCCTCCTTGTCTGTGTGCTGGTATTTTACCAGTTTAGCGGCTGAATCTGCTTTCTGCTTCGGCGGCGACATGATTGCCGTGGGCAGGGGGTAGTAAGGAACCAAAAGGTGGGTGAAAAATGAGCAGTTTTAACCCAGGATATATATATTCAGATTATAGGCAAGCGGAGCTCCCATTCTTCACTTCTTACACCATGTCAGTCCAGGCCACGCCCCACAATACATATTGTTAAATACAATTCAATACAAGAGGGTTTGGGGGGCTCATGAGAGCTTGCAATCTAAAGGGAGGGTCAAGTGTTACCAACGGTAATAACTATGAGTGATGAATTGATGAAGAACGAAAAAATTCACACATTAGGTGGAGATTTGGCTAGGCTTCCCCAAAGGGATACGTTTTCAGGGATCGCCTAAAGGCAGACAAAGTAGGAGAGAGCCGGACAGAGTGGGGTAGGGAGTTCCAATAGATGGGAGAAGCTTTGGAAAAGATGTTGAGGGAGCTCAAAAGCAGAAGGTCCTGGGAGGAGCACAGAGAGAAAATGAAGGCTGCAACTTAAACAGCCAGCCTCCCGCACTCTGTGTAGGCCACTGTTGGCACTCCTGTTAAAGAGTGGGGTTCAAACTGCACCGACAGTGGGGTTCAATTGATTATACTGGGAGTTCTGCTCCCTCTGTGTATTCTGCAGGGCTGGGCTATCAGTTTCATGATCCTGTCTTATGTTGGAAGGAATGTTCTGAGGTGAGCCAGAGGCAGGAGAGGCTCAGTTGCACCCATTACAGCACCCTCATAAGGAGCCTCACTTGGCCATGTGTACACGGGGGGCAATAAAGATCTAAGATGTCAAGCAAACTATAATAATCAAAACTACTTTCATGGACACACTAAAATTATTTTTTTCCATTCAAAGAAGTGCTAATGACACACACAAAATCTTTCACAGAGTTTGGGAACATGGAAGTATTTTCTAGCTACTAATGGCCCCATGATTAATCTATTTGAACAATGAAGAGGAAAGAGACAAACTTTCTAGAAGGAAGAACAGATACCACTGCATTCAGTTCACGACTTACCTGCTATGGTGTCCATGAGTTAAGTTGTACAGAGGATACAACTGGCCTTCTCTGTGTCATATCCTGGCAGCCACTCGGAACTGCCTCCTTAGAATCATTGGGTATATTTAACTGTGTTAACTCCAACACTACTCAACCGATAGCTTTAAGGCAATTTTTTTAGCAATGTAAGAATTTTTTTTCCAAAATAAAAGCTTGTTTCACCTTCAGAATACAGTTACAAAAAATAGAGGTCACAAACTGCGGTGAAATGATCTAATTTGGATTCTTCAACTTATTTTCAGTCTCCTCTTCACCTTCTGTGGTCTCACTACCTCGACACCGTCTAGTTCCAGAAGTCCATTTCCTCTAAGTAATAGGCATATATCAATTGATCTTCTTTGTAATCTTACTTCGATTCCTGTTTGTGTTTTCTGCTACTGCAGTCTTTAAGATCACTTGTTGACCTTCGCCTGACTAATGGCAGCAATTCATCTTTACGTCAGTGTGAAATATAACAACCTTTGTGCCAAGTCTGCAGACACAGGAATTGCTGCACTTGTGAACACCATTAATTATTAGTGTGAACTCAAAGACCCAGGTAGAAATAAAACCGCTTCATAACTGAATTGTTCTAGGGATGTCAAAGTACAATTATTCTATATACGCTCAGAGGAAAAACACACCTCAGATATTGTTGATGGTTGCTTCAGTCAACAGTTACTTTGGAACGTGAGTCTCTCCCCTGCACTTCTGATGCTCTCAGCTGGTGGTTTTAGTTTCCTCCCATTGTATGTTATATTCATGTAACCACAAGAAAATAAATTATCATTGCGCAATGAACCACCTCTATAGTGCTATCTTTGTTTAAGCATATGCATATTAACTCACATGGACTGGCAAATAACAGCGCTTTTGAATCAATCAGAACTGATCACGTTCTCCTTCCCGAGAGGAAAGTGTAGCTGCAGCCAAAAAACCTATTTTTAAGCTTTTTGGAAAACATAGGGAAGGGTTATCACCCCTGTAACATTTGTTTTGCTGTGCGTGCACCTCTTCAGAAGATTTCACCTCACTTTCTGTCCCAATGACAAATGTTTTTTGGAAAGTTGGGGTTTTTAGTGAAACAAGGATTGGTGATAAAGCATCAGTGGAGTGGAGACACATTTTTCCCATAATAACTCTTACAGGAGAGAATTTTCCTTCCTAGGGGTAGATTTCATCAAAATTACATAAAAAAATACCGCGCTATAGCCAAATGAGTGAAAAAATATTAATAATAAATTGAAAATAAAAATGAAATAATAATATATCCTAGGTAGTGGAAAATAAAAAAGCAGTTGCTAAAAGTGAGATACACACAAAAATATTTTGGAACAATTGCTAGCAGCGCTAACAGCAGTGATATTTAACCTAAGTGTTTGAACATAGACTGTGATAACTAACATAAAAGTACATGAATGGTAGAAAAATTGTCCATCTGTGTACATAGAAAGTGCTCAAAGCTTTAAACAGATGTGGATATTCTTCCAATACACTGATTAAATGAATCCTCCACTACAACCACAGTGATGACACCACACAGAATGCTTGCTTACCCCAAGGCAAGCTCTATGAGCCTGCGATCTGTTACCCGGCCAGGGCCTTTATCCAGAGGAAAATCAGGGGGGGGCGATACTCCAGCAAACCCTACGAAGGTGGTCAGCAACGGTACAGATCTCGCCAAGCAACGGGTCACAGAGGCAGCCAGATTACATAGAATTCAGATGCTCCCAAAAATGAAAGGATTCAACATAGTGTAATACTGATAACCACCTTTTATTAGAAAATTAGAGTAACACTTACAATATCTCGTAAGTAAAAAAGCAAGGCAGCCGGCTGGCTAGTGCAAACACCCGTCCTACAAATGGCACACGCGGAACGTCAGCACGTCAGCTCCTCCCGACGTGCAGTTCGTCATACGATGACGTCGTCTGGGGCACGAGTGACGCACTGACGTGTCACGTATAAATACATGTTGGTTTGAACGAAGCCTCGATATGGGTCAGACCAGGAAGTCATCTCGTGCTTCGCCAGTAAACCTGGCACACG
The DNA here is from genome assembly GCA_037952925.1 of Lithobates clamitans. Classification (NCBI taxonomy): domain Eukaryota; kingdom Metazoa; phylum Chordata; class Amphibia; order Anura; family Ranidae; genus Lithobates; species Lithobates clamitans. The sequence goes on along the minus strand of JBBGZY010000480.1, from coordinate 782,619 downwards.
CCCGAATTCACCATTTTGATTGTTGGAAAAACAATCAAGCATGGGGAACCAAACGAAAACCAGGGGGCTGGTATGGATAAAAATAAAAATTTGAAAGAAAGATCACTGGCCCCAAATGCCTGGGGCATCCACCACTCATGATCAATTGTGCAATTAAAAAATTATATCTCGAATGTAAAAAATAATTAAAAATTGACATGTATTGGTCATCCTATTGTGTAAAATTCAGGTGTTCAAATAAAAAGAGAACAAGAGAAACAGATAGAAGATTAATGATGACATATTAAACCCAAGCACTATATATGCTTGGGTAATCAAAATGTATAAATATATCTCGATACCACACCCCTGCCCGTGCGGCCCGGCCGACCCACACCCCCTCTTGCTCCTCTCTTTTCTATCTGCTTTTACTCTCCCCCTCCCCCCCTCTCTCTTCTTTCTCTCTCCCTTCTTCTCCCATTAATACCTATTGGTAATGTACTCGGTCTTATACAATGGTCCTGGTGACTCCCATGTTTGTTTTCTGGGGAGAAGCCCGGCACCTCTACATTCTTTTTTAGGGGATCATGTTCCCTCTAAACTTTTTGCAACCCAACCTTAATCGTTTCTACCTGTGATATGTCTGAGTATTCACTTGTTTGTATATTTCACTATATTCCATTCTGTTAATGCTATAATCTATGACAATGAAAAGCACTGTCTTATGCTACTTTGCTATCTCTACTGTAATGTATGGAACAGCTGCTTGTTAATTACCAATAAAATATTTGAAAAGAAAATGTTTAAATATATATATATATATATATATATATATATATATATATATATATATATAAATATAAAAAAAATATATAAAAAAATATATACAAAAAATAAATTAAATGTTGGGTATAAGTGTACATCTCAAGTCTGGAGATACTCCTAACGAGAGCGTTCCCTCTCCAATGGGGACGATATCTGTCAATCCCCAAAAAGATGGTTTTGGAGGGGTCTTTGTTATGTGTGGTCAAATAATGTTTTGAGACCGAATGCTTCGGAAATCCTTTTTTAATGTTGGTAATGTGCTCATTAAGTCTGACGGAGAGGGGTCGTTTAGTCCTGCCCACATACTGCAACCCGCAAGGGCACTGCAGCAGGTAAACGACCCCCTCCGTCGAACATGTAATGAAAGGTTCAATCTCATGTTCCATTTGTGTACTATGAGAAATGAACTTCTGCGTACGTCTATGTGTGTTAGTATTAATAGAGCACACTAGACACCTTCCACACTTGTAATACCCTGTGAGATTATCAAAAAGACCTTTTACGTTGGCAGTAGGGGGATCCAAAATATTGGGGGCCAGTCTATCCTTGTGGGACGGTGCTCCTCTAAATATAACTTGTGGCCTATCTGGTAAAACTGATCTTAAGAGGGGATCATTGCCCAAAATATGCCAATGTTTTTTCACCAGGTTTTTAATGCTACTATGCTGCACTGAATAGGTAGTGATGAATGGAACAAGAGCGGAATTGTTCTCACAAGGCGGTCTCTCAGTTAGCAACTCATTTCTATCTAGATCCTTGACTTCATTCAAGGTGGATTTGAGCTGTTTCCAAAGGGTAGCCCTTCTCCAAAAATCTATTCACAAGAACATCAGCTTGTTCCAAAAACTGAGTACCATCTGTACAATTAAGCTTAAGGCGTATAAATTGGCTCTTGGGAACAGACTGGAGCCATGTTTTATGGTGGCAACTATCTATAGGAATATAGGAGTTGCGATCCGTATTTTTAAAAAACGTGGAGGTGGAAAACTGGTTGTGTCGAATAGTTACATTTAGATCTAGGAAATTGATGCTAGACTGACTGGCTTCAAACTTCAGGTAAATACCTCTATTGTTTTTATTCAGATCCTCCATAAAAAGATCTAATTCACTGTGGTCTCCATCCCATAGGAGGAGGATGTCGTCAATGTACCTAGCCCACAGTTTTAGCTGGGGCCTCTGGCAAACATTGACGACATCCTCCTCCCACAGTGCCATAAAAAGATTCGCAAGGCTGGGGGCATATTTAGCCCCCATAGCGACTCCTCGATCCTGACGATAAAACTGCTTATCGAACCAGAAATAGTTATGAGATGCCGCATATCTCAGGAGGTCCATGATGAAATTAATTTGTTCATCATAGAGTTCAGAATCTCGCCTCAGGTAAAACTCCACTGCAAAGAGACCCAAACTGTGGGGAATTATTGTATACAATGAAGTTACATCTGCCGTAACCATCCACATAGTGGAAGTAGGAGTATAATTAGATAAAAGGTTAATTACATGCCTAGAATCTTTAATAAGGGAGGGCATTTTAGCCACCATGGGTTGTAGGAAAAAATCAATATACCTGCCCACCCTGGATGTGAGGGAATCTATCCCACTCACGATAGGACGCCCCGGGGGGCAGGTAGGATGTTTGTGAACTTTAGGTAAGTAATATATAACAGGAGTACGGGGTGCTTTAGGAATCAAATACAACTTCTCCTATTTGTTGATAATCCCTTGTGAAAATCCTCTATTGACCATTTTCACTAGTTCCCTCTGGTAGGGGATCTTGGGGTCTGACTTGAGAGGGGTATAGGTGTCTCTATCATTCAAGATCCTATACATTTCTGTCAGATAATCCCCTCTGTTTAGGATTACAATCCCCCCCCCCTTGTCTGCAGGTCTAATGACCAACTCCTTGTTGTTACATAATGAATCTAAACCTGTCTGAAAATCTCGATTGTTCCCCGCCTTTTTAATGGGCATCTTCTCAAGGTCTCTTAATAGGACGTCTCTAAAAACCTTAATAGAGGGGGCTGTTGCCCCCGGAGGGTTGAAAAGAGAGGCATTGGCAAGTCTTGAGTGTTGGTAATCATTAAACATCTCTCTTCTATTGGGTTGGAAAGCATATATCGTTTACAATTAATTTTACGGATACATTTATGAATATCCATATATGTTTTGAATTTGTTAAGCTTACGGGGGGTGCGAATTTTAGGCCCTTATCCAACACTTGTTTCTCCTGATCATTTAGGGTGACTGTACTTAAATTAAAAATACCTGTTCCAATTATAGTTTTTTTCTTTTTAATTCGTACTCGTCTACCCCCTCTAGTTCCTCGTCTTGATCTGCCGTTCGCTTCGTGCCCTCACTGGGCCTGTGAAAACCCCATTGTTGGGAGTCTTGACCCGATGGCCCGGAACTGGCATAGGTAGCCCCCCTATCGTTACCCTGATATTGGGGCGGACCAGGAGGTTCTCTACCCCTAGGGGGGTATGGAGTACCAACTCGGTCACTACACTCTTCTATTGGTCCATGCAAATCCTGTAAGGGATAAAATCTATTCTGTGTTCATTTAATTTATTTTTTATATATATTTTTTTATATCTATTTTCGTATATTTTTTATATTTTTATATATATATATTTTTTATTTTATTTTTTATTTATACATTTTGATTACCCAAGCATATATAGTGCTTGGGTTTAATATGTCATCATTAATCTTCTATCTGTTTCTCTTCTCCTCTTTTTATTTGAACACCTGAATTTTACACAATAGGATGACCAATACATGTTAATTGTTAATTATTTTTTACATTCAAGATATAATTTTTAAATTGCACAATTGATCATGACTGGTGGATGCCCCAGGCATTTGGGGCCAGTGATCTTTCTTTCAAATTTTAATTTTTTATTTTTATCCATAACAGCCCCGTGGTTTTCGTTTGGTTCCCCGTGCTTGATTGTGTTTCCAACAGTCAAGATGGTGAATTCGGGCGTGTGCCAGGTTTACTGGCGAAGTGCGAGATGACTTCCTGGTCTGACCCATATTGAGGCTTGGTTCAAACCAACATGTATTTATACGCGACACGTCAGTGCGTCACCCGTGCCCCGGACGACGTCATCGTATGACAAAATGCACGTCGGGAGGAGCTGACGTGCTGACGTGCTGACGTTCCGCCTGTGCCGTTTGTAGGATGGGTGTTTGCACTAGCCGGCCAGCTGCCTTGCTTTTTTACTTCCGAGATATTGTAAGTGTTACTCTCATTTTCTAATAAAAGGCAGTTATCAGTATTACACTATTTTGAATCCTTTCATTTTTGGGAGCATCTGAATGCTATGTAATCTGGATCTGTGACCTGTGCTTGGCGAGATCTGTACCGTTGCTGACCACCTTCGTAGGGTTTGCTGGAGTATCGCCCGCCTGATTTTCCTCTGGATAATGGCCCTGGCCGGGTAACAGGTCGCAGGCTCATAGAGCTTGCCTTGGGGTAAGTGAGCATTCTGTGGTGTCATCACTGTGGTTGTGGTGGAGGATTCATTTAATCAATGTATTGGAAGAATATCCACATCCGTTTAAAGCTTTGAGCACTTTCTATTTACACAGATGGACAATTTTACTACCATTCATGTACTTTTATGTTAGTCATCACAGTCTATCTTCAAACAATTGGGTTAAATATCACTGCTGTTAGCGCTGCTACCAATTGTTCCTAAATAGATTTCATCTTACTTCCTGTTGTCTCCTTCCGTTTGCAAGTAGGAGTCGTTTGTAAGTTGGATGTTTGAAAGTAGGGGCTTGCCCTATATACTCTGCAGAAATTGGGGCCTTAGGTGTTGGTGTTGCCACAACACTGTAAGCCCTCACAGTTACTCTTGGTGGGCGCAGGAACGGGCCCTGATGTGAAATATTAGATCAAGAATTGTAATTACATGCCATTGTTGAACAGGGGCAGAAAAATTGGGCCTTTGGTGGTGGTGGTGGTGCTGGTGCCACAACACTGTGAGTCCTCACAGTTACTCTTGGTGGGCGCAGGAACGAACCCTGATGTGAAATATTAGATTAAGAATTGTAATTACATGCCATTGTTGAACAGGGGCAGAAAAATTGGGCCTTTGGTGGTGGTGGTGGTGTTGCCAAAACACTGTAAGCCCTCACAGTTACTCTTGCTGGCCGCAGGAATGGGCTCTGCTGTGAAATATTAGATCAAGAATTGTAAATACATGTCCCTGTTGAACAGGGGCAGAAAAATTGGGCCTTAGGCACTGGTGCTACAACACTGCAACCCCTCACAGATGCTATAGTTGGAGCACAGGAATGAGCCCTGCAAAGTATTGCATCAAAAATTGTAATTGTACGCCCCTGTTAAACAGGGGCAGAAAAATTGGGCCTTAACCACTGCTGCCACAACACTGCAACCCCTCACAGATACTATAGTTGGAGTGCAGGAATGAGCCCTGCTGCAAAGTATTGCATCAAAAATTTTAATTATACGCCCCTGTTAAACAGGGGCAGAAACATTGGGCCTTATCCATTGGTGGCAGTGCCCAGAACCAAAAATGTTCTTATCAGCATAAAAATTGAGGAGGAAGAGTATTGTCACTCAGCATAACAGGATAGTCACTCAGCATCAGCATAGGCAGTCTTGAAGGGATCTCACATTTTTTAAAAAATGATTCGGTTACATCAGCATCAGGTGCTTGGTAGTTGGTGATCCAAGACTGATTCATTTTTATTAAGGTTGGCTGATCGACCGATTCGGTGGACAGGCGCACCCTGTGATCAGTTACAAAGCCTCCAGCAGCACTGAATGTGTGTTCTGAAAGAACGCTGGATACAGGACAGGCCAGTAGCTCAATTGCGTACAGTGCAAGCTCTGGCCAGTGATCCATCCTCAAGACCCAGTAACCCAGAGGATTTTCGGTGGGAAAGGTGTCCAAGTCTGATTTTGCCCCTAGGTATTCCTGCACCATGTGAATCAGACGCTGGCGATGGTTGCTGGAACCGATCATACCTTGGGGCTGTGGACTATAAAACTGTCTGAACGCATCGGTCAGACGGCCACCTTCTCCATCGCTCCTTCTGTGACTGACCGAAGCCTCAGCAACATGTTGTCCAGGAGGACAAGGAAATTGTAACCTCCCAGGCTCTGGAAACGCATTGCACAAACCTTTCTGCAAGGCCTCCCGAAGATGTTTTATCCTCTGCTCCCTCTGCGACGGCAAGATAAGGTCTGCAACCTTACCCTTGTAACGTGGATCAAGGAGGGTTGCCAGCCAGTAATGATCCCTCCCCTTGATACCACAAATACGAGGATCCTTCTGAAGGATTTGCAGGATCAGGGAGGCCATGCAGCGTAGGTTTGCTGAGGCATTCGGTCCAGAGTCCTCTAGGTCACTAAGGACAACATGATCCGCAGCCACCTCCTCCCAGCCACATACAAGTCCATGGGTTTCTTCGGACTGTAAATGATCCCTTGAAGACTGCTGCTGATGCTGAGTGCCAGGCTCCACCTCCACGCTGACACAATCCTCCTCCTCCTCCTCGTCCACTTCCTGTGTGATCGGCGGGCACACAGGAACACTGTCTGGATAAAGAGGGCCTTGAGAGGTAAGGAAGTCCTCCTCTTCCTCCCTCTGTTCTGCCTCAAGTGCCCTGTCCATTATTCCACGCAGCGTGTGCTCCAACAGGTGGACAAGGGGGACAGTGTCACTGATGCATGCACTGTCACTGCTCACCATCCTCGTGGACTCCTCAATGGTGACAAGACAGTGCATGCATCCCTGATCATAGGCCACTGGCGTGGGGAAAAAAAAACAAGTTCCCCTGACCCTGTCCTGATGCCATAGTCGCATAGGTTCTCATTGATGGCCCTCTGCTGCGTGTGCAGCCGCTGCAGCATGGCCAACGTTGAGTTCCACATTTTGGGCATGTCACAGATTAGGCGGTTCTTGGGCAGGTTAAATTCCTTTTGGAGGTCAGCCAGCCGAGCACTGTCATTATATGACCTGTGGAAATGCACACAGACTTTCCTGGCCTGCCTCAGGACATCCTGTAAGGCCGGGTACCTGCCCAAGAACCGCTGCACCACCAAGTCAAGGACAAGAGCCAAACAGGGCACATGGGTCAGTTGTCCCTGTCGGAGGGCAGAGAGGAGGTTGGTGCCATTGTCGCAAAACACCATACCTTGCTTAAGCTGGCGTGGTGTCAACCACCTCTGAACCTGCCCCTGCAGAGCTGACAGAATCTCTGCCCCAGTTTGGCTCCTGTCCCCCAAGCACACCTGCTCAAGCACAGCATGGCATCTTTTTGCCTGCGTGCTTGCGTAGCCCCTTGAACGCCTACGGAGCACTGCTGGTTATGAGGACAAATCAGCACAGGAAGAGGCCATGGAGGAAAAAGAAGAGGAGGGGGAGGAGGAGAGAGGTGTGGCAGAATCACCACTAGTATAATTTTGGAGGTGTGGTGGCGGAACAACCTCCAACACTACTGCACCCTGTCCTGCATCCTTCCCAGCTGCCAGAAGAGTCTCCCAGTGCACGGTGAAAGATAGGTAACGTCCCTGTCCATGCCTGCTGGACCATGAGTCAGTGGTAATATGCACCTTACCGCTGATCGCCCTGTCCAGCGAGGCCAAGACATTGCCTTCCACATGCCGGTAGAGAGCCAGAATCGCCTTCTATTAGAAAAAGTGGCGTTTGGGAACCTGCCACTGAGGAACCGCACATTCCACAAACTCACGGAAGGGGGCAGAGTCTACCAACTTAAAAGGCAGCAGTTGAAGTGCTAGCAATTTAAACAAGCTAGTATTCAACCGCTGGGCATGTGGATGGCTGGGAGTGAACTTCTTTCGGCGGAGCAGCAGCAGGGTCAGGGAAATTTGCCTGGTACAATCTGACATCGGTGTACCGATAGCAGATTGTCCACAAGTACTTGGCTGTGTCACACCTAATTCTACACCTTTATTCCTCTCAGTGCAGGTTTCAGAGAGGACTGAAGGTATAGTGGGGTTGGAGATCCCAGCTGATGAGGAGCAAGGAGAGGTCCACTTTGTTCTTCGGTGTGGGTCTTTTAGGTACGCTTGCCAACAAACTGCATGGCAGGTCGACATATGTCTGGTCAAGGATGTGGTGCCCAAGTGGGTGATGTTTTGGCCACGCGAGATACGCTTGAGACATATGTTGCAAATAGCAGCGGTGCGATCTGATGCACTCGTCTCCAAAAAGGCCCACACCAAAGAACTTTTGGAATAACGCGCAGAGACAGCAGCGCCCTGCACATGCGAAGCTCTGCGGTGTGATGCAGTCGGTGTGTTGCCCTTAAGCTGGCCCCTGGAGGGCATCCTGCCTCATTGGAGATGAGCCTCCTCCTTCTCCTCCTCTCTCCTATCAGGCACCCATGTGGAGTCAGTGACTTCCTCATCATCCCCTCCCTCCTTATCACTGGAACAAACCTGGCAGTATGCTGCAGCTGGGGGAACATGACTGCCAGATTGCTGTCCTTCTTGGGCACTACTTCTCTCTGGGCTCACGTTACTGCCTTCCTCTAGCTGGGTACCATCATCGGAGCCTTCAAAACACTGGGCATCCTGCTGGAGCATGTTACCAACACTGTGGGCAAACAGTTCGGGGGACTCCTGAGGAGGACATGGTGGGGCTAGGGAAGGAGTGACTGATGCCACTGACCCGAGGGAAGAGGCTGCGTTGGCAGCTGCTTTGCCAGACAAAGTACCCTGAACCTGGGTGAGAGAGGATGAGGAGGATTAGGACGGCTTGGTCATCCACTCTACCAAGTCTTTAGCATGTTGTGGCTAAAACGGCCAGCTGGCAAAAAAAAGGACAAGCGTGTCCCAAGGGCACGTGCTGATGAGAATGCACCGTGTCCATGACCAGCACTGTTGCCTCTAGACACAGAGCCTGCTTGCCCCCTTTTATTGGCTTGTGACTGTCTGCCTCTCCATGTTGGTCTTCCAAACATACTAATGGCCTGCAGTGAGATGTAGCTGCACAAAGCTGGGATGTTTATATATATACTGATTATACTGCAGTTAGCAGAATCAACTGCCTGCCTGTAGTATTATTAGTCTGGGAAAACCAGCATTTGTCTTCAGGTAGCTTTAGGTGCACACTGTGCAGAGGACACAGTACACGAACTGTAAATACTGTAGCTGCCTGCCTGTGGTATTAATAGGATCAGAACAACAGCAATTGTCTTCAGGTAGCTTTAGGTTCACACTGTGCAGAGGACACAGTACATTAACTGTAAATACTGCAGCTGCCTGCCTGTGGTACTAATAGGATCAGAAGAACACCAGCAATTTTCTTCAGGTAGCTTTAGGTGCACACTGTGCAGAGGACACAGTACACTAACTGGAAAAAAAACTGCAGCTGCCTGCCTGTGGTATTAATAGGATCAGAAGAACACTAGCAATTTTCTTCAGGTAGCTTTAGGTGCACACTGTGCAAAGGACACAGTACACTAACTGTAAATACTGTAAAAACACCTACCTGCCTGTCAGTAGAAAAAGAATAACAGGAATGGATATAGCTAAACTGAATACAGTGTATTTATATATATATATATACACAACACCTAGGATGCATATATATATACACAATACACTGTAAGTGCAGCTAACTGACTCGCCTGCCTACTCTATCTATCTTAAATGAAATGACACTGTGTATCTGTCTATCTCCGCCGCCGCAACACACTACACAAGGCCGTCACGCAGGTGGTCTTATATAGTGTGGGGCGTGTACTAAACCCCCAGGGTGGCTTTGGCCAATTACGGCTCTCTGTACAGACGGCGCTGTGATTGGCCAAGCATGCGGGTCATAGTGCATGCTTCGCCAATCATCAGCCAGCAATGCACTGCGATGCCACAGTGAATTATGGGCCATGACACGCCACTCGAATTTGGCGCAAACGGCCCATAACATTCCTAATTCGACGAACGGTCGAACAGGTGATGTTCGAGTCGAACAGGTGATGTTCGAGTCGAACATGGGTTCGACTCGAACTTGAAGCTCATCCCTACTATCCATCTTCATGTGACCTGTATACTAACTCTTTCACCTTCCCTAACCTGCACATCTGAACATTCACCCCTTCATCTCCATTTTGCCACTGTATGTGTAGGCAGGTGCAGTCTGTACTCCCCACTGCGTGTGGCACTCGACTGAAGTGCCACTGTGGAAGGAAGTTGTGAGCAACTTGGTTCCTCTTTGATTTTCCTGAAGTCACAGGAGACAGCTAACCGATTGGACGCTGACCCCCCCCATATGACTCTGGCGGCCTTCTTGGGTCAGGAAAAGTCTACTAAGACTCCAGCTCCTGGATTTGGCACACTGTATGTGAGTGGCTAGTGTAGGGACAGGTTCCCCATCTGACAGTGACAGTACATAAAGGTAGGGATTGGTTCTGGAGAAGTAGACACAGTGAGGGGACTACGTCTACCTTGCTTCAGGAAACCTCACCTTTGGGTGTGGGTCGGACAGGCCGCATTCCGCTCCTTGTGGCAGACATTGCCGGCATCTTTCAAGTCTACAGAGCACTGTTATTGTTGGTAAGTGGCTCTGGACAGTCGTGCCTGCCCGTCAGGACTAACTGTGTTTTTGGACCTTACTTCAGTGTATTGCTATTGCCTAACCTGGACTCTGTGGGGTTGATTTACTAAAACGGGAGAGTGCAGAATTTGGTGCAGATCTGCATAGAAACCAATCAACCTCTGGGTTTTATTGTCAAAGCCTAATTGAACAAGCTGAAGTTAGAAGCTAATTGACTACCATGCAGAGCTGCACCAGATTCTGAGTGAACCAGTTTTAGTAAATCAACCCCTTTGCGTTTACTTTTCATCATTTCATGCTGCCCCAGTCTTATTGCGCTTGCGTGGGGGCACGCTGTGTCGCTGGGACATGGTGCGACCCTGATCTCGGTAAACAGCCGATGACGTGGCTCTTTACCCATGTGATCAGCTGTGTCCAATCACAGCTGATAACATATAAACACAGAAATGCCGGTTATCGGCTTTCCTCGCCTCAGACTAACAGTGTGAGGAGAGGAGAGCCGATCAGCAGCATCTCCTCAAGGGGAGACCTGTACAGATAATCAGTGCACTGATTATCAGTGCAGCCCCAATGGTGCCCATAAGTGATGCCAATCTGTACCCAATAATGAGTCCAATTTGTGCCCATCAGTGCTTGCTTATCAGTGCCGCCTATCATTGCCCATAAGTTCCGCCTATCAGTGCCCATCAGTGCAGCCTCATCAGCGCACATCAGTGACAGAGAAAAAGTACTTATTTACAAAAAACTTTTTTTTTTCCAAATTTTCAGCCTTACCTTACCAAAATATAAAAAAAAAAAAAAAAACAGCTGTGATTAAATACCACCAAAAGAAATCTTTATTTGTGTGAAAAAATTATAAAAATGTAATTTGGGTAAAGCGTTGAATGACCGCGCAATTGTCATTCAAAGTGTTACAGCGCTGAAAATTGGCCTGGGTAGGAAGGGGGTAAAAGTGCCCAGTATTGAATCGGTTAATGTCTCAAAAATGTTGGCAAAAATTAGATCAGATGTCTACTTTCAAAAAGGGGCCATTTGAACGGTTTCCATAGTATTCTGGTGTAGCACCCTCTAGTGTTGTTGTTAGGTTGCTACAATGGTTAGGGTTTCTGTAGTGTAGGTAAATTTCAGGTTTGGCTGGCAGCCAAGCCTTTGTTTGTTTTGATCTGGGTTGGGAGTGTCTCAGGCAGAGCTGGGTGACTCACAGGCAAGCATCACTAAGACCTCCCACTACTTTCCAGAACATGCTGGAATCTTCTGGAAAGGAAGGAGGAGAGGAGAGGTGGAGCAGCCTGGAGTGTTCTAAGGAGCCCTGACCAATCCCCAGCCTGGATTGGCAGGGGGCAGGCCTTAAATACTTAGGGTCAGCCCAGCTGGGGAGGAGTTGTTCATGTGGAAGCTGGAGATGGAGTGCTAGGCTGTCGTGGCCTTGGTGGGAGCTCCCCAGTCTGGGGGGGTGACCTTAGGCCTGGGCTTGGGTCCAGACAGGAGAGGGCAGCAGGAGAGCACTGCCAGGCAAGTCTGCAGGAAAGAACGACAGGTTGCAGCCAGGAGGGCTGGTGAGTGACACAGTCAGGAGGACTGGGGAGGCATGCCTGAGAGGACTGGGAAATTCTAGTCTGGGATGGGTGCAGAGCCAGTGGAGTGGACTGTGGTTGCACGGGCAGTGGAGAGAGGCAGCTGCAGCTGGATGGCTGGCAGTGCCTGAAGAGGTGGTACTGGGATCAGTAGCCACGTGGGACAGTTAGCATTGGGACTAACTTTATATTTGCTACACCAAATGGGCCCACAGTCACTACCTGCAAAGGGTATCTGCTTTAGGCCTGGCTAAGCCAGTGTCAGGCCTGCATTCAGTGCTAACTGGTCCCAGGAAAGATAAGCTGCAAGCAAGTTTTGTGCTGGAGGAAGAGAGGAAGTGATATATACTGGAGATGTATATAGTTCTCAGTCCCTACATTGTCTGCTTTTCAATTACCTGGGCAACCCCTAATTACCCTATCCCTAGCCAAGTTTAATTCCCCCAATAAAACAAAAAACAAAGTGCTTGGATTGTTTCATGACTCCTGAATGTCTGAGGATTGTGTGCTTGGCTGGGCAGGGTGACGGATGGACCACAACAACCGCTACCCTGGCATCTTTATTTTAACAGAAAGGGGGAAAAATTCCCAAACTTTTGGACTTTTTTCTTTTCTACATAAAAAAAACTGTGGGTTTTACGTAATACCAAATAAAGGCTCTAATTGTCAGACTGACTATCACAGCATTGAAAACTGAAAAATGGCTGATAATGAAGGGATATTACAGGCTTGTACTCAAGGGGGTAAGGACTAAAAAGCTTGATATTTTCATTATCTGGAGCTCAACTTTAACCTCAGTGTAGCACAAGGCTGATCAATCAGTCAAGGGTTTGGAAATTGAAGTGTATGTCCGTACAACAGCCAAAAATCCAGTGAAATCCTAACCTCATATTTGAGCTGACCGCATCGTGCTTCTGCTGTGCTAAAATCCCAAACAGCATTGTCAGCTGGACTACAGAACTCCCCCTATTCCCAGCCCTCTCTGTCCCTCAATATGAATTGAATAGAATTGATTTCTTCCCCAGCAATACAATACTATTGTGATGACTCTCAAGTGCTTACCCAGACAGTGTGTGTAGGGAAAGGGCTCTTGGGAGATGTAGTTCTGGCGGTGTGCCCACATCAGTAGGAACTGAGCTTTCAGCAGCTGCCCTTGAAGAATTTTAGAAGCATGGTGATATTGCCTAGGAATCAATTAAAGCTGTTTCCTGCTAATGGAACAAAGAGAAGGAGAAAATAATGCTGTGAAATGATTACTGTGGAAGAGGGAGGTCTAGGGTTATATTGGTAATGCCTGGACATACACTTTAACCAGGGGGGGCAGAAACCCTTCAATCATGATCTACCCTTTGATTGTAGGCATGTAACAAGTATATGACAAAAGACCCCTTTGTGCCATCCACTGCTATCTATAATGCAGGGGGAGGGGAAGGGGGGGTAGACAGGGCAGTCCCAGACTGCCTCTAGGATGCCCAAAGTTCTGCGGGCCACAGGATCAGCTACTGCCACTGTAGTGCATCTAACCACCGTGGCTGCCGGCAAGTGGAGAAAAATCCAGTCCTGAAAGTCTGTCAGCACCAGTAACAACCAGTAACTAGGGCTACAGCTGTGACTGGGGAGACTGGATTTTGCACATGTGTAGCACTGGAGTAGTGGCAAGCTGGATGAGCATGTTGACGTATGAGTAGTTGATACTGTTAGGTATGCTGTGATTCTTCTTTATAGTCAGTGATTTGGCTTTTTGGTTATTGCTGCTGTGATTGCTTTCATTTCCTAGCCTAAGTAAGCAGATTTATTGCCTATAATGGGACTCAGCAAACCAGTAGATCGCAATGTCAGAACCTATTTCAGGACTGAAGGGTGACAAAGAGTTAACATGACTAAAACTTTAAAATAGCTGACAGAGAAAATATCTTTGTTTTGGGTCCTGTTTGTCACAATGACCACAGGATAGATACGATCTGGTAAGAACTGGTTTTGAAATGATGTCTTCAGACAAAGTCAAAATGTCAGTATTAAATAATTTAAATTATGTCTGAGATGTTATGTCATGTGATGAACTTTGTCCTTCCTCCCCCCTTTCTCTTTAAACTAAGCATTCATTGAAATGGCTATTTTGTCTTGTGCATTGAATGCTTCCAGAGCTCTGACAGAATTTCTCACTGATTGTCCAGGTTTAAGCAGGTTTAACCCTTACAGTCATTGGTGGCAACGTGTGGAATGCGATGATCATCTGAGGTACGTCAATTGTGTCTGCTTTGTTGACGCTGTTCTTCTTGCCTTGCCTCTGACAATACCGCATCCTTGTATAGTGCAAAATTGTAAACTGCCATGCTTTTGGGAACTACATTAAAGTAATAGTCTTTGGGAGACTAATTTGAAAATAGTAAAATAGAGGCTCTTAATTAAAGAGCCAGACGGACAATCAGTGGGTGTCAGAAACCATGAATGAGACTGAGACAGAAGTACAGTTAAATCACACTTATTTAATAATAGTAATAAAGTGGTAAACATAGTCAAAACATAGCCAGAGTTCAGGAACCGTAAGGGATAGTCAGACAAGCCAAAACATCAGGGAGCCAGAGATGAGCGTAGTAGAACAGCAAGCAGGATCTGGAGCCAGAAGGGATGTCAGCCAAGCAAGTCTTTAACAGGAACACAGGAAAGCGTCTCTAGAGATGTGACCAAGGCGAAGTCAGAGATCATCTGGTCTGGACGGCTTAAGTAGGCAGGACTGACAAGCAGGATATCATCAACAGGTGAGTCACTGCGGAGGGAAAGGAGCTGGCAATTAGCCGACAGCTGAGCGGCCAGCTTTGAGAAGGAAGGGCTGAGCCCAGCCCTTATAGTACCCCCTCCTTAATGACCCCTCCCCCTCGGAAGACCACCAGGCTTGAGGGTAAAACCTCTATGAAAATCACGGAGGAGGACAGGGGCATCTGAGGATGAGACCCAAGAGCGTTCCTGTGGACGATACCCTTTCCAATGCACCAGGTACTGTGTGTGCCCATGGAACCTACGGGAGTCAACAATGGACTGTACTTCATACTCCTCATAGTTCTCAACCTGTACAGGGTGAGGTAAAGTGGTTGCAGACCAAAGGTTTTAATAAGGAGACATGAAATACATTTGAGATACGCATATTAGAAGGAAGGTCTAATGCGTAAGCCACTGGGTTAATCCTGCGAAGAATACGGAAAGGCCCAATAAACCGAGGTGCGAACTTCAGAGAGGGAAAATGAAGTTGGAGGTTGCGAGATGACAGCCAGACTGTTAGGTACCTGGTAGATGAGCCCGACTGGTGGAAGGAGACCTCTCTTAAGCGCTGGTTCAGGAGCCACTGGAGTGGGAACAGTGGTTTCCTGAGCACAGTGGGTAGGAGTGTCTGATGCGATTCCTGGCGACAACCAACACAGGAGCTGAGGAGACTTCTCCGGAATGACTGTATAGCGGATGCAGGTAAGCAGAAGCGGATCCGTAGCAGACAGGTGGATGGTATGCAGCAGCAGAACCTGGATCTTGGAAGAGCAGGTGGTGACAGGGTCACAGGGCACAAGCAAAGCAGCGTCAGACAGTCCGGGTTGGCAGGAGATCAGGCAGGTATAAGGCAGAAGGAATGATCACAGAATAGTCAGGCAGGCAGGTATTCGGCAACAGGTAACAGGATATCAACAAGGTCAGGCAAGCCGGGTCGGGTTGGAGATAGCAGAGTAGTCAGACGGAGCCGGGTCAATAGTAACGATAACAACAAGCAGGATACAGGTTCTCAGGTGCAGAGCTGAAGACGAACAGCACCTAATGGGAGTAACTGACACCCTTTTAAAGGGGCTTTGGCGCCAAACAGCGCTAGCGCGAACGAGCGCGCGTGCGCGCACCCGCGAATGCGCGAATGCGCGAACGCGCGCGCGCGGGAGCGCGCCAGCGCCCCCCAGTGGGGGATTAAGCCCAGCAACTCTAGGAATGCTCCTTGTGCACCTACGTGCACGCAAGTTAGCCAGATTGCCACCGACATGTCCCTGACATTGCCCCCTCCCAACGGGCAGCCTCCGGATGCCCAGATAACTCTTCTTTTCAGGATGGGCAGCAAAATAAGCATGGATTAAACGTTTAGCGTGAACATTGCTATTAGGTTCCCAAGAATTATTCTCCGGACCGTACCCCTTCCATTTAATCAGAAACTGTACCTGTCCCAATCTCTTTCTACAATCGAGGATGGCCTCCACCTCGTATTCCTCGTTTCCGTCCACCAAGACAGGTTCGGGGACCCTGGTGTCCCTATTAGGGAAGGGATCGGTTACAGCAGGCTTCAATAATGAGACATGGAAGAAAGGATGGATTTTAAGTGAATCAGGTAAACATAGTTCAAAAGACACCTCATTAATCTTCTTTTTCACCGGAAAGGGCCCAATAAACTTAGGAGCAAGCTTTTTGGAAGGACAAGCTAGTTTAATATTACTGGTAGACAGCCATACCTTATCACCAATTTGCAGCTTTAGATCTCCTCTTCTTTTTTGATCGAAGATCCTTTTACTGTCTGCTTGTGCCTTGGATACCGCTTCCTGTAGCATCCGGTTGTTGCGACTGAGGAACTGTACTGTGTCCTGGACTGCTGGAACTGGAGATTCTGGAAGACAATCTGGCAAGAAAGATACGTGAAAACCATAATTGGCAAAAAACGGGGACTGACCCGTGGCAGAATGGCTAGCATTATTATAAGCAAACTCCGCTAAAGGCAGTAGGGACACCCAATCGTCTTGCACAAATGAGGTAAAACACCTAATATATTGCTCTAGCGTTTGATTTGTCCGTTCCGTTTGCCCATTAGTTTGGGGGTGATACGCTGAAGACAGGGCTAATTCAATTTTCAGTATTTCACATAGAGCTTTCCAGAAACGTGAGGTAAACTGTACCCCCCTATCAGATACTATATTTGCAGGTACTCCGTGCAGCCTGACGATCTCTTTTATGAACACCCGGGCCGTTTCTACAGCAGAGGGTGTCCCCTTTAAGGGCAAGAAGTGAGCCATTGTAGACAGACGATCGACGACCACAAAGATCGCCGAACATCCTTCTGAGCATGGTAATTCTACAATAAAGTCCATGGCTATCATCCTCCAGGGCCTATCTGGTACGGGCAACGGCCTCAACAGTCCCCAAGCTCGGTTCCTGGAGGTTTTATTTTGAATGCAAACAGAACAAGAGCTGACATACTTCCTGCAAAAATCCTTCATGTTGGGCCACCAGAACGTGCGTTGCACGAGTTCAAGGGTCTTACGAACCCCAAAATGTCCCGCAAGTGGGTGATCATGCAACAAAGTCAGCACTTTGACTCGGACATCTTCTGGCACGAATATCTGACTTCCTTTCCATAGCAACCCATCTCGGGAAGTTAAAGCGAGTCCCTGAAGATTTGAAGATTCTGGTGATGCTTCTCTGATCAAGGACAGGATGTCCGTCTGGAGGAGTAAAAAACTGTTTGCTGGCAGGATGGTGTCAGGTACAGAAGGTTCCTTGGGGTGATCAAACATGCGCGAAAGCGCGTCTGGTTTTACGTTCTTGGTTCCTGGCCGGTAGGTGATATGAAAGCAGAAACGTGTGAAAAATAGGGCCCATCGGGCTTGACGAGGTTTCAGTCTCTTAGCGGATCTTAAATACTCGAGGTTCTTGTGATCGGTATATATTAAAACCGGATGGACTGCACCCTCTAGCAGATACCTCCACTCTTCTAGTGCCGCCTTGATGGCCAGTAATTCTCGGTCACCCACATCGTAATTTCGCTCAGCGGGCGAGAGTTTCCTGGAGAAAAACCCCACAGGATGCATGAGATCCTTATTACCTCGTCGCTGAGAGATGACTGCACCCACGGCCACTTCAGAAGCATCCACCTCTAGAATAAAAGGTAGGGACGGGTCAGGATGGCTGAGAATTGGGGCTGAAGTGAAACGCCTTTTCAATTCTTCAAAGGCCTCCTGGGCCTCTGGGCTCCAATGAAAACAGCAGTTCTGCTTGGTTAGTTGCGTGATGGGTGAAATGATGGCAGAGAATCCTTTAATAAATTTTCTATAGAAATTTGCGAATCCGATGAAACGCTGCACGCCCTTCTTGTCCAAAGGAGCAGGCCAATCTAGCACAGCGGACACTTTTTGAGGATCCATCTTAATGCCGGTAGGGGAGATCACTAGCCCCAAAAACTGAATGTTACTTTGTTCGAATTCGCATTTTTCTGCTTTGGCGTACAGTCCATGTAAGCGAAGACGGCCCAAGACCTTGCGAACATGTTCCCGATGTTGTTCAAGGGAATTAGAAAAAATTAAGATGTCATCCAAGTAAACTATCACAAAGATGTCCAGGAAATCTCTGAATACATCATTGACCAGATGCTGAAAAGTTGCAGGAGCATTGCACAGGCCAAAGGGCATGACCAAGTACTCATAATGCCCGAAACGGGTCCGGAAAGCCGTCTTCCATTCATCCCCGGCCCGAATGCGAACCAGGTTGTAGGCTCCTCTTAGATCCAGTTTAGTGAAGATAATGGCAGATCTCAATTTCTGAAATAGTTCAGGTATCAGGGGCAGCGGGTAGCGGTTCTTAACTGTGATCTTATTTAAGTCCCGATAGTCCACACATGGACGAAGAGTTTGATCTTTTTTAGAAACAAAGAATATTCCGGCCCCAGCTGGGGAGGTAGAGGGTCGAATAAAGCCCTTTTCGAGGTTTTCATCAACATATAGTTTAAGTGCCTCTTGTTCCTTTTCAGATAGTGGAAAGATGCGCCCGAAGGGAATCTCGGCCCCAGGGAGCAGCTCAATTGGGCAATCATACGGGCGGTGGGGTGGTAGGGAATCCGCTCCCTTCTTGCTGAAGACATCCGCAAATTCATGGTAAACCTCTGGTATGGCTTGGAGATGGTCTGGATCCGCATCCATGCAAAGTAAGGTGGCAGCTGGTTTGGGAATTTCAGGAAGGCAATGTTTCTGACAATAGGGTGACAAAAACTTGATTTCACCGGTAGACCAATTAACGTGAGGGTTATGGGCCTGGAGCCAGGGCATGCCCAAAATGATCGGGAACAGAGGAGAGGAGATGACATCCAGGATCAGGATTTCTTTATGCTGAGATGAACAGGTGGCAGACAATGGGAGGGTCTCCTGAGAAACTTGTCCTGATTTTATGTGAGACCCATCGGCCAAGAAAACTGAAAGTTTGTGTGTTTTGTTTTTCAGAGGGAGATTTTGTTGAGCAGCAAAGGCAGAGTCAATAAAGCAGCTGCAAGCCCCAGAATCAATGATGGCGTTGATCCGGATTGTTCTTCCCTGGAGCTGTAACGAGAGGGGGAGAGCAAGTTGAGTGGCATTGGCGGTTAATGCAGAAAGACTGGCTGAAGTATAGGAAACACACTTACGGAACTTGACCGGACAGTTGTTTACATAGTGGCCTGATCCACCGCAGTAAAGGCAGAGGTTTAGCTGGCGTCTGCGTGCCCGCTCTTCTGGGGATAAAGTAGAACGCAGTAGTCCCAACTGCATTGGTTCAGGGACGTCAAATGTTGAAGTGGCCGGGTTAGAGCTGGTTGACGGTAGATATCGGGAAGCAGGCATTGGAACCTTTGCAGTCATCCACATGGGGCGTGTTTGCTGGGAGGATCGTTCAGACCGACGTTCACGAAGGCGTCGGTCGATCTGGATTGTTAAAGCAATAAGTTCTTCAAGGGTATTTGGCATTCCTACCCGTGCAAGCTCATCCTTGAGATTCTCTGATAGCCCCATGAGAAATTGATGGCGTAATGCTGCATTGTTCCATTGTGTGTCTGCGCTCCAGCGTCGAAAGTCCATGACATAGTCCTCGGCCGGTCTACGGCCTTGCTGGAGCGCGAACAAAGCTGACTCAGCAGTGGTGGTCCGCTGAGGATCCTCATACAACTGAGCCATGGCCTCCAAGAAGGAGGGCAAAGTCTGGACCTGTACCGAATTAGATTCCAGCAGGCGGTGAGCCCAGGTCTGCGGCTCTCCTTGCAGTAGGGAAATCACAAATCCTACTTTAGTAGCCTCCAAAGAAAAAGTCCGTGGTTGTAGAGCAAAGTATAACTGGCAGGCACTGCGGAAGGCCACGAATTTTGTGCGATCTCCGGAGAACCTCTCAGGGACGGGAACTCTTGGTTCGGGTGGAAGCATGACCACAGAGGGAGGTGCAGCAGCTTGTACTGGGGCTGCTGCTGAGGCAGGGGATGCGCCTCCTGGCCCGCTAAGGTTCAGGACTTGACCTTCCAGTCTATTGTAACTATCTTGCAGAGTCTTTACGGCTTGTGTGAGTGCCGCTAAATGCGTGCAGATCTCCTGGATAGGAGAGGCCTCTCCCGCGGGCTCAGACATGGCTGTTCGTACTGTTAGGTACCTGGTAGATGAGCCCGACTGGTGGAAGGAGACCTCTCTTAAGCGCTGGTTCAGGAGCCACTGGAGTGGGAACAGTGGTTTCCTGAGCACAGTGGGTAGGAGTGTCTGATGCGATTCCTGGCGACAACCAACACAGGAGCTGAGGAGACTTCTCCGGAATGACTGTATAGCGGATGCAGGTAAGCAGAAGCGGATCCGTAGCAGACAGGTGGATGGTATGCAGCAGCAGAACCTGGATCTTGGAAGAGCAGGTGGTGACAGGGTCACAGGGCACAAGCAAAGCAGCGTCAGACAGTCCGGGTTGGCAGGAGATCAGGCAGGTATAAGGCAGAAGGAATGATCACAGAATAGTCAGGCAGGCAGGTATTCGGCAACAGGTAACAGGATATCAACAAGGTCAGGCAAGCCGGGTCGGGTTGGAGATAGCAGAGTAGTCAGACGGAGCCGGGTCAATAGTAACGATAACAACAAGCAGGATACAGGTTCTCAGGTGCAGAGCTGAAGACGAACAGCACCTAATGGGAGTAACTGACACCCTTTTAAAGGGGCTTTGGCGCCAAACAGCGCTAGCGCGAACGGGCGCGCGCGCGCACCCGCGAATGCGCGAACGCGCGCGTGCGGGAGCGCGCCAGCGCCCCCCAGTGGGGGATTAAGCCCAGCAACTCTAGGAATGCTCCTTGTGCACCTACGTGCACGCAAGTTAGCCAGATTGCCACCGACATGTCCCTGACACAGACCCTATCCCCAACCTGGTAGGAAGGAGCAGGCAGGTGTCTGTGGTCAGCATAGAGTCTGTACCTATCAGTAGCATGTCGCAAAGCCTCCTGGACTTGTGCCCAAGTGGAATGAAGACCACGGAGATGCTCCTCTAATGCAGGAATACTCTGCGAAACATACGAGTCAGGCAACATGGAAGGTTGGAAACCATAGTTTGCCATAAACGGGGACAATCGGGAAGCATAATTCAAGGCACTATTGTGAGCAAACTCTGCCCATGGTAAGAGCTCTGACCAGTTATTAGGATGGTCAGAAATATAGCAACGTAGGAATTGCTCCAAGGACTGATTGGCTCGTTCTGCGGCCCCATTAGACGCGGATGATACGCAGAGGAGAAAGCAAGCTGAATTCCCAACTGTGCACAAAAGGCTCGCCAGAAACGGGACACAAACTGACTACCCCTGTCCGAGACAATCATCTTGGGTAGCCCATGTAAGCGTAAGATCTCCTGATCAAAAATGGAAGCCAGTTCCTTAGAAGTGGACAACTTCTTAAGTGGAATACAATGGGACATTTTGGAGAACCGATCAACCACCATAAGGATAACTGTGTTGCTCTGGGAGTTGGGTAACTCCACAATGAAATCCATAGACAGGTGGGCCTCTCTTCATTGGTTATGGGTTGTAGGAGGCCCACTGGAAGGTGTCGTGGAGTCTTACTCTGAGCGCACACGGAACAGGCAGCTACGAAGACGGTTACATCAACACGTAGACTAGGCCACCAGAATTGTTGGGAAATGGCCCAAAAGAGTTGATTCTTCCCAGGGTGGCCAGCAGCCTTGGGAGAATGGTAAGTCTGGAGCATGGCAGTACGGAGACCCTCTGGGACAAAGCAGCGATCACAAGGTTTCTCAGGAGGAGCATAGACCTGAGTGGCAAGAATTTTGTCACCCAAAGGAGAAGTGAGACTGGTGCGCGAACCGTAGCCAGAATATGATCAGGAGGAATCACAGGAACCGGAACCGACTCCATCTTGGAAGTGGAGGAAAATTGCCGTGACAAAGCGTCAGCCCTTACATTCTTAGTACCAGGTAAGAATGAGACAATGTAATTGAAACTAGACAAGAAAAGAGCCCATCACGCCCTTCTGGGAGAGGGGCATTTAGCCTCAGGCAAGAATGTGAGATTCTTGTGGTCAGTAAGAATGAGAACTGGCAGAGTGGTACCTTCGAGGAGATGTCTCCATTCTTTCAGGGCTAAATTATCTCTCTGTCACCAATCTCGTAATTGCACTCCGCAGGTGACAATTTCTTGGAAAAGTAGCCACAAGGATGCATAGCGCTCTCACAGGTAGGACGTTGAGACAGAGGGGCGCCAACTCCAGTCTCAGAAGCATCAACCTCAAGGATAAAAGATAACATAGGATCAGGATGTGCCAACACAGCAGCAGAAACAAAGGCAGCCTTGAGACTCTCAAAGGCCTTAATGGACTCAGGAGACCAACTCTGTGGGTTACCGTCCTTTCTGGTCATATCAGTCAGGGGCTTGACCAGAGACAGGAAGTTACGAATAAACTTCCGATAATAGTTGGCAAAGCCAAGAAAACGCTGCAGAGGACGTAAACCCACGGGTCAGGGCCACTGTAAAACTACTGAAAGTTTCTCTGGGTTCATTGAAAAACCAGCAGTGGAAATGTCCTGGAGTCTGCCAATTATCATTGCATCTACTTAAGGGTGTCCTGGCCCCAACCCTTTCTCCCACAGTTCTCCCACAGTTTTGTTAAGAGACAATAAATCTCTTTTGCATTCAAAAAGTGTCTGGCGCCCATCACCCACCATGCCGTGTAACCCAATCTACAAAGATGGATGTCAGTTGTCCCTGACTCTGGAGGTCACCATTAGGCCTTTGGAGGTCCGAGACCATGCCACACACATGTGTGAGACTTTTACACAGCCTGGCCACATAGAGAGGTCCAACATGCAAGGAACACCGTCAGGCGTTCTAGGAGCATAAATTATTCATCTAATTTCCTAATGACCTATTACACCTTTGAAGGCCCTGCAGCACCAGGACAAATGAATTACTCACAAAATGACCCCATTTTGGAAAGCAAACACCCTAAAGTATATTATATGAATATATAATATATATACATGCATAATGAGTATTTTTAATGGTTAATTTTTTCCCCACAAGTCTTCGAAAAACATGGATAGAAAATGAAAACGTATTTTTTTTTTACACAAAGTTGTCAATTTATATATTTCTAACACACAGCATGGACATAGCAAAACTTACACCCCAAAATACATTCTACTATTCCTCCTGAGTATGGCGATACCACATGTGTGAGACTTTTACACAGCCTGGCCACTTAGAGAGGTCCAACATTGAAATTAAAGGCGTTTTAGGAGCATCAGTTACACATCTAATTTCATTCCTACCTATCACACTTTTGAAGGTCCTGAAGCACCAGGACAGTGGAATTACCCACAAAATGACCCGATTTTGGAAAGCATACACACCAAGGTATATTCTATGAGACATAAGCTGCAGATAGGTACTCGGGTACTCTGATGGGATGCAGATAGGTAATCGGGTACTCTGGTGGGCTGGTGACAGGTACTCGGGTACTCTGATGGGCTAGTGACAGGTACTCGGGTACTCTGATGGGCTGGTGACAGATACTCGGGTAATCCCCCCTCCCCCCTGAAAGGTGCCAATTGTGGCACCGGAGGGGGGAGAAATCAGATGAGCGGAAGTTTCACTTTTGGGTGAAACTCCGCTTTAACACGTGACTGGCTGTGTCCAATCACAGCTGGTCACATGCAATGTCATCATGCTCGGTGCTCGTGCGTGCCCCTAGGGGCGCAAAGAGCGGCGATCGGGGATAAGGCTTGTCACCCTGACAAAGCCCATCCCCGATCTCGGTAACAATTGGCACCTTTCAGGGGGGGGGGGTGCAGATACCTGTATTAGATAGGTATCTGCACCCACTTCTGGGAACAGACTCCCGCAGGAGTCACGCCCCCTCCAGCACCCCCCGCTGTCTCCTGGGAAACACACAGGTCCCAGGAGATAGCGGGGACCACTTAGAATGCGCAGCGCGACTCGTGCATGCGCAATAGGGAACCAGGAAGTGAAGCTGCAATGCTTCACTTCCTGATTCCCTCACAGGGAATGGCGGCAGCAGCAGCCAAGAGCCGAGCGATTGATCGGCCTCGGCTGCCGACATCGCTGGACTCCAGGACAGGTAAGTGACCATTTATTAAAAGTTAGCAGCTGCAGTGTTTGTAGCTGCTGGCTTTTAATATTTTTTTCTAGGTGGACTCCCTCTTTAAAGAGCCTTTTTTATTGGCTCTTTACACTGATCTGGGATGGGCTGTGCACGCCTCATCCCCGATTGCCGCGCTGCGGTCCCCTGGGGGCTCGCAGGAGCAGCGAGAACGGGAGGACGTCATATGATGCCGGCCCAGAATGAGAAAGTGTTCCTGCAGGCGTCATTTGACTATGGCCCAGTATAGAAGCAGTTAACTAATTACGGACCGCACGCCGTTGTTATACGTCACTACTTTGATGTTAAATACCGTTGTTAACCCGAGTATTTTTAAAAACGGCCAGCGGTCCTCTTTCAGATAAAGGTGATCTCAGCGGTGGATTCACTGCAAATTCACTTTTATCACGGGTGGGAGAGGGCCGGTGGTCTCCGCTGCTGAGTCCTCTCCCCTCACTGCCTGAATGCCGAGTGAGGGAAAGATGGCCCCCGCCCGGCTCCATAGCATTGGAGGGCGGAAGCAACGTCAAACGTCCCTTCCACCAAATGCTCTTAAAGACAATTTTTTTTTTTGTAAAAACAAATGACATTTAATTTTTTTTTTATTTTTTTTTTTTTTATTGTATTTTAATGGAAGTATGAGAGCTGAGGTCTTTTTGACACCAGATCTCATATTTAAGAGGTCCTGTCATGCTTTTTTTCTATTACAAGGGATGTTTACATTCCTTGTAATAGGAATAAAAGTGACCCAAACATTTTTTTTTTAAAGCACAGTGTAAAAATAAAAAAAAAGTTGAATAAGAAACAAAAAAAATGTAAAGCGCCCCGTCCCGCCAAGCTCGCATGCAGAAGCGAGTGCATATGTAAGTCACTCCCGCATATGAAAATGGTCTTCAAACCACACATGTGAGGTATCGCTGTGATCGTTAGAGCGAGGACAATAGTTCTAGCACTAGACCCTCTGTAACTCTAAACATGTAACCTGTAGAAATTTTTAAAAGTCACCTATGGATATTTTTATGGGTAAAAGTTTGTCGCCCATCCACAAGCTAGCGCAATTTTTAAGCGTGGCATGTTGGGTATCAATTTACTCGGCATAACATTATCTTTCACAATCTAAAAAAAAATTGGGCTAACTTTACTGTTTTACTTTTGAAGTAAAAAAAAATAGTTTTTTTTTTTCCCCCAAAAAAAAGCGCTTATAACAGCGCTACGCAAATATGGTGTGAAATAAAGTATTGCAACAACCGCCATTTTATTCTCTAGGGTGTTAAAGGAAAAAAAAAAAAATATATATATATATATATATATATATATATATATATATATATATATATATATATATATATATATAAAATGTTTGGGGGTTCTAAGTAATTTTCCAGCAAAAAAATTATTTTAACTTGTAAACACAAAGGCTGAAACCTAGGCCCGGTCCTTAAGTGGTTAAAGTCTAACTATATTATACTATATTAACTGAAAATAAAATTAATCTAAATAATTGAAATTGGATAATAGGTCTTAGATTAATTATAATGAAACTATATTATGACACAGCTTCTAGTGGAGGCATATGGAATGCCTACTCCCAATGATGTTATTACCCCATCTTGTGATGGTTTAGGGTATTACCCAAATGATACCTAGAATAGATGGATTAAATCCAATTGGAACACCTCAATTTGACAATTAAAATAAATGAAATAATTTTTTTTTTGTCGTATTTATTTAAAATCCACTCTGTTTCATTTTTTGATATTCTTTAGGTCATGTTACTCCCTCTCCAGTGGGGTTCTACCCTATTGATTCCAAAGAAAGTGGCTAAACTCGGGTCCCTGTTGTGATGTACCCTAAAATGGTTTGAAAGGCTGTGTTTTGGAACCCTTTCCTTATAATATTGGGATGCTCATTGATTCTGGTTCCCAAATTCCTTGTGGTACGTCCGACATATTGCAACCCACAAGGGCAGGTGATCAAATAGGTTACATGGGTTGATTTACATGTAATAAACTTCTCAATACTAAATTCCCATTCTGTACTGAATGATTTGAATGTATCTATTTTCCTTGTATTTTTCCTTGTGGTCTTACATGCTTTACATTTTCGGCAATAATTGAAGCAAGTTTGATCCAAGAAATTAACTCTCTTTTTTGGGGGGGGTCATAAATGTTGGGGGCTAGTCTGTTCCTTAGGTTAGGCGCTCGGCGATAGATAAATTGGGGATGACTAGGGATACATTTCGATAATGTCTTGTCCCTTAGTAATATTGTACAACGTTTGTTGACTATACGTTCCAATGTTTTAAAATTTCGGTTAAAGATCGTTAGAAAAGCCAGGTGCTCTTGGGATCTTTTCTTCTTTGGTTTATCCTCCAATAATTTCTTTCTATCCATTTCCATGACCTGTTTTTGTATAGGTATCAAACTCTGATCATGATACAGTAACCCTTTTCTTTGAACTTATTAACAACAATATCAGACTGTTGTAGGTAGTCACCTAGGCTATCACAATTGCGTTGAATGTGCATCAGCTGACCCTTTGGGATTGCCCCCAGCCACTTGGGATGACAACTGGCCGTGGGGATGTAGCTGTTCCTGTCAGTTTCTTTGAAAAAGGTTTTAGTAGTAATTTTCCCTCTACATTTTATCAAAACCAGGTCCAAGAAGCTAAGTTCTTGCAGGTCCCAACTACCAGTAAACTTGAGACCATAGCAGTTATTGTTGATGCTACCTAGAAATGCTGTTAAATTTTCTTCTGTACCATCCCATAATATAATTATGTCATCAATATATCTTTTGTACGAAGATATTTGTGATATGTTTTTACCAAAAATACTTTGTTCCTCCCATTGGCTCATTAGTATGTTGGCCACAATGAAAGCATACTTCGCTTTCATGACCACTCCCCTGATCTGGTTATAATGAGAGCCCTCGTGCCAGAGATAATTATTTGACATCGCCAGGTTTAAAGCTTTCACCAAAAAATCTTTTTGTTCCCTCCTAAGGTCAGACTTCAGAACTAAAGCCTTTCTAATGGTGTATATAATATCCTGTTGACCCAAATTTGTGTACAGTGACTCATCGTCAATTGTAACAATCAATGTGTTGTCATTGATTGGGATGTCTCTTAAGATATTCATGAGATGTTTACTATCTCCTAAATAGGATGGATGTGTACAATGGGCTGTACCCTGATTGTAATTAGTCTAATGTCCTGCTCTACCAAATTATTTGATGATTTTATAGGGTTTCTAAGAGGAAGTCACGAGAGTGACGAAACCGGTAGGAGGAGCTTGATCAGTTGACGAGAGAGGTACCAGGAAGTGCAGGAGAGGTGACATAGGGCAGGGGGATCGCCGTGAAAACCGGGGCTGCAGAGCCGGTTCACAGGTGACTCTAACACCCCCTTGGCACTATAGCACTTTAAAAGGCATTTTTATTTATTTTAAATGTGAGTTGTATATAAAAAAATGCAATTCTATATAATTAAACTCTATATATTTTATTCAGATATATATAGAATTTAATACATTTTTTTGGTTTGATTACTTCCATATAGTGATTCTCCTATTATAATATTTTTTATAATGTTTTAATTCAATGCTAGATTAGTACCATTCTGTCCTCATATAGTGCTAGTACTGTTTTTATAGAGTGCTATTATTGCAGCTTTAATTTCTGACAATGATATTTGTTGGTTTTAAAATACATTCTGTATACATGCTATATATATATATATATATATATATATATATATATATATATATATATATATATATATGTATATATATTGTCATACTATATATTAATTGTAATAGGAAGATGATGCTAGTTAAAATTTGCCACTGATACAGGAACGGACATGTTAGTAACTTTTTGTATGCAATAATGTTATTAGAGCAAATCGGTCTATGTGTCCGGCGCTCGGCTTGCCTCGGCGTGCACACTGCATTAGTGTGTTTGCGGTAGCGCTGAGCATAGTCTGTTTGTGTCCACATCTTGTCTTTCCGGAGAGCAATGTCCGGATATATTGTACAAAGCTGCGTGACACCACTAGTTAATTCACCGGTGTCTAGCGTCAGTATAAAAGATGGGCAGGTATGTCGTGAAGGCACGCCCTCAGATGATGCCGCTTGATGACGAAACGCGTCAGGGCTTAACGACGTTCAGGAAGCAACGCCGCTTGGAGACATGGAGCCTGCTACAGCTGGAGAGACATCTGACTGTGGTAGGGGATGCCGTGCTATCCATGCTGTGGTCTGCAAACGGAGCTTGTATTTGATTCTATGCGTATTTATATGTGATACCTAAAGGGGGTGTATTGTGGATTTCAATAAATCGTTTTTACTGGTTTACACTATGGAGGTTATCTTTTTCTTTTCCATGCGTTTTGAAATGAGCCTGCCATAGTGAGACCTACCCCTTCTGATGCAGTTCAAATTGGGAGATTGGACATAAAGAGACATATATTTTCTTTTCTGCATATATCTATCTTTGATCTGGTAAGAGTTTAATACCAAGTGGGAAGTGAGTACCCCCCTGCTTTATCACGAGTGGTGGTGGTGTTGGTGACAGCTTATCATCCCGCAAGCAGGACCTAATCTTATCCTGGATATTTTCACTAATAATTTACTGCAATAGACTATGGACTTTTCTTCGCACTGCGTTTATCACTGTGTACTATTAGTTTTATTTTGATATTTTTATATCATATATAGCACTGCCAATATCTGTATATTTACATTATTAGCGCTGCACAGTTTATATATATATATATATATATATATATATATATTATAAGGATAGTGGTTTGAGGAATCAATCCACGTTCAACCCTATATAAATCATTGAATTATATTATTTTGCACAGATAAGAAAGTAATGCTCTGTACACACGGTCGGATTTTCCGACGGAAAATGTGTGATAGGACCCTGTTGTCAGAAATTCCGACCGTGTGTAGGCTCCATCACACATTTTCCATCGGATTTTCCGACACACAAAGTTTGAGAGCAGGCTATAAAATTTTCCAACAACAAAATCCGTTGTCGGAATTTCCGATCGTGTACACAAATCCGACACACAAAGTGCCACGCATGCTCAGAATAAATAAAGAGATGAAAGCTATTGGCTACTGCCCCGTTTATAGTCCCGACGTACGTGTTTTACGTCACCGCGTTCAGAATGATTGGATTTTCCGACAACTTTATGTGACCGTGTATATGCAAGACAAGTTTGAGCAAACATCCGTCGGAAAAAATCGTAGGATTTTGTTGTCCGAATGTCCGATCAATGTCCGACCGTGTGTACGGGGCATTACAGTAAGTTTGCTTTTCCTCATTTTCCAAATTACCGATCCAAGCCATGCCAAACACCTCCCCCATGTACATACAGTTATTCATAGCATTTCTCCCCTGTCAATGTTCAGACAGTTCTTATAACAGCTTTTATAACAATACACAGGCTATCACATCACTTTAACCCATGCGTTAGTTTTGTGTTTAACACAAACCTAAACTAGACTTCCATTTTCTCTATAGAAACATCCCTCTTTTACTTCTGTAGCGGTCATAATATATGTATAAATTAAGGTAATGTTGTATCTTATCCTCTGGCACCATCTAGCGGCCAAAATATAAAAGTACTGCATCTTTATTTCTTTTATTGTTCAGAAGTTTGACATGGAAGTATTTTGTTTGTTTACATTGGGACATTAACTTGACCTACCCACAATGCTCAGTAACTCCCACAAACCTCAGGGAACAGAACTGCATTGTGGGAAAATTATAAAAGGGCTGGGAGTGGCCATCTTAGGGCTCTTGGACACGCATTGCCAGCCTGGGAGGATCTGTGTGAGGTCTCCAGCACAGCGCGGCATACCTCCACGGAACAGCAATCCGCGCAGCAGTACTGTGACACACCAGGGAGCTGGACTGACGGCAGGGTAAGACTGGAAAGGAGCCTGTAAAAGTCATCTGGGAGTTCCGGAGCGTCTCGTAGTGTGGAGCGGAGCATCACAGCAGTGCCGGCCGGCCAGAGACAGAACCATATGCCCCAGAACGGAGTTTTCTGATGACACTGTCCTGGTTGGGTGAGAGGGCTGTTGCCCACAAGTTCCTTGAAGCACTTTATTACATCCGTCTACACAAGACAGAGTTGCTGGGACCCATAGTCCCACAAGCAGATTCAAGAGAATTTAGAACTGAGTCCCTGGCATCAAAGTTAGTTATAGTGCGTCTGCACCAGAACCTCCCTGTCACATTTTCAGTCTACTTTGATCAGGAGTCACTACCCCTTTGGATTACAAATCTATTTTGTTTGCTAGCAGAAGAAAAGAAGATAAAGAAGGACTGCTTAGTAAAACACAAGGCCTTGTGTCCCTTTACTATATTGGGGTAGTGTGATACTAAAGGAGGGAGCTCCCTAA
This sequence comes from Lithobates clamitans, assembly GCA_037952925.1. NCBI lineage: Eukaryota > Metazoa > Chordata > Amphibia > Anura > Ranidae > Lithobates > Lithobates clamitans. The sequence goes on along the minus strand of JBBGZY010000480.1, from coordinate 751,880 downwards.
TATTGTATTATACTTAATTAAGTCAACATTTGTTTTAGTATAGCAGTAAGTGCTCAGGAAATAGGACAGTGATCATAGTGAGATACATTCACTCTGACGGTTATCCTATTTACTTTGCTATACTTCTCATATATTATTTCAGACATTTTATACCTGTATTGTGCCTTTGTAATATAAAGTTTAGTTGGCTGTCAGACTATGCTAGTCTGACAGTACAATCATTGTAGTTTAACAATTTCTAATACAACTACAGTAAATAAGGTTATTATTCAAGTATAACTGTGTGAGTGTTGTTTGTCTCTTCATCACCAGCCAAGAGGAGGGTAAGGTAACTGCAGACAGGTATATTATATTGAGTATTGTCAACTGGCTTTATAATTTTGTTTTGACTGCACACTATTACACCACAGCTGTGTCAGGGGGACTGAGATATTCAGAGGGGAAACAAAGCAGAGTACGGGCCTAAATAAATCAGCAGCTCCTTCGGGGGTCATCCGGGATCCTGTTACTTTGCAGAGAAAGCCATACTCTTGACACCAGAATGGACCCCGTCACTGTGGTACAGTGGTGTGAAGCCGAAGGCGCACGCTCAGAAGCGAGCATGGCGATTGAGCTCCCTGGGGAAGAATGGGAGGAGAAACAGGTGAAAGAAGTGGTGCAGGAACTATCCTCAGAGAGGAAGGCCTGGGTGAAAACTGTGAGGCCAGACCATGGGACCTCCCGCACTTATGCCTTACTGGAATGGAGGAAGGGAGTCCCTGATAATTTTCAAGGCACCAGTGTGAGACTGTCTGATAGAACTGAACTCTCCTTGACACATCCTGCCAAGCAGGGGGAGACAGAGCTCACTCAGCAAGAGTTCAGTTTTCAGTCTACCCCAAGGGAAAGTGGCAGAGGGTCCCCTCCCAAGAAGAAAAGGGCAGTTATTAAAACAGTTGGAGTTCCTGAAAGGAAGTCAAAGTCAGAGCAACAGTTAACCTCCTCACAGATTGCAGAACACATTAAGGGACTAACTGTCACATGTAGAGACCTGGGTGACAATCAAGTGATACCTAGACTGGTGTCAATAATGAAGAAGCGTCCTCATAAGGCTCGGTTCACACTGGGGCGACCTGGGATCCGACTTGTATGCCCTCAAGTCGCCCCAGAAATAGTCTCAATGGGAGTGAACGCTAGCGTCTTAATAGACGCTACTGAAGTCGCTCCGACTTCGGAGCGTACTCCCTGTACTACTTTGATCCGACTTTGATCCGACTTCAGCCTATTGACTATCATTGAAGTTGGATCAAAGTCGGATCGCCGTCTCGCATGATCCGACTTCGGCATGCGACTTGTGCTCAGATGATCTTGAGGGGGAACTCCGCGCCAAATTTTAAATACAAATCCGGCATGGGTTCCCCCTCCAGGAGCATACCAGGCCCTTGGGTCTGGTATGGACCTTGAGGGGAACCCCCTACGCCGAAAAAACGGCGTGGGGGGTCCCCCCCCAATCCATACCAGACCCTTATCCGAGCACGCAACCCGGCCGGACAGGAATGGGGGTGAGGACGAGTGAGCGCCCCCCCTCCTGAACCGTACCAGGCCGCATGCCCTCAACATGGGGGGGTTAGTGCCCTGGGAGAGGGGGCGCGTTGAGGCCCCCCCCCAAAGCACCTTGTCCCCATGTTGATGAGGACAAGGGCCTCTTCCCGACAACCCTGGCCGTTGGTTGTCGGGGTCTGCGGGCGGAGGGCTTATCGGAATCCGGGAGCCCCCTTTAATAAGGGGGCCCCCAGATCCCGGCCCCCCCACCCTATGTGAATGAGTATGGGGTACATCGTACCCCTACCCATTCACCTAGGGAAAAAGTGTAAATTTAAAAAAAAAAACTACACAGATTTTTAAAGTATTTTATTAGACAGCTCCGGGGGTCTTCTTCCGACTTCGGGGGTCTCTCCGGTTCTTCTCCGCGCTCTCCGGGTCTTCTGCCGGGCTCCTCCGCTCTCTTCTGCTCTTTTGCCGCTCTTTTGCTATAGCGAAGGAGCCCGGTCTTCAATCTTCTGCCTTCTGCCCTCTTCTCCTGATGTTGACACGACGCTCTCTGGGGCTAGAATGCTCTCTGTGCGCTCTGCTCTGACTTATATAGGCGGTGACCCCGCCCCCTTAAGCCATCACAGTCCCTGGGCATGCTGGGACTGTGACGACATAAGGGGGCGTGGTCATCAGGTGATGACCACGCCCCCTAACACGTCACAGTCCCAGCATGCCCAGGGACTGTGACGGCATAAGGGGGCGGGGTCACCGCCTATATAAGTCAGAGCAGAGCGCACAGAGAGCATTCTAGCCCCAGAGAGCGTCGTGTCAACATCAGGAGAAGAGGGCAGAAGGCAGAAGATTGAAGACCGGGCTCCTTCGCTATAGCAAAACGTGAACGTGACTGATCCTTTCTCTGATTCTGTTATTATTACAGGTGGTTTGTGGAAGGGTTTGCTAAGATAGCCCACCCACTCACCGAGCTGTTGAAGAATCAAGATGGAATTGGCTCAGATTTAGAAGGTTTGGGGAAGCCAAAAGAAGGTCCCAGAAGGAAGAAAGAGTCCATCCAAGAAGAATGAACTACACAGTGTGAAGAAGCTTTCAGATAGTTAAAATGGAACCTTACCACTGCTCCGGTTCTAGCCTATGCAGACCCTTCTAAGTCTTATGAATTACATGTGGATGCCAGCCGAGACGGGCTAGGTGGAGTACTCTACCAGGAACATGATGGAAAACAAAGGCCCATAACCTACGTGAGCAGAAGTCTAGTTCCCGCTGAGCGGAACTACCCCACTCACAAATTGGAATTCCTGGCCTTAAAATGGGCTGTGGTAGATAAACTCAAGGATTACTTGTATGTTGCAGAGTTTGTGGTTAAGACAGACAATAAACCACTTATTTACCTACTTACCACAGCCAAGATTGATGCTACTGGCCATAGGTGGTTGGCTGCACTCTCAGCATTCACATTCAGCTTAAAATACAGACCAGGAATAGAAAATAGAGATGCTGATGCATTATCAAGATGACTTCACTGTTCCCAAAGTAAAGAAGAAGAATGGACTCAACTCAGCCCAGAAGGAGTGAGGGCCCTTTGTGATGGAGCACAACAGCAAGCTAAAGGTGGGGCTAGAGCAGAAGAAGTTGGAGTATCTGCTGCCGGAGTGCCTAAGTGTTATGCCCCGTACACACGGTCGGACATTGATCGGACATTCCGACATCAAAATCCTAGGATTTTTTCAGACGGATGTTGGCTCAAACTTGTCTTGCATACACACAGTCACACAAAGTTGTCGGAAAATCCAATAATTCTGAACGCAGTGACGTAAAACACGTACGTCGGGACTATAAACGGGGCAGTAGCCAATAGCTTTCATCTCTTTATTTATTCTGAGCATGCATGGCACTTTGTGCGTCGAATTTGTGTACACACGATCGAAAATTCCGACAACCGATTTTGTTGTCGGAAAATTTTATAGCCTGCTCTCAAACTTTGTGTGTTGGAAAATCCGATGGAAAATGTGTGATGGAGCCTACACACGGTCGGAATTTCTGAAAACAAGGTTCTATCACACATTTTCCGTCGGAAAATCCGACCGTGTGTACGGGGCATTACTGTGATGTCATCCAAATTGGAGAGGAAGGCTTACCAAAGCTGTCCAGGAGGGATCTTTGATTAGATCAACAGGGAGACCCAATTTGTAGCCTGGCACTGAAGGCTTTGGAGGGAGAAAATCCCGACCTACTTCTCAAGAACACTGAAAAGGAAGCTTGAGTTCTACACAAAGAGTGGGATCGGCTACAACTCAAACAAGGGGTGGTCTACCGAAGGGGCCCCTCTGACAATGGCGAAAAAAAGTGGCAACTGTTCTTACCGGAGAAGTACCGAGAGAAGGTACTGATCGCTCTACATGACCACCACGGCCGTTTGGGAGCAGAAAGGACTTTCAAGCTGGTGAAGGAAGGGTTCCACTGGCCCTATATGAGAACTGAAGTGGAGGGCTATTGTCACTCATGTCTCCGATGTATACAGAGGAAGACCTTGCCTCAGAAAGCTGCCCCAATGGGCCATTTGGACAGCCAAGGACCGATAGAGTTGGTCTGTATTGATTTCCTGTGTGTAGAGTCTGACTTAAGTGGGAAAGGGAACATTCTAATAGTTACTGATCACTTTACTCGTTATGCTCAAGCATTCCCTACTAAAGACCAACAGGCCTCTACAGTGGCGAAAGTTTTGGTAGAGAAGTTCTTTATTCATTATGGTCTACCACAACAAATTCATTCCGATCAAGGGATAGATTTCGAAAGCACCCTGATTCAAAAGCTGTTGGATCTTTTAGGTATTCGGAAATCCAGAACCACTCCATACCATCCACAAGGTGATCCTTAGTCAGAGAGATTTAACCGGACTCTTCTAAACATGTTGGAAACCCTGACATCTGAGCAAAAATCACAGTGGAGCAGACACATTACTGCATTAGTACATGCATATAACAGTACAAAATGTGATGCAACGGGATATTCCCCCTACCGGCTAATGTTTGGAAGAGAAGCTAGACTACCGGTGGACTTGGCTTTCGGAACCAGTCTGGATCATACTTCAGCGATTTCTCACCGAGGATATGTGGGAAGGTTGAGGAAGCGTTTGAAGACCGCTTATGACAAAGCTCAAGTCACATCAGATCGCAGAGGATCCAGAAACAAAAAGAATTTTGATCTCAAAGTAAGGGTTCAAGATTTACAACCCGGTGACCGAGTCCTGTTAAGGAATCTGGGTATACCAGGAAAGCACAAGCTGGTGGAAAGATGGAAGTCACAGCCTTTCATTATATGTAAACGACTTCCAGGACTCCCAGTATATGAGATTTGGCCAGAAGGAAGCTCTGGGCCAATAATTACTTGACATCGCAATCACCTCCTGCCTCTAACAGAAGCAGTGAGTATAAATGCACAGGAAGAGCTACCGTTCACCTCCACTGTTGTACACAGACCAGTGACCAGACCAGTGACCAGACGTAGGCCTGAACCTTCTAATACTGAAAATGAGGAAGAGGAGATGGAGATAAGCTGGTTGTAGCCATCTGAGGTAGAAGAATCTGAAATGGACTTCTCATTTCAAGCAGGGGGAGAAGACAGTGGAATTCTTAGACCGGAAGCTCCTGAATTTATACCTAAAAACAGGTTAAGAGGAGATCCAGGGGAGTCTCATGCTGTTTTACCCGAAATAACTTTAGGAGATCTAAGTGCTGGTTCTGAACCACCAGAAGAAGATGGAGTTGAGGAACATACGCACTTACCTGACCAAAACTGACCAAACTGTACCTAACTGACCAAAAGAGTCATTCGTCCCACAAAGAGACTAACTTATCAAACATTGGGCGAGTGTTCTGAAGGAGTTAACTTTACTGCCAGGAGAAACCCTGAAAGGCCTGATACTCCTGCTGTTGACCCAAAACACCAAAACCCAGTCTCGTCCACTGACACAGCTGTACACGACATTGGAGTGTCAGCTGTAAATGTACAGGACAGCTCCCCATCATGTGAAATTTGGTGGGAAGCTCCTCTGTCAGTTTTGTATAATCGCAAAAAAACCAAAACATGTTACAGGAACAAGATCTTACATCTCTTTGGGGACCAAAGAGTTCAAGCAGGGGGAGTGTGTCATAATATATGTATAACTTAAGGTAATGTTGTATCTTATCCTCTGGCACCATCTAGCGGCCAAAATATAAAACTACTGCATCTTTATTTCTTTTATTGTTCAGAAGTTTGACATGGAAGTATTTTGCTTGTTTACATTGGGACATTAACTTGACCTACCCACAATGCTCAGTAACTCCCACAAACCTCAGGGAACAGAACTGAATTGTGGGAAGATTATAAAAGGGCTGTGAGTGGCCATCTTAGGGCTCTTGGACACGCATGGCCAGCCTGGGAGGATCTGTGTGAGGTTTCCAGCACAGCGTGGCCTATGTCCACGGAACAGCGATCCGAGCAGCAGTACTGTGACACACTAGAGAGCTGGACTGATGGCGGGGCAAGACTGGAAAGGAGCCAGAGGAGCCGGAGTTCCGGAGCGTCTCGTGGTGTGGAGCGGAGCATCGCAGCAGTGCCGGCCGGCCGGAGACAGAACCATATGCCTCAGAACTGAGTTTTCTGACGACACTGTCTTGGTTGGGTGAGAGGGCTGTTGCTCACAAGTTTCTTGATGCACTTTATTACATCCGTCTACACAAAACAGAGTTTCTGGGACCCATAGTCCCACAAGCAGATTCAAGAGAATTTAGGACTGAGTCCCTGGCATCAAAGTTAGTTATAGTGCGGCTGCACCAGAACCTCCCTGTAACATTTTCAGTCTACTTTGATCAGGAGTCACTACCCCTTTGGATTACAAATCTATTTTGTTTGCTAGCAGAAGAAAAGAAGATAAAGAAGGACTGCTTAGTAAAACACAAGGCCTTGTGTCCCTTTACTATATTGGGGTAGTGTGATACTAAAGGAGGGAGCTCCCTAATGTTGTATTATACTTAATTAAGTCAACATTTGTTTTAGTATAGCAGTAAGTGCTCAGGAAATAGGACAGTGCTCATAGTGAGATACATTCACTCTGACGGTTATCCTATTTACTTTGCTATACTTCTCATATATTATTTCAGACATTTTATACCTGTATTGTACCTATGTAATATAAAGTTTAGTTGTCTGTCAGACTATGTTAGTCTGACAGTACAATCATTGTAGTTTAACCCTTTCTAATACAACTACAGTAAATAAGGTTATTATTCAAGTATAACTGTGTGAGTGTTGTTTGTCTCTTCATCACCAGCCAAGAGGAGGGTAAGGTAACAGCAGACAGGTATATTATATTGAGTATTGTCAACTGGCTTTATAGTTTTGTTTTGACTGCACAGTATTACACCACAGCTGTGTCAGGGGGACTGAGATATTCAGAGGGGAAACAAAGCAGAGTACAGGCCCAAATAAATCAGCAGCTCCTTCGGGGGTCAGTGCTACACTTCTGACTTCAGAGGAATAATTTATTTACAGTAAAGCAGTAATAACCCAAAACAATACATATATATTAGGGGGGCTCCCAACCACCTCTTTCACCCCATAGTTTGTAGATGTGATAACTTTTGTGCAAACCAATCAATATATGCTTATTGGGATAGATGTAGCAGAATACAAGTTTGCATAAATTGATGAAGAAATTTGAGTTTTACATTTTTTTTATTGGATATGTTTTATAGCAGAAAGTAAAAAAAATTTTTTTTTTTTTCAAAATTGTTTTTTTTTGTTTTGTTTATAGCGCAAAAAATAAAACCTGCAGAGGTGATAAAATACCACCAAAAGAAAGCTCTATTTGTGGGAAAATGGGAATACATTTTATTTGGCTATAGTGTCGTACGACTACGCAATTGTCAGTTAAAGTAACGCAGTGCCGTATCGCAAAAAATTCCGGGCTCATAAGAAAGGGATGGTAAGTTTTTCGGAGGTCAAGTGGTTAGGCTTTACACCATGTATAGGTTCTCTTTAACCCCCTCACATTAGAGGTATTATATATAACAGAACTTATATATTATACAGTATATAACTAATTGTCAGTTAAGTTAATGCAATGCTGTGTCACAAAAAAATGGTCTGGTCATGAAGGGGGGTAAACCTTCTAGAGCTGAAGTGGTTTAAAGGCTTTGGCAGGTATGTGCAACTCTAGGTACCTGCACTTCATGACAATCATCATTTGCTCCCCTTTTGCCACGCTTTAACCGCTTGCCTACCGGGGCAGTTTTAAAAATTTCCACACGTTAAAATTCACCTTTTTGTTCGAAAATTACTTTGACCCCATTCATATAATTTCCGAAAGCAGAATCCCCTATCCATACCTCCCAGCTTTCTGAGATGGAAATGAGGGATACCTATTAGCAAAAGTATGCAGGCATAGGACACACCCCCTGCCACACCCCTGCCCCATACAAAAAAATGATTGGTTAAATGTGCTTTTTTACCTTCCTTTATATTGGCTTGATGACACTGGTGGACACTGATGGGCACTGATAGGCGACACTGATGGGCACTGAAAGGCTGCACTGATGGGTACTTATGGGTGGCACTGATAGGCGGCACTGCTGGGCACTGATAGGCAGCATTGCTGGGCACTGATATGTGGCACTAATGGGCACTGATATGCGGCACTGATAGATGGCATTGATAGGCATCACTGATGGCACTGGCAGGCATTGGGGATGGGCACTAATTGGCAGCTGCCTGGGCACTGATTGGCATTTCCCTGGTGGTCGAGGGTAGCATACCTGGTGGTCCAGTGTGGTGCCAATCCCTGGTGGTCCTGGCGGCATCCTGGTGGTCCTGGGTGGGCATCCGAGGGGGGCTGCGCTGATAAACAATCTGCATAGACCCCCCCTGTCAGGAGAGCAGCCGTTCGGCTCTCCTCTACTCGCGTCTGTCAGGACACGGCTGATCACGTGGTAAAGAGCCCCTGTCAGAGGCTCTTTACCGAGATCGGTGTAGCGGTATGTGAGACTGACACAACGCACCACCGATCGCCACGATGCACGCTCCCACGGGCACATGAGAGCGGTCATTCCGGAGGGCCGCCATATGACGTCCACCCAGAACGAGAGCCACACCGCCCAGCCATCATTTGACGGTGGGCGGGCGGCAAGAGGTTAAATTGTTTTAAATATTATCACACTAATGGATCACTTATTTTATGTTAATGTGGAGAGATCTTTTACCACATGCACGGTTGGATATCGGTGGATGATACCCGCTGAGGGTAAAAGTGTATATGCCGAGCATGAAGAGTGCAGGCACCTAAAGCCGGTGAGTGCGTTTCTTAAAGTGGAGTTCCACCCAATTTTACAACTCTTCAGCATCCCTCACTAAACTGTGCACTGTAAACGAATTGGATATTTAAAATTTTTTTTTCTCAGCACCTACTGTATATATGCTGTATTCATGCTTCACTTCCTCCTCATTGGCTGTGGCCCATCGCATCATTTCCTGTTTGCAATGCCTTCTGGGAAGGGGTGGCAACTTCCTCTGACACTGCCGTTGCTATGGAAACCTGACCTGAAACCTATTACACTTCTTGTGCTGCACTGACTACATAGACTACAGTCTGGCTTCAGATGCCCACAATTAAGATGGCCACGGCCTGCTGTAAGTTTATAAAATAAAAAACTACTGCTATAAACTAACAAAACAGACCTTAGTTTACAGACTAACTTTACTAGAATACATTAAGCTTGTGTATTATAGGGGTATTTTTATTTAAAAAGTATATTTTCGGCCGGAACACAACTTTAAGGGGAGCGGAGGCACTTTCACATGCGGTGTGGTTGAAGATCTGGAATGTTACAACTGCTATAGAAAGATATTTTTGAAGTCACAGAGTCAAAATTTGGATCATTCTATGGACTTTAATTTTTGTCACTTTTGTCACTAAAGCTCGCAGTGACTTTCACTTGTCACAGGGTGTTACTTTATATATGTTCGTTGATGTTACAGTATTGATTGTCATACTTCAATATCAGCACCACTATTTACTTTTACACTTTAGGTCGAGGGTAAAATACAGTTTTTTAGTGTCAATACATAGTTAATGACACCCCCAGATCAGTTCGCATATCGCAGTGCAAACTGTCAACTTGATCAGGGATCAGATTGCACGGGTGTGAACATCTATGCAGTCCGATTCTGGTGCGGACAAAAAAAAAGGGTCCTGCACGAGTTTGGTCCGAAAAATCTGTATTGCATCGCACAGACATCGCATGTGATCTTCACAGCAATGCGGTGCGAATCACATGCGATGTCTGAAATTTCTGCAGTGCGAACCCAGCCTAAATCTGCCCAACAACAAATTGGCCAAAAAAAAAAAAGCACCAAATTAAAAGAAAACTGCTTTGCGTTTTATGGTGCTTTTTGCAAATATGCACCACAGTTCATTTAACATGGTTTCCTATGGGACATGTTCACATCTATGCTTTTTTTCAGCCGCTGCCGCTGCCTTTTTGTAAAAGGTCAGGGACATTTTTAAATGCAAAACAGTGCTTTTTTGGTTCAATAGATTTCAATGGAGAAGCTGCAGAAAAACATGTAGTGCGTTTTTGCACATGCAATTTTACTGCGATTTGCATTCTTTAATCACTTGCCGACCGCCTAACTGTAAATGTACGTCATTACTTTCTTAGCTTCCATAAACCTGCTATCATTATTTACAGCAGGCAGCCAGCTTTCAGATAAAAGTAATCTCAGCAGTGAGTCCGCTGCAAGATCACTTTTATAGGGTCCTGGGAGAGGTACCCTCCACCCTCCCGCTGCTTTCCGGTGTTTCCGAGCTTACCAGACCTGTCGGTAACCCGGGAAACCATGCTGTGTGGCCGATAGTCAGGCAGGAAGCCAAGTGAGGGCAAGATAGCCCGCACTCTGTTTCTGCCTCCCAGCCTTAAAGGGATGTTTTTTTCCCTATTAACCACTTCCTGTCCACGCTATAGCTGAAAGACGGCTACAGCGCGGACCTACTTTGCCGGGAGGGCGTCCATAGACGTTCTCCTATGCTCGAGCTGCCTCTGCACCCTCTGCAGGGCACGCGAGGAGCGCTCTGTGGTTAGCGAGTCTATGAGACTCAGCTGATCGAGATCAGCTGTCAGCCAATAACAGCTGATCATGTGATGTAAACAGAGCCGGTGATCGGCTATTTTTTCTCCTCACGCTAGTAGCATGAGGAGAAAAAAAAGCCAATCACCGTCAGCTGAGAGAGGGAGAGGGCTTCTGTGCCCACCTGTGCCACTTACCAGTGACCACCAGCGCCACCTATCAGTGCCCACCAGTGCCACCTATCAGTGCCCACAGTACCACCCACCAGTGCCCAGAGTGTCACCTATCAGTGCCCACAGTGCCACCTATAATTGTCCCCAATCAGTGCCTCATCACCAGTACTGCCTATCAATACCACCTACCAGTGCCCATCAGTGCCACCTACCAGTGTCCATCAGTGTCCATCAGTGCCACCTATCAGTGACAATCAGTGACATCTATCAGTGCCCATCAGTGCCACTCATCATACCACCCAACAGTGCCACCCATCAGTGCCGTCTTATCTGTACCTATCAGTGCAGCCCATCAGTGCCCATTAATGCAGCCTATTAGTGCCCATCAGTGCAGCCTCATCAGCAAATATCAATGAAGAAGAAAAATTACCCGTTTGCAAAATTTTATAACAAACTATTAAAAACATTTTTTTTTAATTTTTTTTTTTAATTTCTGTCTTTTTTTGTTTGTTTAGCAAAAAATAAAAACCTGAATGGTGAATAAATACCACCAAACGAAAGCTCTATTTGTGTGAAAAAAATTAACTTTGTGTACAGTGTTGTATGACCGCGCAATTGTCATTCAAAGTGTGACAGCGCTGAAAGCTAAAAATTGGTCTGGGCAGGAGGGGGATTTAAGTGCCCGGTAAGCAAGTGGTTAAAGGTAAAATGTAATTTTTTTGTTTTTGTTTCGCTTTTAAAGGTAAATGAGGGATCGGGGGTCTTTTTGAACCTCAATCTCTCAATAAAGAGGACTTCTCCTGCTTATTTCCATTACAAGGGATGTTTACAATACTTATAATAGGAATAAAAGTGACACATTTTTTTTTTAAAAGAACAGTGTAAAAATAAAAAATTAAAGGTAAAATAAATAAGAAAAAAAGTGCACTTGTAAGACCGCTGCGAAAATACGGTAGGACAGAAAGTATTGCAACGACCGCCATTTTATTCTCTAGGGTGTTAGAAAAAAAAAGTATAATGTTTGGAGGTTTTAAGTAATTTTCTAGCAAAAAAACCTGTAACTTGTTTTTAACTTGTAAACAACAAATTCAGAAAGAGGCTCGGTCCTTAAGTGCTTAACATTATAGAAAAAAATTGTGCTAACTTTATTGTTTATTTATTTATTTATTTTATTCATTAATAATAGTTTTTTTCAAAAATGCAATTAAAAGACCGCTGCGCAAATACAGTGTGACATAAAATATTGCAACAACTGCCATTTTATTCTCTAGGGTCTCTTCTAAAATATATATATATAATGTCTGGGGGTTCTAAGTAATTTTCTAGCAAAAAATACAGATTTTTACTTTTAAAAAACTAATGTAAGAAAAAGCCCTGGTCATTAAGTGATTAATCTGCCCAACAACAAATTAAAAAAAAGCACAAAAAATGCAAAACACAAATCACATTAAAATCACGGTAAAATTGCATGTGGAAAAATTCAAAACACATCACGAAAAGCACTGCAGAAACGGATCAAAAGCAAGCTGCATAGATGTGTACTGAGCCTAACAGTTGCTTGCCCTCGGTCACTAAGGGGTTAACTAGCTGTATACGTGTCATAGTGGCAGCTTGCAGCTGGGTCTATAAAAGGGGAGGAGCCTAGGCTCAGTGTGGGAGTTAGGAGGTGGAGTCTGAGGAGTAAACATCTCTGTTTCTTCTCTGTCATTATTCGTATTGTCTATAGTGTGATTCAGAGATTTACTAGATTTCTGCGATCTGGTGATTTTCTCTAAAATTACAGGATATCGAATCTCGCTTGCCAGGATTATATACATCTCTTTCCAGGCAAAATGGTGAAATTAGATCGCACTGCCTACCTGCGTGTAGGAGAAAGCGGTCCATATCAATGCCACAATAACAAAAAACATCAAGAAAAACCATCAGAATGCCAGGCTCGGCCTTCTAAGAAGTAAGTGTCTGATATTTTCCATCAATAACCAGTAGGGGATCAATACAAAGTGACAGGATAGAAAAGAGAATTTATTTATAAGTGATCAGCTAATCATGAGATTTTGAATGTGTCAGTAAAGTGCGACCCGGAGAAGAAAAAAATAGACGCAGGGTCGTCATGACTAAGGGAGGAACAGGTCTGGGGAAGGGTTAAATAATTAAGTAGTTAGTGGGGTTAGGGGCGTAGCTTACCTTATTGGAGCATCAAGGGTCAGGTGGTCAGGGTGGAGCCGCAGGGGTTTTTTGTCCGTGCAAGGGCTGATGGGTAATCACTCCGGAAAGTTCTTTGATTGAAGAGTTCCCTCCCGCCCTGTATTCTGGTTAGGAGGTGGTATGGGTGGGGGGACAATTCTGATGTTTCATTTAAAATAAATAAATAAATAAATAAATATATTAAAAAAAAAAATACTAAAATAAATATATACAAAAAAAAAAAAAGGGTTTTAATCTTTTGCAGTTTTGTCACAGCAGCTGGGGCCCATCTAGAGTATGGCGCTCCCGCCTGGTTGGTTGTTGGTGGTTCTCCAAGGAGCTAGGTCCCCTGGGGGGAAAGTAAAATGTGGAAGTCGCAGCGTCTTTGAGCCGGATGGGGCACGGCTGAGGACATGGTTGGTAATAATCAAAAATGTGATTTAAGGACACCCAAAGACCCCCTCCTGGTGTTAAAAAGTGTTTTGTTTGTTGTTTAATAATTTGTTTAATAAAAGGGCTGTTATGGCCGTTTAAACCCATGTCACACAGTGTTGTTATTATAAGTTAAAGTGGTGTTCCGGCCGAAATTATACTTTTTAAATAAAAATACCCCTATAATACGCAAGCTTAATGTATTCTAGTAAAGTTAGTCTGTAAACTAAGGTCTGTTTTGTTAGTTTATAGCAGTAGTTTGTTATTTTATAAACTTACAGCTGGCCGTGGCCATCCTAAGTGTGGGCATCTGAAGCCAGACTGTATTTCTTCCTGGATCTCGCACATGCTCAGTGCAGCACAAGCAGTGTAATAGGTTTCAGGTCAGGTTTCCATAGCAACAGCAGTGTCAGAGGAAGTTGCCGCCCCTTCCCAGAAGGCATTGCAAACAGGAAATGATGCGATGGGCCGCGGCCAGGGAGGAGGAAGTGAAAAATGAATACAGCAGATATACAGTAAGTGCTGAGAAAAAAAAAATTTTAAATATCCAATTTGTTTATGCCCCGTACACACGGTCGGATTTTCCGATGGAGAATGTCCGATCGGAGCGTGTTGTCGGAAATTCCGACCATGTGTGGGCTCCATCGGACATTTTCCCTCGGATTTTCCAACACACAAAGTTGGAGAGCAGGAGATAAAATTTTCCGACAACAAAATCCGTTGTCGGAAATTCCGATCGTGTGTACACAAATCCGACGGACAAAGTGCCACGCATGCTCAGAATAAATAAAGGGATGAAAGCTTTTGGCCACTGCCCCGTTTATAGTCCCGACGTACGTGTTTTACGTCACCACGTTTAGAACGATCGGATTTTCCGACAACTTTGTGTGACCGTGTGTATGCAAGACAAGTTTGAGCCAACATCTGTCGGAAAAAATCCTAGGATTTTGTTGTCGGAATGTCCGATCAATGTCCGACCGTGTGTACGCCCTATTAGAGTGCACAGTTTAGTGAGGGATGCTGAAGAGTTGTAAAAGTGGGTGGAACTCCACTTTAAGGACCGTAAGTTGACAAATCCTATAGTCATGTGAAATACAGATCATATTATTGTCTGTTATATAACCGACCCGACCAGTCTGCTGTCTGTAGCTAAAAATGGACAGTGGATTTGAAATTTTAAATTTCTCCAGCCAATCACATGCTGCCTCTCACAGTTGTGATCACACATCAACTGTCACTAACTGACACAATCTGATCAATGAGTTGGCTTTAATAATTGTGCAGACTAATAATGACAGTTCCAGTTTCCCTAGATTTTAGGACCTGCGTCACCTGGGACTTTTATACACTTTAGGGACATTTTGTATTCTCATCATAGGTGTGTGCAGCCTATTGTATTATCATGTGCAGCCCAAAGCCCAAACACACATGCGTGTATGTGTATAGATTTTATATATATATATATATATATATATATATATATATATATATATATATATATACACACATACACACTCTTATAATAATGATTGTTGAGTATCATTTAATTTTTATTTTTTTTTATGCAGCCCAATTTGCAGCTTATGATTAGCGGGAAAAATAGATGAACTGGGGCATTTTTTTCTACAGTTGATCTATATTTTACAAATACCTTCACAATTGTCCATAGTGAATAGGGATGAGCTTCGAGTTCGAGTCGAACTCATGTTCTACTCGAACATTGGCTGTTCGCAAGTTCGCCGAACAGCGAACAATTTGGGGTGTTCGCGGCAAATTCGAATGCCGCGGAAACCCTTTAAAAGTCTATGGGAGAAATCAAAAGTGCTAATTTTAAAGGCTTATATGCAAGTTATTGTCATAAAAAGTGTTTGGGGACCCGGGTCCTGCCCCAGGGGACATGGATCAATGCAAAAAAAAGTTTTAAAAACGGACGTTTTTTCAGGAGCAGTGATTTTATTAATGCTTAAAGTCAAACAATAAAAGTGTAATATCCCTTTAAATTTCGTACCTGGGGGGTGTCTATAGTATGCCTGTAAAGGGGCGCATGTTTCCTGTGTTTAGAACAGTCTGACAGCAAAATGACATTTGGAAGGAAAAAACTCATTTAAAACTACCCGCGGCTATTGCATTGCCGACAATACACATAGAAGTTCATTGATAAAAACGGCATGGGAATTCCCCACAGGGCAACCCCGAACCAAAATAAAAAAAAAAATGATGTGGGGGTCCCCCTAAATTCCATACAAGGCCCTTCAGGTCTGGTATGGATATTAAGGGGAACCCCAGCCAAAATTTAAAAAAAAAATTGACGTGGGGTTCCCCCTAAATTCCATACCAGACCCTTCAGGTCTGGTATGGATTTTAAGGGGAACCCCGCGCCAAAAAAAAAAAAAAACGGCGTGGGGTCCCCCCAAAAATCCATACCAGACCCTTATCCGAGCACGCAACCTGGCAGGCCGCAGGAAAAGAGGGGGGGACGAGAGTGCGGCCCCCCCCCTCCTGAACCGTACCAGGCCACATGCCCTCAACATTGGGAGGGTGCTTTGGGGTAGCCCCCCAAAACACCTTGTCCCCATGTTGATGAAGACAAGGGCCTCATCCCCACAACCCTGGCCGGTGGTTGTGGGGGTCTGCGGGCGGGGGGCTTATCGGAATCTGGAAGCCCCCTTTAACAAGGGGACCCCCAGATCCCGGCCCCCCCCTGTGTGAAATGGTAAGGGGGTACTTACCTCTACCATTGCACTAAAAAACTGTCAAAAATGTTAAAAATGACAAGAGACAGTTTTTGACAATTCCTTTATTTAAATGCTTCTTCTTTCTTCCTTCATCTTCTTCTTCTTCTGGTTCTTCTGGCTCTTCTGGTTCTTCCTCCGGCGTTCTCGTCCAGCATCTTCTCTGCGGTGTCTTCTATCTTCTTCTCCTCGGGCCGCTCCGCACCCATGGCATGGGGGGGGAGGCTCCCGCTCTTCTCTTCATCTTCTTCTCGTCTTCATCTTCTTCTTCTCTTCTTCCTTCTTCTCTTCTTCATTTCTTCTCCGGGCCGCTCCGCAGCCATGCTGTGGCATGGAGGGAGGCTCCCGCTGTGTGACGGCGTCTCTTCGTCTGACGGTTCTTAAATAACGGGGGGCGGGGCCATCCGGTGACCCCGCCCCCCTCTGACGCACGGTGACTTGACGGGACTTCCCTGTGACGTCACGGGGAATGCCACAGGGAAGTCCCGTCATGTCACCGTGCGTCAGAGGGGGGCGGGGTCACCGGGTGGCCCCGCCCCCCGTTATTTAAGAACCGTCAGACGAAGAGACGCCGTCACACAGCGGGAGCCTCCCTCCATGCCACAGCATGGCTGCGGAGCGGCCCGGAGAAGAAATGAAGAAGAGAAGAAGGAAGAAGAGAAGAAGAAGAAGAAGATGAAGAAGAAGATGAAGAAGAGAAGAAGATGAAGAGAAGAGCGGGAGCCTCCCCCCCATGCCATGGGTGCGGAGCGGCCCGAGGAGAAGAAGATAGAAGACGCCGCGGAGAAGATGCTGGACGAGAACGCCGGAGGAAGAACCAGAAGAGCCAGAAGAACCAGAAGAAGAAGAAGATGAAGGAAGAAAGAAGAAGCATTTAAATAAAGGAATTGTCAAAAACTGTCTCTTGTCATTTTTAACATTTTTGACAGTTTTTTAGTGAAATGGTAGGGGTAAGTACCCCCTTACCATTTCACACAGGGGGGGGGCCGGGATCTGGGGGTCCCCTTGTTAAAGGGGGCTTCCAGATTCCGATAAGCCCCCCGCCCGCAGACCCCCACAACCACCGGCCAGGGTTGTGGGGATGAGGCCCTTGTCTTCATCAACATGGGGACAAGGTGTTTTGGGGGGCTACCCCAAAGCACCCTCCCAATGTTGAGGGCATGTGGCCTGGTACGGTTCAGGAGGGGGGGGCGCACTCTCGTCCCCCCCTCTTTTCCTGCGGCCTGCCAGGTTGCGTGCTCGGATAAGGGTCTGGTATGGATTTTTGGGGGGACCCCACGCCGTTTTTTTTTTTTTTTGGCGCGGGGTTCCCCTTAAAATCCATACCAGACCTGAAGGGTCTGGTATGGAATTTAGGGGGAACCCCACGTCAATTTTTTTTTAAAATTTTGGCTGGGGTTCCCCTTAATATCCATACCAGACCTGAAGGGCCTTGTATGGAATTTAGGGGGACTCCCACATCATTTTTTTTTTTAATTTTGGTTCGGGGTTGCCCTGTGGGAAATTCCCATGCCGTTTTTATCAATGAACTTCTATGTGTATTGTCGGCAATGCAATAGCCGCGGTAGTTTTAAATGTGTTTTTTCCTTCAAAATGTCATTTTGCTGTCAGACTGTTCTAAACACGGGAAACATGCGCCCCTTTACAGGCATACTATAGACACCCCCCAGGTATGAAATTTAAAGGGATATTACACTTTTATTGTTTGACTTTAAGCATTATTAAAATCACTGCTCCTGAAAAAACGGCCATTTTTAAAACTTTTTTTTGCATTGATTCATGTCCCCTGGGGGAGGACCCGGGTCCCCAAACACTTTTATTGACAATAACTTGCATATTAGCCTTTAAAATTAGCACTTTTGATTATTCATGTTCGTGTCCCATAGACTTTAACGGCGTTCGCGTGTTCGAACAAATTTTTTTCCTGTTCGCATGTTCTGGTGCGAACCGAACAGGGGGGTGTTCGGCTCATCCCTAATAGTGAATAAACCCCATTTTTGACAATCTAAAGCAGTGTTCTCCGAACTGCGGCCCGAGGGCCAGATGTGGCCCTTTGCTTGCCTTTATCCGGCCCACTGAGCACTTCTCCCACTGATAGAAGACTATTCTGCCAACTGACAACAATGAGAAACCATTTCTCCCACTGGTACCAACAATGGGGCCCTATTCCTTCCCCTAATACCAAACATGGCGATGTTTCCTCTCACTGATGCCAGGAAATATTCCAATCCCGCTGGCCACAGTCCCCACTAAAGTCTGAAAGATAATAAACTGGCCCTTTGGTTAGAAAGTTTGGAGACCCCTGATCTACAGGCTAGGCAGGTAAGGTCAGATGTTGCAGTGATAATACCTGCACTGTATCTGTATGAATTTGAATACAGGTTGGAACAACTTGGAAGAGAAAATGGGGGTAAAGGATCTGGGATTCACACCCCATCATCATGTTCTTACCACTCCTTGCAGAAGTCCCATGATACTGGCTTTTCAACCAATCAGGGGTGCTTGGTGTATGGTCACATGAGCTCTGGCAAGGTGTCCTGATTGGCTATAAAACCAGTACCAATCTCCCTTGCGGCACTCTGCCGGTCAGAAAGGAAATATTTTCAATCTCCCTGCCAGTATATTATGCCCCTGTCTGCAGATTCAGAATAAAAGAAAAGTGCTGTCTTTCACATTTCTCTTATAAGCAGAGTTATTTAGTGGGAGATCTTTCCCATCTCCCCGCCGCCACACACAGCCATAACATTTATTGCACATGAGGTGTGCCCAGGCACATCTGCCACACCTTGTGCGCACTCCTATGATTCTCATACATGTCTATAGGAAAGCAGAACCCCCTTGAAGCAGGTCATCTGCAGATCCAATGCACCTGTTAATGAATTAATTAATTCTGAATGATCACAGAAGCATCTCAAACTGATGTCAATCCAATACCACTGAAACAAGCCCAGAGCCCTTCAACACAGGTCCTTACTATATCTCAGGCTGGTCCTCAGGGGTGAGAATCATCATAGTTACTAAAAGAGCAAATTAACTTGGACTTTTCTTTACAAACATGAGACCAATCGCCTGACCAGGTATCATGTCGGGGGGAGGATTTTAGGATTAGTGATGTGATCTTCTCACTGAATGTGATCCATATTTTGATTTGCATCTCTTGAAATTTAATAAACTTTGAAAGAAAATAATACATGACTTAACACTTTAAATAGTCCATACCAACAAATATTTTCTTTGTTTTCAGTATCAGAAGTGAGCCTGTCAAGGCCGATAAGCCGGCCATTACACCGACCAGCCAGCCACAACAGCAGCTGAGTGAAGAGCTGGTTTCCCGTTTTTCTGGAGCTACGGGAATGTACCCAAGATGGGCCAAACTAAGTTTTGTGTTAATATTTTTTTAGGGTTCTTTCATATTTTCAATGGAAAGCATAGTCATACAAACGAAAAAGTCCTCAGACCCAAATAAAATGAGGCTCCGTTTATAAAGCTCTAAGGCTGGGTTCACATCTAATAATGATGCGGCTAACAGCAGGGGTCCGGTGCATCCCTTTTCTATGTTTCAAGGATAAATCAGGCCTGAATTTTTGCCTGAATTCGGTCCTGAAACTGAGCCAAAGACGTACAGGACCCCTGTGTAATTTGCATCGCAGCCGCCACAGAGATGTGTGACCTGGCTCCATCGAGAGCTGGTCACAGTCTCCTGTCATGCGAATTGGATGCGGGGAAACCCACATCCAATATGCACCAGTCTGAACCAGTGTGATGGAGCCAAATACAGGGCAATCTTAGAAGAAAACCTGTCAGAGTCTGCAAAAGACTTGAGACTGGGGGGGAAGGTTCACCTTCCAGCAGGGCAACAACCCTAAACATGCAACCAGAGCTACAATGGAATAGTTTACATCAAAGCATATTCATGTGTTAGAATGGCCCAGTTAAAGTCCAGACCTAAATCCAATTGAGAATCTGTGGCAAGACTTGAAAATTGCTGTTCACAGATGCTCTCCATCCAATCTGACAGAGCTTGAGCTATTTTGCTAAGAAGAATGGGCAAACATGTCACTCTCTAGATGTGCAAAGCTGGTAGAGACATCCCCAAAAAGACTTGCAGCTGTAATTTTAGTGAAAGAAGGTTCTACAAAGTATTGACTCAGGGGGGGCTGAATACAAATGCACGCCACACTTTTCAGATATTTATTTGTAAAAAATTTGGAAAACCATTTATCATTTTCCTTCCACTCCACAATTATGTGCCACTTTGTGTTGGTCTATCACATAAAATCCCAATAAAATACATTTAGGTTTTTGGTTGTAACATGACAAAATGTGGAAAATTTCAAGGGGTGTGAATACTTTTTTCAAGGCACTGTAGATGTGAACCTAGCCTGAAATTGTGCCAAGCTGACCCTATACAAGTATTTTAAAATATATCATCCTGGAGTTTTAGCTTTAAGCGTAATAAATCATTTGAAGATTTGGAGGCATTTGGGATTGAAACCATTTCATCAAGTTTACCACCGACAGAAAGATTCCACAAATTATTCTTATTATATTATTATTAGACTTATGCCCTGTATACACGATCGGACATTGATCGGACATTCTGACAACAAAATCCATGGATTTTTTCAGACGGATGTTGGCTCAAACTTGTCTTGCATACACACTGTCGCACAAAGTTCTCGGAAGATCCGATCGTTCTGAACGCGGTGATGTAAAACACGTACGTCGGGACTATAAACGGGGCAGTAGCCAATAGTTTTCGTCTCCTAATTTATTCTGAGCATGCGTGGCACTTTGTGCGTCAGATTTGTCTACACACGATCGGAATTTAACTGATCGGATTTTGTTGTTGGAAAATTTTATAGCCTGCTCGCAAACTTTGTGTGTCTGAAACTCCGATGGAAAAAGTCAGATGGAGCCCACACACGGTCGGAATTTCCGACAACACAATCCGATCGCACTTTTTCCGTCGGAAAATCCGACCGTGTGTACAGGGGATTACTGTAAACTAAATACCCCAACACCTTTGGACTTAAATAAGGAACTTGACCTGAGAAATATTTTATAATTTAGTATTTTGTAATAGGAATTCTTTAATCCCTCTATTTTCCGCTGAGGTAAAATAGATTCCATATTGTAAGTAATGTTTTATTTTTTTTTACACAGCTACAAATGAAAATATATGATTTTTTCCCACTTATTTATGTTTTGGAAATGTGATAATTTGTTTCTTTTTTTTTAATTTTTAAATTACAGGCAGGAGTTTTCCTTTTGAATCTATGAATTTATCACCACCTACCTAATGAGTATCTCTGGAACTTTTCCTAGCAAATATACTTCTCCATGTTTTTAATTTTTTTTCATATCTTTGAAGTTTTCCAAATAATCATATATTCTGTTAGTACTGTCTACCCTCTAAAACTTTGGGGTCTACTTACAGAACATTAAATTGGCCAAATTTCCCTGTATTAATCCAAATAAATTAGTACAGTACCTATATATCGTCAGCTCCATCTAATGGTCAAACTAGAGTATACCTTTCTGAAATGTCTCAATGAGAAGCAGTGCTTTTTTAAAACGACTTGAAATCACTTTAAAATTTTGTAATTACATTAGTTCAGATACAGCTCAATTAGCTTCACTGTCTGGCTTTCTCCAGCACTTACACAATAAAACCCATTATAAGTGGACACCTCTTTGGGTGCTCAGTGGAGGATTGGTGTATCTGGTATGGAGTGGTGTGGCTTCTATGTGTGAACACAATTTAAATGCAATTAAACCTCTACCAATTTTTTTGGACTCCCAGAGCTTTTGGCCATAATGTGCTAGTATTCACAGCATATGGACACATTATTACAGACTTACCTGGAAAGTAATCCCCTGCACCACTGTACAGTCAGCGCTCCCACTGGTCAAGGACATTGCCGTCTTCTCCCAGTCTTCCTTCAGGGTTCCGACTCTTTGGCCTCTTGGTTGACTAGGCTGTGATGTCATCACTCCCGCACATGCACAAGGGAGTCACAGCATCACAACACGTAAATGTATGAAGAGCTGCACATGCGTGGCTCAGTGCATGTACATGCTGACAGGCAGGGGAAAATATTTATGACAGAAGAGACCAATAAGGCCAGTGTTTTTTTTTTTAATTTTATTTTTATTTAATTTAATTTTTTTTAGGTTTAAATTTCACTTTTAGGGCTAGTTTACACATGCTTGAAAACAAGGCTTCAGACACGCTTTGTTAAAGCTCTCTGAATGTCAGTCAAAGCTCCTGTCACTAAATAAAATGGTTGGCTTACAGTCCTGTTTACACCTGCCTTTGCTTGGTGCTTCGATGAGGCTTCGGGGGAGCTTCAGTGGAGCTTAGATGGGGCATCGGTGGGGCTTCAGTGGAACTTCGGTGAGGCTTTGTGAGGCTTCGATGAGGCTTCGGTGGGGCTTCAAGCGAGCTTTGTCATAGACTTCTATGGAGGCTTGAAAGACGCTTTGAAGTACCACTGAAACTACATGGGGTATAATTTTTGAAGCAAAGTTGAAGCAAAGCAAAAGCAAGGTGTAAACAGGACTGTAAGCTAACCGTTTTATTTAGTGACAGGAGCTTTGACTAGTGTTCAGAGAGCTTTAACAAAGCCTGTCTGAAGCCTTGTTGAAGGCGAAGCAAGTGTAAATGAGCCCTAAGAGTCTAACTTCTCTTTAAAGGGGTTGTAAATCTTCATGTTTTTTCACCTTAATGCATCCTATACATTAAGGTGAAAAAACACCTGTCAGTGACCCCCCCCCCCCCGTTTTACTTACCTGAACCCTCGAACTTGACCCACAGGGACGCGCTGTCTCTCTGCCCGGGGGTTCTTGGCTCTTGATTGGATAGATTGATAGCAGCGCAGCCATTGGCTCCCGCTACTGTCAATCAAATTCAATGACACGAGCACCGGGAGGCGGGGCCGAGTCCTGCATTCGGCCTCTATGGACGCCGAATGCTGGACTCGGGAGTGCGCCCGCAAGGTAACCCCCTCAGGGAAGCGCTTCTTTGAGGGGGTTATCAGATGTGGGGAGGAGCTGTGAGAGCCGCCGGGGGGACCCCAGACGACGATGTTCGGGGCCACTCTGTGCAAAACGAGATGCACAGTGGAGGTAAGTATGATATGTTTGGTATTTTTTATTTTTCAAAATCAAAAGAAGAGCAGCGCTGTGATAGTGATTACCTTAAGGTTGCCCTATAGGTAAACAGATATATAAAGTGAAAATACCTATTTAAGTGTTAATAAATTATATCAAATATGTGAATAAGGAATTGATCACATGAAAATTAGTCCCAAAATCAGTAAACGAAAAAACAGTCCAGATATGAGTCCCAACAGAAGAAATGGAATGATGAGGGGAGATAGGATAATACTCCCGGTTTGCCAAATGAAGTACAGTTGGATAAATGAGACCTTCACCGCACCAATGTGACAAACTGATAAAAATGTGCGCTTACCAGAAGGCAAGCTAATAAAAGCTTGCGACCTTAACCCGGTCGGGGCCTTTGTAGATGAAACGGCACCGCACCCCTTCAGCTTAAGGATGAGTATACTGTCAGTCAGGTCCCAGGGAACATTCATATGAGGAGGTACCCCTCCAGTTATACTTGGTTCTCACAGGGGGTATGTGAAGGAAAGAAAGGGCAACATAGTGTAATCCTGCTTTGGTTTATTAAAAGGAAAATAAAAATTGCACTTACATTTAGTAGGTCATATAAAAACAGAAGTTAGCCGGCCAGCTAAAAAGCGAACACCCGTCCGAGACGGAATCTGCAGCACGTTGTTCTTGATTTGTAAGGTTTTGCTCATTTATTGGTATATCAGTGTGTATATTCAGCGCGGCTGTTTTCTTTATTTTTATTTTTTATTTTTACCTTTACAATCACTTTAAGTCTAATGCCATGTACACACGGTCGGATTTTTCGACGGAATATGTGCGATCGGAGCTTGTTGTCGGAAATTCCGATCGTGTGTGGGCTCCATCCAACTTTTTCCGTCAAAATTTCCGACACACAAAGTTTGAGAGCGGGCTATAAAATTTTCCGACAACAAAATCCGATTGGTTAAATTCTGATCGTGTGTACACAAATCCGATGCACAAAGTGCCACGCATGCTCAAAATAAATTAAGAGACAAAAGCTATTGGCTACTGCCCTGTTTATAGTCCCGACGTACGTGTTTTACGTCACCGCGTTCAGAATGATCAGATTTTCCGACAACTTTGTGCGACCGTGTGTATGCAAGACAAGTTTGAGCCAATATCCGTCTGAAAAAATCCATGGATTTTGCTGTCGGAATGTCCGATCAATGTCCGATGGTGTGTACAGGGCATAGGAAGCCACAACAAAGGAACAAGAGGGAAAAAAGAAGGTGACACAAAACAGAGATATGAGTGCACATCAATATCTTACATACAAGAGATCAGTGCTAAGGGCATTAATAGATATTTTGTAATACTGCCATGCCCTTCTATAGTGCTTACCAAAATATTATTAAGTGGTTTAGTGTTTGCAGTGTGTGCTCTGCCTGTATGTGGTCTCTGTGCTTAATATGCATATGCTGGCTGTGAGTGCTTTGTGTGTGTGTGTGTGTGTGTGTAATGTGCCTGTGAGTGTACATTGACTGTATCTGCTATGTCTGTGTGTATTTTAACTGCCTGTGCTCTGTCTGCTAGCTCCCTGTATGTGCTCTGTGTGTGTCCTAACCTTGTGTACACCTTGACAATGTTTACATATACTGTGATCACTGCCTCACTTTCTGGAAATGTGGACTCCAGTAGACAATGAAGGGAGAAAGAGGCAGCCACACAGTAGGAGAGACATTAGGGCCACGCTTAAAGGAGAACAGAGAGAGAAATGATGTAAGATCCCTCCATAAGCCTGTATGGAGTTGGCCTTTAAATCAGTAAAAATATATTTTTTAATTTGTGTTTTTCCTATTTCCCTGGAAATACTATGAGGTAAGACAAATAGTTGCCTAACATCACAACAGCACATTCCCTGCATTATTATTGTGTGACTCTGCAGATCCATCCAGTGCAAGTGTTTAAATTAGCTGTAACATTTATTAATATGCACCTTATTAAAACTGCATGTATTTAACTCCCATGGGATAAAGTTTTACATTTTTTCAAAATGAGAGTTCTTTAGGACATAAGTAGTACACAATACAATAGAATACAGTGCAGGGGTGCATTCTTATACATGACCACAAGATGGCAGTGTGTTACTGTCATGTATAAATCACCTTCAGTTTTATCATTTTGCCAGTAGATGGCGGAATAACATCAAGTTATATTTGTAATAAACTGTATTCTAAAGCCGCGTACACACGAGCGGAATGTCCGACAGAAAAAGTCCGATGGAAGCTTTTTATTGTCTATTCCGATCATGTGTGTGCCTCATCAGACTTTTTTTTCGAAAATTCTGACGGACCTAGAAATAGAACATGTTCTAAATATTTCCGACGGAACCAATTCCTATCGGGAAAACCGCTCGTCTGTATGCTGTTCCGACGGACCAAAAATGACGCTTGCTCTGAAGCAAGTATGAGACGGAAGCTATTGGCTACTGGCTATTGAACTTCCTTTTCCTAGTCCCGTCGTATGTGCTGTACGTCACCGTGTTCTGGACGGTCGGACTTTGGTTTGACCGTGTGTAGGCAAGAACGCTTGAATGGAAGTTCGTCGGAGTTCTGTCGGAGAAACCTTCGGAGTTTATTACGACGGCAAAACCGGTCGTGTGTACGCGGCATAAGGCTGGGATCACACCTATGTGGATTTTCCTGAATCCAATTTGCATGACAGGAGAATGTGACCGTCTCACTATGGAGCCGGTTCACATACAGTGGGGATGGAAAGTATTCAGACCTTCTTACATTTTTCACTCTTTGTTATATTGTAGCCATTTGCTAAAATCATTTAAGTTCATTTTTTTTTCTTCATTAATGTACACACAGCACCCCATATCCTAAGTATTCAGACCCTTTGCTGTGACACTCATATATTTAACTCAGGTGCTGTCCATTTCTTCTGATCATCCTTGAGATGGTTCTACACCTTCATTTGAGTCCAGCTGTGTTTGATTATACTGATAGGACTTGATTAGGAAAGCCACACACCTGTCTATATAAGACCTTACAGCTCACAGTGCATGTCAGAGCAAATGAGAATCATGAGGTCAAAGGAACTGCCTGAAGAGCTCAGAGACAGAATCGTGCGAGAAAAGAAAATTCCCGGAACGAAATGAAGATTCCCAGCCACGATAATTATTTTCTGTAGCAACATGAGGTGAAATTGAAAGCTTGGTTGGCCGAATTTTGAAATCAATGGTGGCACCATCGGATCACAAAACACACAAATTTTCTGATTTTCAAAAGAAAATTCTTTCAAAATTCGACCATGTATGGCCAGCCTTAGAGAGCAACTGAAATACAATACACTTAAGTGATTTATTGCTGTGGTTTGATGCTTTACTCTTATGCCGCGTACACACGAGCGGATTTCTCGCCGGAAAAAGATATGACGACTTTTCCGACGGGATTCCGCTCAAGTTTGCCTTGCATACACACGGTCACGCAAAAGTTTGCTGAAATTACGACAGTCAAGAACGTGGTGACGTACAATACTACGACGAGCCGAAAAACTGAAGTTCAATGCTTCCGAGCATGCGTCAAATTGTTTCCGAGCATGCGTAGGGATTTTGCACGTCGGAATTGCCACAGACGATCACATTTTCGGATAGGAACTTTTCCCGACCGAAAAATTGAGAGCATGCTCTCGATCTTTTGCTGGCTGGAATTCCGCCAGCAAAATACCGATGGAGCATACACACGGTCGCATTTTCCGATGAAAAACTCTCATGGGTCTTTTGCGGGCCGAAATTCCAATTGTGTGTACGCGGAATTAGCCATGTCAGCTATTCCTTATGGAGGAAGAAATATTCCATTTCAGCTGATATCAGCTCCAAAACATTCTTATGCAGCGTACACACGGTCAAACTTTTCTACCAGACTGGTCCGACGGACTTTCCGACGGACTTTCAACTGACTTTTGACGGACTTCCTACGGACTTTTTAACGATCGGACTTGCCACACCCAAGTCCGACGGATTCGTACGTGATGACGTACACCGGACTAAAATAAGGAAGTTGATAGCCACGTACGTCGAGACTTTAAACGGGGCAGTAGCCAATAGTTTTCGTCTCTTAATTTATTCTGAGCATGCGTGACACTTTGTGCGTCGGATTTGTCTACACACGATCGGAATTTAACTTATTGGATTTTGTTGTCGGAAAATTTTATAGCAAGCTCTCAAACTTTGTGTGTCTGAAACTCCGACGGAAAAAGTCCGATGGAGCCCACACACGATTGGAATTTCCGACAACACAATCGGATCGCACTTTTTCCGTTGGAAAATCCGACCGTGTGTACAGGGCATTACTGTAAACTAAATACCCTGACACCTTTGGACTTAAATAAGGAACTTGACCTTAGAAATATTTTATAATTTAGTATTTTGTAATAGGAATTCTTTAATCCCTCTATTTTCCGCTGAGGCAAAATAGATTCCATATTGTAAGTAATGTTTTATTTGTTTTTACACAGCTACAAATGAAAATAGCCACATATTATATGATTTTTTCCCACTTATTTATGTTTTGGAAACGTTATAATTTGTTTCTTTTTTTTTAATTTTTTAATTACAGGCAGGAGTTTTCCTTTAGAATCTATGAATTTATCACCACCTACCTAATGAGTATCTCTGGAACTTTTCCTAGCAAATATACTTCTCCATGTTTTTAATTTTTTTTCATATCTTCTTTGAAGTTTTCCAAATAATCATATATTCTGTTAGTACTGTCTACCCTCTAAAACATTGGGGTCTACTTACAGAACATTAAATTGGCCAAATTTCCCTGTATTAATCCAAATAAATTAGTACAGTACCTATATATCGTCAGCTCCATCTAATGGTCAAAATAGAGTATACCTTTCTGAAATGTCTCAATGAGAAGCAGTGCTTTTTTAAAACGACTTGAAATCACTTTAAAATTTTGTAATTACATCAGTTCAGATACAGCTCAATTAGCTTCACTGTCTGGCTTTCTCCAGCACATACACAATAAAACCCATTATAAGTGGACACCTCTTTGGGTGCTCGGTGGAGGATTGGTGTATCTGGTATGGAGTGGTGTGGCTTCTATGTGTGAACACAATTTAAATGCAATTAAACCTCTACCAATTTTTTTTGGACTCCCAGAGCTTTTGGCCATAATGTGCTAGTATTCACAGCATATGGACACATTATTACAGACTTACCTGGAAAGTAATCCCCTGCACCACTGTACAGTCAGCGCTCCCACTGGTCAAGGACATTGCCGTCTTCTCCCAGTCTTCCTTCAGGGTTCCGACTCTTTGGCCTCTTGGTTGACTAGGCTGTGATGTCATCACTCCCGCACATGCACAAGGGAGTCACAGCATCACAACACGTAAATGTATGAAGAGCTGCACATGCGTGGCTCAGTGCATGTACATGCTGACAGGCAGGGGAAAACATTTATGACAGAAGAGACCAATAAGGCCAGTGTTTTTTTTTTTAATTTTATTTTTATTTAATTTAATTTTTTTTAGGTTTAAATTTCACTTTTAGGGCTAGTTTACACATGCTTGAAAACAAGGCTTCAGACACGCTTTGTTAAAGCTCTCTGAATGTCAGTCAAAGCTCCTGTCACTAAATAAAATGGTTGGCTTACAGTCCTGATTACACCTGCCTTTGCTTGGTGCTTCAATGAGGCTTCGATGTGGCTTCGGGGGAGCTTCTGTGGAGCTTAGATGGGGCATCGGTGGGGCTTCAGTGGAACTTCGGTGAGGCTTTGTGAGGCTTTGATGAGGCTTCGGTGGGGCTTCAAGCGAGCTTTGTCATAGACTTCTATGGAGGCTTGAAAGAAGCTTTGAAGTACCACTGAAGCTATATGAGGTATAATTTTTGAAGCAAAGTTGAAGCAAAGCAAAAGCAAGCTGTAAATAAGACTGTAAGCTAACCGTTTTATTTAGTGACAGGAGCTTTGACTAGCATTTAGAGAGCTTTAACAAAGCCTGTCTGAAGCCTTGTTGAAGGCGAAGCAAGTGTAAATGAGCCCTAAGAGTCTAACTTCTCTTTAAAGGGGTTGTAAATCTTCATGTTTTTTCACCTTAATGCATCCTATACATTAAGGTGAAAAAACACCTGTCAGTGACCCCCCCCCCTAGACCCCCCCCCCCCCCGTTTTACTTACCTGAAACCTCGAACTTGACCCACAGGGATGCGCTGTCTCTCTGCCCGGGGGTTCTTGGCTCTTGATTGGATAGATTGATAGCAGCGCAGCCATTGGCTCCCACTACTGTCAATCAAATCCAATAACACGAGCACCGGGGGGGGGGGGGGGTGGCCGAGTCCTGCATTCGGCCTCTATGGACGCCGAATGCTGGACTCGGGAGTGCGCCCGCAAGGTAACCCCCTCAGGGAAGCGCTTCTTTGAGAGGGTTATCAGATGTGGGGAGGAGCTGTGAGAGCCGCCGGGGGACCCCAGACGAGGATGTTCGGGGCCACTCTGTGCAAAACGAGCTGCACAGTGGAGGTAAGTATGATATGTTTGTTTTTTTTGTTTTTTTTAGCTTTACAATCACTTTAAGTCTAATGCCCTGTACACACGGTCGGACTATGACGGACGGACGACGGAATATGTGCGATCGGAGCTTGTTGTCAGAAATTCCGATCGTGTGTGGGCTCCATCCGTCTTTTTCCGTCTAAATTTCCGACACACAAAGTTTGAGAGCAGGATATAAAATTTTCCGACAACAAAATCAGATCGGTTAAATTCCAATCATGTGTACACAAATCCGACGCACAAAGTGCCACGCATGCTCAGAATAAATTAAGAGACGAAAGCTATTGGCTACTGCCCCGTTTATAATCCTGACGTACGTGTTTTACGTCACCGCGTTCAGAACGATCGGATTTTCCGACAACTTTGTGCGACCGTGTGTATGCAAGACAAGTTTGAGCCAACATCCGTTGGAAAAAATCAATGGATTTTGCTGTCGGAATGTCCGATCAATGTCCGATCGTGTGTACAGGGCATAAGAAGCCACAGCAAAGGAACAACAGGGAAAAAAGAAGATGACACAAAACAGAGAGATGAGTGCACATCAATATCTTACATACAAGAGATCAGTGCTAAGGGCATTAATAGATATTTTGCAATACTGCCATGCCCTTCTATAGTGCTAAACAAAATATTATTAAGTGCTTTAGTGTTTGCAGTGTGTGCTCTGCCTGTGTGTGGTCTCTGTGCTTAATATGCATATGCTGGCTGTGAGTGCTTTGTGTGTGTGTGTGTAATGTGCCTGTGAGTGTACATTGACTGTATCTGCTATGTCTGTGTGTATTTTAACTGCCTGTGCTCTGTCTGCTAGCTCCCTGTATGTGCTCTGTGTGTGTCCTAACCTTGTGTACACCTTGACAATGTTTACATATACTGTGATCACTGCCTCACTTTCTGGAAATGTGGACTCCAGTAGTCACACATGATGACAATGAAGGGAGAAAGAGGCAGCCACACAGTAGGAGAGACATTAGGGCCACGCTTAAAGGAGAACAGAGAGAGAAATGATGTAAGATCCCTCCATAAGCCTGTATGGAGTTGGCCTTTAAATCAGTAAAAATATATTTTTTAATTCGTGTTTTTCCTATTTCCCTGGAAATACTATGAGGTAAGACAAATAGTTGCCTAACATTACAACAGCACATTCCCTGCATTATTATTGTGTGACTCTGCAGATCCATCCAGTGCAAGTGTTTAAATTAGCCGCAACATTTATTAATATGCACCTTGTTAAAACTGCATGTATTTAACTCTCCTGGGATAAAGTTTTACATTTTTTCAAAATGAGAGTTCTTTAGGACATAATTAGTACACAATACAATAGAATACAGTGCAGGGGTGCATTCTTATACATGACCATAAGATGGCAGTGTGTTACTGTCATGTATAAATCACCTTCACTTTTATCATTTTGCCAGTAGATGGCAGAATAACATCAAGTTATATTTGTAATAGACTGTATTCTAAAGCCGCGTACACACAAGCTGCATGTCCGACGGAAGCTTTTCATCGTATATTCCAATTGTGTGTGCGCTTCATCTGACTTTTTTTTTTGAAAATTCTGACAGACCTAGAAATAGAACATGTTCTAAATCTTTCCGACGGACCCAGTTCCTATTGGGAAAACCGATCGTCTGTATGCTATTCCGACGGATCAAAAAATGACGCATGCTCTGAAGCAAGTACAAGACGGAAGCTATTGGCTACTGGCTATTGAACTTCCTTTTTCTAGTCCCATGGTACGTGCTGTACGTCTCCACGTTCCTGACGGTCGGACTTTGGTTTGACCGTGTGTAGGCAAGACCGCTTGAATGGAATTCCCTCGGAGGTCCGTCGGAGAAACCTACGGAGTTTATTCCGACGGCAAAACCGGTCGTGTGTACGCGGCATAAGGCTGGGTTCACACCTATGCGGATTTTCCTGAATCCAATTTGCATGACAGGAGAATGTGACCGTCTCACTATGTAGGCGGTTCACATACAGTATATCCAGAACGGCTGTGGCGCGGCTTGCACAGAAACGCTGTGCGCCTTTGGCTCTGTCTCTGGCCTGAATTCAGGCAAAGATTCCGCCCAGATTCATCCCTGAAATGGAGAACAGGAACGCACGGCGTTCCTATGCGATCCACGGCTGTTTCCAGTGCGAACCGAGCCTAAAGCAGGCCATACATGGGTCGAATTTCAAAAGAATTTTTTTTCAAAAATCTTATCTAAGAATTTTCGTTCGTATTTCGCACCATTGGTGGGCTGCAGCAACAGCCGATTTTCGTGCGGCCATCGAATTTGAGAAATCGGACGATTTTCTAATCAATGACGGGAGAATCGTGCGAGAAATGTAATCAAAAAAGAAATGCGCATGTGCAAGAAAAGAAAATTCCCGGAAAAAAAGAAGATTCCCAGCCACGAAAATTATTTTCTGTAGCAACATGAGGTGAAATTGAAGGCTTGGTTGGCCGAATTTCGAAATCAATGGTGACACCATCAGATCACAAAACACACAAATTTTCTGATTTTCAAAAGAAAATTCTTTCAAAGTTCAACCATGTATGGCCAGCCCTTTTCTCTAATTGTATTTGACTTAATTTAAAGGGAGCCAGCCAATTTGAATATAATAGTCAGCATATTGTTTTCTTTATATTGTGCAAGTTTTAATGGCCTGTGGGTTGAGGAGGCAGAAGGGAGGAGCCTGACACAGAAGACATAGTGCCAGCTCTCTACCCCGCTGTTAATCTGTTCACATAGGTTTCTGTGATTGGGTTAATATCTGTGTTCATTTACAGTTAAAGGAACTTCGTATCTTTAGATTGCCTTTTTCATAAGTATAGATAAAGTATTTGTCTGTAAGAGTGTTTTTTAATAACTTACAGTGTTGAGATATACTTATACTTGTGTTCTCACTAATACAGTAAACATACTAGAATAAATAAAAATATCTATTTTTTTCATTTTTATTTTGGTTAGCCTTACTTACTTGGAAATGTCTGTATGCCCTAAAATAATCAGTTGCCTAGCACTGCAACATAACATTATCTGCATTAACCTTTAGTCCTCATGCACACGGACGTTTTTACAGCTGCTTTTTTGAGCTTTTTTTGCAGCTTAAAAAGGCCTGTCTATGTTAGTCTATGGCTTCATGCCCACCTAGGCGTTTTTGAGCTGCAAGTGGCATAGGCGTTTTAAGCCCTCATGCACACAGGCTGTTAAAAAAACGTTATGAAAACGCCAGTATCTTTGCAGTGACTTTTTTCAGCTTTTTTCAGCGTTTTTGCAATAGCGTTTTTGAGCGTTTTTGAGCGTTTTTCCGCGTTAGCGTTTTTGAGCGTTTTTTTTTTTTCAAAAATTTTTTTTTTTTTTTCAATGGATCAAAAATGCTAAAAAACGTTGGTGAATGACGTTTTTGAGCGTTTTTCAGCGTTTTTCAGCGTTAGAGCGTTTTTACAGCTGAAAAACGTCTCTCAGAACCCACTGGTCCTGGGTTTTTTTTACAGCTTAAAAACGCCTATGCCACTTGCAGCTCAAAAACGCCTAGGTGGACATGAAGCCATAGACTAACATAGACAGGCCTTTTTAAGCTGCAAAAAAAGCTCAAAAAAGCAGCTGTAAAAACGTCCGTGTGCATGAGGACTTAAGCTGTAAAAAAAACCCAGGACCAGTGGGTTCTGAAAGACGTTTTTCAGCTGTAAAAACGCTCTAATGCTGAAAAACGCTGAAAAACGCTCAAAAACGTCATTCACCAACGTTTTTTAGCGTTTTTGATCCATTGAAAAAAAAAAATTTGAAAAAAAATTTGAAAAAAAAAAAAACGCTCAAAAACGCTCAAAAACGCTAACGCGGAAAAACGCTCAAAAACGCTAAAAAACGCTATTGCAAAAACGCTGAAAAAAGCTAAAAAAAGTAAAAAAAAATCACTGCAAAAATACTGGCGTTTTCATAACGTTTTTTTAACAGCCTGTGTGCATGAGGGCTAAATAATATGCCACTTTATTAATACTGCATGCAGTTGTCTCGACTGAAATACATTTTTTATGGTTTCATTGGCTTTAAATACAAAAATTCTTTAGGTCAGAAGAATTACAAATTAGCATAGTGTACAAAAGTGCATTCTTTTATATGAACACAAGATGGCACTGTGTTACTGACACATATAAATCATCTTTAGTTCTATCTTCTTGCCAGCAGATGACAGACTGAGCAAAAATACACCTGAATTATGTATAATGTTTGCTCTCAGTCATGTCAGCTATTCCTTCAGTTAGCATGACACATGTGTGCACATGAAAATCAGCATTTTTTTGCAGGAAATTATTGTAAACCCCTCAAACATATTTTGTATATATTTTTTGCATGCAGAGGCCCTGAAGAATAAAACGGTTGTAGTTTTCTTTTTATTTTAATTTTTCAAGGTTTCAATTTTTCATATTTGCACAGCTATTTATCAAACATATAGTTTCAGAAAAAAATACACTAACATTAATTTTAGTGCAAAAAATTATTATTCCAATGTATTCATAAAAAATAAAAGATGTGGTTGCATTCATTAAATAAAATACCAAACATGTGAGCCTGTGAACTATAGGTGCATCTCATAAAATTAGAATATCATCAAAAAGTTGATTTATTTCAGTAATTCAATTCAAAAAGTGAAACTCATATATTTTATATAGATGCGTTACACACAGAGTGATATATTTCAAACATTATTTTATTTTTATTTTGATGATTATGGCTAAGACTCCTTTCACACTGGTGCAGTTTGCAGGCGCTATTGCGCTAAAAATAGCGCCTGCAAACTGACCCGAAACAGTCGCTGCTGTGTCTCCAGTGTGAAAGCCAGAGGGGCATGTGAGATCTCGCTTGGTTTGCTATTCAACATAGTAAACCGAGATATGGCACATGTGCAAGATCAGACAAGATGAAATAAATGGACCAGAGTTGAAACAGGAAGCAATAGCTCGCCAGAATGACATACAGTGCCTTGCAAAAGTATTCAACCCCCTTGGTATTTTTCGTGTTTTGCTGCCTCACAACCTGGAATTAACATGGATTGTTTGAGAATTTGCATCATTTCATTTACAGAACTTTGAAGATGTTTTTTTTTATTATTGTGAAGCAAACAACAAATAGGAAAAAATAACAGAAAAAGTCAATGTGCATAACTATTCACCCAAGTCAATACTTTGTAGAGCCACCTTTTGCGGCTATTACAGCTCCAAGTCACTTTGGATGAGTCTCTATGAGCTTGCCACATCTTATAAGATGAAACAATCAGCGCCACAAGTAAAAAAAGATGTTTAAATAAGATAACCTAATAATAAACGTGCACAGCTGCTAAACATTCCAAGTGGTACACCACACTAATTTCAAAATGGATAGTAAATAATAAATGTAGCGCTATGTGTAAAATTATAAATATAAAGTGCAAATCTCTAAAATAAATAAATCCTACATATAAATGAATAGTCCATAAAATGAAAAAATTAAGAAATAAAACATGAAAAACTCTTCTTGTGATCAGTGTATCCACACAATTCCACCACAGTGATTGTTCGTCCTCAAAAGGAGTGCACACCACCACCAGTAAAAATGCGCGCTCACCTCCCAGATGAGCCAAAACTCATATGCGGATCTCCCCACGAGCTCTTTGCTCTCACTTCCTCTTCCCAATCAATGGTGGGTAAACCAGATGGCTCTTTTCTTAATGGTAACTCAGCTCATTAATATCCAAAGAAGCGGATCATCTCCCAGCTTAGCTCAAGATTCCATGAGTGCAGGACATGTAAATAATAAGTATACAGACCATAGTTTTCTCCGTATACAAATTTATTCAAAGCCCCCAAACAGACAAGTTGCACTTACAAAATTTAAAACTTTTAAAATCACATAAAAACCTCCAGAGTAGCACCACCGTGTCCACATACACAGTGCCTGGCTGGACGTGACTATCAGCTCCTCCCGTCTAGAGGCGTATCGGCCAATCACAGGCCTTCCTCAGTAGATCCCACATCTTACCACTGGGATTTTTGCCCATTCCTCCTTGCAAAACTGCTCCAGCTCCTTCAAGTTGGATGGTTTGCGCTTGTGAACAGCAATCTTTAAGTCTGACCACAGATTTTCTATTGGATTGAGGTCTGGGCTTTGACTAGGCCATTCCAACACATTTACATGTTTCCCCTTAAAACACTCAAGTGTTGCTTTTGCAGTGTTTTTGGGGTCATTATCTTGCTGGAAGGTGAACCTCCATCCTAGCCTCAAATCACACACATTTGCTCAAGAATATTCCTGTATTTAGCACCATCCATCTTTCCCTCAACTCTGACCAGTTTCCCAGTCCCGACTGCTGAAAAACATCCCCACAGCATGATGCTGCCACCACCATGTGGTCACTGTGGGGATGGTGTTCTTTGGGTGATGTGATGTGTTGGGTTTGCGCCAGACATAGCGTTTACTTTGATGGCCAAAAAGTAAAATTTTTGTCTCATCAGACCAGATCACCTTCCTCCATACATTTTGGGAGTCTCCAACATGCCTTTTCGGAAAAACTCAAAATGTGCCATTTTGTTTTTTGAGGAAAGTAATGGCTTTCTTCTGGCCACTCTGCCATAAAGCCTAACTCTATGGAGAGTACAACTTATTGTCATCCTAT
This sequence comes from Lithobates clamitans, assembly GCA_037952925.1. Taxonomy (NCBI): domain Eukaryota; kingdom Metazoa; phylum Chordata; class Amphibia; order Anura; family Ranidae; genus Lithobates; species Lithobates clamitans. The sequence goes on along the minus strand of JBBGZY010000480.1, from coordinate 715,421 downwards.
GTAAAGATACTCCAGTCTCTGCTGTGGAACTCTGCAGCTCCTCCAGGGTTACCTTAGGTCTCTGTGCTGCCTCTCTGATTAATGCCCTCCTTGCCCGGTCTATGAGTTTTGGTGGGCGGCCGTCTCTTGGCAGGTTTGCTGTTGTGCCATGTTCTTTCCATTTGGTTATGATAGATTTGATGGTGCTCTTAGGGATCATCAAAGATTTGAATATTTTTTTATAACCTAACCCTGACTTGTACTTCTCATCAACATTGTCCCTTACTTGTTTGGAGAGTCCCTTAGTCTTCATGGCAGTGTTTGGTTAGTGGTGCCTCTTGCTTAGGTGTTGCAGCCTTTGGGGCCTTTCAAAAAGATGTGTATATGTAATGACAGATCATGTGACACTTAGATTGGTGGACATCATTTCACTAATTATGTGACTTCTGAATGTAATTGGTTGCACCGGAGCTTTTTATGGGCTTCATAACAAAGGGGGAGAATACATACGCACATGCCAATTATCATTTTTTAATTTCTGAAAAATTGTTTTATGTATATATTTTTCTAATTTTACTTCACCAACTTAGACTATTGTGTTCTGATCCATCACATATAATTCAGATTAAAAAAAAAAATGAACTAAAAGCTGTAATGTAACAAAATAGGTAAAAAGCTAGGGGTGAATACTTTTGCAAGGCACTGTATTTTAAAAGATGAGTTTTCTATCCACATGGGGTACACCAAGGAAACTGAAATGAACATAAAAGAAAAAGGCAAATAACCAACACTACTTAATGGATTTTGCAATGAGATTGCAATGCTGTTGTCAGTTTATGTTGGGTGGGGGAAGGTCCACTTTAAAGAAAGAAATGTCTATTATATATCAGCTGCTCGTATAAGATTTCCACAAAGATCACATGTCTCATTCTTCATGGTTTTTGGGGCGTAGGCTGACTTAAATATGCAATGGGAGAATATGATACAGTTGGTAACATTGGAAGTCTATGTGAACAATCAGCTGCTGTTGACCTCAGAATATGCAGAGCATGACCAGACATGTGATGGACGCACATGGGTCAGATACCAAGATACCATAGCTTTCTCAGAAGATCCCACTCAGAGCTAAAGACAAAAAAAAAGATAAAAGCGAATAGCTTGTTAAAAGATAAAATAATAAAACCCGCTTTTGCTGCAATATTCATATTTTTTGATAACATAGGTAAGAATTAGACCCCCCCCCCCCCTTTTGTTTTTCTACTGTTTCCTACTTTCTGTCCTGGCAACAACAGTTTTATCAGATAGGGAGTGAGCAAAAATCTGCAACAGGGACACAACCAGAAATCTAAATCCACAAATGTGCAGGCCAAGGAGAGTGCCAAAACATACAAAAGTGCAAGGTTTTGAATGATAAAATTGATTCATAGCAGGAAAAAATCCAACACGTTTTGAGGACCAAACACATTCCCCAAGGCTCAGGAATTTTGACTGTGCTTAAACCGAGTCACGTAAGCAGAAACCAAATAGATCTGTTTTTTGATGCTTGGAACAGCATCAGGAGGCCAACTAATGTTACACCCTGTGAATAGAAATGTGTCACGCTTTAAAATTATGCAAGCCAGTGCCACGGTGACAAACTACGTACATTTTATTATCCATAGGTGACGCTTTAAAAGCCTTTACAGGTTACCACTTTAGATTTACACAGGAGGTCTGGTGCAAGAATTACTGCCCATGATCTGACGTTTATGGTAATACCTCACAAGTGTGGGGTAATTGCTGTTTGCAGAACCAAAGCGTGTGTTTGCCTTTGCACATGAACGGGGGGGGGGGGGGGGATAAAGGCTCGTAAACTCATGGAGGACATTACAAGGAGGCAGAAAAACACAGTAAGAAACAATTTATTTTATTTTTATTTTATTTATTTTTTTACACTGTTGCTATATTTTTTTTTGGATCACTTTTATTGTTATATTGAGAATAAAAAAATCCCCCGTGATAACAATAGGCAGTGACAATAAGCACAAAGTAACCCCTGCGCTACCTTCTTACAAAATGTCAAGTGAATAAGAAATGATATCTAACAAAACTAAAAGTGTCAATAACATTTACCGGTTGCTGCAACACCTAATGTGTTCCCACAGTGTAATAATATAGAAATGCAAATGGAGTTGCACAGCCTATGAATGAATTAATCCGCCATTCAAATGTATACCATAATAGATAAAATAAATATAAAATAAATTGGGTACAATAACAGTGTCCATTAAACCACAAAATAAATCAGTGCTGGGTGTATAATAAGTGATAAGTCAATAATATCCAATTGTGATAAGCTACACATTAATCCAAGCTTGATGGTAAAAGTGTTTGTGCACTTCCACCTCCACTTATTACCTCAGTGCTCACAGAACTCTCACCTACATACTCAAATACACCATATAGTAAATCCTAGTAGATGGTCTAATCACCCTCGGCTGTAAGTGCTCTCCTTATCCTCCAAAGTGAACTTCTCAAACTGGAGCAGTGGTCCCTTTAAGGCTCCGTTAATCGCGCTCATCAACATGTTAGGGTAAAACATATATAGTGCCTCCCATAGTGTAGTAGTTTTATATCACAAATGTATTTAGTTAAAATGCCGCTTACATCAACAAACTGTTAAAAATGCATCCAAAGTAGTAAAACACTCGGCAGTATCTGCCTCTCACATCACTTCTGGTCTGCTGTCTGCTCCGAGATGCCCTACATGTTACGTCACACCATGTAAGTTCTTTAGGGGAACTGGATTGGTTGTTTGTATGGTGTATTTGTGCTGGGGACAGGAAATCATGTTGTTTAAGCCGCTATAGTGTATGCTTTGTGGCCATTTTTGATGTAACCAACAAGATGTAGTCCATACACTAGAGGACCCAAATGCAGATACATATGTAGCGGTGTAGTTGCCACTAGTAACAAACATCCACCATATCAGCTGCCAGACTTCCATATATCACTTGCAGAGACAATGCTGTGTTTTGTTTTTGTTTATTGGGGGTACAACTTGGTTGGGCAAAGGCGTATATGGGATGCCCATAGAATAGATCACTTTGCCATCATATTTAGACATTTTATAGATTAGCACATAGTTTGAGCCTGAAGGAATGATGCGCATGTGTAACAGCTACAGTTTTTTCCCTGCATCACCATGCAGACTATTGCTCCTTCTCTGCGTAACTCATGCAGACTATTGCTTCCAGAACTTCCTCATCAATGACAATGTAAAGATGAGGACATCACCCTTGACTGTGTAAGGGTGATGTTCCCAGAAATCCTCTCCTCCTGCACAAACTTATACTGTAGCATAATAATTTCTTGTCACATCTTCTTCTGTAAGCAAAAGAACCCACTCTGAATAGTTTCTCATGCTGACTCTGGTTGCTCGCTGCTACTAGGCCAGAGGCCTGCAGTACCTCTCCCTGGAGGCCTAGTAGTTTAAGAGCATGTTCTGAACGGTGGACTACTATTCCCAGCTAGCCCTAAAGCCACATTGATTTGACACTACTCCCAGTCTTTCCTCTGATCCAGGACTCCTTATCAATGACCGTGTAATGATAAGAACTTCGCCAATGACCGTGTAAAGGCGAAGTTCCCTCACAGCTCTCCCGGGCCTCCTCCTGAGATCAATGCACCCCCCCCAGATGGGGATGGCCTCCTGCTGCTGTCTAGTACTCCATTCTCCACTTCTCCCAGTCGACAACTCCCCCAGTGGCCTGTTACCTCAGCTTATATAGGAGGCTCGCCCCCTGCCAATACCAGCTGGGGATTGGTCAGGGCTCTCACATGAGCTGCCTGCCACTCCAGTTCTAGGCCCTGCCCCTCTTCCAGAACATTCTCCCTGGAAGTAGCGGAGGCGCCTTCGAACTAGAGCACAGGTGATCACACCCACTGCTACGCTAACACCCTCCCTGCCCCCATATCAAAACAGACAGGCCTAGCTCAAAGCATAAGCCTGCCTAAATTTACCTGTGCTGACAGTTTCCCTAGCAAAAAATCCTATGCTAGCAGCTACCTTTGGTAGAGGGTGCTACACTTAGTGCTCATTTTGTTGTGGATTCAATCAGCCAATATATGCAGCGACAGATAAAAAGTTCAAAACAAATTAATAAAATAAGATAATATCACAGTAAAAACTATAGGAAGACCTCCGCATCCCGGGAATGATATGTGAGGTTTACATAGTAAGTAATCTTCAATCATGCTGTAAAAACATTGCATGTATACCCACTATATTACTACATAAAATGTATATAATATACACTAATAAATACATGATTTAAGATACATAATGACTAAATACAACCCCTTTCTCTCTTTACTGATATAACAAGCTCCATATCGTCATAACAGATGATAAGGCGAGAAAAAAACTGAAAGGACAATATTTAATAATCACTAATGAAACAATTCAGGTCAAATTCTACATTCAAGCCATCAGGGGTTAGGGTCTTCAAAGTATACAGAATATCCACTTTGATTCCTTCTAGCTGAGTGTTCTAATTTTATGGCTACCTCTCTATGATTTATTGTACCTTTCTATACCTCAAAATGTTAAACAAGCTGGATCTTTATTATGTACAAGTGCAAAATGTCTAGATACACTATGTTTGGGGTATCCTTTTCTGATATTTTGTATATGTTCATTAATTCTGTTTTTCGAAGTTTTTTTGGTTCTGCTTACATATTGTTGTTGACAGGTGCATACTAAGACATACACTGCTTCCTCTGTGTTAAAATTTATAAAGTCTTTGATCGAATAGGTTTGTCCTGTTTTTGTGGCTTTAAATTCCATTTGTTTCAAGCCTAGTTCGTTTGCATTTTTACATGCATAGCAATGTTTGCATGGATAAAAGTATTTTCCTGTGAAGAAGGTAAATTCTCTCCTTGGTGGTGGTTCAATCACACTCCTGACACTTTTATCTCGTAGTGCGGGGACTCTTCAATAAATAAAACCTGTTTTTTTCCGATAATATACTTTGTAGATGTTTATCAGCTTTCAAGATGTGCCAATGTCTTTTTCCATTTGCTTGTGTTATAATATTATAATCCAAAATTAGTAATGGAGTTTCTTGTAGTTCTTGTGTCATTTCTTTGTTAATATGAATCATTGTGTTCCTCTCTGTCCTGGCTACCTGCTCAATCTGATCATGTATGAATTTATGAGTGTATCCTTTATCAATAAATATTCTTCCTACTACCCTGTTTCCCCGAAAATAAGACCTAGCGTGATTGTCAGTGATGGCTGCAATATAAGCCCTACCCCCTAAATAAGCCCTAGTTAAAGTCCTTGTAGGTCTTATTTTCAGGGTAGTGCTTATTTTCGGGGAAACAGGGTAGGGCTTATTTGGGGGGGTAGGGCTTATATTGCAACCATCACTTACAATCACACTAGGTCTTATTTTCGGGGAAACAGGGTAATTCCGCTTGGGCCATAAAATCTTAATTTCTTATACAATTTCACCATAATCTCATGATATGTATGTGACCCGCTCAGGCTGCTAGGAAGTAACGTCCAGATGAGGCTACGCCCACTGAAGTAAGCGAAACACGTTGACGTCACAGCAGTCATGTGACGTCGACTCACGCGGTACCCCCCGTGTATGGGAATCATCAGGAAGGACACAGGACTAGCGCAACCGCGCACCGTACAAACACGCTTAACGTGCTTCAACTTACGAGCGGCTGCGGCTATGAGGTTGGAGGCAGCAAAAATCACTCTGACAGCCAGGGATTAATGATCCATCTGACGGGACACACAGCCAGGGAGGAGACGAATATCCAGGGCAACCAACGGAGCGGTAAGACGCCTACATACTATACTGTGTATGCACCTGCCCACTGAATTAGGAAATGATTGCGCAAGAGGTGAAATAAATGCCTGATGTATTTGTACAATAGCAAGTCTGCCTACGTGGAAGCTGCAAATTATCACTCCATAGATAATTGACCTTACCGTTACCAGCTGCCTTGTGAGAGCCATCCCTGGGACTAACCCCCCATTAGGGGCCTTTTTCAGCATTTCTTCTCCTTGGACTATGCAACTGAACATACACTGGTTTACTACATGTCGGATGCCTCTCTTTTAAGGTCACCATACGGTACATGAAGTCCCCTCTTGTTCATTTTGAGGGAAACCCATTTAAACAAATGATCTGCTATCTATCAACTACAGCATTGATCCCCATGTATCAGGAACACGCAAGTGACTTTTCAAGATCAATGTCTCTCAGTCAGTGACTTCATCCTGTATATTCGTATTTAATTTAAGAAATCCATAATCCTATAATTTAGGCAAATCACACGCATGTGTGCATACATGTATATGATCATCAATAAACAATACCATCTTCCCCCGGGGATTACTCGCAGAAAATCAGCACAGCTTGGTGAATTCATTAGGCATCGCCATATCACCTTTTTCATGCATATTTTTAATAAATTTTTACTTAATATTGCTGTTCTCTTTTCCTGCGAGTAAGGCTTATTAGTCGGCGTCCGGACTTTTCTTGTGTGTATGTGTGGGAGTGGGGTGTCTCTCTTTGTTCAATTGCTTTATTAGGGCAGTGTATGTGTTTTGCGTGTTGTCGTGTTTGTCTGTGTCTGTACACTTTTAGATTTTTCCGGGTTGCTTCTGTAGCCAAAGACACCTAGCTTACATATACAACAAGAATCCAAGTATCACTACCGAGACTCAAAAAAGTGGCTACCTTTGCAACAGAAAATCTGGACCGCTTGGTTCAAAAAGGTACAAAATTTATTAATAGTGGTAAATCGATACAATTCATCTACACAGTATCTTTGGTGAAGATGCAGTACAACTCCATACATTATTTTTCCACGGGTCCCATACTTGAGATGGATTCATCTCAAGTATGGGACCCGTGGAAAAATAATGTATGGAGTTGTACTGCATCTTCACCAAAGATACTGTGTAGATAAATTGTATCGATTTACCACTATTAATAAATTTTGTACCTTTTTGAACCAAGCGGCCCAGATTTTCTGTTGCAAAGGTAGCCACTTTTTTGAGTCTCGGTAGTGATACTTGGATTCTTGTTGTATATGTAAGCTAGATGTCTTTGGCTACAGCAGCAGCACCAGAATAGGTGTACTTTATCGGGGAATTGGTGAGACAACCAATATTGGTGCTTGGTTTTGCAGTAAAAGGCTTTTCTTTTCTTCTTTTTTCTTTTGTTTTCTCTTGTTTTGGTCCAAGTGTAGTCCTGTACCTGCTCCTGTAAGGGCTGGCCGGGAAGGAGCCCGTCCACGCTCTAGAGATAAGAGCTGAAGGTCCTGGGAGCCTCACATCAGAACAAGACCCGCTGTGTATAGACAAGTGGCAGTCTCAGCCTGGACACCCGCCAGGCTACACCCACAAGGCATTTTACTCTGTCCATTGGAGCTTACTCATGGGGATGGAGTCTCCTGTTGGAGAGGGTGGTTTACATGCATCATCGGCCACCACTTTTCATTGCCCAATGACCTTTCTAATGATATCATCTCCATGACAACACAATCTGCTACTTCACACAACTTACACTTCATTACCCACACTTAGTGGTTGCCGATGATGCATATAAACCGCCCTCTCAGGAGAATCCATCCCCATGAGTAAGCTCCAGTGGGCAGAGTGAAATGCATTGGGGCATGGCCTGGCCACTTGTAAGACTGCCACTTGTCTATACACAGCGGGTCTTGTTCTGATGTGCAGCTCCTGGGACCTTCAACTCTTATCTGTCATTATCTGGAGCATGAACGGGCTCCTTCCCAGCCAGCACTCACAGAAGCAGGCACAGGACTACACTTCCTAGCAGCCTGAGCAGCTCACATACATATCATGGGTCTGATTTCCTATACCATAAAGAGAATCAGTGCTGTTTCAGTCTCCGGTCAGCTCTACGGTCAGCCATGGGAACACTCGTGTCTCCCTGTGGGACGGGAGAGCCCAAGAGTGCCGTAGAAGGCGGCGGGAGGGTGTTGTCCCCTCTCGCTGCTTGTAAAAGCAATCCAGTGGTTAACTAGCTGTTAGGATTGCTTTTACAAGAAAGCCGACTTCTGCCTGAAAACAACAATACCGGGATGATGCCTGCGCAGTCAAAATTCATTCCTTATCCCTGATGAAGGGAGAGTGAGTTTGGTCCCCGAAACGCATTGGCTCAATTGATTGTATGTATGTGGATTCATTGAGGAGGCCCCGATTTGTTAAGTGTTGCTGAACTGGAGCCAGTGGGCCCAGTAACAATTTCAGTGCCCCCTAGAAAGCCTCCAGAATTTCGAGCAACCCCCCCTCTTACCAAAAAAAAAAAGATTAACTGGGCATGCAGTTTAAAATAATCATTGAAAGGTTTGAAAGATTGAAAGAAAAAAAAATAAGGTAATAAAAGCTGAGTCAAGTAAGAAGAAGAGAGTAGGCTATGAAATATAATGCTCTGTCTCTGTGTTTTTATTTATTTTCATTATTTTTCATTCATTTATTTTTTTATTTTTGGTGAATGAGTAAGCCCCCCCCCCCCTACTCACTCATTCAAATAAGGGGGCCGGGATCTGGGGGCCTCCTTTTTAAAGGGGGCTTCCAGATTCCGATAAGCCCCCTGCCCGCAGGCCCCCACAACCACCGACCAGGGTTGTGGGGAAGAGCTCTGGTCATCATCAACACAAAGTGCTTTGGGTGGGGGGGCGGAGCCCTCCCTTCTCCAAAACACCCTCTCCATGTTGAGGGAATGTGGCCTGGTATGATTCAGGAGGGAGGGGGCCTGCCAGGCTGCATTCTCGGATAAGGGTCTGGTACGGATTTGGGGGGGCCCAACTCGTTGACAGCTGATGAGTCATCGGTTGTTAAGGTTGCAGCGGCCAGCTTCCTGGCCCGCTCCTTAATAACCAGCTATTGATAAAGTTGCTGGCGGCCGCTGGCTCCAAAAATTTGCATCTGAACCATATCTGTAATTCACAGCTGAACTGCTGAAAAGCTGCTTCGGAAAATTGCAGTGGAAACGGATGGGAAATTTGCACTGGACATATGTGCACCTAGCCTAAAGGATTCCAACTAGGTGTATGCCATCTTATGGACTTATCTCTTTTATTTACCCCATACTCATTTACATAAGGGGGGCCGGGGGTCTGGGGGCCCCCTTGTTAAAGGGCAGAGGAAACATTAGGGGTCTAAAAAGTACCTGTCAATGGCTAAAGCTATCACAAGGGGACTTGTTCACTCCTTTGTGATAGTAAAGTAAAATGAAAAACACATTTTAAAGTGTAAAAAAATAACTTTAAATAAAATAAAAAAATGTAAAGCACCCCACTCCCCCCTGCAAATGCAAACACGTACGTCTGGCATGCATATGTAAACTGTGATTGCCCCACACATGAGAGATATCGCCACAAACAGCGAAGAGAGAGCAATAATTCTAGGATCATAATTCACAATCAACTGTAAACTGATAACGTATAAAAGTTTTAAAAGCCTCACCTATGGACAATTTTAGGTACCACAGTTTGTTGCCACTTCACAGAGTGGGGGCAGGTGCAGTCTACTTTCTCCTTTGCAGGTGGTGCTCGTTGACAGCGGCAGTACAGCTGGAGAGGAAGTCAAGAGGAACATGGTTCCTGTATGGTTTCCTGGGTCACTGGGGAAGCTGTCCATTTGGATGCTGCTGCCCCATGTGAGTTTAGCAGCCATCTTGGGTCAGGCAGAGCCTATTTAGGGCCCTGGCTCCCAGGCCTGGCATGCATTTGCGAGTGGATAGCATAGGGACAGGTACCCTATCTGTTAGGGACAGATTTAGCAGCTGGGAAAGGTTCCATACAGGAAGAGAAAGTGTAGAGTTTGCAACTTTTCTGGACATCTTCCCGCTTCTGCTCCTCCTAACAGGCTCTGTCAGCTCAGCTGAAACCTGCTCTCTGCACACTGTTGGACCTGTGAGTGTTCCAGGTTGGGCTGTCTTCAGTGGCGGCCCTCCGTAGGGGGTGCACGGGCGCTATTCCCCCCCCCCCCAAGCTTCTGACAAAATATTTTGTTTTTTTTTAATGGTCACTTTAAGAGCGGACACACAGCAGTCTATAGGAAGCTTCCCAGCTTGCAATCAGCTGATTGCAAGCTGGGAAGCTGATTTGCCCCTGTTCAGGGCGTGTTCGGGGTGCAAGCGATGCGCCCACAAACACTCCCACTGTCCAGTGATTTGTTCTTGGCTCCTGTCCTGTTTTTTTTTTATTCGCTGGGACCAGAGGGCAATTGGGCGGTGCTTTTTCGGCACTGCCGCGTCACTTCCAGTTTCCTGGCTGGCTCACTGTAACTTGTTGAGTGCGGAGACTTGACTGCAACTGTCCGGAACCCTGTGGTGTGAGGCGGGGAGCGGATAACAGATGCAGGGGATGGGCATAGAGCTGGCAGTGTACCAGAGCACTAGGTGAGTGCCAGGATTGCAGAGGATTGCAACAGCTGACCTTCTCTATTTGCTGTTGGCATGTCTCTCTCTCCCGGCATCATGCTTCCCCCTCCTCAGACTCCTCTGCAAGGTGGCTAACGAGTGACTGTTCCACCCAGTGGGTACTGTGTCCTGCCATGAGCCTGCCTCCCCACCTCTGATCACTTTTCTCAGCTGCTGCAGAGCTTCATGGAGGGGGGAGGGTGGGGCTGCTGAGTGTTGTAGTGCGTGGCAGTGACTGGCAGCTGTTGTGTTTTTCCACCCTAAACACCCCCCGCCTCTCCAGCCTAAACACCCCCTCCCTGCATCTCCACCCTTAACACCCCCCCTGCATCTCCACCCTAAACACCCCCCCTGCATCTCCACCCTAAACACCCCCCCTGCATCTCCACCCTAAACACCCCCCTCCCTGCCCCTCCACCCTAAACACCCCCCTCCTTGCCTCTCTACCCTAAACACCCCCCTCCCTGCCTCTCCACCCTAAACACCCCCCTCCCTGCCTCTCCACCCTAAACACTCCCCCTGCATCTCCACCCTAAACACCACCCCTCACTGCATCTCCACCCCAAACAACCCCCTGCCTCTCTACCCTAAACAACAACCCCCTCCCTGCTTCTCCATCCTAAACAATATCCCCCCTCCCTGCCTCTCCACCCTAAACAATAACCCCCTCCCTGCTTCTCCATCCTAAACAATACCCCCCCTGCCTCTCCACCCTAAACATTTTGTACATGGTTTCCCCTTCGGGGCAGGACTTTAAAGGCATGGACTGTGAGACATACAATATCGTACAATATCTTCTTGAGGAAAACAAACAATCTGATCTCATTGACTGCGTTGACATCGAGCAACTTTTGGCCGAGGTCGACGCAGAATCAAATGAGAAGCCAGTTAAACCTCAATCTATGCTCAAGAAAAAGTCAGACCAGTTCCCAGCACCTAGTTCCAACCCAAATGCAGCAACTTTCCTCAAGCTCGTATCTCGAGATTTAAATAAACTTTCCTCAAAAGTCAATTCCAAGGAGAACCTGACCCCCTTGGAGAAACAGGCCTTATAAGATCTATCTAAAAATCACTCATTAGTGATTAAACCATCTGACAAAGGTGGGACAACTGTCATTATGGATAATGATCAATATACTTCCATGTGCAAGAAAATTCTCAGGAATGAGAATTGGTACCGTTTCATTCCTATCCATATGATTGATAAATTCAATGCCAAGTTTTTAGATTTAATAGACACTGCAAGTAGAATGGGCATTATAACAGCCACAACTTGGAAATATATACGCACCGAGCATCCCAGAATCCCGACATTCTACGCGCTTCCCAAGATCCACAAGGATAGTAAAAATCCCCCGGGATGCCCAATCATTTCGGGAAATGGCTCTCAGAAAGACTTAGTCGGCTAATCGACGAACATCTCAGGCCTTTCGTAATTAGCCTTCCATCTTATGTGAAAGATACGATACACTTTCTCAAAATTTTGGATGGCATGTCCATCTCAGAGTTAGTGACTATTGACGTTGAGGCGCTCTACAGTTCCATACCGCATACGCTAGGTTTGGCTGCCATTCGCCACATCTTGTCACAACAAATTAAGGATGAATGGCCATACAGTGAGTTCATTGTCCAATCTTTAGACTTTATCCTCAACCATAATGTTTTTTCTTTTGATGGCTCCCACTACCTCCAGGTGCAGGGTGTTGCAATGGGGACATGTTGTGCCCCATTGTACGCCAATCTGTACCTGGGGGAGTGGGAGCGATCTTTGATGGCAGATGACCAATTAATGATGTATACCGACCACATCACGATGTGGGTAATATACATCGATGACGTATGTTTAACCTGGGATGGCCCAATAGAGATGCTGTCCGCTTTTCTAGCCAGGCTTAACAAGAACCAATTCAATTTAACCTTTACAATGACTTACAATTCCGATGAGGTGACCTTTCTGAATGTCACTGTCCTCCGTGGGAAGGAGGGTGCCATCCAGACTCGTCTCTTTAGGAAGCAGACGGCTGGAAACTCCATACTTCATGCCTCAAGCTTCCATCCACGCCCACTTATAACTTCTATATCTTTCAGTCAATACTTACGCACTAGAAGAAATTGCTCCGATAAAACCTTCCAAATTGAAGCTAAAAAAATTACAGAATAGACTACTGTAGAGAGGATACTCAAAAACCATGCCCTAAGAAGGCCTACAAGAAATCTTTGGAAAAAAACAGATATGAACTCCTATATACTCAAAAATCCTAGAAGTGGTGGCCAAAATGCGAACATGACCCGAATAATAATACCTTATTCTAACCAACATAATGAGATTCTCAATATTGTGCAAAAATATTGGCACCTTCTGTCCAATTTTAAGCGTGCAACAACAATTAGGGACTGTCTGGTCCAAAGCGAGTTTAGAGGCGAGAACCGAGGTGATCCTTGTTAAAACAAAGGTAAATATACTTGTGGGGGCTGCACTTTTTGCCAGTTTATACAGGTGGGATCCACTTGTACCTTACTGAATGGCAGGCCCTTTAAGGCAGCGCATTTTGCCAACTGCAAGACCAAAGGGGTAGTATATTTACTACTCTGCGATTGCAGCTCCTTCTATGTGGGGAAAACCAAGGTGGAACTACGCTCCAGGATGTCCAAACATATCTGGAGCATGAGGAAATGCATTCCAGATCTCCCCTTGGGGATGCACGTTCGATCTCTCTGCATAACAGCATATTTCCTAAGATCAGATTTTTGGTCTTGGAGAGAGTGCATCCCAGTCCAAGGGGGGGGGGGGACTGTAATAAAACTCTATTACAAAAAGAACTCAAGTGGATCTTCTTGCTCCGGGCCACAACCTTTCCAGGCCTCAATGAGGCCATGAACTACAGGCCCTTCCTTGAGGGATTTGCCTCTGGAGGAATGGAGAAATGACCGGATCTACATATGGCCTCTGATATTTCATTTGACCCCCAATACATCATTGGTTTTCCTCCCTGCAATTATGTAGTCATTTTATTTGTTTTACGGACTTTATGTCTCTATTTCACATATATGATGCATTACGTATGTATATACCATTCAATTATCTGTATTAAGATACATGTTGTTTTGGAGACAATTATCTATATACCACTCCTTTGTTTTTTGTTTATTGTCTCTATGTCACTGTTCACACCGATTTAGATGTCTGCTGTTTGGTCATTCGTGTCATCCAGACTTCAGCTGTTCAATATGGATCAGGTTTGTTTATATACATCTATTCCTTTTCTCATCTCTTTTCTTTTCCTTTGCTTTCTTCCCTGTCCCTTCCTTCTCTCCTCCCTTGCATTCTGAATGGGGGAGCTTAGTGGGCTGTGCGGTCTCTCTGCGTGCAGCCCCAGCATGCAGGGGCCGTTCTGGACAGTCCCTTCGGGTCTCTGTCCATTTGGCATTTTTATGTGGCCTCCCAGGTTCCCTTGGTGTGCAAACATCTCTCTAGCACACTACCAGGGCTGATGATTCCTGCTCTCCTTCGGTTCTTCATGCCCCACCCCCTCTGTGACCGCCACCGTGGTTGCCAGCATTGTGCAGTCGCTGAAGTGTTGTCGGGAGATGCCGAACTTCTCCATCCATCTCAGGCCTGCTGGATTCCTGGGCGGTCGCACCTGCGTGTCAGTGGGAGCGTGACGCATGTCGTCACTCCTCCCGCACCGACATCTTGGATGTGGGCAGGGGGTGGCGCCACGCACTCGGGGGACCGCGGTGACAGCAGGTATGATGGATGTGGATGATTTCTATCACCCACACCTGTCTAGAAGGCTGGGTTTCTTGGCACCCAGCTGCTATTTAATAGCAAGCTGGAGCAGTGCAACATTAGTGCTGTGATCTTGGACGAGGTAATATATCAGTGTTACGCAAGACTTCAGGTGAATTTTGGATTTTAGATTTTAATTTTTACTTTTGGAATTTTTTGCTTTGCCTATAGATGCAAGCTAAGATCGGGTTTGTCACATTGACACCCCCTCTTTTTCTGCCTACTGTGTTTGATGCTGTTTTTTGTTTCGTTTGTTGTTTACAGACTGTGCTTCCTATGGGATGTGCATCTATGGGCTGCTCCAGATCTCTGTAATCGGCCACTGTGTGCAACATGGGCCTTTGATGCACTCATCAATGCTATCCTTCACCATCTGCCACTGGGGATCTCAATCTGCACGTCTCTTGTAGTTATTCCATCCATCCAAGCTTGTCCTCGTCCATACATACACAGCATAGTTTCTGAGATATACTCTTCCACATATATACATATATAATTTCTACTATGATATTTGGTCCTTGGTAGGGTCTCTATCTATAGCAATATGGGCCAAGTTATTTCTAACCCCTAGGCCTACCTCTATGTGTAAGGACACTTGGTTCTAGCGAATCAATAGAACCATTTAAATACTTAAGCATGTTTGCAGACTATTATAGTCAGTTTGTTCATTATATTTATTTTATTCCTTAGCCTCCTGCTATTGCGGTCCCGGGTGGGTGCTGTCCACACTCCCCCCAGCAACCAGGAAGTCCCTTTTTCAACTCTTCTTGTTTCAATTACTTGCACTTTTCTGGCCATCTGGTCACTCCCCTTCGATCCGTTGTCCTTGGCTGTTTGTTTTGGACATGTAAGTATGAAGCAGTACACATGTATCTCGGTTTTGTGTCTGAATCCATCTGTCGCCATCAGGTGGACAGAGAAACATTGCTGAAGTATGATTTGTTGCTGAGAATATGTTTTCTTTATTTTAGATTACTGCACTTAGAATCAAATGCATATCAGAATAACCCTGAAGAAGGAGTTTTTTCTCCGTAACGTGTAGCAAGTATTGAATGCATTTCTATTGTTATATATTTATACCCTGCATGCATACTCTTCCATGACCCTTCTGGAACATTATGCACCCGAGACCCCTCTTTCTGCACAGATTTTCTTATATATATTTGTATGAGTCTTATGTGTTTTTTATATATAGTATTTAATAAAACGTATTTTTTACGATATTGTATGTCTCACAGTCCATGCCCTTAAAGTCCCGCCCGAAGGGGAAACCATGTACAAAATTTAAGTTTGGAATTTTGGCTGGGTTTCACAGCAGACTTCTTTATAACCTACATTCCTTTTGATATCTCTCCACCCTAAACAGTAACCCCCCTCCCTGCTTCGCCACCCTAAACAATAACCCCCCTCCCTGCCTCTCCACCCTAAACAATAACCCCCTCCCTGCATCTCCACCCTAAACAATAACCCCCCTCCCTGCTTCTCCACCCTAAAAAATAACCCTCTCCCTGTCTCTCCACCCTAAAAAATAACCCCCCTCCCTGCCTCTCCACCCTAAACAATAAACCCTGCCTCTCCACCCTAAACACCCCCCGCCTCCTCACCTTAAACAATAACCCCCTCCCTGCTTCTCCATCCTAAACAATAACCCCCCTTCCTGCCTCTCCACCCTAAACAATAACCCCCCACCTCTCCACCCTAAATGATAGCCCCCTCCCTGTCTCTCCACCCTAAAGAATAACCTCCCTCCCTGCTTCTCCATCCTAAACAATAACCCCCCTGCTTCTCCACCCTAAACAATAACCCCTCCCTGCCTCTCCACCCTAAACAATAACCCCCCTCCCTGCCTCTCCACCCTAAACAATAACCCCCTCCCTGCTTCTCCACCCTAAACAATAACCCCCCTCCCTGCCTCTCCACCCTAAACAATAACCCCCCTCCTTGCTTTCTCCACCCTAAATAATAACCCTCTCCCTGCTTCTCCATCCTAAACAATAACCCTCCCTGCCTCTCCACCCTAACCAATAACCACCTCCCTGCCTCTCCACCCTAAACAATAACCCCCTCCCTGCTTCTCCACCCTAAACAATACCCCCCTCCCTGTCTCTCCACCCTAAACAATAACCCCCCTCCCTGCCTCTCCACCTTAAACAATAAACCCTGCCTCTCCACCCTAAACACCCCCCTGCCTCTCCACCCTAAACAGTAACCCCCTCCCTGCTTCTCCATCCTCAACAATAACCCCCCGCCTCTCCACCCTAAACAATAACCTCCTCCCTGCCTCTCCACCCTAAACACCCCCCTCCCTGCATCTCCACCCTAAACACCCTCCTCCCTGCCTCTACACCCTAAACACGCCACTCCCTGCATCTCCACCCTAAACACCCTCCCTCCCTGCATCTCTACCCTAAACACCCCCCTCCCTACCTCTCCACCCTAATCAATAACCCCCCCTGCTTCTCCACCCTAAACAATAACCCCCTCCTTGCTTCTCCATCCTAAACAATAACCCCCCTCCCTGCCTCTCCACCCTAAACAATAACCCCCCTCCTTGCATTCTCCACCCTAAACAATATCCCCCCCTCCCTGTTTCTCCATCCTAAACAATAACCCTCCCTGCCTCTCCACCCTAACCAATAACCCCCTCCTTGTCTCTCCACCCTATACAATAACCCCCCCTGCCTCTCCACCCTAAACAATAAACCCTGCCTCTCCACCCTAAACATCCCCCTTCCTCTCCACCCTAAACAATAACCCCCTCCCTGCTTCTCCATCCTAAACAATAACCCCCTCCCTGCCTCTCCACCCTAAACAATAACCCCCTCCCTGCCTCTCCACCCTAAACAATAACCCCCACCCTACTTCTCCACCCTAAACAATAACACCCCTCCCTGCTTCTCCATCCTAAACAATAACCCCCGCCACTCAACCCTAAATAATAACCCCCTCCCTGCCTCTCCACCCTAAACACCCCCCTCCCTGCTTCTCCACCCTAAACACCCCCCTCCCTGCCTCTCCACCCTACACAATAACCCCCTCCCTGCCTCTCCACCCTAAACAATAACCCCCCACCCTGCCTCTCCACCCTAAACACCCCCACCCTGCCTCTCCACCCTAAACACTCCCCGTCCCTGCCTCTCCACCCTAAACACCCCCCTCCCTGCCTCTTCACCCTAAACAAATAACCTCTGTGTTTAATGATGGGGTTAGTATGAGGCAGGGGTTCTGTCTAACAATGGGGGTAGTGTTGAGGAAGGGGTCCTGTGTAATTATGGGGAGAGGGATGGTTGTAGGGGGGATTGGTTTTGTTTAACCATGCCCCTTAAGCCCCTTCCACTGATAACAGTCTGGCCACACCCACTTTTTGGTGTGACATGCCGCATGCTTATATCAACCTCAAGTTGGGAGGTATGTACTCTGTCCTGTGATGCTTAGCTGTATGCTCTGTCCTGTGATGCTGGGGTTGTATACTCTGTTCTGTGATGCTGAGCTGTATACTCTGTCCTGGGATGCTGGGGCTGAATACTTTTTCCTGTGATGCTGAGCTGTATACTCTGTCCTGTGATGCTGATCTGTATACTTCTGACACTATGGGTAGAAGTTAGTGGAATAGAGGTGACGAAGTGGGTGTATTATATAAGGGGTGGGGCTTATGAGAAGTGGGAGGGGTCAAAAAGGTGGGGCGGGGTCTGCCGCCTCCCCATCCCAAAATGTCACCAGCCGCCACTGGCTGTCTTCTCACTGTGTTTATTGTGAATTGTCTTTGCATTACTTCAATACAAGTTTTTTTTCATTGCACTTGGACTGTGCGTGTATGTGCAATGTGCAATGTTAAATCTTGACATGTTTGTGCTGATGCAGCAGGTCACACCACACTTTATAATGTTGAAAATGTACTTTTTCTTGGTGATTTTAATATGGCTCCCTCTCCAACTATGGACAGACTCCGCGCTTCTGGCTCTCCGCAGCTGGGGCTATCCTGCTGGGCTTCCACATTTCACATGACAGACGTTTGGCGTCATTTTCACCCCTCTGACAGGGAATACACATGCCTGTCTACCACATACCGGACATTGTCCTGCATTGACCTGATTTTTGCCTCAGAGGCCTTACTACGGAGAGTGGTCTCTACGAAGATCCTCTCACGTGGTATTTCGGATCATGCTCCGGTGGCTGTTACATTTAGGCTCTCTGAAGAAGTGGGTGTCAGAACTTGGAGGCTGTCCAAATATTGGATCATGGACCCAGATATACAGGAGGAGATGCCGGAGGAACTATGTAATTTTTGGAATGGGAATACAGGCTCAGCTGGACCTTTAGTGGTTTGGGACACCCTCAAATCATGGCTTAGGGGATCATATATGGCGCGTATTGCTGCCAAAAAGCGGCAGTCTGTGCAGTCTCTGAGGCGTCTAGAGGAGCAGGCACGATTAAGGGAGGCGGAATATGTAAGAGCTCCTAATCAGGGAACTTATGTCCCCTGGCAGGATACTCTAAGGGAATTGTCCCTACTCAGGGTTGACCTTACTAAAAAGGCTATGCTTGATAGTGCCCAGCGGGTGTTTGAGTTTGGAGACAAAAACGGGAGGCTATTGGCATGGCTGGCTAGGGGGCAGCACCCCGTGACCCACATTGGCAGAGTAAGGGATATGGATAGTCGCATTTTGACCGATTCAGCAGATATAAATGCTAGATTTTTGACATTCTACCAGACACTATACTCTTCTAGGGCAACTTTCCTCACCTCTGAACTTATAGAATATCTCGACATGATCCCACTCCCTTCTCTGGAAACAGCTAAAAGTGAGGACCTGGATAGAGATATCTCACTTGAAGAAGTGCAGGAAGCATTGGGATGTATGCAGGCAGGTAAATCACCAGGACCAGATGGTATTCCTATTGAATTTTACTCTACTTACCAAGAATTTTTGGCCCTTAAGTTCACCTCATTACTACATCAGTCCCTTGACCTGGACTCTCTTCCAGAGTCATGGTCTGAGGCGATAGTGGTATTGGTGCCCAAGCCTGGTAGGGACCCGGAAGAATGTGCCTCCTACAGGCCTATCTCCCTGATCAACGCTGATGCCAAGTTATTGGCGAAAATTCTAGCACGCAGGCTCAGTAGGGTGATAGAAGACCTTGTTCATGTAGATCAAACCGGGTTCATGCCGGGTAAGGGCACAGATATCAATATCCGTCGTTTATTTCTTAATTTAGCCACTCATCATCAAAATGCAGGTTCAAGAGTCATAGCCTCTCTGGATGCGGAGAAGGCTTTTGACTCCGTAGAGTGGGAGTACCTCTGGCAGGTGTTGAGGAGATTTGGAGCTGGACCTAGATTTCTACATTGGCTAGAGTTGTTATATAGAGCCCCTAGGGCACGGATAAGGGTTAATAACACCCTCTCAGATTTCTTTCTCCTCCAGAGGGGAACCTGGCAGGGCTGCCCTCTGTCCCCAAGTCTTTTTGCTCTGGCCTTGGAGCCCCTGGTGGTTCTGGTCAGGGAATCTGATAATATTAAGGGACTTAGGGTTGGCTCTCTGGAGGAGAGAATATCGTTATATGCAGACGATACTCTGTTGTACCTGCAAGACGCTGGCCCTTCCCTACAAGCTGCGCTAGCGGCCTTCGATAAATTTGGAAGATTTTCTGGGGTCCGGATCAACTGGAGCAAATCTGTTTTGTTCCCTGTTGATGAGCAGGCCAGACAGTCCACGGTTCAGTCGTCGTTGAGATGGGTGGATGAATTTATGTATTTGGGAATTAAGGTGGCGAGAGATCCCCAGTCCTTCCAACGCCTTAATATTCAACCAGTGGTGTCACGCCTTAAAGAACACTACTCTAGGTGGGCCAGCCCACCCCTTAATCTACTAGGACGTATCAACGTTCTCAAGATGATTTATCTCCCCAAATTTATTTATTTGTTCAGGAGCTGCCCGGTGCTGCTGCCTCGTTCCCTTTTCCGGGAGCTGGACAGTTGTATTGGTTCCTTTTTATGGAGGGGCTCCTCCCCTAGACTAGCTAGGTCAACTCTGCAGCTCCTGGTGGATTTTGGGGGGTTGACGCTGCCCAACCTGCTGATCTACTACTGGGCGGCTATATTGGTCACGGTCAGATGGTGGCTGGAACAATCTAAAGCCAATGCAGCAGTCTGCCTTGAGGCGACTGTTGTAGGGTCTCTCAAGGAATTGGGTAATTTGATATATCGGGGAGTCTCAGCATACCCCTCCTTGCCGATACCTACCAAAACTACTTTAGCGGTGTGGAGCCTGGCTATACGGAGGTTTGTCTCTCTGGGTAGGTGGTTGCCCTTTTGTCCTTTGTGGGGAAACCCTTCCCTCCCACACTTCCGGACAATCCCGGATCCACAGGTTTGGGCTAGGTATAACATTAAAATGCTAAAAGATATTGTGGTAGCCGGTTCTATTCGCTCATTTTCAGAATTGGGTAGGTTGTTTGGCCTTCCTCGATGGATGCTGTTCTGGTACCACCAGCTGAGACACGCCTTCCGTGCGCAGTTCCCGACCCTGCCAGATCTCACATCTGATGTGGTTGAGGACTTGTTGGCCCAGGAGACTCTGTCCAAGCCTTTGTCTGTGCTATATTTCACTCTCATTAAGAAAGACTCTCCCAAGATGGAGGTACTTTGGACTAGATGGGGAGCTGATATCCCTACCTTGGATAGGGAGTCCTATGAGGAAAGTTTTGAGGAAAGTTTTAAACTAGTGATATCCTCTAGGGACAAATTGGTACAAGCTAAGTTTTTCCATAGGACATATCTCACGCCACAGAGGCTGCACAGAATATACCCTGAAAGATCCCCGGAGTTTCCCAGATGTGGATCACCGGATAGCTCATACATACATATGTTTTGGTCCTGTCCCAGGTTATTGTTCTACTGGTCCACAATAATGGAAGGTATTAACGCTAGACTACAACTCGAGCTCCCATTAACCCCAGAATTGGCGCTGTTAGCCATACATGATGATGACCAGAGACCTAGATATACCAAGTTGTTGATATCATTGCTACTATTTTATGCCAAGAAGGGGATTGTATTGAAATGGAATTCTCATAGCGCTCCTACGGTAAAGGCGTGGGAAAATTCAGTCAATGCTGTCCTACCTTTGTACAAATTGACCTATATAAACAGAGGATGCCCTCAGAAGTTTATGAGAGTGTGGCGTCCTTGGACGGACCCCGGATGAGGTTTTGATTACATAAATGTTACCGTTTCACTGCTGCACGTAGTATGTTGGTATTGCTGGTCTCCCTCTCTCCCCCCCCCTTCCCCCTCCGGTTTCCCTTCCTTCCATTCCCCCCTCCACCTGTCCCTCCCTCCCTCTTCTCCCCCTCCCCTCTCCCAATTTTTTTGTTTTTTGTTTTATCCTTTCTCACTGATAGGAACCAGTCAAATTGCTTATGATATGTACTTTATGTAATCATTTCTTCCTGTAAGCCATGTGTACATTATCTTGTGGCCACTCATTGCTCTGATATATTCTATTTGTATACCATTTCTTTTTCAATAAAGACCAACCTTGTTGTTAAAAAAAAAAATCTTGACATGTTTGGTATCTATTTATTCAATGCAACACAATCTTTTATTGTACTAAAAATTTAGCATTATGTTGTGTTTGTGTGCACAAAAATTAATTTGACTGTTTTTAGTCTAAAAATTTGCATTTGATACACAACTGTGCAAATATCGTATGACATAAAAAAATGCAACAGCAACCATTTGATTCTCCAGGGCCTCTGCTTTCAGAAAATATATAATGTTTGGGGGTTGTAATTCAATTTCTAGCCAAAAAATGCTGATTTTAACATGTATGTAAAAAATTTCAACATGGGGGGCAGGAGGCGGAGCCTAGCGGAGCAGACATGCATTGTTAGAGCTCCGCACCGCTAAGGAGAGAAGAGAAGGACAAAGCGGAGCCTGCAGGCTCAAAAGGTATCCATTTGAACCTTTTTGCCCCAGGGAACAAACTGTGAAAGTTTGGGCAGGAAATATGGTACTGGGAGGAAACCGTGGCAGAAATAAAAATCACCTCACAAAGAGCTCACAGGCACTCACTGCAGCTGAAGCAGCTCCAGTCACCTCACAAGATACAGCATCAGGGCGCTCTCACAGACAGAAAATGTCACAGCAAGACTCTCCATTTGAGTCAGATACAGAACAAATCCTCTCACAAACTTCTCCACAAGCCTCCTCAGTATCCCCAGTAATATTATTACAATTTGAAAAGATGCCTCATAAGGCTTTAAAACAAACCTCAGACCAAATAACAAAAAGCCTAACCAAAGAAATAAGAGAGCTGGGAAACCGCACCGCAGCATTAGAAAAAAAATGGACGAAATTGAAATTACAACCCAAGAAAATATAACAGAATTGGAACAATTAAAAAAAGAGAATTTAATACTTCAAACTAAGCTCGAAGATTACGAAAATAGAGCCAGACGTTCAAACTTGCGCATAAGGGGAATACCTGAAACTGTGACAGACCTGCAATCTACTATTACAGCTCTATTACAAGAACTAAAGCCAGATATCCCTATTGAACGTTTAGAACTGGACAGAGTACACAGAGCCCTCACAGCCAAAAAGAAAGATGGACCCCCACGTGATATAATCACAAAATTTCATTATTACAGAACGAAAGAACAAATACTAATTGCTGCAAGAGAAAAAAAGGAACTTAATTTTCAAGGACACAATTATCAAATTTTTGCTGACCTATCCCAACTTACTATTACTAAAAGACGATCCATGAAACCCCAACTAATGGAACTGCAACGCCACAACATTATGTATCAATGGGGCTTCCCCTTTTCAGTCAGATTTAACTACCAAGGTACAATTTACAGAAGCAGATCAGCAGATGAACTACAACAAACCCTTTTAAAATTAAATCTGACAGAACCCACAAGCAGCAACACTCCCACACGCAGAAGAATGGCGTCATCTTCACCTTCAGGCAGCACCCAGAAAATTTCAGAGCAAAATGGGAATCATCATTCTCACAAAAGAGGCCGTTATGCCACATCATCCATGGACCAAGAAGATTCAATGGACTGACATCCTAATTCCTGATATCTCTTCATTTATTATACTAAGAGATGGTTCTCTATAAAAAAACCTATATTTATAACTGAATGTAACTGCATTCTGATAGTCACACACTGTGTGGGATCATGTTACATTCCAGATATATTTCTTATTACTTCTGATTCATATAGCCTTAGAATATATAAGTGAAATAAGGAAATTCTTGTTCAGTTATATATTATCAGGTAATAACAATAGATTTATTACTTTTTAGGACAAATATGCTCAATAATCCAGAAGTAATGGAAGCTTTTTCTTTCTTTTCTTAGAACAAATATATTATTACCTAACTAGTTCCTAGAATTATGTTTTTGTTTATTCTAATCTGAAGCAATACAACCTCAATTTTATGAGTTAACATATCTAAACAGTTACATATGAATAAAATATGTAATTGTTTACTCTAAAAGGGTTAAAATCCCAAAATAATTCAAACTATCTTCAACAATACCAAAGTTATTAACAGTACCTTTCTAACTGAATTATTTAGCCTAGGGCAAGACTAACCATATACAACCACCCTGGAATAAATAATTTCAACAAAAACTATATTCTGCACTCCAATTAATGAAACATCATTTTGATGTCTTTTGACATAGCACTTCTCTCCTGTAAGCGGAAGATCCGTGTACCCCCATTAGCCCTCCTCATTCTCCCAACCATATTATGTGGGAGTGTGACGAAGGCACTTATTCCCCTGAGAGAGATATTTATTCTCTTTCACGGGTAAATTGTGATTACTTGCAAAAAATAATTTATACAATGTATCATCTAATCTCATATGTTTTTTGTTTACTCTTTACTCCAGAATTCACTGGTTTCTTTTCTATCTATTCATCTCTTCAGTCCACACAGGTTGATCTGCGCAGTCAGCTCTGCATAACAAAAAGTAAGTCAAAACTATTTGATCTATTGCCATGGCACCACTGAATATACTTTCCCTGAATGTTCAGGGAATAAATGTCCCTCAAAAAAGGACCAAAGCCTTCCGTACTTTCCATAACAAGAAGGCTCACATAGTATGCCTCCAAGAAACACACTTCACCAAAGATTCTACTCCAAAATATATTTCTCCTTTTTATCAACAAATTTACATGGCTTCTGCCTGTACCAAGCAAAGGGGAACTCTAATTGCATTTCACCGATCCACACCATTCACCTTATCATCAGAAATTAAAGACCCAGAAGGTAGATACCTGATACTCATGGGTAGAGCTGCACGATTAATCGTACATAGAATGGCGATTTCGATTCACCCCCCCCCCCCCGCGATCTACAGTCTGGATTATCTCGATTTTTTTTAAAAGCCTGAACAGGCTGATCGGAGGAGAAGCCGCCGGGAACCAGCGTTTTGAAAATGGTGCCGCCGGCGCCGAAGTACACAGAGCCGGTCCTCGGCTCTTTCCGGCGGCTCTCGTTTACTTTCGGCTCCACTCGTAGTCCCGAGCGGAGCTATCCGAACCTACTCGGATAGCTCCGCTCGGGACTACGAGTGGAGCCGAAATTGAACGAGAGCCGCCGGAAAGAGCCGAGGACCGGCTCTGTGTACTTCGGCGCCGGCGGCGCCATTTTCAAATCGCGGTCGGCGATTTTGAAGCCCTGGAAGCAAGTACAGGGGATCCAAGGCTGCACTGGGGCAAGGCTGCACTGGGGCAAGGCTGCACTGGGGAAGGCTGCACTGGGGAAGGCTGCACTGATATGGCTGCACTGACATGGCTGCACTGACAAGGCTTTATCTTTAAAATAAAATTATTTTTTTGAGAATCGTGAGAGAATCGTGATCTTTATTCCAAGCAAAAGAATCGTGATTCTCATTTTTCCCAGAATCGTGCAGCTCTACTCATGGGTTATATAATGGATACAGCAATCACGATGATTTCCTACTACGCTCCTAACAAACAACCTACACCATTCCTCTCACATATATTACAAGTGATTAATACACACAAAATAGGAACAGTGATAATGTGTGGGGATTCGAACCAGGTCCTCCTCCCATTTCTAGATAAATCACCTTTTACACCATCCAAAATAACCTCTAGATTACCTTTTTCTCAACTTCTTTCCAAATACAATCTGGTAGATTCATGGAGAGAAAGTAACCCAATGAAAAAGAAATTCACTTATTTCTCGCACCCTCATCAAACCTTCACCAGAATAGATCATATTTTTCTAACAATAGGAATGATACCAGAAATTATTGCATCAGATATAATTCCGATTCCGTGGTCTGACCATAATGCAGTATACACTACTATAGCTTCAGCATTACCAAAAGCGCATGACCCAACGTGGTACTTACCGGACATAATGCTCAAACACCCACTACATCAGATGGCCATTGAACAAGCTTTAAAGGAATACATATCAATTAATAATACAACAGACATCTCCCCAATAACACTGTGGGAAGCTCATAAGCCTGTCTTGCGTGGTACAATACAAAGACAAATGGCACTATTTAAACGGGAACGCAAAAATCTAGCAAAAAAACTAGAACTCAATTTTAATGCAGCCTACATATCATTTCAAGATAATCCATCTCAGATTACAAAATCTCATCTGGAAAAATCTAGATTGGAATACTATCTATTTCTCACTGAGTCAGTTGATAAATCCCTCAAACGCTCCAAACACAATTTCTACATAAATACAAACAAACTAGGTACATATTTGGCTCGGGCATTAAATTCAACTAACAAATCTTTCAAACCAATACGTTTGAAATTATCAAAAAATTTTTACACTTGTAATCCAGTTAAAATAGTCCATAAATTTCACTCACATCTCGCAACTTTATACAAGACAAACAATGAATTTAATCCTACAGAAGCTGAATCCTTCTTCTCAAAAATAACCTTACCTGAGTTATCTCAGAATCAAAAAAGCAGTTTGGATGAGCCTATAACTATAGATGAAGTTGCTAACGCCATAAAAGACCTAAAACTTAACAAAAGACCAGGCCCAGACGGCTACTCGGCTTTATACTATAAAACATTCTCAGAAATACTCTCTCCCATTCTCACTGAAACTTTTAACAAACTTCTAGATGGACATTCTTTTCCGCAAGAAACACTAATGGCAATTGTTTGTATGATTCCAAAACCCCTTTCTGATGATACTTCCTGTGTGAATTATCGGCCTATCTCTCTGTTAAACCTCGATATTAAATTATTAGCAAAAATAATAGCAAAACGCCTCAATAGCATTATAGGAAAATGAATACATAGAGATCAAGTAGGCTTCATGCCAAATAGACAGGCAGGCGATAATATACGCAGGGCAGTGTTATTGGCACATATTGCTAAAAAACGGAAAATCCCTTTATGTTTTCTATCTCTCGATATTAAGAGGGCATTTGACACAGTATCCTGGCAATATATGCAATATTCATTACAAAAATGGGGTTTTGGACCCCACTTTTTAACATGGATTAAGGCATTATATAATAAACCCAAAGCCTATATAAAATATGCTGGATACAAATCTGAAGCCTTTAATATCGAAAGAGGTACCCGACAGGGTTGCCCATTATCTCCCTTATTATTTGCCCTTATACTCGAACCCATGGCCCAATACATCAGAACAAACCAAACTATAACTGGCATTGAAGTAGGAGGTATTACACACAAATTATGTATATTTGCAGACGATATATTACTTTTTCTATCATCACCACAGGTCTCTGGTCCTAACTTAATACCAGCTCTTGATGGATTTGCAGCCCTATCCGGCCTTATGATTAATCCTAAGAAATGCCTAGTGCTTAATATTTCACTCACAAACATGGAATTGATCCCGGCTAGGGCTGCACTACCATTCACATGGGCAGAAAAATCAATCCCATATCTTGGAATTCATTTAACAGCATCTCATTCTGACTTATTCTCAACCAATTATCCTCCTGTATTAAGACAGATCACAAATCTAATAAAACAATGGTCGCAACTTCCTTTATCCTGGATAGGGAAGATTAATGCAATCAAAATGACTATTCTACCCAAATTGCTTTATCTATTCAGAGTCCTCCCTATTCCAATTCCTTCCTATTTTTTGAGAATAGTACAAAAAAGAGTAACTTCGTTTATATGGGGCTCTTCTAAACCACTTATACCTATACACACACTACATATTCCCAAAAATAAAGGAGGCCTGGGATACCCTAATTTTACTAACTACTACAGAGCAGCACATTTGGCCAGTCTGTCCAAATACCATGCAAAACAGGAAATCCCATTATGGGTATTTATAGAGGCTTCAGAAAATGACCCTCTATTAATATCAAATTTATTATGGCTTGATCCTAAAGACCGCTTTAAAATTCATAATCCCATAACTAAACACTTCTTATCTCTCTGGGATAAACTAAAAACCAAATATCAGTTACAATCTCCACACAATCCTCTCCTTTCTTTTATCAGAAATCCGGCCTTTTATCCGGCATGGATCTACCCAAATTCTTTTAAAGCTTGGACAACATCAGGCATTCAGACACTAAATGACTTCATAGCATCTAAATCATTCCTTTCATTCCCATCGCTTAGAGAAAAATATGATCTACCAAACTCTGAGATATTTAGATATCTCCAAATCAAAAATTTCTATACACCATTCCTAAAGGGGGATACACCATTATCCCAATTATCCATTTTTGAATCAATCTGTACAAAAGATCCATTTGCTAAAGGTACAATTTCATCACTTTATAATCAATTATATGGAGTAGCAAATCTTAATAGACCCTCTTACGTTCAGAGGTGGGAGGAGGAGCTGGGACGAACTTTAGAAGACACGGACTGGTCTAACATATGGCTCACATCTAAGTCATCTTCACCCAACATCTTAGCACTGGAGACAAATTATAAAGTCCTAACTCGCTGGAACCTTGTACCCGCTAGAGTGGCAAAATATTCACCTAATACCTCAGCTCTTTGTTTTCGAGGATGCCCAGAAATAGGCACATATTTACACATATGGTGGACGTGCCCAGTAATCCAAACCTTCTGGAAGGAAGTCTTCGTGATTGCATCTAAAATATTTAAAAAAATAATACAACCAGATCCATATTTAACTTTACTTAATCTAAAACCGGAATGGTTAACACTCTCTCAATTCAAACTTATGATCCAACTAATAACGGCTGCAAAACAAACAGTGGCCAAGGCATGGAAATCTCCTACATTGGTACTAGCAGAAACAATTCACAGAATGAATAATACAATGTCCCATGCTAAGATGGTAGCCATCGATCAAAATCAAATTCCAAAATTTGAAAAACTTTGGCATCCTTGGATAAAACAACAGTTCCTGTCAAACTTCAATGACTCTGTCCTGTTGCCATGGTAACAGATTAAATGACTTACAGAGACACCCATTCTAAGGCTTCAAAGAGAACTAAAAAGAATAATAAACTGACGAGCGGGACAACCTTGTGGACCATACCTCTACCTTTCAACCCTTTTTCTTCTTTCTCTTTCCTTTTCTCCACCTTACGATTAAAGCTCATTATCAGAATTTATTTGACCTATATACACTCTACTTGTAAACAATATGTATAGTAGGTATAAATCATTTAAATACCTACAAAAGTAACTAAGGAAATGATATATATCTTTAATTTAGGTTTACGTGAACCCAATGTTTAATATTTGAAATTTCATGATATTTACCTATATAAACCCTACTGTAAAACAATGAGCTTACTTTATAGATCCTTGTAAACTTACTTTATGTATCTTTATAACATTGTATACTCAATAAACTTCTTTTGACAAGGAAAAATTTCAACATTTTCCCAGTAGGCAAGTGGTTATTATTGTTAAAGAGTTGCTTTAAATACAGCTGCTTCTATATTGCAAAAGGGAAATTAGGCAAACACATATTACATTGTGAAATTTACTACTCCAGCAGGTGCTTCCTTATCAGCATCTTGAGCAATATAGACAGATGTTAAATTATTATTTTGGTTTAAAGCACTAACAACCTATATCACAGTAGTTGTACTTATCTGTGCGAATCTTAAATATCTTTAGTGTGGGGAATTAACCAAAAGTCCCAGATAAACTTCAAAGTGGGGGAGTTAAGCTTGTTTTATATTCAGTCTGTGGCCTCTGTGCTGAATGTCATTTAGAGAGCTACCAAGCCACTCACTCTTTAGCATACAGAGGAGACTTTAAATACCCCTACAATCACCATAAATTGGGCCCAATTAGTCATTTTCCCTCCCCGGTGTCATGTGACTCGTTAGTGTTACAAGGTCACAGGTGTGAATGGGGAGCAGGTGTGTTAAATTTGATGTTATCACTGTCACTCTCTCATACTGGTCACTGGAAGTTCAACATGGCACCTCATGGCAAATAACTCTCTTAGGATCCGAAAAAAAGAATTGTTGCTCTACGTAAAGATGGCCTACGCTATAAGAAGTTTGCCAAGACCCTGAAACTGAACTGCAGCATGATGGCCAAAGCCATACAGCGGTTTAACAGGACAGGTTAAACTCAGAACAGGCCTCGCCATGGTCGACCAAAGAAGTTGAGTGCACATGCTCAACGTTATATTCAGAGGTTGTCTTTGGGAAAATAGACATATGAGTGCTGCCAGCATTGCTGCAGAGGTTGAATGGGGGGGGGGTCAGCCTGTCTGTGCTCAGACCATACGCCGCACACTGCATCAAATTGGTCTGCATGGCTGTCGTCCCAGAAGGAAACCTCTACTAAAGATGTAGCACAAGAAAGCCCGCAAGTCTGCTTGTTTTGCTGAAAACAAGCAGACTAAGGACATGGATTACTGGAACCATGTCCTGTGGTCTGATGAGACCAGCAGATCCAGAGCTGTCTGTGTCCCATGCCACCATCTTGGTCCTCTTCAGTCAGCTGTCTCTTCTGGGTTCAGGCAGTCCAACCCCAGTCTTTGTGTGAATGGGCCCCTAAAGTCTCCTGGTATATATGATGGGGGTCTCTCAGAGGGCTCCTGGGGCAGTACACATCATTCTGACAATGTGTGGGCCCCCCCCCAAAAAATGCTTTTATGGGGGTCCGAGGCATATAGCCACACTTAATTTGCCCAGTAAAATTCTGTTTTAAAGCCCAACTCCAGGCACAATCAACTTACCAGGGTTATATCAGTTATAGATTTAGTTACATCAAATGGACATGACAAATTAGTACAGCTCCTGCTGTACTTCTGGGCTGCTCAGATGTAAGCACTGCAGGTCTGATAGACCCCATTGCTGCCATCATTTCTCTGCCTCCTTCTCCTTCACAAGGCCATTCACAAGATGAAACCTAAGGCCAGGTGTTTTTTGAATAGCCTGGAGGAGAGGAAGGCAGAATCATGACTGTGGCATTGGGGTCTATCAGCCCTGCAGCACTTGACTCCAAGTAGCTCAGAAGTACAGCGGAAGCTGTTCTAATCCAGCATGTCCTTTTGTTGCAAAGGAATATGAAACTGGTAAGTTTTTGTGCTCAGTTGGGCTTTAGCAGCACATTACAACACATGATAACACATTGCCAAGCATTTTAACTGCATCAGAAAAATTGTGCATTTCCAAATTTTGCTACATTGTGGTGCACTGGCATTTGAATAAGCAGCCCAGTCCAATAAGCATTAAAGGGAGTCCCGGAGCAGAAGTATGAAATACCTAGGCAGAGAGATGTCATGATGGAGGCAGGACATCAGGACAGACTGGGGTTGGCAAGTGCTTCTTTAAGAATAGGGGGTGGTTTAGAGAGGAGGAGTCTGGGGGAAGTTAGTCTAGGAAGAAGCAGGAAGTGACGTTAGGCTAGAGCAGAGAGCGCAGAGATTCCCACCCGCCCTCCCTATGTTTGGTCATTATGTCAGTTGGGCTGTTAGGACAGCCCAGCAGTGGTGGGTCTTTGGAGGAAGAGAAGAAGGCTGTTATACAAGGTGGTTGGGACCCATCTGTGTTATGGGGTTCCCGGGTACCTTTCGCTTAAGGAGGGGTTTAACCAGGAAGGGGTTAAAATGGTAGGTCACTGCGCATGTCGAGTACCGTCTCCAAGTCGGTGGCTTGCGATTGGAGGCCTGAGTTTTAAAAGAAGTTGGTCGCAGTGACCAAGTTGGGTGTCGTTGCCCTCAAAGACCACCAAAAAGTATAGAGAAGTTTTAGTTGATGATTATTTAAAATGTATATAAGTAACGATAACTGTTTAAATAAAAGGCCGTAAGGACATTTTACTCCAAACCTTGTCATGTCATTTATGGGGTAAAAGGGGGTGGTTTGTGAGGTCAGGTGTTAACAGGTTGAATAGAAATCTGGAGGTGTATGTCCTTCATATGTCATGTGCAAGATAACATGCATTTGTTACCACAATTCGAATAGAGCGACATTAGTACTTCCACTTATAATACTGGTAAATAACACATTTGTTTTATATCAGTGGTTGTCAACTTAAAGTGGTTGTAAAGGCAGAAGGTTTTTTATCTTAATGCATTAAAGAGGGAGGTGCCAGGAGTGCCGAATAGGGACCAGAGAAGAGGAGTATCTAGGCTGCTCTGTGCAAAACCATTGCACAGAGCAGGTAGGTATAACATGTTTGTTATTTTGAAAAAAAACAAAAAAAAAGACTTCAGTTTCACTTTAAGAGGTATTAGGGGGTCTTAATTGGCCCTTGACATCACCAATGTTCAGTATACAGTATCTCACAAAAGTACACCCTCACATTTTTGTAAATATAGTAAAGTAGTGAGTGTACAGCTTGTATAACAGTGTACATTTGCTGTCCCCTCAAAATAACTTAGCACACAGCCATTAATGTCTAAACCGCTGGCAACAAAAGTGAGTACACCCCTAAGTGAAAATGTCCAAATTGGGCCCAATTAGCCATTATCCCTCCCCGGTGTCATGTGACTCGTTAGTGTTACAAGGTCTCAGGTGTGAATGGGGAGCATGGGTGTTAAATTTGGTGTTATCGCACTCACTCTCTCATAATGCTCACTGGAAATTTAACATGGCACCTCATGGCAAAGAACTCTGAGGATCTGAAAAAAAGAATTGTTGCTCTACATAAAGATGGCCTAGGCTATAAGAAGATTGCCAAGACCCTGAAACTGAGCTGCAGCATAGTGGCCAAAACCATACAGTGGTTAAACAGGACAGATTCCACTCAGAACAGGCCTCTCAATGGGCGACCAAAGAAGTTGAGTGCACGTGCTCAGCGTCATATCCAGAGGTTGTCGTTGGTAAATAGACATATGAGTGTTGCAAACATTGCTGTAGAGGTTGAAGGGGTGGGGGGTCAGCCTGTCAGTGCTCAGACCATATCAAATTGATCTGCATGGCTGTCGTCCCAAAAGCAATCCTCTTCTAAGGATGATGCACAAGAAAGTCCGCAAACAGTTTGCTGAAGACAAGCAGACTAAGGACATGGATTAAAAGTCTAAAAGTGTCCCTCGCGCTACTAGAGGTAATAGGTAAATGTGCCTAAACACAGAAAATTAATAAATAAACCTGCAGCAAAACCTAATAGTGTTCATAGATAACAAAAATAGAAGTGAAGTATATAAAAAGTGATCTCGCGCAGAATTAAAAATAATCATTCAAACACATAAAGTGCAATATAAAAAAGGTAAAAGTGCAATCCTCAAATGGAGTGTTATAAATGCCAAAGTCTTAAAGTGCAAGTGGTTATAGCTCTACAAAAGAGCACAAAAATTGTGCAAAAATATATTTTTTTTTTTTTGCTAGAAAATTACTAAGAACCCCTAAACATTATAAATATATATTGTTTTAGCAGACACCCTAGGAAATAAAATGGTGGTCATTGCAAGTTCTTTTGTTACACGATATTTGCGCAGCAATTTTTCGAACGCATTTTTTTTTTTGGAAAAAAACTGTTTCATGAATAAAAAAAATTAAAAAAACACTAAAGCTAGCCCGATATTTTTGTATACTATGAAAGATGATGTTACGCTGAGTAAAGAGATACCTAACATGTCATGCTTTAAAATTGCGCACACTTGTGTAATGGGGCCAAACTTCAGTACTTAAAAATCTCCATAGACAACGCTTTTAATTTTTTTACAGGTTACATGTTTAGAGTTACAGAGGATTAGCCAGTGCCTCACCAGCCACTGACCTCACCGCACATCCCTAGAGTGTCAAGGTCTGGGGCTGCATGAGTGCTGCCACGCACTGGGGAGCTACAGTTCATTGAGGGAACCATGAATGCCAAAATGTACTGTGACATACTGAAGCAGTGCATTATCCCACAGGGTAGTATTCCGACATGATAACGACCCCAAACACACCTCCAAGACGACCACTGCCTTGCTAAAGAAGCTGAGGGTAAAGGTGATGGACTGGCCAAGCATGTCTCCAGACCTAAATCCTTTTGAGCATCAGTGGGGCATCCTCACAACGGAATCTGGAGGAGCCAGTCACAGATCGTGCTAAATGGCCAATCACAGCGGCCATTTAGCACTCGATCGGCGTGTCCAATGAGAGATGATCTCAAATGCAAACATATGAGATCATCTCTCATTGCCGGCTCTGTGCTGCAGATTGTGAGTGCCAACACTAAATAAAACACAGTAAATACAGTGCCCACAGTACCTATCAGTGCCATTTGTCAGTGCCATCTGTCAGTGTCATCTGTCATCAGTGCCACCTGTCAGTGTCACATGCCATCTGTCATCAGTGTCACCAGTGCCATCTGTCGTCAGTGCCACATCAGTGTCACGTGTCATCAGTGTCATGTATCAGTGCCATCTGTCATCAGTGCCACATCAGTGTCACGTGTCATCAGTTCCAGATCAGTGTCACATGTAATTGGTGCCATCTGGCATCAGTGTCACGTGTAATCAGTGCCATTTGTCATCAGTGTCACGTGTCATCAGTGCCTTCTGTCATCAGTGCCATAAGTGCTCACCAACAATGTCTAGAAAATTATTTTCAGCTGATGAGGCATACAATACTCTTGCGGCCAACGAGGGCAGCGGGGAGTTCAACGCTTCGGATTCCTCCTCAAATTCAGATTCTGAGTCTGACGTGGACTACGAGCCTGTCCTAAGCAGTGGAACACTGACAACCTCAGAGGAGAATGATAGTCCTCCCGCCAGATGAAGGCGTTCTGGTGAGGAGGCAGTGGCATCCACCAGCACCACAGTGCCATCCACAAGCACTGCATTGCCATCCACCAGCACCGCAGTACCTCGGCAAGAAAAGCCACGTACCAGTGAGGTGTCACCTCAGTCCCAAAGGGTTAAGTCCCATGCCAGCCTTCCCTATTCCCTTCAGAACCCCTTGTGGCTTCCTCCTAAATCAGGAGAAGCTAACATTCCCCCTTTCACTGCCCAGCCAGGAGTCCAGGTGGACACAGAAAATTTTTCCCCGATAGATTTTTTCCATTTAATTTTTACTGAAGACATGCTAGCATCAATTGTGGCCCAGTGCAACCTGTACGCACAACAATTCAAACCAAGTAACCCAACATCCTGTTATGCCTGTCCCTACGAGTGGAGAGCCCTAACAGTGGATGAGTTTAATATTATTTTTTTGGGCCTCACATTTTGTATGGGACTAACCAAAAAAAATTAATTACGTTCATATTGGTCAATACACCTCATCCACCACATGCCCATCTTTTCCTCATTAATGCCCAGAACCAGATGTCTCATGATTATGAGGTTCCTACACTATAATGATAATACCCCGTGCCCTCCCCGAAATGACCCAAATTATTATAAGCTTTAAAAAATTCAGCCACTACTAAATTATTTTTCTGAAATCTTCCCCCAGTTGTTTACCCAAGACCAGCACATATGCGTGGATGAGTCACTTTTCTGGCTGGGCTTCAAACAATTTATTCCCACCAAAAGGGCCCGCTATGGGGTGAAGCTGTATAATTTGTGCGACCAAGCCACAGGGTATACATATGCCTTCATGGTATACGAAGGGAAGGGAAGCTGCATCCCCCTAATTGCCCAGACTACATGGGATCAAGCGGGAAAGTCGTTTGGGAACTCCTAAACCCACTCCTAGAGAAAGGCTACCATTTGTACGTAGATCATGGGGGGTGTCGATTTATTTTATTTTATTTATTTGTTTAACTTGGCCATATACAACAGCTATATTATATATTGCAACTCCACTGAAAGCCCCAAACCCTTCCTTGACTACCAGGAGGAAATCACCACTGCCCTTATATTCCCGAATGCCCCACCAGAAAACATTCGATCCAATGTGATTAGCAGACTCTCGGAACGCCACTTTCCCGATAAAATTCCTCCCAGACCAACAGGCCAAAAACGTCAGAAAAATGCTGGGTGTGCACCAGAGGAGGAGTTAGAAGAGACACCACTTATTATTGTCCCCAATGTCCTTCCCAACCAGGCCTCTGCATAGTTGATTGTTTCCGACGTTACCATACTTCAGTAATTTTTTAATGAAGTATGGTAAACATAACCCTCACTTCCTGCCATTTACCTTAACACTCCTTATGCCTCTGCTTGCTCTGTAACTGACCCTGGCTTGTTATTCGACCACTCTTCTGCCTACCGATTCTGTACATACCTCTGCCTGATCTGGAACTGATCCTGGCTTGTTATTCGACCACGCTTCTGCCTACCGATTCTGTACATACCTCTGCCTGATCTGGAACTGACCCTGGACTGTTTGACCATGCTTTTTGCCTGCCTCTTGGACCGAACTTGTACCCTGCCACTGGATTAGTGGGATTCATAATACAGGGGTCTCACATATGTGAGGGGCTCCAGAATTGTTTTTCTGGATGAAGAAAACTATTTTTTTTGTTTTCTCATTCCTAGATTAGGGTCTGGAGACTCAGAGGCTTCAAAGAGATTTGGGTGGGAGAAGCCTCTACCCCTGTCCCCATTCTGTCCTGAACGAGGCCCTACTTCTGCCTGCTGCCTGTAGGACCTATGCCATCATGCCTCTACCTGTTCCATGAACTGACCAGACCACATGGACCATCATGTTCCTGCCTACTACCAGGACCAATATTTTGGCACTGCTGACAATCTCTGCCTGCACTGACCCTGGACTGTATATGGACAGTGTCCCTGCCTGCTGCCTGTACTGACTATGGACAGTATTCCTGTCTGTTGCCTGGACAATTGCATTCACTTTTGCTGACCAAGTCCTTGCCTGCTGCCTGGACCAGTGCTATCCTCTTGTGGACAACTGCGCTACTAAAACCACAGGTAATCTTTTGTTTACCCTTTGCTCAGCAGAATGTATTTTGGGGTGTAATTCTTGGTATGTGCATGCTATGTGACCCTATTTCACCTGACGGTGTTCCTTGCATGTTGGACTTCTGTATAAGTGTAATAGGTGGTTAAGAAATGAGATGTGGAATTTATGCTCCTAGAATGCATGAAGGTGCTATTTCAATGTTGGGCCTCTGTATGTGGCCAGGCTGTGTAAAAGTCTCACAATGTGGTATCGCCATACTCAGGAGGAGTAGCAGAATGTATTTTGGGGTGTCATTTTTGCTATGTACATGCTATGTGTTGGAAACATCTTATAAATGGACAACTTTATGTAAACAAAATGCTTTATGCTTTATGTAAAAAATGTTTTCATTTTTTTCGCACATTTTCCAAAAACTTCTTGAAAAAAATGGACCATTCAAAAGACTCATTATGCCTCATAGATTATACGTTGGGGTGTTAGCTTTACAAAATTGGGTCATTTTGTGGGCGTTTCCATTGTCCTGGTGCTCCAGAATGCTCCAGGATGCAGAATGAGAATGCTAACATTCTAGAAGAAGTGATTGCCAGAGACAGAGGACATGCTACAGGTGTGGCTTGAGCCTGGAGGCACACAGAGACTGGGGACATGTGACATAAGGCCAGTAGAGATCACTGCTGGTATCCTTTTAAAAAGCAATTTTCTGACTCCCACTATTTACTTCTAGGAGCCAAGGACCGCACAAGTACCAAAGGGTCATATGTGGTCCTTGGGCCGCAGGTTTGATATCATGCTGTAATTTGTAGTCTACCAGTTACAAAATATTTTGTGGCTTTGAGACCTTGCAATTAAGGAGAAGATTTAGTAGGTTTGTGTTAGCTGGGGAGAGGGACTGCAAATATGTATCTGTCATTGACAAAAATAGATATTGTTGCATCATTTCCAGATACAGATAAGTGTCTCCAATCCCTGGTATGTATAGAAGAAAAAACTTGCAGGAGAAAGCCTAAGCTGTCCCTATAGGAGTGGGATTTTTGAAGGAGACCGTAATATCTGTATAACGAGGTAAGCACAAATACATTTGAGGTTCATTAAAAATAAGTTTATTAATACAAAAAATATAATGTATAGTATAAAATCACAAGGTTTACATAATACATAATTTGTGAACGATACTTGAATGTACTATTGCGCAAGCTGCTTGGATATGCAGAGTGCCAACATGTTTCGCAGATTCCTGCTTCTTCAAGGGCGTCGCATGCATCTATACATTCATCTAGATTATATAAAGCAACATTAGAACCATAATTTATTAAATACAAGGTCAATAAGTGTTTCCTTAGAAACATGTAAGTGCTTACCCACTCAGAGATAGCAAGTGCTTTAGCATAAGGAGACATACATGGCGGAAACCTGTGCCGAGGCCCAGTTTAACGAAATCAGCCGATCGAGATCATTACCCTGTAGAAGCCAGATCCAAAAGGGTTGGATAGTGGGATGTCGGATCACGCAATGGCCCAAGTAACAGGGAACTATTGCCAGTGTCAATAATCTAGGAGTTTAGAAGTTAAAAATAGCGATAATAATCATCGTTTATTTTACATAAGTAGTAAGATGCTGATGTATTTGACCCGTTAGCTAGCTATGCCCATACTTATTACAGTAGTCACAAGTGGTCCTTTAGTGTGGATCACTGGTGACCCGGCCCGGGCCACCCGTGGCACCCGGTGAAAATAATTGTATTACATAAGGACTGATCAATTGTGTCCAAATCTAAAAGATAATAAGAATTGATGCTTAGTGGACTAGTTAAAAATGCAATTGTATCCACAGACACTGGTATCTCCCGATGTGTGATACTGATAATAAGCCATCTAAGTGACAGGGAGGAAAAGGCACCAAAAATTGGATCATAATAGCCTACATAGTATAAAGGTACAAAAAGTGTGTTGCAATACATAGCTATAGTTTACAGGCAAACCCATACTCCTGCATTCTGATCTTTTGTTGTTGTGGACAAATAGCCCACAACAGCAATACCTAGCATGCCAAACACAACTAGTGGATACATCAAATAGCATGTACACTATGATATACTGCTTAAGCTATATATAAGATGGCATAAGTGAGGGAAGGAATATCCCAATTACCTGTGAGGTGTCCGATCGATCCCGATTACATGGCGGAAGAGCTTCCGCTCACAGTATGGTGCACTTGCTGTCGCCAATAAGTGACGGTGAGAACGCTCTCACCGTCTGCTTATATGTGCGCGATCTCTCCGGAAGTAAAGGGTCAGTGATGACCCCTGACTCCACTTCCGGAGCGGGAGCCCCTGTATTGTGCATGCGCGGAGAGGCCTGAGTGGCCGACATCGCGCACGTGCACCACAACGCACTGGAGGGCGTGCGAAGGGAATGAAGGAGGGAAGCGCAAGCTCCCCACCCTCCTCCAGGGGCGCCCGAACACCACCACTACTTGTCCTAGATCAAAAAAGGCTGAACAACTGAGCCCCGGGCAGGGAATGCCATGTAGTTACCTAAAGCACCAACACTTGAAAAAAAGAAAAAAGAAAAAGGGTTGAAAAAATGATAACTAAACATTGGCAATTTATTTTACGTATATACTGAGATAACCATTGAATATGTTACATAAATACAAAATAATTGAGGAAAGGAAAAGGAGGAATAGGGAAAGGAAGAATATATGATAAAATAATATAAAAGGGGGGACAAAAAAGGGAGGGGGGAAGGGGAAAAGGGGAGGGGAGACGGACAAAAAGTACAAAAATAGGCCACTTAGATTGATGAAGGAGTGGCAACCCCTAAGGGAAATATTTATTAAAAGGCATAAATGATGCACCACTCTACAAAAAAAGATGCCAAGGATAGGTATATGCCCCTAAATAAGGGTTTCGAATATAGTGTTTACATCACTCATGCCTTGTACAGTCCAATAAATAAGTAAATAAATAACTAAGGATAACCAATACAAAACAGTTACTGTTAGACCTCACAGCTGATGGGGGAGTACTACTGTCCAACATGACGATGTGTTATAATAAATTCGATGGATCATAAATGCCCTATATAAGTAATTGTAGAATTACAGAAAAGGTTTGAATGACAGGGCAGTATTGAGCCCAGGTGGATAGGTGGCTCTTTGGTTGAAGATCTGTCTAGTTTCATGTTTGAGTATTCTCTTGTCAAAATTCCCTCCTCTTTCAGATTCTGATATCACTTCTAATGCGAAGAATGATATATATGTTGGGTCATAGCTATGATTTAATCCAACATGCTTGCATATTGGAGTATACAGTAAACCTGCATCAAGATAATAAAGGTGATCCTGGATGCGCTTAGCAAATGGGCGTTTCGTCTTCCCAATATAGAATGCGTCACATAGGAACATTGCAAGGTAGACGATTCCAATAGTATTACAGTCAGCATATGTTTTAGATTTGTAATATCCTCCTCGTGGTAGGGGGCAACCAGTGCCCTCCCTGATGCATGGGCACTGGTCACAGTTATCGCATTTAAACGTCCCATTTCCACCTGCCGCTCAAATAAGGGGAGCGACAGGTGCAAAATGACTATACACCAAGCTATCTCTAATGGAGCGAGATCTCCTGTAGGTGATCTCTGGTTGTTGTGCCACATATTTGGATATAACTGGGTCCTCTGAAAGAAAGTGCCAGTTTTTTTTCATCAATTGCTGAAAAATATTCTGATGTGCACTGACAGTTGTAATGAATTTGGTTGTGGATTTAATCTCTGGGGTCTTAGTTCTGAAGATTAATGATTCACGTGTATGTGCTTTGGCCCTTTCGTAGGCTTTTTTAAGGACCTTCTTACTATATCCCCTGATGATAAGACGTTCATATAATGCTTTAGCTTCCTGATTAAAATCCTCCTCCCTGGCACAGTTTCGGCGCAGTCTTAAATACTGACTAAAATGTATACTTCGTACTAGGGGATGGGGATGCGCACTAGAATAGTGCAGAATCATGTTGCCCGCTGTCTCTTTCCTATATAATTTACTATGTATTGATCCATCATTATTCAAAAACAGACGCAGGTCCAAGAAAGCAATGCTTTTAGTGTCTGACTGGATAGTGAATTTAAGATTAAAGCTATTGTTGGATATGTAGGTCATGAATTCCGAGAGTTCTAAAGCAGAACCTGTCCAGACGAGCAGCACGTCATCGATAAACCTTCATCACAATAGAATGTGGCAAAGGTGTATCGCGGCGCCGTCATCTGAAAACAGGGGCTCGCTCCCATCCCCCCAGGTACAGGTTGGCGTACGATGGGGCACATGATGTCCCCATCGCCACCCCCTGTACCTGGAGGTAGGTGGAGCCATTGTATAAGAACATATTGGTAGTAAGAATATGTTCCAGGAGTGTCGTGATAAATTGACGTAATTTCCGGTTATTTTTGTCTTGTTCTCTAAAGAACGTTGAGACAATTTCAACTCCTTTTTTATGAGGGAGCTAAAATAGTTCCTGGGGGCACTGTAAGTCCCTCAATCAATTTTAAGAGATCCAGAGTATCCTTCAGGTACGAGGGTAATGCCATTAACCACTTCAGCCCCGGAAGGTTTTACCCCCTTCCTGACCAGAGCACTTTTTACAATTCAGCACTGCGTCGCTTTAACTGCTAATTGCGCGGTCATGCAATGCTCTACCCAAACGAAATTTGCGTCCTTTTCTTCTCACAAATAGAGCTTTCTTTTGATGATATTTGATCACCTCTGCCGTTTTTATTTTTTGCGCTATACACGGAAAAAGACCGAAAATTTTGAAAAAAAATGATATTTTCTACTTTTTGTTCTAAAAAAAATCCAATAAACTCAATTTTAGTCATACATTTAGGCCAAAATGTATTCGGCCACATGTCTTTGGTAAAAAAAATGTCAATAAGTGTATATTTATTGGTTTGCGCAAAAGTTATAGCGCCTACAAACTAGGGTACATTTTCTGGAATTTACACAGCCTTTAATTTATGACTGCCTATGTCGTTTCTTGAGGTGCTAAAATGGCAGGGCAGTACAAAACCCCCACAAATGACCCCATTTTGGAAAGTAGACACCCCAAGGAATTTGCTGAGAGGCATGTTGAGCCCATTGAATATTCATTTTTTTTGTCCCAAGTGATTGAATAATGACAAAAAAAAAAAAAAAAAAAAAAATTACAAAAAGTTGTCACTAAATGATATATTGCTCACACAGGCCATGGGCATATGTGGAATTGCACCCCAAAATACATTTAGCTGCTTCTCCCGAGTATGGGGATACCACATGTGTGGGACTTTTTGGGAGCCTAGCCGCGTACGGGGCCCCGAAAACCAATCACTGCCTTCAGGATTTCTAAGGGCGTACATTTTTGATTTTACTCCTCACTACCTATCACAGTTTTGAAGGCCATAAAATGCCCAGATGGCATAAAACCCCCCCAAATGACCCCATTTTGGAAAGTAGACACCCCAAGCTATTTGCTTTGAGGCATGTTGAGTCCATGGAATGTTTTATATTTTGACACAAGTTGCGGGAAAGTGACAAATTTTTTTTTTTTTTTTTTTTTTTTGCACAAAGTTGTCACTAAATGATATATTGCTTACACAGACCATGGGCATATGTGGAATTGCACCCCAAAATACATTTAGCTGCTTCTCCTGAGTATGGGGATACCACATGTGTGAGACTTTTTGGGAGCCTAGCCGCGTACGGGGCCCCGAAAACCAATCACTGCCTTCAGGATTTCTAAGGGCGTACATTTTTGATTTTACTCCTCACTGCCTATCACAGTTTCGGAGGCCATGGAATGCCCAGGTGGCACAAACCCCCCCCCCAAATGACCCCATTTTGGAAAGTAGACACCCCAAGCTATTTGCTGAGAGGCATGGTGAGTATTTTGCAGCTCTCATTTGTTTTTGAAAATAAAGAAAGACGAGAAAAAAATTTTTTTTTTTTCTTTTTTCAATTTTCAAAACTTTGTGACAAAAACTGAGGTCTGCAAAATACTCACTATACCACTCAAGAAATAGCTTGGGGTGTCTACTTTCCAAAATGGGGTCATTTGGGGGGGTTTTTGCCACCTGGGCATTCCATGGCCTCCGAAACTGTGATAGGCAGTGAAGAGTGAAATCAAAAATTTACGGCCTTAGAAAGCCTGAAGGCAGTGATTGGTTTTTGGGGTCCCGTACGCGGCTAGGCTCCCAAAAAGTCTCACACATGTGGTATCCCCGTACTCAGGAGAAGCAGCAGAATGTATTTTGGGGTGTAATTTCACATATTCCCATGGCATGTTTGAGCAAAATATCATTTAGTGACAACTTTGCGCAAAAAAAAATAAAAAAAATAAAAAATTGTCTCTTTCCCGCAACTTGTGTCACAATATAAAATATTCCATGGACTCGACATGCCTCTCAGCAAATAGCTTGGGGTGTCTACTTTCCAAAATGGGGTCATTTGGGGGGGTTTTGAACTGTCCTGGCATTTTATGCACAACATCTAGAGGCTTATGTCACACATCACCCACTCTTCTAACCACTTGAAGACAAAGCCCTTTCTGACACTTATTGTTTACATAAAAAAATAATTTTTTTTTGCAAGAAAATTACTTTGAACCCCCAAACATTATTTTTTTTTTTAAAGCAAATGCCCTACAGATGAAAATGGTGGGTGGGTGTTTCATTTTTTTTTTTCACACAGTATTTGCGCAGCGATTTTTCAAACGCATTTTAATGCACTAAAACACACTATATTGCCCAAATGTTTGGTGAAATAAAAAAGATGATCTTAGGCCGAGTACATGGATACCAAACATGACATGCTTTAAAATTGCGCACAAACGTGCAGTGGCGACAAACTAAATACATTTTTAAAAGCCTTTAAAAGCCTTTACAGGTTACCACTTTAGATTTACAGAGGAGGTCTACTGCTAAAATTACTGCCCTCGATCTGGCCTTCGCGGTGATACCTCACATGCATGGCGCAATTGCTGTTTACATTTGACGCCAGACCGACGCTTGCGTTCGCCTTAGCGCGAGAGCAGGGGGGACAGGGGTGCTTTTTTTTTTTTTTTTTTTTTTTTCATTATTATTATTATTTTTTTATCTTATTTTTAAACTGTTCCTTTCATTTTTTTTTTTTAAATCATTTTTATTGTTATCTCGGGGAATGTAAATATCCCCTATCATAGCAATAGGTAGTGACAGGTACTCTTTTTTGCAAAAATTGGGGTCTATTAGACCCTAGATTTCTCCTCTGCCCTCAAAGCATCTGACCACGCCAAGATCGGTGTGATAAAATGCTTTCCCAATTTCCCAATGGCGCTGTTTACATCCGGCGAAATCTAAGTCATAAAATGCTCGTAGCTTCCGGTTTCTTAGGCCATAGAGATGTTTGGAGCCAC
The DNA here is from genome assembly GCA_037952925.1 of Lithobates clamitans. Taxonomy (NCBI): domain Eukaryota; kingdom Metazoa; phylum Chordata; class Amphibia; order Anura; family Ranidae; genus Lithobates; species Lithobates clamitans. Next base: position 671,498 of record JBBGZY010000480.1, on the reverse strand, counting down.
TCTGGTCTCTGATCAGCTCTATGATCAGCTGGCTGAATCACCGGCTGCATTCTCAGGTTCCCTGTTGAGACAGGAGAGCCAGAGAAAAACACGGAAGACGTTGGGGGGGGGGGGCATTCCCTCCGACTGCTTGTAAAAGCAGTCTAGAGGCTAATTAGCCGCTAGGATTGCTTTTACATGAAAGCTGACCGCTGGCTGAAAAGAATGATACCAAGATGATACCTAAACCTGCAGGCATCATGCTGGTATAACCACTCAAAGTCGTGAATGGCGTACCTGAAGACAAAAAAATGGTTAACAATAAAGCACAGTAAACGGTAAGGTATAAAAAATTGCATACCTGAAAAACAAACATGATAAAACATAATAACAACAAAACATTGAAGAATAGAATACAGTAAAAAAGAGCAGAACAATAGAGAGAGAATAGAGAGAGAGAGAACAATAAAACGCCAACTATTTTTTTTTATTTTATATTTTTGTTTGTGTTTTTTTTTTTTTTTACACTTTTTTTGTAACTAACTTTTATAACGGTAACCGGTTCCAGGTTCGGGTCTCTCAAAATGCGATGGCATCTTGGGAGACCCTGTGAAAGTGTGCCTAGTCTGTGCAATGCTGTACGCTACGCTAATACTCAACTAGTGCATGGTAGCGTTCAAAACATTCACCAATGCAAAGACCAGGATTGTCCGGACAGGAGGGACAATAATAGCGGGTGTCACGCCTATATCCGCGCTTGCTGCAGACACGACATCTTTTTTGGGGGGGTTCGTCGGGTAGGGGTACTCGGGAGGACATAAAGAAAATGCCTCTCATGCAGCTGACTGAATTTGGTTGGGGATGTGAATGGGGGAAGTACGGGCGCTGCAGAAGCGGTGGGTTCCCAATTAGGATTGGCGAATGCAGCAGGAAGGGCACTATGGGCACGACGGGCCTGTGTTTGTCTTTTTGGTGGCAGCGGGACACTACTTGTGCTTGCCACCTCACCAGCTTGAACTGCACTTATGGGACTCGCCACGTCACCAAGTGTTACTGCAGCGCTGGTTTGACTACGACCGGGGTGTACTAGGCCGCTGGCGCTTGCCAGTTCACCAAAACGCTACCAAAAAAACTGTTAGCGATCGCAGGGATCAGGCCGGACTCTGCGAACGCTGCAGTTATGCGTTTAGTGTTTTGTAAGTGACAGTGATCGATCGATACTGCACTTGGGTGGGCTGGGCTGGGCCGGGCGGAGGGGCAAAACGCAGGTGCTAGCAGGTATCTGGGCTGATCACGCTAACACTGCGTTTTTGGGAACCCTAAACTGCTGGGGACGCTAGTATAGATCTGATCGGATCAGATATTGATCCGATCAGATACTATACCACTAAGGGAGGTGTACAGTGCGTGCGTGGGTGTTAGCGGTACTGGCGCTAATCTGACGCTGCCTGGGGCTGGTGCTTGCCAGTTCACCAAAACGCTACCAAAAAAACTGTTAGCGATCGCAGGGATCAGGCCTGACTCTGCGAACGCTGCAGTTATGCGTTTAGTGTTTTGTAAGTGTCAGTGATCGATCAATACTGCACTTGGGTGGGCTGGGCCGGGCCGGGCGGAGGGATAAAATGCAGGTGCTAGCGGGTATCTGGGCTGATCCCGCTAACACTGCGTTTTTGGGAACCCTAAACTGCTGGGGACGCTAGTATAGATCTGATTGGATCAGATATTGATCCGATCAGATACTATACCACTAAGGGAGGCGTATGCTGCGTGCGTGGGTGTTAGCGGTACTGGCGCTAATCTGACGCTGCCTGGGGCGACGCATATCACCGCCGGGCGATCGGGGGGCTAAACCTTTATTCGGTAATAAACGGCGGGTGCCCTGACACTATAAAAAATAAACGAACTAACCAGCGTCACCCGTAACAGTTATACGGTGATCAGTGGTGAAAGGGTTAACTAGGGGGCAATCAAGGGGTTAAAACATTTATTAGGTAGTATATGGGGGTCCCTGACGCTATAAAACACTGACGGCGAACCTAAATATTTACGTCCCTAACTAGCGTCACCAGCGACACTAATACAGCGATCAGAAAAATGATCGCTTAGCGACACTGGTGACAGGGGGTGATCAAGGGGTTAAAACTTTATTAGGGGGGTTAGGGGGGTACCCTAGACCTAAAGGGGGCCTAAGACTCACTGCCCTAACACACTGACACAAACTGACACCAATACAGTAATCAGAAAAAAAAAAAAAACCTGCTTGGTGTCAGTTTGTGACAGGGGGGGGGGTGATCGGGGGGGGATCGGGGGGCGATCGGGGGGGGGATCGGGGTGAAATGTGTGCCTGGCATGTTCTACTGTGTGTGTGTGTTTGGTGCACTCACAGTTCAGTCTTCTCTCCTCGGCCCGGAACGGAAAATACCGAGCCGAGGAGAGATGACATCATTTCCTCTGCCTCTGTGTACAATACAGAGGCAGGGAAATGATCCCATTGGCTGGGAGCGATCGCGAGGGGGGGGCCACGAATGGATGGCCTCCCCCTCACCACCGATCGCCGGGGGACATTTGCCGACCGCCGCAGGCACCGGGGGGGGGTCCGATCGGACCCCCCACCCGCGGGCAGGCAGGGACGTACAGGTAAGCCCTTTTGCCTGCCCGTGCCGCTTTGTCGACGTACATCGTCGTGCGGCGGTCGGCAAGTGGTTAAATGTGGACGTAAATGGGTGTCAACATATTTGCTGGCCGTTTCTGTGTGGCTGCCAATCCCCGATACAATTGGCCGTCCGGGCGGATTTTTCAAGCTTTTATGAACCTTTGGAATTGAGTAGAAAGTAGGTGTAATAGGCCATTTAACATCAAGATACTCCAGCAGGTCCTTATCTATAAGGGCTCGCTGATGTGCCTGAGTAATTATTGTTTTGTATTGGGATCTGGCTTCTGTAAGTTTTTCAGAAGGAACCAATTGATACCATTCTTGATTACTTAAGATTTTATTGCACATTTCAATGTATGTGGCTCTGTCCATAACGACCACATTGCCACCCTTATTGGATGTTTTTTTTTTTTTTTGTAATTTTTTATTTTCAATAAGTTTTTCAACAAATATATATCAGCATAACAAAAAGTCATGACAGTTTGCATAGAAACAATCAAAATAAAAGTAGTGCAAACATTGTAAAGGAAAGAAACATGGTGAGGATATCTGTATAGATAGAAGTCAGCTTCTTCCCGAATTGGGCCATATATAGTAAGAAAGAAGTAATTCCATACAGTATCTATGTTGTTATCTCAATAACATGTTCAAAACACAAGGATGCTCAAGAGGACATGTAATTTGGAATCAAAAAGGAGCAGAAATGGAAGGTACAGAACAAAATTTTGAATCATCCCAAGGTTTCCAAATTTTTTCGAATTGGGGAATTTTACCTTCAATTTTTGCTGTTAAATGTTCCATTTTACGTATATCTGCAACGATGGAAAGGACGTGGTGTAAAGTGGGAGCGTTGGTAGAGAGCCAAAGTCTAGGGATGGCTCTTTTTGCTGCCAAAAGTACAAAGGACCCTAGTCTCTGTAGTGATTTAGGGATGCCTGGGAAGGGTAGACCTAACAGGAAATGTATGGGTTTTAATTGAATAGACGTGACGAAAAGTGATTGCAATAAATTTTGTATCTCAATCCAATATGTACCTAGAACATGACAATCCCAGAAAATGTGAAGGTGTGTACCTACGGACTGCCCACATCTCCAGCACAAATTGGAAAGAGACGCATTTTGGGCATGTAGCAACTCAGGAGTTTTGTACCAAAGAAATATTATCTTAATAGCGGTCTCCTTTTGTGCCACGCACCTGGAAACTTTAAAAGCAGACTCCCAGATTTTACCCCAGTCTATTAATGAAATTGATCTGTTTAGCATTTTGGACCATTTAGTCATGTATCTATGTATGGAGTCATTTAAGGGGGGTGTTGTCTGGAGTATTTTATATATGGATGAGATTAAGTTTGGTTCGTAGGGGCCATTTGTACATAATAATTCAAAAGCAGTGGGATTTTCTAAGGATAAGGAGGGGAAGCAAGATTGGAAAAAATGTTTAATTTGTAGGTAAAAGTATTCTGTAGATTTCGGTAGGGCGTGTTTTTCTTTAAGGACTGAGAAAGGTAAAAGTTTGTGTGTTACTGGGTGAACTAAATGTCGTAGCTGAAACATCCCCGCGTGTGTCCACGAAATTGTACGCAAGTATGATAATCCGTCCGGGATTTCTGGGTTAAAAAGGAAATTCTGGAGAGGGGAGCAAGGTAAGGAGAGATGAAATTTGTCTCTGCACCTTTTCCAGATTGATAGCGTAAAAAGCATCGGGGAGAGACACAGAGACCGTAGTTGGGACATGAATTTCTGAGAGGAAGGCCATAGTAGATAGCATGGATGTACAGGGGCAGTAATCCCCATTTCAATTTCGGCCCATCTATTTGCAGCCTTCCTTGAGGTCCATGTTGTCAATACTCTAAGATGAGAGGCATAGTAATATTTAATAAAATCGGGGGAGGCTAGTCCTCCTGTAGCTCTATGAGACAGGACTACCGATTATGCAATTCTGTGGGATGCATTGTTCCAAACAAAGTTAAGGCACTTTCTCTGAAGATTTCTCAATTGCGACATAGGGACCGGGATCGGAAGTGTTTCAAAAAGGTACAGTAATTTGGGCAAAATCGACATTTTGAGAACGTTAATCCTACCAAGAAGGGAAATTGGGATAGAGGACCAATGTTGTAGGAGTTTAGCAATTTCTGCGAACATAGGGGGGAAATTGGCTTGATAAAGAGAGTGGTATGAAGGAGTAAGATTAATTCCTAAATATTTTAGTGAAGTCTGGCACCATCTGTATTTAAACCTGTTTTGTAAGGAGCTTAGTATATCTGGGGGTATATTGATGGGGAGAGCTTCTGTTTTGGTCTGATTAATACATAATCCTGATAGGGACCCAAATGTGGAGAGGGTTTCGTGTAAGAAGGGTAATGAAATTTCGGGGTGTGTGATGGTTAGCAGAATGTCGTCTGCGAAAAGAGTTTGTAGTCCTGATGTCGTAGTGGGATTCCTCTGATATTAGGATGGGATCTGATAGCTGCTGCTAAAGGTTCTAGGCTTAATATAAATAATAGGGGCGACAAAGGGCAACCTTGTCTCGTACCATTACTGAGAGTAAATCGTTGCGAGGTATAGGAGGACAGCTGGACTTGAGATGTAGGGAGGGAGTATAGGGTATGTAGGGCTCGTATAAAGGGGCCTGAGAATCCAAATCGGGTTAAGACTGCGAACATGAAGGGCCAGCTTAATCGATCGAAAGCTTTTTGAGCATCTAAGCTCAAGACTATGGTGGGACGTTTAGTTCTAGTTATTAGGTCTATCAGATCTATGGTTCTTCTTGTATTATCTCCAGCATGTCTCGAGGGGACAAATCCTACTTGGTCTTTGTGGATCAGGAACGTTAATAGTGGGGATAATCTATTGGCTAATATCTTGGTGAAAATTTTGTAGTCTGAGTTTAATAAAGCAATTGGGCGGTAGTTGTCGGGTAGTGCAGGGTCCTTACCTGGTTTAGGAATTACCGTTATATTGGCATGTAAGAATTGTGAATGTGGGATGGATCCCTTAAAAAAAGGAGGAGAATAGGGATTGTAGATAGGGGGTTAAAATATGTGTAAAGGTTTTATAGTAGATGTAAGGGAGACCGTCAGGGCCCGGAGATTTGTGGGTTGGAAGATTTTTAATCACCTCTCCTATTTCCTCTCCAGTAATCGGAGCGTTAAGGGAGGATAGGTGGTCAGCAGAGATCTTTGGTAGTGGGAGGGAATTTATAAATTTATCAAACTCTGGTTGCGAGAATTGAGGGTGTGAATCAGGGCCTAAACAGTTATAAAGTCACTTATAAAAATCACCAAAGACCTTTGACATAGTTTTCGGACAGAATGTGGGGGTGCCATCAGGTTGTATCAAGTGGTCGGGTATAGATAGAAGGGGACGGGGTTTTAATTTGTTCACTAGCATCCTATGTGGTTTGTTTGCATAGTCGTAAAATTTTTGCTTAGCCCACAACATGGATTTGGAAATTTGATTCATATCGAAAGACTTAATCCGATCTCGGATTGAGATGACATTTCTCAATTTTTCCACCGTGGGGGAGGCTAGCAGAATTCTTTCCGCTGTTTGTAGTTGGGTAATAAGATCCTTTTTAAGTTGTACAGAATCTTTCTTTAGGCGTGAGCCTATAGCTATGCATTCACCTCTAAAAAAGGCTTTATGGGCCTCCCACAGGGTGGAAATCTCCGGGACAGAGCCATCATTGAGCTGGAAAAACTCAGTTAGTTTCTGCTGTAATTGAGTTTGAGATAAGGGATTTTTAAGCAGGGATTCATTGAGGCGCCAGTGGCAGGTTTTAGTAAAAGACTTCGCCAATAATACATCGAGTTCAATAGGTGCATGATCCGACCAGGTAATAGGATTTATTTCAGAAGATACTACATAGGGCAATAGGGGGCCTGTAATAAGAAAGTAATCTAGTCTAGAATAAGACTTGTGGGGATGAGAATAAAATGTATAGTGTTTTTGGGTCGGGTGTTTTATCCTCCAAGAATCAAATAGATTATGGGATCTAACTAGTTTGCGAAAGGAATTTGATAATTTCTTAGAGGAAGATTGTGAGGTGGTTTGGAATAGAGTTTTCCTGTCCCTGGTCGGGGACATGCACACATTGAAGTCGCCTCCCATGATCATGAACGGCTGGGAGAAGGGTTGTAGTTTCTCAAAAACTTTTTCAAGGAAACCGATCTGTCCTACATTTGGTGCATAAATGTTAATCAAGGAAAAGGACGTAGAGAAGTGACTACATTTCAGAAATATGAACCTACCGTGAGGATCTAGGTAGGAGGAAAGTATTTTTATTGGGCTTGTGCGTTTAATAAGAATTGCCACTCCCGCTTTTTCAGAGGGGTCAGAGGCAGTGTATGCTATGTCAAAGTGTCTAGAAGCAAACTTAAAGGAGCCACTGGGCTTAAAATGGGTTTCCTGAACCATAATCACCTCTGCTTTGGATGATTTAAATTCTTTTAAGGCCTGCCACCTTTTGCCTATGGAATTTAATCCCTTAACATTACAAGAATAGACTTTGAGGGCCATATTTGGTTGAACAAAAAAGTGCTAATGTAGTATAAAGACTGGGAGCATGTATCTGAGCATCCTTACAAAGGAACATTTGAAAACAAACATTTCTTACAATTGTTATAATAATGTAAGTACAACATTGAAAAAACATATATAGGTCAAACGGAGAAAAAAAGAAAAAAGACCTGCATATGAAAACTCCAAAGGAGGCAAAAAAATTAGGAACTAAATTGCATAGGAAGACGAAAAATGTTAAAAAAAGAAAAAAGAAAAAATAATTTTTGAAAAGCCTGAGAAAAAATTTCAGGCTGCCCAGGCAGAAGCCTTGGGTCATGAGGGGGGGCATGTTAGCCTGCAGGGATTAATAGAGGAGGGGGGGAGGTGGGCAGATCCTCGTCTCTGTTTTTGTAAAACCAAAAAAAGAACAAACAGAGAGGAGGAGCAGGGGTGTTTGGCATGTCACTATGAAACATGTAGATAAATCTTAAGACAAGCTGGTATGTGACAGAGGGGTATATATAGGCAAAAAAAAGAAAAGTTAAAGGGGGGGGAACCCCCCCCCAAGAAAGCATCCAACAGAGACATCAGTAAGAGGTGTGACCTCTCAACAAAGTGACCCTATCACTGTGAGGTCACTAGGATATCCATGGTAAGTATTTTCTGGCCATGGAAGAAAGAGCAAAAATATTGAGAAAAAAGAAAATAAAAAAATAATAAGTCACATCAGGTTGGATATCTGTGACGATTGGCTCGTTGTGGGGTAGAGAGGTTCTTCTGGGATCTTCGTTGGACCGGGGTCCAAATTTTTGCTGGTGTGGTAAGTGGTTTGGGGTTTGGAGCTTGGGGTATAGAATCTTCCTCAGGCAGTGGGGGAAGACCTAGGTTGCGGATAAAGGCTTCACTTTCTAACAGATCTCTCAGGGAATGTTGAACACCATCTTTGGAAACGGTTAGACGGAAGGGGAATCCCCAGCGGTATGGAACTTGATGGTTATGTAGGTGGGTAGTGACAGGACGGAAACTGCGTCTTTTGGCCAAAGTGATTGAAGACAGATCGTTGAATATCTGGATTTTGTGTTGTTTATAGTCAATCCGTGACTTGTTACGCGTTGCAAGTGTGAGGGCTTCTTTGCTCTCGTAGAAGTGGAAACAGACAATAATATCTCTGGGGTTGGCAGTAGGAGGGGGTTTTGGGGCCAGAGATCTATGCGCCCTGTCCATACGCCAGTCTATGTCCGGAATATGTGGGGCTAAAGTGACGAATAGGCCTAAAAGGTAGGGACGTATTTCCTTGTCATTCACCGTCTCAGGGATTCCCCTAATCCTTAGATTCTGGCGTCTTTCACGATTTTCCAGGTCTTCCTGTTGGAGTTGAAGTAGGGAGACTGTATGTTTTAGGTTGGAGTTGTCCTCTTCGAGAACATGTACATATTGGGTCAGTTCATCAAATTTGTTCTCCAATGTGTTGATGCGTTCACCTAATTGGTCGATTTCACCCCGCAACTCATGTGCTATTTTGCTCACTTCTTTAGCGATGCTGCGGGTTAGTTCGTGTAGTAATGAGTTCAACTTTGTGTCTAGGACAGCTACTGTCACTACGTCCACGGGGTGATCGGGTGGAAGAGAGTGTAGGGAGGATTGAGATCTGTTATCATCTTGGGTCATGCCTTCCGGCAGAGAATGTGGGTCAACAGTGTCCGAGGATCTCGGCTGTTCACTGGAGATCGGGGATCTCTGTTTATATAAGAAGCGCTCCATGGTGTTAGGGGTCTGCGACGTTGGCGGTGGGATAAAACCTCTGTATATTGCCTTCTGAAAACCAATCTTCCCCATGCAGTGTTAGGAAGGGTCTGATGTCTTGTTATGATATTGCTCCTGCGATTAATAGGGAACTATTAGCTTTGTAGGAGCATCTCTTAAAGAGACGGGGATCAAAGGACTCCTTTTACATGTCTGCTTCCCTGCACGCCGGTCTGGAGGTGGTCACATTCAGAATCAGGGGGTGTTGAGATGGCAGCTGTAAGGTTAGCAGGTGTAAGGCAGTATATAGTGTCTACAGGCAGTCAATGTGTGATTAAACTGCAGGGAATGTGATGTGGGGGTACTAGGAGTACCAAGATGGCCGCCGACTTCCAGGACTAGGCCGAAGCCGCGGTCTGTCCTGAAGGCTGAGGCCGGCCGGGGGGGTCCTCCCCCGGGCCCGGGCCGGGACTCTAGAGGCTCAAAAACGGGGACTCTGGGGCCTGACACTGCAGAGCAGCAGCAGGAGAAGGCTCGGGCAACAGCCCAGGTACTCACAAAGTCCAGGATGGCCGGTGGATAGGCCCAGGAATGGTGTCAGACTGCGGAGGGATCCGGGATGGAGAGGGAGGGTCCCGCTCGGCTCTCTTTCACGCCGCCGGTATCTGCCTCCCTTCGATGCTGGTTCGAATGTCCCGGTCGGAAGGTCCCAGGTGGAGGATCCGATCGTCCCCCGGTCCGCAGTGTAGGCGAGCGTCAGGCTCCGGACAGGCCGCAGGCCTCAATATGGCGGCGGTGTCTGCTAATCCAGGGCAGGCAGGAGGCCTAAGGAGGCTCAGATGAGCCGGATTTCAGGCAAGATCCAGCCGGATCTGTAGCGGGGAAGGTTGGGGTCGTTCCCAGCAATGAATGGGCTTTTTCCCAAGGGAAATAAGGCAGGGATGGCAATGGATGGAATAAGCCTGGACGGAGCACAGCATTCACACGTCCTCTCTGTATCAAGTCCGGCCACGCCCCCTTTATTGGATGGTTTAACTACAATCTGATCATTATGAATAATGTTGTTCAGAGCCAAGCGTTGAGCTTGTGACAAATTGTCATCCACTTGCTGTGGAAATGAGAAGCTCTCAATCTGTTTTTTAGTCTGTTTCAAAAATGCCCAAACCGCTGGACAAGTCTGTAGGTTTGGGAATTTTTGAGACTTGGGCCTAAATTTGGAAGGCTCAGAGCATACAGGTATGTCAGTGTCTTCCCCATCACTGGACGAGTCATCTGGGTTTGCCCAACCCTCGTTCTCATCCAGTAGTTGTATAAGTATTTTGAGAGCCCTAAAGTCCTGGACCTTGAATCCTTTATATTGATCTTCTTCTTTAGTTGGAACCTTACCTTTTGTAGTGTCAAAGATATACTTATAAGTGAGGTTCCTCGCAAATAAATGCAGGTCCTTCATCAAAGTAAACTTATCAATTCTTTGTGAGGGGCAGAAACTAAGTCCAAGCCTAAGAACTTCCATCTCAGCTAGAGATAACTGGTACAAGGATAAATTAACGACGTCTAGTTCTGATTTACCGAGGGGTGTTTCACCACAAAGGGATCTATCTTGCCCATCCGTGACTGTGTAGTTGTTGGTAGGGGGGTGTGGGCAAGGCCTAAAGGGGCTGAACCAGGGTTACTATTTTTAGATTGAATAGTTTTAGGGATAGCTCCTAGATCTTTAGTTCGTTTTGGTTCATTAGTTTGTGTATTGGTTTTATCCTCCGTAAACATTGACAGTGAGGTAGCACCCATCACCAGGTCACCCTGTGAATCCTCCCCTGACTCATAATTACTACTCGGAGGGTATCGTCTTGGGTATGCTTGAGGGGATCCCATACGTTTCCTACTACCCATGCCCCCCTGTGTGTTCCCACCACCATTACCACGTCTCGGTGCGCGTCCTTTCGCGGAAGGGATCGCGCACATATAAGCAGACGGTGAGAGCGTCCTCACCGTCACTTACTGGCGACAGCAAGTGCACCATACTGTGAGCGGAAGCTCTTCCGCCATGTAATCGGGATCGATCGGACACCTCACAGGTAATTGGGATATTCCTTCCCTCACTTATGCCATTTTATATATAGCATATATCATAGTGTACATGCTATTTGATGTATCCACTAGTTGTGTTTGGCATGCTAGGTATTGCTGTTGTGGGCTATTTGTCCACAACAACAAAAGATCAGAATGCAGGAGTGTGGGTTTGCCTGTAAACTATAGCTATGTATTGCAACACACTTTTTATACCTTTATACTATGTAGGCTATTATGATCCAATTTTTGGTGCCTTTTCCTCCCTGTCACTTAGATGGCTTATCAGTATCACACATGGGCAGATACTAGTGTCTGTGGATACAAATGCATTTTTAACTAGTCCACTAAGCATCAATTCTTATTATCCTTTAGATTTGGACACAATTGATCAGTCCTTATGTAATACAATTATTTTCACTGGGTGCCACGGGTGACCCTGGCCGGGTCACCAGTGATCCACACTAAAGGACCACTTGTGACTACTGTAATAAGTATGGGCATAGCTAACTAACGGGTCAGATACATCAGCATCTTACTACAATGATTATTATCGCTATTTTTAACTTCTAAACTCCTAGATTATTGACACTGGCAATAGTTCCCTGTTACTTGGGCCATTGCGTGATCCGACATCCCACTATCCAACCCTTATGGATCTGGCTTCCACAGGGTAATGATCTCGATCGGATGATTTAGTTAAACTGGGCCTCGCCACAGGTTTCCGCCATGTATGTCTCCTTATGCTAAAGCACTTGCTATCTCTGAGTGGGTAAGCACTTACATGTTTCCAAGGAAACACTTATTGACCTTGTATTTAATAAATTATGGTTCTAATGTTGCTTTATATAATCTAGATGAATGTATAGATGCATGCGACGCACTTGAAGAAGCAGGAAACTGCGAAACATGTTGGCCATCTGCATATCCAAGCATCTTGCGCAATAGTACTGTCATGAACAGGTGTGACCAGATTGTGTGGACTGCAAAGAGGAAACCAAAATGCATGTAAAGTGAATAAGAATAATGTTTATTTAAGATAAGTGATATAAATAAACAAACACCCAAAATACAAATAGTGCTAAACCAACAGAAACCCACAGACAACAGATAATTTATACAGCCAAAGGGAAGTACCGAAATCAAACACGTAAGCCAGGCCAGGGTCATACACAGGGCATCAGCAACTGAACAAGGGCAGGATAGGAGAGGGAGATAATGGATGGGATATGGCTACAAGTAAATAGGAACACAAGAGGGACAGGATCAGGATAGGATCAGGATGGGGTCGGATACAGGCTCAGGAGCAGGCTCAGGTTCAGATACAGATCAGGGCGCAAGGAAGAAAGATACCAAGGCAAGCATGTGAGGGCTTGCCGGGTATTCATAAGGCTGCAGTAATTGACCTCATGTTACACCTGAGCGCAGAGGGTGCTGTCTGCTCCACACTCCCGGAGTACACCCGCTGGTGGACATCGGTACTACGGCCCAAGGATGCAACAGTGCCACCAGAAGGTGAGTCCTCTTACTACAGGTCCTGGATGTTGGAAGACACCCACTGGTGGACACTGGTACTGCGATCCAAGAGACCGACAGTGACACCAACGGGTGAACCATTTCATGACAGTACCCCCCTTCAAAGGAGCGGCCTCCGGACGCTCCAACTAGATGAAATTTTCCAAAGTTAATAGCCTCACACCGAACAATGGATGAGGGCATGTCAGGCTGGGCATCAGGTACTTTGGACTGGGCAGCGGATACGTCAAACCGGACAGCGGGCACATCAGAGCAGACAGAGGGCACATCAGAGCAGACAGCGGGCTCCGGGTCACCGAGCTGGGCAGTAGGCTCCGGGTCGTCGAGCTGGGCAGCAGGCTCCGGGTCGTCGAGCTGGGCAGCAGGCTCCGGGTCGTCGAGCTGGGCAGCAGGCTCCGGGTCGTTGAGCTGGGCAGCAGGCTCCGGGTCGTCGAGCTGGGCAGCAGGCTCTGGAACATTAGGCCGAACAGCGAGCACCGTAAGGGCAGGCTGGATCACAGGCACCGGCTCAGCAGGTTGGGTAACGGGCCCGTGCCCAGTGGGCTGGGTAACGGGCCCCGGCCCAGCAAGCTGGACACCGGGCACTGGTCCGGCAAGCCGAATAACGGGTACTGGCTTAACAGGCCGAGTGACGGACTCCGATTTAGTAGACTGGGTAATGGGCACCGGCTCAGCAGACTGGGTAATGGGCACCAAAACTCCAGGCTGACACATGGGCACCGAAACTCCAGGCTGACACACGGGCATCGAAACTCAGGCTGACACATGGGCACCGAAACTCCAGGCCTACACACGGGCACCGAAACTCCAGGCCGACACATGGGCACCGAAACTCCAGGCTGACACACCAATATCAAGACATCTGGCTGGAAGGCAGGCAACGAGACACCAGGCTGGAAGGCAGGTACCAAGACATCAGACTGAGAAGTGGGCACATCAGACGGGGAAGTGGAGACATCAAGCTGGAAGGCAGGCATCGAGACATCAGGCTGGAAGGTAGGCACATCAGGCAGGAAGGCGGGCACATCAGGCTAGGAAGCGGGCACATCAGGCTGGAAGGCATGCACCAAGACTTCGGGCTGGAAGACAGGCATCAGGACATCAGACTGGGAAGCGGGCACATCAGACTGGGAAGCGGGCACATCAGACTGGGAAGCGGGCACATCAGACTGGAAGGCATGCACCAAGACTTCAGGCTGGAAGACAGGCATCAGGACATCAGACTGGGAAGTGGGCACATCAGACTAGAAGACATGCACCAAGACTTCAGGCTGGAAGACAGGCATCAGGACATCAGACTGGAAAGCGGGCACATCAGACTGGGAAGCGGCACATCAGACTGGGAGGCATGCACCAAGACTTCGGGCTGGAAGACAAGCATCAAGACATCAGAATGGGAAGCGGGCACATCAGACTGGAAGACATACACCAAGACTTTGGGCTGAAAGGCAGGCATCAGGACATCAGACTGGGAAGCGGGCACATCAGACTGAGAAGCGGGCACATCAGACTGGGAAGTGGGCACATCAAGCTGGAAGGCAGGCACCGAGACATCCGGCTGGAGGGCAGGCACCGAGACATCCGGCTGGAAGGCAGGCACCAAGACACCAGGCTGGAAGGCGGGCACATCAGACTGGAAAGCAGGCACCGACTGGAAAGCGGGCACCGACTGGAAAGTGGGCACCTCAGACTGAATGCCAGGCACCGAGGCATCAGGCTGGAAAGCAGGCACATCAGACTGGAAGGTAGATACATCAGGCTGGAAGGCAGGCACCGAGACTTCAGGCTGGAAGGCAGGCATCAAGACATCAGACTGGAAAGCAGGCACATCTGACTGGAAGGTAGGCACATCAGGCTGGAAGGCAGGCACCGAGACTTTGGGCTGGAAGGCAGGCATCAAAACATCAGACTGGGAAGCGGGCACATGAGACTGGAAGGTAGACACATCAGACTGGAAGGCAGGCACCGAGACTTCAGACTGGAAAGCGGGTACATCAAACTGGAAAGTGGACACATCAGACTGGAAGGTAGGCACATCAGGCTGGAAGGCAGGCACATCAGGCTGGAAGGCAGGCAGATCAGGCTAGAAGGCAGGCACCAAGACTTTGGGCTGGAAGGCAGGCATCAAGACATCAGATTGGAAAGCAGGCACATCAGACTGGAAGGTAGGTACCTCAGGCTGGAAGGCAGGCACATCAGGCTGGATAGCAGGCACTGGGTTGGCAGGTTTAGGTGGGTCATCAAGTTCAACTGGCATGAACGCAGGCTGGAACACTTTGGTTGGTGTGGAAGCAAGTTGGATTACTGGCAGGATCGTGTGAGTGGGGAAGAACTTCCGTTTTTCTTCTTTGGCTTAACTGCTGGAGATCTGTAGGTGGCTGTAGGACTGTAGACTGGAGGTGAGGCATACTGAAAGGAAAGGCTGGGATATGGCAAGGAAGGGGGAACAGCGGCCAGAGGAAGTTCTTGTGGGGAAGTTGCCGGTATTAGAGAAGAGGCAGGTGGGTTAAAGGCAGGATAGGTGCAGGAAGTAGAAACAGGGTATTGATACTTGGTGGGGAGCAGGGTATATTGGACTGTAGCTGAGGTTGCCAGGGGTGATGGGAGAAAGGACATCTGAGCAGGCAGGTGTTTAGTAGCAGGTCTGGGTTGTGGAGAGCTGACAGAAGCTGGGCATAACAGGTCTGACCATACCTGAAGTACAGGTAGCACAAAAGTGGGCTCACATACTCTCTGTCTGACCAGGGACTGCACTTCATCTATACAATCTTTCAACAACTGTTTGGGACAAACCGAATAATGATCCAAAAAGGATGCAGAGTCATCCTCCAACAGCCATACTAAGGACGCAACCTGGTTAATGCTGAAGGGGGGAGAAAAGTCATCATGGCCCTTTGGGATACAAGGCAGAGCCAGTTCTGTACACATTCCAATCAAAGGCTGAACATCCTTAAACAGTATACTGCCCTGATCGACCACAGAGTGAGCTAAACGGATAATCTCCAGCAGCTGATCACTGGACCACCCTTTCAATGTCTGGCGGAGATACTCAGAACTCTCTGTTGCCAGCAGAGCATAATAAACAATCATATCTGAATTCATCCCAGCAACGTGAAACAGAACCGAGATGGTTCCCCTGTGCAGCCACTTCTGGTCAGAGATGGCCTTGGTATACTGTCATGAACAGGTGTGACCCAGATTGTGTGGACTGCAAAGAGGAAACCAAAACGCATGTAAAGGGAATAAGAATAATGTTTATTTAAGATAAGTGAGATAAATAAACAAACACCCCAAATACAAGTAGTGCTAAACCAACAGAAACCCACAGACAACAGATAATATATACAGCCAAAGGGAAGTACCGAAATCAAACACGTAAGCCAGGCGAGGGTCATACACAGGGGATCAGAAAACTGAACAAGGGCAGGATAGGAGAGGGAGATAATGGATGGGATTTGGCTACAAGGGAATAGGAACACAGGAGGGACAGGATCAAGATAGGATCAGGATGGGATCGGATACAGGCTCAGGAGCAGGCTCAGGTTCAGATACAGATCAGGGCGCAAGGAAGAAAGATACCAAGGCAAGCATGTGAGGGCTTGCCGGGTATTTATAAGGCTGCAGTAATTGACCTCATGTTACACCTGAGAGCAGAGGGTGCTGTCTGCTCCACACTGCCGGAGTACACCCGCTGGTGGACACCGGTACTACAGCCCAAGGATGCAACAGTGCCACCAGCAGGTGAGTCCTCTTACTAAAGGTCCTGGATGTTAGAAGACACCCACTGGTGGACACTGGTACTGCGATCCAAGAGACCGACAGTGACACCAACGGGTGAACCATTTCATGACAAGTACATTCAAGAATCGTTCACAAATTATGTATTATGTAAACCTTGTGATTTTATACTATACATTATATTTTTTGTATTAATAAACTTATTTTTAATAAACCTCAAATGTATTTGTGCTTACCTCGTTATACAGATATTACGATCTCCTTCAAAAATCCCACTCCTATAGGGGCAGCTTAGGCTTTCTCCTGCAAGTTTTTTCTTCTATGTATCTGTCATTCTCGGAGGAAGTGAATCCAGATGTTGTTCAGTCCAGGGGAAGTGGCAACAATTGGCTTTGGAGCTCTTTATATGATGTAACAAACTCTAAATATTACAGGATCTGGAAGCTCTTACATGCACGCAACATACTCAACTCTACCAAAGCTATTCTGTTTTGGAAGAAGGCATTTTCATGGACTACTGTAGGTAGTTCTCATCAATGGAGTTCCCAAGCAGTGTAGGAAGGCAGAATCAGCTTATCAGTGCCAATCCAAAAATGATATATCTGTTTTACCTGGAATTGGTCTTTAAAACATTTAAAGGCTGTAGGTAAATAAAAGCTTGACATGCTTGCGCTGGAGGAATTTACACCTTCTATCACTGTGCAGACAGATGTAAAAATACATTCTATACAAAAAGAAACAGTTGCTTTATTTATGAAATTTAAGAGAATCTGTCACTTTGTCCATTCAGTGACAGGTTCTCTTGATAGGTACCTGTGATATATTAAGTACCTGTGCAGGGATTTTCCTGCTCATGGGACAACAATCTAAGTGCCATCAGACTGGGATTGATTGTCGTCAGGTAACACAACAGTTAAAAACATATATGTGAGTATATGTGACAAATAATATGAAATCTGTACCTGAGTACAATTGTGAAAAAAACACACTGGTATTAAACTAGATGCATATAATCAATACCACAAAGTATATAGTGAAACCAAATAAACAACACCAAGTCCATAAATCAAATGAACAGATAGTCCACTAGGCAGTGGGAAGAAGCCCCTGATCGCCGTTCATAGGGATCGATGTGTGAAGGGAGAGAATAGGAAAACACCCATCATAGTGATCCTCCACCACCGGAAGTGCACGCTTACCAAATAGCAAGTTGAATGAGCTTGATCAAATAAACTGGAGGTCAGATGGACATGGATCTGCAGCGTCACTCTGTGTGTTGTACTAAACAGCAGGTGGACTGGCTGGAATGAAGACCTGGATACCCAGCTAGCATTAAGGCGTCCCTCTGGTGGTGTGGCCACAGGTGGATTTAGGAAAATACCAATCCCTGCTTCTGTCCTGTAGTGATGCCAGTCTGCGCTGGCTTTCAGTGCCACCTATCAGTGATGCCCATCAATGCCCATCAGTAAAGCCCATCAATGCCCATCAGTGTCACCCATTAATGCCCATCAGTGCCCATCAGTGCGCTTACCCATGCCGCCTACCAGTGCCCACCAGTGCGGCTATCAGGGCCCGTCAGTGCCACCTAATAGTGCCCACCAGTGCCACCTATCAATGCCCACCAGTGCCACTCATTAGTGCCCGCCCATTATTTACCCGCACACCCGCTATACCATGCCTCTGAAGAGCGATCCACTGACCATGTCACTCTAGCCCAACTGATTTTTGATTCAATCATCGGTGTTTGAGTGGTGAATGGAGTGTGTTTGTGGTATGCATAGCCATGGCTCCCCTTGTTTTTAAACGACAACGTTGTCAATTTTATTGCCAGGGCCAGTGCCAGTCACTCACCATAGCCATTTTTTCTATGAATTGTTATATATATATATATATATATATTTTTGTGTGATGCTCTACCTATTTGTTTAATAAAATTAAGGCTTGGTTTTTTAGACAGTGCCTGAGGGTTTATGTCCTCTTGAGAGATATCTATTCTCTTTGTTTTTTTCTTGTATGCTCTAGGACATCCCTGACTGGTATCCCGCATTTTTTATGTGGTTGATTGCCTGACATAAGCCGGTCTTTATAACTAGTTAACATTGGTGGTTGATCCGGGCCAACTTCATTTATTTTTTTTTCCACTCATTAGTGCCACCTATCAGTGCTCATCAGTGCCATCTATCAGTGCCCATAAGTGCAGAATATTAGTGCCTCTTCATCAGTGCCACCTAATCAGTGCCCATAAGTGCCGCCTCATCGGTGCCCATAAGTGCCACCTCATCAGTTCCCATTAGTTCAGCCTGTTAGTGCCCATCAGTGCCCCCTCATCAGCTCATATCAGTGAAGGAGAAAAATCACTTATTTACAATATTTACTGACAGAAACTAAGAAGAACTTTTTTTTTTCAACATTTTCAGTCTTTTTTTTTTTTTTTTTTTTTAGGAGAGAAGTATATACACTCATAACCCAAATCCACTGTAATTCATCACATTGATGCTAAAGGTAACAGTGTCACCTATTGACAAAAGGGAGAAAGAACAGTTAACACTAGGCTTAGGAGAAACCCTTTTTGATCAATAGACTACAAATTAGCCAGGGTAGCTACCACCTAGCACAGCTAAATTTACTAGCAACCCTGTTTAGGACAAGGGTGCTACACTATTCTTTATTAATGCTGCGTTTATCAGGTTAACTTGGTTTAGTATTATTGCAGTCTCTGTCAACTGCCATATCATAGCCTAGTATTAACGTCAGTTACTTTTCTGCTGTTTAGCAGAGTCTGTACCTGTGTGTTAATGTTGACGCATTGTCATTTACTTTGCCTTTTTGACAACATACTTACTTAAAGTGTTACTAAACCCACAACAGTAACGTCAGTCTGTATATGCAGCAAAGCATGCTTGTTATACTCACTGTGGAATCTAAGGGGTTATTACTCTGCATTGTTTACAAAGGTTGTTTGATCCTATCTTTTCTGATCCTCCCCTTCTTCCATTGTCTCCAATCCATCTCCTGATAAGACAGAGCCTTCAGAGTCACTCTGTGCATTCGACTCGAAGTTAGACTCGAACATCGGGTGTTCGTTTGTTCTAGAATGAACTGAACATATGGGGCAGTCGCAGGAAATTCAAGCGCCGTGGAATGCCCCATAATGCACTGTGAGATCGCAGTGCAGTGCTGTATGATGATTATCCAAAGCATGCACCTGACCTGCATGCTTTGGCCAATCACAGCGCTCTCTACCGAGAGAGCCAGGGTGCCTTTGGCCAATCGTGGCTCAGGGGGCTAAGTCCATGCCCCAAACTATATAAGGCTGCTGCTTACACTGCAGCCGTATAGTGTACTGAATGAACAGAGGTTAGTGGCGTGCAGGCAGTGTATTTGATTGATATATATATATATATATATATATATATATATATATACTTTGCATTTAGCGTACAATAGATATTCTGTGTAGAATCTATATTCAGTCAGTACAGGCAATGTATTTGATATACATATAGCCTAGTATATACTCTACATTTAGTGTAGATTAGATATTCAGTGTAGAATTTATTTTCAGGCCCTTCAGGTCTGGTATGAATTTTAAGGGGAACCCCAAGCCAAATAAAAAAAAAAAAATTGTGTATACATACCAGACCCTTATCCGAGCACGCAACCTGGTAGTCCGCAGGAAAGGGGGGGGCGAGAGAGGGTGCCCCCCCCCCCCTGAACCGCCCAGGCCACATGCCCTCAATTATGGAAAATGAACTAGAGTTGGGCTTTGGTAGTTAAAAATACCAAAACCAGCTTGTATATGCTCCGCTTACTCTTGTAGGAACTGCTGGTAACTGCTGGTAAAGGCGGAGCAACCATTCCCCTTAAGATGCTCATTGGCAGCAAATCATGTTGATTGGGGCCTGGACGGTGATGTCACTATGCTGGCTCCTTTTGGTTCTTCTCGGAGGATAAATATGCCGCATAGGCGGCACTTTTAACCCTTTGATGTCTGGCCAGCTGGAGTTACGGATGATTGCAGCGGTCCTGACAAGTGGCTCTTGAGGGGATATACATATTGAGCGCATATTAAAACTCTGTTAACCAAGGAAATCAATAACTCTTGGTAAGAGGCTGAATGATCAAGGTGGAGGAGTCATGTGGAGAAACACTTACCTGCTGTTTGTCCTTGGAATCCGCATGGACTTTGCACTTTAATCTGTTTACTATTTTTTGGTTTCTTTGATATAGTGATTTTTGGTATCTATTTGTATATGTATTTATTTAGTTATTGATTGATTGATGGTTTACATAAGTACTAACACCTGTGGTTTATTTATGGTTCAAATATGCACTAGCACTTTTTAGGTATTTGTGCAATTTAATATCGATTGTTATGATATATAAAGTTTTTGCTATCATATTGATCTATTTATTTTCTGTACACGCATAGGCTAGTATATGACCTGCCATGTCCTGCTAAAGATGCTTCGTGCATCATGAATATTCACCAGCCCATGAACTCACCAGCCCATGGCACACACGGTGCTCCTCACCATTTCATGTCCAGCTTGTGCCATCAAGCACATCAATCCAATAAATAAAGTAGCCTCATGACATCGCCATACTATGTTATGATGCCTGTATAGATCTCAGACCAAAGCACCTCTATAGGTTACTGGCACGAATGTTGCTGGCCAATGCCCAAAGAATAAAATATATATAAATTAATTGGAACCCTCCTAAGACCCCCTTTTATGCTGTATTCCCCATAATATGACAGAAATAAAATATCCTGCATGGAAAGTGGAAGCCCCTTATAATGGTTACAGCAGGTGAATCAAAAGTAAATATTAATACTGCGCCAACCCTAAACGAAGTGAGCAGCCAACACAACAATCAGACCAATTGTGTAGTAAATGTGAGTAAAAAGTGTAACGCTGGAGATAAATAAATGCTGAGAATGATCAAAAAATGTGATTGTGTGCAAATAGTACATTAAGCACTAATATAGGACTCATAAAATAAGTGAAACAATATACATAATGAAACATATATCTAATGTCAAAAAATACAACTGTGCCCAAACTCACAATGTCACATATCTCTTAAGAGATATATAATGTGTAAAAGGTGAAATGACAGTATTCCCACGTGTATGAGTGATATTAACAATACCTATGAAAAAAAATATGACCCTGAGTCACAGCGAATCTCACAGATTCAATATATTGTGATACATGAGTGTGAGTTTCTAAAGAATACACAAAAGTTTATGCACAAGTGATAGAACACAAAAATTATGAAACCCGTAGATTGAATACGTGAAAATCTGAACAATAAACGCCCAATATGTCTAAAAGATGGATATCAAAATCACAAATGAGTTAGATCATGCAGACATGATGTCTAGAAAATAAAGTCCATATTAAAGTATGAATACAGAGTTCATATGATAAAATGTATGGTGATAATAATATCCCAAATCTCTATGTGCATCTCACCATATTCTAAAGTGAAGTTGATATTCTAGTTGGTGCCTTCCTATTAAACACATCAAACGATGGAGAAAGATGAGGTACTCTTACCAGTGGTGATGGACTCGCACGCCGTGAGCGGTGAGTCAAACAGGCTTGTACCGCCAAGCAGTGGGTGTAGGTCTGGTCCACATCAGTGGAAGATCCCAGCTGAAAGGAGGGCCTGGAACTCTACTCCCCAAGAGAAATGAACTGTGCCTGGAGGCCCAGCTATCTTGTTTGCCGTCTTAATCCGGGATGTGGAGGACTTTTATCCGCAGTCCTCTCAGTGAAAAACGGTTCTCAAGATGGAAAAGAAAAAAGAGAAAGCCTCCACATGGTTTAAATCCGGTAAACGGATAAGGAGTTTATTCAAAAGAATGTATCATCCAACATCCAGTAAAAAGTAAAAAATTATCAATAAAATTCGGTTCAGTTGAACAGATAAAATGCGCAGTAATAAAAGTGGCTAGAGTAGCAAATAAAACCTACGCGTTTCATCTTCAAAGATTTCTGCTGGGGTATGTGCCAACCTGCCACCACTGCGCTTAAATATGAATAAAAAGATAACAAGCATTAAAACACCTGGTCGGACTGTGTACAGCCTGACTTCCGTGTTCCTCAGCGTGCGTGCCAATTGCATCATGTGACGCAATGTTGAGCCAAAGAAGTGCAACCCATTCCGACTGGAAACCAAGCCTCCATCCCATCATCCAATCAACGACTCTCGGCTGACGAACAGGCTCTCTGCTCAACAGCAAATAGGAGGCGAGCGGCGGTCACGTATTCCCCATGTGACCAACACTGCGTCATGACCCACTACGTGCCTCGTGAGTGAGTATCATAGGAAACCGGAAGCCGGAACTAGATCAAAATAGGATTGGAACGCATATGCGCTTCAAAGTGCTCTGAAGAGTAAAGTGAACGTATGCTGTGTGTACCGATAATAATAAAGATACATGACTAATCAATATTCTAATAGAGATAATGTAAAATAATGTGTTAATAATTTAAATTGTGGAAGTCAGAACGTACTAAGCAAAAATATGATACATATATATATATTGTGAAATAACATCTAAATCGGAATAATGCACCAAATGAAAAACCGGCCTAAAATGCTACACACCTGATGAACTATATCATGATAATACTAAGTCAGAAGACTAAGACAATCTGACATAATGGGCAGGTGGAATGAAATTTTACAGAGAAAATGGCGAAAAACTTTAAAGTTAGGTCAGGACTAGGGATGAGCCGAACACCCCCCGGTTCGGTTCGCACCAGAACCTGCAAACGAAACGAAAATTCGCACGAACGTTAGAACCCCATTGAAGTCTATGGGACTCGAACGTTCAAAATCAAAAGTGCTAATTTTAAAGGCTAATTTGCATAGCATTGTCCTAAAAAGGGTTTGGGGACCCGGGTCCTGCCCCAGGGGACATGTATCAATGCAAAAAAACATTTTAAAAACGACCGTTTTTTCAGGAGCAGTGATTTTAATGATGCTTAAAGTAAAAAAAAAAAGTGAAATATTCCTTTAAATATCATACCTGGGGGGTGTCTATAGTATGCCTGTAAAGTGGCGCGTGTTTCCCGTGCTTAGAACAGTCCCTGCACAAAATGACACACGGTCGGACTTTGTTCGGACATTCCGACAACAAAATCCTAGGATTTTTTCCGACGGATGTTGGCTCAAACTTGTCTTGCATACACATGGTCACACAAAGTTGTCGGAAAATCCGATCATTCTAAACGCGGTGACGTAAAACATGTACATCGGGACTATAAACGGGGCAGTGGCCAATAGCTTTCATCCCTTTATTTATTCTGAGCATGCGTGGAACTCTGTCCGTCGGATTTGTGTACACACGATCGGAATTTCCAACAATTAATTTTGTTGTCAGAAAATTTTATATCCTGCTCTCAAACTTTGTGGGTCGGAAAATCCGATGGAAAATGTGTGATGGAGCCTACACACGGTCGGAATTTCTGACAACAAGGTCCTATCACACATTTTCCATCGGAAAATCCGACCGTGTGTATGGGGCATTAAAGTCATTTAAAACTGCTTGCGGCTTTAATGTAATGTCGGGTCCTATTTTTAAGCTTTTTGGAAAACATAGGGAAGGGTTATCACCCCTGTGACATTTGTTTTGCTGTCTGTGCTCCTCTTCAGAAGATTTCACCTCACTTTCTGTCACAATGACAAATGTTTTTAGAAAATTTGGGGTTTTTAGTGAAACAAGAATTGGTGATAAAGCATCAGTGGAAAGGAGAAACGTTTTTCCCATATTAACTCTTACAGGAGAGAATTTCCCTTCCTAGGGGTAGATTTTATCTCACCTCCTGTTGTCTCCTTCCGTTTGCAAGTAGGAGTCGTTTGTAAGTTGGATGTTTGAAGGTAGGGGCCTGCCCTATATACTCTGCAGAAATTGGGGCCTTAGGTGTTGGTGTTGCCACAACACTGTAAGTCCTCACAGTTACTCTTGGTGGGCGCTGGAATGGGCCCTGCTGTGAAATATTAGATCAGGAATTGTAATTACATGCACCTGTTGAACAGGGGCAGAAAAATTGGGCCTTTGGTGGTGGTGGTGCTGGTGCCACAACAATGTAAGTCCTCACAGTTACTCTTGGTGGGCGCTGGAATGGGCCCTGTTGTGAAATATTAGATCAAGAATTGTAATTACATGTCCCTGTTGAACTGGTGCTGGTCACAACACTGCAACCCCTCACAGATACTCTAGTTGGAGCACAGGAACGAGCCCTGCTGCAAAGAATTGCATCAAAAATTGTAATTTCACGCCCCTGTTAAACAGGGGCTGAAAAATTGGGCCTTAGGCACTGGTGCTGGTGCCACAACACTGCAACCCCTCAGAGATACTCTAGTTGGAGCGCTCGAACGAGCCCTGCTGCAAAGAATTGCATCAAAAATTGTAATTACATGCCCCTGTTAAACAGGGACTGAAAAATTGGGCCTTAGGCACTGGTGCTGGTGCCATAACACTGCAACCCCTCACAGATACTCTAGTTGGAGCGCAGAAACGAGCCCTGCTGCAAAGAATTGCATCAAAAATTGTAATTACACTCCCCTGTTAAACAGGGGCTGAAAAATTGGGCCTTAGGCACTGCTGGTGGCGCCCAGAAACAAAAATATTCTTACAAGCTATCAGCATGATCATTAAGGAGGAAGAGGATAGTCACTCAGCATAACTGGATAGTCACTCAGCATCAGCATAGGCAGTCTTTGAAGGGATCTGACATTTCAAAAAAAATGTATTCGGTTACATCAGCATCAGGTGCTTGGTATCTGGTGGTGATCCAAGACTGATTCATTTTTATGAAGGTCAGTCGATCGACCGAGTCAGTCGACAGGCGCACCCTGTGATCAGTTACAAAGCCTCCAGCAGCACTGAATGTGCGTTCCGAAAGAACGCTGGATGCAGGACAGGCCAGTAGCTCATTTGCATACTGAGCATGCTCTGGCCAGCGATCCATTCTCAAGACCCAGTAACCCAGAGGATTTTCGGTGGGAAAGGTGTCCAAGTCAGATCTTGCCCCTAAGTATGCCTGCACCATGTAAAACAGACGCTGGCGATGGTTGCTGGAACCGATCATACCTTGAGGCTGCAGACCAAAAAATTGTCTGAACGCATCGGTCAGACAGCCACCTTCTCCACCGCTCCTTCTTTGACTGACTGAAGCCCCGGCAACACATTGTCCAGGAACTGGAGTTTGCAACCTCCCAGTCTCTGGGAACGCGTTCCACAGACCTTTCTGCAAGGCCTCCCGAAGATGTTTCATCCTCTGCTCCCTCTGCGACGGCAAGATAAGGTCTGAAACCTTACTCTTGTAACATGGTTTAAGGAGGTTTGCCAGCCAGTAATGATCTCTCTCCTTGATACCATGAATACGAGGATCCTTCCACAGGCTTTGCAGGATCAGGGAGGCCATGCAGCGTAGGTTTGCTGAGGCATTCGGTCCGGAGTCCTCTGGGTCACTAAGGATGACATGATCCGCAGCCACCTCCTCCCAGCCATGTACAAATCCATGGGTTTCTTGGGACTGTAAATGATCCCATAAAGACTGCTGCTGATGCTAAATGCCAGGCTCCACCTCCATGCTGACACAATTCTCCTCCTCCTCCTCATCCTCTTCCTGTGATCGGCGGGCACGCAGGAACACTGTCTGGATAAAGGGGGCCTTGAGAGCTAAGGAAGTCCTCCTCTTCCTGCCTCTGTTCTGCCTCAAGTGCCCTGTCCAATATTCCACGCAGCGTGTGCTCCAACAGGTGGACAAGGGGGACAGTGTCACTGATGCATGCACTGTCATTGCTCGCCATCCTCATGGCCTCCTCAAATGGTGACAGGACAGTGCATGCATCCCTGATCGTGGTCCACTGGTGTGGGAAAAAAAAACAAGCTCCCCTGACCCTGTCCTGGTGCCATAGTCGCACAGATACTCATTGATGGCCCTCTGCTGCATGTGCAGCTGCTGCAGCATGGCCAACGTTGAGTTCCACCTGGTGGGCATGTCACAGATTAGGCGGCAGGTTAAATTCCTTTTGGAGGTCTGCCAGCCGAGCACTGGAAATGCACACAAACTTTCCTGGCCTGCCTCGGGACATCCTGTAAGCCCGGGTACCCGCCCAAGAACCACTGCACCACTAAGTTAAGGATGTGAGCCAAACAGGGCACATGGGTCAGTTGTCCCTGTCGGAGGGCGGAGAAGAGGTTGGTGCCATTGTCGCAAACCACCATTCCTTGCTTAAGTTGGCGTGGCGTCAACCACCTCTGAACCTGCCCCTGCAGAGCTGACAGAATCTCTGCCCCAGTGTGGCTCCTGTCCCCCAAGCACACCAGCTCAAGCACCGCATGGCATCTTTTGGCCTGAGTACTTGCGTAGCCCCTTGAACGCCTATGGAGCACCGCTGGTTCCGAGGACAAAGCACAGGAAGAGTCCATGGAGGAAGAAGAAGAGGAGAGGGTGGAGGAGAGAAGTGTGTCAGAATCACCAGTGGTGGCATTTTGGAGGCGTGGTGGTGGAACAACCTCCACCACTACTGCACCCTGTCCTGCATCCTTCCCAGCTGCCAGCAGAGTCACCCAATGCACCATGAAACTTAGGTAACGTCCCTGTCCATGCCTGCTGGACCATGAGTCAGCGGTAATATGCACCTTACCGCTGACCGCCCTGTCCAGCGAGGCTAAGACATTGCCTTCCACATGTCGGTAGAGAGCCGAAATCGCCTTCCTTGAGAAAAAGTGGTGTTTGGGAAGCTGCCACTGAGGAATCGCACATTCCACAAACTCACGGAAGGGGGCAGAGTCTACCAACTGAAAAGGTAGCAGTTGAAGTGATAGCAATTTTGCCAAGCTAGCATTCAATTGCTGGGCATGTGGATGGCTGGGAGCGAACTTCTTTCTGCAGTGCAGCAGCTGGGGCAGGGAAATTTGCCTGGTACAATCTGACATCGGTGTACCGAAGGCAGATTGCCCGCAAGTACTTGGCTGTGACACACCTAATTCTACACCTTCATTCCTCTCAGTGCAGGTCTCAGAGAGGACTGAAGGTATAGTGGGGTTGGAGATCTCAGCTGATGAGAAGCAAGGAGAGGTCCTCTTTGTTCTTTGATGTGGGTCTTTTAGGTACGCTTGCCAACTAACTGCATGGCAGGTCAACATATGTCTGGTCAAGCATGTGGTGCCCAAGCAGGAGATGTTTTGGCCACGCGAGATACGCTTGAGACATATGTTGCAAATAGTGCGATCTGATGCAAAGAACTTTTGGAATAATGCGCAGATACAGCAGCACCCTGCACATGTGGAGCTCTGCGGTGTGATGCAGTCAGTGTGCTGCCCTTAGGCTGGCCCCTGGAGGGCATCCTGCCTCATTGGTGATGTTCCTCCTCCTCCTCTCTCCTATCAGGCACCCACGTGGAGTCAGTGACCTCATCATCCCCTCCCTCCTCATCACTGGAGCAAACCTGGCAGTATGCTGCAGCAGGGGGAACATGACTGCCAGATTGCTGTCCTTCTTGGGTACCCCCTCTGTCTGGGCTCACGTTACTGCCTTTCTCTAGCTGAGTACCATCATCGGAGCCTTCAAAACGCTGGGCATCCTCCTGGTGCATGTACCCAACACTGTGGTCAAACAGTTTGCGGGACTCCCCAGGAGGACATGGTGGAGCTAGGGAAGGAGTGACTGATGCCATTGAGCCGAGGGAAGAGGCCGCGTTGGCAGCTGCTTTGCCAGACAACGTACCCTGAGCCTGGGTGAGAGAGGATGAGGAGGATGAGGACGGCTTAGTCATCCACTTGACCAAGTCTTCCGCATGTTGCAGCTCAACACGGCCAGCTGCCGAAAAAAAGGCCCAGCATGTCCCATGGCCACATGCTGATAAGGATGCACCATGTCCACGACCAGTACTGTTGCCTCTAGACACAGAGCCTGCTTGCCCTCTTTTATTGGCTTGTGACTGTCTGCCTCTCCTTGTTGCCCTTCCAGACATACTAATGGCCTGCACTGAGATGTAGCTGCACAAAACTGGGATGTATATATATACCATTTATACTGCAGCTAGCAGAATCAACTGCCTGCCTGTAGAATTATTGGTCTGAGAACACCTGCACCTGGCTTCAGGTAGCTATACTGTAGGTGCAACTGTGCAGGGTACACAGTACAGTAACTGGAAATACGTCAAGAGCCTACACAAGCACCTGGCTTCAGGTAGCTATACTGTAGGTGCAACTGTGCAGGGCACACAGTACAGTAACTGGAAATACGTCAAGAGCCTGCACAAGCACCTGGCTTCAGGTAGCTATACTGTAGGTGCAACTGTGCAGGGTACACAGTACACTAACTGGAAATACGTCAAGAGCCTGCACAAGCACCTGGCTTCAGGTAGCTATATTATAGGTGCAACTGTGCAGGGTACACAGTACAGTAACTGGAAATACGTCAAGAGCCTACACAAACACCTGGCTTCAGGTAGCTATACTGTAGGTGCAACTGTGCAAGGTACACAGTACAGTAACTGGAAATACGTCAAGAGCCTACACAAGCACCTGGCTTCAGGTAGCTACACTATAGGTGCAACTGTGCAAGGTACACAGTACAGTAATTGGAAATATGTCAAGAGCTTACACAAGCACCTGGCTTCAGGTAGCTATACTGTAGGTGCAACTGTGCAGGGTACACAATACAGTAACTGGAAATTTGTCAAGAGCCTACACAAGCACCTGGCTTCAGGTAGCTATACTGTAGGTGCAACTGTGCAGGGTACAGAGTACACTAACTGGAAATACGTCAAGAGCCTACACAAGCACCTGGCTTCAGGTAGCTATACTGTAGGTGCAACTGTGCAGGGTACACAGTACAGTAACTGGAAATACATTAAGAGCCTACACAAGCACCTGGCTTCAGGTAGCTATACTGTAGGTGCAACTGTGCAGGGTACACAGTACAGTAACTGGAAATACGTCAAGAGCCTACACAAGCACCTGGCTTCAGCCTCCTTGGCTTTGGCCAATTACGGCTCTCTGTACACACAGCGCTGTGATTGGCCAAGCATGCGGGTCATAGTGCATGCTTGGCCAATCATCAGCCAGCAATGCACTGCGATGCCGCAGTGAATTATGGGCCGTGACGCGCCACTCGAATTTGGTGCAACTGGCCCATATTGTTCGTTATTCGACGAACGACCGAACACACAATGTTTGAGTCGAACATGCGTTCGACTCGAACACGAAGCTCATCCATAGTCAGGACGGATTGATAAAGGCATTGATGTCCCAATCAATGTTTAGGCCATGGGGTCTATAACATTTTAACTGGTGTATCCAAAAAGTTTCAAGTTCAGATACACCTCTGACATTGGACTCACCTCTCCAATGGGGCACAAATTGATCTAGGCCTTGCAGCGGTTGCGGCAGCGCTTTTCCTTTCTAGAAGACCATCCCTGGAACTCAAAAGAGATTTATCATGGACTTACTACGTTTTGCAACCAAACATAATTATTTCTGGTACAATAATGATTTCTACTTACAAAAAAAGGGCGTGGCAATGGGGGCTAAATTCGCCCCTTGTCTGGCTAATATTTTCATGGCCTGTTGGGAGGAGGATGTCGTCCATGTCCTGGACCCACCGCAGCTGGCCTTGTGGGCCAGGTACATCGACGACATCCTCCTCCTATGAAGGGGTAGCATGGAGTCCTTGGATAGGTTCATGTCCACACTGAATGAGAACCATGTGGGTATTAAGTTGACGTATGAAGCTAGCCCCTCCGCTATCCATTTCCTGGATTTAGAAATTACAGTAGCCAATGGTCAACTTGAGGCTAAAACCTTTTTTAAAGCCACCGACCGGAATGGGTACATTCCGGTCGACAGCTGCCATCATGCAGTGTGGCTGAAATCCGTACCTCGGAGCCAACTGATGCGGATCAGACGCAATTGTTCCCTCTTATCAGATTTTTTCTGTCAACCAAAGATTCTTAAATCCAGATTTGTGGATAAAGGGTACAATGTGTCTCAGATTGACAAAGAAATCCACCAAGTTGCTTTGGTAGATAGAAACCTTTTGTTATCTGAACGGCCAAAACAGGTTCAAGATACCAAACACAAATGGTCTTTTCCTACTAACGTCTCCATTCAACATAAACAAATTAAGGATATCATCTACAGGCACTGGAAAGTACTTAAGAATGATCCATTATTAGGCCCTACACTCTCAGAACAAGCAGGAGTGATTTATAGGGGTTCACTACCCTTAAAGGGACAAATTGCACCCAATATAATTGATCCTCCCACTGTCCCCTCTTTTCCGTAAGGGTCAACGAACACATTACAGCTATTAAAAAAGGATGCACCAATCATAGCGTTCCTAAACATTATCTGCTTTGCCACAATCAAAACCCAATGGGAACCAAGTTTCAAATTATAGATAAATTTGTGCCCCATTGGAGAGGTGAGTCCAATGTCAGAGGTGTATCCAAACTTGAAACTTTTTGAATACACCAGTTAAAAAAATTTTTTATAGACCCCATGGCCTAAACATTAATTGGGACATCAATGCCTTTATCAATTAGTCCTGACCTAGTTTTTCGCCGTTTGCTTTGTAAAATTTCATTCCACCTGCCCATTATGTCAGATTGTCTTAGTCTTCTAACTCAGCCTTTCTCAACCAGTGTGCCGCGGCACACTGGTGTGCCGTCAGAGGTCCTCAGGTGTGCCGCGGGATCAGGGGAGAGAGGGGCTGTCAGATGAGCCAGAGCTCCCGATCCCCTGCCAAACTGTACATCGGCACTGTGAGAAGCTCCGTCAACCTCAGCAAAGTGAAAGTAAAGTGCAGGGGAGTGTGCTCTGCTCTCTGCTTCCCTCTACAGTGCAGTACCTGGCTGAATGAGGAAACTGGAAAGGTACTGTGCTAGAAGCTAGATTTGTTTTAAAAGGGCTTTATACATGTGTGTGTGTGTGTGTGTGTGTGTGTGTGTGTGTGCGCGTGCATGTAAGTGTCTGACTGTCTGTGTGTGTACATGTGTCTATATGTGTGTGTGTACATGTGTCTGTATGTGTGTGTGTTCATGTGTCTGTATGTGCGTGAGCATGTGAGTGTCTGTCTGTATGTGTGTGTGTACGTCTGTATGTGTGTCTGTATGTGTGTCTGTATGTGTGTTTGTACATGTGTGCATGTGTCTGTATGTGTGTGTGTGCATGTGTCTGTATGTGTGTGTGCATGTGTCTGTATGTGTGTGTGTGCATGTGTCTGTATGTGTGTGTGTGCATGTGTCTTTATGTGTGTGTGCATGTGTCTGTATGTGTGTGTGTGCGCATGTGTCTGTATGTGTGTGTGTGCGCGCATGTGTCTGTATGTGTGTGTGCGCATGTGTCTGTATGTGTGTGTACGCATGTGTGTGCATGTGTCTGTATGTGTGTGTGCGCATGTGTCTGTATGTGTGTGTTCATGTGTCTGTATGTGTGTGTGTGCATGTGTCTGTATGTGTGTGTGTGCGCATGTGTATGTATGTGTGTGTGCGCATGTGTCTGTATGTGTGTGTTCATGTGTCTGTATGTGTGTGTGTGCATGTGTCTGTATGTGTGTGTGCATGTGTCTGTATGTGTGTGTGCGCATGTGTCTGTATGTGTGTGTACGCATGTGTCTGTATGTGTGTGTGCATGTGTCTGTCTGTGTGTGTGTTTGTACATGTGTGTGTGTGTGCATGTCTGTATGTGTGTGCACGTGTTTGCATGTGTGTGTGCACGTGTATGTGTGTGCACGTGTCTGCATGTGTGTGGGCACGTGTCTGCATGTGTGTGTGTACAAGTGCCTGTATGTGTCTGTATACCTGTGTGCACATGTATGTGTCTGTATGTGTGTGTGTGTGTGTGTGTGTGTGTGTGTGTGTGTGTGTGTGTGTGTGTGTGTATATATCTTACTTTTAATCCGGACACCCCCCCCTCCATTCCTTTACCATCAGAACTGCTTTTGTAGGTCTTGTTTGTGATAGCAGCAAGGACTGCTTCTCCTCTGAAAAGCAACCCATGCACAGATCGCTTTTCAGAGGCATTTGACAGACGGTAAAGAGGCATTATGCCTCCTCACCACCTGTTTTAATGCAGCATCACTACACCGCAACCGTGCAATGAACACAGTTGCAGGGTAGTTGCAGTGCAGCCCCATTCACCCTGGGTATACCTCCAGCTGCAGCCACAGCATGTGTACACCCCCAGCTGCTGTCTCTGCAGCTAAAGGGGAAGAAGTTGGGGGTGGTAAAAACAGCTTAACCATGTGCTTTTACCACCCCTCCAACCTGACATGTGAACAAGCCCTTGGTTCACATTTGTGTGGCTGCGTGCTGCGTGTAGGGCAGCCCATTCATTTCAATGGGATTCCCTAACCACAAAAATTCAGTGAATGAAGTCCCCGACCTTTTTTTTTTTTTAATTGCACGGCACCAAAAGCACATTTCCCAATGTGTGAGGTACCATTAAGAATTAATGGCACCCCTAAAGAGCAGAGCATTTGTCTGTGTCTCAGGAACGAGTGCGATTTTGCGCATGTTCCGCAACACACAGTAACGTGAACTAAGCCTTGGACTGGGGTGCCTCAAGACTAAAAAATACTTTTCAAGGGCGCCCCGACTGGAAAAAGGTTGAGAAACACTGTTCTAACTTAGTATTATCATGATATGGTTCATCAGGTGTGTAGCATTTTAAGACTGTTTTTTATTTGGTGCATTATTCCGATTTAGACAATATTTCACAATATATATATATATATGCATCATATTTTTGCTTAGTACGTTCTGACTTCCACAATTTAAATTATTAACACATTATTTTACATTATTTTACATTATCTCTTTATTAGAATATTGATTAGTCATGTATCTTTATTATTATCGGTACACACAGCATACGTTCACTTTACTCTTCACTGAGCACTTTGAAGCGCATATGCGTTCCAATCCTATTTTGATCTGGTTTCGGCTTCCAGTTTCCTATGATACTCACTCACGAGGCACGTACTGGGTCATGACGCAGTGTTGGCCACATGGGGAATACGTGACCGCCGCTCGCCTCCTATTCGCTGTTGAGCAGAGAGCCAGTTCGTCAGCCGAGAGTCTTTGATTGGATGACGGGATGGAGGCTTGGTTTACAGTCAGAATGGGTTGCATTTCATTGGCTCAACATTGCGTCACATGATTGGCAATTGGCACGCACGTCGAGGAACACGGAAGTCAGGCTGTACACAGTCCGACCAGGTGTTTTAATGCTTGTTTTCTTTTTATTCCTATTTAAGCGCAGTGGTGGTAGGTTGGCACATACCCCAGCAGAAGTCTTTGAGGATGAAACGCGTAGGATTTATTTGCTACTCAAGCCACTTTTATTACTGCACTTTTTATCTGTTCAATTGAACCAAATTTTATTGATAATTTTTTACTTTTACTTTTTTTACTTTTTACTTTTACTGGATGTTGGATGATACAATCTTTTGAATAAACTTGTTATCTGTGGAGGCTCTCTCTTTTTTCTTTTCCATCTTGAAAACCGTTTTTCACTGAGAGGACTGCAGATAAAAGTCCTCCACATCTCGGATAAGGACAGCAAACAAGATGTCTGGGCATCCAGGCACAGTTCATTTCTCTTGGGGAGTAGAGTTCCAGGCCCTCCTTTCAGCTGGGATCTTCCACCGATGTGGACCGGACATACACCCACCGCTTGGCGGTACAAGCCCGTTTGATTCACTGCTGGTAAGAGTACCTCATCTTCCTCCATCGTTTGATGTGTTTAATAGGAAGGCACCAACTAGAATATCAACTTCACTTTAGAATATGGTGAGAAGCACATAGAGATTTGGGATATTATTATCACCATACATTTTATCATATGAACTCTGTATTCATACTTTAATATGGACTTTATTTTCTAGACATCATGTCTGCACTTATAATTTTTGTGTTCTATCACTTGTGCATAAACTTTTGTGTATTCTTTAGAAACTCACACTCATGTATCACAATATATTGAATCTGTGTGATTCGCTGTGACTCAGGGTCACATTTTTGTCATAGGTATTGTTAATATCACTCATACACGTAGGAATACTGTCATTTCACTTTTTTCACATTATATATTGCTAAAGAGATATGTGCCATTGTGAGTTTGGGCACTTTTTGACATTAGATATATGTTTCATTATGTATATTGTTTCACTTATTTTATGAGTCCTATATTAGTGCTTAATGTACTATTTGCACACAATCACATTTTTTGATCATTCACGGTTACAGCAGGTGTACAGACGCGGGAACTCCATACAATAGAATCCCTGAGACTCTGAATATACTGTATAAAACGTATAATCCTATATCCCCCTACCTTGGCTGTGTGGGCACTAAATGAATCCTTTCTGTAAAGTAAAT
The DNA here is from genome assembly GCA_037952925.1 of Lithobates clamitans. Lineage (NCBI taxonomy): Eukaryota > Metazoa > Chordata > Amphibia > Anura > Ranidae > Lithobates > Lithobates clamitans. The sequence continues at coordinate 636,862 of JBBGZY010000480.1, read as the reverse complement.
CTGCCAAGTCAAAGGAAACAGTGCCAGAATAGTCTAAATTGATGTAGAAATCTCTTTTACTTTGTACATTTATGTTGTTCACTCAGTAATCAGCACTTTTGCAGAGCTGATAATATTTCCTACAACACGACCCATATTATTTTACCTTTCTTCTCCCCTCTCCACCTCTGTGTTTAACTCTATGATTTCTCAAGAAAATGTTTCTTATGGGAAAAACCCTTACCCTTTTCTTCCATGAATTAAACAGAATTTCCACAAAACAGAAATATTTTTTTAGCACTGTCCCCATAGGGCTTGTGACTTCATAGGCCTCTTTCAGGTTACCCGCAGCTGGTTGCTAATAGTTTCCACTTGTTTGCTAGGGGTTTCCACTTGGTCCCACCCTTACTCCTGCTTGCTCGTTATTCAATGACCAATCCAGGGCATTTGTGTTTTGTATTCTTATTTTAGAACTTGGATGGGAGAAGGAATTAGTGGGATACTCCAACTTGACTAAAGGATTCGTCAACCTTGGGTCTTACCATTAAATTAAAGACACAGACTGCGTGACATGGGTTTTATAAGGCCACAGCAGCCAATTTATTAACCAAATAATAAATAACAAAAACATGAAAAACATGTAACACATACCCTTAAGAACAAAATAATGTCCAACAGCAAGAGGTCTTTGGGTGTCTTAAAAAGGCACACTTTATAACTGTAAACGGTCTATATTCTCAGCTGTGCCCCAACAGGCTCGAGGACACTCGGACATCACAACTACTTCCATATTCCCCTCCCCCAGGGGATTTATCTCCTGGGAGAACCACCGCTAACCAAATGTAAGCGCCATCCTTAGATGGGCCCCACTACTCCTGTGACCATGTAAAATTTTTACTGACCCCCAAAGACCCCTTGAACCGCCAACTGCTGTGACAAGTTTGAAAATACACCACAACATTACATTTTTACCGTAGACAACGTGAGTTTTTTTTTTTTTTTTAATTTATTTTTTATTTATTTATTTATTTTCTTTTTCTTTTTCTTTTTTTTTTTTAATTATCCTTTGTTTTCCTTATTATTATTATTTTTTTTTTTTAAATAAGGTTGAATGACACAAGCACCTTCACCCGTATTCATAAAATACCAATACAACCCATACCTATCCAGCCTGCTGACTCCTAACACCAGGGCGGGAGGATGGGAAGATGTCTCCTCTCCAAACTTCTCCGAATGATGCAGAATCCACCCCCTACACCGGACCCCAACCTCTGGATCCAGCCCCCACTGACTTCTACCTCCAATCAGGTAAGAGCTAAACCTATGCCCCACCACTGACCCGACTGACCGTTCCCTGACCCCTGTTCCTCCCATAGTCATGCATCCCCTCTGTCTATTCTCTCCTACGGGTCTCACTGGAACTATTCACAAAGGATAAGGGTAACTCTCACTTGACCTCACCGGATTTCTTATGGAAGCAGACACACTGCTTTAACCATACAGCCACATGTATGGAGTAATGAAGTGTTCTTGCTCTCACTAGCAGCAGACTTAATGCACTACATTATCTTTAGGACACTCACTAGCATCCCCTTTACTGACAACCGTCCAGTGACTCTTCTAGCTGAAGGGGGCGGCCCTCACTCAACAAGCCCCAAAGACACAGATCTGTACTCACTAGGGGTGTTGAAAATGATTGGAGCATCGATGCATCACAATGCTGCCCTTCCTGATTCGGCATCAATGCGGTATCCAGCATAATCAATTGTGCATGACATCATTCCAGCTCCTCCCCCTCCCAATGCAAAGCAGCGTCTTTGATGGAATGACAAGCCACCGATCGGACGCCTTCCCCTGTCATTGGGTAATGTAGCCTCAGAGGGCTGCCCCCACCCACGCTCTCCCCCTCCTTGGGATTTGTAGCTCTGGACAGTAACACTGATTAACTCCCCAATGGGCAGGCGCAGAGCCGCTTGGAGCTGTGACACAGATCGCTACAGCTACCTTATCATCCGTGGGATAAGGCATAGAGACGGCTTCAGGAAACAAGCTGCGAGGAGGGGGGGTTGGTAGGAGTGCTCCGGAGGTGACAGATCAGTCTGTCATGTTTGATATATGTGCGGGGTGAGTGTATAGAAGTGGCACATCCCCCACCTGCTGCTCCTATCCAGTGTGTGTGTGCTGTGTGCCTAACACATTGGGGGCTGCACAGTACACACTCTTTTTCTGTCTAATTTCTTCCTGAGATTTGCCTATAATCTCTCCCCTCTAGAAACATCCACTGATCTGCAAGCAGTATATTTCTTGCTGATTTGGAATGTCTTCCTTTTTTATTTTTGCAGTGATGTGTACCTGTTTACTATCCAAGTTGCTGCCAAAGACTCAATGTTTTTTTTAAAGTGATACTAAAGGGTATTATTTTTTTTTTTTTAAATAAAAAAAGATATCATACTCACCTGCTGATCTCTTGTATCATGTCCGCAGTCTCTGACCATCTCCTGTACTATGTCCGCAGTCTCTGACCATCTCCTGTACTATGTCTGCAGTCTCTGATCATCTCCTGTACTATGTCTGCTGTCTCTGATCATCTCCTGTACTATGTCCGCAGTCTCTGACCATCTCCTGTACTATGTCTGCAGTCTCTGACCATCTCCTGTACTATGTCCGCAGTCTCTGACCATCTCCTGTATTATGTCTGCAGTCTCTGATCATCTCCTGTACTATGTCCGCAGTCTCTGATCATCTCCTATACTATGTCCACAGTCTCTGATCATCTCCTGTATCATGTCTGCAGTCTCCAATCATCTATTGTATCATGTCTGTAGTCTCTGACCATCTCCTGTATCATGTACATATTCTCTGACCATCTCCTGTATCATGTCTGCAGTCTCTGACCATCTCCTCTGGTATGTCTGCAGTCTCTGATCATCTTCTGTATCATGTCTGCAGTCTCTGATCATCTCTTGTATCATGTCTGCAGTCTCTGTTCATCTCCTGTAGTATGTCTGCAGTCTCTGACCATCTCTTGTATCATGTCCGCAGTCTCTGACCATCTCCTGTATCATGTCTGCAGTCTCTGACCATCTCCTGTATCAGGTCTGCAGTCTCTGACCATCTCCTCTAGTATGTCTGCAGTCTATGATCTTTTTCTGTAGTATGTCTGCAGTCTCTGACCATCTCCTGTAGTAGGTCTTCAGTCTCTGACCATCTCCTGTAGTAGGTCTTCAGTCTCTGACCATCTACTGTAGTAGGTCTTCAGTCTCTGACCATCTCCTGTAGTAGGTCTGCAATCTCTGACCATCTCCTCTAGTAGTTTGGGGGAGAGCCTGGAGCGCCTTTAAGTTGTTGTCTGCTGTGTTTAAACTTTGCTACATGCAGGGAGTGTTGTCTTTTTTTTTAAGTACAGATAAAATAAAAAAATTGACTTCTCCTGACTGCTTGAATTTTTTAAATGAAAAACATGCGCACTTGCGTTGTAATCATGATGCATCGCGGAATCTAATCAAATCGAATTGTTGACATGATAATCATAATCAAATCGAATCATGAGGTCAGTGAAGATGCTCACCTCTAGTACTCACAGTAGGCAGAATCAGATCCTTCCTGGTGTCTCCCTTCCAGTCAGCTCTGCAGGACCGCACTACCGCCTCCGTAGAGAAGAGGGCAGCCGCACCCTCCCTCCTGGACTCTTTTCCCCGGCTCAACTAACTCTGAGCACATGTACTCCGGCTTTATATACAGTATCTCACTATGCAATGCAGCACTTTTCCTCTGCCAATTGCCAGAGCTGTAACCATAGGCATCACCAGGGTGTGGCTAACGAGGCTGCAGCCCCGAATGTGAAGCCCATTGCCCCGAGTCTCAGCGGGTCGCGGCGCGCGGCATTGGAGGTGGAGGAGAGACGAGCGGGCAGGTTGCAGCTGCGGCGGGCGGCATTGAAGGTGGAGGAGAGATGAGCGGGCGGGTCGTGGCTGTGGTGGGCGGCATTGGATGTGGAGGAGAGACGAGCGGGCGAGTCGCAGCTGTGGCAGGCGGCATTAAAGGTGGAGGAGAGACGAGCGGGTGGACGAGCAGAGATGTTATCATCTCTCTCCACCCGCCACCACTCTTCCACCCTCACAGCCGGCCCACTTAAATGTGGGAGCGATGTGCGGCGAGGAGCAGAGAGATGACATCATCTCTCACTGCCCCCCACACATCAGTGCTCTTCCTCCCTCACAGCGCGGGCCTTTTAAATGTCGGAGATGCAGCGGGGAGCAGAGAGATTACATCATCTCTCACTGCCCGCCCCACATCTCCGCTCTCCTGCCCTCACTATATGGACCAGTGCTGCCAGCCTGCCACCAATGCAGCAACAATGCATATTTGGTGCATATTTGGTGGCACTGGCTGGCATGGCAAGTGACAATCTGCAAATGGTGGCAAGTGATGTAGCAAGTAACAATCTGCAAGTGACGTGGCAAGTGACAATCTGCAAATGGTGGCAAGTGATGTGGCAAGTGACAATCTGCAAATGGTGGCAAATGACATGGCAAGTGACAATCTGCAAATGGTGGCAAGTGATGTGGCAAGTGACAATCTGCAAATGGTGGCAAATGACGTAGCAAGTGACAATCTGCAAATGGTGGCAAGTGATGTGGCAAGTGACGTTGCAAGTGACAATCTGCAAATGGTGGCAAGTGATGCGGCAAGTGACAATCTGCAAATGGTGGCAGGTGACGTGGCAAGTGACAATCTGCAAATGGTGGCAGGTGATGTGACAAGCGACCATCTGCAAATGGTGGAAGTGATGTGGCAAGTGACAATCTGCAAATGGTGGCAAGTGACAATCTGCAAATGGTGGCAAGTGACGTGGCAAGTGACAATCTGAAAATGGTGGCAACCGATGTGGCAAGTGACGTGGCAAGTGACAATCTACAAATGGTGGCAAGTGATGTGGCAAGTGACAATCTGCAAATGGTGGCAAGTGACGTGGCAAGTGACATGGCAAGTGACAATCTGCAAATGGTGGCAAGTGATGTGGCAAGTGACAATCTGCAAATGGTGGCAAGTGACGTGGCAAGTGACAATCTGCAAATGGTGGCAGGTGACGTGGCAAGTGACAATCTGCAAATGGTGGCAAGTGACAATCTGCAAATGGTGGCAGGTGACGTGGCAAGTGACATGCCCAGGGCTCCCACTGATTCTGCATTATGGTGAGTTGAACCACATCATTATATATTACAATGTAACAATAGAAACAATGTGCTTTGATCACCCTGACACCATATCAACCATGACGCCGTGATGATTGAAACGCCAACACCAGTCTTCCTTTGCCCGTGAAAAATTGCTTACCACCGGCGTGCGACCCCCCCCCCTCCCAAGTTGGTGACCGCTGCTATAGGCTTTACCCCCAGATCTTTTGCAGACCTAGCAATGCCCCTGGCTGTAACAAAGCCTGTGCACTCACATGTCAGGTCCCCTCCCACTGTCCAATATGCCTCTCTATTGGACCAGTAGGGGACAGTCAGAACAAGCTTGACAGGCAGCAGCTCTCTGCTCCGGGAGCTTTGAGAAATGAGCCATCTGCGGTGTTCGATCGATTGGTTCTCAGTGAAGAGACGCTGGGGGACAGATGCAGCATCAGTCCCATGCTGCATCCACCTAGGTAAGTATAATAGGAAAAAAAAAATTCTTCTCTTTTAAGAGAGGTATGGACTCCAGAGAGAGAGATATCATTTTGCCCCTGTACAAATCATTAGTAAGACCTCATCTGGAATATGCAGTTCAGTTTTGGGCACCAGTTCTCAAAAAAGATATCGGGGAACTGGAGAAAGTGCAGAGAAGGGCAACCAAACTGATAAGAGGAATGGAGGAGCTCAGCTATGGGGAAAGATTAGAGGAACTGAATCTATTTCCTCTTGAGAAGAGGACATTAAGGGGGGATAAGATCAACATGTATAAATACATAAGTGGTCCATATATGCCCCGTTTCCACTGAGCGGATCGGTTCGGGTCGGTACAGTTTGGAAGGCCTAGAATGGTCCGGTCTATTCTGGTAAGCGTTTCCACTGCAAGTGGGACCACAAGGGGCCATACAGGGTTTAGAAAAAATGCCTAGTGTGATTTCATATTAGTGCGACAAGCTCATCATTTCTCTAGTTGCCTTTTGGTTCTTCATATTTAAAAAAACATGCTGCACTGTATGAGAGAAGGTTGTGAGTGGCAATGAGAAACACAGCAGAAAAGAAAACTTCTAGCTTGGATATGTAGCCGAGAGGAGAAATACACCTTTGTGCGGCAAAGACAAAGACGGCAGCGCTATAGGGTAAGCAAATGACCCACCTACCTGACACACACACACACACACTGACTCACCTACCTGACACACACACTGACCCATCTACCTGACACACACACACACACACACACACTGACCCATCTACCTGACACACACACACTCACCCACCTACCTGACACACACACTCACCCACCTACCTGACACACACACACACACACTGACCCATCTACCTGACACACACACACTCACCCACCTACCTGACACACACACACACACACACACACACACTGACCCACCTACCTGACACTCACACTGACCCATCTACCTGACACACACACACACACTGACCCACCTACCTGACACACACACTGACCCACCTACCTGACACACACACTGACCCACCTACCTGACACAAACACTGACCCACCTACCTGACACACACACACACTGACCTACCTACCTGACACACACACTGACCCACCTACCTGACACACACACTGACACACCTACCTGACACACACACTGACCCACCTACCTGGCATACTTACCAAGAATAATGAAAAATGTATATGTTGTATGAATATGTTTTATTTTTTGTGATCTGTTACCATCTGTGTTTTTTTTTTTTTTAGATTATTAGTGCGACAAGCTCATCTTTTCTCAAGTTGCCTTTTGGTTCTTCATATTTAAAAAAACATGCTGCACTGTATGAGAGAAGGTTGCGAGCGGCAATAAGAAACACAGCAGAAAAGAAAACTTCTAGCTTGGATATGTAGCCGAGAGGAGAAATACACCTTTGTGCGGCAAAGACAAAGACGGCAGCGCTATAGGGTAAGCAAATGACCCACCTACCTGACACACACACACACACACTGACTCACCTACCTGACACACACACTGACCCATCTACCTGACACACACACACACACACACTGACCCATCTACCTGACACACACACACTCACCCACCTACCTGACACACACACTGACCCACCTACCTGACACACACACACACACACTGACCCATCTACCTGACACACACACACACACACTGACTCACCTACCTGACACACACACTGACCCATCTACCTGACACACACACACACACACACACACACACACTGACCCATCTACCTGACACACACACACTCACCCACCTACCTGACACACACACTGACCCACCTACCTGACACACACACACACACACTGACCCATCTACCTGACACACACACACTCACCCACCTACCCGACACACACACTGACCCACCTACCTGACACACACTGACCCATCTACCTGACACACACACACACTGACCCACCTACCTGACACACACACTGACCCACCTACCTGACACACACACTGACCCACCTACCTGACACAAACACTGACCCACCTACCTGACACACACACACACTGACCCACCTACCTGACACACACACTGACCCACCTACCTGACACACACACTGACACACCTACCTGACACACACACTGACCCACCTACCTGGCATACTTACCAAGAATAATGAAATATGTATATGTTGTATAAATATGTTTTATTTTTTGTGATCTGTTACCATCTGTGTTTTTTTTTTTTTTAGATGCTTCTCCTCTTGTCGAAGCAGCGCCGCTGACCAGTCATTTGGGCTCTCCCCCGCGCTAATGAGTGGTGGGATGTGACCGTCCCAGGATTCACACACACACAGTGGGTGCACAATTTCAGAATATCTGAGGAAACCTTCTCATACCTTTGTGCAAAGCTACATCTAGCGATGGAGAAGCAAAACACCAACTTCAGAGCCAGTTTGCCTGTGAGAAAAAGAGTTGCCATTGCACTGTGGAAGCTGGCTACCAACAGTAAATACCAAAGTATAGGTCATCTTTTTGGTGTCAGTAAATCCTCTGTGTGCCGGTGTGTGCAGGACTTCTGTAAGGCTGTCTGCACATTGCTAGCTCCTGAAATTGTAAATTTTCCAGACAGGGAAAAGCTTAAAGACATGGCTGACTACTTTGAGAACAGGTGGGGCCTTCCACAGTGTGTTGGTGCTATTGATGGCTCACACATACCAATAATAGCACCACAAGAATACCACACTGACTACTTCAACAGAAAAGGCTGGCATTCCATCATCCTCCATGAATGTAGGAAAGCCTGGGAGTTTGCATGATGCTCGGGATCTAAGATTGTCCACATTTTGGGATTGGGTTGGTCAGGGAGGCCTGTACCCTGTTTGCACTAAGAACATTTGTGGGGTGAATGTTGGCTATTATGTGCTCAGGGACTCTGCCTACCCTTTACAAAATTGGGTCCTGAAACCATTTCCTGACAATGTCCGCCTGTCACCAGAACAGCAAATCTACAACAAGAAAACATCCAGGGCATGGGTCGTAGTGGAAAATGCTTTCGGAAGACTTAAGGGTAGATGGCGGTGTCTTATGAAGAGGAATGACAGTGACATTAAACTTGCCAAATCCATGGTGCTTACTTGATGTGCTCTTCACAATCTTCCACCAGGATTGGAATACATCTTCAGAAGAGGCAGTACTAGTAATAGCAGCACAGGATATCGAATAAGAGTGCAGTGAAATACGTCAGGCTCTGATGCGGTACCTCAATGTTTAATTTCTTACCATTCATTTTTAAAAGTTTTAAAAAAGTATTACTAAATTGTTAATAAAGTGTTACATTAAATCAGACATACTCTAAAAAGTCTCTCATGTTTTTTATTTCACAAAAGAAAAAAAAAATATTTCTATATATTCTTGAAAGTCAAAATGTGAAAAATATATTAAAAAATAAGCTTTTTTTACAAAAACTTAACTAATTTTTTTTTTAACAAAATGTGTACAAGTCCTGTGCTGCATGAAAGGCTCTACTGTCTGGGTGGTGACCTGGGATCACGACTGGCTCCAAGCACTTGAACAAGCTGACCCAGGACACCAAGGAAGGCCTGGTTGAAGGTAGCCAACTGCTCCATCTGCTGCCGCGTGATTTCTGCCTCCTGACGCATAGCTTCCTGTGAATCCTGAAGCAGTGCCTGAAACCACCTCTCAGAAAGGTTCTCAATCCTTTCCAGCTGCCTTTCCTCTGATGCCCGCATATCCTCCATGACTGTGCGCAGATCCATCTGCAACCGTCTCCTTTCACCTGTAATATACAAAAGACCAGAATAGTTTTTGGAAGCATCAGTCCCACCACTGTAACCCCCTTTCTCATCTACCCCACCAGACTGTACCCCTCTGCTTTCCTGTCCAACCACTGTTCCCCCTGATCTTCTGCCCCACCTCTGTTCACCTTGCTCGTCTGCCCCGGCAATACACCTCCTTTCACATCTGCCCCACTGCTCTTCTGTCCACTGCTGAACCCCCTTCTCATCTGTTCCACCACTGTACCCCCTGCACATCTGCCACACTGCTGAACTCCCTTCTCATCTGTTCCCCCACTGTACCCCCTGCACATCTGCCACACTGCTGAACCCCCTTCTCATCTGTTCCACCACTGTACCCCCTGCACATATGCCACACTGCTGAACCACCTTCATATCTCTTCCACCACTGTACTCCCTGCACATCTGCCACACTGCTGAGCCCCCTGCTCTTCTGTCCACTGCTGAACCCCCTTCAAATCTGTTCCACCACTGTACCCCCTGCACATCTGCCCCACTGCTGATTTATTTTAAGAAAATGCACAATTACAACTTTCACTATATTATCATCATTTCTTACCAGTGTGCCGGGGTGCATTGGGCATACTCTGTGGTTGGCTACTCTGTGGTTGGCTACTCTGTGGTTGGCTTGATGAAATAGTACTGGTGCTGCTGAAAGAGGTTGAAGGTCCATCGTTGGAACAGTTTCGTTTTTTTTTTCTTTCTTTTTTGCCACATCAGCAAAGTGTTTATTTGGGAGATATTGTTTCAACTTTCAAGTCAATCTCATCCCTTAATAATTTCACATAGTGGCTTACTTTTTTTTCGTCATCCATTTATTAAATAATAATAATAACAACCAGCAATGCAAGTATCCCCATAGATAAACATTTTATACCCCTAAGGCCCATCCCCCCTCACAAGTAATACCTGTTCCCCACCCAGCCCCCCCAAACCTACCCCCCCAGCTCTTCCCACTGTGGTCATGACTTGTACCTATCACTATCCTCCTCCTTCTCTTTTACCCTGTTTGAGTGTGTTACGTCTGGCACGAGTTAATGTTTAGATTTCTATTTGGTGAGTTATCTGGCTCAGTCTCCCACGCCTCGGCCTCTTGAGGGGAAGACTTATATTTTACCCAATCTGTCCACATCTCTTCATACTCTTCCATCTCTAACCCTTCACTGTTTCTCAGGTACTCCAGGCAGTGAATTTCCTCTATTTTGTTGAACCACTCCCGCATTGTAGGTCTTCTTCTATCTAACCAGTGTCTAGGAATAAGACTTTTGGCCGCATTAAGGAGGTGCGGTAACAGTGATTTCAAATACCTCTTTGTGGGCATGTTACTCCCGTGATGTAAGCAAACCCAGGGGTCATCCGCAATCCTCCTGCTGGTGATCTCAAATATAATACTCATCTCCCCCCAGTATTTTTTCATTTCCGGGCACTGCCACCATATATGCGCCATTGTCCCAATGTCCTTGCAATCCCTCCAACATAATTGCGATATTTCTTTCTGTATTTTATGTGCTCTATCCGGGGTGATGTACATTCTCGCCAAGATTCTATAATTCATCTCAGGTACCCTATAGTTCACTGAGGTAGCGTTCACTCTACCCAGGATCATCCCCACCTCCCTTTCACTGATCTTATTTCCCAGTTCCTCCTCCCATTTCCTAAAGAATATCGGGCACTCCACTTCTCCCATTTTAATCAAAATTCTATAAATCCTAGACACTCCTCCCCTCCCTTTTTTCTCCAGAAGCGATTTTTCAAGGGGGCGAAGATCTTCCATCGACCTCATTGGTTGCGAGAGTGTATCAACAAAATGTTTCAACTGCCTGTACTTCCACATGTCCATGGTGAACCATTTATCTTTTGCTTTTAACTCCTGGTAGGTACACAACTTGCCCTTACTCATGATGTCTTTTAATTGGGCCTCTTCCTTCAGTATCCATCTCCCAAACAGATCTTCCCTCCCAGGCAGAAAATAATCTGTATCCTTAAGCAGGATTAACGGTGAGTTGTACCCCCATTTCTCCCTGTCGTGTATTTTATCCCACAAATTTAAAGCGTGTTTAGTTATATCCAATGTTTTTGTGCTCAGTTTTCTAAACTGTGGTGGTATCCACACATTTTTACCCATATCCACCCCACTCATTATACTCTCTATTTTCACCCATTGTTTTTCTTTATTATTTTTCGCCCAATCTAAAATACGTGAAATAACTAGGGCTACGTAATATTTTTTGATATCGGGTGCCCCCCACCCCCCCTTCCTCTTATCATTAACTAATTGTGCAAACCTAATTCGTGGTTTTTTCCCCCTCCATATAAACATTAAAAACAAAGTGTGCAGCTTATTCAAAAAGTTCTGCGATATTGAAATTGGGAGCATTTGAATTTTATAAGTGATTTTTGGGAGAACTGACATTTTGAGTAAGTTTATTCTGCCTCCCCATGAGATTTGGTTGCGCGGGAATTTATTCAAATCAGTCCGGATCTCATTAAGAAGTGCCATGTAATTGGCTTGGAACAATGTCTCTTTCACTGGAGAAATTTTAACCCCTAGATAGTTAAGCTCTTTTATCCCCCATATAAATGGGAGACTCTTTTGATAAGCCTTATCCCCTACTTTATCTTCCACTATTTCCAGTATTTCCGACTTAGTCGAGTTAACCCGGAAGTTAGATAATCTGCCATAAGTCTTGATATCCGGGCTGAGTCTTATCCTAGCCAATAAAGGTTCCAACGTCAGCACGAAGAGCAGCGGGGAAAGTGGGCACCCCTGTCTAGTGCCGTTGTACATTTTAAAAGGTTCGGAAAGCGTGCCGTTCGTCTTGACTCTTGCTGTGGGGAAAGTGTATAGGGCTTTTATCCTACTGAGCATATTATTACCTATGCCAATCTCCTCGAGAGTGTCCCACATGAAGCCCCAGTCTACCCTGTTGAAAGCTTTTTCAGCATCAATTGACAGGAGTAGTCCTGGGGCTCCCCTATCCTTCATCATCTGGGACACCATTAACGTTTTGAAAAAAGAAAAAGAATGTTGGGACTTTATATGAGGCCATGACAAACCGTGCACAGGTCTCCATCCCTATTAAGTGAGATAAAAAAGGGGAGGAGGAAAATTGGGAAAATTGGGACTTTATATGATACACAACACTTGGGTAGAATTAATCAACCAATTCGATAATTAGAATATTTATTGTTAGCCATAATTGGGCACTGTATACAGGTAGCATTAATAATAATACATCAACATGTACAATACAAAATTAGGAAGAAGATGATTAGTAAATCATATAACAATCCAAGTAATATAGTAGGCACTATTGTACATATTAGATAATGAACCAGCAACTTACCCAATATATGAGAAAACATTGTAAAAGATATAAAATTGCATTAATGGTTATAAGATTGATTCAAACAGTTAAACCCATAGTAAACACATGATTGCTGTGGCATAGCATCAAAAATACATGCTCGACGCGTTTCGTGGGTTGTTTCCACTCATCAGGAGCAGCTATACGTTGGAGGTATCTATAATAAATTAAAAAATCTTTCATCAATGGTAATTGATCAAAGTATAGGAAGAAAGGGAACACAGAACCTATAGTCCTAGCATTCTTACCTATGAGTAACTAGTATAGAATATGGGTAGTAATGATAATGATGATGCACCGGAGGTACTAGGAGGCAGAAGACAACCCTCCCGGGAGCTGAGGTGATGGCTAAGCAGGCAGCAATAGGGCCAAGAGAATAGAGATATGATGACAACACCTGAGGTAGATCGCCCTTCAACAGATATGTAGTGATAGATATGAGCCCCGTAGGGCTTCTGTAGCGGTAAATAAATAAAGGAGACGTATTAGCATAAAAAAGCCATATCAGTGGTTGTAAGGAATAGATGTGAAGAAAAAGTAGAAAGTGATAGGAAGTACCCAGAATGGATGAAAAAAGAAAATAAGAAAATGGTAAAGATAGAAGATGCATAAAAAAGCCATATCAGTGATAATTAGGAATAAAGACAACAAAGTGATAGAAAGTACTTTTCCTTCACATCTATTCCTAATTATCACTGATATGGCTTTTTTTATGCATCTTCTATCTTTACCATTTTCTTATTTTTTTTTTTCATCCATTCTGGGTACTTCCTATCACCTTCTACTTTTTCTTCACATCTATTCCTTACAACCACTGATATGGCTTTTTTATGCTAATACGTCTCCTTTATTTATTTACCGCTACAGAAGCCCTACGGGGCTCATATCTATCACTACATATCTGTTGAATTTTGCCAATATACCTATTACTTTTCTATAAGTGTTTCTATTTGGCCCATAGATGTTTGCCAGGGAGAACTTCAGGCCGTTGATTTTACCATTTAAGAAGAGAAACCGACCCTCCGGGTCAGCCAGTCCCTCCTCCAGTTCGATCCTGGTCTCCCTGGCAAACCCTATGGCGACTCCTCTGGCCCCTTTTATTGATGAGTCACCGTAGTACCATACTGGGAAATCTCTAGAGTAAATTTTTTGATTCTTGCTGGCGCTTAGATGTGTCTCTTGTAGCATCGCCACCTCGGCATTCAAAAATGTCAATTCACATAGGATATTAGCACGTTTTACGTGGGAATGCAAGCCCCTAACGTTATAAGAGATAATTTTTAAACTGGACATCCTCACTCACTCTCATTTATGTTCTTCTCTTTGTGGTACAAGCTCATGACCCCATTTAGTTGTAAAGCCCTTCCTTTCCCCACCCCCCCTCCCCCTGGAGATTTACCTGTCCCAGTTGTCCCTCCCGCACGCACCCATCACCCCCCCCCCTCGTCCCCAAGAAAAAATTAGGAGGACAGGGTAAAGCACTGCCTATATTCCGTCCTTGTTAAGTCCACTGCATTTTAACCCCTATGCCCTTTTGCAGTTGTTATTGGTTTCCAGGTGGTTAGTTCCCCTGTAGGCTCCTGGTTGGCAGCTTTCTCCCACCAACCGGGAATCTCTGTTAGTGGGATTCCTAAGCGTTGGCAACATTTTTGTGTTTCCTCCGGGAATCTCATCACGGCCGAACGGCCCTTCTTACGTCCAACTAAACAGGCAGGGAAGCCCCAGGAGTATTGTACCTTGTGCGTTTTTAGGATCGCAAGTAATGGTTTCAAAGTTCTTCTCCTATTAAGGGTCTCTGCTGACAGGTCCTGGAAGATGTGTAAGCTTATTTCCCAATACTTTACTTGCAGGTTTTTCCTTAAATTGGAACTGATCTGCTCTTTGTCTTGATAATTGTGGAATCGCACAATGACAGCGCACGGGGCGTCTCCCCTGATTTCCGCTGGTTTTCTAATCCTGTGTACTCTGTCTAGTTTTAATTTGCTGCAGGCTTCGCTAGGGTTTCTCAGATCTTTGAAAATTACCTCCATTTTGTCCTGTAAATTCTCTTTTTCACCTTGCGTTTCCGGAAGGCCTCTAATCTGGAGGTTTTTTCTTCTACTACGGTTCTCTTAGTCTTCCATTCTATACCTTATATTTCTCTGTTCGATCTGCAGTACTTCCATCTGATATTTCAGATTTTTAATTTCAGCCCCTTGCTTGTCCATTATATTTTCAACTTCCTCCCCTCTTTTTAAAATTTGGCTCATGTTCTCGTGCACAGTACTGATCTCCTCTTTGATTGAGGCCTCCAGTTTCGTGAACATTTCTGCGATTTCCCCCTTGGTGGGGAGATGTTTTTTCTGTTGGGTCATCATTGGCACTTCTGCCTCTATCTTGCTACCAGAGGGTCTTATTTCCGTATCAGCCATCTGACTTCTTGTCCTGACTTTGACTAGACGATCTGGTGTTTTGTTTTTGCCCCTGTTGATTTATCCTGGCTTGCTAGGCTCGTTCACCATGTATTTCCTGATGGCTCCTGGGCTTGCGCTTGTTCTAGGCGGGTTAGCAGTAACACCATTTGCTGATTTGCCTCTCATTTCTTCCTTCATTAAGAAGACGCGGCAAAAAATAAAAAACAAAAAACAAAAAAAAACGATACGTGGTGCAATTCGCCTCTTCACGCCTCTTCCCCAGACGCTCCAGATCCGCCAGATAATAACCCCTATGTTCTTTTTTATTAAGTAGCTTAGATAGATCTTATTGCTTCAGGATTGCAGTGTAGTGCTGTGTAGACTATATCTGGAAGTTTACCCTGGAGCTAGAGGCTCCTATTCCCCCCAAGGCCCCCCTATCAGGAGGGTCTCACCATTATTCCACGTCCTCCTCTAAAACGTACGGAGCGTAGAACGCGGCACTCCGGGGGGGAGGGGGCGGCAGAGGGATAGCGCGTGGTCTGTGAGCAGTCCCTGGCGTGCATCACAGCTAGAGGGACGCCGAGCTACCCAGGCTCAGCAACGACAGCATGACCTCGCCCAGATCCGGCTCCTCCCTGCTCCTAGAATCCCTCGTTGGAAAAGTTTGACGCATCATTGGAGACCCCATCACTTGTTTCTGAAAATGCACATATGGTTATATATATTTTTAAATGGTTAGCAGAGCGAAATCCTATGCCAGGTATAATAAAAAAAACTTACCAAAGGGGTCTATCATGGATTCGAGAATTGCAGTTGCAGAGTCCAGACCTCCCTCCCTGCCTTGGTTTGCTGGCCTATGACCGTAAATGGTGGCCATGGCATCGTACCACCTCCAAGTACTCCAACTGTTTCCACTACAGCTGTTGTCGTCCTTAAGTTTTTT
Source organism: Lithobates clamitans (assembly GCA_037952925.1). NCBI lineage: Eukaryota > Metazoa > Chordata > Amphibia > Anura > Ranidae > Lithobates > Lithobates clamitans. Next base: position 620,729 of record JBBGZY010000480.1, on the reverse strand, counting down.
ATGTTGGCCTTTAAGCTTCTAAAGCTTTGCCCTATACTACACTGACCCGACGTGCGTTCAAATCCCTCGGCTGCCATCCGCTGAGAAATATCTTTATACACCTTTTCATTCCTTACTGATCCATCAAGCTCACTCTGAATAACGCTATCACCTATTATACTTAGGAAAGTAGATAGTTCCTGAGATGACCAAACCCTGCTGTTGTTTGCAGGCATCCTTCTCCTTTAATTCTCCTTTATATGAAGTTTGTTTGGCGCTTTCCTTTGAAAAGGCTTTTCTGTCAGCCAATCAGTGGAATGTATCGTGTGACGCCAGTAGCTCCACCCTAACTGAACCGTTCCATTTTCTATGGCCCCACATCTGAAGCAGGACCCTGAATGGAGCGGTATGGTTCGGTTGTATGGGCCACTTTCATAATGGAAACACCCAAAATAGCGTACCGTACCGTACCAAACCGATCCGCTCGGTGGAAACGAGGCAATAGTGAACTTGGTGTTGAGTTATTTACTTCAAGGTCATCACAGAGGACAAGGGAACACTCTTTATGTCTGTAGTAGGGATGAGCTTCGTGTTCGAGTCGAACTCATGTTCGACTCGAACATCGGCTGTTCGGTCGTTCGCCGAATTGCGAACGATATGGGCCGTTCGCGCCAAATTCGTGTGGCGCTTCACGGCCCATAATTCACTGCGGCATCGCAGTGCATTGCTTGCTGATGATTGGCCAAGCATGCACTATGACCCGCATGCTTGGCCAATCACAGCGCCGCCTGAACAGAGAGCCGTAATTGGCCAAAGCCAAGGAGGCTTTGGCCAATTATGGCTCAGGGGATTTAGTACACGCCCCACACTATATAAGGCCGCCTGCACGGCGGCCCTGTGTAGTGTGTGTTCCGGCGTTGAAAGAGATAGACAGAGAGACAGTGTCATTTGATTTGAGTTAGATAGATTAGGCAGAACAGTCAGTCAGTTAGCTGCACTTACAGTGTATTGTGTATATATATGCATCCCAGGTGTTGCATATATATATATATACACTGTATTCAGTTTAGCAAGATCCGTTCCTGTTATCTTCTAGACTATTTACATTTAGTGCAGTGCGTCCTGCTCACAGTGTTCAGCTAGATCCGTTCCTGTTATCTTCTAGACTATTTACATTTAGTGCAGTGCGTCCTGCTCACAGTGTTCAGCTAGATCCGTTCCTGTTATCTTCCTACTGACAGGCAGGCTTGTCTTGTTACAGTATATAAAGCTACCTGAAGAAAATTACTGGTGTTCTTTTGATCCTATTAGTACCACGGTCAGGCAGCTAGACTATTTACATTTAGTACAGTGCGTCCTGCTCACAGTGTTCAGCTAGATCCGTTCCTGTTATCTTCCTACTGACAGGCAGGCTTGTCTTGTTACAGTATATAAAGCTACCTGAAGAAAATTACTGGTGTTCTTTTGATCCTATTAGTACCACGGTCAGGCAGCTAGACTATTTACATTTAGTGCAGTGCGTCCTGCTCACAGTGTTCAGCTAGATCCGTTCCTGTTATCTTCCTACTGACAGGCAGGCTTGTCTTGTTACAGTATTTACAGCTACCTGAAGAAAATTACTGGTGTTCTTTTGATCCTATTAGTACCACGGTCAGGCAGCTAGACTATTTACATTTAGTACAGTGCGTCCTGCTCACAGTGTTCAGCTAGATCCGTTCCTGTTATCTTCCTACTGACAGGCAGGCTTGTCTTGTTACAGTATATAAAGCTACCTGAAGAAAATTACTGGTGTTCTTTTGATCCTATTAGTACCACAGTCAGGCAGCTAGACTATTTACATTTAGTGCAGTGCGTCCTGCTCACAGTGTTCAGCTAGATCCGTTCCTGTTATCTTCCTACTGACAGGCAGGCTTGTCTTGTTAAAGTATTTACAGCTACCTAAAGAAAATTACTGGTGTTCTTTTGATCCTATTAGTACCACGGTCAGGCAGCTAGACTATTTACAGTTAGTGCAGTGCGTCCTGCTCACAGTGTTCAGCTAAACCTACAAGTTAGTGGGGTGCGTCCACCTCACAGTGTTCAGCTAAAGCTACCTGTAGAAGGTTGCATCCTCATCAGCACGTGGCCATGGGACACGCTTGGCCTTTTTTTCAGCAGCTGGCCGTGTTGAGCCGCAACATGCGGAAGACTTGGTCGAGTGGATGACCAAGCCGTCCTCATCCTCCTCATCCTCTCTCACCCATGCCCAGGGTGCTTTGTCTGGCAAAGCAGCGGCCTCTTCCCTCGGCTCAATGTCATCAGTGACTCCTTCCCTAGCTCCGCCATGTCCTCCTGAGGAGTCCCTCGAACTGTTTGACCACAGTGTTGGGTACATGCTCCAGGAGGATGCCCAGCGTTTGGAAGGCTCTGATGATGATACTGAGCTCGATGAAGGCAGTGACATGAGCACGGACAGAGGGGGTGCCCAAGAAGGACAGCAATCTGGCAGTCATGCTCCCCCTGCTGCAGCATACTGCCAGGTTTGCTCCAGTGATGAGGAGGGAGGGGATGATGAGGTCACTGACTCAACGTGGGTGCCTGATAGGAGAGAGGAGGAGGAGGAGGAGGCGGCACATCACCAACGAGGCAGGATGCCCTCCAGGGGCCAGCCTAAGGGCAGCACATTGACTGCATCACATGTGCAGGGCACTGCAGTCTCTGCGCGTTATTCAAAAAGTTCTTTGGTGTGGGCCTTTTTTGAGACGAGTGCATCAGATCGCACCGCTGCTATTTGCAACATATGTCTCAAGCGTATCTCACGTGGCCAAAACATCTCCCGCTTGGGTACCACATGCTTGACCAGACATATGTTGACCTGCCATGCAGTTCGTTGGCAAGCGCATCTAAAAGACCCACACCAAAGAACAAAGAGGACCTCTCCTTGCTCCTCATCAGCTGAGATTTCCAACCCAACTAGACCTTCAGTCCTCTCTGAGACCTGCACTGAGAGGAATGAAGGTGTAGAATTAGGTGTGTCACAGCCAAGTACTTGTGGGCAATCTGCTTTTGGTACACCGACGTCAGATTGTACCAGGCAAATTTCCCTGCCCCAGCTGCTGCACCGCCGAAAGAAGTTTGCTCCCAGCCATCCACATGCCCAGCGGTTGAATGCTAGCTTGGCAAAATTGCTGGCACTTCAACTGCTGCCTTTTCAGTTGGTAGACTCTGCCCCCTTCCGTGAGTTTGTGGAATGTGCGGTTCCTCAGTGGCAGGTACCCAAACGCCACTTTTTCTCACGGAAGGCGATTCCGGCTCTCTACCGGCATGTGGAAGGCAATGTCCATGCCACGCTGGACAGGGCGGTCAGCGGTAAGGTGCATATTACCGCTGACTCATGGTCCAGCAGGCATGGACAGGGACGTTACCTAAGTTTCACGGCGCATTGGGTGACTCTGCTGGCAGCTGGGAAGGATGCAGGACAAGGTGCAGTAGTGTTGGAGGTTGTTCCGCCACCACGCCTCCAAAATGCTAATGATTGTGACACACCTCTCTCCTCCACCCCCTCCTCTTCTTCTTCCTCCATGGCCTCTTCCTCGGAACCAGCGGTGCTCCGTAGTCGTTCAAGGGGCTACGCAAGTACGCAGGCCAAAAGATGCCATGCAGTGCTTGAGCTGGTGTGCTTGGGGGACAGGAGCCACACTGGGGCAGAGGTTCTGTCAGCTCTGCAGGGGCAGGTTCAGAGGTGGTTGACGCCACGCCAACTTAAGGCAGGAATGGTGGTTTGCGACAATGGCACCAACCTCCTCTCTGCCCTCCGACAGGGACAACTGACCCATGTGCCCTGTTTGGCTCACGTCCTTAACTTGGTGGTGCAGCGGTTCTTGGGCAGGTACCCGGGCTTACAGGATGTCCTGAGGCAGGCCAGGAAAGTCTGTGTGCATTTCTGCCGGTCATATAATGCCAGTGCTCGGCTGACGGACCTCCAAAAGGAGTTTAACCTGCCCAAGAACCGCCTAATCTGTGACATGCCCACCAGGTGGAACTCAATATTGGCCATGCTGCAGCGGCTGCACATGCAGCAGAGGGCCATCAATGAGTACCTGTGCAACTATGGCACCAGGACAGGGTCAGGGGAGCTTGTTTTTTTTTCCCCACGCCAGTGGGCCATGATCAGGGATGCATGCACTGTCCTGTCACCATTTGAGGAGGCCACGAGGATGGTGAGCAGTGACAGTGCATGCATCAGTGACACTGTCCCCCTTGTCCACCTGTTGGAGCACACGCTGCGTGGAATAATGGACAGGGCACTTGAGGCAGAACAGAGGCAGGAAGAGGAGGACTTCCTTAGCTCTCAAGGCCCCCTTTATCCAGACAGTGTTCCTGCGTGCCCGCCGATCACACAGGAAGAGGACGAGGAGGAGGAGGAAGATTGTGTCAGTATGGAGGTGGAGCCTGGCACTCAGCATCAGCAGCAGTCTTTAAGGGATCAGTCCCAAGAAACACATGGACTTGTACGTGGCTGGGAGGAGGTGGCTGCGGACCATGTCGTCCTTAGTGACCCAGAGGACTCCGGACCGAATGCCTCAGCAAACCTACGCTGCATGGCCTCCCTGATCCTGCAAAGCCTGCGTAAGGATCCTCGTATTCGTGGTATCAAGGAGAAGGACCAATACTGGCTGGCAACCCTCCTTGATCCACGTTACAAGGGTAAGGTTGCGGACCTTATCTTATCTAGCAGAGGATGAAACATCTTCGGGAGGCCTTGCAGAAAGGTCTGTGGAACGCGTTCCCAGAGACTGGGAGGTTACAAACTCCTGTTTCTGGACAACGTGTTGCTGAGGCTTCGGTCAGTCAAAGAAGGAGCGGTGGAGAAGGTGGCCGTCTGACCGATGCGTTCAGACAATTTTTTGGTCCGCAGCCCCAAGGTATGATCGGTTCCAGCAACCATCGCCAGCGTCTGTTTTACATGGTGCAGGAATACCTAGGGGCAAGATCAGACTTGGACACCTTTCCCACCGAAAATCCTCTGGGTTACTGGGTCTTGAGGATGGATCACTGGCCAGAGCTTGCACAGTATGCAATTGAGCTACTGGCCTGTCCTGCATCCAGCGTTCTTTCGGAACGCACATTCAGTGCTGTTGGAGGCGTGGTAACCGATCACAGGGTGCGTCTGTCCACCGACTCGGTCGATCGACTGACCTTCATAAAAATGAATCAGTCTTGGATCACCACCAGCTACCAAGCACCTGATGCTGATGTAACCGAATAATTTTTTTTGAAATCTCAGATCCCTTCAAAGACTGCCTATGCTGATGCTGAGTGACTATCCCTGAGTAATTATCCTCTTCCTCCTCAATCATCACGCTGATAGCTTGTAAGAACATTTTTGGTTCTGGGCGCCACCACCAGTGCCTAAGGCACAATTTTTCAGCCCCTGTTTAACAGGGGCGTGTAGTTACAATTTTTGATGTAATACTTTGCAGCAGGGCTCGTTCCTGCATTCCAACTAGAGTGTCTGTGAGGGGTTGCAGTGTTGTGGCACCAGCACCAGTGCCCAAGGCCCAATTTTTCTGCTCCTGTCTAACAGGGGCGTGTAATTACAATTTTTGATGCAATACTTTGCAGCAGGGCTCGTTCCTGCATTCCAACTAGAGTGTCTGTGAGGGGTTGCAGTGTTGTGGCACCAGCACCAGTGCCCAAGGCCCAATTTTTCAGCCCTTGTCTAACAGGGGTGTGTAATTACAATTTTTGATGCAATACTTTGCAGCAGGGCTCGTTCCTGCGTTCCAACTAGAGTGTCTGTGAGGGGTTGCAGTGTTGTGGCACCAGCACCAGTGCCTAAGGCCCAATTTTTCTGCCCCTGTCTAACAGGGGCGTGTAATTACAATTTTTGATGCAATACTTTGCAGCAGGGCTCGTTCCTGCATTCCAACTAGAGTGTCTGTGAGGGGTTGCAGTGTTGCGGCACCAGCACCAGTGCCCAAGGCCCAATTTTTCTGCTCCTGTTAAACAGGGGCATGTAATTACAATTCTTGATCTAATATTTCACAGCAGGGCCCTGTGAGGGCTTACAGTGTTGTGGCCACAGCAACACCTAAGGCCCAAATTTCTGCTGAGTATATAGGGCAGGACCCTACTTTCAAACATCTAACTTACAAACGACTCCTACTTGCAAACGGAAGGAGACAACAGGAAGTGAGATGAAATCTACCCCTAGGAAGGGAAATTCTCTCCTGTAAGAGTTAATATGGGAAAAAAAATTCTCATTTCCACTGATGCTTTCCAATCCTTGTTCCACAAAAAAACCCAAATTTTCAAAAAACATTTTTCATTGGGACAAAAAGTGAGGTGAAATCTTCTGAAGAGGAGGAAAGACAGCAAAACAAATGTCACAGGGGTGATAACCCTTCCCTATGTTTTCCAAAAAGCTTAAAAAAGATTTTTTGGCTGGAGCTAAACACGTTAAAAATGTACCCGTTCAAAATTACAAGGATATTCTACTTAACAACAAACCTACAGTCCCTGTCTTGTTTGCACCGCCTGTATACTGCTGTTCAGAGTATATAGGGCCTGGTGGCCCCACACCTTTCCTTATTTTAATTTGGGTGCGGGGTTCCCCTTAATATCCATACAAGACCCAAAGGGCCTGGTAATGGACTGGGGGTTACCCATGCCGTTTGTCTCACTGATTTTCATCCATATTGCCATGACCCGACATTACATTAAACCCGCAAGCAGTTTTAAATGAGATTTTTTCCTTTAAAAATGACATTTGGTGCAGGGACTGTTCTAAACCCGGGAAACACGCGTCACTTTACAGGCATACTATAGACACCCCCCAGGTACGATATTTAAAGGAATATTTCACTTTTTTTTTTTTTACTTTAAGCATCATTAAAATCACTGCTCCCGAAAAAACGGCCGTTTTTAAAAGTTTTTTTTGCATTGATACATGTCCCCTGGGGTAGGACCCGGGTCCCCAAACCCTTTTTAGGACAATACCATGCAAATTAGCCTTTAAAATGAGCACTTTTGATTTCGAACGTTCGAGTCCCATAGACGTCAATGAGGTTCTAATGTTCGTGCGAACTTTCGGTCCGTTCGCAGGTTCTGGTGCGAACCGAACCGGGGGGTGTTCGGCTCATCCCTAGTCTGGAGGAAAAGAGATTTAATCTCCAAATACGGAAAGGCTTCTTCACAGTAAGAGCTGTGAAATGAATAGAATCCCTCAAGTGGTGGTTATGCCCAGCTCTAGACATGTGCAGTTCATTTCATTCTGAATTAAAATTCGGACGAATTTTCAATTTTCAGAAATCTGGATGTATCCAAATTCTCGAATTACAATAGTACCAAATTTAAAAGAATCCAAAACAACGAAAAAACAATTCAGGTGAAATTTAAATTTGAATCGATTCGAATAGTTTTCGAATCGATTTAGACTAGTTCTAATGCCCCGTACACACGGTCGGATTTTCCGACGGAAAATGTGCGATTGGAGCTTGTTGTCGGAAATTCTGACCGTGTGTGGGCTCCATCAAACTGTTTCCATCGGAATTTCCGACACACAAAGTTTGAGAGCAGGCTATAAAATTTTCCGACAACAAAATCCGATCCTTTAAATTCCGATCGTGTGTAGACAAATCCGACAGACAAAGTGCCACGCATGCTCAGAATAAATAAAGAGATGAAAGCTATTGGCTACTGCCCCGTTTATAGTTCCGACGTACGTGTTTTACGTCACCGCGTTTGGAACAATCGGATTTTCTGACAACTTTGTGCGACCGTGTGTATGTAAGACAAGTTTGAGCAAACATCCGTCGGAAAAAAACGATGGATTTTGTTGTCGGAATGTCCAATTAATGTCCGATCGTGTGTACAGGGCATAATGGTTTTCGAATATGGAAAGTTTTCGAATTTGAAAAGTAGTTTTCAATTTATTTTCCAATTTCCAAAGAGAATAAAAGAGAATGAAAAATAAAGGAATAGAATAGAAAAAAATATAAGAGAAATATAAAAGAATAGAATAGAATAAAAAAAGCTAAGAATAAAATAGAAAGAATATAGCCATCTTCTGAAATTCTAATTTCAAATATAATAAATTCGGATTTGAATACATAAGAAAAGAATATGATAGAAAATAATAGAATAGAAAAAAAAAAGAATAAAATGGAATAGAATAGTCTATAATGGAACAGAAAATAATAGAATTAAAAAAAACAATAGAATAGAATAGAAAGAATATAAACATTTCCCAAAATTCAAATAGAATCAATTCAAATTTGAATAGAATAGAAAAGAATAGATTAGAAAAGAATAAAAAATAACAGAATAGTATAGAAAAAAACAATAGAATATAATAGAACGAAAAGAACCATCTTCCGAAATTCGAATTTTGAATAGAAAATAATAGAAAATAATAGAATAGAATAGAAAATAATAGAATCGAATAGAATAGAACATTCTAATCTATTCTTTTCCATTCTATTCAAATTCCAATTGATTCTATTTGAATTTTGGCAAATGGTTATATTCTTTCTATCCTATTCTTTTTTTAATTCTATTCTTTTGTACTCTGTCAATTTCTATTCGAATTTCAGAAGATGGTTATCTTCTTTCTATTCTATTGTATTGTTTTTTAATCCTATTTTTTTATTCTATTCTATTTGTTTCTATTCTATTCTATTCTATTCCCTTATTTTCTATTCTATTTTGTTCTGTTTTACTCTATTATATTCTATTCTTTTATTTTCTGTTCTATTCTATTCTATTCTATTCTATTCTATTCTATTGTTTTCTATTCTATTCCTTTATCTTCTTTCCTATTTTATTCTCTTTGGAAAATAATTCGAAAACTATTCCAAGTAGAAAACGTTTTGAATTCGTAAATTTTTCAAATTCGAATTTGAACGTTTTTTAAATTCGAAAACTATTTGAATTCGAATTTGGAAAATTTGAATTGATTCAAATAAAAATAAACTAAATGTATTCTGAAAACAAGTTAAACAGATTCAACTAATTTAACTGAATGAATTTATGGAAATAAAGAATCGAACTGAAATTTTTTTTTTTCGTTCTGCACAGGTCTAGCCAGCTCAATAGATTGTTTTCAGAAAGGTCTGGATTCTTTCCTAGATACACATAATATAACTGTATGCCAATATTTATAGGGAAAGTTGATCCAGGGGACATCTGATTGCCTCCAGGGGACATCTGATTGGAGGATCAGGAAGGAATTTTTTTCCCCTGCTGTAGCAAATTGGTTCATGCTTTATTGGAGTTTTGCCTTCTTCTGGATCAAATGTGGGTATAGGATTGTATAATTTTTTTTCCTTCTACTGGTTAAACTAGATGAACTTTTTTCAACCTGACTAACTATGTAACTGTTTCTACCACCACATCATGGAAAGAGATGGCAGGTTGTGCTCTGATTCATTCCTAACTGGGACAGCGTTCGTTCCCAAAATGAGCTGGTCCCTGAACAAGTGATCCGAGTTGGTGATATCGGCACCGCCGCATGCATCCCTCTTCTCCAGGAGTTTCCAGAGAATTTGGAGTGTCACTGTAAAATGAATGAGACGCTGGTCTACCTGTTGTCTCTGAATGGAGAATCTGCGCCTCAACTCTGGGATCATCACGTTCTCTCTGAACAGGCCCTCTAGGCATGTCACAATCTGTTCTAAGGTGGTCCGCCATCACCCGCTTGACAGGCCTCATCCTCCAAGGCAGTGCCGGCCTGTACACTGTGGGCGCATGGGCACCGCCCCCCCATCCATGCGCCTGGCCCCTTTTAGGACGCTGGATGCATGGATTCCTATGGTGCGGCGGGAGGGGGTGGTGCTTTTTGAAGCACCTGGTTAGAGCCAGAGGCTCTAATAGGCTTCAAAATAGGGTGGGCTCGGGGCGCAGAGAGTGCACCCTGATCCCAACCAATTGTGTGATGGTAGCAAATTAATTTTTGCTATTTTCACACTAACCTTCCTCCCTGCCAATCAGAAAGCAGGGTGTCAGACCTGTTTCCTGATTGGCCAAAGCGCCAGGCCACTCTATTGGATGCCTGGTGCTTAGGAAGAGGAGCAGACTAAGTGGAGACACACGCTGGAGCGGAGGTCGCCGCCGCTCTGGTGCACTCACTGCAGAGGAGCTGCTGCCTGGGGCTAAGTGCCAGGGGGTCTGTCAGAGCCACGTGTGGGGGGAGTTGGGGGTGCTGCCAGAGCCACGATCCGCGAGCCCCGCGAGTGGGGGGGGGGTCGGTGGGCACAGTGGCTGCATATGATGGACACAAGTGGCTGCATATACTTGGTACAAGTGGATGTTTATGATGGGCACAAGTGGCTGCATTTGATGAGCATCAGTGGCTGCATATGATGGGCACAAGTGGCTGCATATGATGGGCACAAGTGGCTGCATATGATGGGGCACAAGTGGCTGCATTTGATGAGCATCAGTGGCTGCATATGATGGGCACAAGTGGCTGCATATGATGGGCACAAGTGGCTGCATATGATGGGCGCAAGTGGCTGCATATACTGGGCACAAGTGGCTGCATTTGACGGGCACACGTGGCTGCATTTGATGGGCACAAGTGGCTGCATATGATGGGCACAAGTGGCTGCATATACGGGCACAAGTGGCTGCATTTGACGGGCGCAAGTGGCTGCATTTAATGAGCACAAGTGGCTACATATGATGGGCACAAGTGGCTGCATTTGATGAGCACAAGTGGCTACATATGATGGGCACAGTGGCTGCATTTGATGGGCACAAGTGGCTGCGTTTGATGGGCACAATAGCTGCAATTGATGGGCACAGTGAGGCTGCACTTGATGGCTGGAGGGGTTCAGGATTTTTCAGTTTGTTTACACACTCCCAAAAATTTTGAGCACCAGCCGCCACTGCTCCAGGGAGTTAATATCCAGATCCACGATCAGCTGGCCAGGAACCTGATACAGGCAAGCAGCACTTTCGAGTCTCTCCTCCCACTCAGCCAGGGGAATGTTGGAGCAATTAAACTTGGGCAGCAGGGCCAGAGCCGATCTTAGCGCTGCAAGAAGGAACACCTTCTGCCGACTGCCACCAATTGCGGGGAGGTGCAGTGATAAATATATATATATATATATATATATATATATATATATACTGACCAGCCACTTTATTAGGTACACCTTGCTAGTACCGGGTTGGACCCCCTGCCTTTAAATGTTACTAAACCCAGAACTCTTCATTCACTATATCTGGTCTACCATAGTACATAGAACATGGAAATGCATCTATTTTAGTAAATATAAACTGCTAAATACCTTTTCTCATCAGCAGTATATAGCAGTCTTGTAACTTGTAGGAGGAGTTTTCATTCTCCCCTGATTGTCCTATGAGGCTGCAGGACCCCTGACCCTCTGTCTGGGCAGTGCTGATTGACCCTGTGCTGATTACATGCACTCCCTCAAAGAAAAGAAATAAAACTATAGCAATACACACCAAACTGAGCATGTGCAGCCTGTCCCCAAGGCTCTGTTCTATCAGTAGACAGATTGGGGACTGTGTAAGTAGGGGAGGATCAGAGAAGACAGGACCAAACAGCCTTTTTACACAATGCTGTGGATTAACCACTTAGGTTCCAGTGAGTATAACAAGCATGCTTTACTGCATATACAGACGGATTTTACTGTTATGATTTAGTAACACTTTAGTTCTTTGTGGCATAGATTTACCAAGGTATTGTAAACATTCCTCAGAGATTTTGGTCCATAATGATATGATAGCATCACACAGTTGCGGCAGATTTGTCGGCTGCACATCCATGATGCGAATCTCCTGTTCCACCACATCCCAAAGGTGCTCTATTGGATGAGATCTGGTGACTGTGGAGATCATTGGAGTACAGAGACCTCATTGTCATGTTCAAGAAACCAGTGGTGAGATGATTGGAGCTTTGTGACATGGTACATTATCCTGCTGGAAGGAGCCATCAGAAGATGGGGATACTGTAGTCATAAAGGGATGGACATGGTCAGCAACAATACTCAGGTAGGCCGTGGTGTTTAAATGCTGCTCAATTGGTACTAAGGGGGCCCAAAGTGTGGCCCAAAGTCTGCCAACAAAATCTCCCCCAAATTATTTCAGGACCAGCCTGGACCATCAATACAAGGCAGGATGGATCCATGCTTTCATGTTGTTTATCAAATTCTGATCCTACCATCTGAATGTCACAGCTGAAATTGAGACTAATCAGACCAGGCAACATTTTTCCAATCTTCTATCGTACAATTTTGGTTGCCTGCCAGTCAATAAGGAGTTATGTCCATCCATATGAGGCTCTCAGGGGTATATAAGGAATGTAGTAGTGTTGCCATGTGACTTGAAAAAGGAGCCCCCCCCCCCCCCGCACAACCTGTTGTCATAGCAACAGGGCAGCCATCCCACATGTTGTGGGTCCATCTTCTCATGCAGCTCTGAGCCCTATGTCAGCTTTACCTGCGAGTTTTGTCTCTCAGTCACCTCACACACTGCGGCTTGCACTATCACTATAGGACTCAGCTCAAACTGGACACTATGGCCCCATTCACACCTGAGCATAGCGTTTTCAGGCAGAAAGTCACACAACTTTACCGCAATCTTGCCAAGATTTTGCCGCGTTTTTACCGTGATTTTGTACAGGACAAAAGGTCACCAATGTAAAAAGCAGAAAAACGCCCAAATCTTCCAAAAAAAAGTTCCAGAACTTGTTTGAGCTTCAGCCGTTTTGGAGCTTCTAGCTTCAGGCATTTTGGAGTGGAGATGTGAATCATCTCCATAGAGAAGAATTCATTTTTTCCCCTCCAGCGTTTTGTAGCTTCAGGCTTCAAGCTACAAAACGTTTAGGTGTAAATAGGGCCTTAGGCTCGGTTCACATTGCGGGAAATGTCCCAGGTCCTGGGCACCTTCATTCCGGGGTAATACAGTGTCCCAGAATGAAATAGAGGACACAGCCAGTTTAGCCATCCTACTAAAGACATTTCCAAAACTGGTTGCTAGGGCCGGCCCCACCTGGCATCTAGAAGCTAGTGATGTCACAGACTATCAGACAGGTGAAGCCCGCGCCTAGTGCTGCACTACTCTATGCACCCACCTCGACAGTTGGCACCCCCTCCTCACTCTCCAGTGTCAGCAGCCCACCCGCCCCGCTGTGTTGTTCGCTTGCCCGGCGCCAGCTGTGTCAGCCCGCCCACCCGCTGTGTCAGCCCGCCCACTGTCAGCTAGGAACGGATGTACCGACTGCTGCTACTGCTCAAGTGGCAGGCAGAGGGTCCAGCGGTGGCATGAGAAAGCAGAAGTGGCAGAGGCTGTCAGGCTGACCAAAGAGGAGCATGTAGTGTCCAGACTCCAGTCCCGGCTCTTCTCCTCCACCTTCCTCCCTTCACTTCACCGCAAAGACCAAGGACACGTGCTACAGGAAGTGAGTGACACCTACAAGGAACTGCAGTAATCCACAGGTACAGATAACATGGGGACATATACCACAGGCTGGACCGGGCTTATGTCAGGGCTGTGGCAGGGAGAGGGCAAGCAGGACTGGAATAGGGCGGCCATGAGGTGGGTGGTAAGCTCTGCTTCTCCTAACGTTGACATGGCATGGATTAATGGCCATCACTCCTCAGGACTCTCTGCAGGGGGCACTCTGGAGGTACTATCTGAGTGTCTCCAGAGTGCCCCCTTACATCCTCCAGAGTGCCCCCTTCCTCCCCTTACATCCTCTAGAGTGCCCCTTAGTACAGTAGTACTAACTACTAAGGGTGCACTCTGGAGGGGGATGTAAGGGGGCACTCTGGAGGAGGATGTAAGGGGGCACTCCAGAGGATGTAAGGAGGCACTAAGGGGGCACCCTGGAGGATGTAAGGGGGCTCTGGCTAAGTTAGTACCACCAGAGTGCCCCCTTACATCCCCCTTTACAGCCTCCAGGGTACCCCATTAGTGCCTCTAGAGTGCCCCTTTACTTCCTCCATAGTGCCCCTCTTCAGAGTGCCCTACCACCAAGGTGGTATAGCAGTGGTGGACAGACTATCAGGAGGTGGTACTGCACTTCTCTCCCTCCGCTCTCCACTAACTAATCCCCGCCATACACTCCGCACTGCTCTCCTGTACATACTACCCACCCCCATAGTCTTCCGCACTCCTCTCCTGTACATACAACCCACCACCATACACTCCACATTCCACTCCTGTACGTACTACCCACCCCCATACACTCCACACTCCTCTCCTGTACATACTTCCCACAATAATAGACTCCACACTCCTCTCCTGCACATACAACCCACCACCAAACACTCCATACAACTATCCTGTACATACAACCCACCCCCATACACTCCGCACTCCTCTCCTGTGTATACTACCCACCACCATACGATCCGCATTCCCTATTTAACATTACCACATTCTGCACTATATAAGTCATCTCAGATTCCATTTAACAACACCCTCTTTAAGCTACGCCAAAAATATTTATTGCAATTTAAGCAATGCCCACTTTTCGCCAGGACCAGCTTTGCACGCCACATCGTTGTTCTTCTTGATGCCTAGGGCCCACTTTTGAACTTGCACATGGGCCCACTGATTTCATGATAAGCCCCTGCCCCAAAAATTGGCAAAAAAAAATGTCAAAAATCATCTTTTTTTTTTGAGGGGGGTGGGGGGGTGTCCCTGAATGGCAGTTTGGAAATGTGGTTAACCTAGCTGGCAGTGACAATACAAAATTAATGACTCCCCCAGATCACCCATAAGATCTGATTCTGGTGTGGACAAAAAAAGGGTCCTGCATGAGTTTGGTCCAAATGCGATGCAAATTCAGCCATACAACCTATATGGCTGAATTTGCATTGCACAGACATCACAGCAGTGCAGTGCGAATCACATGCGATGTCTGACATTGCCCCTTCCAGCAGCCATTTTCTTCTTTGGAGTTTGCCTCATCCATCAGGCTGGAAGTCGGCTCAGCCAGCGGTAGGCTTTGGAGATCTCCCTGGGTGTTTTGTCATGCATTTTTACACCTGCAGTGTCCAGAGGAGGAAAATCATCCACGCTGTCAGTTCAGACATTCTGCTGGGGGATGAGATCAACACAGTGGCTACAAAGCAACAATTAGGGATGTCATGCCTGATACAAGCCTCCATCTGTGAGTGCAACCTTTTACATTGTTTTTAACTGTTTTGGTAATAAAAGTAACTGCACTATGAGACTGTGCGCTCTATCTCTTTTGTTCCAATTTTGGTGAGCCGGTGCAAATTGTAACCTCAGTTTCCTGTTCTTAGCTGACAGGATTGGCACCCGGTGTGGTCTTCTGCTGCTGTAGCCCATCTGCTTCAAAGTTCGATGTGTTGTCTGTTCAGAGATGGTATTTTGCATACATTGGTTGTAATGAGTGGTTATTTGAGATACTGTTACTTTTCTATTATCTCGAACCAGTCTGCCCATTCTCCTCTGACATCAACAAAGCATTTTCATCCACACAACTTTCGCTCACTGGATATTTTCTCTTTTTTGGACCATTCGCTGTAAACCCTAGAGATGGTTGTGCGTGAAAATCCCAGTAGATCAGCAGTTTTTGAAATACTCAGACCAGCCCGTCTGGCATCAACAATCATGCCATGTTCAAAGTCACTTAAATCTTCTTTCTTCCCCATTCTGATGCTCGGTTTGAACTTCAGCAGGTCATTTTCACCACATCTAGATGCCTAAATGCATTGAGTTGCTGCTGTGTGATTGGCTGATTAGCAATTTGTGTTACCAAGCAAGCAAGTGTACCTAATAAAGTGGCTGGTGAGTGTATATATAGTGTATATGTAGTTCTCATCCCCTTAGAGGGCCTGCTGATTTGGTCACAAGCAGGCCCGGACTTGCCATAGGGCACTCCGGGCACTTGCCCGGTGGGCCGGGGACGCCAGTCCTTGCAGGTTCAAGGCAGCTGGGCTGCTCTTTGAGTCTGCGCCGCTCACCTGACCTCTACGCAGGCGCCCGGCTGCCAGTTCAGCTCAGACGTGTGTGCCGGGATGCGGAATCATGAAGGGGGAGGAGCTAGAGGAGACACCTGCTGCAGGCACCATCGAGCCAGATCAGAGAGAACGTGAGTGTGGCCCCCTGTAACCAGGATAGGAGGAGCAGTGGGGGTGGCTGTATATACAAGAATCATTCTCTCCATTCGTTCTGCAGCTTCTGAATGCCTGCGAGAGGGAGAGGAAGAGGAGCAGGCATTCAGAGGCTGCAGGAGGAGTGGAGAGGATTCTTTTATATGCAGCCACCCCCCCCTGCTCCTCCTAACCTGCTTCTTTTTGTTGCCGCCCCCCATGCGCCCCCTGTACCCTCTGCCACCCCCTCAGTGCTCTCCAGCCCCCCATGCTTTCTGCCTCCCCCATGTTTTCTGCCTCCCCACCCCGTGCTCTCCAGCCCCCTCAGTGCTCTCCGGCCCCTCCAGGGCTCTCCGCCTTTTCCCAGTTATCTTGACCCCCCTAGTGCTCTCTGCCTCCTCCCATGCTCTCCAAGTCCCCCATGTTTTCCGCCTCCCCCATGCTCTCCAGCCCCCCCCAGGGCTCTCCGCCTCCCCCCAGTTCTCTCGAGCCCCCCTAGTGCTCTCTGCCTCCCCCCATGCTCTCCACCTCCCTCCATGTTCTCCACCTCCCTCCCCAGTGCTCTCCAGCCCCCCCATGCTCTCTGCCTCCCCCCAGTGCTCTCCACCTCCCCCCAGTACTTTTTCCCTCCCTTTAGTGCTCTCCAGCCCCCCCAGTGCTCTCTGCCTCTCCCCTGTGCTCTCCACCTCCCCCTGTGCTCTCTGCCTCCTTCCATGCTCTCCAGCCCCCCCCAGTGCTCTCCACCTCCCCCTGTGCTCGCCACTTCACCCCAGTGCTCTCCAGCCCCCCCAGTGCTCTCTGCCCCCTTCCATGCTCCCCAACCCCCCCCCAGTGCTCTCTAGCCTGCCTCAGTGTTCTCTGCCTCCCCCCTGTACTCGACACCTCCCCCAGTACTCTCCAGCCCCCCAGTGCTCTCGGGCTCCCCCTTGTGCTCTCTGCCTCCCCCCCTCGTTCTCCCTGCCTCCCCCCAGGCTCTCTGCCTCCCCCCAGGCTCTCTGCCTCCCCCCCGTGTTTTAGTGTTTTCCACCTCCCCCAGTGCTCTCTAGCCCCCCCCAGTGCTCTCTGCCTCCCCCCTGTGCTCTCAGCCTCCCCCCGTGCTCTCTACCTCCCCCTCATGCTCTCCCGCCTCTGTGCTCTCCTGCCCCCTGTGCTCTCCGCCCAACCCCGTGTTCTTGCCCCCACCTGTGGTCTCTGACCCCCCCGGGTTCTCCAGCCACCCCTGCTCTCTGGCCCCCCTGGGCTCACTTCTCCCCCATGTTCTCTGCCTCTTACCTGTGCTCTCTGCCTCCCCCCAGTGCTCTCCGGTCCACCCCCTGTGCTCATTGCCACACCCTGTGTTCTCCGACTTCCTCCCTATGCTCTCCGTCCCCCATTCTTTTTACCAGCCCTCCCTCACCCCACCTCCGCACCTCTGCCAGGTTCTCTTTACCCCTCTACCCCTCTCCCAGGGGATTCATCAGAATGGAGAGTGGGGAAAGAGCCTGTTAACATGTCATGGGCTGCTCAGTCCAAAATGCCCAGGCCTAATTTTTGTCCCAGTCTGGGCCTGGTCACAAGGTTATTTCCAAGTGCACTAGCAGCCAGACACACCCGCCTCTTTCCTAAAGTTTCCTAGCACAGTCATTGAAGCAGCAAATAGGCTGAGCTACACAGGGACACCATGAACAAATTTCACATTTAGTACATACTTACCAACTGTCCCGAATTTCCCGGTACATTTCCGGGATTTAGATTATTTTCACAACATTATTGTTTCCCGGAAAATGTTCTGAGAAATCAGTTTTTTTACGACTTTCCGCCGCCGCCGCTTGCTGCCGCTAGAGGTCCGCGGCCTCTGCCGGCTGCCATTTTTGAGAAGATCAGCTCCTGTGTCGCCAGGAACATGTAACATGAGGTCAATTACTACAGCCTTATAAATACCCGGCAAGCCCTCACAGGCTTGCCTTGGTATCTTTCTTCCTTGCGCCCTAACCTGTATCGGTAACCTGTATCTGAATCTGAGCCTGTATCCGACCCCATCCTGATCCTGTCCCTCCTGTGTTCCTATTCCCTTGTATCCATATCCCATCCATTATCGCCCTCTCCTATCCTGCCCTTGTTCAGTTGCTGATCCCCTGTGTATGACCCTGGCCTGGCTTGCGTGTTTGATTTTGGTACTTCCCTTTGGCTGTATATATTATCTGTTGTCTGTGGGTTTCTGTTGGTTGGTTGAGCACTATTTGTATTTGGGGTGTTTGTTTATTTATATCACTTATCTTAAATAAACATTATTCTTATTTCACTTTACATGTATTTTGGTTTCCTCTTTGCAGTCCACACAATCTGGGTCACACCTGTTCATGACAGTATACCAAGGTCATCTCTGACCAGAAGTGGCTGCACAGGGGAACCATCTCGGTTCTGTTTCACATTGCTGGGATGAATTCAGATATAATTGTTTATTATGCTCTGCTGGCAACAGAGAGTTCTGACTATCACCGCCAGACATTGAAAGGGTGGTCCAGTGATCAGCTGCTGAAGATTATCCGTTTAGCTCACTCTGTGGTCGATCAGGGCAGTATACTGTTTGAGGATGTTCAGCCTTTGATTGGAATGTGTACAGAACTGGCTCTGCCTTGTATCCCAAAGGGCCATGATGACTTTTCTCCCCCCTTCAGCATTAACCAGGTTGCGTCCTTAGTATGGCTGTTGGAGGATGATTCTGCATCCTTTTTGCAGCATTATTTGGTTTGTCCCAAACAGTTGTTGAAAGATTGTATAGATGAAGTGCAGTTGCTGGTCAGACAGAGGGAATGTGAGCCCACTTTTGTGCTACCTGTACTTCAGGCATGGTCAGACCTGTTATACCCAGCATCTGTCAGCTCTCCACAAACCAGACCTGCTACTAAACACCTGCCTGCTCAGATGTCCTTTCTCCCATCACCCCTGGCAACCTCAGCTGTAGTCCAATATACCCTGCTCCCCACCAAGTATCAATACCCTGTTTCTACTTCCTGCACCTATCCTGCCTTTAACCCACCTGCCTCTTCTCTAATACCGGCAACTTCCCCACAAGAACTCCCTCTGGCCGCTGTTCCCCCTTCCTTGCCATATTCCAGCCTTTCCTTTCAGTATGCCTCACCTCCTGTCTACAGTCCTACAGCCACCTACAGATCTCCAGCAGTTAAGCCAAAGAAGAAACGGAAGTTCTTCCCCACTCACACGATCCTGCCAGTAACCCAACTTGCTTCCACACCAACCAACCTGTTCCAGCCTACGTTCATGCCAGTTGAACTTGATGACCCACCTAAATCTGCGAACCCAGTGCCTGCTATCCAGCCCGAGGTACCTACCTTCCAGTCTGATGTGCCCGCTTTCCAATCTGATGTCTTGATGCCTGCCTCCCAGCCCAAAGTCTCGGTGCCTGCCTTCCAGTCTGATGTGCCTGCCTTCCAGTCTGATGTGCCTACCTTCCAGTCTGATGTGCCTGCTTCCCAGTCTGATGTCTTGATGCCTGCCTTCCAGCCCAAAGTCTCGGTGCCTGCCTTCCAGTCTGATGTGCCTGCCTTCCAGTCTGATGTGCCTGCCTTCCAGCCTGATGTGCCTGCCTTCCAGTCTGATGTGTCCACTTTCCAGTCTGATGTGTCCACTTTCCAGTCTGATGTGCCTGCTTCCCAGTCTGATGTGCCTGCTTCCCAGTCTGATGTCTTGATGCCTGCCTTCCAGCCCAAAGTCTCGGTGCCTGCCTTCTAGTCTGATGTGCCTGCCTTCCAGTCCGATGTGCCTGCCTTCCAGTCTGATGTGCCTGCCTTCCAGTCTGATGTGCCTGCCTTCCAGTCTGATGTGTCCACTTTCCAGTCTGATGTGTCCACTTTCCAGTCTGATGTGTCCACTTTCCAGTCTGATGTGCCTGCTTCCCAGTCTGATGTTTTGATGCCTGCCTTCCAGCCCAAAGTCTCGGTGCCTGCCTTCCAGTCTGATGTGCCTGCCTTCCAGTCTGATGTGCCTGCCTTCCAGTCTGATGTGTCCACTTTCCAGTCTGATGTGTCCACTTTCCAGTCTGATGTGTCCACTTTCCAGTCTGATGTACCCACTTTCCAGTCTGATGTCCCGATGCCTGCCTTCCAGCCCAAAGTCTCGGTGCCTGCCTTCCAGCCTGATGTGCCTACCTTCCAGTCTGATGTGCCTGCTTCCCAGTCTGATGTCTTGATGCCTGCCTTCCAGCCCAAAGTCTCGGTGCCTGCCTTCCAGTCTGATGTGCCTGCCTTCCAGTCTGATGTGTCCACTTTCCAGTCTGATGTACCCGCTTTCCAGTCTGAAGTCCCGGTGCCTGCCTTCCAGCCTGATGTGCCTACCTTCCAGTCAGATGTGTCCGCTTTCCAGTCTGATGTCTTGATGCCTGCCTTCCAGCCTGAAGTCTGGGTGCCTGCCTTCCAGCCTGATGTATCTACCTTCCAGTCTGATGTGCCCGCTTTCCAGCCTGATGTCTCGATGCCTGCCTTTCAGTCTGATGTGCTCACTTGCCAGTCGGTGCCCGCTTTCCAGTCTGATGTGCCTGCCTTCCAGCCTGGTGTTTCGGTGCCTGCCTTCCAGCCTGATGTCTTGGTGCCTGCCCTCCAACCAGATGTCTCGGTGCCTGATATGCCAGCTTCCCAGTCTGATGTGCCAGCTTCCCAGTCTGATGTGCCAGCTTCCCAGTCTGATGTCTCAGTGCCTGCCTTCCAGTCTGATGTCTCAAAGCTTGCCTTCCAGCCTGATGTCTGGAAGCTTGCCTTCCAGCCTGATATCTGGAAGCTTGCCTTCCAGCCTGATGTCTCAAAGCTTGCCTTCCAGCCTGATGTGCCTGCCTTCCAGCTTGATGCGCCAGCTTCCCAGCTTGATGTGCCAGCTTCCCAGGTTGATGTGCCAGCTTCCCAGTCTGTCTCAGTACCTGCCTTCCAGCCTGATGTCTCGAAGCTTGCCTTCCAGCCTGATGTCTCGATGCCTGCCTTCCAGCCTGATGTGCCAGCTTCCCAGTCTGATGTGCCAGCTTCCCAGTCTGATGTGCCCGCTTTACAGCCTATTGTCCCAGTGCCAGCTTCCCAGTTTGATGTGCCAGCTTCCCAGTTTGATGTGCCAGCTTCCTAGTCTAATGTGCCAGCTTCCCAGTCAGATGTGCCAGCTTCTCAGTCTGACGTGCCCGCTTTCCAGCCTATTGTCCCAGTGCCTGCCTTCCAGCCTGATGTCTCAGTGCCAGCTTCCCAGACTGATGTGCCAGCTTCCCAGACTGATGTGCCTGCTACCCAGCCTGAAGTGCCCATGCCTGCTGCCCAGCCTGATGTGCCTGCTGCCCAGCTTGAAGTGCCCGTGCCTGCTGCCCAGCCTGATGTGCCTGCTGCCCAGCTCGAAGTGCCCGTGCCTGCTGCCCAGCTCGAAGTGCCCACTGCCCAGCTCGAAGTGCCCGTGCCTGATACCCAGCTCGAAGTGCCCGCTGCCCAGCTTGGTGTGTTCCTTCCTGCTGTCTTCTCGGATGTGCCCACTGTCTTCTCGGATGTGCCCGCTGTCTTCTCGGATGTACCCACTGTCCAGTTTGATGTACCCGATGCCCAGCCTGATGTGCCCTCATCTGTTGTTCGGTTTGAGGCCATGAACTTTGGACAATTTCATCTTGTTGGAGCGTCCGGAGGCCGCTCCTTTGAGGGGGGGTACTGTCATAAGAGGGTTTACCCGTTGGTGGCGCTATCGGTCTCTAGGATCGCAGTACCAGTGTCCACCAGCGGGTGTCTTCCAACACCTAGGACCTGTAGTAAGAGGACTCTCCTGCTCGTGGCACTGTTGCATCCTTGGGCCGTAGTACCGGTGTCCACCAGCGGGTACACTCCAGCAGTGTGGAGCAAACAGCACCCTCTGCGCTCAGCTGTAACATGAGGTCAATTACTATAGCCTTATAAATACCCAGCAAGCCCTCACAGGCTTGCCTTGGTATCTTTCTTCCTTGCGCCCTAACCTGTATCTGTAACCTGTATTGGTAACCTGTATCTGTAAACCTGTACCTGTACCTGTACCTGTACCTGAACCTGAGCCTGTATCCGATCCCATCCTGATCCTGTCCCTCCTGTGTTCCTATTCCCTTGTATCCATATCCCATCCATTATTTCCCTCTCCTATCCTGCCCTTGTTCAGTTGCTGATCCCCTGTGTATGACCCTGGCCTGGATCTCGTGTTTGATTTTGGTACTTCCCTTTGGCTGTATATATTATCTGTTGTCTGTGGGTTTCTGTTGGTTGGTTGAGCACTATTTGTATTTGGGGTGTTTGTTTATTTATATCACTTATCTTAAATAAACATTATTCTTATTTCACTTTACATGCGTTTTGGTTTCCTCTTTGCAGTCCACACAATCTGGTCACACCTGTTCATGACAGACCGTCTCTGCTGGGACACCAAGGACGGATTCTGCAAGGACGGATTCTGCTGGGGGCACCTGATTCGGCATTATGGTGAGTTGAATGATTTCATTTTATATTACAGGTCCGCGACCGGCGATTTTGAGAAGATCAGTCCTGTGTCGCCGCCCACCCTCCGCCCCACCTACCGCTTTGCTCCGACCACCCCCCACCCCACTCCGCCCCACTGCCAGTGTTATGGAATGGGGCGGGAGTTCTACTAGGACACCTGATGTAAGGAGGGGCTTCGCTGGGGACAGCTGATGTAAGGGGGGCTCCGCTGGTGACACCTGATGTAAGGGGGCACCGCTGGGGACATCTGATATAAGGGGGCTCCACTGGGAACATCTGATGTAAGGGGGGCTCCGCTGGGGACACCTGATGTAAGGGGGGGCTCCGCTGGGGACACCTGATGTAAGGGGGGGCTCCGCTGGGGACACCTGATGTAAGGGGGGCTCCGCTGGGGGCATCTGATGTAAGAGGGGCTCCGCTGGGGACATTAGATGTAAGGGGGGGCTCTGCTGGGGACACCTGATGTAAAGGGGGCTCCGCTGGGGACACCTGATGTAAGGGGGGGCTCTGCTGGGGACACCTGATGTAAGGGGGGGCTCCGCTGGGGACACCTGATGTTAGGGAGTAAGGGGGGCTCTGCTGGGGACATCTGATGTAAGGGGGGCCCTGCTGGGGACATCTCATGTAAGGGGGGGCTCCGCTGGGGACATCTGATGTAAGGGGGGCTCCGCTGGGGACACCTGATGCAAGGGGGGCTCTGCTGGGGACATCTGATGTAAGGGGGGCTCTGCTGGGGACACCTGATGCAAGGACGGATTCTGCTGGGGGCACCTGATGTAAGGACGGATGGCTGGTGGCAGGTGACGTGGCAGGTGACATGCTCAGGGATCCCACTGATTCGGCATTATGGTGAGTTGAATGATTTCATTTTATATTACAATGTAATAATAGAAATAATGCACTTTACTCATCCTGACACCATAACAACCATGGTGCCGGGATGATTGAAGTGCTAACACCAGGTGTTTGGAGTATCTTTATCTGCTGGTTGTTAAACTTTCTGGAATACACATATTTCCATTGTTGTGTGGGATCTAGGGCTGCTGTCCCTCCATCCCTCTCCCCTCCTTTCCCTCCCCATCCCTTACTTATCTCAGACTCTAACCACACCCCCTTTGAGCCACGCCCATATAAGACTCGCCCGCTATTTTGCGTAAACCACACCCATTCTTCGCCGCAGCGCGCTCCGGGCGCCACATTTCTACTTTCCCCCTGTGCCACACCTACAAACGCATGTCCCACCCCCTAATTATAATAAGACTCTATGTTTGTACAAGCTGACTATGATACAAGAAGGATAGCAGCAGCACAGTCACTGGGATCTCATGAATGTCCTTGGATACTGTAGTTGGATATCTCCTTCCAATATATGCCAGACATATCTCCTGTGAATTCTTAAGACCAGAACCCAAAAAGAAGTCCCTCGGTTAGCTCTAGCAAGGTTCAGAAAAAAAAGCCCTTCAGCAAGCACAGTTGGGACCTTGATGAGCAGTAGAAAAACACAGCTGGACTGCGCAGAAGGGCAGTAGCCCTTCAGGCTCTGATATCCTCCCCCTGGACAACAACCCCTCTGTTCCAGGCCTCAAACAACTTATGCTCCCTCCCAACCACCTTCTGGGCACTCTCTGCTAGGGATTGGCTGAGACTACATAAATATTCACTTGACTTTTCCGTCTATTCGCATTTTGCGAGTGAAAAATGAGGGCTGGCGAGGAGCTGGGCGGCCTGGGAGTGGGGGGGAGGCAAGCACCGCTGGTGGGCGGGGTTGAGAGCCGTTCTCCCGGTGGAAGAGTGCATGGAGAGGAGAGCCGCGGGATCACCGAGCGGTAAAACACGCTGTAACAGCTTACATTGAAACTGTCTCCGCTCTGCTCACTCTCACACAGCCCCACCTCCTCCTGATTCCGCGCCTGTGATAGACAGAACGCGGGTCCAATATCTATCACAGGCGCAGGGTTAGGAAGAGGCGGGGCTGTGTGAGAGTGAGCAGAACGGAGACAGTTTCAATGTCAGCTGTTACAGCGTATTTTACCGCTTTGCAATCCTGGCTCTCCTCTAACTCCAGTCATGATCCGGCCGCCCTCTCACTTCCCCCGCCCTGGCAAGGCTGCAATGGGGGCACAGTGAGGCTGAAATGTGGGTAACAGTGAGGCTGCAATGTGGGGCGCGGTGAGGCTGCAATGTGGGGCGCGGTGAGGCTGCAATGTGGGGCACGGTAAGGCTGCAATGTGGGGCACGGTGAGGCTGCAATGTGGGGCACGGTGAGGCTGCAATGTGGGGCACGGTGAGGCTGCAATGTGGGGCACGGTGAGGCTGCAATGTGGGGCACGGTGAGGCTGCAATGTGGGGCACGGTGAGGCTGCAATGTGGAGCACGGTGAGGCTGCAATGTGGGGCACAGTGGGGCTGAAATGGTGGTCACAGTGAGGCTGCAATGATGGGCACAGGTCACGCTGCAATGATGGGCACAGGTGAGCCTGCATTGATGGGCACTGGTGAGGCTGTGCTGAGGGGAACTGATAAAGTTGTTAATATTTATTTTTGTAACTTAATTCTGCATAAAACATTTAAGTGTCATTTCATGAGATAATTAATGAGGGCATGATTAGAGGAGTGGCAGGGTAAGGCTAGTAGCTCAGGACATGAAATTTTGAGCCCTGTGTATGTATGTATGTGTATATATATGTATATGTATATGTATATGTATATATATATATATATATATATATATATATGTATATGTGTGTGTATATATAGGATAGTATACCCCTCACTTTTTTGTAAATATTTTATTATATCTTTTCTTGTGACAACACTGAAGAAATTACACTTTTGCTACAATGTAAAGTAGTGAGTGCACAGCTTGTATAACAGTGTAAATTTGCTGTCCCCTCAAAATAATTCAACACGTAGCCATTAATGTCTAAACCTCTGGCAAAAAAAGTGAGTACACCCCTAAGTGAAAATGTCAAAATTGGGCCCAATTAGCCATTTTACCTCCCCGGTGTCATGTGACAGGTGTGAATGGGGAGTAGGTGTGTTCAATTTGGTGTTATCGTTCTCTCACTCTCTCATACTGGTCACTGAAAGTTCAACATAGCACCTCATGGCAAAGAACTCTCTTAGGATCTGTAAAAAATAAAAAGAATCGTTGCTCTACATAAAGATGGCCTAGGGCTATAAGAAGACTGCCAAGACCCTGAAACTGAGCTGCAGCACGGTGGCCAAGACCATGCAGTGGTTTAGCAGGACAGGTTCCACTCAGAGCAGGCCTCGCCATGGTCGACCAAAGCAGTTGCGTGCGCATGCTCAGTGTCATATACAGAGGTTGTCTTTGGCAAATAGACGTATGAGTGCAGCCAGCATTGCTGCAGAGGTTGAAGGGGTGGGGGGGGTCAGCCTGTCAGTGCTCAGACCATACGCCGCACACTGCATCAAATTGGTCTGCATGGCTGTTGTCCCAGAAGGAAGCCTATTATAACGATGATGCGCAAGAAAGCCCACAAACAGTATGCTGAAGATAAGCAGACTAAGGACATGGATTACTGGAAACATGTCCTGTGGTCTGTTGAGACCAAGATAAACTTATTTAGTTCAGATGGTGTCAAGCGTGTGTGGTGGCAACCGGGTGAGGAATAAAAAGACAAGTGTGTCTTGCCTACAGTCAAGCATGGTGGTGGGAATGTTATGGCCTGGGGCTGCATGAGTGCTGCCACCACTGGGGAGCTACAGTTTATTGAGGGAACCATGAATCTCAACATGTACTGTGACCAGTGGCGGCCTGTCCATAGGGGGCGCCTGGGCGCCGCCCCCCCAAAGCTAGTGACAAAAAAAAAAAAAAAGTTCTTTAAATTTACTGTGCTCGGGCGCCGGCCACATTGCACTATAGAAGCGTCATGCCAATGCAATCCCGTGATTGCAGGCGAGACGCTACATTTGCTGGGTTTTGTGTTGCTTTGTGGTGCAAAGCTAAGCGCCTCTCCACTCTCATTGGGTCAGACTTCTGTCTGTCTGCCTATCTGACCATTAGCACCGCTGTAGGACTTGAGCTGTGCTTTAGCCTGGACAGCTGTGTCACTCTTACTTTCGGTTTCTATGCCAGTGAGAAGTCGGCTCCATGAAGCAAGAATCAAGGTAATGTGATCTGACACTGTCAGTGTCTGTCCCTCCACATACCTTGCAATGTTCCTTGCAATTCCTTGTGTCTATCTATCTATCTATCTATCTATCTATCTATCTATCTATCTATCTATCTATCTATCTATCTATCTATCTATCTATCTATCTATCTATCTATCTATCTATCTATCTATCTATCTATCTATCTATCTATCTATCTATCTATCTATCTATCTATCAATCTGCCTGTGTACTGATCTGTCTGTCTGTGCACCTATCCGCCTGCCTATCGATCTGTCTGTCTGTCCGCCTGTCTGCCTATCGATCTGTCTGTCTGTGTACCTATCTACCTGCCTATCGATCTGTGTACCTATCGATCTGCCTGCCTATCAATCTGTCTGTCCGTCTGTCTGCCTATCGATCTGTCTGTCTGTGTACCTATCTGCTTGCCTATCGATCTGTGTACCTATCGATCTGCCTGCCTATCGATCTGTCTGTCTGTCCGTCTGTCTGCCTATTGATCTGTCTGTCTGTGTACCTATCGATCTGTCTGTCTGTGTACTGATCTGTCTGTCTGTGTACCTATCGATCTGTCTGTCTGTGTACCTATCTGCCTGCCTATCGATCTGTGTACCTATCGATCTGCCTGCCTATCGATCTGTCCGTCTGTCCGTCTGTCTGCCTATTGATCTGTCTGTCTGTGTATCTATCAATCTGCCTGCCTGTGTACTGATCTGTCTGTCTGTGCACCTATCCGCCTGCCTATCGATCTGTCTGTCTGTCCGTCTGTCTGCCCATCGATCTGTCTGTCTGTCCGTCTGTCTGCCCATCGATCTGTCTGTCTGTCCGTCTGTCTGCCCATCGATCTGTCTGTCTGTCCGTCTGTCTGCCTATCGATCTGTCTGTCTTTGTACCTGTCGATCTGCCTGCCTATCGATCTGTCTGTCTGTGTACCTATCGATCTGCCTGCCTATTGATCTGTCTGTCTGTGTACTGATCTGTCTGTGTACCTATCGATCTGTCTGTCTGTGTACCTATCGATCTGCCTGCCTATTGATCTGTCTGTCTGTGTACTGATCTGTCTGTCTGTGTACCTATCGATCTGTCTGTCTGTGTACCTATCGATCTGCCTGCCTATCGATCTGTCTGTCTGTGTACCTATCGATCTGCCTGCCTATCGATCTGTCTGTCTGTGTACCTATCGATCTGCCTGCCTATCGATCTGTCTGTCTGTGTACTGATCTGTCTGTCTGTGTACCTATCCGCCTGCCTATCGATCTGTCTGTCCGTCTGTCTGCCTATTGATCTGTCTGTCTGTGTACCTATCGATCTGCCTGCCTATCGATCTGTCTGTCTGTGTACCTATCTGCCTGCCTATCGATCTGTGTACCTATCGATCTGTCTGTCTGTCCGTCTGTCTGCCTATTGATCTGTCTGTCTGTGTACTGATCTGTCTGTCTGTGTACCTATCGATCTGTCTGTCTGTGTACCTATCGATCTGTCTGCTTATCGATCTGTCTGTGTACCTATCTGCCTGTCTATCGATCTGTCTGTGTAACTATCGATCTGCCTGCCTATCGATCCGTCTGTCTGTGTACCTATCTGCCTATCAATCTGTTTGTCTGTAGGCCCTATCAAGGGCAAGTGGCGGCAAAGGGGGGGGGGGGTGTTGTTGGTTGGGGCTATGTTTGCGCCCCCCCAAAAAAATTGAGCACCAGCCACCACTGACTGTGACATACTGAAGCAGAGCATGATCCCCTCCCTTCAGAGACTGGGCCGAAGGGCAGTATTCCAACATGATAACAACCCCAAACACACCTCCAAGACAACCACTGCCTTGCTAAAGAAGCTGAGGGTAAAGGTGATGGACTGGCCAAGCATGTCTCCAGACCTAAACCCTATTGAGCATCTGTGGGACATCCTCAAACAGAAGGTGGAGGAGAGAAAGGTCTCTAACATCCACCAACTCCGTGATGTCGTCATGGAGGAGTGAAAGAGGACTCCAGTGGCAACCTGTGAAGCTCTGGTGAACTCCATCCCAAGAGGGTTAAGGCAGTGCTGGAAAATAATGGTGGCCACACAAAATAGTCACACTTTGGGCCCAATTTGGACATTTTCACTTAGGGGTGTACTCACTTTTGTTGCCAGTGGTTTAGACATTAATTGGCTATGTGTGGAGTTATTTTGAGGGGACAGCAAATTTACACTGTTATACAAGCTGTACATTCACTACTTTATATTGTAGCAAAGTGTCATTTCTTCAGTGTTGTCACATGAAAAGATATAATAAAATAGTTACAAAAACGTAAGGGGTGTACTCACTTTTGTGGGATACTGTGTGTATATATAGTGTATTGTCATCTTAGGACAGGACTACAGAACACCTACCCTTTGGGAACAACTGATAAGAATGCAGCGCAGACACAAGAAGTTATCAGCTTACTAGATTTCTGTCAGGAGCAACTTTTTTTTTATGCATTGACCAGATCTAAAAATATGCTAGCAGTAGTATATTTTACATACTACAGAGGATAAAATAATAAAAGTTAATTGTTAGGGTTTACATACCCTTTAAGGATGGTAAAACTTTGAGAGTTAAATCTCATATGCCAAAACAAACAAATGCAAAAACAAACAGTAATGGGGCGTACACACGGTCAGACTTTTCGTCTACAAAAGTCCAACGGACGCCGACGGACTAAAGCTGGCTGGTAATCCGATCGTGTGTGGGCTTCCCCGGACTTTCAGCGGACTTTTTCAGCCTCAAATCCGACAGACTTTAGATTTGAAACATGCTTCAAATCTTTACGTCGTAACTACGACGGACCCCGAAATCCGCTCGTCTGTGTGCTAGTCCGACGGACAAAAACCCACGCTAGGGCAGCTATTGGCTACTGGCTATCAACTTTCTTATTTTAGTCCGGTGTACGTCATCACGTACGAATCCGTCAGACTTTTGTGTGGTCGTGTGTAGGCAAGTCCGTTCGTTAGAAAGTCTCCCGCAAGTCCGCCGCAAGTCCGCCGAAAGTCCGCCGGAAGTCTGTCGGACAGGCTGTCGGACTTTTGTAGACGAAAAGTCTGACCGTGTGTACGCCCCTTTATAATAACAATACCCACAGTTAGCAAACGCTAAAGTAAAAATATATTGTGCTTTCAATGTTTTATTACATGCTATTCTTTGTGATTACAATATAAAGCTATTTTGGGAGTTTCCATGACGCACATTTGACTGCATGAAGATTAATGTGTTGCAGGATACAATCCTTTCCCTAGGTAAAATAATGTATAATAAAAATAAAAAAGACAGGTCTGCCATTATCTCACAAATTTTATTCGTTCTCATCACCCAAATCCTATTATATGTTATATTATATCATCGAAAAATTTTAGATTCTGTGAATTTTGGCACAAGAAAATGTTGATATGGATATTATTATTGGTGGGATAGTATTTTTTTGATAGTCTTATGTTTCTTCCTCTCATAATAAAATCAGGGATTTTGTTCATTTTAAACCTAAGTTTAGGAGTAACTCTTGTTTAAAGGCCAAGTTCACCTATTTTGTTTTTCTAAATTCTAGCTTCCCTATGTACCAATATAGCATTACTGTACTTGTTTTTCAAAAATAAAACAGCTTTCCATTAATTCTACACTGGGTCACCTAAGTCTCTTCATAGCGGCTTAAACATACTGCTGAGGGTAGATGATGCAGGGTGTGTGCTAGTGAGATCAGCTGGTGAACTCCTTCCTGTGTCATGATCTCTAGTCTGTCCAAGAAGTAATAGAAAGTGTGTTTAACCACCTCCCACCTGGCCACTGCACATATATGGCCGGGTGGGAGCTTCCTCCTTCTGAGTGGACATTCAGGAACATCCCTCAGAAGGAGGGGGATCTCGTGCGTGCACGTGCCCTCGCAGCAGCGCGATCCTAATGCGCTCGTGTCACCCGGACACGGCGCATCTCCGATCGGCAGGAGGGCTCTGTGATTGGCCCTCCTGATCACATGACGACTGTGCCTGATCACATGATGACTGTGTCCAATCACAGCGGTCATGTGATGTAAATAGAGAGCTGGTTGCTAGGCGATCGGCTCTCCTCACACGGAAGTTGTCAGTGAGGAGAAGAGAGGGGATTGCTGTAGCCAGCTGGTAATCAGTGAGTATGAGCTGTTTTTTACAGCTTTTTACACACTGATCACCGGCCCAGTGTCCCCACACATGTCCCCACACAATGTCCCCTCCATAATGTCCCCAAAACACTGTCCTCACACATGGCCCCAGGTTTCCTACCCCTGCCCTATATGAACAATGGATAGATTCATTCATAAATGCATAGCACTGGGTCTGTTTTCCACCCCCTCCAAAAAAAAAAAAAAGAGCACCGGCTGCCACTGCATTGGACTTTTATCTGATTTTGGTCTGTTGCTCCTTTCTGTATTTCTTTGGTTTGAGTATTAAAAACATGATAGAGGCTCTAACCCTTCTCTGTTCTGTCCTAAGGGAAATAAAAAAATGGATAAAGTAGGATTTGATTTGGGCTAAAGTAGGATTTGAAGGATGAAAGAGGTGGCAGTCTACTTCACTCCTAGAAAATTCTATAATGGTTCATGTTCAGACCTGTTATTTGTCAAGCTACAGATGGTGTTTTCACTGGCGATGAACAAAGCCACAGTAATATTTGTTCAGTAAACAAGAGAATATATCAAGAAGAAATAACATTTGCACAATGAGAACACCTTTTCCTGTAAATGAGAACACCTGGCCCTATAAACTGGACTGAATATTTCATGGCTGTTTCCTCATTAAGAGCCCTTTCACACTGGGGCGCTTTGCAGGCGCTACATCGCTAAAAATAGCGCCTGCAAAGCGCCCTGAAAGAGCCCCTGCTGTGTCTCCAATATGAAAGCCCCGAGAGCTTTCACACTGGAGTGGTGCGCTGGCTGGATGGTAAAAAAAGTCCTGCTAGCAGCATCTTTGGAGCAGGGAAGGAGCAATGTGTATACACTGCTCCTTCACCGCTCCTGCCCATTGAAATCAATGGGGCAGCGCGGCTATAGCGCCGACATAGCACTGCTGCAGCAGCGCTTTGCGGTGGTTTTACTCCCCTGCTATCGGCCAAATAACGCCGCTAAAAGGACGGTAAAGCAGCGCTAAAAATAGCGCCGTTTTACCGCCGACCTCGCCCCAGTGTGAAAGGGGCCTAAGGAGAACAATGTAGATTCAATTGAGTGCAAATTTTGGGATGCTCACGTTGCATTTGTGTGTTTTTCCCTTTTTGTTATTATTAAAGGGAAACTATAAATGGATGAGGGCCAATTTATGTTTTCATTGCTCATTTAGGCTCATCAGCCCTTTAAGTGGACTTTAATACCTGGGAGCTGCTGTAACCTCTGTATCATGTGACCGCTGTAATTGGCTTTTACATCAAGTCACATGATAGGAAGCCTGCCCGGCTGGCTCCCAATCTAAAACTTTGACCGAGAGCTGGTGGTGGGTGGCAATGCTGCGCCTCCATTCAAAGAGTAGGTAGGACAGAAAATTTTGCACCAACATCATCAATAGGTGAAAATAAAGAATAAAAGCCTGAAAAAAAACAAAACCAATGCAGCCACCACATCTAAGGACTGGTAGGCTGCAATATACTATATTTTTTTGACTGGTTTTAGAAATATTTTAAATACGATGCAAACTGATGTACATTAAAGCGGAGTTCCACACAAAAATGGAATTTCCGCTTTTCGGAACCCTCCCCCCCTCCGGTGTCACATTTGGCACCTTTCAGGGGGGAGGGGGGTGCAGATACCTGTCTATGACAGGTATTTGCACCCACTTCCGGCATAGACTCCCATGGGAGTCTATGCCTCTTCTCGTCCCTTCGCTCTGTCTCCTGGGAACACACAGCTCCCAGGAGAGAGCGGGGACCACTAGGGACGCGCAGCGCGACTCGCGCATGCGCAGTAGGGAACCGGGAAGTGAAGCCGCAACGCTTCACTTCCTGATTCCCTCACCTAGGATGGTGGCGGCAGCTGCCGAGAACCGAGCGGGTTCTCGGCGTCCCCTGCTGACATCGCTGGACCCTGGGACAGGTAAGTGGCCATGTATTAAAAGTCAGCAGCTGCAGTATTTATAGCTGCTGGCTTTTAATATTTTTTTTTTTTTTTGGCGGTGTGGGTGGACCCCCGCTTTAAGCCTATATGAACACTGCAAAGAATGTCTCGGCAAAGTGATATTAGTAGACTTTGTGGCCTATACGTGTTCCGCAGAACCTTCATTTACGTTATAGCTCGACTCCGCACCAGAGGCCTTAAATAAAGCATGTTGTTCCCGGCCCATCTTGGATGGGGAATCCACCCGCTATTTCACC
This sequence comes from Lithobates clamitans, assembly GCA_037952925.1. Lineage (NCBI taxonomy): Eukaryota > Metazoa > Chordata > Amphibia > Anura > Ranidae > Lithobates > Lithobates clamitans. Next base: position 587,716 of record JBBGZY010000480.1, on the reverse strand, counting down.
TTGCCGGAAGACGCCTTTCAATGGTTGGACACCGTTCCCCAGGCTCGGTAACTGTATGTATACTTTCCCTGTTTATCATATTTCTGACCAGGCAAGGCCTCCTCTGTTCCCTTTTCTCCTCCAAGGCTGCACCTGACGGAGACTATTAGCCACACTGCTGTTGCGGCACCGCTGAAACCGAATGAAGGTGGCATGCCACTAGGCTTTAAGTATGCAGCAGCGTTGGCCTTGCTCCAGGACACTGAGCCTGCATTTCGTGCCACTACCCTACCTGCATCACCCCTGCAGCAGATACTGAGACACCCCTGGTTGTTACACCCGACCCTGGATATCACTTGGCTGCTCATTGTTTACCGCTGCTGATGCATTGAGGAGGCTCCTTCCCCCATGGAAGACTGGAGGGGGTAACGGGAAGATCCTTGCCCTGGGAGTTTAATGTTTATGGCTACTAATGTTGTCTACTGTTGAACAGTTTAAGTATGTGCCCCTAGCTAACACTAGGTGTTTTTTCTATTTTTCATGTGCAAGCAAATTCTGACTACATTTTTTTATTTTTAGGCTTGTAGGCGTTTGCCTCCGGACTGAACTGAACTTGCTGACCACCTATATGTTCGGTGGTTGTCTAATTCTCCATTTGCCACCATAGGAGACTTTCCTACTGTGTGATGGATTTGGTTTTGGGTGTAGAGACTCCGAGTTCCCCAATGGACGTGCGGGGTGGGGTGGGGGGGTTGGGTTTATATGTTCTGGCTGTTCTCTTTTTTTTGTTTTTTTAAGTTTGTTGTTGCTGATGATATATCCAGTGGTTTACCTTGGACACCTTTTCCAGCCCTTATCTTATATGAAGGCTGGGTGTCCAATGCCTCACAAATTGATGATTCTGTATTGCATGATGCCTGCCTTGCCCTGGGTCAGTCTTATTGATGCCCCCTGGCAGCTATACTCCGCTTCTACCGCTATGGCTCCCATAAGAATTATCTCCTGGAATGTCCAAGGACTCAATGACAAGTTCAAGAGATCCCTGGTCATGGCCTATCTCAAGAAATAAACCCCTCACATGTGTATATTACAAGAAACCCACCTAGTGGAAAGTAAGGTTCTCAGCCTGAAAAAAACGTGGGTGGGACATTATCACCATTCCACATACTCTGGGTATGCCCGGTGGGTCAGCGTACTAATCCATAAGACCCTGTCTTATACCCTGCTGGATGTTAAGATTGACCCAGAGGGTAGGTATATATTGCTACATGCTGTGGTGGACACTGTTGAGCTGTTGATTCTGGGCCTATATATACCACCACCAGCCACAGTGTCTCTCCTGAAGTACTTGATTCCCATGTTGTCTACTTACCCCACCGACAACCTTGTCATAGCAGAGGATTTCAATATGGTTCCAAACCCGTCCCTTGATAGAATGTCTCCAGGTATTGGCACTGACTCCCCCCTACACAGATGGGCGTCACTTTATGGTCTGACAGATGTCTGGCGGTGGACATTCCCAGCTGATAGGGCCTTCACTTGCCAATTTTGCCTCTTACCGTACAATGTCTAGAATTGACTTGCTGTATGTTAGTGAGGTGCTGCTCCCCCGGGTGCGTGAGGTGAATATACTCCCAAGGGGCATATCGGATCATGCTCCTATGCTCCTCTGCCTGCAAACTCAAACACCCCCCTCAGAGACTGTGGCGATTATCTCGCTACTGGAGTTTCAAGGAAACAATACAATCTGAGATCTCTAAGTGCATATCTGACTTCTTGCAAAATATGTGAAAAAATACGCCTATATCTCACAATGCTCTGCGCCTAGGACCGCCCATGAAATCAAATGTAGTAAAAAGAAAAGCAGCTACTTAAATGAAAAACATATATGCATAAGCAAAAAAGGTGTAAATCAATGGTGCCAAGTCTCTGATTCCTTGTTTGCAGCAGCGCTGTGTGCCCGATGTCAAGACACATATAAATAAGACAAAAATGGTAAAGAAGATGTGCAGGACAGTTCAAAAGAATCCCAGTCTGTGCATATGAAGAGTTTCTTGTCACCAGGATAAAAACAACACCGCGTGAGGGGGTGTCCCCCAGTGAGTTTGCACTCACCACAATTCCAGAATATACAGGCCTTTGTACTGTTGTTATTTAATAGCCTTCCATCTTCTATCACCAACCACCAGATGTCGCTAGCATTCTCGATTAATGATATACCATAAGGGGAAAAAACAAACTCATATAGCGTAATATTGCTAATGATAAGTTTATTGACATATAGTATTCCCTCCCCCTTTTAAAAACTGCGTACCAAAATCAATCAATAGTAAAGCAGAAAGAGCGTTTGTAAAGTGCACTGTGCCTTAGTCTACGTCTCCCGGGAGGAGTTACCAGAGAGCTCGCTGTGTGCGGCTGGTTTCACTTGCTTCCTGGTTCCTTCCGGTGCGTGGAACGCACACGTCACTTCCGGTGGATTACGACCCTGACGCGTTTCGTCACTTCCGGACGTCATCTGAGGGCGTAATCCACCTATCATGCAGCCGGTTTTTTATACCAGTGGCAGATGCAACAGCCAATGGGAGAGGTCCTTTCAATAGGATGCCTCCCCATGACGCTGGAGATCTACAGAGCTGTCAGCAATGGGAAACCAAATTCCCAACGCCGGCAGAGTGTTTTTTTAAAAAGAAACCTGCCACTGCCGCCTGTATCGAAAAAAATTTGTGACATCTATGTCCTATACATAACCGTACTTTGTGTGAACTCAAACAACATCTATTCAATATCCTCACTGTACATCAAACAATGGGCATAATACAGGACATATAAAGTGATGGGATGCGATCCTCCATGTATCAACTTATCCCGTTAGGACTGCTTATTTAGCATATACCATAGCAGTCTTCAATATTAATATAGATGTCGGGATAAAGACTAGTGAACGCTAATATCCAATGATAAAGATTATCGTAATGTTATCCAGCAACAAAAGAATATCAATAAATACTATTAATACTATACGTGGAGGATGCAATACAATGGCATTGAATACATATTTCTAGTATACATAGAGATAAGTAAGAGTACTAGCTATTAAATATGTGACAGGTAAAAACAGCTGCCTAAAATTAAAAAATTGATTAAAATATATTAAAATTTATTTGAAACTCAATACCTTAAAAATGGACTAAAATAGTTATCAACTAAGGATGGGGGAAATTATATGTGTATATGTATAGACCGTACACAATAAACCGATTCTATAATCAATGTAATTGTGAATTTTAAAATTGTGAATTTTAAAATTATAAGAAATAAATAATTAAACTGTATTTCATAGGGAATATTTTATTAGAGACATTAAGAAGTGGGAATTATGTATCACTAATAAAGCAGTTTATGTCGAGCTCTATATTGAGACCTCTGGGGGAAAGTGCGTCTACGGAATATATCCATCGGGTTTCGTGCTTGGATAATTCGCGAATGCGGTTCAAACCTCTCCAGTGAGTTTGGAGATGTTCGACTCCCCAAAATTCCAACCCCTTTGGGTCCCTATTATGCTTCAACCTAAAATGCAAAGATACATTATGGTCTTTGTATCCGATCTTAATGTTGTTAATGTGCTCCGCAATTCTAATCCGTAACAATCTCTTTGTCCGGCCTATATAAATCAGGCCGCAGGGGCACCTTAAAGCGTAGACAACATAAGAACTATTACATGTAATGAACTGTTTGATATCAAAAGACCGGTTGTTCACTGGAGAGATGAAGCTTTCAATACCCCTTAAGGGTCTTGCGACCTCTCTGCATGCTTTGCATTTTCTGCATGCAAAGAATCCGTTACGATCCCAAAAGGTCTGGGGGCGTTGAGGGGGGTCTAGCACTTTCTTGACTATTTTGTCACCAAAATTGGTGGTTTTTCTATAGATGAATTGGGGAGCGGCTGGCAGCACACTTGTCAATTTTTTATCCATCAAAAGGATATGCCAGTGTTTTTTGAAAATTTCCTCAACTTCCTTATATTGGGAATGGAATTGGGATATAAAACCCCATTCATTATTGCGGTTATTTCCTTTCTGAGAGGGGATTTCCTTGGTTGCTTCTTGTAGGCAGGTTGCTCTTGGGAGGGCTGCTACTTCATCCACCACTTTCTTTAACATATCGGGTTTATAACCTTTAGCCTCGAATCTTTCCGTGAGTGTCCTTGATTGGAGCAAAAATTCGGTTTCTTCTGAACAGTTTCTTCTCACCCTCATGATCTGCCCTTTCGGGATGTTTTTTAGCCATAGAGGGTGATGGCCACTGGTAATGGGAAGATAACTGTTCCTATCTGTCTTTTTGAAGAACACTTTAGTCTCCAATCTATCCTCACGTCGATAGATGGTTACATCCAGAAAGTTAATGGTATCACTGTGCCAATTGGAGGTAAGTCTAATGTTATTACTATTACAATTTAAAACCTGTAAAAATTGCTCCAATGACTCAGATGGTCCGGCCCAGATAAAAAATAAATCGTCAATAAAACGTTTATAAAAAATTAATTCAGGGCGCTGATCTTTAAAAATGGTCTTATCCTCCCACTCCGCCATAAAGAGATTTGCGATGCTCGGCGCAAATTTGGCGCCCATCGCCACTCCTCTCTGTTGTATATAAAAGGTGTTTCCGTACCAAAAATAATTATGGCCGAGACAGAAATCTAGGGCATTCCTTAAAAAAACTTTTTGGTTATGGGGAAGATCATCCCTTTGGCTAAGGGCCCAGTTAAGTGCCAACAAAGCATCGTCATGCTGTATGATAGAATACAGAGATGAGACGTCTGCTGTGACAAGAAGGATCTGTGGTCTGCCCGCTAGATCTATGTTCTGCAAAAAGTTTAAAAAGTTTTTTGTATCTTTCAGATATGACCTAGTGCTCATAACGCTTTTTTGTAAAAAACAATCTAGGTATTGTCCCATTCTTGCTGAAACAGATCCTATACTGTTTACTATGGGTCTTGCTGGGGGATTAGAAGGATCCTTATGTATCTTCGGCAGAGTGTACAACGTAGGGATGCGACTACTCGACGGAACCAAAAACTGCTTCTCTTTGTCGCTTAAAACGCCACTCCTAGATCCCATCTCTACCAAAATTTTCAATTGGTCCCTATAGGCATGGGTAGGGTCTCTCTCCAAGGGTTTGTATGTTACCTGATCAGACAACATTTCTATGATCTGGTTATGATACATTTCTTTCGGGAGTATCACCACCCCTCCTCCCTTGTCGGCCGGCCTTATAACAATTTCTTTCCGTTTTTCCAACAGAGAAATGCCTTCACTAATGTGTCTCACGTTCACATTTTTATTTGGTTTAAGCTGTTCCAAATCACGTATAATGAGCCCCTTGAACACCTCAACTTGATGATTAGGATTATTCAAGGGGTTGAACAGAGACTTATTTTTTAAACCACTGTTAATTGCTGTGTTGGGTTTTCTGGTGACAGTGGTGGTGGATGGAGGAGTGCACCCCAGGAAATATTTTTTGATGTTTAATTTTCTGATATATTTATGAATATCAATAAAAACGTCAAATTTATTAATGGGTTTTTTTAGGCCACATTTGAGACCCAAATTTTGAACTGTCCTGCACATCTTCTTTACCATTTTTGTCTTATTTATATGTGTCTTGACATCGGGCACACAGCGCTGCTGCAAACAAGGAATCAGAGACTTGGCACCATTGATTTACACCTTTTTTGCTTATGCATATATGTTTTTCATTTAAGTAGCTGCTTTTCTTTTTACTACATTTGATTTCATGGGCGGTCCTAGGCGCAGAGCATTGTGAGATATAGGCGTATTTTTTCACATATTTTGCATACGGTTTTATTTTTGTTTCTCTCTGCAGCCATGGATGTTCTCAGATATCTAAGTAGTAGACATATAGACATAAATGCTTTGTTCACTGTGAATGAACCCACCACCACAGAGATTAATTATAATGGAGCTTTGTCAGCCTTAGGCCATACTTTAGAGAAACAGGTACGCACCTGGTGGGATATTTGTACTCTTGAGCAATATATAAAAGAGAAAATCATTATAAGAAGTCTAAGGTGGGATGTCGCCCCACAAGATGGTCTGGAAGACCAAGGCTCAGCCCAAGAGTGGTTAGATTTTTTTAATGGAGTTGGCTATAAATTACAGGAATTAGTACTCCAGAGGAAAAAACGCAAAATGGCAAACATAGAGTTAAAAATTACTAATCTACAGCATCAATTAGAGCCAATTAAGGATAGTCAGCTCATCATAGATTTTAATAATAGAGTTCAAAAAAGATTAGAAAAAGTAGATAGGGAAACACAAAAAAAGAAAATTAAGAAGTATCATAGGGATTTAGAAGATTTTAAATCAAATTTTGTTTACTCTTGGCAGCAAGCACCCAGTAGCAAAGAAAGCACGCTCCCACCATCCCAAAAATCCCAGGGCCCTACTCTAGCACCAAGCCAAATCAACTCCAACCCCACATCCATTAACCCATATGTGTATGACAATGATTATGCAGAAGAAACTATACGCTCCCCCAAATTCTCCACTCCAATTCAAAGAGGTGGAGGAAAAGGTAGAGGGCTAAAGAGACAAGGTAAACAAAAAGGAAATAATCAGAAGGAATATAATCCACCCGGTCTATTTGATATTCCTATATATAATAAATTTCAACCATTGCAAGAATATCAGACCAATCAGGAATATTATAACAATCAAACGCACCCGCGTCCTTTTTTAGGGAGAGGGAGGGGATTCCAACAAAGGGGACGGGGACCACCCCCACGGAGAGGGAGACCTCCACCTCACTCCCAGCATCCGAACCAGCACAGGGGTCTACAACCCCCGCTCCAGTACAGAGGTCCACAACCTCCACCTCAACACAGGGGTCCACCTCTTCCATTCCAACACAGAAGTCCAAAACCTTGGAATTACCAAAAACCTCCCCAGTGGAAGGAACAGCATCCACAAAGAGAGAAGAACGAAAAAGGCAATACAGAGGATGTAGGGCAGGATCTAGAATCCAGAAAAAGAAGAAGGGGGTCGGAATAGGAGGTATTTTTAATTTGTCTGAAGTCGAACTAACGCATAAGGAATTGAATATCTTAAATTTGGGTCTCAAATGTGGCCTAAAAAAACCCATTAATAAATTTGACGTTTTTATTGATATTCATAAATATATCAGAAAATTAAACATCAAAAAATATTTCCTGGGGTGCACTCCTCCATCCACCACCACTGTCACCAGAAAACCCAACACAGCAATTAACAGTGGTTTAAAAAATAAGTCTCTGTTCAACCCCTTGAATAATCCTAATCATCAAGTTGAGGTGTTCAAGGGGCTCATTATACGTGATTTGGAACAGCTTAAACCAAATAAAAATGTGAACGTGAGACACATTAGTGAAGGCATTTCTCTGTTGGAAAAACGGAAAGAAATTGTTATAAGGCCGGCCGACAAGGGAGGAGGGGTGGTGATACTCCCGAAAGAAATGTATCATAACCAGATCATAGAAATGTTGTCTGATCAGGTAACATACAAACCCTTGGAGAGAGACCCTACCCATGCCTATAGGGACCAATTGAAAATTTTGGTAGAGATGGGATCTAGGAGTGGCGTTTTAAGCGACAAAGAGAAGCAGTTTTTGGTTCCGTCGAGTAGTCGCATCCCTACGTTGTACACTCTGCCGAAGATACATAAGGATCCTTCTAATCCCCCAGCAAGACCCATAGTAAACAGTATAGGATCTGTTTCAGCAAGAATGGGACAATACCTAGATTGTTTTTTACAAAAAAGCGTTATGAGCACTAGGTCATATCTGAAAGATACAAAAAACTTTTTAAACTTTTTGCAGAACATAGATCTAGCGGGCAGACCACAGATCCTTCTTGTCACAGCAGACGTCTCATCTCTGTATTCTATCATACAGCATGACGATGCTTTGTTGGCACTTAACTGGGCCCTTAGCCAAAGGGATGATCTTCCCCATAACCAAAAAGTTTTTTTAAGGAATGCCCTAGATTTCTGTCTCGGCCATAATTATTTTTGGTACGGAAACACCTTTTATATACAACAGAGAGGAGTGGCGATGGGCGCCAAATTTGCGCCGAGCATCGCAAATCTCTTTATGGCGGAGTGGGAGGATAAGACCATTTTTAAAGATCAGCGCCCTGAATTAATTTTTTATAAACGTTTTATTGACGATTTATTTTTTATCTGGGCCGGACCATCTGAGTCATTGGAGCAATTTTTACAGGTTTTAAATTGTAATAGTAATAACATTAGACTTACCTCCAATTGGCACAGTGATACCATTAACTTTCTGGATGTAACCATCTATCGACGTGAGGATAGATTGGAGACTAAAGTGTTCTTCAAAAAGACAGATAGGAACAGTTATCTTCCCATTACCAGTGGCCATCACCCTCTATGGCTAAAAAACATCCCGAAAGGGCAGATCATGAGGGTGAGAAGAAACTGTTCAGAAGAAACCGAATTTTTGCTCCAATCAAGGACACTCACGGAAAGATTCGAGGCTAAAGGTTATAAACCCGATATGTTAAAGAAAGTGGTGGATGAAGTAGCAGCCCTCCCAAGAGCAACCTGCCTACAAGAAGCAACCAAGGAAATCCCCTCTCAGAAAGGAAATAACCGCAATAATGAATGGGGTTTTATATCCCAATTCCATTCCCAATATAAGGAAGTTGAGGAAATTTTCAAAAAACACTGGCATATCCTTTTGATGGATAAAAAATTGACAAGTGTGCTGCCAGCCGCTCCCCAATTCATCTATAGAAAAACCACCAATTTTGGTGACAAAATAGTCAAGAAAGTGCTAGACCCCCCTCAACGCCCCCAGACCTTTTGGGATCGTAACGGATTCTTTGCATGCAGAAAATGCAAAGCATGCAGAGAGGTCGCAAGACCCTTAAGGGGTATTGAAAGCTTCATCTCTCCAGTGAACAACCGGTCTTTTGATATCAAACAGTTCATTACATGTAATAGTTCTTATGTTGTCTACGCTTTAAGGTGCCCCTGCGGCCTGATTTATATAGGCCGGACAAAGAGATTGTTACGGATTAGAATTGCGGAGCACATTAACAACATTAAGATCGGATACAAAGACCATAATGTATCTTTGCATTTTAGGTTGAAGCATAATAGGGACCCAAAGGGGTTGGAATTTTGGGGAGTCGAACATCTCCAAACTCACTGGAGAGGTTTGAACCGCATTCGCGAATTATCCAAGCACGAAACCCGATGGATATATTCCGTAGACGCACTTTCCCCCAGAGGTCTCAATATAGAGCTCGACATAAACTGCTTTATTAGTGATACAAATATTCCCTATGAAATACAGTTTAATTATTTATTTCTTATAATTTTAAAATTCACAATTTTAAAATTCACAATTACATTGATTATAGAATCGGTTTATTGTGTACGGTCTATACATATACACATATAATTTCCCCCATCCTTAGTTGATAACTATTTTAGTCCATTTTTAAGGTATTGAGTTTCAAATAAATTTTAATATATTTTAATCAATTTTTTAATTTTAGGCAGCTGTTTTTACCTGTCACATATTTAATAGCTAGTACTCTTACTTATCTCTATGTATACTAGAAATATGTATTCAATGCCATTGTATTGCATCCTCCACGTATAGTATTAATAGTATTTATTGATATTCTTTTGTTGCTGGATAACATTACGATAATCTTTATCATTGGATATTAGCGTTCACTAGTCTTTATCCCGACATCTATATTAATATTGAAGACTGCTATGGTATATGCTAAATAAGCAGTCCTAACGGGATAAGTTGATACATGGAGGATCGCATCCCATCACTTTATATGTCCTGTATTATGCCCATTGTTTGATGTACAGTGAGGATATTGAATAGATGTTGTTTGAGTTCACACAAAGTACGGTTATGTATAGGACATAGATGTCACAAATTTTTTTCGATACAGGCGGCAGTGGCAGGTTTCTTTTTAAAAAAACACTCTGCCGGCGTTGGGAATTTGGTTTCCCATTGCTGACAGCTCTGTAGATCTCCAGCGTCATGGGGAGGCATCCTATTGAAAGGACCTCTCCCATTGGCTGTTGCATCTGCCACTGGTATAAAAAACCGGCTGCATGATAGGTGGATTACGCCCTCAGATGACGTCCGGAAGTGACGAAACGCGTCAGGGTCGTAATCCACCGGAAGTGACGTGTGCGTTCCACGCACCGGAAGGAACCAGGAAGCAAGTGAAACCAGCCGCACACAGCGAGCTCTCTGGTAACTCCTCCCGGGAGACGTAGACTAAGGCACAGTGCACTTTACAAACGCTCTTTCTGCTTTACTATTGATTGATTTTGGTACGCAGTTTTAAAAGGGGGAGGGAATACTATATGTCAATAAACTTATCATTAGCAATATTACGCTATATGAGTTTGTTTTTTCCCCTTATGGTATATCATTAATCGAGAATGCTAGCGACATCTGGTGGTTGGTGATAGAAGATGGAAGGCTATTAAATAACAACAGTACAAAGGCCTGTATATTCTGGAATTGTGGTGAGTGCAAACTCACTGGGGGACACCCCCTCACGCGGTGTTGTTTTTATCCTGGTGACAAGAAACTCTTCATATGCACAGACTGGGATTCTTTTGAACTGTCCTGCACATCTTCTTTACCATTTTTGTCTTATTTATATGTGTCTTGACATCGGGCACACAGCGCTGCTGCAAACAAGGAATCAGAGACTTGGCACCATTGATTTACACCTTTTTTGCTTATGCATATCTGACTTCTGGTTGTCAAATGTAAGATCCACCTCGCTGCATAATAGGTGGGATGACTTCAAGGCGTATATCAGGGGATGCTACCAATCCGCTATCTCACCTACTCGATATAATGCCAAAATATCTATCGAGGAGGCTGAGACCAGGGCTCAGAGTCTGGAATCTCAGTGTGTCCTGACCCATAACCCAATCACCTATCTCGATATGCAGGCAGCCTACCGAGAGGTGATGCTCCTGCGGGTAGCAGGGGCCAAAAAGCAGCAACTGACACAAACAAAGCGCATCTTTGAGCAGGGAGAAAAAACAGGCCATATGCTGGCCTGGCTAGCTAGGGAAAAGCAACCTATAACCACCATTTCCCGCATAAGAGATGCAGATGGGGTACCGGTGATGGATCTGGTAGTCATCAATGCATGTTTTGTCTCGTATTATAGTACCCTTTACTCTTCTAAGGCCCGATTACTCAAGGGAGGAACTGGACTCCTTCCTTGGGCAGCTCACCTTTCCGACTCTCAGTGATGAGGCCCTTGACCATCTAGATAGTACTATTACCCTGGAAGAATTACAGCAGGCCCTGGGCAAACTACAGGCAGGGAAAACTCTGGGTGTGGATGGCCTCCCCCCGAAGCTTTATAGGCAATACGGGGAACAGTTGTCACCCAGATTGCATGAGATGATAGTCGGAACCCTGAAGGACACCACTCTCCCAACTTCTATGGTGGAAGAAATCATTGTTGTCATCCCCAAACCCTGTAAAGACCCTGAGCTATGCACCTCTTATTGCCCCATATCTCTGCTTAATGCCGACGCCAAGATTCTTACTAAAGTTTTAGCCAGAAGACTTAATTAGGTTATTCTTACCCTAATTCATGAAGACCAAACCGGATTTATGCTGGGTAGGGGGACATATATAAATCTTCGCAGGCTCTATACAGTTATGGGTGCCAAGGAGTCCCTCACCCAACTTGATGCAGTGGCCTCCCTGGACGCGGAGAAAGCATTTGATTCGGAGGAATTGAGAAATATCACTTCCTCAATGTAGAACCACTCTAATGCCCCGTACACGCGGTCAGACTTTGTTCGGACATTCCGACAACAAAATCCTAGGATTTTTTCCGACGGATGTTGGCTCAAACTTAACTTGCATACACACGGTCACACAAAGTTGTTGGAAAATCCGATCGTTCTAAACGCGGTGACGTAAAACACGTACGTCGGGACTATAAACGGGGCAGTGGCCAATAGCTTTCATCTTTTTTTTTATTCTGAGCATGCGTGGCACTTTGTCCGTCGGATTTGTGTACACACGATCGGAATTTCCGACAATGGATCTTGTTGTCGGAAAATTTTATAGCCTGCTCTCAAACTTTGTGTGTCAGAAAATCCGATATAAAATGTGTGATGGAGCCTACACACGGTCGGAATTTCCGACAACAAGGTCCTATCACACATTTTGCGTCGGAAAATCCGATCGTGTGTACGGGGCATAAGGGTCTGGGAAACTGTCCGGGCCAAGGTCCAGAAGACCATTGGCTGGTCCCCCCACACTCCACTGTGGGGGAATCTGCTGTTGCCACACTTCTAATCTATTCCGGATCCTAGGTTGTTTGCCTGCTTTGAAATTAAAACGTTGGCAGACATTGTCCCCCGATGGTTTACTTACGTTTGATGTCTTTAAACAGCAAAGAGGGCTCCCAAACCACATGTTTTTTTAGGTACCTGCAGCTCCGCCATGCCTTTTCCCTCTTCGTCCCAATTCCCTCTATCCCTTATGCTGGAGACCACTGGGGTTTAGTGGCTGTTGAGTTCAGTGGAGGAAACTAAACCCCTTTCCACCCTATACCCTGTCCTTGCAAGACTGAACACCTCTAAGGTTTCAAAGCTGTTCTCGCTGTGGCAGGCGGATATAAACACACTGGCCGATGATGATTGGGAAGAGGGCATTCAGCAATACCTCTCCCTGATGATCTCCGCCAGGGAAAGATTCATTCAAATTAAGTTTTTGCACAGGGCATATTTCTCCCCACAGCATCTAGCTAGAATTTACCCTGATAGCAGCCTGGCTTGTCCCAAATGTGCCTCGGAGGAGGGTTCTTTCTTCCATATTGTTTGGTCCTGTCAGTATATACAAACTTTCTGGAAGGGAGTAGTCAATGTTATTAACTCTGTCAGTAAATTAAAAGTTCCATGTGACCTGATACCACTGCTGCTTGGGATAGTTGACACATTGGAAGCCCCTCAATCAAAGAAACTATTTGTATTCTATGCAGCCTTCTACACCAGGAAGGCGATTCTGCTGCAATGGAAGGGAACTATCCCACCGACGCAATGGAGCAATGCAATACAGCAATGGAGAACCCTCATAAACAAGGCCCTGCCATTGTACAAGCTGACTTATCTAGGACGCAATTGCCTCAAAAAGTTTGCTAAAGTATGGGAGCCATGGGTTCGGGAGGAGCAGCTTCCTCTGGAGTAGGGATTGAAGCCAAAAGATTTAGACTTGGGCCCTATGACAAAGGTTACTTAATCACCCAACCATACACATCAGGTAATCTATAAATGAAACTTTTCCTGTCTTCGCCGGTACCCTGGTAGGGATACCCCCCCCCCCCCAAGCCCCCCTACTTGATACCTATCTGCCCACCTTAGGGCAAATGATGACCCACCAGAAGATGGAAACCAATATGCACTCAACGCTCACTGTCCGCTGTTTATGGTGTTTCACATATCTGTGTACCTCCCTGAACGGAGTGAACGATACTCTCTGTTACAATACGAAAATGCAATACTTAATGTGTACCAGTGTTTTCACCCCCCTCCTCACCCTGTTTCCTTTTACTTGAATGGAATACCAACCATTATGTACCATCTGCATTGATATTTAAGAATATTGTGACTGTAACCACTGCTAACTGTTCCTACCTCTGCTTTTTCTTTTGTTTTCAATGAAAATAAACAAACTTTATGTTAAAAGAAAAGTCCAACTTCAGTTTCAGTTTCTGCAGTCTTTGTCTATTATATATGAAACAAAAGTACTTCTGTTATAATCTTCTTTTGATACTCCTTGAGGTAATATCACACCTATTGGTTTTAAAGGGTGTGTAAACCTAAACAATGAAGTTTTTGTATCTGGTTCCTTTTTTTCGTTACACATATACTATTGAACGTATTTTGTTACATCTTGCACCTTTATAGATTGTGTATGGTAAGTAAGTGTTATTACCCTAGGACAGGAGGTTTTATTACAGGCAGGATAAAGAAAAAAAAAGCCTGAAAAAAAGACAATGAGTGTATCCACCAAATCTTCAGAATATTAAGCTGATATATCCAACATATATATAAGGAAAATGAGGACACTGCACACCAAAAGCTCAACGTGTAGAGGTGAATGGAAACGGTCTCATCATCAGCTCCTCCTTGAAGCGTTTCACCCTGCCCAGTGACTTAATAGGGGATGGGGTGAAACCCATCAGTTCAAAGCAACAATGGGGTAAGTGAGTGCTAGTCATACGCAAAATAAACAGCTAGCACTCAAAAAGGTAAACAAACAACCTACAAAGAACAATCTAATAACAACAAAAGTGCAGCACTTAAAATAATATATCTAGTGAAAGTCCAATACAGAAGAATGAAGTCCCAAATAAATCAGTCCTATTAAGCAGAAAAGTCTTTGCTAGGTTTCAGAAATCCACTGTGACAGTGTAGTGTCCAAAAACACTGAAAAGTGAATAGCTTTGAAAATCCAAAATATTCCACAGTGCTCCTTGGTAGTGGTTTCCCATCACCATTTTATGCACTCACCCAACATAAAGCCTTTAAGAGCCTTGTATCAATATCCTGCAGCTTGGCATCATCTCATTCAGAGTGGTAGATAATACCTAGGCATATTCCTTGAGAATGTGCTTGCGCACAAAATGACTCAGGAGGGGCCTACACACTGATGCCATTGCTGCCATGTCCCTGTGCTCGGGGCAGCTTTTTGACGGTTTCCCATGAGGTTCTCCCCTATTATCTACCACTCTGAATGAGATGATGCCAAGCTCCAAGATATTGATAAGAGGCTCTTAATGGCTTTTTTTCTGGTGAGTGCATAGAATGGTGAAGGGATACCACTACTAAGGAGCACTGTGGAATATTTTGGATTTTTAAGACTGTTTTATTTTCACTTTCTGGTGAGTGTTTTGGCACACTACACTGTCACCGTGGATTTCTGGAACCTAGCAAAGACTTTTCTGCTTAATAGGACTGATTTATTTGGGACTTCATTCCTCTGTTTTGGACTTTCACTAGATATATTCCTTTTATCGCTGCACTTCTGTTGTTATTAGATTGAAACCCATCAGTAGTGTAGTCAAGGAGCTGAAGCTGAGGCTGTTTCCATTCACCTCTACACATTGAACTATCAGTGTGCGGTGTCCTCATTTCGCATGGCTATCTTGCTCTTTCGATGAAGCTTGCTCAGATACCTGCACCCCCTTCCTTTTTAGTGGATCACCAGATCGGTAACTTAGAGTACAACATATATATGCTACATTATTTTACTTGATTTTAGATACACTTTAACTTGAATGTAAAGCCTATGTTGCACAGTTTATATGCTGTTTATACCACAGAAAAATAACCCAGCGCCAGTGGTAGGCCACCCAGAGAGTATAAAACAAAACATGTAAAATAGATATGTTAACTATGCCATCCATTAAGAAAATGTTAATGTATACATAGCATAATACATACACAAAAATGAAAAAGGAAACCAAAAACTACAATAAAAATATTAATAACAACCCATGCTGCCACACAAACTGTAACTGGTGGAAACAGATCATAACAGGAAAGAACATATAAATAGTCCAGCGCTCAGGATATTGTTAAGAAGCAAACTACGACAAGCATAAACGTTTTTGGTTGTTTTAATAAACCAGTAATGAGCCAGTAATAAACAATGGTCTAAAATAACAATGATAACTGCTAAAGAGACAAGGTTCAGAAGCTCTGTTGTAAAAAAGAACGCATTGTAGTAAAAAAAACACACAATAAAAAATGTTAAAAACCACAGTCTCTTGATAGTATTAGTGTTCAATTAAACATCAATAAGGGAGACAGGAGCATTGAACAGCAGGAGGCTAACACAGGAGATCCATCCAATAAAGAAATACAGAGACCACTAGGTGAAGTAATGAAAGCAAACACTTTGGCTCAAAGCAGATGACAATGGGCAAGGTAATGGGGGTAAGCCAAGAGTACTCACAGCCAGGTAGAAGAGCTCAAAGCTGCCTCATACGATGGGAAGGTTAGCGCCATGTAGATGGATTCACTGGCTAGGATGGATGATGAGATGGCCGCGATGTAGAGATGTGAAGCTCCGCCGTGCGGAGAGCAGCCTGGCCGGAGCTGCGTTACTGTGAGGGATGACGTCAGCACGGGGGAGCCGCTGGAGCGTCAGAGGAAGTGAAACGAACCGCTGGTCAGCCGAAAGGTGTCTCCACAGGGGTGAAGTCTCATCAGTGAGACATAGTGACACTGTGCTGAGGTCGGAACTGACACTGGGAGGCCATCTGAAGGGGAAATTGTGGCGGCAGGCTGATGGAGCTCACATCTGCCTGACCAGCCTGAGAAAGTAGCCAACAGTCATGTGGAGGAATGGATATTGAAATGGATGATGAAATGAATAATGAATAAAATGATGAAAAAATAAATAAATAAATAAAAAATAAAAAATGTAAAAATCAAAATTCAGAAGAAACAACTGGTCAGAAGATGCCAAACCCAGATGGGGTGGTGGGGATGGTAAAGTTGAAAGAAACACTTGCTGGTTGAAGGGGCGGCTTCACAGGAAAGGTGGATGAAAAAATGAATGGATGAAAGCTCGCAGTGAAGGGCTCAAGCTGAGGCCTCTGCCATATGGGGGAGAAAAGTTGCCTTGACAACGCGTTTCGCGCATGAGCGCTTTATCATAGTCAAGGGTATAGGCAACTCGCAGGGTTTAAATAGATAAATGGGGATTAAGGGAGGGGACATAATGGGCGGGGGAAAAAAAAACAAAAAAACACAGGGTTTAACCCATTAGGGAGGGGGGAGAGAAGGGAGGGGGGGGCGGAGGAGAAACAGGGAGGAAACAGAGATCTCCAATTTTAACCCCCCGCAGTCCCAAACACTTCACCAATGGGTAAACATGCCATACTAAACATATATACTCGTATTCTTAGATTTGGTCCTATTCCATGATCAACAGAGGATTCTTACTAGAAACCATGTTAAGCCAACAAGTGGCAACTCCTATCTTCATTTTAGAAGTTGCCACCACCCATTATGGAAACGTAACATCCCTAGTGGCCAATTTAATAGACTTAGATGCAACTGCTCAAAATTGGAGGATTATGTTGAACAGGGAACAGTGATGACAAAGAAATTCCAAGAGAATGATTACCCATCCGATCTCATTAATGACGCCTTTCTGTCTCATCTGAATCCCTCTATTAGAGACAAGCGTCCGAATGACGAACTAAGAACGAACCAGACAGTCAGATTTATCTCGACTTTTAATGAGAACTACAAATCTATCTCTAATATAGTTAGAAAACACTTTGGCATTCTTCGTCTGGACCAACGCCTTGCCCCGGTGCTACCCGAGATCCCACAGGTGACGTTCCGAAAAGCACGCACTATAAAAAACTTGCTAGCACCCAGTAATATAACAAATAAATCGTCCAAATCTTCCCTTGATATTAGGTCCTATTTTCATGACAGAAAGGGCATATTCCAGTGTAAAAAGAGGGGGTGCCTCACTTGCCAATTTATCACCCATGGCACTAATATCATCACAACCAACACAGGCAAAAAATATGAGATTAGGCAATTCATCACCTGCTCTACTGATTTTGTTATGTATGTTTTGCGTTGCCTTTGTGGGTTGGTCTACATTGGCCGGACTATTCGGGCTTTACGGGCCAGAGTAGGTAACCCCCGCAGACTTATTTCGAAGGGGTGCGATGAACACAGTGTACCCCGACATTTCCTGCGTTTCCATGACAAGGACATTAGACTCTTGGAGGTCTTTGTTATTGAAACGATCCCCAAGGGCACGCTAACCAATAATGAAAGATTCTCCCTGTTGTGCAAGCGTGAGGTTTTTTGGATCTACATGTTTGACTCGCTTGCCCCCAAGGGGATGAATGAAGAACTAGAAACATGTAGTTTTGTGTAATTTCAATGAGAGTTTGTATATTTTTTAGAACATCTCTGGGTTAATATTGAAGAGTTATGATTTTTAATATGTTTTAATATGTTTCTTATAGAAAAATGTTAAGTGACTATCATTGAGAATTTTATGCTGAAGTGTAAATTATGTGTTCCTTGGACCTATACTCTGTTCATTCTTATATTTTTATATTTTTTTATATATATGTTTAGTATGGCATGTTTACCCATTGGTGAAGTGTTTGGGACTGCGGGGGGTTAACATTGGAGATCTCTATTTCCTCCCTGTTTCTCCTCCGCCCCCCCTCCCTTCTCTCTCCCCTCCCCCCTCCTCAATGGGTTAAACCTTGTGGTTTTTTTTTTCCCCCGCCCATTATGTCCCCTCCCTTAATCCCCATTTATCTATTTAAACCCTGGGAGTTGCCTATACCCTTGACTATGATAAAGCGCTCAAGCGCAAAACGCGTTGTCAAGGCAACTCCCCCCCCCCATATGGCAGAGGCCTCAGCTTGAGCCCTTCACTGCGAGCTTTCATCCATTCATTTTTTCATCCACCATTCCTGTGAAGCCGCCCCTTCAACCAGCAAGTGTTTCCTTCAACTTTACCATCCCCACCACCCCATCCGGGTTTGGCATCTTCTGACCAGTTGTTTCTTCTGAATTTTGATTTTTACATTTTTTATTTATTTATTTATTTATTTATTTGTTTATTTATTTTTTCATCATTTTATTCATTATTCATTTCATCATCCATTTCAATATCCATTCTTCCACATGACTGTTGGCTACTTTCTCAGGCTGGTCAGGCAGATGTGAGCTCCATCAGCCTGCCGCCACAATTTCCCCTTCAGATGGCCTCCCAGTGTCAGTTCCGACCTCAGCGCAGTGTCACTATGTCTCACTGATGAGACTTCACCCCTGTGGAGACACCTTTCGGCTGACCAGCGGTTCGTTGCACTTCCTCTGACGCTCCAGCGGCTCCTCCGTGCTGACGTCATCCCTCACAGTAACGCAGCTCCAGCCAGGCTGCTCTCCGCACGGCGGAGCTTCACATCTCTACATCTCGGCCATCTCATCATCCATCCTAGCCAGTGAATCCATCTACATGGCGCTAACCTTCCCATCGTATGAGGCAGCTTTGAGCTCTTCTACCTGGCTGTGAGTACTCTTGGCTTACCCCCCTTACCTTGCCCATTGTCACCTGCTTTCAGCCAAAGTGTTTGCTTTCATTACTTCACCTAGTGGTCTCTGTATGTCTTCATTGGATGGATCTCCTGTGTTAGCCTCCTGCTGTTCAATGCTCCTGTCTCCCTTATTGATGTTTAATTGAACACTAATACTATCAAGAGACTGTGGTTTTTAACATTTTTTATTGTGTGTTTTTTTACTACAATGCGTTCTTTTTTACAACAGAGCTTCTGAACCTGGTCTCTTTAGCAGTTATCATTGTTATTTTAGACCATTGTTTATTACTGGCTCATTACTGGTTTATTAAAACAACCAAAAACTT
Source organism: Lithobates clamitans (assembly GCA_037952925.1). Taxonomy (NCBI): domain Eukaryota; kingdom Metazoa; phylum Chordata; class Amphibia; order Anura; family Ranidae; genus Lithobates; species Lithobates clamitans. Next base: position 568,212 of record JBBGZY010000480.1, on the reverse strand, counting down.
TTATGCTTGTCGTAGTTTGCTTCTTAACAATATCCTGAGCGCTGGACTATTTATATGTTCTTTCCTATATGCTGTTTATGTCAATGTAGTTAACTTATACAGTATATCATCAATATTAAAGCCAAGCTTGTCCACCACAACAACAGCTGCAACGACAGCCTTCATAAATGAATAAAGATCAGGACTTAGCTGTCATAGTGGCAACACAGCCCGATGGCTTACACTGAGCAGTAAGGAAACACATGGAAGGTAAGTATCAATGGATGGAGGGTACCCTAACAAGGGTACCCTATACTTTTCCCTGAATAGTTAAAGTGTCATATTCTTTTGAAGCAGATGTTGGCTCATCAATAATGCACTGATACTTTGCTTTTAAGCTAAATAGTTCATATTTCTCAAAGGAAAGTTTTGCTTTGGGTTAGTGGGTTGAACCAATACTAATATTTTCTGAACCACTGGCTCACAGCACAGATATACTGTAGCCTAAATATATCACGATTTTCTCAGAATTTACTCCATGCAGATCCTAGAAATCTCTGTATAAGGTCATCCTGGAGGAAATAAATGAAAAGTGTTAAGTGTTGGTCACTGAAGTGCACCTGAACTCCATACAGCATGAAAAAGAGGAGGTCCCTTTTCTTACCTTTTTCTGGACAGACACTCGGCCATGTCAGGTCACTTATTTTACTTATTTTTTTATTGTATTTGCTGGACACAAGCAGGATACCGCTGCTCTTGCTTGGAACTTGGAACTTTACTAATAGTGTCAAAGAATGATACCTTTATCCAGGGATCAAGACGAATCATGGTTAAACACGATTAGAGTATTGTGCTGCTTCAACAAAACAATCTGCATACAAAATTTGTCAGTAGTCTCTAGTTGGTGCAAATACCATGATAAAATATCTTTACAACACAGTCTCTTACAATCACCTATGCTAACCCTTCGGGAATCCCTGGGGTGACATAGTTGTAGCACTGCTTAGTGGCAGGTTGTAAAGCCATTTCCTAAAATATGAAAATGAAAACACATGAAAAGTATACATGGTTTTTCTTCAAGATGGTGAACAAGTGACCCTAGTAGCCATTTCCACTGAGCTTTAGGTTCCTGTTTATTCTGGCCCTAAGCTATACCAGGATTCATATCAAAATACTGTATACATATACTTAAGAGACCTCACTCTGACTTTAGTGGTTGCAGGCTAGATTACAAAGGGGTGTCGTTAGACATCTGACTTCCATAAGACATTTGAGCCCGGCTCACCGGGTGCATAACACAAAAGGGAACCATTTGCTTTACCACTTTACCAGGCAGGTGGACCTTTCCCAGTCAAGCCACAAGTCACTGCCACTCACGAGCACTTTTAATGCTGCACTCCTTGCCATATGTGCTTCTAGTCCACACTACGTTCACTAAGGAGGTGTAGTTGATTTAAAACCATTACTGTTGCAGACAGGTGCTTTTTTTCTAAGGATGGAGAGAGAGTGAAGTCTTTGTGGTGCTGAACTGGTTAATGGCTGTTTCCAGGGAGAGGAGGGAGCGGCTGAACAGGAAGATTTCAATAGTAATGTAAGCACTGCACTGTGGGAACTGTGGTAAGCAAGAGCTTTGAACTACATTCCCCAGAGAGAGATTGCCTGGGAGGAGGGGAAAAGGAGCATTTTCCAGGGCTGTACAGGGCATAACTTTTTCTTGCTGTGGTGGGGACGGGAGAGTGCACATCGCTGTCCAGTGTGTGCTATCGCTTGCTGCATATTGGCGGACTAAGCAGGAACCAGACACACCTGACTGAGTCCAGGTGTGCTACAGCCAGAGTTACCTGGGTGCAGAGCGGACTAATGTGCGGGACCAGACTGTGAGCTGCAATATCGCTGGGACTGGTGAGCTGTCACTGCAGTTATTTATCATATGCTGTTAGAGAGACTGAGCCCTTTAGGAACTGTCTACACAGCTATCTGGTAGCCATACTCACTACCTTTAGGTTTTACTGGTACTGTACTGTGCACAGCTGGGAAAACTGGGACCCAATGCTAGCCAGCTGAAGAGATAGGACTAAGGACTCCCTTCCCCATAGCTGTTCCACAGAGACCTTTCCCTATTGCTTACATTTAAAACACTTCAGTTATTGCTTATATGCACTGTTTGTTGCTGATTTTGCTAACTAATGAGTAGAGATGGGCTGGACAACCCCACTGTTCAGTTCGCAGCAGAACTCCTGAACAAGGGAAAAGTTCTGCCCTGAACAGAGAACTCCATTGAAGTCTGTGGGAGCCAAACATGAGAAATCAATAGTGCCCATTTTGAAGGCGTATATGCAAGTAATTGGCAATAAAAGGGGTATGGGGGTAAGGGTAGTGCACTGGGGGACTTGTATCAATGCATTTTTTTTTCTTTTTAAACAGATGTAGCACTCTGGTGTTTAGACAGGGTTGCTAACCAATTTAGTCTGCCAGGTAGTATTTGTCCTGGCTAATTGTTAGGAGATTCATGGATTTCCCCCTAATTCTGGCATTGCTGCACCTTTCTCTTCTGTCACTAGATGGCATTTTAGCTGGTGTCATTAGATAGACAAGGGCTTTGCAAGGCCAGATTATGAATGGATGGGGTGTCTCAGCCAATGGGTTTCTTCAAGCCCCTCGGGCCAGTGGGAGAGTTTATTTATTTGGGTGGAGTCATGCGATCGGGGATCTGTGCCACCTGGACGGCTGTCTGGATGGAAGAGCTCAGGGGATCCAGTGACGACAGGGATCTGGAAGTCTAGCGAGAGACTGGGAGCTCAGTTAGCGAAGATCTACAGTGGGATATTGTGAGATAAGTAAAAGTACTGTTCTGTGTTACGAAGAGCTATAAATAACTACTGTTAGTAACTGTTACAAGATTAGTTGCCATAGGAGACAGCGGTCCTACCTATACAGAAGCGTTATCCGGCTGGAGGCCTTCCACTGTATAGCTGTCTATCTATTGTAGTCTCAGAGTCTGCCAATTAACATTACAATAAAACTCTTGTTTGTATCCAAAAAGTGACTGGTGCCCATCATTCTTCTTGCATCACACCCACCATGCCTAGTAACCCACTCTACAAGGAAGGATGTCAGCTCTTCCTAACCCTTGAGGTCACCATTAGGCCTCTTGGGCACCGGGACCTTGCTACACCATCATTTTTTAGGAGCAATAATTTAAACAATGCTTAAAGTGCAACAAAAAAAATGAAAATTTCCTTTAAATATAGTGCCTGGGGGTCCCCTTAGTCTGCCTGTAAAGTGGCGCATCTGTAGCATATATAGAACATGCTGTAGCAAAAATTACATTTCTAAAGAAAAAAGTAAATTCACATTTAAATTGACTTGAAGATGCAATTTCCAACATCCGGCTACTGAAAAAAATAAAATAAAGAAAAAAATGGTGTGGCCCCCCACCAGCCCATACTAGACCCTTAGGATTTGGATTTTAAGGGGAACCCCACGCCAAAATGTAAAAAAAGCAGAGTGGGGTCCCCCCAAAATCCATACCAGACCCTTATCCGAGCATGTAGCCTTGCAGGTCAGGAGGGGGGGATGAGTGAGCGCCCCCCCTCCTGAACCATACCAGGCCACATGCCCTAAACACAGGGGGGTGCTTTGGGACAGGGGGACTTGGCCCCTCCACCCCAAAGCACCTTGTCCACACATTGATAATAAGCATAGTAACATTCATTAATTTAGTATAACATGAATTCCAGTTTCCTAAGTTGAACAGCAGTTCTGGAATCGTCTGACACTTTTATCAAATAGACAAATAGTAAACATAATAATAAAATGGCATGCTATGATGAATAAGTGTAATGATGGGGCGTGAAACATGTTAGCTATCTTTCCTGTTCCTCCCTGTACATAAGGTGACTGATTTTATTTCTTCATATCAATAAAGATACCTTCTATGGTGTGCGGCCGTCCAGGATCTTTTTCTTTCCTCAAGCTTGTGCAGAGCCAGCACCTGTGAGTTCCATTAGGGCGGGTGTCTTGATACGGATTTGAGAGATTGGAGCAGCAATCTTTTGCTTATGAACTTCAATAGTAAGTTATAAATTTCTAGCCAGAAATTTCGGAAATTAGGGCATGACCCTAACATATGTGCCAGGGTCCCTACCTGTCCGCAACCTCTCCAGCACAGATTTGAATTCCCCTTTGAGAATTTTGCTATTATGTATGTAGTAAAATACCACTTCAACATGAGTTTTTGTGTTAATTCTTCATACTTTGAACATCTTGAGAACATGCGATTAATTTTAATTGCATTTTTCCACTGGAGATCTGAAAATTCTTTACCAATTTGTTTTTCCCAGTTTACTAATGGTTTGTGTTTGGTGAATGCATCTTTTGATTTCAGTGAGTTATATATCATTGTTATTCCCTTCAATTTGGGATTGTTTGACTGAGTGTAGGACCAAACTTTTCCTATAATCGGAATGTGGGTGGTCTTTGTCTTTTGGAAATAGAAGGAGATTTGGGTATATGTCAAGAATTTTGAATTCGGAATGTTGAATTTCTACTGTAATGTTGTGAATGAAAGTAATTTATCTCCTCTAGTAATATCTGCTAAGTTTAATATGTTGTTTCTTATCTAATTGTGAAGCCTTATGTTTTTTTTTTTTTTTTTTTATGTGTCTCTAATAATGCTGGTATGTTATTTTTACTTAACTGTCTGTAGACCTGTCCACATTACAATGCTTTATTATCTCCCTTGTCTTACCCAAAATTATGGCCCTCTGAACTTTAGTGCCCTCTTGCTAGTCTGTTTGTGAATTAAGAATTTTGCCCTATTAACCAGCCAAGCTTTATAACCTCTTGATTGCTAATTGAAATCCGCCCACACCCTACCCCTATCAGTATATATTTAAGCTTCTCTTGGGGGAAGCATTTGCAGGGGGTACACATTTGCAACTTGGCTCTTTCTTAAAGTGGCGATTTCTACAAGTGAAATGCACTTCTGACTGTGCACTTCAGCGAAGGCACAAAGCGAAAGGACACAAGATAAACACTTTGAAAACCAGCACACAGACATCAGGTGAACTTGTTTACTCCTTTAGCTCTTTTTCCTTGGAACATGCTTTCTCTACCACTGCTTTTGACAACTCTGTCCTCCATCCTTAAACTATCTCTCCTTCACCCCTCTTCTCCCCCCCACAGCATATATATATATATCACCCTCACTCCTGTCCTGTCCTTATTACTGCACCCACCAACTCCTGCTAATTCTAAATCCACATACACTAAAAATCTCCAAGACCCTGGGGCATGTCACTTCATATAAATCTCACTCCCATATTACCTCCCTCACCCTCTTGCTTCTCCTAACCTCTGGAGATATATCCCCAAACCCTGGGCCTCCATTATTTAACTGTACCCCATGCGCCCATCACCCTGCACCCCCTGGCAGCAGCCACCGCAATCAACACAATTTAATTCCCATTTCTATTCTTCCCAAATCCAGACTCCCTTTCTCCTGTGCCCTTTGGAACTCGCGCTCTGTCTGCAACAAGCTCACCTCTCTCCATGACCTCTTTATTGCCAACTCATTTAACCTACTCGCCATTACCGAAACCTGGCTCCACGAATCCGACACTGCATCTTCTGCTGCCCTATCCCATGGTGGTCTTCTCTGGACTCACTCCCCCAGATCCCGCGGACGTAAAGGAGGAGGTGTCGGAATCCTGCTAGCCCCACATAGCACCTTTCAGGTACTTCAGCCACCTCCCTCTCTGTCACTCTCCTCTTTTGAAGCACACTGTATTCGCCTTTTCTCTCCAATTTCTCTAAGGATAACTGTGATCTACAGGCCCCCTGGACCAGTATCAACCTTTCTTGAAGACTTCTCTGCCTGGCTACCCTACTTTCTTCTGAAATCCCCACTATCATTCTCGGGGACTTCAACATCCCTATTAATACTAACACTCCTTCCACTTCCAAACTTCTCAGCCTAACATCCTCCTTTGACCTGAAGCAGTGTATACATGCTCCAACTCACTCAGAAGGCAATATCCTTGACCTCGTGTTCTCTCGCCTTTGCACTCCATCCAACCTCTCTAACTATCCATCCCCTCTCTCTGATCACCACCTTATTAGTTTCACTCTCTCCCTCTCCTTCACCTCCTCTCCCTCCAACCACCTTAAAGTTACCCGCAGAAACCTACGTCATCTCAACCCTTCTCTTCTCTACTCTGCCATCAACAACCTCTACGACAAAATCTCTCCCCTATCCTGCACCAACCTAGCCACTTCTGTGTAGAACGCTTCACTTCTAGCCTCACTGAACTCACTTGCCCCCCTCACTACACACAAAATCAAGCCCAGACCCCTTCAACCTTGGCAAACAGATAATACTAGAAGTCTTAAAAAACGTAGTCATGCTCTGGAGCGCCTGTGGCGTAAGACTAAGTCCCAGAGAGATTTCTACCAATATAAATCTGCCCTCCAAAAATACAACTCCAGCCTCCTCTCTGCCAAGCAGACCTATTTTACCACTCTCATTAGCAACTTATCACCCTGTCCCCGTCAACTCTTCTCCACCTTCAACTCTCTACTTCGTCCTCCACCGCCTCCACCCGCCAACTCACTCACTGCACAGGAGATCGCCAATCACTTCAAACAGAAGATTGATACTATTCGCGCTGAGATCTCTACTGTGCCGACACCCTCCACGCTCTACACTTCATGCCCACAGGCACAATCATTATTTCCCTCTTTCAACCCCACCACTACAGACGAAGTTGCTAAACTACTTGCTAATGTCCACCTTACCACCTGCCCTCTGGATCCTGTTCCCTCACAAATGCTACGTTCACCCTCTGGCCCTATACTACACTCTCTAACCCACATCTTCAATCTCTCCCTCTCTTCTGGCATCTTCCCTAACTCTCTAAAACATGCACTTGTCAGACCCATACTTAAAAAGCCCTCACTGGACCCATCCAATCTTAACAACCTACGCCCCATCTCCTTGCTCCCCTTCTTATCCAAACTCCTCGAACGTCTGGCCTTTAACTGACTGAGCGTCCACCTCGCTGATAATGGCCTTCTCGATCCCCTTCAGTCTGGATTTCGTCCTCAACACTCCACAGAAACTGCTCTCCTAAAACTAACAAACGATCTACTAACGGCCAAAACCAATCGACACTATTCTGTACTCCTACTCCTGGACCTCTCTGCTGCCTTTGATACGGTTGACCACCCCCTCCTCCTCAAAAAACTACACGCCTTTGGTCTCCGTGACTGTACACTTCGCTGGTTCTCTTCCTACTTATCCAACCGCACCTTTAGCGTTTCTTATAACTCTACTTCCTCCTCTCCTCTTCCTTTCTCTGTTGGGGTCCCTCAGGGTTCTGTTCTTGGACCTCTACTATTTTCAATCTACACTGCCTCCCTGGGTCAACTGATAGCCTCCCATGGTTTCCAATACCACCTCTACGCTGATGACACCCAAATCTATTTCTCTACCCCTCAGCTCACTCCCTCTGTCTCCTCACGTATCAGTAATTTACTCTCAGATATATCAGTCTGGATGTCTCACCACTTCCTTAAACTCAATCTAGCCAAAACCGAACTTCTAATTTTCCCTCCCCCCTATGCCTCTTCCCCAGATCTCTCTGTCAAAATCGATGGCACAACTATAAGCCCATCCCCACATGCCAAGGTTCTAGGTGTAGTCCTAGACTCTGAACTCTCCTTCAAGCAACACATCCAATCACTGTACAAATCCTGCCGCCTCAACCTCCGCAACATCTCCAAAATACGCCCCTTTCTAACCAATGACACAACAAAGCTCTTAATTCACTCGCTGGTCATCTCTCGCCTTGACTACTGCAACTCCCTTCTCATTGGCTTACCTCTACATAGTCTATCACCTCTTCAAACCATTATGAATGCCACTGCCAGACTCATCCACCTTACCAGTCGCTCTGTGTCTGCCACTCATCTATGTCAATCCCTCCACTGGCTTCCGCTCGGCCAAAGAATTAAATTCAAAATTCTAACAACTACGTACAAAGCCATCCACAATTTCGCCCCCAGCTACATCACTTGCTTAGTCTCTAAATACCAACCTACTCGCTCTCTTCGTTCCTCTCAAGACCTCCTGCTCTCTAGCTCCCTTGTCACCTCCTCCCATGCTCGCCTCCAGGCCTTTTCCAAAGCCTCTCCAATCCTATGGAACTCCTTACCCCAATCTGTCCGCTTATCTCCTACTTTATTAGCTTTCAGAAGATCCCTGAAAACCCTTCTCTTCAGAGAAGCCTATCCTACCCACACCTAACAACTGTACTTTTTTTTTTTTTTCCCATCAGCTCATCCCCCACAGTTATTACCTTTTGTCTCCACTTGACCCTCCCTTCTAGATTGTAAGCTCTAACGAGCAGGGCCCTCTGATCCCTCCTGTATTGATTTGTATTGTAAGTGTACTGTCTGCCCCATGTTGTAAAGCGCTGCGCAAACTGTTGGCGCTATATAAATCCTGTATAATAATAATAATAATGTTGGGTATTATCCACTGGAGTGATTCTAGAGGGATGGGGATATTTGTTGTCGGGTAGAATTCGTTCCCTTTTACACTGAGTTCAGCCCAAGCTTGTACCGTTGCTTCTATTGTGGGGAGTTTTGGTATTTTGCTATTTTTAGCTACGTTGGCTGCTATCAGAAGTGACAGTGGGGATGAGTTATTTAACCATGCTACACACAAACGCTGATGGTGAGGAATATAGTGCTAGTATGGCCCTTTGTATTGGACCGATCATTCCAAATTTTTCCAATACTTTGCTTAAGTAGCCCCAGTGCCCTCTATCAAAAGCCTTCTCCGCGTCTAATGTCAGAAGCAGAGAAGGCTCTTAATTTTCCCCGACTAAGTGCAGGAGATTTAACATTCTCCTGGTGGGATCCGTGGTCTGTCGGCCCAACACAAAGCCCACTTGATCATAATTTATTAGTTTAGGTAACAAGGTTGACAGTCTATTCGCTATTAATTTGGTATGTATTTTAACATCTATGTTCAGTAAAGAGATTGGTCTAAAATTTTGCGGAAGGTTAGGTTCTTTGTCTGGTTTGGGGAGTGTAATTATTGTTGCTGTGAGCATTTCTGAAGGAAATTTTGCTGTGGATGTGGCTGCTTCAAAAACTCGGAATAAGTGCGGGGATAGGGTGGAGCTAAACAGTTGGTAATATTCAGAAGAATATCCGTCAGGTCCTGGGGCTTTGTTGTGAGGGAGGTTTTTAATAGAATTTTCTATTTCTTGTGTTGTAAAGGGTTGGTTCAGGAGGGATAAGTTATCTTGAGATATTTTAGGCAGGTTTACTGATGCTAAGAAATCAGAGATTATAGTATCGTTGGGTTGGCATGTGTCTGGGTCTTTGTTAAGATTGTAAAGTGTATCATAGTAATCGCTAAATGCGTCTGCTATTTCTTTTGGATTTGTGATTTTTTGTTTTGGTTTAGGGTTTATTATGTAGGGGATTTTTTGTTTGATAGTTTTTTTTTTAATTTGAGTAGCAAATAGTTTCCCCGCCTTGTACCCATATCTGTATGGCTGGGCTTTTAATGAACGCAATTGGTGGTCATGTTGTGCTATCAGGTGGGTTTGTAGTTCTTGCCTGGTATTGAACAGTGATTCCCTGATTTTCGGTGTAGATAGCTGCTTATTGATGTTTTCTAATTGTTGGATTCTTGTTAGCAATTCATTTAGACATTCTAACCTTTGTTTCCTTTACCTTGCACTCATCTGTATAAACAAGGCTCTAATATAAACTTTATGGGTATTCCACAATGTAAAGGGATCATCGACCGAGGGGGAATTGATGGCAAATAATTCTTTAATTGCTTTCTCAATTTGTTCTAAATTTTGAGGTTGAGATAATGTGTAGATGTCATTTCGCCACCTGTTAGCCCTGGTCTCGGTACGATGATCCCCCACACCGATGGATATCAGAGCATGGTCCGACCATGTAATACAATGTAAATCAGACTTTGTAATTTGTTGCAGAATAAACTCATCCACCAAAAACAGGTCTATTCAAGAATATGTGTGATATACACTGGAGTAAAACATATAGTCCTTTTCTGATGAGTGTTTTACATCTCCACACATCATAAAGACCTGAAGAGGAGATGAAGCTATCTAGAGTTGCTCTGTTCTGTTGGTTTCTTGTATGACTGGATAAGTCCATATCTTTGTTAGGGATTATATTAAAATCTCCGCACATGATGACATGCCCTTGTCTCATTGCTGAGACCTTTTTCCAAACCTTCTTCACAAAAGAAATTTGTTTAGTGTTGGGTAGATATACATTCACCAATGTGTATTTATTGTTGTTCAGTTCACATTCAAGGATTATGTATCTTCCTGATTCGTCCAGATGAACATCCAAACTTTTAAATTGTATGGAGTCTTTAATGGCTATTGCCACTCCCCTCTTCTTTGAAATATAGTTTGCTTGAAAAATGTGAGGAAATTGGCTGGAAAGTAGGTGGTTTGTTGGAGGCAAAGTGGGTTTCTTGGAAACAGATTACGTCACTATTGAGATTTGTTGCTTCTTTCCATGCCATTTGCCTTTTATATGGGCTGTTCAGACCTTTAACATTAAAGAACATAATTTTTAATGGCATGTTCAGCTTATTTGAGTGTCTGTGTATAGGTAATTAACGGGGACCGAGGTGTTGTCAAATTACCAGGTTCTAGATGAGGAGCGCAGATGGTCCCAGGAGGTAGTAGATTGATTAAATATGGTATGCCGTTCTCCGTAGTGGTACACAAGAATGGATGGGACTTTAGGAAGCCTGGTTTAGGATGAGGTGTGTAGACGGTCCCGTTAGATAGATGTTCGATTGACTGTGGTATGCCGTCCTCCTTAGTGGTCCACAAAGATGGATGGGTGTTTAGGAAAACCTTTAGAAAGAACAGTTAGTAAAGTTCCAGAAAGAATAACAGTATAACAACTTGCGATTCTGGGGAGAATCTGTGCAGTAGTAACAACCGCTCAACTTATGGGGGTGTCTGAGAAGAAAAACAGAGAATTCAGCAATCCCCTGGGCCATCAGGGAATTATTATGAGTGCAAAACTCGTGTAAATAGAATCAGCCTGCTTTTGCGACAGAATTCGTTGCTGGATAATACAGGTTAGTCGTGGTCAATATCGTCTGTGGTGTCAGAAGCAATAATCTGCCATTCCCGCATAAGACGGAGGCCATCATTCATGTTGGATAGCAGATGTGTAGCGCCATTTTTGTAATCAGCTTCGCTAGATATAACCAGCGATAGGTGATATGGTGGTTGTTCAGGGGCTTTCTAATGGTAGCCAGTTGTTTGCGTTGCTGCATGGTAAAGGCCAACAAGTCTGCAAAGAAAGAGAGATCCTGCAAATCTGCTGGTAGTAAATCTCAGCGTCTAGTTGCTGCCATAAACTGATCCTTAATGTGCTAAAAATGGATCCTGACAATAGTGTCTCTGGGTAAGTGTGCAACAATATGTTTGTGCTTTGGTAACTGGTGGATGCGGTCTACAATGAGTTCCTCTTGGGTTGCGTCAGAAAGAACCGATTTCAAGATTTGGATAAAGTAGTCCTTCAGATCAGGAGGTTTAACTGTTTCAGGGATCCCCCTTATTTTAACATTGTTCCTCCTAGATCTGTCCTCCAAATTTGCTAGTTTAAGTTTCATCTGCAGCATGTCGTCTTCCCTGTCATTGTCTCCAATTTTTTGTCTCCACATGGGATACTCTCTTATTCACTGTGGAGATTTCTGATTTAAATTGCCTGGTTAGTGCTTGGATATCTGCCTGCAATGTGGATCTTAGGGATACTAGCATATCCTTTAGAGTGGTATCCATTACAGGTGTGTTTTCAGTGGGAAAGTCAGTTATAGAATCTTGCAGTTCTTTGGTATCATCTTGTGATGAATTCAGGCTTACCTCTTCGTCTTCTTCCTCAGTACAGTCCAGTTTGGGTTTACTTTTGGCTGGGCTAGATGAGGCTGAAGGAGGTGGTGCTGTGCTGCCCTGTGAATGAGAGCCGCGTGTGTGCTCTCCCTGCTTGCTGCCGCCATCTTGGTCTGAATATCGGCGCTGCAGCATGAAATAATCCAGCAGCTTGCTCGGTTGTGTGTCCTCCTTTCTCTTCCTGGAAGGCATCCTGAGGTGTCCCCGATCTGAGCGGTGCTATTAGTGCTCAAAAACGAGGTTTCTAGTCGGTGTAGTAGTCCCCGATGGCCCGTGGCAGAGAGGAGCTCCCTCAGTGAGCGTCCATACACTCTGCCGGCTAGCCACGCCCCTACTGTATTTCTATTTGAACATATACATGTGTGTGTGATTGGTTCTTTTGAAAGAATACAAGTGTCTGATTGGCTGATTCTGAAGCCACCACCTTCCTTTGTTTGTTCATGTTTATAGTATAAATAAAAGGAGCTGACTATTCTCTCGAGGATTCTGCTAAGCTCAAGGTGATACCAGCATCTGTGTCTGTGTTGCTTGGAGAGATAGAAAGCACGCTTCCCTGGCATTATATGACAGAGCTGTATTTGTGCTTTTAAGCGCAAAGAAATTATATGCCTATAGGGAGAAGCTTAAACTTTCCCTGACATTTATGGCAGGTCAGGAAGGAAGCCAACAGATCTTCCTAATTCAGCAGACCTCGAGGGGGAATGATGATCTAGAACCAGACCAGCAAAGGCCGGCCTATGGTAAGACAATCATACTTCAAGTTTTTTCGAACATTTTTGCTGTTTTGTGTTCGGGATTTTGATTCTCTGTCCGCTGTATGGGGTAAGATCTGTGAGATAAAAGTGTAGCGCTAATGGTATGTATTAAACGCAAGAATGTATCCAAGATATGAATCTGAGGGCTATATGAACTGCAAATACAATCATATACAGTTGAACCTCGGATTACGAGCATGCTCTTAATCCAAAGTACTCGCATATCAAAGCGAGTTTTCCCATTGAAGCCAATGGAAACTAAAATAATTTGTTCCGCATTGACTTTAATGGGATGCAATACCGCATACGGCCAGAGGTGGGGGGGGGGGCGAAAAGCCTCAGAAATGGCCAGAAAGGCCGAGGACACATCGGCTGACCTCTGCAAACGTGGGAAAGGCTCGGAAACTGAGTATTTCTGTGTATTTCCGTGTCTTTCCAAGCAATGCAGAACGGCGGCGATCGCCTGCGATCGTTGCTGCTCGGCTCTGCTCGGCTCCGGCACCCTCGCACGTCAGGCCAAATGCGGTACTGCAGGGCCTATTAGGTTGAATTCTGCTCATCTTGCGAGGAAACACTCACAAACCGAGTCAGATATTTAAAAAAAAATTGTTCGCAAATCAAAACTCTCTCAAACCAAGTTACTCTTAAACCGAGATTCCACTGTATCACTCAGAGAAGGCGTGCATATGGTGAAAATGCAACAAAACATGTGGATGGGTGAATTAAAGAAAAAATGCTTAAGCGATTAAAAAAAATCGCACAAAATCGCATAGATTAATGAATGAATATAAATCACAAAATGTGAAGTGAATAATTCAATGTTAACAAGTAGTGAATGTAAACAATCTATATGACTCTGAGAAAGATAAAGAAATGTTGTATTCAAGTTGTCAAACTGAATATGAATCCCGTAAGTATATACTAAAGTTTATGATACAAAATACAAAGTGAATATCAGTGATCAAGGATGTACTGCTGCAGGTAATGAATCAATTATATGAATTCATGATGCAGCGATAAACAAAATGCACAAAATCACATAGATTTATAGATGAATGTGAATCACAGCGATTTAGGAAATCATACAAATTCGTATAAACTTATCGATGAATGTAAATTTATAGATGAATGTAAATCGCAGCGACTTAGAAAATCACACAAATTCATATAAACTTATCGATGAATATAACTCACAAACTGTGAAGTAAATACATTAATATTGGCAAATGATAAGTGTAAACACTGTTTGACTCTGGGATAAACAAGTGAATGTTACATTCAAGCTGTACAAACTGAATATAAATCCCGTGAGTGTCATCTAAGGTATATAATACAAAATACAAATATAGTGAGTGCAAATAATCCAAGATATATCGCTGCAGATAATAAATCAATGGTATAAATACATCACATGTAGATAAAAACAGTTATGAGTCCATGGTTTTAAGATGCTATAACATGCAAAGTAATATAGGACAAGCCAATATTTCTTCTGTGCAATATAAACACATGATCAGTGGTTGTAATAACACCCAGGGTAGTGCCTCCACTACTCTTACCCTAAATGGTGGACCCACTCGCCAACAGCGGTGAATCAATCAGGCATAAACCAGAATACGGTATATTTAGAAGGGTTCCAGGGACAGGGTGTGCAGTCTTCTCCCTTGCTGATCAGCTGTGAATCCCAGACTCAACTCACCACAGGAATGTGGCATGGTTCAGGTTCCAAAGACAAAGTGACCAATCTTCTCTATTGATCAATGGGCAATTCAAAGGCACCTCACATCCGCCAGGATCCTCCAGATAATGGTGGTGGTTTCAAGATATAGAAAAAAGAGAGAGAGCACATCCACATAGGTGCAGCTCGGGCGCTCTCCCCTCTGGGGAGGGGAACGTGGCATGTGGGGAGGAGAGATGGAGGAGACATCAGGAGGAAGCTGCTACTAATAACAGGAGGAAACTGCTACTACTGACAGGAGGAAGACTGGGTGATTGACCTTCTATGGCAAACATGGACTGTTAATCAGGAGTGCAAGTAAGTGGAAACCCAGAGAAACAGTGCTCCCAAGAGACTTAAAGGTATTAAAGTGCGGGTCCTGGAGGAGGTGCAGGTCATCGGCCTTAGAAAATCAATACCTCGCAAAGAGCATTGGAGTGCGGGTTAATAAAGAGGACTGTGCAAGGAGTTGGGCCTTAGAGAGTTAATACCCTGGAGAAATTCAATCAGTCAGCCCAAAGAGCCTTATTCAGAGTATCGTTCTTTGGGTAAACTTGGAAGTGCTGTACAGTTGGGAAGTAGCAGTAAACAGGAGGGAGGAGTGCTGCAAAGTATAGCTGGAAGGCATGGAGGTTCAGAGACTCCATAGCTGGAAGGTTTCAAGAATCAAGAAGTAGCTGCAGGACCGACCTGAGTAGACCGGGGGGAGACCGAGGGGTTCCTGGGCTTCCTTGAGCTGGCGAGGGAAGAAGTGATCAGAGGTGAGAAGGCAGGTGAGGCCTGAGACACCCAGCATTTCAGTAGTACCACATGCTTTTCAGAGGGGCATGAGCCAGTTCGTTAAGGGAAGATTCTAACTACTCGTGCAGTTTAGACAAGAGGCAACTTATATCGGTTGGCTTCATTCAAGTAACACTACTGCCAAATCAGGAATAAAAGTTATCGTTTGAACTGTTCAACTGTGTCTGTGGTTACTACAGCGGGGTGGAAGAAGCGGGGGTTAAACCAGCATGTACTGTAATATGAACTAACCCAGCAACATCTATGGGGGTAGTGCGCTACAGGGGTAAGATCTGCTAGGCAAAGAACCTTATATTTTTTTGTCACTTTCTGTATATTGATGGGACTTTTATTGTAGGTTCTATTTTTGTCATTGTAAGTAGGTCTATTGGGGAAGCACCTATATTTAAATCCTTTATAGGTCCCATTTAGTACAAATTTAAAGTGAATGCTGTGTGTGACTGAGCAGGCTGTATAACTGTATGTTGTGTAATAAGTTTGTGATGTATATGAGAAATAGAAATGGATGAATTGTGATTTTTACCTTTGTATGGGACTAAGCCAGTTGTGTATATTATCTCAAGACACATGTCCCCATAAATGTAATAATATTTTTCACCTACAAATGGTTTAGTGAACTTTGATGGTTGTTTTGATGTTGCTTTTGAAAATGTCTGCCGCATATTCAAGTGGTCATGTGGCTAAGAGGCGGAAGGGCGGACATGCATTGCTGGAAGCACTTACACTGGAAGCTGTTTCTTGAATGGGCTATGCCCTGTGGGTGGTGTCAGGTTTGAAGGTAATAGCAAGGAGGGAGCTCTTTTTGTTTTGAGATGAAAAGAGCATGCATGCAAGCACCACTGGTTATTTCTCAAATGTTTGGTTCCTATGGAAGATGCCAGAGTAAGTATATGAACTTTATTTGGAAACAAGAGTGTATGTTTGAGTCGTGTTATTTTGTGTTTTATGTAACGTTGTTGTTTGATTGGAGAGCCTGTGTTGTTTGGTTGGCCAAGGTCCCTAGTAGTATATAGCCTAAAATGTTTGCAAGAGTTTATTTGGTGTCTCAAATGTGTAGTTTTGTGGGGAGAAGTTTGTGTAGCTAGTGAAGAAATCTCAGTTTTGGCGGGATCAACAACCTCATTTCATGTGTTAATGGCACCATTTTGTCGTGGCCTGGCTTTCGTCGGCCATTTTCTTTTGTTGTTGTCACCATTTTGTTACAACTACCATTTTGTGTCTGCTGTGTTTTGGTTTTGGCTGGAATTGCTCTGCTTTTGGGCCAGGTTTAAAATTGTGATTTTGAGATTAGGATTTTATACTGTTAAGCCTGTAAATCATCCCAGAGTGGAAACTGCACCACTTCCTGTGTGTGTGTGTGTGTGTGTGTGTGTGTGTGTGTGTGGCCATGAGGTCTGAGCCACCACCTTTTCTCTAGGCACCATTTTCTTTTAAGTGAAAATCTCTACTTTGCATTGAATTTACTAACTTTAACTGAGTTTTTGTACTTTTAGCTGTGTGTGTTATTTTTACTTTTTTTCTATATATTTTTTAATATATTAGCTATATATTAAAACAATCTCAATATTGTATTCTCTTACATAAGGTCACTGACATTATTTTCCTACCATTCTTTCTAAGCAACCACATCTCCCCTCCCAAAAAAAGGAAAAGAAATTTCCACCCCCTCCCTCCCCCCTCCCCTTAACCCTATGCGTAAGGGTGGTTCGTTCCTTTCTTAAATATTCAAGTACCTTTGCCGAGGACCTAAACCCATTTTTCCCATATTTTTACATTTTGGGTGTTCATTTTCTCCTCAATCATCCTCACCATAGAACAGTTATGCCATATATGTGTCATAGTCCCCCTTTCTTTAAGACATCTCCAACATAATTCTGAGTTCCCTCCTTTTAATTTAAGTATTTCCACTGGGGTCCTATACCATCTCATAATAATTTTGTAATTCCCTTCTTGATTTCTTATTGCAACTGAGGTTTTATGTGCCAAGGAAAATGCCCTATCCCATTCTACCAATGTGATCAAGCTCCCTGTGACAGACCTAGCCGGGACAGAGGCTTTTGGAGAGGACTGAATGCTAGCCTCTTGCCTTCTGATTATGGGCCCTGGATTTTAAGGGAACAATACTTTTTGTGATGTGTATGCCTGGGGACCTTGAAGTAATGTTACTTTGGATTCAAGTCCATGTCCCCCCAAATGCCAAAATTCTGGGAACCCTGTATATGCCATATTATAAATAGTGACTGATTTATAATGTTGGGGCTCATAGAAGATGCTGATGTCATCAACTCCAGCCACCTGTCTGTTGTCTGCTATAATGTGTTTATTGTAAATAAGGCTAGTGTGGGCTCTAAGAGTCTTTCACCCATTGTTGTTTGTGTTAATTAACTATTGTGAGAAGGTTTTCTGTGTTTCTATTTATAATAATGTTGATTGTGTCTTCTGAGCTAAAAGACGGCAAGTCTGTCCTAAAGATCATGTCTCTGAGTCACCTAGTCTGGGTAAATGATTTAGTAAACTAGCTCATGTTAATTAGGTTTATGGTTACTGAAGTATTGTTAGAGTAATATGAGCAGGAGCTAGGAACCTCCTATTTAACTGTATATAAAGGCTTGTATTTTGGTTCTAAAAAAAAGAGTCCAGGTTCAGCACTCAAACGACTATCATCTTGTTTGTTGTTGGTAGTGGTTGGAATATCTGATATCTAGATTCAGACTGGGAGGAAGCGGTATATGACAAAAGCACTCAAGTGTGCAACTATCCGTTACACTTCCCATTTCCCTTTTCTATTTTTTCATATATATTAGTTCATTTAGCATTTCCGTAGGAAGTAGGAGCTTATATATAGTTGATAAATTATGAGTCAGTCTTTGTTCCTTTATTAATAATTATTCAAAAATAGTTAGTTGTCTCTCAACTAAGGAAGGTTGTATTTTAGTCCTAATATATGTGTCTAACTGTTGATATTGCATCCACTTATGTTTATATTCAGCTCCTAGTTCTGACAATTGTGGAAGCTTACCATCCGTTAAGATCTGAACTATCCTTACATTTTCATTTCTTTTCCATCTAAGGAAGTTCTTGGTCTCTAACGCAGGAGGAAATTCTGGGTTAGAAAATAATGGAGTAATTGGTCCCGTCAATGTGGATAAATCTCCCCTACTTAAAATTTTATCCCATATCTTTAGAGTAGATACTGTAAATAGAGTTAAATCTTTTGTCTCCGGTCTAAACTGGGGTTTGACCCACGGAAGAGATTTAAGTTGCAATCCAACAATATCTTCTTCCAAAATAACCCATTGTTTATGCTCCATATTATGATACCATCTATAATCCTGTTTATTGATGCAGCTTGTAGATATTTTGTAAAATTAGGTAGAGCGAGGCCTCCATTCTTTTATGTCCTAATTAATACATCCCTTCTTTTTAATTGGGGGCATCAGAGGTATAGCTTGGAACAAATACAGTAATTTTGGTAATATATCCATTTTCACTGTGTTTATTCTCCCCAACCATGAATAGACCAGTTTATCATATTTTAGAAGTAGTTTTAAAATCTTGCGCATCATTGGGGAGTAATTCAATTCCTGTAATTTAGTCATATCAGTTGGGATATATATCCCAAGATAATTAATTGCCACTTTTTGCCATTTAAAAGGGACATTTTTTTTAAAGAAGTTCCTGATTTTTATTTGGCAGTTATATATTTAGCATCTCTGACTTATCATAATTGACTTTTAAATTACTTAAACTCTCAAATATTTTAAATTCCTTCACAAGGTTTGGTATAGTCATTATTGGGTTGGTAACATAGATTAATAAATCATCCGCATATACTGACATTTTGTAATACTTTCCTTTAACTCTTATCCCTTGAATATCCCCATTAGGGATGAGCTTCGAGTTCGAGTCGAACTCATGTTCGACTCGAACATCGGCTGTTCGCCAGTTCGACGAACAGCGAACAATTTGGAGTGTTTGCGGCAAATTGGAATGACACAGAACACCCTTTAAAAACCCATGGGAGAAATCAAAAGTCTTATATGCATGGTATTGTCATAAAAAGTGTCCTGCCCCAGGGGACATGGATTAATGCAACAAAAAAGTCTACCATTTCACGCAGGGTTGAGGGCCGGGATCTGGGGGTCCCCTTGTTAAAGGGGGCTTCCAGATTCCCATAAGCCCCCCGCCCGCAGACCCCCACAACCACCAGGCAAGGGTTGTGGGGATGAGGCCCTTGTCCTCCTCAACATGGGGACAAGGTGTTTTGGGGGCCTACCCCAAAGCAGCCTCCCAATGTTGAGGGCATGTGGCCTGGTACGGTTTCATAAGGGGGGGGGGCGCTCTCTCGTCTCCCCCTCTTTTCCTGCAGCCTGCCAGGTTGCGTGCTTGGATAAGGGTCTGGTATGGATTTTTGGGGGGACCCCACGCCATTTTTTTTTTACATTTTGGCCGGGGTTTCCCTTAATATCCATACCAGACCTGAAGGGCCTGGAATGGAATTCAGGGGGACCCACCACATCATTTTTTTTTTAAATTTTGGTTCGGGGTTCCCCTGTGGGGAATTCTCATGTCGTTTTTATCAATGAACTTTTATGTGTATTGTCGGACCGGCAATTCATTAATAGCCGCGAGAAGTTTTAAATGACTTTTTTTCCTTTGAAATGTTATTTTGCTGTCAGACTGTTCTAAAAACGGGAAACATGCGCCCCTTTACAGGCATATTATAGACACCACCCAGGTACGAAATTTAAAGGGATATTACACTTTTATTGTTTCACTTTAAGCATTATTAAAATCACTGCTCCCGAAAAAACTGCCGTTTTTAAAACTTTTTTTGCATTGATACATGTCCCCTGGGGCAGCACCCAGGTCCCCAAACACTTTTTATGACAATAACTTGCATATAAGCCTTTAAAATTAGCACTTTTGATTATTCATGTTTGTGTCCCATAGACTTTAACGGTGTTCGCACAAATTTTTTGCCTGTTCGCAAGTTCTGGTGCAAACCGAACAGGGGGGTGTTCGGCTCATCCCTAATCCCCATTATTTCGGATAGCTGTTGTCAAATGCTCCATAAATATGATATACAACAGGGGTGATAAAGGGCATCCCTATCGGGTACCATTTGATATTTTAGGATAGTCTGAAAGTATCCCATTTGTTCTTATTTTGGCTCTAGGGTTAGACTACAACGCCATAATCCTATGTAGCATCTTAGGTTCTATCCCCAGATGGATTCAAGCTTCCCTCAGGAATCTCCATTCCATCCAGGCAAATGCCTTCTCAGCATCGACTGATAGAAGACATGCTGGAATAGCTGTTTTTGGGCATATTCTACTAATATACATAAAAATGTATAAGGTGGTCTCACGCAGTGATATTAAAGTCACTTAAAACACTATGTGCAATATACAAGGAACTAAATATGCAATAAAAAATACATATAATCACAAAAGCACGTGTGACATGTGAGTATAGTTTCACTTTCTAAGTATAGACACGTTTTATACGTTACTCCTAGTAGCGCGAGGGACACTGTCACATATCTACTACGATACATGTTTTCATTGTACAGTTGAACCTCGGATTACGGGCATAATCCGTTCCAGGAGTATGCTCTTAATCCAAAGTACTCGCATATCAAAGCGAGTTTTCCCATTGAAGTCAATGGAAACGAAAATAATTTGTTCCGCATTGCGGCCAGATGTAGGGGGCGCCGGAGAGCCTCGGAAACGGCCAGAAAGGCCAGAGGAGCTGACCTCGGCAAACATCGGAAAGGCTCGAAAACTGAGTATTTCCGTGTCTTTCCAAGCATTGCCGAACGGCGGCGATCAGCTGCGATCGTCGATGTTCGGCTCTGCTCGGCTACAGCGCCCCCGCACGTCAGGCCAAATGCGTTACTGCAGGGCCTAATAGGTTGAATTCTGTTCGTCTTGTGAGACAACACTCGCAAACCGAGTCAGAAGTTTTTAAAAAAAGTTGCAAATCAAAACGCTCTCAAACCAAGTTACTCTTAAACCGAGATTCCACTGTATTATCCCTTACCTCCCTACCCATTGTGAAGCCAGTTTGATCTAAATTGATACTGTATGTGCAGGTAGAATAGTTGTTAATCTATTTGCAATAATCTTAGAATATAGACGCAAGTCTATATTCGTAAGGGAGATTGGTCAGAAATTAGCACATATCTTATGATCCTTTTCTGGTTTGGGAATCAGTACAATATGAGCTTCCATACTCTGTGGTGTAAACAATTGAATATCAGATATGGAATTAAATGTCTTTGTTAAGATAGGAATAAGTATATCCTGAAATTTCTTATAAAATCTTGTAGTATATTTGGGCCTGGGCTTTTGCCAAGGGCCAAGGCGGATATAGCTTGCTGTACTTCTACTAAAACATCCTTTTCCAGATCTTCTATTATTTCTTTGGGTAAACTAGGTAACACTGTTTCTCTCATATATTGGCGTATTTCCTCTAAATTATCTTTTTCACCTTCACTTTCTTGCTGCTTCCGTAGATTATAAAGCTTAGAGTAGTATGTATGGAATGTTTTGGCAATTTTAATTATAGGGGTCAAAGGTTTCTATTGCTTAAAATTTCTTGCTAATACTTTCCCTGGTTTGTTCCCCTGCTGATAGACCAAAGTTCTATCTCTATCCCTTATCCGCAGGGATTGTTCATCCAACATTGTTTGTAGTTCAATTATTTTATCATTTAATATTATTCCATCCAGTGGGTTAAGATTTTGTTTATGGACGTTTTTCCAATACAGAAATCTCTCCCATCAATTGCATTATTTTAGATTCGTTCTCTTTTTTCAGTCTAGCTCCATGTTTAATGAACAATCCCCACAATACACATTTCAATGTTTCCCATTATATAGGGATTGATGTATTATCTAATTCATGGGTTGCAGGAACTCTTTTATTGTCTGCCGAACATCCTTTTCAGATTTATCATCTTTAACCACTTGACCACTGGGCACTTAAACCCCCTTCCTAACCAGACCAATTTTCAGCTTTCGGTGCTCTCACATTTTGAATGACAATTACTCAGTCATACAACACTGTACCCATATGAAATTGTTGTCCTTTTTTTCACATAGAGCTTTCTTTTGGTGGTATTTAATCACCGCTGGGTTTTCTATTTTTTGCTTTACAAGAAAAAAGACTGAAAATTCTGTAAAAAAAATGAATTTTTCTTTGTTTCTGTCATAAAATTTAGCAAATTAGTAATTTTTCTTTATAAATTTTGACCAAAATGTATACTGCTGCATATCTTTGGTAAAAATAAGTACAAATTGGTGTATATTATTTGGTCTTTGTGAGTTATAGAGTCCACAAGCTATGGTGCCAATATCTGAAAATTGATCACACCTGAAGTACTGATGGCCTATCTAATTTCTTGAGACCCTAACATGCCAGAAAAGTACAAATACCCCCCAAATGACCCATTTTTGGAAAGAAGACATTTAGAAAGATGCATGGTGAGTTTTTTGAAGTTGTAATTTTTTCCCACAATTCTTTGCAAAATCAAGATTTTTTTAAAAAAAAAATTCACAAAATTGTCATATTAGCAGGTTATTTCTCACACACAGCATATGCATACCACAAATTACACCCCAAAACACATTCTGCTATTACTCCCGAGTATGGCGATACCACATGTGTGAGACTTTTACACAGCGTGGCCACATACAGAGGCCCAACATGCAGGGAGCACCTTCAGGCGTTTTGGCGCACCCAGGTCAGTTCTGACATTTCTCTCCTACATGTAAAAATCATCATTTATTTGCTAGAAAATTACATAGAACCCCAAAACATTATATATATTTTTTTAGCAAAGACCCTAGAGAATACAATGGCAGTCATTGCAACTTTTTATCTCGCATGGTATTTGCGCAGCAATTTTTCGAATGCGTTTTTAAAAAAAAAAATAGTTTTGTGCTTTAAAAAAAAAAAAAAAACAGTAAAGTTAGAACAATGTTTTCACATAATGTGAAAGATGAAGTTACATAAATAGATACCTAACATGTCACCCTTCCAAATTGCACACGCTCGTGGAATGGCGCCAAACTTCGCTACTTAAAAATCCCCATAGGCGACGCTATAACATTTTTTACTGCTTACATGTTTTGAGTTACAGAGGAGGTCTAGGGCCAAAATTATTGCTCTCACTCTAACGTTCACACCGATACCACACATGTGTGTTTTGAACACCGTTTTCATATGTGGGCAGGACTTACGTATGTGTTAACTTCTGCATGCGAGCACACGCAGACAAGGGCGCTTTAAAAAATTTTTTTTTTATTGTTCATCTTACTTTATTTATTTTAGTTTGACACTTTTTTCCCAAAAAAATATTTTTTGATCACTTTTATTCCTATTACAAGGAATGTAAACATCCCTTGTAATAGGAATATGGCATAACAGGTCCTCTTTACAGTGAGATATGGGGGCAATAGTACTCCACATCTCACCTCTAGGCTGGGAAGCCTGAAATAAAAAAAAAAAAAAAAATTATCCTGGCTTCGATCGTAGCTGTAAGTCGGTAGAAGCACCGGAGGGCGGCGGCAGGGGGGGATGTCTCCTCTTGCCCCGTAAGAGCGATCAAGCAGTGAAATAGCCGCTATGATCATTCTTATGGTGTAGGGAATCGCTGGCTGAAAAGCTGATATCTGAATAATGCATGTAGCTGCAGGCATTATTCAGATATCCCCACACAAAGTCAAGGATGTCATATGACGGCAGGCGGGAAGTGGTTAAAACGCTTTTTTTTTTTTAACACAAAGTTGTCCATTTATACAATATTTCTAACACATAGCATGTACATACCAAAAATGACACCCCAAAATAGATTCTCCTACTCCTCCTGAGTACAGCGATACCACATGTGTGAGACTTCCACAGCCTGGCCACATACAGAGGCTGAGTACAGCAGAGCATGTCTGAGCATGGCAGAGCATGGCCAAGCATGGCTGGGTATGGCTGAGTATGGCAGGGTATTGCAGGGTAACGCTGAGTATGACTGGGTATGGCTGGGTATGGCAGAGTATTGCTGGGTATTGCAGAGTATGGATGGGTATTGCAGAGTATGGCTGGGTATGGCTGGGTATTGCAGAGCATGGCTGGGTATTTCGGGGTATTGCAGGGTATTGCAGAGTATGGCAGGGTATTGCGGGATATTGCAGGGTATTGAAGAGTATTGCAGAGTATTGCAGGGTATTGTACATTCGAATAATATGAATAGTTTTTCTGTGTCTGGTGTTGGACCCTCCATATGTCTGTAATTTGATGTTCCTCTAATAATTGTTTAAATTCCTTTAATTGACCACTGTTCCTATATATTCTATTTGATGTTGTGTCTAGTTTTGAATCCATTACAAAATTAAAATCTCCTCCAATTATTACCACTCCCTCTTTTTTTCCCATTGCCTCCGACAGAACTTGCATTCCCATCTTAATTTAAACATAATTTGGGATCCTTCCAAAAATGTGTTTCTTGGAGCAGTATAATTTCAATTTTCTGTTTGTGAAGTGAGTTTAGGACTTGTGCTCATTTATTGGGAGAGTTAAGACCTCTAGCCATTTGTCCTGTACCTCCTTGTAAAAAAAAAATGATTTTTTTTTTTCATAGACTCACAAAGTAGGGGTCAGAAGGCTGCAGTTACACACTGCACAAAGGCTAATTGTAGGGAAGGGAAGGGACATCCCCCACTTCACACAGCACACAGGAACAGAGTTGAGGCTGTCAATCACAGACTGATCTCTCCACTGTCACCTTTTTTCTCTTGGTGTCAGGAAAACTCGTCAGATGTGCTGGTAGCAGAGGAACTAGATAGCAGAGAGAAATGGCACATGCTTTGGAGAGAGGCAAGTAAACACTATAGAAATATGTTACAAAGAGGAAAAGTTTGGGACTTTAAATGAAGCATATGGCAGAACATTGGGAAAAGTGTATACATGTATTTATTGTCAAAGAGTATATCTAGCACATAAAGTTTACATGCGAAATTCATATATGTACAAATCACGAATACATTTAATATATATACATACATAAACGGTAAAACAACACGTGCCTGTTGCCGGTATACAGGGCTCCATGTGATCAATTGGTATAGTAACAGATATACTGTAGGAATAAAAGGGAGCATAGTAAATTAAAGTCATGACTGCATCCTAAATAAGCCCGATGCGTTTCATGGTATGAACCACTCTTCAGGGACAAATAAATCCAAGGGTATACCTCAGAGATGATATAAATATGTAACATAAAAAGGAGAGGAAGTATCTAATCCTAAAACTTACATGGAGCTAAAGAGCAAGACATGCGGTATAGTTGAACCAGGGACCCGTGGAGCTGAGGTATGGGACCCACAAGCAGTGCAGATGCGCACAAAGTACCGTATATACTCGAGTATAAGCCTAGGGTGAGAAATGCGCAGCTACTGTAAGTGAAAAAGAGGGTCAACAATGCCCATTTGCAGCCTCACTGTGCCCATTTGCATGCCTCACTGTGCCCATTTGCAGCCATAGGTCCCCCAAACTTGATCCGGTCTGGATGGTGCTGGTGTCCGGTGGACAGGCTCGGCGGTGGATTCCGTCACTTCCTGCCGCTGGAACGCAAGCTGTAGCCCAGGAACCAGAGGGATGAGATCACTTCCGGGTAGGGGGGACGTGTAGGCAGGAAGCGACGGCATCCACCGCCGAGCCTGTCCACCGGACACCACCGGACACCAGCACCATCCAGGATCAGGAACTTTTTAGGACACTCCGGCAACACTATTAACATGCTTTTTAATCATGTACTTTTGTGAGTACCACCTTTCCTTATTTGCTTAATACATTTTTATGGCATTTCTGCACTTAGAGTGGCGCCTTGTGTTTCTATGTTTACAGTACCCAGAGGACCACTTCTTTTCCTTAAACAGAGCAGCCTTCTAACGTGGTCAGTATCCTTTACTTATTATGGACATCTTGTCAGCTCATATGGACATTACAAATTACATATTTTTTCACTGATCAACCAATGTTCATCAATCTTCATTTACCATTGGTATTGTTTTTATATTTATTTTTATTATTATTTTTATTCCCATTCTTATCATACCCCTTATTATCTTTTACTGTTTGTTAATCTAAAACTGTGTCGGGCCCAGCACTCACTTTTACCTGTTGTATTGTGTTCCCCCAAACTTCAGACTCGGTAGTTAAGGGTTCCTAGATGCCCCCTAGCTGCAGACAAAATTTGGGGTCTCTGGACCCAAAGGGTCCCGAAATGACATTGCTGCAGATGGACACAGTTGACCGACTTTGGGGCCCCGTATCTCGGGGCCACTTGGTGCTAGGAACCCCAAATTTGGTGTGCAAACCCAGTGGAACTAACACTACAACATATAAAGCTAGGGGTTTCTAGCATCAAGTGGCCCCGAGATAGGGGGCCCCAAAGTCAGTTCGTAAAATGTCAAGCACTTTTCTGCAGCAGAGAATGACATTTTCTGAACTGATTTTGGGGCCCTATATCTCGGGGCCACTTGGTGCAAGGAACCCCATCTTTGGATATGTTATAGTGCTAGTTCCACTTGGCCTGCACACCAAATTCCTAGCACCTGAGATACAGGGCCCCAAAGTCGGTCATTCTTTGCACCAGAAAAGTGCTTGACTCGAGTATAAGCTGAGGGGGGCACTTTCAGCACAAAAAAATGTGCTGAAAAACTCAGCTTATACTCGAGTATATACGGTATCCCACGGAATGGAAACCTCCATGTGTATTGGGTGATGGTGCATAACCCCAGATGTAAAAGATGTATAAATAGTGAGAGTCTCACATGTAAAGTGGTGCTAATAAAAGTGGGGGTAAGCACCTAACACAGTGGGAAGATATACAGATGAATATAAAATTGTAGAGATGTGAAGGGGAACCAGAAAGTGTGGAGGTCACTCAAGCTGTCTGGTGAACAGAAAGACAAGAGTGCCCATGGTATTGGAAAAATCCTCATGTTGAGTACCCATAGAGAGCAAGGTTGTAGTGAAAAAAAGGTAAGTTGAATGAGTGCATAGATCACCATAGCAGTGCAAGCATAGATTACCTTGTATTAATGTGTAAATAAATATTGATGGTATTCACAATGTGATGTGCAGCATACACGGGTGTGCAAGTGAAGGGTTGTGATCATGAAGGGTATTTATGTGCGCACATGCCTGATGCATGCATAGCCCGACCAACGTCATGCTAGCGGGATGGGCTAGGCTACCCCACGGGTCCCTAGTTCGACTATACCGCATGTCTTGCTCTTTAGCTCCATGTAAGTTTTAGGATTGGATACTTCCTCTCCTTTTTATGTTACATATTTATATCATCTCTGAGGTATACCCTTGGATTTATTGGTACCTATGTCTTCTATTAGACATGCTGACTCATTCGCCCCTGAAGAGTGGTTCATACCATGGAACGTGTCAGGCCTATTTAGGATGCAGTTATGACTTTTATTTACTATGTTCCCTTTTAATCCTACAGTATATATGTTACTATACCAATTGATCACATGGAGCCCTGTATACCGGCAACAGGCACGTGTTGTTTTACCCTATATGTATGTGTATATATATATTAAATGTATTCGTGATTTGTACATATATGAATTTCACATGTAAATCCTATGTGCTAGATATACTCTTCGACAATAAATACGTTTATACATTTTTCCCAATGTTCTGCCATATGCTTTATTTAAAGTCCCGAACTTTTCCCCTTTGCAACCGATTTAGGGATGGAGACACGTTCTTTATGTGCCTCATTTAAAGTCCCACCCATTTTTCTTCCAAGCACTATAGAAATATGCAATTTGTTAAGATTTCATGTCTGCGGTTTACAACCACTTTAAATGTATCTATTCTTGTGTTCTTATAAGTGCTTGCAGCAGGTGTGCCAGAGGGGCTGAGACTATTTATAGTTGAGGCAGAACAAAGAACCCAATCAACCAAGTGGCTCATGAGGAGTTGGCGCTACACAGTCTTTAACTGCATAGCACAGTAAATCAATAGTGGTCAATTTCAAAGATATGGTGCTTTTCCAAAAATATGGTAACACTCCAAAAGACTTTTTCAGTTACATAACGTTAGTACCAATGTTGGGTACTACATTACATAATGAACTGTAGGAAATTTGATCATTTTTCTGATTTTGCTCCTCCACTAGAGGTTCAATGAATTTCACTTTTCTCTAAAGGGTAAAAGTCCACATCCACCACATGACCACTACATGGTGCATGTCCTTCTATCCAACTCTTCTCTCCTTTCCTCACCTCATCAACCCTTATAATCCCAGGCAACTCTCACCCAGTGATGCCAAGAACCTATCCCTACAAAAGGGAAATCCTAACTATAGGGCTGTATATGCACATGGACCCTGATTCCACACAGGCGGAGACTGCTCAAATGGCTGGCCTAGATGTCTCACAGCTCCTAAGGTATAATAGGGCGTACACACGGTCGGACTTTGTTCGGACATTCCGACAACAAAATCCTAGGATTTTTTCCAACGGATGTTGGCTCAAACTTGTCTTGCATACACACGGTCACACAAAGTTGTCGGAAAATCCGATCGTTCTAAACGCGGTGACGTAAAACACGTACAACTGGACTATAGTCGGGGCAGTGGCCAATAGCTTTCATCTCTTTATTTATTCTGAGCATGCGTGGCACTTTGTCCGTCGGATTTGTGTACACACGATCGGAATTTCCGACAACGGATTTTGTTGTTGGAAAATTTTATATCCTGCTCTCAAACTTTGTGTGTCGGAAAATCTGATGGATAATGTGTGATGGAGCCTACACACGGTCGGAATTTCCGACAACAAGGTCCTATCACACATTTTCCGTCGGAAAATCCGACAGTGTGTACGGGGCATTAGTCTTTCTTTCTCTCTGACTGCCTCTGCAGAGCTCTTGCACCACCTTCAAAAGGTGTCATTTCTGAAAATTGATTTTCTTCATTCAAAAAGCAAGACTAAGGACCCACAGTAGTGGGCAGAAAGGGCCAAAAAGCACTCAAAGCACTATTTACACCCTGGTGTAACTTTACAGAACAACCATAAATGTTAGGGAAATGTCTTCCTAAATACAGCTAGGGTGTAAGCAGATGCTTACAGGTTGGTTATGTGGAGTTTGTTTTTTTTAGTTATACTTACATATAAATCACTTGTCGTATTACAGCGTCCGTATATTTATCTAATATAAATTCCCAGCCATGGGATCAATACCATAAAGATGAGAACGCCATACCCATTGTAAGCAGGTGACCTATGGCTGGGGCCCTACCCTCTGGGCCCGGTGGCGGAATGCCAGGGCCCAGTCACAAGTGTGGCTTTTGTAACCCTGGTAGTTCTGCCACTGGTGATAGTAGTTTTTTATTTTTATTTTGTTTTTCTAAGATTTAATTATTTATTTATTTACAATAATATTTTTTTAGGAGCCCCGTGGGAGGGGCTTTGGTGAGATATCAGGGGTCTAAACAGAACTCTGATGTTTCACCTTTGAAACAGGGAAAGGAGATTGAGGGCACAGCCTTCAATCTCCATCTCTGCAGCCTCAGTTGCACAGAATAAATGGACAGGAATAGCTCTGTTCAGAGGCTTCTCGTTCATTCACAAATTGGTATGGATCACTGACTATCCATTCAGAAAGGGCTTCATCATGACAGATACCCTACAGCAGCCAATGGGAGAGGAAATGGGGGCACACTGCAGAGCTGCTGGGATAAGGGGGGGGGCAGGAGAGAGCACAAGGGGCCAGGAAAAACACATGGGGGCTGGAGAGCACACAGGGGGCAGAAGAAAGAACCTGCATGGGGGGAGCCAACGGGGGCGGCTGCATATAGAGGAACCAATCTCCCTCCCACGGCATTCAGTGGCTGCAGGAGGATGGAGAGATCGGTTCCTCTATATCATACAACATATTGCCTTTTTACTGCCTGTCAAATGCCTCTGAAAAGCGATCTAAGCCTGGATTGCTTTTCTGATCATACATAAATAGGGCATCAGGATTAAACGTAATGTGCATACATACACACACATGTAAACACACATGTACGCCCATACACGCACATATACATACACATATATAAACATACACATGCACATACACATATATAATCACACACACACATACATGCACACACACATATAAAAACACACACAAATATAAACACACAAATATAAACACACACCTGCAGACACAGATATAAACACACACACACCTGCAAACACACATACACACACATATGCACACGCATGCACACACACAGACACACATATAAACAGACACACACATGCGTGCACACACATGCATGCACACATATATAAACACACACAGACATATACACACACATGTGCACACACGCATACACACATATAAACACACATGCAGACACACATATAAAAACACACACAGACACACACATGCAGACATACACACACACACACACATGCAGACGTGCACACACACATGCAGACATACACACACACATACACAGACATGCACACACACACGCAGACATACATGCACACATATACCGACATGCAGACACACACACGCAAACACACACACATGCGCAAACACATTCATACAGATAGCCTTTTCAAAAATCGACAGCACTGCACCTTCACTCTCCCTGCCAGGTACTGCAATGTAGGGGGAGGCAGAGAGCACACACTGTGCAAGACACCTCTACCTTGCTATTACTTTCTCCAGCAGTGCCAATTTACAGTTTGGCTGAGGATCAGGGAGCTCGGTCCCATATGCAGCCGCTCCAACTATGTAGGCACACAGGGGGGCCACACAGGCCCCCTGCAGCATGGGATCGGGTCGCAATTATGACCTTTGCGACCCCTGTAGATCCGTCCCTGGGAAGGAATTGTATTGCACTGTTGAACTGTATTGCTGCGTTGTCCAGTAAAGTCTGATGTTTCATGTCTAGTCTAAAGTTTTTCACAAGGGTGCATGGAGGTACATAGCATATCTAGAAGAACAGGGCCCATAAAGATATATGGGGCTGAAGAGGAAGGAATGGAACGCCATCATAATGCGTTAACTCAGCAGAGGAGTTTGCGGGAAGAGTGTAGTTGCTAGCGATAATCATGGACTGGTGGAAATGTAATAGCAGCCAGAAAGTGAAGAATGGTTTCCCAGCATGGGTGACAGGTCCTCCGGTAGCAAGGGGATTGATGCCCTGCCTCCCTCCCTAGCAGTGGGTTCCTCAAAAGCAATCGGGACCAAACCCACTGTAGGGAGACCTAACGAACCCAGCCGCATGGAACGGGAGAGCAGAAGGAATTAACTAAGTGCACCATTCTGTCACTGGGAGTGAGGTGGCAGAGGAAAGCTGGACTGATGGAGCAGGACACGAGCTCAGCCGTGTTCCCCTCTAAATGCTACATTCTGGAAGACAAGGTGTGCAGAAATCAGGGACAGAGTGTTTCATGGAAGAATCTGTATGTTGTTACACAGTTGCACAAGGTGAATGGCTCACTTCTAAACTGGGGTACCACCTTAATGTCGATTTTCACATGACCAAGGCCCCCGCCTGGTCCCAGGCATTGGTGAACACATACATGTGAAGAGGTACCCCTGTGTGCAGGGCGAGCGGACCCCGCCCACAACCAGTTCTGGGTGGGTCCCACTCGCCCTGCACACGAGGGTGCTTCTTTGATGTGTACATGTGTGATTTGAGATTTATGGTATGCACTATATATATAAGTGAGTTTTTTTAACACTGTTTATACTTATACTGTATATCTATTATACTAGTGTGAAATACAGTGGCTGTTTGCAGCAAATTTAGGCTGTTGCCACACAAACTAATGCACAGAAGTCACCTTATTATTTTATTGAGGTAATGCAGAGGTTTACCCTTGCTTCACATTCAGCCTCTTACGTGATACCTCCAGGTGTTAGGTTTGAGTGAATCTGGAGCCCATGGATTAGATACTTGCAGACTACATCTTAATTACAAAACCTTTCTCTTTGCTGGGATAGATGGGCCTGTCGCGTGGGTGGATTATGTCTCTCTCTTTGTTCTTCCACTCTTATGCCCCGTACACACGGTCGGATTTTCTGACGGAAAATGTGTGATAGGACCTTGTTGTCGGAAATTCCGACCGTGTGTAGGCTCCATCACACATTTTCCATCGGATTTTCCGACACACAAAGTTTGAGAGCTTGCTATAAAATTTTCCGACAACAAAATCTGTTGTGGGAATTTCCGATTGTGTGTACACAAATCCGACGCACAAAGTGCCACGCATGCTCAGAATAAATAAAGAGATGAAAGCTATTGGCTACTGCCGCGTTTATAGTCCCGACTTACGTGTTTTACGTCACCGCGTTCAGAACGATCGGATTTTCGACAACTTTGTGTGACCGTGTGTATGCAAGACAAGTTTGAGCCAACATCCGATGGAAAAAATCCATGGATTTTGTTGTCGGAATGTCCGATCATTGTCCGACCGTGTGTACGGGGCATTACTCCCTTTTCCTTCCTCCTATAATTCTCTTCTCATTTTTCCCTTTGATGGATTAATGCGAATTGGGTTCGCTGCACATATCATGCACATATCATACATGTTGTTAATGTATGCCTTTTTTTTTTTTGTGTCTCGCCTGCGTTGCAAGCTCCATTTGCATTATCACCAAGGGCTCAAGGCTGTATTGTTACCTATTTGTATGTTAAAGTGGTTGTAACCTTAAAATATAAAGTCACTCCCAGCCCCCCTTCTTTATCCAGTGATAACTCACAGTACTGTATAAGTGTTTTTTTTTTTAAATCAATGCCTCTAAATACCCTTTTTTTCAGAGATCTTCAGGCTGGTCACATGACTGCCATCCGCTCTACTACTCTGATACACGGGATACAGTGGGCCGAGATCTCCCTCTGACGTCAGCCAGGGAGGTCACGTGACTGCTTTGCTGGCCGTTCAACCCCTCCCACTGAAGCCCATGGATCGGAGTAGGAGAGTGGCCTGAAGATCTCTGAAAAAGGTATTTAGAGGCTTTGTTTAAAAAAAAAACACTTACATTGTGCATTATCGCTGGATAAAAGTGAGAGGCTGGCAGTGACATTTTTTTAAAGTTTCTTATAGTACTAATAGCGGCAAGAGGTGGGGGTGGAAACAGCTCACACAGATACAGGAGCTGACAGGCAGGGAGGGAGGGGAAAGGGGGAGAGAGAAGACACAGCAGATGACGGATGACGTTTACGATGACGTAAACTGACCATGGTGTCAGGGCTCAGCAGCCATGATAAACCGTGGTCAGTTTACAGAGGGAAGGGTAAAACCAGACAGGATCAGTCAGGTTCTTTACATCATACAGAGGGACAGGTTAGACAGCACAAGCACTGTGCTATTTAACCTGCTGTGAGGGAACAGGATCTCTTTTTTTTTAGGGCTACAACCACTTTACCCTAAAATAAAAATATTAAAAAAGAAACTAACTCCACACAACCAAACTGTAAGCACCTGCTTACAGTGGGCATGAAGTTCTTATCTTTATGGTAAAGTTCCCATGGCTGGAAACTGATCTTAGATAAAAATGTGGAAGCTGTAAAACAACAATTGAATTATGAGTAAGCAGCAGCTATATTCATTATATTTTTATAACCTTTTACTCAGGGCTTTTTTTCTCAGAGAATAGGTGCAGGAACTCACCCTCCCCACCCAACTACCCGCCCCAAACTCAGCCACACCTTGTTTAGAGGGGAGAAGTACTGCGGCATCAAATAACTGTAATAAGTTAAGGATTAGAACTGCATGTCACACAAGGCACGTGGTTCAGGAATGTGTATTGTACAGTGGTGAGAAGTGAGTATCATACAAGGCACAGAAAAAAAATCAGCAAAAAGGACAGTGCTTACATTCAATCCAAAGCACCCCTTGTGCTTAGGTATATGTATGGCTTCTGTTATGCCGCGTACACACGGTCGGACTTTTCAGCTACAAAAGTCCAACGGACGCTGACGGACTAAAGCTGGCTGGTAATCCGATCGTGTGTGGGCTTCTCCGGACTTTCAACGTACTTTTTTAGCCTCAAATCCGACGTACTTTAGATTTGAAACATGCTTCAAATCTTTACGTCGTAACTACGACGGACCCCGAAGTCCGCTCGTCTGTATGCTAGTCCTACGGACAAAAACCCACGCTAGGGCAGCTATTGGCTACTGGCTATCAACTTCCTTATTTTAGTCCGGTGTACGTCATCACGTACGAATCCGTCGGACTTTTGTGTGGTCATGTGTAGGCAAGTCTGTTCGTTAGAAAGTCTGCCGCAAGTCCGCCGCAAGTCCGCCGAAAGTCCGCCGAAAGTCTGTCGGACAGGCTGTCGGACTTTTGTAGATGAAAAGTCCGACCGTGTGTACGCGGCATTAGAAATCACGCGGCCCTGTACAGCTTACCCGACAGGGCCCCCCTAAAAAATATCAAAACAATGTTTTTGCAAAAAATACACAAAAATCATCATTAGAGGACACAAACACAACATAACTTACAAACTTATATGGGGGAACAGGAGGGTACAGTCAGGTGGGGGGAGGATGGTATGGTACAGCAATTAGGAGGGTACAGTACAGCGAGCCACAGAAGAAGGGGGACAGGAAGGTACAGTACGGGGGGGGGGGCACAGTACAGTGGTTAGGAGGGTACAGTACAGGGGGAGGGTAAGTGGACACAATACAGGGGGCAGGAGGGTACAATATAGGGTACAGTGTAGGGGCAGTAACGTATTATACAGATATGGTCTCCTGAAGAAGAGCTGTGCAGGGAAGCTGACATCACAGATTCTGGCAGGCTGCCACTGGGCTAAATCTACAAATAGAAGAACAACTCCCCCTCTACCTTCCCCTCCAGAGTTTCTGTCTTTTTTCTGGTGCTTTGCAGGGGTTAAGGAAGAGCCCCAAGGCGGAGCATCTTACTACTGCTGCTGCTCATGTGGGTGGGATGTGTACTGTGCCAATCACATGGGATGAATAGGAGAGGAGAGTCAGCAAGGATTGGTGCAATACACATCCCACCCACACAAGCAGCAGCAGTAATAGGATGCTCAACTTCGGGGGTTCTTCCTTAACCCTGAAAAAAATGGGGGGGGGATGGAGATGGGAACCATGGGGTAAGGGAGGAGGAAGGGGGGGTGGAGGTGGGTAGGAGATGGGGGATGGGTAGAGAAGGACTGGAGTGAGACTGGGGGAATTGTGGTCTGTATAGGGATAAAAAAAGGAGGAGGATATGTGATAGAATGACGGAAGGAGGGGAGGCATATAGATGGGGGTGGAGGGGACTGGAGAGGGATGGTCAGGGATGGCCATGGGGAATACTGTTAGCTGGTCAGGAATAGCCACAGTATAATAAAAGCAAATACGCTGCCTGTCAGGGAGGGGCAGAGGGTGAGATTCCATTAACTAGTAAAGATTCAGTGTTTGTGTATGAGGGGGAAGGCACACACCTGTGTGAAGGTGGGGGGGCACACACCTGTGCGAAGGGGGGGACACACACCTGTGTGAAGGAGGGGCACACACCTGTGTGAAGGGGGGGAACACACACCTGTGTGAAGGTAGGGGGGCACACACCTGTGTGAAGGGGGGCACACACCTGTGCGAAGGTGGGGGGGCACACACCTATGTGAAGGGGGGACACACCTGTGTGAAGGGGGGGCACACACCTGTGTGAAGGGGGGCACACACCTGTGCGAAGGTGGGGGGGCACACACCTGTGTGAAGGGGGGGAAACCTGTGTGAAGGGGGGGCACACACCTGTGTGAAGGGGGGGCACACACCTGTGTGAAGGGGGGCACACACCTGTGCGAAGGTGGGGGGGCACACACCTGTGTGAAGGGGGGGGAAACCTGTGTGAAGGGGGGGCACACACCTGTGTGAAGTGTCTGCAGAGAAGAAGACTGGGAGGGGGAGGGGAGTGAGGGACTATTGTTTGTAAATTGTCAGGAAAAGAATGTCTGGACAGTTGAGGAAGAGGCTGAAAATTAGTAGGGAGCGAGCAGCAAGGGTTAACATGTGGGAGAAGAGCAGTGTGACAGGCAGAGACAAATGGGTGACCTGTGTGAGGATGAAAGGAAAGCAGGATGAGATAGTGGCTGAGGTGGGGAGGGAGAGAGATATTAGGACCACTGGACACAAGATACATTACAGAACTGACCTGTACGAAAAGAGCCAGGGGAACTTGTTACCAGACTACTGCAGGGAGCAGGGAGAGAAAACTTCTAGGCTCCCCCATGCACCAATGATCCCTGGGCAGTTCTCAGAGGTGCCTGTGTCTTAAGACAGCCTTAGAAAGGGGCCGAAATGACATATCCACCGGCACTTCCCCCACTCTCAGTGTCCTGACACATCTCTCTGTTTTCCACGAGAGGAAAACAGGCAGCGCTGCTTTTAGATCCATCCAGCAGCTGAAAACCGACAGGAGGGAGAGAAATCGCTTTCAGCTGCTAGATGGATCCTTTCTGTATTTGTCATACCGCACCGATGTACCTCCCTGTCCGGGCCCCTGCATGTGCGCGGGTCCCGTAAGAAGGACCAGTGGTCCCCCCCTATCATACCATAGCTAACACAGAAAAGCCAGTAGAGAAAGTGAGCTGTGCATAAAAAACTTTGTCTACTGGCTATGAGTTACATGACAGAGAGGAGAGGGCTGCCCAAGGTTCCGGAACGCAGTTCGGCAAGTTCCGGCTGAAAAAAAGCCCTGCTTTTACTTCATTTTACTCCACTCAGAAGAATCAGCCCCATGGTGGCTGTCTTTCAATGGCTGGTAGGCAGGTGTGTAAACATAGTTACATACATGGTTAATCTGGTTAAAGGAAGACATCATCAATTTAAGACAGGCTCAATTCATTTTGGATTCTACACAGTTTTGTTTTACACACAATTACTTTTCCCTTGATATCCAATTTTATCTACAAACTCAGGGTAAAGCCATGGGGCTAACTTCATACCCAGCTATGCGAACTTGGCCATGGGCCTGTAGGAGCACCAATCAATTTGGAACAACAACCCCTACTCCAGATATATTGTCTATTTCGGACTGTACATAGACAATACCTTTGTCATCTGGAATGGCCCTCAACCATTGGTGGATCAATTTGTTTCATATAGTAACAATGATTTGGGCTTCTCCTTTACATCAGTTTGTGACCCCGATAGTTTGGCCTTCCTGGATAGCAAATATCCTGAAAAGTCAATTTTGTCGCCTCAAGCACAATTGCACCATTACCACAGATTATGCTGCGCAAGGTAATCTCTTAAAACAAAAATTTCATGACAAAGGTTACTCTTCCTCCTTAGTACATGATGTCTACATGAGCTTCTTGGAAGAACTACCCATTACTAGTAGTCATTATGATTCTTTGCATCCTCTCATCACAAGTTAAACGCAACTCCAAACCACAAGGTTTATTACCCAATTTCATATTTAACACAGAATCCTTTGGGGTGGTTGGGAAAACCTTATTTCAGCTCCCCATGCTCCTCCTATGTCTAAGTCTCTGTGTCTCTAATAGGGGCACAGGGTGACCGAGAAATCCAGTCTGATCTGTACTAATCAGACTCTCTGTACAGCCACACTGGAATGTGTATATATATATATATATATATATATATATAGTGGGGACGGAAAGTATTCAGACCCCCTTAAATTTTTCACTCTTTGTTATATTGCAGCCATTTGCTAAAATCATTTAAGTTCAATTTTTTACCTCATTAATGTACACACACAGCACCCCATATTGACAGAAAAACACAGAATTGTTGACATTTTTGCAGATTTATTAAAAAAGAAAAACTGAAATATCACATGGTCCTATGTATTCAGACCCTTTGTTCAGTATTTAGTAGAAGCACCCTTTTGATCTAATACAGCCATGAGTCGTTTTGGGAAAGATGCAACAAGTTTTTCACACCTGAATTCAGGGATCCTCTGCCATTCCTCCTTGCAGATCCTCTCCAGTTCTGTCAGGTTGGATGGTAAACGTTGGTGGACAGCCATTTTTAGGTCTCTCCAGAGATGCTCAATTGGGTTTAAGTCAAGGCTCTGGCTGGGCCATTCAAGAACAGTCATGGAGTTGTTGTGAAGCCACTCCTTCGTTATTTTAGCTGTGCGTTTAGGGTCATTGTCTTGTTGGAAGGTAAACCTTCAGCCCAGTCTGAGGTCCTGAGCACTCTGGAGAAGGTTTTCGTCCTGGATATCCCTGTACTTGGCCGCATTCATCTTTCCCTCTATTGCAACCAGTCATCCTGTCCCTGCAGCACTGTGCTATTTAACCTGCTGTGAGGGTTACAACCACTTTAACCTTAAATAAAAATATTTAAACAGAAACTAACTCCACACAACCAAACTGTAAGCACCTGCTTACAGTGGGCATGAAGTTCTTATCTTTATGGTATAGTTCCCATGGATGGAAACTGATCTTAGATAAAAATGTGGAAGCTGTAAAACAACAATTGAATTATGAGTAAGCAGCAGCTGTATTCATTATATTTTTATAACCTTTTACTTCATTTTACTCCACTCAGAAGAATCAGCCCCATGGTGGCTGTTTTTCAATGCCTGGTAGGCAGGTGGGTAAACATAGTTACATACATGGTTAATCTGGTTAAAGGAAGACATCATCAATTTAAGACAGGCTCAATTCATTTTGGATTCTACACATTTTTGTTTTAAACACAATTACGTTTCCCTTGATATCCAATTTTATCTACAAACTCAGGGTAAAGCCATGGGGCTAACTTCATACCCAGCTATGCGAACTTGGCCATAGGCCTGTAGGAGCACCAATCAATTTGGAACAACAACCCCTACTCCAGATATATTGTCTATTTCGGACTATACATAGACAATACCATTGTCATCTGGAATGGCCCTCAACCATTGGTGGATCAATTTGTTTCATATTGTAACAATGATTTGGGCTTCTCCTTTACATCTGTTTGTGACCGCGATAGTTTGGCCTTCCTGGATAGCAAATATCCTGAAAAGTCAATTTTGTCGCCTCAAGCACAATTGCACCATTACCACAGATTATGCTGTGCAAGGTAATCTCTTAAAACAAAAATTTAATGACAAAGGTTACTCTTCCTCCTTAGTACATTATGCCTACACGAGCTTCTTGGAAGAACTACCCATTACTAGTAGTCATTATGATTCTTCGCATCCTCACATCACAAGTTAAACGCAACTCCAAACCAAAGGTTTATTACCCAATTTCATATTCAACACAAAAAGATGGAGCACATCTTTTGGAAACATTGCAGGATATTGTTGGAGGATTCCCATCTGAAATCATCTTTAACCACTGCACCAAAAATCACTTAGAGGAAAGCTAGAAATATTAAGTCAAATTGCGCCCAGTAAAATTAAATCCATTAAAGCCAAACCTTCTCTAACATTTCTGTCCATAAAAGGTAACTGGGAAAAAATGCAGCGCTAAGATATATTGGGAAGTTAGGGTGTAGTGAAACAATTAAGTAAGAGATGCTGTACTGAACAGTAAAGCATATGTGCAAAAACCATAAGTGAAGTGAAATGAACAAACACAGTATAAAGTGTCCACATATGGTAAATGGATGATTCCAAACTCAAATTAATAGGAGGAACTGGTATGGACCAAAAAATGATGTGAGACTGGAAATTAAAGTCAATGGTGCATGGTGTGGATCTGTGACTGTGAGTCAAAAACGGGGTACAGAACTTCCGTAGCTGTAAACCAACATCTCGATATGGGGCATCAGAATGAAAACATCAGGAAGTAAGATAAGATGGGTACTCTTACCAGATGACGTGGACTCCACTGTCGTATGACATGGAGTCAATGGTGCGTGGAGCCAAACCTAGGCTGGAAAACGATATCCGGAATGGTGGAACCTCTGTCTCACTTCTCGACTTCTCTGGTGGGGTGAAGAACCATCAGGAAGGGCCGCCAACTGGATATCAGCCAATAGACTTCAAGGATGTGTTCCAAGGAGAAGCCGGGGACAGATTTGATCCAGACCCCGTGATGGAAGTAGGGCTACTGGAAGGCAGTTTCTTGCATCGGGATAATATGCAAATAAAAAATAAAAAGCTTCTGCATAGTGCAGGTAAACCAGGGATTTTTATTTCTAAAAATACCATACAGAAAATGGATAAAAGTGATCACAATTGAAATAAAATCTAAGCAGCGTAAGGAAGAGGAGATTGACCGACGCGTTTCGACCAAGAGAGTCTTCAACAGGGGCATGAACTTCCCCCTTCACTCTGCTCCTATATATAAATATCTAATCCAATAAGATAACCCCTATAGCCAATCACAGTGGAGCTACAAAGGTCAAGTAATCAGGAACTGGATCCTGTTGATCGCTAGACCAATCAGAATCATGAATAAAACAGCCGGAGAGTGTAGGACCCAATAGCGCAGTCTAATAGTGAGACTGACGCCTGGAGACCTCCCCACCGCATGGCAAACAATAGTGGACATCACTTCCTTGTAATGCATCACTTCCTGGTCATGTGATGTGGTGTGAAGGGGCTGTGTCCCGGCTCCCTGACCCAATCAACAACCACCAAAAGGTGCACAGGATGGGAGAGGGTAGTCACGGAAACCGAATCTCCTCAGCTCAAGTCCCGATCACATGATCGGATCTGGTGCTGTCACATGGCTAAAAACAGCAATGTGAAAATGAACAATAATAATGGCAAACACTAGATGGTAGCACTAAAGTGAAATAGTGCTAGCAAGTGGTGATAAACCAAAACAGAAAATAAGCATTACTGAACAATACTAAGCAGTATTACCTAAATCGGACACAAGATGTCCCAAATAGATCTATACCAGTACATACAAAATATACATAGCAATGAAAGAAAAAATTATAAAAATATTAACATGGCTGTTAGGTAATCTATTACAAATAATCAATATATTGAATTGAATAAATAATAAATCTAATTTCCCAACATATGATTGGAACGGACAATTAGGAAATAAAAACATGAAACAAATTGGTATTGTAAGGAAAAGGAATAAATGAAAAAAGACACTGATAATAACGCAATAATAAATCAGCAAAAAAAAGGGGGGGGGGCAAATGAAACCCCCATACCTTAAAAGGACATAAAAAATGAACAAGCAGAAATGGAAAAATCGTACATGAAAAATACATGACTACTAGGATGTATTGATAAACGAGTTGAGGTCCCACTCGACGTTCATCACATGAAGGAGTTTGCCACATGTGCATCTAAATATATTGTTTATTTGATAACATGTCCTTGTCATAAACAATATGTCGGACGTACCATCAGGACCTTCTCCATTCGTGTCAATGAGCATATCACCGGCATTAAAGGGGGAAAGAGCAAACATACGGTACCGAGACACTATTTGCAACATCATAATAGAGACCCTTCAGGCACCCTCTTCCAGGTCATAGACAGATTTGTCCCACACTGGAGGGGTGAATCGCGATTACGTGGCGTATCACGCCTCGAAACCTATTGGATCTATGAGTTGAGGTCCTTCTTTCCGTTTGGGATGAACGCCGAGTGGGACCTCAACTCGTTTATCAATACATCCTAGTAGTCATGTATTTTTCATGTACGATTTTTCCATTTCTGCTTGTTCATTTTTTATGTCCCTTTAAGGTATGGGGGTTTCATTTGCCCCCCCCCCCTTCCCCTTTTTTTTGCTGATTTATTATTGCGTTATTATCAGTGTCTTTTTTCATTTATTCCTTTTCCTTACAATACCAATTTGTTCCATGTTTTTATTTCCTAATTGTCCGTTCCAATCATATATTGGGAAATTAGATTTATCATTTATTCATTTATTCAATTCAATATATTGATTATTTGTAATAGATGACCTAACAGCCATGTTAATATTTTTATAATTTTTTCTTTCATTGCTATGTATATTTTGCATGTACTGGTATAGATCTATTTGGGACATCTTGTGTCCGATTTAGGTAATGCTGCTTAGTATTGTTCAGTAATGCTTATTTTCTGTTTTGGTTTATCACCACTTGCTAGCACTATTTCACTTTAGTGCTGCCATCTAGTGTTTGCCATTATTATTGTTCATTTTCATATTGATGTTTTTAGCCATGTGACAGCACCAGATCCGATCATGTGATCGGGACTTGAGCTGAGGAGATTCGGTTTCCGTGACTACCCTCTCCCATCCTGTGCACC
The DNA here is from genome assembly GCA_037952925.1 of Lithobates clamitans. Classification (NCBI taxonomy): domain Eukaryota; kingdom Metazoa; phylum Chordata; class Amphibia; order Anura; family Ranidae; genus Lithobates; species Lithobates clamitans. The sequence continues at coordinate 525,759 of JBBGZY010000480.1, read as the reverse complement.
TTTTGGTGGTTGTTGATTGGGTCAGGGAGCCGGGACACCGCCCCTTCACACCACATCACATGACCAGGAAGTGATGCATTACCAGGAAGTGATGTCCACTATTGTTTGCCATGCGGTGGGGAGGTCTCCAGGCGTCAGTCTCACTATTAGACTGCGCTATTGGGTCCTACACTCACCGGCTGTTTTATTCATGATTCTGATTGGTCTAGCGATCAACAGGATCCAGTTCCTGATTACTTGACTTTTGTAGCTCCACTGTGATTGGCTATAGGGGTTATCTTATTGGATTCGATATTTATATATAGGAGCAGCGTGAAGGGGGAAGTTCATGCCCCTGTTGAAGACTCTCTTGGTCAAAACGCATCGTGCGATCTCCCCTTCCTTACGCTGCTTAGATTTTATTTCAATTGTCATCACTTTTATCCATTTTCTGTATGGTATTTTTAGAAATAAAAATCCATGGTTTACCTGCACTATGCAGAAGCTTTTTATTTTTTATTTGCATATTATCCCGATGCAAGAAACTGCCTTCCAGTAGCCCTACTTCCATCACGGGGTCTGGATCAAATCTGTCCCCGGCTTCTCCTTGGAACACATCCTTGAGGTCTATTGGCTGATATCCAGTTGGCGGGCCTTCCTAAAGTTTCTTCATTCCACCAGAGAAGTCGACAAGTGAGACAGAGATTCCACCGTTCCGGATATCGTTTTCCAGCCTAGGTTTGGCTCCATGCACCATTGACTCCATGTCATACGACAGTGGAGTCCACGTCATCTGGTAAGAGTACCCATCTTATCTTACTTCCTGATGTTTTCACTCTGATGCCCCATATTGAGATGTTGGTTTACAGCTACGGAAGTTCTGTACCCCGTTGTTGACTCACAATCACAGATCCACACCATGCACCATTGACTTTAATTTCCAGTCTCACATCATTTTTTGGTCCATACCAGTTCCTCCTATTAATTTGAGTTTGGAATCATCCATTTACCATATGTGGACACTTTATACTGTGTTCATTTCACTTCACTTATGGTTTTTGCACATATGCTTTACTGTTCAGTACAGCATCTCTTACTTAATTGTTTCACTACACCCTAACTTCCCAATATATCTTAGCGCTGCATTTATTCCCAGTTACCAGTTATTGTTTGTCACAATGTATGCAGCTGCTGGCTCACATATATTTTATTTTTGCTATTAGAGCGCAGTGTTTTCATATTCTCCTGTCCATAAAAGGAATGTATAAGTGCAAATAACGCCAATTTGTACAACATGGACAGAAACATTTCACAACTGAGGGTAAAACACACCATTTTGAGGGTTTCTACAAGTGTTCTTCAGACTTTGTTATACGGTTCCTTGAAAAAGTATTCATACCCCTTGAAATTTTCCATATTTTCTCAAGTTACAGCCAATAACAAAAGTGTATTTTATTGGGATTTTATGTGATACACCAACACAAAGTGGCACATAATTGTGAAGTGGAAGGAAAATGATAAATGTTTTTCCAAATTGTTTACAAATAAATATGTGAAAAGTGTGGCGTGCATTTGTATTCAGCCGCCCAGAGTCAATACTTTGTAGAACCACCTTTTGCTGCAATTACAGCTGCAAGTCTTTTTGGGAATATTTCTACCAGCTTTTCACATCTAGAGAGTGATATTTCTGCCCAGTCTTCTTTGCAAAATAGGTCAAGCTGTCAGATTGGATGGAGAGCATCTGTGAACAGCAATTTTCAAGTCTTGCCACAGATTCTCAATTGGATTTAGGTCTGGGCTTTGACTGGGCCATTCTAACACATGAATATGCTTTGATCTAAACTGTGAAAGAGTCACTCTGGGCGGGGGGGGCGTGGAACTCAGAATCCTTTGGGGTGGTTGGGAAAACCTTGTTTCAGCACCCCATGCTCCTCCTAAGTCCCTGTGTCTCTAACAGGGGCACAGGGTGACCGAGAAATCCAGTCTGTACTAATCAGACTCTCTGTACAGCCACACTGGAATGGTGTGTGTGTGTGTGTGTGTATGTATATGTATATGTATATGTATATATATATTTATTAGTGTGGACGGAAAGTATTCAGACCCCCTTAAATTTTTCACTCTTTGTTATATTGCAGCCATTTGCTAAAATCATTTAAGTTCAATTTTTTTCCTCATTAATGCACACACAGCACCCCGTATTGACAGAAAAACACAGAATTGTTGACATTTTTGCAGATTTATTAAAAAAGAAAAACTGGAATAAAACATGGTCCTAAGTATTCAGACCTTTTGCTGTGACACTCATATATTTAACTCAGGTGCTGTCCATTTCTTCTGATCATCCTTGAGATGGTTCTACACCTTCATTTGAGTCTAGCTGTGTTTGATTACACTGATTGGACTTGATTAGGAAAGCCACACACCTGTCTATATAAGACCTTACAGCTCACAGTGCATGTCAGAGCAAATGAGAATCATGAGGTCAAAGTAACTGCCTGAAGAGCTCGGAGACAGAATTGTGGCAAGGCACAGATCTGGCAAAGGTTACAAAAAAAATTCTGCTGCACTTAAGGTTCCTAAGAGCACAGTGGCCTGCATAATCCTTACATGGAAGACGTTTGGGATGACCAAAACCCTTCCTAGAGCTGGCCGTCCGGCCAAACTGAGCTATCGGGAGAGAAGAGCCTTGGTGAGAGATGTAAAGAAGAACCCAAGGATCACTGTGGCTGAGCTCCAGAGATGCAGTTGGGAGATGGGAGAAAGTTGTAGAAAGTCAACCATCACTGCAGCCCTCCACCAGTCGGGGCTTTATGGCAGAGTGGCCTAACGGAAGCCTCTCCTCAGTGCAAGACACATGAAAGCCCACATGGAGTTTGCTAAAAAACACCTAAAGGAAATAAGATTCTCTGGTCTGAGACCAAGATAGAACTTTTGGCCTTAATTCTAAGCGGTATGTGTGGAGAAAACCAGGCACTGCTCATCACCTGTCCAATACAGTCCCAACAGTGAAGCATGGTGGTGCAGCATCATGCTGTGGGGGTGTTTTTCAGCTGCAGGGACAGGACGACTGGTTGCAATAGAGGCAAAGATGAATGTGGCCAAGTACAGTGATATCCAGGATGAAAACCTTCTCCAGAGTGCTCAGGACCTCAGACGGGGTTGAAGGTTTACCTTCCAACAAGACAATGATCCTAAGCACACAGCTAAAATAACGAAGGAGTGGCTTCACAACAACTCCATGACTGTTCTTGAAAGGCCCAGCCAGAGCCCTGACTTAAAGTGGCGTTCCACCCTAAAAAAAAAAAATGCATGAATGTGCCTAAAAAAAAATATAAAAAAAATTTTTGAATTTTTTTTAACTTACCTCTAAATGCCTGTTGCTAGGGGATCCCTCGTAGTCTGCCTCTTTCAGTGCCTGGGCTGGTGACATCATTTCCCCTCGGCACAGGAAGGGCTCAACTCTGCTCCCTCCATCTTGTCAATCATCTGGGACCCATTACAGGGGGGGGGGGGGGCGAGCGGGGCTTCGATCCCCCGCTTCGCTGGACCCTGGGACAGGTAAGTGTCCAATTAAAAGTCAGCAGCTGCAGTATTTGTAGCTGCTGACTTTTAATTTTTTTTTTTTTTTAAATGGGAACCCCACTTTAAACCCAATTGAGCATCTCTGGAGAGACCTAAAAATGTCTGTCCACCTACGTTTACCATCCAACCTGACAGAACTGTAGAGGATCTGCAAGGAGGAATGGCAGAGGATCCCCAAATCCAGGTGTGAAAAACTTGTTGCATCTTTCCCAAAAAGACTCATGGCTGTATTAGATTAAAAGGGTGCTTCTACTTAATACTGAACAAAGGGTCTGGATACTTAGGACCATGTGATATTTCAGTTTTTCTTTTTTAATAAATCTGTAAAAATGTCAACAATTCTGTGTTTTTCTGTCAATACGGGGTGCTGTGTGTGCATTAATGAGGAAAAAATTGAACTTAAATGATTTTAGCAAATGGCTGCAATATAACAAAGAGCGAAAAATGTAAGGGGTCTGAATACTTTCCATCCCCACTGTACTATATATTGTACATTGTATATTGCCCCATTTTGTTGTGTACTCCTTGCTGGGTCGTTTGGGTGTGGCTGTATTCCAATGTTCTATGGTGTCTGTCTGCCTTGGATATTATGGGATGTGTATGTAGATTAGCTGTGAGATTGGTTGGGGCGAATTCCTCCAACAGCTCTTACTGCTGATTGGACAGTCTACCCAGCCCGGATAGCAAAGGGGGGGGGGGGGGTTGGTGGCCACACAAAATATTGACACTTTGGACCCAATTTGGACATTTTCACTTAGGGGTGTACTCACTTTTGTTGCCAGCGGTTTAGACATTAATGGTTGTGTGTGTTATTTTGAGGGGACAGCAAATTTACACTGTTATACTGTGAAGCTGTACACTCACTACTTTACATTGTAGCAAAGTGTCATCTCTTCAGTGTTGTCACATGAAAAGATATAATAAAATATTTACAAAAATGTGAGGGGTGTACTCACTTTTGTGAGATACTGTATATCATCCACTTCAATGTGAGTGTATCACTTTTAATAAACCTGACCTCTTTTAAACCTGCTAAATTGACACAGCTCTCGTCTCTTCCTATACCAGGATCATGGCTGCAACTATGATGGCGTTATCAACATTTGGAGCTGGTGATGGGCTTTCCTGTAAGAGTGATCTGATCTCAGTTTGATTAGATGCGTTTGTGGGTAGAGGAAAGATCTGAGGTCTAATAGACCCCAGATCTCTCATTAAAGAGTACCTGCCGCTGCCCATGCTATCACAAGGGATGTTGCTCATCCCTTGTAATAGCAATAAAGTTGATAAAACAATTAAAGAAACAGAGTAAAAAAAGCTAATAAAATAAATAATAACATCCCTGCGTGCAAATACTAATGCACACGTATGTGGGTCCCGTGTGTATATGTAAATGGTGATTGTAGCACACATGTGAGGTATTGTGACGAGCTTCAATAATTCTAGTGCCAGACCTGTTTAAATCTAAACTGGTTGTGGGGCAGGGTTGATATGACAGGGTGGTTGTCACGTCCTGCATGTTTCCCTCCTCATTGTGCGCCAAACAAGGGTCACATGAGAGGCCTATTCCGGTGTGGGTTCTTCTGGGCTACGTTAGGCATATTGTACAGGGTCACTACCATACACATGGGGTACCTTTACTTGAGCCAACGCTCACGACCTGGTAGATGACATACATAAAGGAACTCTAGTAAACTCTCTGGATGTTGTATACACCAAAATGGTCACTTGTGCATTTAGGAGGGACATGCAGAGCCAATGCCCAGAATATCACTGCTACCTTACTCCCAGTAATGATTTGGAGTCCTGCCATGCACCTAGCAGGGACTCATAGCATGCAGTTTACTTAACAATTTTTCTCCTGTACCTGTTTACAGGATGAGGGCCCCAGTGGTACAGATCTGCTCCAGTTGTTGCAAGAGGCGATCTCACATGCCACATGCTTAACCAGTTGCCGACCGCCTCACGACGATATGCGTCGGCAGAATGGCACGGGCAGGCAGAATGACGTACCCGATCGGACCCCCCCCCCGGTGCCCGAGGCGGCCGGCTTCTGTCCGGGAGCGATCAGACGTGAGGGGGAGGCCATCCATTCGTGGCCCCCCCTCGTGATCGCTCCCAGCCAATGAGAATCTTCCTGTGCCTCTGTATAGTAAACAGAGGCAGAGGAAGTGATGTCATCGCTCCTCGGCTCAGTATTTCCCATTCCGGCACCGAGGAGAGAAGACATCTGAGTGAGTGTAAAACATACACACAGTAGAACACGCCAGGCATACATTACACCCCCCTTTACCCCCCGATCACCCCCCCAATCACCCCCCCGTCACACTGACACCAAGCAGTTTTTTTTTTTTTCCTGATTACTGCATTGGTGTCAGTTTGTGACAGTTAGTGTGGTAGGGCAGTTAATGTTAGCCCCCTTTAGGTCTCGTGTACCCCCCTAACCCCCCCTAATAAAGTTTAAGACCCCTTGATCACCCCCCGTCGCCAGTGTCACTAAGCGATCGTTTTTCTGATCGCTGTATTAGTGTCACTGGTGACGCTAGTTAGGGAGGTAAATATTTAGGTTCGCCGTCAGTGTTTTATAGAGACAGGGACCCCCATATACTACCTAATAAATGTTTTAACCCCTTGATTGCCCCCTAGTTAACCCTTTCACCAGTGATCACCGTATAACTGTTATGGGTGACGCTGGTTAGTTCATTTATTTTTTATAGTGTCAGGGCACCCGCCGTTTATCACCGAATAAAGGTTTAACCCCCTGATCACCTGGCGGTGATATAACTTAGGTTTTACGGTCAGATAGGGTCTGCGTCGCCCCAGGCAGCATCAGGTTAGCGCCAGTACCGCTAACACCCACGCACGCACCGTACACCTCCCTTAGTGGTATAGTATCTGAACGGATCAATATCTTGTCCTGACAATCCTGGCCTTTGTATTGGTGAATGTTTTGAACGCTACCATACACTAGTTGAGTATTAGCGTAGGGTACAGCATTGCACAGACTAGACACACTTTCACAGGGTCTCCCAAGATGCCATCGCATTTTGAGAGACCCGAACCTGGAACCGGTTACAGTTTCAAAAGTTACAGGTGATATATGCCGAAGCGTGGGGGCATCAGAGGGCGGAGGAGCGATTTGCTCCTACCTTTTGCAGGAGGGTGCCCCCCTGCTTCGGCATATATAAATGGTGCATGTATGCCCATCAGTAGAAGTGGGTGGATGAAGGGAGGTATTCTAATGGTGGGCATACGCACCGATCAATCTTTTTTTTTCGTTCAGCCCACAGGCTGCATGAAAAAAAAAAAGATTACAATATATGCCCAACAAGGACCAGCAACATACTGGTATGTTGCTGGACTTTGAGTGGTTATACCAGAATGATGCCTGCAGGTTTAGGTATCATCTTGGCATCATTCTTTTCAGCCAGCGGTTGGCTTTCATATAAAAGCAATCCTAGTGGCTAATTAGCCTCTAGACTGCTTTTACAAGCAGTGGGAGGGAATGCCCCCCCCCCACTGTCTTCCATGTTTTTCTCTAGCTCTCCTGTCCCAACAGGGAACCTGAGAATGCAGCTGGTGATTCAGCAAGCTGATCATAGAGCTGATCAGGGACCAGAGTGGCTCCAAACATCTCTATGGCCTAAGAAACCGGAAGCTACAAGCATTTCATGACTTAGATTTTGCCGGATGTAAGCAGCGCCATTGGGAAATTGGGAAGGCATTTTATCACACCAATCTTGGTGTGGTCAGATGCTTTGAGGGCAGAGGGGAGATCTATGGTCTAATAGACCCCATTTTTTTCAAAAAAGAGTACCTGTCACTACCTATTGCTATCATAGATGATATTTACATTCTCTGAGATAACAATAAAAATGATAAAAAAAAAAAATAAGATAAAAAAGCAAAAAAAAAAAAAAAAAAAAAAAACAAGCACCCCTGTCCCCCCCTGCTCTCGCGCAAAGGTGAACGCAAGCGTTGGTCTGGTGTCAAATGTAAACAGCAATTGCACCATGCATGTGAGGTATCACCGCGAAGGTCAGATCGAGGGCAGTAATTTTAGCAGTAGACCTCCTCTGTAAATCTAAAGTGGTAACCTGTAAAGGCTTTTAAAGGCTTTTAAAAATGTATTGCACGCTTGTGCGCAATTTTAAAGCATGTCGTGTTTGGTATCCATGTACTTGGCCTAAGATCATCTTTTTTATTTCATCAAACATTTGGGCAATATAGTGAGTTTTAGTGCATTCAAATTTAAAAAAGTGTGTTTTTTCCCAAAAAATGCGTTTGAAAAATCGCTGTGCAAATACTGTGTGAAAAAAAAATGAAACACCCACCATTTTAATCTGTAGGGCATTTGCTTTAAAAAAATATATAATGTTTGGGGGTTCAAAGTAATTTTCTTGCAAAAAAAAAAAAATTTTTCATGTAAACAAAAAGTGTCACAAAGGGCTTTGTCTTCAAGTGGTTAGAAGAGTGGGTGATGTGTGACATAAGCTTCTAAATGTTGTGCATAAAATGCCAGGACAGTTCAAGCCCCTCCAAATGACCCCATTTTGGAAAGTAGACACCCCAAGCTATTTGCTGAGAGTCGTGTCGAGTCCATGGAATATTTTATATTGTGACACAAGTTGCGGGAAAAAGACAATTTTTTTTTTTTGCACAAAGTTTTTCACTAAATGATATATTGCTCAAACATGCCATGGGAATATGTGAAATTACACCCCAAAATACATTCTGTTGCTTCTCCTGGGTATGGGGATACCACATGTGTGAGACTTTTTGGGAGCCTAACCGCGTACGGGACCCCGAAAACCAAGCACTGCCTTCAGGTTTTCTAAGGGCGTAAATTTTTGATTTCACTCTTCACTGCCTATCACAGTTTCGGAGGCCATGGAATGCCCAGGTGACACAACCCCCCCCAAATTACCCTCTTTTGGAAAGTAGACACCCCAAGCTATTTGCTGAGAGGTATAGTGAGTATTTTGCAGACCTCACTTTTTGTCACAAAGTTTTGAAAATTGAAAAAAGAAAAAAAAACATTTTTTGTTCTCGTCTTTCTTCATTTTCAAAAACAAATGAGAGCTGCAAAATACTGACCATGCCTCTCAGCAAATATCTTGGGGTGTCTACTTTCCCAAAAGGGGTCATTTGGGGGGGTTGTGCCACCTGGGCATTCCATGGCCTCCGAAACTGTGATAGGCAATGAAGAGTGAAATCAAAAATTTACGCCCTTAGAAAGCTTTGGTTTTCGGAGCCCTGTACGCAGCTAGGCTCCCAAAAAGTTCCACACATGTGGTATCCCCATACTCAGGAGAAGCAGCTAAATGTATTTTGGGGTGCAATTCCACATATGCCCATGGCCCGTGTGAGTAATATATCATTTAGTGACAACTTTGTGCAAAAAATAAATAAATAAATTTGTCACTTTCCCGCAACTTGTGTCAAAATATAAAATATTCCATGGACTCAACATGCCCCTCAGCAAATAGGTTGGGGTGTCTACTTTCCAAAATTGAGTCATTTGGGGGGCTTTGTGCCATCTGGGAATTTTATGGCCTTCAAAACTGTGATAGGTAGTGAGGAGTGAAATCAAAAATTTACGCCCTTAGAAATCCTGAAGGCAGTGAAGGCAGAAGGCAGAAGAAGCAGCTGAATGTATTTTGGGGTGCAATTCCACATATGCCCACGGCCTGTGTGAGCAATATATCATTTAGTGACAACTGTGTGTAAATTTTTTTTTTTTTTTTTGTCATTATTCAATCACTTGGGACAAAAAAAAATATTCAATGGGCTCAACATGCCTCTCAGCAATTTCCTTGGGGTGTCTACTTTCCAAAATGTGGTCATTTGGGGGGGGGGGGGTTGTACTACCCTGCCATTTTAGCACCTCAAGAAATGACATAGGCAGTCATAAATTAAAGGCTGTGTAAATTCCAGAAAATGTACCCCAGTTTGTAGGCGCTATAACTTTTGCGCAAACCAATAAATATACACTTATTGACATTTTTTTTACCAAAGACATGTGGCTGAATACATTTTGGCCTAAATGTATGACTAAAATTGAGTTTATTAGATTTTTTTTTATAATAAAAAGTAGAAAATATCATTTTTTTTCAAAATTTTCGTTTTTTTCCATTTATAGCGCAAAAAAAAAAAAGGCAGAGGTGATCAAATACCATCAAAAGAAAGCTCTATTTGTGGGAAGAAAAGGACGCAAATTTCAGTTGGGTACAGCATTGCATGACCGCGCAATTAGCAGTTAAAGCGACAGTGCCAAATTGTAAAAAGTGCTCTGGTCAGGAAGGGGGTAAATTCTTCCGGGGCTGAAGTGGTTAACATCAGGCTGCTAAAAAACCTTTATTACCCTTGGTAACCACTTGTATCTTCACACTGGACTCACTCTTGTACTCTTGTCTTCATACCCAAATGCATTTAGTGACCTGAGTTGTAGACTATATGTGCCAGTTACTTATACTGCACATCTTTAGTAACTTCAGACCAGGCAAGGGAAAAATTTCAAAAGCTTTTCTTGAGGAATAAATTAACATGATAGCAAGGTAACAATTTGAAATAACGTGCAGACATTTCCCTAGCATTCCTTGTCTCTAGCTTCAGGCTTGTGGCTGCCCCAGCATACCTTTTCAAGACAGAGTCCAATATTGGCAAAGTCCATGATCAGGATAATGTTTTAAGGCTATACTCCAATACTATGGATGATGGCTTCATGGAGGATGGCAGGTCCCAGCAATCCTCCTACATCTTGCTGGTTGTCTGTGTCTCTCTCCCCATGCAGACTGTGTGTGTCCGAGTCTCCCCTCTCTCCAGGACTTCAGAGAGCCCCTTTGGATAGGGCCCTCATCCTTTTATAGCACACAGGACCGGAGGGTGGGACCCAAGAAAGACCCCAGGAGTATGGTTTTGCCCTAACTTTCCCCCCCGTTGGACCAGCATTAACCTCTACCTGCCCAGCTTTTTTGTACAATGTGAAAAATTATGTTACGCTGAGTAAATTGATACCTAACATGTCATGTTTTAAAAATTGCACACGCTTGTGGAATGGCGACAACTCCATAGTCGACGCTTTAAAAATTTTTACAGGTTACCTGTTTAAAACTACAGAGGCGGTCTAATGCAAGAATTATTGCTCTCACTCTAATATCTGGGGCGGTTCGTCACATGTGTGCGCACAAGCTCGGAGAGGAGAGGGGGGGCGCTTTAAATTTTATTTGATATTTTATTATTTATTTTACTTTTTTTTTTTTTACACTGTCCCTTTATAAAAAAATAAATAAATAAATTGATCACTGTTATTCCTATTATAAGGAATGCAAACATCCCTTGTAATAGAAGTAAGCAGGACAGGGCCTCTTTAATGGGAGATCTGGGGTCAAAAAAACCTCAGATCTCACATTTACACTTAATATCAAAGAAAAAAGAAATGTCATTTTACTTTTACACAAAAATGACAGTCAGAAACCTATTTAATTAAAAAGATTTGGAAATGGCACCAAATGTTTCTTCCATAACCACAAAATAATCTCAGATGTCTGATGTAGTAGAATAACTAATTTTCATATTAGCACAATGGTCAGTATCAGAGACTGAGACAAGACTTTTCGCTGGAGAAAAGATGCTTGAGAGGAGATATGATAGCGATCTACAAATATCTCAATGGGGATCCCAGCATAGGAAATAAGCTATTCAGGGTTCTTCACTGTTAGGGATGAGCCGAACACCCTCCTGTTCGGTTCGCAGCAGAACATGCGAACAGGAAAAAGATTCGGCAGAACACACAAACACCGTTAAAGTCTATGGGACACGAACATGAATAATCAAAAGTGCTCATTTTAAAGGCTTATATGCAAATTATTGTCATAAAAAGGGACGCGGGTCCTGCCCCAGGGGACATGTATCACTGCTCCCGATAAAACGGCTGTTTTTTCGGGAGCAGTGATTTTTTTAATGCTTAAAGTGAAACAATAAAAATTAAATATTACTTTAAATATCATGCCTGGGGGGTGTCTATAGTATGCCTCTAAAGTGACACATTTTTCCCGTGTTTAGAACAATACCACAGCAAAATGACACATCTAAAGAAAAAAGGGCCTTATCCCCACAACCCTTGCCCGGTGGTTGTGGGGGTATGCGGGCGGGGGGCTTATTGGAATCTGGAAGCCCCCTTTAACAAGGGGACCCGCTGATCCTGGCCTCCCCCCGTGTGAATTGGTAATGGGGTACAAATGTACCCCTACCATTTCACAAAAAAAGTGTCAAAATGGTAAAAAAGACAAGAGACAGCTTGGGACAAGTCCTTTATTAAAAAATAAAAAAATTAAAATGTCCCACGGTGTAAGTTCACACCGCCCGACGGACCGAAGAAGAAAAAAAAAGCCTCCATGCGAGGCTCCCGCCATCTGATGCATCTTCGCTGTGACAGCTCTTATATAACTGTGGGCGGGGCCACCCGGTGACATAACCGGGTGACCCCTTCCCCTCTGACGCCATGGGGACAAGGTGTTTTGGGGGGCATGTGGCCTGGTACGGTTCAGGAGGGGGGGGCGCGCTCTCGTCCCCCCCTCTGTTCCTGCGATCTGCCAGGCTGCGTGCTCGGATAAGTGTCTGGTATGGATTTTGGGGGGGCCCTTACGCCATTTTTTAAAAAATTTTGATTCGGGGTTCCCTTTAATATTCATACCAGACCCAAAGGGCCTGGTAATGGATGGGGGGGGGCTCTTTTTTTCAATTATCTGTATCTATATTGCCGAGACCCGACAATACATTACAGCCGCGATCAGTTTTGCATGACAATTTTTCCTTTAGAAATGTCATTTTGCTGTGGTACTGTTCTAAACACAGGAAAAATGTGCCACTTTACAGGCATACTATAGACACCCCTAGGTACAATATTTAAAGGAATATTTCATTTTTATTGTTTCACTTTAAGCATTAAAAAAATCACTGCTCCCGAAAAAACAGCCGTTTAAAAAAAAAAAATTTGCATTGATACATGTCCCCTGGGGCAGGACCCAGGTCCCCAAACACTTTTTTATGACAATAACTTGCATATAAGCCTTTAAAATTAGCACTTTTGATTTTTCATATTAGTGTCCCATAGACTTTAACAGTGTTTCGGCAGCTTTTGAATTTGCCACGAACACCGCATATTGTTCCCTGATCGGGCTCATCCCTATTCACTGTTAGGGCAATAAGGATTTGAAACGTTCTCCCACAATTGGTGGTGGGTGCGGGGAGTATGGATATCTTTGAAAGACTTTTAGATGTACATCTTAAAGGACCAGTGGCGGCTGGTGACGTTTTAGAATGGGGGGCATCAGAACCCGCCCTTCCTTTTTGACCCATCCCACGTCTCATAAGCCCCACCCCTTATAAAATGTACTCACTCTGTCCCCTGTATTCCACTTGCTTCCACCCATAGTGTCAGGAGTATACAGCCCTAGCATCACAGATCAGGGTAAATAGTGCAGCCTCAGTCACAGATATATTACCCCCTCCTGTACATATGACCTCCTCCTGTACATTTTACCCCCCCCTGTACATATTACCCCCCCGTACATATTACACCCCCCTGTACATATTTCACCCTCCTGTGCATATTACCCCCCCACCCCCTGTACAAATGACCTCCTCCTGTACATATTAACCCCTCCTGTACATATTACCCCCTTCTGTACATATTAACCCCCCTGTACATATTACCCCCCACTTTACATATTACCCCCCTGTAAATATTATGCCCCCCGGTACATATTACCCCCTCCATGTACATATTACACCTTCCTGTGCATATTAACCCCCCTGTACATATTACCTCCTCCTGTACATATTATCCCCCTGTACATATTAACCCCTCCTGTACATATTAACCCCCCACCCTGTACATATTAACCCTCCTCCATGTACATATCCCCCCCGTACATATTACACCCTCCTGTGCATATTACTCTCCCTGTACATATTACCCCCCCTGTACATATTACCCCCCCTGTACATATTACCCCCTCCTGTACATATTACCCCTCCCTGTACATATTACCCAGCCTGTACATATTACCCCCCCTATACATATTATCCCCCCTTACATATTACCCCCCGTACATATTACACCAGCCTGTACATATTAAGCCCCCTCCTGTACATATTACCCCCGCCTGTACATATTACGCCCCCTGTACATATTACCCCCCCCATGTACATATCAACCCTTCCTGTACATATTACACCCTCCTGTACATATTACCCCCCTCCTGTACATATTACCCCCCGTACATATTACCCCCTTCCCTTTACATATTAACCCCCCTCTCTGTATGTAGTATACCCTCCCTGTACACAATACCCCTTTTGCCCACATTTACCCCCCTTCCTTTTACACATCAACCCCCCCATGTATTGCATCCTTCATGTACACATTGGCCCCCATCCCTCTACACATTGCCTTCTTGCACTTGTAAACCATCTCCAAAAATATGGCTGAGATGTTGCAGTAATTACCACTCAGCCTGGCAGGGGTTAAAGCTGATGCTGTGGCTGACTCACATTCTCTCTTCACATTCTTGAGATCCCTAATCTGCCGACCTGTCAGCTCCTGGAGTACACAGCAAGGATGGCAGAGCTGAGAAAAGTCACATAACAAGTCACTGAAGCCAGAGTACTGAAGGCTTCCCAGAGAGAGGTCTGATGCTTACCTGGGGGCAGTCACAGTGCAAGAGATGTCCATCTGGAGCACGCCTATGTGTAGGAGCTGAAGGACAGGGAGGAGGTAAGCCAAGAGGAGGAAGAGCTGCTCTGTACCACCATAGCGAGTGATGCCGCTGCTCTCCACACAGCAGTGAGCCGGGAAACCGGAAGTGATGTGGCAGGGGCTCCAAAAAGCACCACACAGTCTTCTTCCGTCCCCGCCAATTAAAAATTGGAAAGGAGGCCACATACGAATCAGTGAGCAGTGGGAGTGCTTGCTGGCGCAGTGCTTGCGCCCCGAACCCTCCCTTAACAGGGGCAAATCAGATTCCCAGCTTGCAATCAGCTGATTGCAAGCTGGGAAGCTTCCCACAGACTGCCGTGTGTCCAGCGCCTGGACACTCTTAAAGGGCATTTTAAAAAAAAAAATGTTTTTCTTTTCTTTTTTCTTACCTTGGGGGGGGGGGGGTGCCCATGTGCCCCCTATGGACGGGCCACCACTGTAAAGGACACAACATACATGGATATGAGAAATCATTAAAGACACTGATACATATGTACCTACACAGGTTGAACTGGATGGACTATTGTCTTTTTTCAGCCTTACCTACTATGTAACTATACACAGATATCTAAACCACAGAAAAGTTTCGGTTTAGGATTCTGCTTCAGGAAATTCTCTGAGACAGTTGAATCACTGCTATAATAAAAACAGAAAATGAATTTACATAACATAAAAACATGATATGATCCAAAACATTGTACAATGAAATCCTCTGTTGTGGCTAAATACTTGCAGAACTCTCCTAGGTAGGCTGTTAGGTAGATTTCGTTTTTGGCATGCTCTGTAATCAGAGGAACAGTGGTTGTTTGGACTGGTCTGTTCAGGGCTTTACAGGTTGGGAGTTTGATTACTAACCCCTGCCTCAGGAAGAAGTTTGTAGATCTTTGAGAGGGAGAATTCAAATGTCCAGCCTGGATTTTAAGCAGGGCCTAGCCAATCCCCGAGCTAGGGGGCACTGCTGGTCACTGATGGGCACTAATACGTGGCACTGATGGGCACTGATATGAGGCACTGATAGGCATCCCTGGTGGTACTGGCAGTGGTAAGCATTGGAGTGGGCACTGATTGGCAGCTGTCTGGGCACAGATTGGCAGCTGCCTGGGCACATAGTGGTATTTCCCTGGGGGTCTAGCGGCATACCTGGTGGTCCAGTGTGGATGGCTTCCCTGGTGGTCCTGGGCGGCTTCCCTGGTGGTCCTGGGCGGGGCTGTGCTGATAAACAATCAGCACAGACCCCCCTGTCAGTAGAGCAGCCGATCGGCTCTCCTCTACTCGCGTCTGTCAGACGCGAGTGAGAAAAGCCGATTACCGGCTCTTCCTATTTACATCGTGATCAGCCGTGATTGGACACGGCTGATCACGTGGTAAAGAGTCTCTGTCAGAGACTCTTTACCTAGATCGGTGTTGCGGGGTGTCAGACTCAGTGTTGCGGCTTGATTTTCCTGATCACGTCATATGACGTCCGGTTAGGTATATCAAACCACTTTGCCGCCGTCATTTTGTAATAGGGCGGGCGGCAAGTGGTTAAAAAATCAACCCTTAGACTGATCAATAAGCCATAGTGAGTGGACTGTTGCTGTATGCTTGGATGTCTCTGCACTGTTTTGGGAAAAACCTGTCTACTCTACAGAGGCCCCTTTGGGGGTAGTGCTATTAACT
This sequence comes from Lithobates clamitans, assembly GCA_037952925.1. Taxonomy (NCBI): domain Eukaryota; kingdom Metazoa; phylum Chordata; class Amphibia; order Anura; family Ranidae; genus Lithobates; species Lithobates clamitans. Next base: position 509,777 of record JBBGZY010000480.1, on the reverse strand, counting down.
GCATAAAAGTCCCTATGTTATAAACGCTCTAGGACAGTGATGGACTTTTTGATCCAGCGTGCCCAAACAGCAACACAAAACCAGCTTATTTATTTCAAAGTGCCAACACAGAATTAATCCTACCAGCGGCTCTGTACAGAGGATAGGACTGATCATTCCACTGAATGAGCCCTAAGGGACCAAAAAACGTACGATTCTGCCAGATTGGCTCAGAATGCAGGGATCAGTGGTGCGTTACGCTCAAAATGCAGGGATCAGGAGTGCGTTACGCTCAAAATGCAGGGATCAAGAGTGCCCACTCCCCCTGCTGACGCCACTGATGCAAGGAAGGGAGCCGGCTCCTCGGTGCCAGCACCGCCAGTGCAACTGACTACCTGGCAGGGGATCCCTCCCACTAGCCTGGCTGCACTGGCTCCGTAAGCTTGCGTGCCCACAGAGAGGGCTCTGCGTGTCAGCTGTGGCATGCATGCCATAGGTTTGCCATCATTGCTCTAGGACTACACAAAGAAATTTGAGTAACTATACAAATGTGTAAAGTGTGTTAACCCATGGCAGCCACTCACATGTTCTCTTAAAGAGTATCTAAACCCAAACACAAAAAGGTAATATGTTGCATCTCACCAGTCCTTGAATGTGGTGACTGCATTAGTGGAAGGAACCCCAGAGTGTGTGTTTGTGTGTGTGTGGGGGGGGGGGGATGGTGGGGAGCAGATATTTGACACACCTGGAAGTGTCAGATACCTGTGGAAGCTGGGGATCTGCATCAGAGAAGATTTGTAAAACATAGGCCACCAATAAGTAAGCATATGTTTATTGGAAGGCTTTAGTAAGTTTTTGAACCTAAAAAAAGATCCTGTAATATGTTAATTTTAGGTTCCCCCTCATGTGATTTTATTTTTCAGACAAGAAGCTAAGAGAAAAAGCCTGAAAATTCAACATGGTGCTAGGTTTCTTTGGAGGGGGCAGAGCGTGGGAACAGAAGGCCATTTTTTAAATAAAGTTTAACTCAAATTACTTTTTATTTTAATTTTAATTTTCATGACTTGGTTCAAAATAAAAAAAACTATTCCAGCCAAGTTAGAACTTTGTTTTCTTGTCCCAATGACAACTGCACCCCCTTTTTGTATGTGAGTCACAAGCACAAGAAATGAGAGAAAATCTTCCCAGTGGGGTTACAGACAGAAAAAAAACTAGCAGAAATGTAAAGCCAAAATTAAGTCTCACATCATTTTATCTTTCGATAGTCCAGTGTTTCCACATGTTATAATTTGGAACTGAACATTTAGCTTGGAAAAGTTCTAAAATAAATATTTTTATATGTGCGATTGCTTCTTCTTGTCTTCTCTCTGTTTTTCATCTCTGTTCCATTGGGAAGAATTGATTTTCCCTACTGTCCCATAACAGCAAGTAAGAGGAGAGGTCCAGCAAAATAAGAGAAACCCCCTCTTTAATATGTTGACATAAGAAGCAGTGTCCCCATTTTTCTTTTTTTTGATGCAGGGCCAATATTGGATTTTCTCTCACTTTAAGTTGTATCAACAATGGTCACCAGAAAAATTGAAGGGAGTGAATTTCCCAGTGTGACAGTAAGGTTCCCTGTCATGGGGTATGGCGCCCAGGATTTTCAACCAGGCAGGTTGAGGGGCTCCAGGACAATTGTTTAATTTGAAGGAGACTGTGTTTTCAGTTTCCTCTGTGGTTTGTAAAGTCCAGTTGGGGACCTGGAGATTTGGCAGCGATCTGGGTGGGAGGAAATTTTTTAATCCTGGGACCAGGATTTAGGGATAGCCAGCACACTGATTGTTCAGGTGTGTGTGGGTCTAAAAGTAGATTCAGGAACAGGGTTTTGGGCTCTACCCTCCCGAGGAGTCCAGGCGTGCAAGTCTGCACAATACAGTCTGACAGAGGGCCTAAGCCTGTGGGATGAAGCAGCAAGGAAGCTAGAAAAGAGTGCTAACCGAGGTACAATGTTTGTACAGGAGCTCTGTTATATGGCCAAGGGGGCCGAAGCATAAATCGGGTGCTGCTGAAAAAAGCCAGGTGGCTGGGTATTTTTCATTTACATTGTTGCTGTGGTAAGCCGAAACCCCTGTTTGGGCAACTGTTCTGTTATTGGACTGTTTATTTCTTTTTGTTTAATAAAAGTGGGCCAAAAAAGCCTTTAAATGGCACAACTGGCATGAACTCGGCTCACTGGTAGGCTACACTAAGCTAATTAACCCCCAAACATTACACCAGTGAGACAGAAAATTTAACTGAGGATAGGCATTGGAAACTTTTTTTTTTCCATCTTTCGATGGACCTAAGTTTGTCTTGGCTTGGCAGCGCTTTATAAAGCATGGGTCTTTCCAGTCAAGGGGGGCACTGGCAGGGTTGAGCTTGGGCTCGATCTGAAACTGGAAGTTACCTGTGTTGTGGGGCCAAAGAGCCTTGGGCGTGAGATTCCCCACCCCGCAGCTGCATTTATGCAAAGGGCAGGGATGTTTGGGACATCACTAACCTAATATGGAAAAACTCTTATTGGCTGCTTATTGGGGATGTAATTGTTACGGAACGTCCCACACTCCGCTTGAGTGCTTCCGTCATATACCACTTCCTCCCAGTCTGTATACAGATATCAGATATTCCAACCTCTCTGAGCACAAAATAAGGTGACACTTGCTTGTTGCTACCATGAACTCTTTTATTATGAATCAAAGTTATAAGACTTTATATGCCGTTGGAACCTCCTCTAACAATACAACTGTAACCTAATTAACATAATTAACATGAGCTAATTAACTAAAAAATTTACCCAGACCAGATGACAGACTTGTGGGCACCGAGCTTCACACAGTATTATAAACACAATAGCTGCAGCTCCAATAGGAGTCGTCCCGTCTCCTACATTGTATAGAGCAGTGTTTCTCAACTCCAGTCCTCAAGGCGCACCAACAGGTCATGTTTTCAGGATTTCCACTATTTTGCACAGGTGATTTGATCAGTTTCACTGCCTTAGTAATTACCACAGCCTTTTCATCTGAGGGAAATCCTGAAAACATGACCTGTTGGTGCGCCTTGAGGACTGGAGTTGAGAAACACTGGTATAGAGGACAACGTGATCAGCTCATTCAATTAACATAAACACAGGTAGTTGGAGTTGATGACACCAGCATCTCCTCACAGGATGTGTCCCAACAGAATGAATCAGTCTTATCAGCAGGGGGCTGCTGGAGGAATCCCCCCTCCCTCTTCAGGGACACACACATACAGCAAGGAGTCCCAAACAGAATCAAACAACATACAATATATACATATATACACGACGGAGTCTGATTTGTACAGTTCAGACTGGATTTCTCATTCACCTCACAAAGAGTATTGTTCCAGGGCCCATAATCAAAAGGCAACAGGCTTGCATTCAGTCCTCTCCAACAGCCTCTGTCCCGGCTAGGTCTGTCACAGTAATCATGTAATAGCAAGGGTTCCAGTGAATCGGGTTTGGGCCAGGCTCAGATCTAGACCCAATTCATCACTAGTCACCAGGCTTGAGTAGTCTATGTATGTTCAACATGGAAAGAGCGCCAACCACACATAATGAGAGTCTAGTTATATATATTTTAAAGCTGGGATAAAACACATTTTTGACCATATCTCTATCCCATATCTCTATCTCATATCTCTATAAACTATTGGGAACGCTAATATAGTTCTAATCAGATCAAAGATATTGATCCGTTCAGACACTATACTACTAAGGGAGGTGTATCGTGTGTGCGTGGGTGTTAGCACTACTGGTCCTAATCTGATGCTGCCTGGAGCGACGCAGACCCTAACTGACGCTAAAACCTAACTGATATCAACCGCCGGGTGATCAGGGGGTTAAACCTTTTATTAAGTAATGTAGGGCGGGTGCCCTGATGCTATAATAAAACTACCATAACAAATGAATGCATTCTCTGGAAACCCTTTCATCTCAGATAGATAAACATGGTTGCATTTGTAATGCCTTAAAAGTTAATGGGGTGAATCAACATTAGTTATTTAACAGAGTTCCCAGCTCTTTCCCACGCCTCCAGCCACTGCAACTGATATCACCTGCGGCAGGTGCCCAGACACTATAAAAGATTAACTAACTAATGAATGCATTCTCTGGAAACCCTTTCATCTCAGGTAGATTAACATGATTGTATTTATAATGCCTTAAACATTAAAGGGGTGAATCAACATTAATTATATAACAGAGTTCCCAGCTCTTTTCCACGCCTCTAGCCACTACAAAGCCAAGTGTTTTTTCTTTCCTCTCTAAAGGAACATGCATGCATGTCTGCCCAATGTGGAACATTAACAAATCATTTGCTGGATCATGCATTTGTAGCACCCTGTACTTTAGGTAGGTGCTAAAAGTAGGATTTTGGTAAGTGCAGGTAAATTTTATCAGGCCTAGCTGTTTGTTTTGATCTGTGTGGGCTGGGAGTGGCCTAGAGCAGCAGCAGGTGACTGACATTCAGCATCACTTCTCAGTTACCTCCCTTTGGCTTCTAGAGGATTTTAAAAGAGAGGAGGGGAAGAAAGGTGGAGCCGCCCGGGGTGTTCTAAGGAGCCCTGACCAATCCCCAATTTGGATTGGCAGGGGGCAGGCCTCCTCTAAAATCTAGAGTCAGCCCTGCTGGGGAGGAGTTGTCGGGTGGAAGAAGCTGGAGATGGAGCACTAGGTTGTCGGCATAGGCGTGCGCAGCCTATAGCCTATTGCATTAGGGTGGGCACCCCAAAGCCCAAACACACATGTGTGTGTGTATATATATATATATATATATATATATATATATATATATATATATATATATATATATATATATATATATATATATATAGTTGGAGTCCTATGTCCGATATGTACATAGATAACACTTATAGTAAAGATAAGACTTACCATCGGAAATAGACCTGAAAGTGTGGACTTACCAAATGAAATGGACCTGAAAGTGTGCCTTGGTCTAATGGCCGGTATGCCAAAATAAGGGGGCATACCCTGGTTTAAGAAATGATTATTCTGTAAGAGAAATGAATGAAATGAGTAGTTTGAGAAATGCTGTGAAATGGGGATGGGAGGGTGGGTATCGCGCACAGGAAACCGACAAGCACCACAGGTGAGCGGGCTGCTTAAGTACCCCCCGGGCTCCTCCCATAAATTCAGGCCACCATACTGGCCTTCCTACTTATGGTTGGAGCCCTATGTCCGATATGTACATAGATAACACTTATAGTAAAGATAAGACTTACCATCGGAAATAGACCTGAAAGTGTGGACTTACCATATGAAATGGACCTGAAAGTGTGCCTTGGTCTAATGGCCGGTATGCCAAAATAAGGGGGCAAAAACATTCAGGTAGGGTTATAATTTTATTGGTTTTCAGTTATTTATTGAGCCAATTTGGAGAATGCCTGTGCCATCTCTATTTGTGGATTGGGGATATACCGGGCGAAGCAGGCTGATTTCCACCTGCCTAGTCTTTTGATGATGTGATCTGGCACCCCGTGGCGGGACGCCGCGGAGGCTGCTCCGATGCGGAAAGAGTGTCCGGAATACTGAATAGGGTTAAGGTGAAGGTTGCTGAGAAGTATCCTTATGTGTTTCACAAACAGAGGCGTTTAAGGGTTTGACTGGGAATGGTAGGAGGGGACTGCTGTCTGGTTGCTCAGGCAGGAGAGACAGGAGTCGGTTGAGTACAGCGACTGGACACCAGCTGTTGTTGGTTTTGTAGAGATGAATGTTCACTCCCGAGCCCGTTTGCTGGGTTTTAGAGACCTCGAGGTGCAGGATAAAGTGGTCTTGGTATCGAAACAAGTGTCGTCTGCATAGTACGTGGTCTGTGGGTTTGTTAGAGGTGAATTCGCCAGGCCGCAAGAACCCATAGTAAGCTAAATATATGGCTGCTTGTAAGACCGTGCTGGGGAGCAGACCGAATGGCGAAGTAGCCAGAATAGTTGACATGTCCCTAAAGATGGGCCCCGTAATGGGCAAGCGCTTAGTGCTGATGACTGGTTGTTGTTTCTGAATTCCCCTTAGAATGGCTCGTATAGCGTGAGATGAGAACAGTGATGGTTTCGTCGGGTCTTCAAGCGCCATGAAATGTTGAACGCCGGCTAGGTATAGCCGGATGGTGTTGTAGGATAAGGCCAGCTGCGTGTGGCAGTGTGCAGTGAAGGCCAGTACCTGTTTGATATCTGTTGGTTCTTTGCGGCAGGACGTGAGGAATTTATTAAAAGCTTTCCAAGCTGTTTGGTAGGCCTTGAGTGTGTTGCGGGAGAGAGAATTATTTATGAGTTGCGTAGCTCCGTGTAGACGTTGAACTAGTCCAGGGTCAGTTGTGACCAGACGGGGATAGGGGCCGACATTGGATCAGCAGCGGGAACCTGTTTGAAGAAGGAGGGATAATTGAAACGTGATAGTGCGTCAGCTGCTGAGTTGTATCTGCCGGTAATAAATTCACAGTGTATATTGAACTGATGCTGTAAAGACAGTTGTACCAACCTGCGCAGGAAGGACATGACTGCTAGGGACTTGGACCTGCCTCTGTTGATGATGTCTGCCGTGGCCTGGTTGTCGGTGGTGAAGACTACGGTTTGTCCTGTCCAGTGGTGGCCCCAGAGTTGTGCGGCTGCCACTATGGGATAGAGCTCAAAGAGGGCAGATGTTTGGGAAAAGCCGGGTATCAACAGTATCTGTTGAGGCCAGGGTCCTGAAAACCAATGATGGCCAAAAATTGCCGCGAAACCTGTGGAGGCTGCAGCGTCAGTCACCACCTGGGGTGAATGGACCGAAACCATAGGTATAAATAGAGATATGCCATTCCAGGCGGACAAGAATTCCTCCCACATTGATAGGTCCGCTATAGCTGCGGAGTCTAATTTCAAAATCTGATCAGGGTCTTGAGTTTCTGACAGAAATCTAAGCAGGCGTGATACAAATGTGCGGCCTTGTGGGATAATTCGCATAGCGAAGTTGAGCATACCCAGGAGAGACTGCAACTGTTTTTTGGTACAGCCCTTGGTGTGTGTAAACTCGTGAAGGACTGCCTTAATGCGTGGTAATTTGTCGGGGGGAAGACTGGCCTGCATAGCGCAGGTATCCAGGCTGACCCCGAGAAAGGTGATGATGTTAGCTGGACCATCGACTTTGTGCTCGGCGATAGGAACATTGAGGTTTCCGAAAATTACTCTAAGTTTGTTGAGATCTCCTGGGGGCTTGCTGGGCGGTTCTATCAGTAGGAAGTCATCCAGGTAATGGATGACTTCATGGCATTGACCCTTGTGTAATAGTATCCAAACGAGGGACTGTGCGAACGTGTCGAAGAGCCACGGGCTACTCTTTGAACCGAAGGTGAGTTTCGTAGCAAAATAATACGCTTCCTTCCATTTGATGCCATGCCAGCACCAAAGGGATGGGTGGATGGGCAGGAGCTTGAAAGCATCCGAGATGTCGGCTTTGGAGAGCCAGGCACCTGTGCCTGCTTTGATGATCGCTTGTATTGCCATGTCAACGGAGGAATATTTTAGGGAAAACTCTTCGGAGGGGATCAGGGAATTGAGACTGGGTATGTGCGAAGAATGAGGCGCAGACAAGTCGTACACCAAACGCAATTTATTAGAGAATTTGCCCTTGACAAGCCCAATAGGGCTGACTCTCCATGTGCTGAAAGGGGGGCAAGTGAAAGGGCCTATTACGTAGTCTCGATGTACCTCTGCCTGTAAGAGCTGATCTATGGCTTGTTCGTCGATGGCTGCCGAACGAAGATTGGCGCATTCGTGAGTACTGTGGGGCAGTGAAATGAGGCCGGTGTGAAAGCCTACTGTGAAGCCTTGGATAAGGTAGGTGGCCAGGGAAGGGGTGGGGTGTGAAGTGAGATACAGTCCTAACCATAAGATGTTGATTCGGCTTAGTCATGCCCTCTTGTTTTGCTTGACTTCACACAAATTCCTGGGGTGTGCTCTTTGGCATAAAGTGCAGATGTGAAGTAGACGGCATTGGCTGAAGTTGCAGGACCCATAGTTGAAGTTGTTACAGATGGCTGCCCCTCCCACGGTTCGGACTGGGCGTCCGAGTTTGTCCACCTGAGGCGTTGGTTCAGGGATCGACTGGCCCTGTACTGTACCTGAGGTAGAGGGGAACTCGAAGGGCCGTCTGATCGCCGTATTGGCGCACCAGGTGGCTGTGTGGGTGGAAGACTGGCAAATTGCACACAGAGGTGAGTGTAAGCCGGCAAAGTGGCGGCAGAAGAGCTCTGTGTCCATGAGACTCCAATCTGTCGTGATCTGGAATTGTATGAATCTGGCGGCGGCCTTGGCTGAGAAGGAACGATGATAATCGTAGAAGGCGAAACCTCCATACTTGTGGCCCAAGTCTACCACAGTATGGAGATATAAGTCCAGCTCTTCCCGCCTGCTAGGGGTGGCTGAGCACAGGACATCTCTGAGCATGCCAAAGGCCAGGGTAAATTCGGGGACTGATAACTTGCGGTTCAGCCTGGGGTCTTTGGCTTTAAGGACCACCGATATATCGCCCCAGGAGTAGGCCTTATTTTCTGCCAAATCATGCACGGAGATAAGGAGAGAGGCCAGGTTGACGTCCTTGCCGTCCAAAATGTCCTTCCTGATACTGGTTGGGACCAGATGGGAGGGGTAGACAATGGCGCTTGAGCCTGAGGTACCTGTAGGAAGAGGTGTCAAGGTCTGAGTTGCAGTTGGGTCGGGGACAGCCGTGGCCGGTCGGGCCTCCAGAAGTGCAACCCTGGCTTGGACGTCTGCAACTGAGGTGGATAGAGATGACACCATCGTGTGTAATTGCGAGATGGCCGATGATATGGACTGGAGGGATGCCTGTTGGGTACTGAGTCCTGCTGCTGGTGGGGGAAAGAGGAGTTTGAAGAGCTCGCCTTTCCTCGCTGTGGCGGGGAAGGGGACACCTCTGCGTCTGAGCTCTGCCGTCAGTTTGGGGATAGTCCATCCCCTGAGGGATTGCACGCTGCCGCTTTCTGAGACCGGAGTAGGTGACAGAGGGGCCGTGAAGTCTTCACTGCCGGCCTGGGACATGGTTGCTCTGGTGAGGATCTCTCGAGCTTTATTTCCTGGTTGACTGTAACCTATTGGGGGTGAGATGAATTTCAAGTTTTTTCTTTGATCCGCTGAGTCATACTTACCCGACTTATTCTCCCTTTCCCCCTTTTTTTTTTTTTTTTTTTTTTTTACCTGGGGGGATATCGTCCAACCTGGTGCAGGGTGGACCTACTGAACTTTGACTGACCTGAGAAAAATGAAAGGTGACAATTCGTGAAGGGATTGCTAAGTAACTTGAAGCAATGATTTGTATGGTGCTTGCAATCTTGTGACAATGAAATGATTCGAAATGTTTGCCTTGATTGTGAAATGAATGAACTGCATGACAGAGGTCCGGCCTGGTCGTGTCACGATTTGTTCGACCGTGAACCGGGCTCTGGAGCATGTATTGAAATGAGGCAACTGAAAATATTGGTGCTCCTGGGACGAATCGGTGCTTGTTTGATGCATCTGGATTCGAATAGGAGTGCAATATTAAATGAAATGAGAGAAATGATTGTTTTGACCGAGGCTCGAATTGGTTGTGCCGTGTTAGCGACTGGCAACTAACCGAGCTCTGGTATAGGTATGAAATGCGATCGGAACCAGTGATGCATTCCGTGACGAATCGGTGCACCTCAGATGCGACTGGTTTTGAAACGGTGATGCGTTGTGGGAGTGAAATGGTAGAAATTGCATGACAGAGATGTGGATCAATCCCCCGATGTCTGCGATTAGCTATGATCCGGACTCTGGAGCATGTATCAGAAATGTGGCCAATCCTGGGCACGCCGAGACGAATCGGTGCATTTTCATGCGACTGAATTCCTGTCGGAGCGTGATACGTGGAAATGAAATGATAACCATGACAGAGGTACAAATGACTGATAACGTAACTCTGGAGCATGTATAGAAATGAGGCCAATCCTGGGGCACGCTGAGACGAATCGGTGCATTTTTTATGCGACTGAATTCATGTCGGAACGTGATACGTGGAAATGAAATGATAACCATGACAGAGGTACAATTGGCTGACAATAACGTAACTCTGGAGCATGTATAGAAATGAGGCCGTAATAACTGGGGCACACCGGAACGAATCGGCGCATGTTTGGTGCGACTGGATTCGAATCGGAGCGCGGTAGGTGACTGAAATGAGAAATGATTTGAAATGTCAGAAATGAGTTTAGAAATGTTCCAGAAATGATTTTGAAATGTCAGAAATGAGTTTAGAATGTTTCAGAAATGATTTGAAATGTCAGAAATGAGTTTAGAATGTTTCAGAAATGAGAACTGATTGGTATCGAACTAACTTGCTTTGATAATTTACAACTTGCGACTGGCTATGGCTGTCTATCGATACCGACATGCTAGAAATGAAGCGACGTCAGCGTCGCTGTGCTGTCGAATTTGTGACATATCGAAAGTACGAGCGATATACATTGCAGTTTGTGAGATGCGGATGAAACGAAATTTGAACTCACGGTTTGTGACATGATATGAAAACGAAAAGTCCGACGGGACCTTACCTGCGACAGCCAAGCCAGACGCGTGGTACAAACTGGGAACGAAAAACGCGGACTTCGAAAGTTTTGAGTACGGAGTATCGAAAACGGGAACTTGCGAGGCAAGAACTTGCGGACGCTGCTATATCGAATAGTCGGCCTAGTGACGTGTATCGCGCACAGGAAACCGACAAGCACCACAGGTGAGCGGGCTGCTTAAGTACCCCCCGGGCTCCTCCCATAAATTCAGGCCACCATACTGGCCTTCCTACATATATATATAACATATACACTGTATTACCAGAAGTATTGGGACACCTGCCTTTACACGCACATGAACTTTAATGGCATCCCAGTCTTAGTCCATAGGGTTCAATATTGAGTTGGCCCACCCTTTTCAGCTATAACAGCTTCAAATCTTCTGGGAAGGGTGTTCACAAGGTTTAAGAGTGTGTCTATGGAAATGTTTGACCATTCTTGCAGCATTTGTGAGGCCAGGCACTGATGTTGGATAAGAAGGCCTGGCTCGCAGGCTCCACTTTAATGTGAAGCCCAGTCAAGTTCCTCCACCCCAAACTCACTCATCCATGTCTTTTATGGACCTTGCTTTGTGCACTGGCCCAAATCATTTGGTGGAGGGGGGATTATGGTGTGGGGTTGTTTTTCAGGGGTTGGGCTTGGCCCCTTAGTTCCAGTGAGGGGAACTCTTAAGGCGTCAGTATACCAAGACATTTTAAACAATTTCATGCTCCCAAAGTTGTGGGAACATTTTGGGGATGGCCCCTTCCTGTTCTAACATGACTGCCCACCAGTGCACAAACAAGGTCCATAAAGACATGGACTGAGCAAGGGTGGTGGAAAATTAACTTCAATAGCAAAAATTCACATTATAATAGTAACTAAAACATATCAAATTTTTGTGGTGTGGGAACACATAACAGTGCTTAGTGGCAGGCCTTTTACTGACACTTTTTAAATTGACCTCCAGTAGTTTATTGTAGATAGTAGTGTGGTGATTACCTATTATACTAAAGATCTGCATGTGGAATTAATAAACAGACGGATTTCAGTTGTGCCCCACCAGGCCAGCCCCCATAGACAATGTGCCTAGCTGATGAGTTCAACTGCCCATCCCTACACTCAGTGCACTGAGTGGCACTGATTGGAAGCACTAATAGGCAGCACTCATAGTCACTAATAGGCAGCACTGATTGGCACTGATAAGTGACACTGATTGGCAGCACTCATGGGCACTGATAGGCAGCACTGATTGGCAGCACTGATTGGCACTGATAGGCGGTACTGGTTGGCAGCACTGATAGGCACTGCATGGTGGCACTGATAGGTGGCACTAACTGGCAGCACTTATTGGCACTGATAGGCAGCACTGATGGGCAGCACTGATGGGCACTGATATACAGCACTGATAGGTGGCACTGATGGGAACCGATAGGCAGCACTGATGGGCACTGATTGTCACTGATGGCACTGCTAGGCAACACTGATTGGCAGCACTGATGGGCACTGATAGGCAACAGTGATGGGCACTGATAGGTGGCACTGAATGGAAGCACTGATTGGCAGCACTGATGGGCACTGATAGGCAAAACTGATGGGTACTGATAGGCAGCACTGATGGACACTGATAGACAGCACTGATGGACACTGATAGGCAGCACTGATAGGTGGCTGATTGGAAGCAGTGTTGGGCACTGATAGGTGGCATTGGTTGGCACTGATTGGCACTGACAGGTGGCACAGATTGTCTCTGATAGGTGGCATTGGTTGGCACTGACAGGTGGCACTGATGGGCACTGACAGGTGGCCCTGATGAGCAATGATTGGCACTGACAGGGGGCATTGGTGGGCACTGACATGTGGCACTGGTGGGCACTGACAGGTGGCACTGGTGGGCACTGACAGGTGGCACTGATTGGCACTGACAGGTGGCACTGATGAACAATGATTGGCACTGACAGGGGGCACTGGTGGGCACTGACATGTGCCACTGGTGGGCACTGATAGGTGGCACTGATGGGCACTGACAGGTGGCACTGATTGGCGGCACTGATAGGTGGCACCGATTGGCACTGATCTAGGAGAGGGGAAGTTTCCCATTGAGCAGTCAGCTAGGCATGTAAGAGCCACTCAGTGCGTGAAACTGTAATGTAATGTCACTGCTTGCAGAGAGGAGCTGTCAGAACTCGGAGTTGATGTTGGGGGTGGGTGGGACCGAACAGCTAGCCTATCAAACACAAGCCAACAGGATAGGGGCTGGGCGGGCTGCTCCGTGTATATGGCCCCGCCCCCCTTTCTTAAGCAGCCGAGTCATTGGCTGGTGTTTAATAGCTGATAGAAAGGGGGCAGAGCCACATACATGGAGCCCAACCTAGCTCTCGACATCAGCGTGTTTCATAGGCTAGCTGTTTGGTCCCGCCCACCCCGGACATCAACCTCCAGTTTTGACAGCTCCTATCTGAAAGCAGTGACATTACATTACAGTTTAAAGTACTAAGCGGCTCTTACATGCCTCCCTGACTGCTCAATGGGAAACTGTCTCACAGGCAGCTCCCTATACAGTCTCTTGCAGCATCTTACAGCAGATCTCCGGACACACATTAGGGTGTGCCCAGGCACACCCGGCACACCCCGTGCACACGCCTATGGTTGTCGAGGCTTTTGAGGTACACCCCAGTCTGAGGGGGGTGACCTTGGGCCTGTGGGGTTTGGGTGCAAGTCGGAGCCTTTCTGAGTAACAAAGAAGGATCTGGACAGGAGACACAGAGAGGGACAGAGAAGGACAGTGGGAGCTAGTGTTGCCGGGCAAGTCTCCAAGAGGGATCCATCGGAGTGCAGTCAGGAGGGCTGGTGAGTGGTAGGCACAGTTGGGAGAGCTGGGGAGACATGCCAGAGCGGACTGGGAGGGTGCAGTCTGAGATGGATGTAGAGCCAGCAGGAGAGACTGTAATGTCACGGGCAGTGAAGTCCGGCAGCTGCAGCCAGGAGGGCTGGCAGGGCCTGAAGAGGACTGACTGGGAGTAGTGGTCCACCAAAAGGTCAACTATCACTAAAGACATTCCTATGCTTCTACACTAAAGGGGTCCGTGGTCCCTGCCTGCAAATGGCAGTTGCTAAGGTCTGACAGAGTCAGAGTTGGGCCTACCATGTGCTAGCTGTGCCTGGAACCAAGTATTGTACAGGAAAGGGAGAGACAGTCTGCAAATAAGCATTGTGCTGGAGGAGACTGGAGCTCTAGAAGTGTAAATAGAGGTTCCAACTAATCATCCAATCGATTCTACTATTGACTTTGGACATCCCATTATTTCCCTTACCCCATCCAAGTTCAAAATCCCTCAATAAAATACAAAATAAACATATGGATTGTTCATTGTCTCAAGAGTGACTGGGAAGTGAAGGCAAGCCAGGCAGGGTGACAGGTGGACCACAACTTCCAGCAGTCCCTACTGGGGTACCGCTACACATTACCTGACAGCTGGATTATCAAAAGAACATTAAAGAAGGTTTTGAATGAATGCCCAGTTTGAGTCATTATTACAGTTTGCCTTAATTAGTCAGGGGTTAATACTAAAGATAAAAAGGTTGTTCACTCTGGAAGGAAATTTTTCTATAGCTTAAAGAATTAGGTGAATCACCGTTGACTTCCATTAGCCAATCATGTGCAATCAGTGTTTTTTTTAACTTGGGTATTCTTTTCAATGTAAATTTTCATACTATTCACTAAACTAAGGGAAAATCCCCTTTGAAAAGAAATATTTCTCCTGCAAAGTGAACAACTTATCTGCCTTTAGTAAATAAACCCCACTGTCACCTTGCTCAGGCAGGTGTTTGTAAAAGGACCCCTTTATACTCACTTTGCCATCAATCCCTGTCAGGGGTCCTTCCTCCATGCTGCAGGCACCATTATCTTTAGCCAGTCTTCTTTGGCCATCTTGATTTTCTGTAGTGAGATGATGTAACTGTGCGCATGCACAGCAGTTTATTCATCTTGGTGTATGCTGAAATTGGCAATTGTCAAACAGGCAGTTAAGAGTCCTTTATTGCAGAGGAGACATAGTGGTAATAATTTACTAAAGAAAAATAAACTGTTCACTTTGCAAGAGAAATTGCATATCTTTTAATTCAGATTTTTATTTATAAAAAATGTTTTCCCATTTTACAGACAAAAATACAAAAACAAAATAACTACCCACCTCGCAGGATGGCACAAACAATCCAACAACACAACACAAAGAAAAAAAAAAAAAGAAGAGGAAGAAAGAAGAAAGGGGAAGAAGCGCAATCATCATATGAGTAAAGTAATCAAAAATTAGGATAAACTTCCTTAGAGTTCCTAAAATAATAGGTATGTTTTTCATAAAGAATATATTTGTTAAGCTCTATTATACATTCAGAAAGAGGTTCAACCGACAAGTTAACCCCTAAAAGTCTATTAACCTCCCTGGTGGTTTTCCCGAGTGTGGCTCGGGGTTAAAATTCAGTCCCATTAGCGGTAACCCCGAGCCACACTCGGGATTACAGTGCATAATCCTGGTGTGGCGTTACTTACCTTGTCCCCAGGATCCTGCGATGTCCCCCCCACAGTGTCCGTGGGCTCTGTCTCCTCCGAAGCCTCTCCTTGCCAGGCTCCGTTCCCTGCGAGCTTTGCGATGCATGGGGGCGGAGCATGGCGGCAAATTCAAAAAATTAAAAAAATCATAACACATACAGTACTGTAATCTTACAGATTACAGTACTGTATGAAATTATTTCACATCCCTTTTGTCCCCAGTGCTTTGTCCTATGCCCTGCATGCAGTTTTATATTATATATACTGTTCTTTCTGCCTGGAAACTGGAGATTGTCCATAGCAATCAAAAAGTGTCCCTTTACGTCAAAAGTGGCTTTAGACCAGCTAGAAAACAGCGATAATAAATTAGAACACTTGCAGAATGGAGCGATAGTGAATCGTGGGGAAATTTATTTTATTATTATTATATATATTTTTTAATTATTTATTTTTATTTATTATATTATAATTTATGTTTTTGTGTTTCAAACTTTATCATACCCGGGATATCTACTAGACTCTTGTTTGGACAGATTTAAGTGTGTTATTGTTAAGAATTACAGGCCTACAATATAAAATGCCAAATTTCCATGCAAAATAATTGTACCGCTTTCAGCACCTAAAATCCAAAATAATCATACCGCCAGGGAGGTTAAAATCCCTACCAGCCCAGCCTAATACTTAGAGAGGTTTCACTTAGAATATAATTTAGCCCCAGGCTTACAGAATCTTATGCCGCTGACGTGGCTACACACGGGGCACCATCTGACGTGGCTACCTTTATACATACCTCACTTATATACTTAATGATACATAAGTGATTAAAACCTTTTATCTATATATAAATCAACCCATGAAATTAAGAACGAATGATATCTGTTCGAAAAGGGTAACAATCTAATTTATTTAAACTTACTATTGTACAGAAAAGAAACTTGTGGTAATATGAGATTAGCAACTATAACATAAATGATATAACCTTAAAACAACAATGTTACCAATGATAATAAATATTGCCATAATGGTCATACCCATGCTATCAAGAGATTAATAAGGTATTACGGCCAAATCCTACGATAGAAAAGGTTACAGGAAAGAAGAGACATAGAGATACATTGTATGGAGAAGTCTTACGTAACCATCCTGCATCTAGACTGTCCACCGGAGAGAGAGCCCTAGCCTTCTCCAGGTATTTGGTTGTATGTTGTTAGAACCCACTCCCACCAATCAGAACTCAGGGTCACCTCATTGGTTCAGAAGTGGCATTGAATCCTGATTGGCTACCCCTGTAGAGTGCCTTTTTAACTATCTCTTGATTTCCAACCATCAGCCCTCTGTGATATAACATAAATTAGCATTACAAGGACTCGAGAGACGCAATGTCTACCCTGGCTCTCTCCGAACAATAGGGTAACTTAGTTACTATGCGGATAGCAGGCCAACACAAAAGGTGTGTTTGAGATGCCAAAACAGTAAATAGGCCCACCTTCTAGTACATGTTACTATAAAAAATATACCTATATACACCCATAAATATATACACATAGATAGATAGATACATACATACATACACGTACACATCATACAAAATGAGGCATGGTAATTTAAATTGGAGTCCTTGCAATGGTCCACTTGAATCTCATTGATATAAATATGATATCCAATATTTCCATCACACCGCGTACACACAACCGGACTTTACGGCATACTTGGTCCGGCGGACCGGAGTCCATCGGACAATTCGATCGTGTGTGGGCTGCAGCGGACTTTTTTTCCCCAAAACTTAGACGGACCTAGAAATGAAACAGGTTTCAAATCTTTACGACGGACTTGAGTCCGGTCGAAAAGTCCGCTCGTCTGTATGCTAGTGTGGCGGACAAAAAGCGACGCTAAGGCAGCTATTGGCTACTGGCTGTGAACTCCCTTGTTTTAGTCCGGTCGTACGTCATCACGTATGAATCCATCGGACTTCAGTTGATTGTGTTTAGGCAAGTCCGTTCATTTGGAAAGTCCGTTGAAAAGTCCGCTGGACAAAGTCAGCCGTAAAGTCCGCTCGTGTGTACGCGGCATTAGAATGAAAATTTGCCCCGGGTTTACAGAATCTTAGAATGTAAATTAGCCCTGGCCTTACAGAATCTGGAGCAATTTCTTTACAAAGAATAATCACATGCAGAAAAATAAAAATAAAGAAAAATATTAGAATCGCACTACCACATTAGCTCAATAGTGTGTAAATTAATAATATTAATGTCTGTGAAACATAAATATATGTGGCATAATCAAAACCCAAAATGATATAATGCAAAAAATATAAAATATAAAAAAACTTAATACATACAAAGTGTTAAAACATATGATAGCATATTCGACCAAAATAATGTCCAACGCCCGTGAACAAAACAATATTAAAAATGAGAAAAAGTCCAATGATTGTTGAATATGTGGAATCTTCTATAACATGGGAAATACTGTGTTCAATCCACCACCAGTGAGAAAAGATTGGCCGCTTACCAGAGCCCCATGATCCCCCACTACAGAGGATCAGGGGAAGCCTGCGTTAAGGTAGTCCTCCAAAGCTCAACGAATGGACTCAGATCCAAGGTTCATAGGTGGTGATTGGACATCCAGTGATATCAAATGGGGTTATGAAAACTCAGGTTCCATCGTATCTCCCCAGCTCATTTGGATAAATATAGCATGAAAAATAAAAAGCACCAATAGTGTAAAAATGTTACAATTTATTGAATAAAAAAAGCATGTATTGCACTCACATGTAAACAGTGGGTAAAAGCGCCATATAGTGTCCAGTGCTCCGGCCGGTGAGCACACAAACGTTCACTTTCACATTTATTGTGCTTCAAGCACATTATTTATACCCTAGCGCAGTTTTTCTCTTTTCTGTTTTACAATAATCACATGCAACCTAATCACATGCAAGTCAGCAGAGCATCTGATCTCATTTACTAAGCTCCAGGGAAAATTCCCTTGTAAAATGAGTACTCTATCTGCCTTCAATAAAGTGTCTCTTCCGCAATAAAAAGCCTGGGCGCTTCTTTTTTTAATTTTTCCTTGGAATTTCAATGTAACAACTGTTGAGATAAGATAGCAGTAACATAGAGTGCATTGTTTGAAATGAGTTATTGGATGTATAGACTTTAGACTTGCATTGTGAGAAGGAGCAGAAGGAGAGAGAATTTTGAAGCCTCTCAGACTCTTAAGCCCTTTTTCTATGTACAAAGTGATCTCTCACTGGTATTTCAATCCAAGGAGAATAGCCAAATCCATACTGTCTTAACTCTCTGCTTTAGAATGTGTTAAGAGACCTGTGACATGCTCCACACATGGTAGTTCTGCCCACCATCCATTGATAAGAGTCTACATCATGATCAACTTGATTTTACAAATTAATCTTTGAAAAGACCTTTGGGAGACATTCTCCTTATAAATTGATAGTCAATATCCATTCCGGTAGCCTAGCACTCATAACACATATTAATATGGTCACCAAACAAACCATTGCCCTTGGTTCCAGCAGGAAGCGCATGCTCCAGTGATGTCACTAGCTGCATGCAGGGTGAATATGTCCTAAATGGTGCACATTTGGGAGATTTTAATTTTACCTACTTGTAAGCCTTATGCCCTGTACACATGATTGCACATTCCGACAACAAAATCCATCGGATTTTTTCCGACGGATGTTGGCTCAAACTTGTCTTGCATACACACGGTCACACAAAGTTGGTTGGAAATTCCAAACGTCAAGAATGCGGTGACGTACAACACGTACGACGAGCCGAGAAAAATGAAGTTCAATAGTCAGTGCTGCTCTTCTGCTTGATTCCGAGCATACGTGGCACTTTGTGTGTTGGAATTGTCCACACACGATTGGAATTTACGCAAACAGATTTTGTTGTCGGAAAATTTTAGAGTCAGCTCTCAAACTTTGTGTGTTGGAAATTCCGATTGGAAAAAGTCCGATGGAGCCCACACACGGTCGGAATTTCCAAAAACAAGCTCCGATCGCACATCTTCCGTCGGAAAGTCCGATTGTGTGTATTATTATAGGCTTTGCTACCGCTTTAAACATGAATGATTGCTTTAGCAGGAACCTCCTGGCTGATGAATCATAATAGCGGGAAGGTTGTCATCACGGCCCTGTCCAATCACACGGCTGGAGTGCGTGAACACGCAAGGAAGCCCGGGGGAAGATGTCAGCCCTCTCAGCGGTGACCGGGCGCTTTGTTCTAAGGTAAGTATTCCATAATGTACTAGTATGCGATGCATACTAGTACATTATACAATTGCCTTACATTTTTTTTTTTTTTTTTACCAGCCGTGGTTTACAACCGCTTTAAAGACAGATATTTCATAAGGATGAGCATAGTGATTTTGACAAAATTTAACTGAAAATTTTATTTCAGGACAATTTTTTCAGGACAAATTAATATTTTGACTAACAGAAGAGGAATCAGCACAAGGGACATATCCTACTAACTTTAAGTTATGTCCCTTGTGCTATTTTTTGTTTGAACTCTTCATTCACTATATCTGTCTTCCACAGTACATAGAACATGGAAATGCAATAATTTTAGTAAATATAAACTACTAAATACCTTTTCTCATCAGCAGTGTATAACAGTCTTTTGACAGCTTGTAGGAGGAGTTTCCATACTGCACTGGCTGTCCTATGAGGATGCAGGACCCCTGATCCACTGTCTGGACAGTGCTGATTGGCCCTGTGCTGATCACATGCACTATCCCAAGAAAAAATAAAAAACTGTCTAGCAATACACACCAAATTGAGCATGTGCAGCCTGACTCCAGTAACTGTCTTATCCGGACCTGTTTTGGAGACAATCCAAGAAGGGGAGGATCTGTGCATAAAGGATCAAACAGCCTTTTTACATAATGCAGATGATTAACCCCTTAGGTTCCACCTTGAGTATATCAAGCATGCTTTATTGCATATACAGACTGATTTTACTGTTGTGGGTTTGGTAACACTGTTAACTCCACATCATTAAAAACAATAAATAAATGCTGCATTACATGCTGTTCATACTCACTCAGTTACTAATTTTTTGTATTCTGCAAAATACTTGGTTGACCTTGCTGTTCTCGATCTGCCTGTCCATGTCCCCAGTGCAGTTGGGTATTTTGCAGAGCAGTGTTGGCAGCTAGTGCACATGCTCAGTTTTTTACCCTGATCACCCCCCCCCCCTCCCGATCACATCTGAGCAGCCCATGTGACTATAGAGTTACACATGTGCGTATATACACAATGGTAAATGACAGCCCGCTCCCTCTTCCTCCATGCCCACTAACCAGCTAAACACAATGAAGTTGGGATATTACAGTTTGATTGATGGAGGCTTCACCTCCCTGCTATTCTAAGACACAGGCTGGAGGGGCGTGACACAGCCTGTAACTGGCAGAAATCTGCCCACACCATGTTATTGCCAAAAACGAATAAAGACTTTATTTCAAATATATATTTGTATGGCAAATAAACATCTTATTGATATTGTTTATTTTTACTCTGTATCCCAAAGGCTGTTTTTTTTTTTAACATGTGAGCAGCAGTAGAAGACTAAAAGCTCCTCCTGCTTATGTTTTCTCTAAAAGCAGGCTGACAAAGAGCTGAGTCATATGACAGCTGTATACTGATTAGGAAAAGGGAAGTTAGAGGGTTTTATTTATTAACTGTTTGCCGACCAGCGCACAACAACGTACCTTGGCACAATGGCATGGCTGTGTAAATGGGCGTACCTGTAGGTCCCTTCTAAGACGTGCATTGTGGACGCGCTTGCCCCCACCGCGTACTCCGTGAGCGTGCCCGCAGGTCCTGCGAACTCGATGTCCGCGGGGGGCCCGTGATCATGACACGGAGCGGCAGAATGGGGAGATGCCTATGTAAACAAAGCATTTCCCTGTTTTGCCTAGCAACATGACAGAGATCTCCTGCTCCCTGTCATCGGGAGCAGTGATCTCTGTCATGTTGTAGTCAGCCCATTCCCCCCACAATTAGAATCACTCCCTAGGACACACTTAACCCCTTGATTGCCCCCTAGTGTTTAACCCCTTCCCTGCCAGTGTCATTTACACAGTAATCAGTGCATTTTTATAGCACTGATTGCTGTATAAATGTCACTGGTCCCAAAATAGTGTCAAAAGTGTCTGATGTGTCCGCCGCAACATCGCAGTCACGATAAAAATCACAGATCGCCACCGTTACTAATAAAAAAAAAAAATTATAAAAATGCCATAAATCTATCCTCTATTTTGTACTGTAGATGCTATAACCAAACCAAAACCAATCAATATACGCTTATTGCGATTTTTTTTTAACAAAAATATGTAGAAGAATACATATCGGCCTAAACTGAGAAAGAAATTTAGTTTTTTTATATATTTTTGGGGGATATTTATTATAGCAAAAAGTAAAAAATATTGTTTTTTTTTTCAAAATTGTCTCTTTTTTTGTTTATAGCACAAAAAATAAAAACCAAATCAAATACCACCAAAAGAAAGCTCTATTTGTGGGAAAAAAAAGGATGTCAATTTTGTTTGGGAGCAACGTCGCAGGACCGCGCAATTGTCAGTTAAAGCGACGCAGTGCCGTATCACAAAAATGCTCTGGTCAGGAAGGGGGTAAATCCTTCTGGGGCTGAAGTGGTTAAAATAATTGCAGTACCATCATCTACATACAGAAATAGAAGGAATAATGTAGATTAAACAGTGTGTGTTAGTATCACTTTAAGATTTAAAATAAGCATCTGTAACCCTCAGGGGCCAATACAAAACATTGTACTCTTATGCCCCGTACACATGATCGGACTTTCCGACAACAAAACTGTGGAATTTTGTTCAAAGGATGTTGGCTCCAACTTGTCTTGCATACACACGGTCACACAAATGTTGGCCAACAATTACGAACGTAGTGACGTACAAGACATACGGCGAGCCGATAAAAAGGAAGTTCAATAGTCATGCACCACCCTTTGGGCTCCTTCTGCTAATGTTGTGTTTGGTGAGCATTGATTCCGAGCATGTGTGTTTGTACATTGGACTTTTGTCCTACGGACTTGTGTACACACGATCAGAAAGTCCGACAACACACATTTGTTGGCGGAAAATTTGAGAACATGCTAGCCAACATTTGTTGGCGGAAAGTCCAACAACAAATATCTGATGGAGCATACACACGGTCGGACTTTCTGCCAACAAGCTCACATCCAACATTTGTTGTCGGAAAATCCGATCGTGTGTACGCGGCATTAGGCTAAATTCACAGGGGCAGAAAATTCTGGCAATTGAACAGCGTTTTTACTGCCCCGACCACACACCTACAGTGTGACATGGCGGATACTCAGGTCTTTGCTTTGTGGTGTGGCATTGTAACTCAGCATGTTGAGTTTGGAAAACTGTGCTGCTTGATGAACTCTCCATATGAAGTCAATAGGACCACACCACAGCCGTGCGCCAAGCTTTGCGGCTCAGTATTTCAATGTAAAGTGCCCCTTGGGATTGGAAAAAGTGTTCTACCAGGAATTGCATTTCAGAGGGGCAGTAGAGCCTGTCGCCCATGTTAATAAGGTCTTAAAGTGACCAGAAACCTTATTTTTGCCTTTCCCATTGAATTCAACCAAATTTCAAAGACATAAAATCTCAACATTGACATAGAGGTTCCCCAGCAGGACAAATAAAGGTGTGCAGCAGGAAACATGATCAATAAATTACAATTTATCCTGCTGCACACCTTTATGGAGGACACATCATTTTAGCTGTGCTGTCTAAAGCCACCCCATACTCGTATTACTATTCATTGTGAGGTCTGCCATTCCATAATGGGTTCATAGGTGCAGGACCATGTTTGCCAGGCCTCAGTGCTCCCTGGTGCTTCCAGGTTGAGTGTAGCACCTTTTGGATGCTCCTCTTTACAATTGGCTCTTCTATCCAGTACAACTTACGTTACCTCCAAGGTTTGGCAGAAAGGCAGAAAGTTCTGAGACTGTTTTTAAACCAAACATGGAATGTTCTTTGATACACCAATAAACGACTACAAGGTTACCTCTTAAACCCCTGATGAAGGAGCCACATAGTCTCTGAAATGTGTCAGGTGGAGGATACCAAATTGTATCATTTTGCTGTTTCAGTTGGTGCGTTTTCAGTTGTTTATACCATGTATATTTCATGTTTCCTGTCTTTTACTGATGATTCATATTAAATATTGTTTTTTATCAATTTACCTGTTACCATGTGTTTAAAGTGCCTATAAAGTCCCAAAACTGGGGAACCTCTATGTCTATATTCGTATTTAGGGATATGGCACACTCTGGAGTCTAATCACTGACCCCCCCCCCCTCCCATAGTACAATCTCAACATTGCTCATCTCTACTCATAAAAAATATATTTTTCACAATTCGCCTCTTTCTGATCACCAGCTCAAGTCTGTGCCTTTAGAAGAGACATTGGTATTACGAACATATTTTCCTGCATATAGATGCTTTTTTGTTAGCACAGCTATTTTATTACTGAAGTGACAAAGCATACAGTCAAAATTGCGGAAAGATAATAATATATACAAATTTACAGTGTAAACAATTTTTTTTGTTGATATAAAAACAAAAATTATGCCAACAGCAATGTTTGCATAAACCAGACATCAGGTGAGTCACATGGTGTTTGTTTTCACAACCTTGTTTGACTTTACAATCTATGTAGAGCTGCTGATCTTTAATTTAACCTCTAGGCATGTATAGCCGGTAGATTAAATTTCTTATGCCCAGATCCCTGTGCTATGAGAACATTTACAGTGCATCCGGAAAGTATTCACTTTTTCCACATTCTGTTATGTTACAACCTTATTCCAAAATGGATTAAATTCATTATTTTCCTCAAAATTCTACAAACAATACCAACGTGAAAGAAGTTTGTTTGAAATCTTTTTAACCACTTGACGACCGCCTCACGCCGATGTACATCGGCAAAGTGGCACGGACAGGCAAAATCACGTACAGGGTACGTGATTTGCCTTCCGCGGGTGGGGGGTCCGATCGGACCCCCCCCCGGTGCCCGAGGCGGTCGTCGTTTGTCCAGCGGCGATCGGTGATGAGGGGGAGACCATCCATTCGTGGCCCCCCCCTCGCGATCGCCGCCGGCCAATGAGAACACTCCTTTGCTGCTGTATGCTAAACAGCAGCAAAGGAAGTGATGTCATCTCCCCTCGGGTCGGTATCTTCCGTTCCGGCCCGAGGAGAGACGACAAGTATGTGAGTGCACAAACACTACACACACAGTAGAACATGCCAGGCACACAAATCACCCCGATCCCCCCCCCCCCGATCGCCCCCCGATCCCCCCCCAATCACCCCCCCCCCCCCCTGTCACAAACTGACACCAGCAGTTTTTTTTTTGTTTTTTTTTTTTTTTTTTTTTTTCTGATTACTGCATAGTGTCAGTTTGTGACAGTTACTGTGTTGGGACAGTGTATATTACCCCCCTTTAGGTCTAGGGTACCCCCCTAACCCCCCCTAATAAAGTTTTAACCCCTTGATCACCCCCTGTCACCAGTGTCGCTAAGCGATCATTTTTCTGATCGCTGTATTAGTGTCGCTGGTGACGCTAGTTAGTGAGGTAAATATTTAGGTTCGCCGTCAGCGTTTTATAGCGTCAGGGACCCCCATATACTACCTAATAAATGTTTTAACCCCTTGATTGCCCCCTAGTTAACCCTTTCACCACTGATCACCGTATAACCGTTACGGTTGACGCTGGTTAGTTCGTTTATTTTTAATAGTGTCAGGGCACCCGCCGTTTATTACCGAATAAAGGTTTAGCCCCCTGATCGCCCGGCGGTGATATGCGTCGCCCCAGGCAGCGTCAAATTAGCGCCAGTACCGCTAACACCCACGCACGCAGCATGCGCCTCCCTTAGTGGTATAGTATCTGAACGGATCAATATCTGATCCGATCAGATCTATACTAGCGTCCCCAGCAGTTTAGGGTTCCCAAACACGCAGTGTTAGCGGGATCAGCCCAGATACCTGCTAGCACCTGCGTTTTGTGCCTCCGCCCAGCCCACCCAAGTGCAGTATCGATCGATCACTGTCACTTACAAGGCACTAAACGCATAACTGCAGCGTTCGCAGAGTCAGGCCTGATCCCTGCGATCGCTAACAGTTTTTTTGGTAGCATTTTGGTGAACTGGCAAGCACCAGCCCCAGGCAGCGTCAGGTTAGCGCCAGTACCGCTAACACCCACGCACGCACCATACACCTCCCTTAGTGGTATAGTATCTGAACGGATCAATATCTGATCCGATCAGATCTATACTAGCGTCCCCAGCAGTTTAGGGTTCCCAAAAACGCAGTGTTAGCGGAATCAGCCCAGATACCTGCTAGCACCTGCGTTTTGCCCCTCCGCCCGGCCCAGCCCAGCCCACCCAAGTGCAGTATCGATCGATCACTGACACTTACAAAACACTAAACGCATAACTGCAGCGTTCGCAGAGTCAGGCCTGATCCCTGCGATCGCTAACAGTTTTTTTTGTAGCGTTTTGGTGAACTGGCAAGCACCAGCCCCAGGCAGCGTCAGATTAGCGCCAGTACCGCTAACACCCACGCACGCACTGTACACCTCCCTTAGTGGTATAGTATCTGATCGCATCAATATCTGATCCGATCAGATCTATACTAGCGTCACCAGCAGTTTAGGGTTCCCAAAAACGCAGTGTTAGCGGGATCAGCCCAGATACCTGCTAGCACCTGCGTTTTGCCCCTCTGCCCGGCCCAGCCCAGCCCACCCAAGTGCAGTATCGATCGATCACTGTCACTTACAAAACACTAAACGCATAACTGCAGCGTTCGCAGAGTCAGGCCTGATCCCTGCGATCGCTAACAGTTTTTTGGTAGTGTTTTGGTGAACTGGCAAGCGCCAGCGGCCTAGTACACCCCGGTCGTAGTCAAACCAGCACTGCAGTAACACGTGGTGACGTGGCGAGTCCCATAAGTGCAGTTCAAGCTGGTGAGGTGGCAAGCACAAGTAGTGTCCCGCTGCCACCAAAAAGACAAACACAGGCCCGTCGTGCCCATAGTGCCCTTCCTGCTGCATTCGCCAATCCTAATTGGGAACCCACCGCTTCTGCAGCGCCCGTACTTCCCCCATTCACATCCCCAACCAAATGCAGTCGGCTGCATGAGAGGCATTTTTATGTCCTCCCGAGTACCCCTACCCAACAAACCCCCCCAAAAAAGAGGTAGTGTCTGCAGCAAGCGCGGATATAGGCGTGACACCCGCTATTATTGTCCCTCCTGTCCTGACAATCCTGGTCTTTGCATTGGTGAATGTTTTGAACGCTACCATTCACTAGTTGAGTATTAGCGTAGGGTACAGCATTGCACAGACTAGGCACACTTTCACAGGGTCTCCCAAGATGCCATCGCATTTTGAGAGACCCGAACCTGGAACCGGTTACCGTTATAAAAGTTAGTTACAAAAAAAGTGTAAAAAAAAAAAAAAATATGAAATAAAAAAAAATAGTTGTTGTTGTTTTATTGTTCTCTCTCTCTCTATTCTCTCTCTCTATTGTTCTGCTCTTTTTTACTGTATTCTATTCTGCAATGTTTTATTGTTATTGTTATTGTTATTGTTATTATGTTTTATCATGTTTGTTTTTCAGGTGTGTAATTATTTACACTTTACTGTGCTTTATTGTTAACCATTGTTAACCATTTTTTTGTCTTCAGGTACGCCATTCACGACTTTGAGTGGTTATACCAGAATGATGCCTGCAGGTTTAGGTATCATCTTGGTATCATTCTTTTCAGCCAGCGGTCGGCTTTCATGTAAAAGCAATCCTAGCGGCTAATTAGCCTCTAGACTGCTTTTACAAGCCGTGGGAGGGAATGCCCCCCCCCCCCACCGTCTTCCGTGTTTTTCTCTGGCTCTCCTGTCTCAACAGGGAACCTGAGAATGCAGCCGGTGATTCAGCCAGCTGACCATAGAGCTGATCAGAGACCAGAGTGGCTCCAAACATCTCTATGGCCTAAGAAACCGGAAGCTACGAGTATTTCATGACTTAGATTTCGCCGGATGTAAATAGCGCCATTGGGAAATTGGGGAAGCATTTTATCACACCGATCTTGGTGTGGTCATTTGCTTTGAGGGCAGAGGAGAGATCTAGGGTCTAATAGACCACAATTTTTTCAAAAAAGAGTACCTGTCACTACCTATTGCTATTATAGGGGATATTTACATTCCCCGAGATAACAATAAAAATGATTAAAAAAAAAAATATGAAAGGAACAGTTTAAAAGTAAGATTAAAAAAGCAAAAAAATAATAAAGAAAAAAAAAAAATAAATAAAAACACCCCTGTCGCCCCCTGCTCTCGCGCTAAGGCGAACGCAAGCGGCGGTCTGTCGTCAAACGTAAACAGCAATTGCACCATGCATGTGAGGTATCACCGCGAAGGCCAGATCGAGTGCAGTAATTTTTCCAGTAGACCTCCTCTGTAAATCTAAAGTGGTAACCTGTAAAGGCTTTTGAAGGCTTTTAAACATGTATTTATTTTGTTGCCACTGCACGTTTGTGCGCAATTTTAAAGCATGTCATGTTTGGTATCCATGTACTCGGCCTGAGATCATCTTTTTTATTTCATCAAACATTTGGGCAATATAGCGTGTTTTAGTGCATTAAAATTAAAAAAAGTGTGTTTTTTTCCCCAAAAAATGCGTTTGAAAAATCGCTGCGCAATTACTGTGTGAAAAAAAAAAATGAAACACCCACCATTTTAATCTGTAGGGCATTTGCTTTAAAAAAATATATAATGTTTGGGGGTTCAAAGTAATTTTTTTGCAAAAAAAAAAACTTTTTCATGTAAACAATAAGTGTCAGAAAGGGCTTTGTCTTCAAGTGGTTAGAAGAGTGGGTGATGTGTGACATAAGCTTCTAAATGTTGTGCATAAAATGCCAGGACAGTTCAAAACCCCCCCAAATGACCCCATTTTGGAAAGTAGACACCCCAAGCTATTTGCTGAGAGGCATGTCGAGTCCATGGAATATTTTATATTGCGACACAAGTTGCGGGAAAGAGACAAATTTTTTTTTTTTTTTTTTTTTTTTGCACAAAGTTGTCACTAAATGATATATTGCTCAAACATGCCATGGAAATATATGAAATTACACCCCAAAATACATTCTGCTGCTTCTCCTGAGTACGGGGATACCACATGTGTGAGACTTTTTGGGAGCCTAGCCGCGTACGGGACCCCGAAAACCAAGCACCGCCTTCAGGCTTTCTAAGGGCGTGAATTTTTGATTTCACTCTTCACTGCCTATCACAATTTCGGAGGCCATGGAATGCCCAGGTGGCACAAAACCCCCCCAAATGACCCCATTTTGGAAAGTAGACACCCCAAGCTATTTGCTGAGAGGTATAGTGAGTATTTTGCAGACCTCACTTTTTGTCACAAAGTTTTGAAAATTGAAAAAAGAAAAAAAAAATGTTTTTTCTTGTCTTTCTTCATTTTCAAAAACAAATGAGAGCTGCAAAATACTCACCATGCCTTTCAGCAAATAGCTTGGGGTGTCTACTTTCCAAAATGGGGTCATTTGGGGGGGTTTTGTGCCACCTGGGCATTCCATGGCCTCCGAAACTGTGATAGGCAGTAAAGAGTGAAATCAAAAATTTTCACCCTTAGAAATCCTGAAGGCAGTGATTGGTTTTTGGGGTCCAGTACGCGGCTAGGCTCCCAAAAAGTCCCACACATGTGGTATCCCCATACTCAGGAGAAGCAGCTAAATGTATTTTGGGGTGCAATTCCACATATGCCCATGGCCTGTGTGAGCAATATATCATTTAGTGACAACTTTATGAAAAAAAAAAAAAAAAAAAAAAAAAGTGTCACTTTCCCGCAACTTGTGTCAAAATATAAAATATTCCATGGACTCAATATGCCTCTCAGCAAATAGCTTGGGGTGTCTACTTTCCAAAATGGGGTCATTTTGGGGGGTTTTGTGCCACCTGGGCATTCCATGGCCTCCGAAACTGTGATAGGCAGTGAAGAGTGAAAGCAAAAATTTACACCCTTAGAAATCCTGAAGGCGGTGATTGGTTTTCGGGGCCCCGTACGCGGCTAGGCTCCCAAAAAGTCCCACACATGTGGTATCCCCATACTCAGGAGAGGCAGCTAAATGTATTTTGGGGTGCAATTCCACATAGGCCCATGGCCTGTGTGAGCAATATATCATTTAGTGACGACTTTTTGTAAATATTTTTTTTTTTTTTTTTTTTTGTCATTTTTCAATCACTTGGGACAAAAAAAATAAATATTCAATGGGTTCAACATGCCTCTCAGCAATTTCCTTGGGGTGTCTACTTTCCAAAATGGGGTCATTTGGGGGGGTTTTGTACTGCCCTGCCATTTTAGCACCTCAAGAAATGACATAGGCAGTCATAAACTAAAAGCTGTGTAAATTCCAGAAAATGTACCCTAGTTTGTAGACGCTATAACTTTTGCGCAAACCAATAAATATACGCTTATTGACATTTTTTTTACCAAAGACATGTGGCCGAATACATTTTGGCCTAAATGTATGACTAAAATTTAGTTTATTGGATTTTTTTTATAACAAAAAGTAGAAAATATCATTTTTTTTCAAAATTTTCGGTCTTTTTCCGTTTATAGCGCAAAAAATAAAAACCGCAGAGGTGATCAAATACCATCAAAAGAAAGCTCTATTTGTGGGAAGAAAAGGACGCAAATTTCGTTTGGGTACAGCATTGCATGACCGCGCAATTAGCAGTTAAAGCGACGCAGTGCCAAATTGGAAAAAGACCTCTGGTCCTTAGGCAGCATAATGGTCCGGGGCTCAAGTGGTTAAATTTATTTAAAACAAAAATGAAAAAAAAAAAAATCACTTGCACATAAGTATTCACAGCCTTTGCCATGACACTCAAAATTGAGCTCAGGTGCACCCTGTTTCCACTGATCATCCTTGAGATGTTTCTACAACTTGATCGTAGTCCACCCGTGGTAAATTCAGTTGAATGGACATGATTTGAAAAGGCACACACTTGTCTATATAAGGTCCTACAGTTAACAGTGCATTTCAGAGCTAAAACCAAGCCATGAATTCCAAGGAATTGTCTGAAGACCTCAGACAGGATTGTAACGAGGCAAAGATCTGGGGAAGGGTACAGAAATTTTTTTTTGCAGCATTGAAGGTCCCAATGAGCACAGTGGCCTCCATCATCTTTAAATGGAAGAAGTTTGGAACCAAGAGGACTCTTCCTAGAGCGGGCCACCCAACCAAACTGAGCGATCAGGGGAGAAGGGCCTTAGTCAGGGAGGTGACCAAGAACCCAATGGTCACTCTGACAGAGCTACAGCATTTCTCTGTGGAGAGAGGAGAACCTTCCAGAAGAACAACCATCCCTGCAGCACTCCACCAATCAGCCCTGTATGGTTGAGTGGCCAGACAGAAGCCACTCTTCAGTAAAAGGCACATGACAGCCCGCCTGGAGTTTGCCAAAATGCACCTGGAGGACTCTCAGACCATGAGAAACAAAATTCTCTGGTCTGATGAAACAAAGATTGAACTCTTTGGCCTGAATGGCAAGCGACATGTCTGGAGGAAACCAGGCACTGCTCATCCAATACCATCCCTACTGTGAAGCATGGTGGTGGCAGCATCCTGCTGTGGGGATGCTTTTCAGCTGCAGGAACTTGGAGACTACTCAGGATCAAGGGAAAGATGAATGGAGCAATGTACCGAGACATCCTTGATGAAAACCTGCTCCAGAGAGCTCTGGACCTCAGACTGGGGTGAAGGTTCATCTTCCAACAGGACAACGACCCCAAGCACACAGCCAAGATAACAAAGGAGTGGCTACGGAACAACTCTGTGAATGTCCTTGAGTGACCCAGCCAGAGCCCAGACTTGAACCCGATTGATCATCTCTGGAGAGAGCTGAAAATGTCTGTGCACCGACGCTCCCCATCCAACCTGATGGAGCTTGCGAGATCCTGCAAAAAAGAATGGGAGAAACTTGCCAGAAATAGGTGTGCCAAGCTTGTATTATCATACTCAAAAATACTTCAGACTGTAATCGGTGCCAAAGGCACTTCAACAAATTACGGGATTTTTAAAAAAATTTTTATTTTTAATAAATTTGCAAAGATTTCAAACAAACTTCTTTCAAGTTGTCATTATGGGGTATTGTTTGTAGAATTTTGAGGAAAATAATTAATGTAATCCGTTTTGTAAAAAGGCTGTAGCATAACAAAATGTGGAAAAAGTGAAGCACTGTGAATACTTTCCGGATGCACTGTATCTACGCTGAAGCTGTGAACCTGTGTGCGCTCCTAGTTCTATGACTATGCCATTACGCACAGATGCAGGTCTCGGACTAATAGGAGACCAATCAGTGTAGTTTTAGATAACATCAGATCAACATCACAGCAAGTTATGCCATTTCTTTCTTTTTTTTTTTCTTTTTTTTTTTAAGATTTTAGTAACATACAAAATAAGCACAAGACATAGTGTAAAATACTGTAGATCACTTAGTCTGGGTTTTTACATCAAGTACAATACTCTGGATACTTGATTATGCAGGTCTTTAACTGTACTGCAACATAATGAGGCTTGGAAGTGATTAACAGTTATTCCTGAATGAATATATATTCAAGTTGTTAGGATATAATAATCGGGAATTGGAGAGTTGACAGAGGTGACTGAAAGTATAACATTGTACCTGAGTATTCTTAGTATTTAAAAAGAGGATAACATAGCAAAAATAAAAGCCAGTCAACTTGACCGACAAGCAGAAATGACAAAACCAAACAAGTCATGCCATTTCTTGTCTGAAGATAACACGGTACCTCGCTTCCGCTAAGAAGAGAAAGATATAGTATTACAAAGAATTACGTGGCATTTGGGTACAAAAGAGCAAGGAAATCTGGTACAATTTAGGCACCTTTAGTTGCACTTTTTGCGAAAGAGCAATTTTAACTGCTTTTACTGGAAAGAAGCCTTTTAGAAATGATGGTGCTAACTTCTTTGATGCATACTCAACTCATATGCCCATGTTCTTTGCATAGGTCTTAGGATAACAAGCTAGTTTGTCAAATTTTCATACTAACCTTGGATATAGCTAAACATTTTATTCAAAGTGGATTTTCGCCAGGTAAAAAAAATAAATAAATAAAAAGTTAGCAGCTACAAATACAGGAGCTGCTGACTTTTAATATAAGGACACTTACCTGTCCAGGGATCCCGCGATATTGACACCCGAAGCAGACCCGTCTCTCGGCTCTGGGTGCAGGCGCCGGCATCCTTACTAAGGGAAACAGGAAGTGAAGCCTTGCGGCTTCACAGCCTGTTTCCTACTGCGCATGCGCGAGTCACGATGCGCACTCTGAATGGTCCCTGCTGTCTTCTGGGAACTGTGTGTCGGACCGGGGCCGGACATTGGGTAGTTCACCGCACAAAGTGCAACAATCTTTCCGCGAAAGTGGGAGCAGATACCTGGATTTGACAGGTATCCGCTCCCCCTGAAAGGTGCCAAATGTGGCACCAGAGGGGGGGAGGAAACGGATCTGCAGAAGTACCATTTCTAGGTGGAACTCCACTTTAAATCACCTCTATGGAGTCTCCTTTCCAAACTGAACATTCCCAATTTTCTTAACCTTTCATTATTACGGAGGTCTCCCATTTCATAAATTTATTTAACCCCTTCCCACCCACTGCCTCCTGGCCCTTTAAGAGTTTTAAAACCAGGGAGAAAAAAAAGGGGGGATTAACTGTCCATTAGTGAAATTAAATAATCAAAAAGATCAAGTAGAGACAACAAATAAATGAAATATTATAAAAGCTGCGAATTCCTATATGTGACACAAACACAAAACATGAATATTGTAAAACTATTGAATCGCGCTGATGACAAAACAGATGTGTATTTAAGTGATAATTAAATCGCCATTTAGAATCCAAATATATGTGTAAAATCATATATCATATAAATAAATATATATACTAATCAATGAAACTAACATCAAAATTACAATCTTAATGTTCAATAATAAAGAAAATTGATGTGAGTCCATATATCAAAATTAGAACACCCGAGTGTTGGATTAAATCAGGTGAAGGTCCTGTTGTATAAGGACAAAAGTGCTTGGGTCCACCACCATGTGTAGAGTGATGGGCCGCTTACCAGAAACCCATGACCCCCCGTTACAGAGGGTCTGAGAGAGCTGTTAGATCTTATTGCTCCGGACCACCATAAAGCCGAGATGGAACGCTGGGATGAAACATCAGGGACCTTGGTGTGGATGGATGGATCAACGGGAAATCAGGTTCTCAGAAAAGTGATGTGATCATATATGGAAAAGAAGGGGGGGCTCCAATAGTGTAAAATCATAAGGCTTTATTAAAAACAAATAAAGTATACACTCACATGTAAAATCGAAAAAGAGCGCTCATGGAAAGAAGTCTGGAGCACCGGCCGGATGCTCACAGACAGCCCGTCCTGCTGGTATCACAACATCGGTGGGAGGTGACGTGAACACGTTTCTCAGCCCTACGCGGCGTTTCCTAAACAGATTACGTCTTCCAGGGGTGTTCTAATTTTTATATATGGACTCACATCAATTTTCCTTATTATTGCACATTAAGATTGTAATTTTGATGTTAGTTTCATTGATTATTATATATATTTATTTATGATATATGATTTTACACATATATTTGGATTCTAAAGGCGATTTAATTATCACTTATATACAGTACACATCTGTTTTGTCATCAGCGCGATTCAATAGTTTTACACTAAAACCTGGGAGGCAGAGGCGGGCATTTGGGTCATGTGACTGCTGTGATTGGCTGTCACAGCGGTCACATGATCAGAAAGCGCCCAAATGCATGAATGCATTGAAAGGTTACGATTCCCACAGGCTACCATGCAAGGAGCATGCAGGGAGCGCGCTCTCAGCACGGTAAATTGTAAACACAGGGCCTGTTCAGCATCAAGGCCCAGCTGCCGAGAGACCACATATATATGTATGGCCGACGCCAAGGGGTTAATTGCCTGCCACTGAGCCTGTCTGAGCATTAGTAAGACCTCATCTGGAATATGCAGTTCATTTTTGGGCACCAGTTCTCAAAAAGGATATCGGGGAACTGGAGAAAGTGCAGAGAAGGGCAACCAAACTGATAAGAGGCATGGAGGAGCTCAGCTATGAGGAAAGATTAGAGGAACTGAATGTATTCAGTTTAAGGGGGGGGGGTATACTCACCATGTATAAATCCATAAGTGGTCTTTGTAGTGAACTTGGTGTTTAGTTATTCACTTTCAGGTCATTACAGAAGTCAAGGGGGCACTTTTTATGTCCGTAAATAAAAAATATTTAATCTCTAGGAGAGGCTTCCTCACAGTAAGAGCTGTGAAAATGTGGACTAGACTCGGTAAATAACTAGTTATGGCCAACTCAGCAGATATTTATTTGTGTTTTAAAAAAGAGCTGGATGTATTCCTAAATGTACATATATGGATATTAACATGTATAGGTAATAATGCCAGAGACTGTTGATCCAGGAAATATCCAATTGCCAATCTCCAGTCCAATGGAACAGATTGGATCATGCTTTTTGAGTTTTTTGTCATCCTTTGGATCAACTGTGGGTGTAGAATTTTGTATATAGAGGTTTTCTTTTTGTTTGTTTTTGTATTGGTTGAGCTAGATGGGCTTTTTTTTCAACCTAACTATGTAACTAGGAGCCATTCCAGAACTCTGTTGTCCTCTTTGCACTGCTGCTCTCAAAACTAGATGAGTTTGAGGGTCAATTCACACTACAGCGTTGTCCTGCATTTTAGCGCACTGTTAAAACGTGGGTCAATTTGTGAACACACAGAAAACAATTGTTTCCTGTTTGCCCCATTCACACCGCAACTCAGCCCAGAGCGGCACTGCAGGGGGCTGCAATAAAATACAGACCTGTTGCATTTCATCACAGAATTACATGGCAATGTACAGCAACACAGCACATCGTGCTGCTATACAGCGCCATGAATCAAGTGTACATTTTGTACGCTTCAAATAAAGTTTGCACAAAACACCAAAACAAAAGAGCCTTTTGATGTGCTGAATTGTGCACCACACTGCCCCGTACTGCATCTGGGAGCGGAGAGCTTGCTCCGGCAGCTGTCCGCTATAGTGCTTTACCCAGTGGAAATATTTCTTAATTTTTTTTTTTATATTTCATAATATATTTCATTAGAATTATGAGTTTTTATCTCTCTTTAATGCAATACAGAATGTGCCTTTGCGGCTGCTGCGTGGCATCTGAGTGATCCAAGTTAGCTTATAAAAATTTAGCTGCCATATGAAGAATATACCATACAAAAAATATTTGAACAACACATATACACGCATAGAAAACTCAGAATTAAATATAATGAGAACAATCATCAAGAACATCTCCTAGACCAGGGGTCTCAAACTAGCGGCCCTAAAGCTCTTGCAAAACTACAAGTCCCATGAGGCATTGCAAGGCTGACAGTTACAAGCATGGGGACGATGGGACTTGTAGTTCCGCAACAGCTGGAGGGCCACCAGTTTGAGACCCCTGCCCTAGGCCATTAGGATACAGTGTGTATTACTCAAAACTAGATCAGACATATTTACTAGAACTACTGCAATATTTTACCATTTATCTACAGCTTATTTTGTGAATTCCATTCTGTAGAATTTAGAAATAATATTGTTTCACTTTTTCAAATTCAGCTGTCAAGTATTCTAACATTGGGCAACTTATTCACTTTGAGATAAACAAAGTAACACGGATGTTTAGTCATTTTTTTGGAATACAGCACTGAACACATTAGTTACCAGTAATGGTGAGGATCTCATGACCTACAGGCTGCTGCTCTATGTCAAAATTTGTCCTTCATTCCTCCAGATACTGCCCACAATCTTCCAGTGCTGCGGGAGTTATTAGCAGTGGCTGTAAGACCCCTTTCACACTGGGGCGTTTTTGAGGCGCTTTAGCGTTAAAAAAAGCACCTGTAAAGCGCCTGAAAGAAGCCTCATCTGCAATCCCAAAGCCCGAGCCCTTTTACACTGCCAGCGCCCGAAAAACGCTGGTAAAGCGCCGCTTAAGACCCCTTTCACACGTTTTTTTTTCAGGTGTTTTTCGGGCGCTGGCAGTGTGAAAGGGCTCTGGCCATCGACGCACCCAGTCCGGTGGTAAAAACATGAAAGCGCTGCAAAGAAGTTGCTTGCAGGACT
This sequence comes from Lithobates clamitans, assembly GCA_037952925.1. Lineage (NCBI taxonomy): Eukaryota > Metazoa > Chordata > Amphibia > Anura > Ranidae > Lithobates > Lithobates clamitans. The sequence continues at coordinate 473,337 of JBBGZY010000480.1, read as the reverse complement.
TTTTTTGACATTGCAGATGAGGCTTCTTTCAGGCGCTTTAAAGGTGCTTTTTTTAACGTTAAAGCGCCTGAAAAACGCCCCAGTGTGAAAGGGGTCTCAGTGTGAAAGCACTCGGGCTTTCACATTGGTTTTGCAGATGAGGCTTCATTCAGGCGCTTTTTTTAACCCTAAAGCACCTGAAAAACGCCCCAGTGTGAAAGGGGTCTAAGTGTGAAGCACTCCTTCCTGCCCCATAAGCCATTCACAGAACTCATACTATTATTGTCCCACAACATTCTGTGCATGGAGGAATGGATGAATGACAGGATCTCTCCCATAGGCGTGTGCACAGGGTGTGCTAGATGTGACTGGGCACACCCTAATCACTCTGTGTGGTGCAGATTCCTGCTTCCTGGTGCCGCCTGTCTCCCCGCTGCAGTGCTGCCAGCTTCCCTCCTCTCCCGCCCACCACTGCAGGAGATGTTTCAGTATGGATGAATGAACACAGTGAGTAATCTGTACTGATCACTCCTGTGTTCATTCTTAACTGAAGCATAGTAAACATAGTAATCTATGCTTCAGTTTGTGAACAGGAAGCCACTCAACACAGAGCACTTCATATTTCTTCACTGTGCAGTGCAGCTGAGGCTGCAGTGAAAGGGACTGGGGGAGCTATGTCCTCAGTCTCTTTCTCTCTGTTTAGACCCTTGATATTTCACCAAAGCCCCCAATGAGGTTCCTAAAAAAATTGTACAAAAATAACAAGAATGAAAACTACTGACACCGTCTACTGCTCTGCTGATATTCACTCTAAAAAGAAACGAAACAGAGGGCGCACCAGCCTAGCGCATTCCCTTTGCAATTTTTTTTAAAAAAAAGCATATGAAACATACTCACAAACAAATGTTAAATCAAGCCTAATGTAAAATCCACCAGATGGTCCACTGGCCAGTGACAGTTGTGGAAGGAAGAGTCTAAAAAACGAACGCGTTTCGAGGGGTGTCCCCTCTTCTTCATAGCTCTGAAGAAGAGGGGACAACCCTCAAAACGTGTCAATGTGTTTCATATGCTTTTTAAAAAATAATAAATTGTCGCAAAGGTAATGCGCTAGGCTGGTGTGCCCTCTGTTTCTTTTCTTTTTAGAGTTCTATTTGGGTGTTCCCTGACCTGTTGAGAGTGGCAGCGCAGCCAATGCAGTGGCTAGAGCAGTGCAGACATCTGTTTTCAATCAGCCGCACAGCAATTTCTCAAGCGCAGGTGCATTTGTTTCTTTTATATTTCTGCTCATATTCACCCGCAGGACATGGAATATATACCATTGTAGGTAGCTAATTAGTTTGGTGCTGTATCCTCCCCCACCCCCCAAAAAAAAAAAAATCACAGATCGGGGTAAAGGGCCAATCACAGTGGGCCCTTTACCAGGTGAATGGCTGTCAGCCAGAGACAGCTGGTCACAGAAGTAAACAGAAGCCAGTTATCGGCTTTTTTCCCCCTCACTGGGTCACCAGTGCTGCTAATCAGCGCTTGCCGTGCCACTTATCAGTGCCACTTATAAGTGCCCATAAGTACTGCTAATCAGTTCCCACCAGTGCCACCTATCAGTGCCCATTAGTGCGGCCGATCAGTGCCCATCAGTGCCTCATCATCAGTGTCATTCATCAGTGCTGCCTATCAGTGCCGCATACCAGTGCCCATCAGTGCTTTCTAGCAGTGCCACCCATCATTACCACCTCATCAGTTCCCATCAGTGCAGCCTAACAGTGACCGTCAGTGAAGGAGAAAAATTACCGGTTTGTTTTATTTTTTATTTTTTTTAATTCTTTGGGGGGTTTTGTTGCATGACCGCGCAATTGTCATTCAAAGTGTGAGAGTGCTGAAAGCTGGAAATTGGCCTGGGCAGGAAGGCAGGAAGGGGGTATAAGTGCCCAAAAAAGTGCCCACTGAAAAAAATCATGATAAGTTCTTAACCTACCTTACTCCTTCCAAATTTATGGGGGAAAAAATTGGATCTACCCTTGTGGTTTTTCGCCTTAATGCATTCTATGCATTAAGGTGAAAAATCTTCTGTCAGGCTGCAGCCCCCCCCCCCCCCCGCCCCCAGTGCCCCCGTTTTACTTACCTGAACCCGGTCTTTTTCCCCCCCCGGGGACGAGCACACCAGCTCTAGCTGGTGTCTCGTGTTCTGATTGGATAGATTGATAGCAGCACAGCCATTGGCTCCTGCTGCTGTCAATCAATTTCAATGACGTGGGCACAGGGAGGCAGGGCAGAGTCCTGCTTTCTGTGTCAATAGACGCAGAAGCAGGACTCGGGAATGCACCCACATGGGTGTCCCGAAGGAGAGTGCTTCTCCGATGGGGCACTCAAGAAGAGGAGGGGCTACTATCGCTGCTCAGGGACCCCAGAAGAGGAGGATCGGGGCAACTCTGTGTAAAACCAAGTACACAGTGGAGGTAAGTATGATATGTTTTTTTTTTTTTAAATGACAAAGAGGGTATAGTAACCCTTTAATTTTTGAGTAGAGAAGCATTGGAACCTCTGTCATGTTTCAAACGTTGTCTCTGTCCTTCTCTGTTTGGGAAACATTCAATGCTTCCTGTCCTCTCTAAAACCCTTCACCCAAGGGTAATTTTTCCCAATGGAGACAGAGGCAACAACACAACTCTGTACCTGATTAAACAAAATCTATAGTCCACAACCTTAATAGTTGCCCTAACACACTTTTCTTCAATATTATGCTTTTACAGTTGTCAAAATCCTTCATGCTGGAAGATCCAAGATGGTCTTCTTCTTCACAAATGCAATCTGTCCCTTGTATTTTGAGACTTGTCTTCTTCAAACTTCAACCTTTTAGCTTTAATAAAAAAATACATTTAATTTCATTATTTCATGAGCGTAATACGAATAAAGTACAATGTTTTAATAAAAAAAAAAAAAAAAAAGACATATTAAAAAAACATTATCAAGATGGAGGTTACATAGAAGGTGAGTGGGTTGAGTAGCCCACTGGTATCACAATTGTCCCTGCCCTGTATAGACCTCTGCAAGTAGGTAGAGTTGAGAGTCCTGGAGGAGAGTTATTGCTCCTGGAATCCTTTGGAGAAATATATTAAATGTAGCCTTACCCCCCTAGGACCGTTGATAACCGAGTCTCCTATTACTGCACAGCCAGGCAACACGCATTTCTCCAGTTGCAGCCAGACACAAGAAGTCAGTCCTGTAACTGGTTTTAGTTATATTTTCTTAGGTGATAACAACTTGGATAGGGTGAAGGGATTTATGGGATTCCCAGCAGATAATGAACACGGCAAAACTTGGGGACAATCTTCCTTTCTCTCTGTACAAAAATCCTGAACTGCTTCCTTCTGTACAAACTCACAGTCCTGGATAGGTCAATAGCAAGAGTCCATTACAGACTAAGGGCTCTAGGCCCTTCTGGAAAGTAGTACAAACTTGAGGTAATTGCTTGCAGGAGTGTATCCCCTCCCTCGGTGGATCTGGTCCCAGCTCCACTACTCAGCTGGTCCTTCATGGGACATCTCCATCTTCCACCCACCTCTCCTTGCTAGAATGATTCATCCATACTTAAGGGCTGGTTGACCCCCCTGCCAGGTCCACAGCCTGGGGATTGGCCAAGCTCCCCTGAGTATGCAGATCATCCCTCCTAGCCTCCGCCCTCTAGTTTCCAGAACATTCTCCAACTTTCCAGAGACCTGCCTACATGAGTCATTTAGCCCTGAACTCACGTAAACCCTGACCAAGATTTCATGACTTAGACTTAGTCCTGAGCCAGACTCGAACACTACTAGCACACTAGAGGGTGCTACATGAATATGGGATTTAAAGAGTGATTCACATGGCTGGAATCGCAAAAAGAAATAGCCCCAGGGATTTTATGGGCATGGGAGGTGAAACCAGACCATACAGATGTATGAAAAAGTACAACATTTATTGAAAAGACATATAAAAGACATAAGATGTGCAAAATGTACAAATATTTAAACAAAAATAGAAAAAAGACACAAATAACGAACAGCAATAATAAACTGATATACACATAAGGTCTAGACCTGTAGTTGACTCAAATGTGTTGACAGTATGCCCAACATGTTTCGGAAAAATATGGTATTGATTTCCTTCATCAGGGGCTGAGCTGAGGTAAGCTGTTCAATTCTATTAACAAAAGAAAAACAAAGTAATAATACACAATTCATAATATATAAGTATAATACTATGCATGAAAAGAGTAACACTGGCTGCTTACTAATAGTCTTCCAAGCATGGCAAAAAAGCATCAAAATATGCAGAAAATACTCACATGGTTCATGTTATTTATTCACACAGCAAGATGTATTGACAGGGAAATGAGGCCGAGATCTTCCTATTCCACTCTACCACAAATTCTCAAGGCATGAAAAGATATTTGAATAGAGGTGCCCAGCAGGGGGCCTAACACACTTCAGTATTGTAAGTTCAAATCAAGCCAAGAACATGGATAAAATACCAATGTAGATTGAATGAATGGCAGCCACGTTAATTCCACCACACATCACATCAAAGCCCACAAGGATTAAATGCGGACATATAAGTCTAACATAGGATAAAAAAGTGTATTACATTAAGTTTTTTGCAAGCGGCACCAAAAGACATGCCAGTATGAAAGAATGATTCTAAGGTATCCCCTGTGGACCAAATATCGCATAGTTTAGGCTAGAGTCTAACAGAGATAAAAATGTCCAGAGATAGTAAACCAAAATTGCTCACATTTCCAGTTTATAGTATCTTAGATTGCGGGGATATGGAGCGTGTATGCCATAAGGCTGTACAGCAACAATGACTGCAAATGTGTCTACCTAATAAAGGAAGTCTAAGGGAGTGGTCAGGCTGGAGCCAATCGAGACCATCCAATGACAGGGATGGTGTTTGAACAAGTGATCGGCAGGGCCATCAGTATGATAGGCCCTGGCGATACACCTGTGTGTGTCCAGAGAGTGAGACATACCGTCTCACTGAACAATCCCCCAGGCTCGTGCGGTGTCCGGCGCCACCGCGTCATGAAGCGCAGTGACGTCAGACGTCGACAGAGCTGTCGACATGAACAGTGGAGAGTGGCTAGCAGCCAAGATGGTGCGGCAGTGTGCGCATGCGCGGGCCCACAATGTGGGAACCCGCGATTGCAGAAAACCAAGCCAAAGACCGAAACCTAAGGGAATGGTCCCCCGGCACAACAAGCAACAGGGGGCCCCCCGTGCTGGGGAGCCTCGATGCGACAGGGGGCAGAAGCTGCAGTGTCGTCTAAACAATTGATAGAAAAAGAAGTAATAGGAATGGTGAAGTGGTAAAATGTGGAAACGCAGATGTCGGCCATCACTTGTACAGCTGAAAAATACAATTATAAAAATAAAAAATTATTAGAATTTCTGAGACAAACATTTTAGGAGATTGATTACAGCACATAGACTGATCCGAAGCAATATTTGTTATTTATAGATAAACAGAGGAATAAAGAGACAGACAGAACCTCAATTTACAGATAGAGCATAGAAGACATCAAAAGATCTTATAAATCCCTATCAAAAACTCCAGATGAAAAGCCTGGTAGAAATGGTTTTAGGTTAAAGGCCTCATTAAGGCCTGGTGGACAAGAAGCATTCAGAGTCGATATCCACCTCAGCTCCCGCTGGAAAAGAACCTTAAGATCCCCTCCCCTGGAGCTGGGATGGACACGATCCAAGACAAGGATAGATAGTTTAGGAAATACATTGTTGTGAGCCTGTGCTACATGAGAATCATGGGTCACTAGATTTCATGTTCCTGATATGACGGTAGACCCTTTGCCATAATTTTCCAATTGTTTTGCCTACATAATAGCAGCTACAGCTACATTTGCAGGAGATAAACCACTCCCGTCGTTTGACAGTTAGAAAAATGGGTTGCCATAGGGTAAAATATGTTCTTCCTGTGGTCCATGTACTTACAATAGTTACATGAGCCACAAGGATATGTTACAGTGAGCTTACAGGGGTTGCCACGAGTGGAACCCCAAAACTCACTCTGAACTATAAGATCTCCTACAGAAGTAGCTCATCGGTATGCAACTGGAGGTGTGGGTGGCACCAAAGGTCCCACAATGGGGTCAGACGTAAGGAGGTGCCAATATTTGTCAATACATCTTGCTTTTTTTTTTTTTTTTTTATTTAAATAAAGGAACACTTTTTTAAACAGAATCACGCTATGTGGAAACCTTTCTTTTATATTTTTAACACTTAAGTGGATACCCAGTGGGGACTTTTAATACATCAAGGGACAGGAAGTCCCCACCTCCTTGTGTGCAAGCAGCTGCCTTTGGGATTGGGACGCGTGGAAGGAAATTGGCACCCACACGACCGGAGTGACAGGACCAACATCACACGCTCGTACCCCTGCAGGGGTGGAGTGCTCCGGTGAGTGCAACCACATTGGGGGGTGACTACCAGTTATTACAGCACAGTATTTTACCACCAAAGAAGAACTTTTTTGCACAATTGTTATGAACATTTTTGCACCAAATAACATATGGGATTTTTTCTTTGATACTTAGTTGCGATTTGACACACTACTAATGATTTATTATTGCGAATGGTTATTGCACATTAATGCACTATTGTTTGATAATCACTGCTTCTGGCACTTATCACTTTATATTTATTAACGTGAAGATTTATATATGTTATATAAAGGTATCGTTTTAATATTTGCGGTATTTTTTGCACATATAGTAGCATTTGTTTCACTTAATAAGGTGTTTTCACTAAAATAAGGACAAATTTTTTTTTTCATTTCAGGATCATACCAAAATATTTTTTCAATTTTAATAGTAATTATTTTATGCACTTGAACATTTGTTTAATTTATAGCCACACTCCTAGTTCTAACACAGCGCCATTCCCTACACTTTGATTTTCAATACATCTTGCTATGTAAAAAAATAACACAAACCATGTGAGTATTTTCTGCATCTTTTGATGCTTTTTTGCTATGCTTGGAAGACTATTAGTAAGTGGCCAGTGTTACTCTTTTCATAGTATTATACTTATATATTATGAATTGTGTATTATTGCTTTGTTTTTCTTTTGTTAATAGGATTTAACAGCTTACCTCAACTCAGCCCCTGAAGAAGGAAATCAATACCATATTTTTCCGAAACATGTTGGGCATTCTGTCAACACATTTGGGCCGACTGCAGGTCTAGACCTTATGTGTATATCAGTTTATTATTGCTGTTCATTATTTGTGCTATTTTTCTATTTTTGTTTAAATGTTTGCACATTTTGCACAACTTATGTCTTTTATATGTCTTTTCAATAAACGTTGTACTTTTTCATACATCTGTATGGTCTGGTTTCACCTCCCATGCCCATAAAATCTCTGGGGCTATTTCTTTTTGCAAATCTTCGTATGTGGGATGTGGCAAGGGTTTTCCAGACCTATTTCATCTCAGGTTTCTCTTAAATAATTTTCTTCACATTGCTGGAATCCACCTAAAACATGTAAGACTGTCCTTTTGCCTTTGCTGAGCAAATGTAGATTTGAAATTAATTGTTTTACTATTTTTGTCTCTTCACCTTTACTACATGTTCAGTTATGCTATCGACAAGCTGATAATATCGTGTGAAGGTAAACTTGCCAAAATGAAAATGCATCTCTAATCTCCTGAAGTCTAGCTTTATAGTGTTTATTAAACAAACTTAATCTCATGAGTTCAAGCTTTATACAAAACAAGAACATTGCTTTATAACAAAAAAAAAAAAAGTCTAAATTAAACAAAACAATAAACCAAAAGAAATCTGGCTTTTAAAGTCAAGAGGGAAGCTACAGAGCAGAAAGACATTTTTATTGTTATTAACTTGCATTGTATAACACTAGTCCCACCAACTTCCCTGGAGCTTTACTGGATTGAATTCTTGATAACTGACTTTATAACTGGTAAAAAGGTATGGAGGGCCTCCACAATGTCATCTGTCTTGATCTCAATTGAGTTTTGCATGTCTTTAATTTTTTGCAGCATTAAAGCTTCTCTATGTACAGCAGTGCCATGCAGACCTACCCTTGTAGGGAATGTTGCTGTCCTATCCACCTTTAGCATTACAGATTTACAACAGCCATATGCACTGTCCCCGCAGTTTATAGCTTGTCACGATAATTATCCTAATTTTTTTAGGGCTCTTCGGAACTATGGAGCACCTCGGAGGCATATGAAAGCTAGGACAGATTAGGGACAAGATCTAAAGTCAGTCCATTTAAAACCTCTAGATCAGTTGCCTAAAGATGCTGGCGGGTTGAGTAGCCTTCTGGCATCACAAAAAGCTTCAATGTCTTCCCCTTTCTGAAAGTAGGCTTGTTGGGTAGGTGTGGTGGGCAGTAAACACATAGGGTCCTGCTTTGCCAAGAACTTTTTTGGAACCACCAAACCAACAGTACAAACAGGCCCAAAAGGAAAGCTCACCCATCCAGGGCCACTTACAACTGAGCAGCAGATAATCAGTGGACAAAAGACTCTTGGATTCCGACAGCATCTGCCACGAGGAGTGAAGTGCGGCCTGGCGATTCAACCCAAAGGAGAGGCTTCCTGAAGAGGTAGACATAGACCCTGCTCTCTCCCTACTCCACCGGAACCTTTCCTTATCACTTCCACTGTCCCTGACAAATAGGCTTTCTGTCCTTAACCTGTCCACTCCCTAAATGTGTGCCAAGCCCAAGAGCCAGGGTTCTAAATAGACTCTGGCTGACCTAAGATGGCCACCAAAGTCACATGGGGCACCGCCATTCAATGGGAAAGCTGCTTCCTGTGACCGAAGAAACCATAGAGGAACCAAGTCCCTCCCGACCATAGGTTGCAGGAAAGAAATGTGCTTGATTCTCTCATCAACACAGACAGTGTTGACAGGGGAATCCCTCCCACTGAGCCATTGTATTGATAATCGCATGTAAAATCCAGCAGGCTGGTTGTATCCAAGTTAAACGATCAATCAACTTGGTACATTCTGCCTGTTCTTACATGGTTCAAATACATCTATGGCCAGCCTTAGATGCACATCTAAATCCAGACTTAGAGAGATAATATATATGGAAACCAAAGAGTGATTCACTTTATTGGTATTCATCTAAAACAGGTAAGATGGTCCTTTTATCTTTTCTAAGCAAACATAGATAAAGAATATATGTTATTTGCATTCTTTTTGGTGCATCAGTTTTAGTGCATCTTGAGTTAAATATCATATAACCAAGGCCAGGACTTCAAGGGGATTTTTTTCAAAGGGTGTAACAGATAAGATTACATTTAGAAAGTTTATATTCTTCTCAGCAAGTAAAAAGGTTACGCCCATGCTATTCTGAAGTCTCTGACCTTTTAAAGTCACGCTCCAGGATTTTTATTTAGTTTGAGTATAGAATGGGGAAGGTTTATAACCTTTTTTGTGTTGATATATTTGTCCCCTTCCAAAGCTAAAAAAAAAATTGACTATTGTTGGATTTTCGTAAAAATGTTCTTATTTTGTCTGTTTCTTAAATTGGGAGGTTAGTAACATTAAAACTAGACACCCACAAGGAATTGTTTTCTGATTGCTGTAAATCGGAGGTACACTGTGCCCACCTTAGTTACTCAAATAGATGGTGAGGAGGTGGATTTTCCTATATATAGCCCTCTTATTTTTTCTCTGTTTCTTAAGTTGGGAGGTTATTAATATGAAAACTAGACGCCCACATAGATTTGTTGTCTGACTGCTGTAAGTGCGAGGTACTCTGTGCCCACCTTGGTAGAGAAAGAGATACTAAAGAGGAACAGACATTCACAGCTCCTATTAGGGGACATGGAAAATATATACCATGCCATACCCACCAAGATAGCTAAAGAGAGCACTCTACATTTCCTTAGACATGTGCAGTTCATTTCGCTCCGAATTGAAATTCGGACGGATTTTCGTTTTTCAGAAATTCGGATGTATTCGCACTTCCAAATTACAATAATACCGAATTTCAACTAACCCGAAATAACGGAAAAAATAATTCTGACGGAATTTGAATCGATTCTAATCGTTTTCAAATTCGAATAGTTTTCCAATTCGAATAGTTTTCAAATTCGACCACTTTTTTCATTAGAAAAGTTTTCAAATTCGAACAGTTTTCAAATTTGAATCGTTTTCAAATTTGCGAAGAGAATAAAATAGAACAGAAAATAAAGGAATAGAATAGAAAAAAAAAGAATATAAAAGAATATAACAGAAAATAAAATAATATAATTTCCAAAAAGAATAAAATAGAACAGAAAAGGAATAGAATAAAATTGAATAGAATAGAAAAGAATATACCAGAAAATAAAATATTATCATTTCCAAAGAGACTAAAATAGAACAGAAAATAAAGGAATAGAAAAAAAATTGAATAGAATAGAAAAGAATATAATAGAAAATAAAATATTATAATATAATAGTTAGGGAAAGTGGCTGATATGTCCTAATTAGATACGCCACCTCATCCCAAAAGTAATAGGAGTAAGCAAGTAAAAGGGATGGGGATTATTCCGGTGCCAAACAATCAAAAAAAAAATTGTTGTTTTCTATATAAACTTGTTTGTTTGATATGTATTGTAATAAAAATTGTCATTTTAATACCAGTCCTGATTGAGTTGTTTTGGCACCACAATAATCCCCATCCCATTTACTTGCTTACTCCAAAATAATATAATAGAGTAAAACAGAACAAAATAGAATAGAAATGAATAGAATAGAATAAAAAAGAATTGAATAAAAAAAAGAATATAACCATCTTCTGAAATTCAAATTTCAAATAGAATATATTTGAATTTGAATACATAAGAAAAGAAAATAATGAAAAAGAATAGAATAGACTATAATAGAATATAATGCAAAAGAATAGAATTAGAAAAAAAACTCGTCCATCCCCATTTGCTTGTGACATCATCTGGGATGGACGAGAAGAGAGGAGGGGCTGCCTGGGAACAGCGTGACATGAGAGAGAACTTATCACAGACGCTTCCTGCGCTACTCTGCATTTGAAGAAAACAATTAGTAAACGCTGTGCTCCATGTACTCTTATGTGCCCCACGTACCCTGATGTGCCCCACGTACCCTGATGTGCCCCACGTACCCTGATGTGCCCAACGTACCCTGATGTGCTCTGATGTGCTCCAGGTACCCTGATATGCCCCATGTGCTTTTATGTGCTACATGTGCTTTGATGTGCTCTGATGTGTCCCATGTACCTTGATGTGCCCCATGTGCTTTGATGTGCCCTGATGTGCCCCACATACCCTGATGATGTGCCCCACATACCCTGATGATGTGCCCCACGTGCTTTGATGTGCCCCATGTACCCTGATGTGCCCCATGTACCCTTATGTGCCCCATGTGCTTTGATGTGCCTCAAGTGCCCTGATGTGCCCCACGTACCCTGAAGTGCCCTACGTACCCTGATGATGTGTCCCATGCACCCTGATGTGCCCCATGTACCCTGATGTGCCCCATGTACCCTGATGATGTGCCCCACGTGCTTTTATGAGCCCCACGTGCTCTGATGTGCGCTGATGTGCCCCAATGTGCCCCATGCACCCTGATGTGCCCCATGCCCTGATGTGCTGTGCTCTGTCCTGATGTGCCTGTTGTGCTGTGCCCTGATGTGATGTGCCCTGTACCCTGATGTGGCCTGATGTGCTGTACCCTGATGTGCTGTGCCCTGATGTGCTTGGCTCTGTGCCCTGATGTGCTGTGCCCTGATGTGCTGGGCTCTGTACCCTGATGTGCAGGGCTCTGTATCCTGATGTGCTGTGGCCTGATGTGCTGGGCTCTGTACCCTGATGTGCTGTGCTCTGTACCCTGATGTGCTGTACCCTGTACCCTGATGTGCTGTACCCTGATGTGCTGTACCCTGATGTGCTGTGCCCTGATGTGCTGTACCCTGATGTGCTGAGCTCTGTACCCTGATGTGCTGTGCCCTGATGTGCCCTGATATGCTGGGCTCTGTACCCTGATGTGCTGTGCCCTGATGTGCTGTGCTCTGTACCCTGATGTGCTGTGCCCTGATGTGCTGTGCCCTGTACCCTGATGTGCTGCACCCTGATGTGCTGAGCTCTGTACCCTGATGTGCTGCACCCTGATGTGCTGTGCCCTGATGTGCTGAGCTCTGTACCCTGATGTGCTGTGCCCTGATGTGCTGTGCTCTGTACCCTGATGTGCTGCACCCTGATGTGCTGTGCCCTGATGTGCTGAGCTCTGTACTCTGATGTGCTGTACCCTGATGTGCTGTGCCCTGATGTGCTGTGCCCTGTACCCTGATGTGCAGAGCTCTGTACACTGATGTGCTGTGCTCTGTACCCTAATGTGCTGGGCTTTGTACCCTGATGTGCTGTGCCTTGGGCCGGTCTGGATGAAGTCCAGGGCCACATTTTTGTCCCAGTCCAACCCTGTGTAAGCGCATGACTTTTTCATTAAAATTATTACCCAAGAGGTTTTTACACTATTGGAGGCTTTGTGTTGATTTTATCCCTACATGTGGAGAGAGCTGTCATCCATTTGAATCTGAGTGGATCAGAGTGGAGATTGGGTTGATCATCTGCGTAAAGCTTAAGTCCCCTTTTACATGTGCAGATCCCGGGAGGATCCGCTTTTGGACATCCACTTGCTCAGCGGGAATCGCTCCATTGATCCCCGCTGAGCCAGCAGATGACTAGTCCGTCTCTGCACATGGTGCAGAAATGGACCGGTCAGATCTCCACTTTCCTCTATGGGGGGGATCGGTTGAAAACGGACTGTCTGTCCGTTTTCATCCAATGACGGATGGAAAAATAGGGTTTTCCTCCGTCATCATAAACGGAGCATAGCCGAGGCTGATGTCATCGGATGTTCATCCGCTGACATCCGCTATCCCATAGGGATACATGCATGTCCGTTTTTCATCCGAAAACGGATGGATGAAAAACTGACATACGGAACATGATTGTGAAAGGGGCCTTAAGGTGGATGTAAACTGTTGTTTTTTTTTTTTGTTTTTTTATCATACTGTAGAGAATAAGATTTCCTATCATTTGAGCCCAGTCTTACCATACAGTTAATCCATCTCTGAGCAATCCTCTTTTATTGTTCAGAGAGAAAAATCTTGACAAACTGAGAAAAACTTTGTCAAATCCTCCCCCTTGCTGTGAGTGACAGGTGATTTACATATCTCGTGCACTAGCCTAAGACATGCATTACTTTTTAATTCCCTCCCCCACTCCTTTCTTCAGCAGCTCTGCAAGGGTTGGCTGTTCCACACCTCACCATGATTTGGCATGCTGAAGTCATGTGGTTACTTTCCTGTCTTTTCACTGGATGGTAGAGATCATAGCAGAAGTTCAGCAGAAGTTCAGTGTTATGCCCCGTACACATGATCGGACATTCCGACAACAAAATCCTAGGATTTTTTCCAACGGATGTTGGCTCAAACTTGTCTTGCATACACACGGTCACACAAGGTTGTCGAAAAATCCGATCGCTCTGAACGCGGTGACGTAAAACACGTACGTTGGGACTAAAAACGGGGCAGTAGCCAATAGCTTTCATCTCTTTATTTATTCTGAGCATGCGTGGCACTTTGTGCGTCGGATTTGCATACACGCGATCGGAAATTCCGACAACGGATTTTGTTGTCGGAAAATTTTATAGCAAGTTCCCAAACTTTGTGTGTCGGAAAATCCGATGGAAAATGTGTGATGGAGCCTACACACGGTCGGAATTTCCGACAACAAGGTCCTATCACACATTTTCCGTTGGAAAATTGGACCGTGTGTACGGGGCATTAGAAATACACAGGAGAAAATGCATATTGACAAGGGGAGTGTAGAGGTGGACAGGGAGTCTACTGACATCACGACTCCACCCACCGAGCTCCAGACAACAGACCCACCCACAGAATATGCAGTTTTTTGGGTCTAATAACAGACAGAGGGGAGACATTTGACAGGTAAGGATACATGCAGGAGGCATGTATATCCTTATAGATAACCCCCATGGCAGTAGTTTAGAAAGGATGACATTGGGTTTACATCCACTTTAAGTGATTTAATCACACATGCGATTGAAATCTACAATCTGGTGAGCCTCATTCTATAGGGGTGCGGATTGGCACTTGTGCACTTTGTTGAAGGATCTACGGTGTTCATAATTTTCCACTTTATGAAAAGCTGCACTATTTTCACAATTGATTTGTTGTTTGAATCTATTTATGATGGACAATTATTTTTGATTTTATTATGGACACTTTTGAAATCATTTTTATTGTTCTTTTGCGCTACTATGATTGTTTTTCACCCTTTGTTTTATTATTTGCATTTTAAGTAGCAGCACATATATTTATATTTATATTCAGTTCAATAATGCAGTGCTTATAATGAGAAAATAATAGAAAAGAATAAACAAATAGAAAAAGAATAAAATTTAAAAACAATGGAATAGTATAGAACAAATATAACCATTTCCCGAAATTCAAATAGAATCAATTTGTTTTGAAAAGAATAGAAAAGAATGGATTAGAATAGGAAGATGGTAATATTCTTTCTATTCAGTTTTTTTTTCTATACTATTCTGTTATTTTCTCTGCTAATCTATTCCTTTCTAATCCATTTAAATTCAAATTTCTATTATATTGTTTTTTTAATTATATTATTTTCTATTTGAATTTCAGAAGATGGTTATATTCTAGTTTATTCTTTTGTTTCTATTCTATTCATTCTATTCTGTTCTTTTATTTACTATTCTATTTTGTTCTGTTTTACTCTATTATATTCTATTCTTTTATTTTCTGTTATATTATTTTCTATTCTATTCTTTTTTTTTTACTTTTCCATTCCTTTATTTGCTGTTCTATTTCATTCTCTTTGGAAATTGGAAAACTATTTGAATTCCAAAACTATTCAAATTTGAAAACTATTCAAATTCAAAAACAATTCAAAATTATTTGGATTCAAAAACTATTTGAATTTGAAAACTTTTTGAATACTATTCAATATGAATTAGAAAACCATTCAAATCGATTTGAATTCCAAAAATTCTAAATGATTCGAATCATATAAACGAAACAAAGCCCTGATGTGCCATGTCCTGATGTGCCTAGTTCTGTGCCCTGTTTCGATGTGCTGTGCCATGTGCCGTGTCCTGATGTGCCGAGCCCTGATGTGCTGTGTCCTGTACCCTGATGTGCCATGTGCCGAGCCCTTATATAAACGAAACAAAGCCCTGATGTGCCATGTCCTGATGTGCCTAGTTCTGTGCCCTGTTCTATTCTATTCATTCTATTCTGTTCTTTTATTTACCATTCTATTTTGTTCCATTTTACTCTATTATATTCTATTCTTTTATTTTCTGTTATATTATTTTCTATTCTATTCAATTTTTTTTCCATTCCTTTATTTGCTATTCTATTTCAGTCTCTTAGGAAATTGGAAAACTATTTGAATTAAAAAACAACTATTCAAATTTGAAAACTATTCAAATTCAAAAACAATTCAAAACTATTTGGATTCAAAAACTATTTGAATTTGAAAACTTTTCGAATACTATTCAATATGAATTAGAAAACTATTCGTATTGATTTGAATTCCAAAAATTCTAAACGAAATGAAATGAAACTAAACAATTTTTTTTCATTCTGCACATGTCTACATCTCCTTTCTGGCCACAATTTTACAGAACCAATTCTACAGAACCATGTTTACCACCAGTAAGATCGAAGCAGGCGAGGGAACTCTCTGCAGTCTAAGCAATTCTGGTACTGACTTCAAGATGCTAGTGAGAAATGTCTTAAATTCCTTTACACATTCATAACTGGCAGAGGTATAGGACCTCAAACTGCATGAAGCCTATGAATAGAAAAAAAATCTAAAACAAACTTCTTACACCTTGTAAAATATGGGTCCTACAATACTTGCCTTATCTATCACCTGGGCTTCTGATCATTGCTCGGGTGAACAGTTGTTAGCTGAAGAATATTCAACATCTGACACACACACGCAGAGGTTTATTTGATGCCTGGTCCCCCTGCTACACTCTGTGGTTTAACCCGTCGCCTGCACATAACTAATGTGATCCTACAGAGCTGTAGTTACAAAAAAAAGGCCAGTGAGAGGAACCACAGCATGCAGTGGGGGGATGTAGGTAAAGATCAGAGTACTTGAGGTATGAATTAGCCCTCTTCTTTATCCAGGTGTTTTGTTTTTTTTTACATTTTTTATTATTATATGAAATCATTGAGTTAAATAGGCATACCTCTCAACATTTTGAGATGGGAATGAGGGACACCTACTAGCAAATGTATGTAGGCATATGACATGCCCCCCTGCCACACCCACTTAAAGGAGAACTAACCAAAAAAAAAAGGTTCATTAAATCCACAAGGGCTTTTTTTTACCACTACTATTCCTTTATATTGGCTTTTAAAATTTACAAATGCAGCAATTTAGAATTTGGATGAAAGGTTTAGCACTGGGAAACACTTTTTTGAAAGATAAAAAGTGCATTTTATATACAACTATATAGATCAGACCAAAATGAGGAACAAATGAGGAGGAAAGAGGGACAGAGGGACACTGCTCCAAAATTTAGGGACAGTCCCTCGAAATCAGGGACATTTGGGAGCTATGAGAGCGTGTATAATTGACCAAAAAGTACAAGACCCACCAACCTGAAACTCACATCCATGAAACGTCTCATCTATTTTCTTTGATAGCTTGTATAAAGAGTTTTAAATTTTTGAGGGGGAGGACCCACATGGTTGTCTCTTTCATGCCCAGCAAATGTCTGTAAAAATAAAATATACAAAGTAAAAAGGTGAAAATCTTGGGTGGTGCCTTTAAAAGGGGGGCGTGAGAAGAATTTATTACATTGTTCTCAGGATACTCAGCTGCATTAGTACATGAATGATACACAACCCAGGGATTTCAACAGTGTTCATGGTAGCAAGAACAGCCCAAGATATAAGCAGGAGGAGTTTATTATTATGGAACAGGCTTGACACTAAGGGGAAGGAACTTTTGGCCTTATGCTGGACAGTGCACCAAGTGGTAGGAATGCTTAGGATGGTATGCACCCAAGGATGATTGCCCATGGCCCATACTGCCTTAAATGTTACTACCACTTTGCGCACCATCCAGACCCACCCAGCGTCAGCAGCTTTCAGCCTCTCATAGAGCTTTATAAGCTTCCGGCATCGGGGCTTTCTGCACACACCAAAATGACAGGATTCCATGCAGTATAGCTAAACACCCAATCTGTATGGGACCTAACCACTTCAACTCCAGAAGGTTTATTTTTTGCAACTGCGTTACTTTAACTGACAATTGCTCAGCTGTGCGACGATGTGATAAAAAAAAATTGATGTCCCTTCTTTCCCACAAATAGAGCTTTCTTTTGGTGGTATTTGATCACCTCTGTGTTTTTTATTTTTTGCGCTATAAACAAGAAAAAGAAAAAAAAAGACCGACAATTTTGAAAAAAAAAAAAAAAAACAATATTTTTTACTTTCTGATATAAAACACACCCAATTCAAAAAATGTAAAAAAAAAAAAAAAAAAAAAAAATTGAATTTCTTCATCAATTTAGGCCAATATGTATTCTGCTACATATTTTTGGTAAAAAACCCAATAAGCGTATATTGATTGGTTTGTGCAAAAGTTATAGCATCTACAAACTATGGGATATTTTTATGGCATTTTTATTAGTAATGGCAGCGATCGGTGACTTATAGCGGGACTGCGACATTGCGGCAGATAAATCAGACACTAAAGTGAGATACACACAATAAAGAAAATCGGGCGAACGTTCATCCCATTTTTCTCGATTTTTATGAGCAAATCTGAACTGTTGAATGAAAATTTGTACGAAAATTCTCATACGACAAATGTTTTTTTTTGCTTATCATTTCTGATCATGGGCAGTCTTTTTCTGATTTTCCGCGTACGAAAACGGTACACATTAACTGAAAATTATTCGTTCTGAGAAACATATGAGAAACATTTTCGAGTTTGTCCCTTCCAAATCTTTCAGATCGGCTGTCGAAAGTCGTGTACATACTATACGAAAGTGGTACGAAAATTCTTTGGACAAAAATGTTCGCTCGAGCCTTAAGTGACACTTTTTTGGGGACCAGTGACACCAATACAGTGATCAGTGCTTAAAAATATGCACTGTTACTGTACTAATGACACTGGCAGGGAAGGGGTTAACATCAAGGCCGATCAAAAGGTTAAATGTGTCCCTAGGGAGTGCTTTCTAACTGTGTGGGGAGGTGCTTGTACTGGGGGAAGACAGATCAGCCTTCCTGCTTAGCAGAAACACAGGATCTCTGTCTTCCCTGGTCACAGAACGACGATCTGTCTTGTTTACATAGGCAGAGCGCCGTTCTGCCTCTGTTGGGAACAATCGGTGGGTCCCCGCAGACATCCAGTCCCCGGACCCACTAGTTGGCATCCGCTGTGTCCAATCATCGCAAGAGCTGGTCACCAGCGGCACGCGTGCGCAGCGCAAACCCAAAGGTAAAGATGACTTGCAGGTACGTGATTTTGCCCGTAGGAGATGCCGCCCCACAGTACATATATGTGGGTCGGTTGGCAAGTGGTTAAAGTATATCTTTATATACTCGGGAACGCAAAAGGGAAGGCTCAGAACCCCTGATATGTTTTTGTTGCTGTCTGTGTCCCCACTGGAGTGCCTCGTCCTCATTATTTGTCCTGGTGATCACTGACACTGGGACAGAAAGTGATGAGAAATTTTCATTTTACATTTGCCACCAAAATGGGAAATCTTCCAGTGGGGTCACCTGATTTAGTGACAACAATGGAGGTGTTTTGTCTTACATTGTATGTTAGTACTCTCACTTTCTGATGTGTCTTCAAAACACAAAGTGAATGGAAACCTCCCAAGTGGGATACAAACACAGTAAGAACATCTTAACCACTTCAGCCCCAGAAGATTTTACCCCCTTCCTGACCAGAGCACTTTTTGCTATTCGGCACGGTGTCGCTTTACCTGACAATTGCGCAGTCGTGTGACGTTGCACCCAAACAAAATTGACGTCCTTTTTTTCCCACTAATAGAGCTTTCTTTTGGTGGTATTTGATCACCTCTGCGGTTTTTATTTTTTGCGTTATAAACAAAAAAAGAGCGACAATTTTGAAAAAAGCAATATTTTTTACTTTTTCCTATAAGAAATATCCCCCCAAAATATATAAAAAAACATATTTTTTTTCCTCAGTTTAGGCCGATATGTATTCTTCTACATATTTTTGGTAAAAAACAAAACAAAAATGCAATAAACGTATATTGATTGGTTTGCGCAAAAGTTAGAGCATCTACAAAATAGGGGATAGATTTATGGTATTTTAATTATTAATATTTTTTTTAATAGTAATGGTGGTGATCTGCGATTTTTATCGTGACTGCGACATTAGAGCAGACACATCGGACACTTTTGACACTATTTTGGGACCATACAGCGATCAGTGCTAGAAAAATGCACGGATTACTGTGTAAATGACACTGGCAGGGAAGGGGTTACACACTAGGGGGCGATCAAGGGGTTAAATGTGTCCTAGGGAGTGATTCTAACTGTGGGGGGATAGGCTACCACTCACATGACAGAGATCTCTGCTCTCGATGATAGGGAGCAGTGTTCAATGTCATGTCACTTGGCAGAACGGGGAAATGCCTTGTTTACATAGACATCTCCCTGTACTGCGGCTCCGTGACACGATCGCCGGGACATCGGCAGCCATCGAGTCCGCGGGTCCCGCAGGCACCGTCATGCTGTACGCGGCGGGAGTGCGCCCACTAGCCCGCCAATTAAAGGGGACGTACAGGTACGCCCATTTGCCCACTGCTTGCTGACATTGTGCCGACGTTTATCGGCGTGCAGCCGTTGGCAAGTGGTTAAGGTCCATGCACATTGGGCTTAAAAAGTGCTCCTTCTACAGGAGTTTTGTAGGGTTTGTTTCCAGCCTGTAGAAGCAGCTCAGTGTTATCCTATGTGTCCATACATATTAGGGTGATTACAGGCATATATAAAGAGGATGGTTTAGAGGCAGAAAAAAAAACCCCATCACAAGGACTTTTGAGGCAGAAAAAATGCTAAACGCTCATAAACGTCTAAACGCTGAATTTAGGAGCGTTCAGCATTTTCAAGTGTACATTTATTATTATGGAAAATGAGCAAAGGGGAATGTTTTGGAAAAAAAACACTTTTAAAACAAATGGCCATAAACTCTCCTAAACTCTTGTGCAATATGAGCTGTTTTATACCGCTTTTTCGGCTCCTAGTGTGCATGGAACCTAAGGCTGCCTTCACACCTAAGTGTAGTGTCTTTAAGCGTTTTTTTCCGGTGTTTTTGAGCAAGATTTTGGCTCATTTTTATGCACGTTTTTATACAGCGTTTTTTGAGCTTTGCCTTTTATTTATTAGCCAGTAGAGAAAACTATCATCTGTTGCATCATTTGTTGCTAGGTATTTTGGCTTTTTTAGCTTTTCCATTAGCTTTTATTTCTTTTTTTATTATTATTATTCGTTATTATTTCTTTTTTTTTCGTTAGGGTAAGGGATTAGCATTAAGGTTAGGTTAGAGTTAGGATTAGGGGTGGGGTTAGTGTTATTTTTTACTTATTTCTTGTTAGGGTTAGGGTGTTAATACTACTACTACTACTAATCATAATACTAATAATAATAATACATGAATAAATATATGTAAAATAAATACACAAATAAAAATAATCATAAATAAATTCAATACATGAATACTAAGTACTAATAATTAAAGAATTAACCCCTAACCTTAACCCCTAACCCTTAAAAAAATAAAATAAAATAATAAATAACTAAACACTCTAACAGAAAATACGTAAATTAATATTTAATTTTTTTTAATTTAAAACAAATAAATAATAATTAATAGCTAAACACCCGAACAGAAAATAAATACATTATTATTTTTTGTATTTGGGTATTAATAATAATAATAATAATAATAATAAATAATAATATTAAGACCCAAACAAAAAAATAAATGTAATAATAATACAAAAATAATTTTTGATTAATATTTTTTAAGGTTAGGGGTTAATTATTATCATTTATGTATTAATACATATTATTCATTTATTTTATTTATCTATGAGGATTTTTAGTTATTTATGTATTTACTTTACATTTATTTATTCATATATTACTATTTTATTGATTTTTTTTTCAATTGAGCAGAAAAATCTTGCAAAAACAAAACACGCAAATGCGCACCAAAAAATTGCGTTTCTATACATTTCTATGGGAATAAAAACGCGCCAAAAACGCTCAAATCAGCATGACATGTTAGGTATTTATTTACTCGTATATCATCATCTTTCACATAATACAAAAAACTTAACTTTTTTTTTTTAAATTCATTAAAGTGTATTTATTTCCAAGAAATTGCGTTTGAAAGACCGCTGGGCAAACACAGTGTGACATAAAATATTGCAACAACCCCCATTTTATTCTCTAGGGTCTCTGCTATGTGTGTGTGTATATATATATATATATATATATGTTTGGGAGTTCTAAGTAATTTTCAAGCAAAAAATACTGATTATAAGTTGGGAGCAACAAATGTCAGAAAAAGGCTTGGCCTTCAAATGGTTAAAAACCCATTACGAAAAAAAAAATAAAGTGAAAATGAACAAAAACGGTTATAACTTCCTTTTTTAGTAGTGTGCATTCTGATGAAACAGAAAAGTGAATGCAAATGAAAGTAGAAAAAAAAAAAACACATCCACATTCTTGTTCCTCATACCATCACAAAGCAGAAGTAGAGTACACTCCCTAATAAATAACTTGTTTCTTTGTATCTAAGGTAACAAGTTTGACAGGAGATTGTTTGGTTTAACAGAAATCAACTAGTTTGGTGAATGTTCTGGCAGGCTTTTGTGTACATTTAAATATCCTTTGCTTTATCTCCCCTGGGCAATAACTGTATTTTGAATATTATTTTTTTTTTTTGTAAGCCGACCTTTGATTCTACCAGTATTCTCTGCTTTATCATAACTGTAAAAAATCCTGTTCTCCCAGCTTATAATTAATTTGTTGTTTAAACTTTCTGACATATTCAAACTCTGACATTTTTATGTAGTCAGCCAACGATATGCCTATAATAGGACACTATGATCTATCAGAGCTGCAAATATGGTTTGTGTTGAACCCAAGAATAAAAGTGTAATAATTGCAGAATAGCGGTCTTTAGATAAGGTGGCTGCAATCAATTTTCTAGGCTAAGTACATTTTCTGCAATGAAATACCAGTTGATCTTGACAAAAATCCATTGTCCGTGTAGATTCCTGTGCACAGAACTATCTCAAACTATGTTATCGGTAGACATGTGCACTGCTGAAAAAATGTGTTCGTTTTCATTTCATTCATTTATTTTTTATTTTTTCGGGTCATTCATTATGATCGAAATTTGGAAATTCGAAAGTCCGGAAATTTAGAAATTCGAAAATTCGAAATAACTAACTAACTAATAATAACTAACCTTTAAATTATAGGTATTGGAATTTCCTTTCAAATTTGTCTGTTAGTGAACATAACAAATACAAATTTATTCGAAGTTACGAATTATCTGAAATAACGAATCTAAACAAATGGAACTGAATGAATTAATAATATATATACAGTATTTTTTTATTATTATTATTATTGTTATTTATTATTATGAATTTGTTACGTTTCATTCATTTAGATACAGTGTTAAAAGAAAAACCAAAAAAAAAACAAAAAACCAACTGCGCTAGTATAACATCTAAAAAAGCCGCAACTCAAAAGTGAAATACACACCAAACAAATAAGAAAAAAAAAAAGAAGCTGCGCTGACAGTGAATGAAACGAGCAAACAAATGTGCCCCAGTGAGCAAGTAAACCTGTTGGTTTGGTTGACAAATCAAATGAAAACGCTCTTGATTTCCATTTAATTTATTCAGGTTTTTATTAAAGTTTTACACGTTTTTAATTTTCCTGCTGGACTTGTTGGTTCACTTATCATCATTGTATAATTTATAACATTTACTTAGTTCGCTGAATTGGTTGCCTTTGTTTCACTCAACAGGTTACTCTTTTTTGTTACTTCTCAGGATTTACTTGTTTTATTACATTTAACTGCATCTGTATTTTAGATCACCCTTTATTAGTTCAACATTTGTAGGGTTTTCATTTTATTTGTCAACCAAACCAACATATTTACTTGCTCACTAGGGCACATTTGTTTGCTCGTTTCGTTCACTGTCAGCGCAGCTTGTTTTTTGTTTCTCGTTTGTTTAGATATAGTATTCTTTTTTTCGGATAATTTGTAACTACGGATAAATTCGTATTAATTACGTTCACTAACAGCCAAAATTGAAAGGAAATTCCAATACCTATAATTTATTAGTTAAGATTTTTATCAGTTAGTTAATATTTCAGATTTTCGTTCTTTTGAATTTCCGTTCCTATTTTTTGATTTTCAAATTTTTTGATATCCGAATTTCTTATTTTTCGAATATTCGAATTTTCAAATATTCAAATTTACGAATTTTCGAATATTCGAATTTACGGATATTCTAATTAACGAATTTTTGAATATTCAAACTTGCGAATATTCTGAAACATTTGTTAAATGGGTTTTCGTTAATTCAGATATTTCTGAATGAATGAATTTGTCGAAATTTGTTAAAAAACAAATTCAGAACTAAACAAATTGCACATGTCTAGTTATCGGCATTCCCAGTTATCCTCTGAAAGCTACAAAAAACTGTGTAATGAAGATGAGGACAGGGGATGTGTTTGTTGATCTGATTAGGAAAACAGCCTAGGGTGACAATGCTGCTACTCCATAGATGCAGTGCAGTGAGTATGTTGTGAGTGTGGTCTCCCTAGGACGGGAAGTGTATAACTGGCAGAATCACAAGTTTCAGGGAGCTGCTGTGACACGTTGGGCGCACGCACGTGCGAACACTATTGCCCAAAGAAACGTGCACAGGCGAACATATATTCCCAGGAATGCATTTGCAGGTGCGCATGCACGCAAAAATGCACGCAATCGCAGGAGCACGTTCACAGCCTCCACTGGGATCAGATGGCCTATTTAAAGGATGCTCAGACTCCTGCTCAGCACGGACTGGTCTGCTTGAAGCCTGTATGATATCCGTTGCTGACCTGGCTTGTTACTGACCTGACCTTGGATCCCGTTTATGCTCTGATCATTGGTTTCTGACTTTGGCTTACTTATGACCTTGCTCCTGTATGATGCCTTGATACCTCTCTGCCCGCACGTTACCGACTCCAGCTATCCTGACTACGCTTCTGTCTCCCGTTTGGCTTCATGTTACTTTTGAGTGCCTGCGTTGGCTGTCCATCATCCAAGCTCCAGTGAACCAAGTGTGCTCCTGTCTCAAACCTTCAGGGAGCTCTGGAAAGCCACACATCCAGAGCCTGCAATCCTGGTGGAGTGTCCCTTTAACCTCAGCTGATCTATCTGGCATCATTGTGGTTCCTGACCTAATGTTCTGCCTGAGTCTACAACTCCAGCCACCAGCTCTGCAATCAACATCTACAGGCACTCATGTTCCTCCTGTCCCTTGGCACCATCTGTTCAACTCTCAGTGGGGCCTGGGATGGAGATACAAGAGAGGCCCCAGTTTCAAGGGATGGAAACCATAATTGCGTTTTAACACAATGTCACTTGTGTCACTTAATACAAAGGAGAAGGCGCCCCCCTCTAGAAGATGGCTCCCTATTTATTCAAATGAGGAGGGAGAGCACACTATCCTGAAGAAGCTACGTGTGGACGTAGCAATACATGTTGATGTCACAGGCACGTCATGGACTCTCGGGATTATTTACCCCTATGACAGCACCTCATGACATGTGGTCGGATGTTATGTCTAATAGTCCATGTAGGGTGACGAAGAAGGATACGAGGAGTGTGTCTCCAATATCCCCATGCATATGCAGCGAATCTGGTTTGCAGCTCAGGCATCTCTGAGGACACCTGGACATTAGGAGCTGGAGCCGTTACAGACCATATGAACTACCTGCCCTACACAGAGATGGCAAGGCGACTGCTATTTAGTTAGTCTGGAGGATCTGCCTTGGTAGGGCAAGACTGCTCGCTTCCCAACTTTAAACTAACATTGTACCTTCTTGAGATTGCCAAGAATACTTGAACATTGTACCATCACCCAAAGGTGCTGTTAGCTTCACGGGCCAGTGCTTTTCCCTTGCTTTATTAAATTATATCTTTTATCCCTGGATGTTACATCACAACGATTCTTTAAGGTTTCCATGCACTTTATTTTCTCATGCAGGCAATGATTGACAGATGCTCTATACTGCCCTAATTTTAACTGTGACTTTTCCTTTATTATCTAGGTCACCCAGTGCACGGACATTCCATGAGTACAGCAGGGACCCTGCATTGGAAGCCCCAGGGCCTATGTGAGCTGTAGATACCAGTGTTTGGTTACTGGAAGAAGAGTTATCTTCCCCCCTTATTTCTGTAATGGATTAACACTGATATATACAGCGCCCATAGATTCATAGTCCGGACATGTATTACTGTGGCATTGTTTTTAGTGGTATGTTGAATGGATGTTTTTGATATACAGTGTGTCATATTAGAGTTTTTCCTCTTTTTATTGTTATTTTTGCAATAAATACAAGCCAATACACCATACAAGTCTTGTTTCTGCCTAATTGACCGCTTGGTTACCTATTGTGGGAGCTTCACTTCCCCTAAGAATAGCCTTCCCTTTTTCTCTTGTCGAACAAGAGAGGCCGACCTCGTCATTTCAGCATTCTAACAGGGCTGTGACAACCAAGTTAAAATATAGGAACAAAGGCTGAAAATGTTTCCCTGAGGCAGAGTCTTTACTATTTGCAGAGCCGGTTTCTCTTTTGAGGTGCTTTCCTACCCTGTCAACATCACCTTAGTAGTAAAATAATACTTATACTATGACCATAGTGATACTACAAGACTATTGGCCATGAGGACTCCGAGGGGCAATCCACTGCTTGAGCATGGAATAGAGACATCTTATACCACCTAGACACGGATATTTGTCATTATTTTATGGATTTCTCACTCTTCCTTGTTTTTTCCTTCTGGAAAAGTTTGGTCTTTGATTGTGTTCTTTTCAGTCTGATATTATATATTATATTTTTTGTAATAGCTGTCACACTTGTTTCGATGACACATTTACAGTCAGAAGTATATATATATATATATATATATATATATAAGCAAGAGCCACTGAAAATGTGTGTAAACTCCCCGCTGTCAGGTCCGTATGACGTATGGTCCTGGCAGTGAAAGGGTATTTTAACTTTATGCTTGTTATGTGTTCACATTTACACAGCATCCCTAATTTTTTTTTGTTTTATTATATAATTCTTACCTTTAAGATGTTTCTCTGCCATGGTTGACTGCAAGTTTTCTCGAACAATGTTAGAGTGAGCCTGTCCCCATTAAAGAGGAGCTCCAGGCTCCTTCAGAAAAAAATAAATAAAAGTCAGCTGCTACAAATACTGTAGCTGCTGACTTTTAATATTGGAGCACTTACTTGTCCAGGGATCCAGAGGTGTCCTCACCCGAGCCAATTTGTCAATCAGCTATCGGGTGCTGCCGCCACCATCTCAACTAAGGGAAACAGGCAGTGAAGCCTTACGGCTTCACAGCTGGTTCCCTACTGCGCATGCACTTTGTAAATGGGCTGGCTGCGGGGGAAGGAGGAGGGAGGCCAAACTGCCGCAGCGAACTTAGCCGGAAGTGGGAGCGGTGCCTGTAAAAAACAGGCACCTGCTCCCCCCAAAAGATGCCAAATGTGGCAGCGGAGGGGTGGAAGAGGCAGACAAGCGGAGTTTCGCTTTAACCACTTGCTGACCCGCCATAGTAATTATACTGTGACGGGGCGGCACCTGCAGGCACTATCATGTACATGTACGTCATTGTGCCTGCTCCAGTTTAGGAGTTAGCTGTATGCCCTCCCTGCCCCCCTGCGGATCCCTGCATCAAATGATCACATTATAAACAAAGCTGTTATGAATGAATCTCATTCATAACAGCTCTGCTTCCTCTATCAGTGTGCCAGTGAGCTGCGATTGGCCCACAGCTATCACATGATACCTGGCCCAATCACAGCACCCTGTACCATGTGATTAGCTGTAGCTATTAAAAACTAATTTTATTTAACATTTTCATTTTCAAAAAAAATGTGAAAAATAAATAAATTATAACTTCGAAAAAAATCGCCATGCCTCTTACTAAATGCCTCAGGCTATCTACTTTCCAAAAAGGGGTAATTTGGGGCATAATTGTTCTGTCCGAGCATTTGAAGAGACTCAAGAAATGAGATCCTCAGTAAATCAGGTTTGATAAATTCTCAAATAAATATACCATAGTTTGTATACACTATAACCTTCACACAAATCAAATCAGTGGGATCAAACACCTCCAAAAGAAAGCTCTATTTGTGTAAAAAAAATAATTATATAAATTTAAATTTGCGAACACCATACCTCCCAACTTATTGAGATTGGGGCACCAAAAGTAAGTAGCAAAAGTATGTAGGCATAGGACACCCCAGCCACACCCCTTTTTATGCAAAAAAATTATTAGTTAAACCCACAAGTGCCTTTTTTTCCCACTACTATTCCTTTATATTGGCTTTTGAAGTTTACAAATGCAGCAATTTAGAAATTGGATGAAAGATTGAGTACTGGGAAACACACTTTTGAACAATTAAAAGTACATTTTTTATACAACTATATAGATTAGACCAAAATGAGGGACAAATGAGGAGGAAAGAAGGACAGAGAGACTTTGGGGGTTATAGACGAAAAGCAAATCCACTTTGCACTACAAGTGCAAACTACAACTTGAAATTGCACTTGGAAGTCCAGTCGCTGTAGATCCGAGGGGGACATGCAAGGAACATAAAAAACAGTATTTTAGCTTACACATGATTGGATAATAAAATCAGCAGAGCTTCCCCTCATTTCAGATCTACCCCTCAGATTTACAGTGACTGCACTTTCAGTGCAATTTTAAGTGTACTTTGCGCTTGTAGTTTGCACTTGTAGTGCAAAGTGGATTTGCCTTTCGTAAACAAGCCCATTTGTCCCAAATCAGGGACAATTGGGAGCTATGGTACACTATTGCATGACCGTGCAATTGCAAGTTGAAGAAGCACAGTGCTGAACAGCAAAAAATGGCCTGGTGGTGAAGGGGGTAAAATCTTCCGGAGAGTAAGGCTTCATGTACATGGGACGTTATTACAACCTCTCCTGAACTATTTAACTTGACAGATAGTAACCCACGTTTAAAACGCCCCTTTTGCCGCGTTTACATGCCGCCTTTAGCAGCGTTTTGCCGCGTTTGCGTCTAGAAGCGTTTTTTAAAAAAAATAATTAGTATTTATTGTTTTTAAATAGCCAAAAATGAAAAACGCCTGTAAACGCCTGTAAACGAAATGCGGCTAAACGCAAATTACCGTGTTTAGTCGCATTTTTGGCGCTTGAAATGCCTGTAAACTCATCTGCCTAGAAACGACTGTAAAGGACCCTGTGTACATGTACTGATAAGATAACAAAGAGGAGAGTTCAGGGGCAGCTGAAAAAAACTCCCAACTGCTCCTAATTGTCCGTTTACCAGCAGCAGTCTACATGAGGCCTAAGTGGTTAGCATACATTGCTCAAAATCCTGCCCATAAACCTTGTTAGGACACTTTAGGGGGGCTCGGCTCCTTTAAGCGGGATAGCAGGCGTGCGCACGCTGCACTGCGGGTGTGCCAATGCGCGTGGCCGTCGGTCGCGATGACCGCCGGCCATGCGTGATCGCGGGCACAAGAGCCAGAACAGGGACGTGTGTGTTCGTAAACACACAAATCCCTGTTCTGTGAGCTGAGGAGACAGAGATCGTAAGTTTCTACTAGCTAGGAACAGCGATCTGTCATCTCCTCTAGTCAGTCCCCTCCCACTACTGTTAGAAACACCTCCCTAGGGAACACAGTTAACCCCTTGATCGCCCCCTAGTGTTAACCCCTTCCCTGCCAGTGACATTTACACAGTAATCAATGCATTTTTATAGCACTGATCGCTGTATAATTGTCAATGGTCCCAAAAATGTGTCAAAAGTGTCTGATGTGTCCGCCATAATGTCGCAGTCACCATAATTGCAGATCGTCGCCATTACTATTAAAAAAATATATTTTAAATAAATAATAATAAAAAAAATTAAAAATGCCTCAAATCCATCCCCTATTTTGTAGATGCTTTTGCGCAAACCAATCAATATACGCTTATTGTGATTTTTATTACCAAAAATATATAGAAGAATACATAAAATTTGAATTAAATTAGCTTTCTTTTAAAAAAAAAATGGGGGTATTTATTATAGCAAAAAGTACAAAATATTGTGTTTTTTTCAAAATTTTCGGTCATTTTTTGTTTATAGCGCAAAAAAATAAAAACCGCAGAGATGATCAAATACCACCAAAAGAAAGCTCTATTTGTGGGAAAAAAGGACGTCGACCTTGTTTGGGTACAACGTCCCCGCAATACTCAGTTAAAACGACGCAGTGCCGTATCACAAAAAATGGTCTGGTCATTGAGCGGCCAAATCTTCCGGGGCTGAAGTGGTTAATAATAATAATAATATATGAATGAGTCCAGTTCTGTGTA
Source organism: Lithobates clamitans (assembly GCA_037952925.1). Lineage (NCBI taxonomy): Eukaryota > Metazoa > Chordata > Amphibia > Anura > Ranidae > Lithobates > Lithobates clamitans. Next base: position 443,607 of record JBBGZY010000480.1, on the reverse strand, counting down.
TCAGTGCCAAATCCCAAAAATAATGCACAAAATATAGAATAAGGAAGATCAGGGATTTTCAAGGTGTTCAATGCCTTCTGTCAGAATGATATGCCCATACTCATTACATTCGTAAAAAGTAATCTTTTATCACAAATTCATTAAAAAGTTTATGGGGTGACCCTCTTCTATCTCATTTCAATTATCATTGCAGATCCACCTCCTGTTACCCTGCACTCAATGTATATCTAGTGTATACAGACTATAAAATTAAATTACAGGCAATTACAAACCACGCAATCAGGTCGAAGCAGTGCCACACAGAGGCAGTGAAAAACTCATAAGCCTCATAAGCTCCAACCCTTGTGGTTGGGAATAAAGGAGCAGTAATTTGCCCCGCTTAGCAAAGTACAGGTTGACTTTAAAATGGAAGATTCATTGAAGATTGTAGTATTACAGTAGATACCCTGTCGATCAACCTTTCTCAACCTTTTTACCCCAAAGGAACCCTTAAAATAAATTTCAGGTCTCAAGGAACCCTTGCTAAAACCACATTTTTGGAGATCAGTATACATTGGTGGTCAGTGGGAACAATGCCACTCCTACAGACAGCTAAAAAAAATATTGGTGTCATTCTGCTAATTCTTCCAATAGGCCTTGGCCCCAAACCTATGCAGGCACCATCAGATGGGAGGCCACAGCTCAAGGAACCCCTAGCAACTTTTGGAGGAACCCTAGTTGGGAATTGTTGCTTTAGGTTGTAATTGCAATATACAGTACTCTAAATAATCATCTATAACAATAACTTTTATCAAACATGCCCATTCATCAGCCCAGCTACCAAGCCCTTATTTGAATGTCTAGTGTCCATATCATTCACCTGCTGGAGCCAGTTAATAAAAGCCTTGTTTGGTTGGAGCTTACACTACTCTGCCCCCACATAGATGCACTTACGCCTGGTGATGGGATGCTCTAGAAAACAGCACTGCATCATGGGAAGAAAGGGAGAAAATTATCCCATGGTCTTTCATACCTGAAAGTTTCTAAATTAAGTAGAATTGTTGGGATGTGGCACAAGGTTTCCAGACTGGGGTCCGGTGCATTTCTGTTCACCAGTTCGGTTACGATTCAGGTCCAAATTTATGCTTACATTCTTTTTTTTTGCACAGTGTTTTTTTTTTTTTTTAACATTAAAAAATTCAAAAAGTGTGGTGCTATAAACTCCATACATAAAGAATAATTGAAATGAATCTAAAGAATGAACACTCTAAAATATTGAGTGATTATAAAGCAAACATTTCAGTGTGAACCAAAAGGTGCTTATGTGAAGGGAATGTGATTGGTAAACAAAACTTAAATGCATTCATTAAATCCAATAATAGGTGAAAAAACATCACAAAATAATATTATATATAAAGTCCATGTCATAATAAGTGAGAAAACTGTGATGATAGTGCATAAACGATGATGGACAGGTGTTTCCTGAGCATGCGGAAGGGTTGTTTAGACCAAGCAACCTGGTAGGTGAATGGACCACGCGGAGACCAAACGTGCACAAAGGATTGGAATCAGTGCCAGAACCGTCACCAGGAATCATAGAGGCTTACCAGAAATATTGGCCTGAAATAGCATATGCCAAAACAGGTCAAAAAGGCTTGATAACCGACAGGTCCAAATATAACAACTGGTCAGATGTCGTCGTCACACAGAGAAGGGGGGAAGGAAATCAGCACGGCTTCCTCTTCACTGGATAAACCATAGGCCAATAGTATGTGTGGCATGTGAGGGAAAAACACTCACATAGCGTGATAACGTTTTTAAACACCCGGAACTCCGCCCTCTCCGCGCTGATTCTGGTGAGGCAATCAATGGAGACCATGGAGACAGTGACTGGCTACAACACCTCAGACAGGTGCTGTGCAGGTGGACTGTGGACATCTGCTCAGCTCACACTTAGTCACAGGCACAGCTCTCTTAATTCTTGCTCCCTTCCCTCAGGCTTTGCGCCAAGCTGAAGATGATGGAAGAGGTGGGTGGAGCTAATTGACTAGGCGCGGAGGCTGAGCACTCGGAATGCTGGGGCAGGAGCAGCCTCTGATGTCACTGGTTGCTAGAAGCCGGGTGATTCTAGCAACCAGTGCAGCATGCAGCCGACCAGGATCGGCTCTGCTGCTGACTGTGATCCAACCTGCTCCTGAAAGGTACGGTGGCTACTAAGTGGCAGCGGCCGCCGGGTACTTCTGACAACTTGTCACTGCACGCTCGGGCAGTATGCGGTGCCGCCTGGGACCCATGGTAGGGCCAGCCCTGATTGGAGGGCTAATTCCAGGTCACACCTAGTGATCTTTTCTATGATTTGGGAGATACAGTAAGTTGAAATATTTTTTTCCAGAAACTGGTTAGACCCTTACATGTTCAGAAGATATGGAGAATAGTAGCTGTCTGTCCACAGCAAAGAGGTGAAATATTCGGGGAGAATCTAGCTATACAGTGGGGAGTGAGATATAAATAGGAGATAAGCTTTTGACATATTTCCCAATGATTGACACAATGAGTGACACTCTGCGGTAATTCTATCACTAGTAACCATTGGTTGTCCAAAAAAGAGTGTTGGAGGTTGGATCTGTAGTGTGTTTTAAAAAATCTTTTTTTTTTATTTTTTATTGGTATACAATTCACCATGCAATGTACCAGAAACATATTTTATGGTTAAAATTGCGAAAACCTAGCAGAATATAATTTGTATCTTGTATCTACACAAATCTTGGAAACTACCATTAAACCTGGAAAACATTATTTTCTCTGTTTTTCCTTTCCACCCTTTTTTATTTAAATAGTTTTGTATTGCAATTTTTGTTGTTACACATTTATAACAGTAGACTGTGTGTCTACTGTTATAAATGTGCAACAACAAAAATTGCAATAAAAACTCAGTGGCATCTTCCTCCACACTAGTAAGACATTTTAGGAATTTCACAATAGTTTTACAATAGTTTTAGGCTTTACAATCCATCAAAAGCAATACATGGACATGTATTAACACCATTTAATTTAGTTTTCTTTTATTTAAAGCTGGGGTGTCAAACCTGTGGCTCACAGGCTATGAATGCGGCCCAAAACAAAATCATAGAAAATGGGAAGTTTGGGACTTTGAGTGAGGCCATAGACATGGTGAAGATAGATAAAATAAAAGTACACATTTATTGTCATAAAAGTCATAAAACATGTCAATAACAGGAACCACATGGGTGAGACAACATTATAGTCACTACCTGACGCCATCACGTCGAGCATGTGATTTTACCACCCGAGCCGACACAGCTGGGGAAACGAGCGCCTGTCGTGGGCGGTCCTGACCGCCGGCATCGGAGCTCCTCCCCGTTCTTGCCGCGCTAGCGTGACGCTGGTGGGAGTCGGCAGGCTGCTATATCTGGCTTCCCCAGGCGCAGCTCCCTGTTGTCATCCGACATTTGATGCTGCAGTCCACCTTACCACTTCATTCCACGCTGAGACACCAGTAAGTCACCCCTGACTATGGTCTACTATCTTATAAACTATGCATCACTTTCCAACTTTGGATGTATGGATATCCTCGTACCATGACATTTAATCTTTTCAGACATTCCCTGGTAGCCACCTATGGCCAACATCCAGTCTTAACATACATTTCCAACCTGAGTCCTGTGTTTTGGGGAGTTTCCGGATGTATGCCCTGTCAGCACGCTGCTCCATTACCTCAGCTCCCGGCAGAGATTGGTTGACCTCGGTTCCATACCCATTATACCTCACTACAGTGAGTTCTCGCAAGCATTTTTGTTATATTTACCCATTCCTTTTTTTTTTTTTTTGTAAATTATTTTTATTAGATTTTCAATGTAAGTACCAAACAAAACAGAGCCTATTGGGCATACCCAGGCTCGATCAACAACTACATAAAGTAAAAAAAAAAAAAAAAAACACAAAACAATAAACATACACATAGAGTCTATATCTATGTTCCTAACTAAACCATTGTACGCTCAACCACCTTGCGACTATTTAAAGTAGTCTTCCAATTCCATGTGTACACTGCCATACCCACTATATTCATTTATGTAATGAGATGTGCAATATAATAACAACCTGTTCAATTCCCCCCCTTCCCATACCTATCGACTGAAAAGCCCAGGGACTTTTATGCGATCAGGAACGCCATTTGAGCCCTTCCCGGTTACTTAATAGAATGAACTAATCATCAATTGAGTCTGAATTAGTAGACCGGGATTCCGTCCAAATATCCCATATTTTGTGGAATTTTTTTTCACAACCACGTGACAGGTAAGTAGCTTTGTACAATGGTAGGGCCGCATTCACCAACCTCTTCCAGAAATTTATTGAAGGTGCACATGAGGCCTTCCATCTGAGTACTATAGATTTACGGGCATAGTAAAGTAATAATCCTAGCAGGGTTCTGATTGCCTGGCGTGGGGCCAGTGGCTTAACGAGTCCCAGCAGACATACCTCTACAGACAATGGCACAGGAACAGTGGTGACAGTCAAAATAACTTTGGTTACCTCAACCCAAAAAATTTCAATCTGAGGACAATTCCAAAAAATATGAATGAAATCCGCTGAGGCTGAGTTACACCTCCAGCAAGAGGCAGAAACAGATGGATAGATTCTATGTAAGCGTTCAGGCGTGTAATATACCTTATGTATTATTTTAAATTGGACCAATCTATCTCTGGCTGATACTAGCTGTGAGAAGGGGTATTCCCACATTTCTTCCCAATCTTCTGTGTCCAATGCAGGGAAGTCTACCTCCCACTTTGCCTTAAGGTTTTCTAGTCCCATGTGTACGTTAGGGAGTAGTGCCTTATATATGGAAGATAAAGGTTTAGACAGAGCTTCATCTCTGAGCAGAGTCTCTAGATTCGAAGTGTAAAAGGCCACGGAAGCATTTGCAAACTGAGTGTTGAAAGCGTGCCTAAGCTGCAGGAATCTAAACAGGTGTGAGTTAGGTAAATTATATTGTTGTTTCAACCTATCAAAAGTCTGTAGTTTGCCCTCAAGACAGATTTGATTTATGTATTTAATGCCCTTGCATGCCCATACCCCAGGGTCGGGAATGGACCCGAATTCTGGTAATTGCGGATTGAACCAAAGAGGGCTATAAGGGGAGATGTGTCCAGAAGGGATGGGGCGTAATGAATTTGCCACTGTCCATGCCCGTATTACTGCTCTCATTGCTGATGTAAGAGGGAAGGGAGCTCTAGAGCCCCGGTAAAGTAGGTTCCTTAGCGCCTCATAAGACCCCAATCGCGCTGCTTCCAGAACCACTGCTGCGTTGGACTCGTCAGAGATCAGCCAGTTGTGGGCGTGTGATAGCATGGCTGCCACAAAATAAGAGTGTAGGTCAGGACAAGCCAAGCCCCCCTCTCCCCAAGGTCTCTGCAGCACCGTCAGCTTAAATCTCGGCTGACCAGATCCCCAAAGAAAAGATAATAGAACAGTATTTATTAGGCCAAATATCTTTTTGGGGATCCAGACAGGTGCGTGTCTGAGAGCATAGAGAAAGGCAGGCAGAAGCTTCATTTTAAATAAATTAATCCTCCCGATTAAAGAGAGGGGAAGATTCGCCCACGCCTTCAGCCCCTTTCTCATCCTCTGCACCAGTGGTTCTAAGTTAAGGGTATAATAATCAGAGGTAGATGTTGAGATGTGAATACCTAGATATTTAATTTTGTCTGTCCATAATAATGGTAGATTAGGATCTGCTATATCTTTTGCGGCCCCATCTATCGGCAAAATTTGGGATTTATCCCAGTTTACTTTAAGCCCGGAACAGCTAGTGAAACTGGAGAGAATGGTCAACGTCTCCCGAAGGGATTGGGCAGGGTCATTCAAGAAAAGGATAAGATCATCCGCATATAAAGCCACTTTCTCATGAATGGATCCCACCTGTATGCCCCTAACCCCGTCTGCCTGTCTGAGGGCCGAGGCAAGTGGCTCCATCACCAAGGCAAAAAGGGCCGGTGACAGTGGACAACCTTGCCTCGTGCCTCTTCGAACAGAAAAGGGTGCCGACAGAGCACCACCAAGCTTAATCTGCGCCGTTGGATTTTTATATAAAATATCAATCCATCTGCAGAATACCTCTCCAAAACCCATAACTTCTAGGACCGTGGACATAAAAGGCCATGCCACTGAGTCGAACGCCCTTTCAATGTCCAGTGTACCCATTCCTTTTTTGATAGGTTTCAATACATCCTACTAATTTATTCTATCATACTTTATAGATATACCACTAGCACCCGCCCCTGATGAGTGTAATATACACGAAACGCGTCGGGCATTGTTTGGGATGCACATAGTAGCCCCTATTTCAATCATCCATTCTGGGCATTCGGAGATGTTTCTTCACACCTCGATCATTCTACGTTCTTCCTTTTTTAATTTGATTTTGTATTTTACTGTGGTCTCATTGTCTCTTTTGCAAGTGTTGTTATATACTTTATGTACCATTATGAACTCATTGGAATGCATTGACTGTTCAATCCAGACCACTGCGGGGCACTTGGCTACCATACCCAGATGTACCCTAGTTGCCTGTATTGCACGAACACTCTTAATAGTGTGTGTGAACAAACATGAAATTACATTTTACTATAATGTTGTCTCACCCATGTGGTTCCTGTTATTGACATGTTTTATGACTTTTATGACAATAAATGTGTACTTTTATTTTATCTATCTTCACCATGTCTATGGCCTCACTCAAAGTCCCAAACTTCCCATTTTCTTTGAATTAGGGATGGAGGCACATCCTACATATGTGCCTCATATAAAGTCCCACAACCCTTCCCATTGTTCTCGTATTAGGGATGGAGGTCCACAGACTGGATTGACAGCCCCTCTTTTTTCCTGTCATCCAGGTGTAATATGATCAAGCCCCTGACATTGATTCACTATGTCTGGGCTTGTGTTTTAGAGACAGAGATTTTTTTGTTTGCCTGTGAGAAATTTTAGCACAGACATTTCAATCTTGAGTACCCACACTGAGGCTGGTATGTCCTGGGTTTATTCTGTCTACTGCCGGGAGCTGCGATGCGCTCTGCGTGCCCCCGCCCCCTCACCCTCCTCCCCGCCCCTCCGGGCGGTGGAGGATAGGTGTGGGAGGGAGGGCGGTTTCACAGCGCATCGGCGCCACGCATCCTGCTTCTCGTGTGCCGTCACTACCTGACGCCATCACGTCGAGCATGTGATTTTGCCATCCGAGCCGACACAGCTGGGGAAACGAGCGCCTGTCGTGGGCGGTCCTGACCGCCGGCGTCGGAGCTCCTCCCCGTTCTTGCCGTGCTAGCGTGACGCTGGTGGGAGTCGGCGTGCACGTGTGCAGGCTGCTATATCTGGCTTCCCCAGGCGCAGCTCCCTGTTGTCATCCGACATTTGATGCTGCAGTCCACCTTACCACTTCATTCCACGCTGAGACACCAGTAAGTCACCCCTGACTATGGTCTACTATCTTATAAACTATGCATCACTTTCCAACTTTGGATGTATGGATATCCTCATACCATGACATTTAATCTTTTCAGACATTCCCTGGTAGCCACCTATGGCCAACATCCAGTCTTAACATACATTTCCAACCTGAGTCCTGTGTTTTGGGGGGTTTCCGGATGTATGCCCTGTCAGCACGCTGCTCCATTACCTCAGCTCCCTGCAGAGATTGGTTGACCTCGGTTCCATACCCATTATACCTCACTACAGTGAGTTCTCGCAAGCATTTTTGTTATATTTACCCATTCCTTTTTTGATAGGTTTCAATACATCCTACTAATTTATTCTATCATACTTTATAGATATACCACTAGCACCCGCCCGATGAGTGTAATATACACGAAACGCGTCGGGCATTGTTTGGGATGCACATAGTAGCCCCTATTTCAATCATCCATTCTGGGCATTCGGAGATGTTTCTTCACACCTCGATCATTCTACGTTCTTCCTTTTTTAATTTGATTTTGTATTTTACTGTGGTCTCATTGTCTCTTTTGCAAGTGTTGTTATATACTTTATGTACAATTATGAACTCATTGGAATGCATTGACTGTTCAATCCAGACCACTGCGGGGCACTTGGCTACCATACCCAGATGTACCCTAGTTGCCTGTATTGCACGCACACTCTTAATAGTGTGTGTGAACAAACATGAAATTACATTTTACTATAATGTTGTCTTACCCATGTGGTTCCTGTTATTGACATGTTTTATGACTTTTATGACAATAAATGTGTACTTTTATTTTATCTATCTTCACCATGTCTATGGCCTCACTCAAAGTCCCAAACTTCCCATTTTCTTTGAATTAGGGATGGAGGCACATCCTACATATGTGCCTCATATAAAGTCCCACAACCCTTCCCATTGTTCAAAACAAAATCATAAACTTACTTAAAAAATTTGATTTTTAAAATTTTTTTTTGTAAAAATGTGTTTATACTTAGTGAACACATGCGATGGAAGAAACATTTGACAGTGTCTCCTTACTGGACTTTTGTAAGTTTTATCTTCCCAAAGAAACATATCCCACTCTTCACAACCACACCTTATTCAAGTCTTTGGTATCACCTATATTTGTGAGCCACTATTTTCAAGGATGAATCACATGGGGGGCAAAATTAGAACCTAAATCTGATGAGCACCTTGAGAATTCATTGGTAATTGCTACTACATCCATCCAAACAGATATTCTTCCATTAGTTTATCAAAAACAGTGTTAAATATTGCACTAAAGGAAAGCAAAAGGAGGAGGAGAGAGAAGCGCCAAGCCAATCCTTTAAACAGCTTAGGAATTTATTCAGTATATAAGTATAAAACAACACTAAAAACTTGTGTGAAAAATGTTGGAGCACTTGCAGAGTGCTAGAGCGGGTGGGAGCTTCCACGTGCAGTGTCACAGGAGGGCTGCCAGAAAGTCTCTATTGAGGGATCCAGGAGCACCGTGTGTTAGCCGCAGCTGGTGCCTCGGTATGGGTCATGGAGACGTTGGCTGTGTGTCTCTGGGTGGGAGTGGTCCAGGGTTGTCAAACTTGGGAGCCGCCCACACGCTATCTGGCCAATCAGGTTGTTTTTAAAAAAATAACATACATATCATACTTACCGCCACTGTGCAGCTCGTTTTGCACAGAGTGGCCCCGAACATCCTTTTCTGGGGTCCCTCAGCAGCTCTCGCAGCTCCTCCCAGCATCAGATAACCCCCTAGGAAAAGCAATCCCCCGAAGGGGGTTTCCTTGCGGGCGCGCTCCCGAGTCCAGCATTTGCGTCCACAGACATGAATGCCGGACTCGGCCCCGCCCCCCGATGCCCGCGTCATTGGATTTGATTGACGGCAGCGGGAGCCAATGGCTGCGCTGCTATCAATCTATCCAATTAAGAGCTGGGACCCCATGGAGAGAGGGACAGCGCGTCCCCTCGAAGAGATGAAGGGGCTCAGGTAAAATGGGGCGGGGGGGGGGAGCTGGGCCGGTGACTGCCAGGTGTTTTTTTACCTTCATGCATAGGATGCATGAAGGTGATAAAAGACGAGGGTTTACAACCATTTTAACTGGAATAAGTTTTTGTTAGACATCCAACCCAAGTGTCAGTCATTAACCACTTGCCAACCGCCCTATAGCCAAATGACGGCTGCAGGGCGGCTGGATAACTCTGGGATCACGTCATATGATGTGATTCCAGAAAGCTGCTCCCGCGCGCCCCCCGGGGCGCGCACACGGGAACATCCTTGACCGCCGGGTCCAGAGGACCCGGCGCATCACGGATCACGGTAAACGGCCACTGATCGCGGCCGTTTACCATGTGATCGCTCCGTCAAATGACGGAGCGATCACATGTAAACAAACCGGCGTCATGTCATGACGCCGGTTCCTCCCTCCCCTCTCTGTACCGATCGGTACAGAGGGGGAGAGATCGGATGTGAGCCGCGCTGTGGGCTGGATGTGTAGTGCCCACAGCGCAGCTCAGTGACATGTCGTCACATCCATCCATCCCTCCATACTCAGCCATCCCCCCCCCCCCCCCTATGCTCTGCAATGACCCTGTGCAACCCTGTGCAATACTCTGCAACCCTGTGAAATACTGTGCAATACTCTGCAACCCTGTGAAATACTCTGCAATACTCTGCAACCCTGTGAAATACTCTGCAATACTCTGCAACCCTGTGAAATACTCTGCAATACTCTGCAACCCTGTGAAATACTCTGCAACCCTGTGAAATACTCTGCAACCCTGTGAAATACTCTGCAACCCTGTGCAATACTCTGCAACCCTGTGCAATACTCTGCAACCCTGTGAAATACTCTGCAACCCTGTGCAATACTCTGCAACCCTGTGCAATACTCTGCAACCCTGTGCAATACTCTGCAACCCTGTGCAACCCTGTGCAATACTCTGCAACCCTGTGAAATACTCTGCAACCCTGTGCAATACTCTGCAACCCTGTGCAATACTCTGCAATGATCCTGTGCAACCCTGTGCCATACTCCGCCATACTCCGCCATACCCCGCCATACCCCGCCATACCCCGCCATATCCCGCCATACTCCGCCATACTCCGCCATGCCCCGCCATACTCCGCCATGCCCCGCCATACTCCGCCATGCCCCGCCATACTCCGCCATACTCCGCCATGCCCCGCCATACTCCGCCATACCCCGCCATACTCCGCCATGCCCCGCCATGCCCCGCCATACTTTGCCATGCTCAGCCATACTCAGCCATGCTCGGCTGTACTCGGCCTCTGTATGTGGCCAGGCTGTGGAAGTCTCACACATGTGGTATCGCCATACTCAGGAGGAGCAGGAGAATCTATTTTGGGGGGTCATTTTTGGTATGTCGTCATACGACGTCCTTGAATTTGTGCGGGGATATCTGAATGATGGGTGCAGCTACAGGCATCATTCAGATATCATCTTTTTCAGCCGGCGATTCCCTACACCATAAGAACAATCATAGCGGCTGTTCCACTGCTTGATCATTCTTACGGGAGGCGAGAGGGGATGCCCCCCCCCCTCTCGCCGCCCTCCGGTGCTTCTACCGACCCACCGCTACGATCGAAGCCAGGATCATTTTTTTTTTTTTTATTTCAGGCTTCCCAGCCTAGAGGTGAGATGTGGGGTCTTTTTGACCCCATATCTCACTGTAAAGAGGACCTGTCATGCCATACTCCTATTACAGGGGATGTTTACATTCCTTGTAATAGAAATAAAAGTGATCAAAAAATTTATTTTTTGGAAAAAAGCCTCAAACTAAAATAAATAAAGTAAAATGAACAATAAAAAAAAAAAAAATAAATAAAAAATTCCCCGTGTCCCCGTGTGCTCGCAGTCAGAAGAGAACGCATACGTAAGTTGCGCCCACATATGAAAATGGTGTTCAAAGCACACATGTGAGGTATCGCTGCGATCGGTAGAGCGAGAGCAATAATTTTGGCCCTAGACCTCCTCTGTAACTCACAACATGTAACCAGTAAAATTTTTTAAAGCGTCCCCTATGGGGATTTTTAAGTAGCGAAGTTTGGCGCCATTCCACGAGCGTGTGCAATTTTGAAGGGTGACATGTTAGGTATCTATTTACTCGGCATAACTTCATTATTCACATTATGTAAAAACATTGGGCTAACTTTACTGTTTTGTTTTTTTTTAAAGCACAAAACTGTTTTTTTTTCAAAGAAAACGCGTTCGAAAAATTTCTGCGCAAATATCGTGCGAGATAAAAAGTTGCAACGACCGCCATTGTATTCTCTAGGGTCTTTGCTAAAAAAATATATATAATGTTTTGGGGTTCTATGTAATTTTCTAGCAAATAAATTATGATTTTTACATGTAGGAGAGAAATGTCAGAATTGAGTTGGGTGCTCCAGAACACCTGAAGGTGCTCCCCTGCATGTTGGGCCTCTGTATGTGGCCACGCTGTGTAAAAGTCTCACACATGTGGTATCGCCGTACTCGGGAGTAATAGCAGAATGTGTTTTGGGGTGTAATTTGTGGTATGCATATGCGGTGTGTGAGAAATAACCTGCTAATATGACAATTTTGTGAAAAAAAAAAAAAGAAAAAAAAAATCTTGATTTTGCAAAGAATTGTGTGAAAAAATGACAACTTCAAAAAACTCATCATGCATCTTTCTAAATACCTTGGAATGTCTTCTTTCCAAAAAGGGGTCATTTGGGGGGTATTTGTACTTTTCTGGCATGTTAGGGTCTCAAGAAATGAGATAGGCCGTCAGTACTTCAGGTGTGATCAATTTTCAGAGATTGGCACCATAGCGTGTGGACTCTATAACTTTCACAAAGACCAAATAATATTCACTAATTTGGGTTATTTTTACCAAAGATATGTAGCGGTATAAATTTTGGCCAAAATATATGAAGAAAAAATTACTAATTTGCAAAATTTTATAACAGAAACGAAGAAAAATGCATTTTTTTACAGAATTTTCGGTCTTTTTTCTTTTATAGCGCAAAAAATAAAGAACCCAGCGGTGATTAAATACCACCAAAAGAAAGCTCTATTTGTGTGAAAAAAAGGACAAAAAATTCATTTGGGTACAGTGTTGCATGACTGAGTAATTGTCATTCAAAGTGTGAGAGCACCGAAAGCTGAAAATTGGTCTGGTTAGGAAGGGGGTTTAAGTGCCCAGTGGTCAAGTGGTTAACCAAGCTATGTTCTACAAAGCATAAGAGCGATATTTGATATAAGCAGTAAAATGCTTTAGTTATTTACCTGAGTGGTGGGATTATCATTGGGAAGGGTTGTTTCACAATACAATGTGTTAATTTCTTGTTGAATTTGTTCTCTACCTAGAAAAAAAGTTATAGGTTTGGTAAGCTTATTCACCTGTTGCCTCTTATACTGTAGCATTTGAGTACTCCAATGGTCAGCTCTCCTTAGGCCCTGCTGCTGCCCACCAAGGGATTTCACTCTATTTCACTCTTCATACTACAACAGAGATATTCTCTCAGGTGTTCCCATCATTCTTCTGCAGTTTCCAGAGCATAAACAAGTTAAAAATCCAACAAGTAGTGTGGGATGGGTTCCTAATGCATTCAGCAGCTAGTCCTTGGCTGACCAAACTATTTCCCTCGTTTAAGTGTTGAGGGCTGAACTTTTTAAAGTTGAACTGTAGCAATTTGTTTCTCATTTTGGATATTCATCCCTGTGACCCCAGTAAAAGAAATGGGGGATAGAAGTTATAACCAGAATCAGGGAAACACAGACCACAATAAAAAACATTGCCAGATATTACAACCCTTCCCCACACTACTTGAAATAAAATTTTTGCTTTGCCCCATCACTTCCCACCCCGAGGGGAATCACTCTAAAAAGTACACAAATGGTAATACAACTCTGACAGAGGCTCTGAGCCTTCCTTGTCTCCAAAATAAAATAAAAGATGTTGGCAGGAGTTGAGCTTCCAGAGCTGATTCATTCAGATGATTCATTAGATGTGCCTGGCGAGTTGAGGAAAAGTCCACTCTCACTTGCTAACCAGGTACTTAGATATCTTCTAGGTAGTCCAGGTAGGTTAGACATGCGCATAATTCTATGAGTGTGTGGGATATTTATGGGTAAATTAGAAACAGTGCCAGGACAAGGTCATCTAGAGCCCAGGGCGAACATACCAAAATGTGCCCCTAAAGATGTATGAGCATTATGTGTCTCCCAGTATGCCCCCAACACAAATACACCCCCCCCCCAAAAAAATGTATAAATCCCCCCTCCTAATATAAATACTCTACCCCTTAAATTTCCCCTTCAAGAACAAATACTCTTCTCCCAACTCCAAATCCCCCCTGTCAGCACAAATTCCACTCCCCTATTCCCCCATCCTAACACAAATCCCCCCTTCCAAATTTCCCTTCCTAGCACAAATACCCCCAATTTATGCCTACCAGCACAAATTCCCTCTCCCCCAAACAAAAATCTCCCCTTCTAGCACAAATCCCCTCCTCCTCTAGCATATTACATTTTCTAGCACAAACCCCCCAAATCCTCCTAGCACAAATCCTCTTCCCCCATCCCTCCTCCCAACACACATCCCCCCCAAATCACCACCCCTAGCCCACCTCCCCAAATTTCCTCTCTTAGAACCATTCATACCCCCTGCTGCCCCCCCCCCCCAAATTCCCCCTCCTAACACATATCCCCTTCCCCCAATCTCCTTGTGGTACCACCACACCTCACATGATACCACAGTGCCCAAGGCAGCCGCTCTTCCTGCCCACCCCTTGTCCCGGCCCTGATTAGAAATTAATGGGTTTATGGGTAAATCATGGTTCTATAACTAAACCCCAGTAGAAAGGGTGAAATGTGTCAAGGGAACCAGGTTGTGAACTGTTCTACTTACTTTTAAAAAACCATACGAGGAACTCCAGAACTCCAGAGTGCAGTCTCGTTGTTTGATAATTTAATACAGGCGTCTCCAAACTTTTTAAACAAAGGGTCAGTTTGTTGTCTTTCAGACTTTAGGGAGGCCAGATTGTGGCCAGTGGGGGTAGAAAATGTCCCCTGTCCAGCATCAGTGATAAAAAATATAGCCATAGGGTTGGTGGTCAGCAGGAGGAGGAGTAGTGCCCTATCATTGGTATTAGTGGGAGGAATAGTGCCCTATTATTGGTGGCAGTGGAAGAAATAGTGCCCCATAGTAGGTGTCAGTGAGAGGAATAGTGCCTCATACCATTGTGAGGAATAGTGCCCCAAGGACCAGATAAAGGCTTGAAAAGGGCCCTGGCCCTCGGGCACAGTCTGGAGACCTCTGGTTTAATAGATAAAGGAGGAGTCAAAGCCCATAGAAAGACCAGCACTCTTGGCTAGAGATCCTGGGCTGTAAAGTGAGGCAGGAGCAGTCTATGGGATGTTATAGCATTTATTTGCATACAGTTGAAAATTAAAATAACTTACAATGATATGAATTGTATTTCTTACACAACTGACAATACCATATTTACACATACACAATAGGAGTCATTTGACTTACTTCCCTAAGCTGTGATACAGGTGTTCTTTACAATAGTTATTATTGTTTTCAGGAATGTCACTGTTATTTGCATCTCTCATTGGGTGTCATTCCTGAGTATGACTGTCATTATGGCAAAAAACTGTTATAAATTTGCAGCTTGGCCAATTGTCACATACGCACCATGCTCTTCTTCTTCCTCAGATGAACAATAGGTTGCCACGTGTGCCTGGTCACCATCCTCAATCAACTTTGATGACGCTAAGGGCCAGAAATTGAAGTAAGCTCCAAATGCAATTTTGAGGGGAAAGAGGGTATTAAGGTTGACCTAAACTTAATAACAAACATTTAATGTATTGCTACAATACAAAATTTCAATTAGCGCAATCTTATGTCAAATTAAAAAAAAAATGGTGATAAAAATATCATACACCTGTAAAAAAATGTGAAAAAATACAATGTATATGCAAATTGATACAAAATACACCACCGCCTGGCTGCTGCTAACACTAAAAACGTGTACACGTCACATTAATCAAAATATATACCAAAACAGTGCTGCGCTGCCAATCATAATAATGTGCAATAATATATTGATAATGAACATATAATAAATCCAACCTGTGAATAAAAAAAAATGTGCAAAATACTATAACAGTAAAAAAAATATAATAACCTAATGGCTAATAGCACAAAACAAATGTCCAAAACCAGTGCTGCGGTACCAAAATAAAAATGATGCAACACAAAACATAGTCCTAAAAAATAATAATAGTCATGAAAAAGTCTTCCAAATTGAAAACTTCACCAAACTGTGCACAACAAATTGAAAGTGCTGGTGCTCTCCTCCACCTCAGTGCTCTAGCCGCTCACCTTAAAATCTGACCCCTGTTTTACCAGCAGGTCAGATAAAGCAGATTCCCTGTGGGGGTAATCAATGAACCGGCCCGGCATGGAGATGCTAATCCCTTCATGTCACCCTCTTTCTCCTTACTGGCTTCACCAGTTTCAGACCTCCCTCAGATAATTCCGGTAAAACATAAGGATAAAAACACCAGATCTTGTGCTCTCTGTATGCCAATGGTTTATTTCTTCATTTAGAACAACATAGACATACTCACAAACAAAGCACTTCAGCAGTGCGGGCTAAAAAGACAAGATGAGACGAGATACTGACTGGAATGACGTCACCAACTTCGACTCCTCCCCCTATACGCGTTACGTCAAATGGGCATGACTTCATCAGTAAGGGCTTACTGATGAAGTTGCCCTTTAAGTTTGGGTTCCTAGAACTATCTGCCAGATGGCGTAAGGTACAAAACCGTTGGATTTTAAGGGATGGTCTCCAAACCAACAAACCATTCAAGGGTTCGGCAACAAATAGAGCGATCAAGATATTGATCTGACATTAACCTTGGTGGCTTCCCAGAGGGGGAAACAGTGAACCTTCTGACATCCAGCTGGGTCTGCAGATTAGCAATATGTATATTGAACAAACCTAATAGTCTCCAAGATCCTTATCTTTGGGATCCACAGTCGTTCAGTGGTGATGAGGACAATAATTGCCCAGTGGCTTGCAAGCCATGATATCTGCGGGTACAGTCTCAGATCCGAGAACCTCCTATTCTCCTTTCTGAGATCCACCACCTCATACAGCATAGCCAACAGTGTCTTCCAATGTCAGAGAAGCTATATCTAGATGCTGGAGACCAAGTAGTGAAGGCTCACATGGAGGTCTCACATTTAATGTTAGTGTTTTTGTCAGGAGACTAGTAGACCAGACTGTGTGGACTGCACAGAGATAACCCAAAACACATGTAAGTGAATAGTGATATTTATTAAAATAGGTGATAATTTAGAAAATACAAACAGTGAACAAATAACCCAACAAACCCACTACAAACAACAATATCTACAGCAAGGGGCAATACCGGAATCACAGATGTCAGCCAGGCCAGGGTCATACACAGCAGGTCAGCAAGAACAAGGGATATACCAGAGACATAAACATTAGCCAAGCCAAGGTCATACACAGGAAGATCAGTAAATGAGTGACAGGGAACCAACAGGACAGAGAGGGAATGGATCGGGCTGAAGGGTACAGGAACACAGAAGGGATCGGGTCAGGATAAGCTCGGGCACAAAGTCAGATGCAGGCTCAGGATCGGGTAACAGGCGAACAAGGTCAGGGCTCAAGGAGAGAGATACCAAGGCAAGCATATGAGGGCTTGCCGGGTATTTATAGGACTGACTGTGATTGACTTCAAGTCACACCTGAGCGCAGGGAGTGTTGCCTGCTCCATACTGCCAGGATCCATCCGCTGGTGGACGACAGTACTGCGGCCAAAAGATGAAATGAAACCAGCAGGGAAATATTCTCCTGACAGTTCAACACTGCCAGGAGACACCTGCTGGTGGACCCCAGTACTGCATGCCAAACGATATATCTTACCAGCGGATGAATCCTTTCCTGACAGTACCCCCCCCTAAAGGAGCGGCCTCCGGACGCTCCAACTAGTCTTAATTGTCCATTGTCTATGGCATCAGGCAGAATGGTGGAAGAAGGCTGGTCATCAGGCCCATCCAGGCAGACAGCTGGCACATCAGAGTCATTGAGCTGGGTAGCGGACAGGAACAAACCAAGTTGGGCAGCAGACAGGAACAAACCAAGTTGGGCAGCAGACAGGAACAAACCAAGTTGGGCAGCAGACAGGAACAAACCAAGTTGGGCAGCAGACAGGAACAAACCAAGTTGGGCAGCAGACAGGAACAAACCAAGTTGGGCAGCAGACAGGAACAAACCAAGTTGGGCAGCAGACAGGAACAAACCAAGTTGGGCAGCAGACAGGAACAAACCAAGCTGGGCAGCAGACAGGAACAAACCAAGCTGGGCAGCAGACAAGAACAAACCGAGCTGGGCAGCAGGCTCCGGGTCATCGAGCTGGGCAGCCGGCTCCGGGTCATCGAGCTGGGCAGCAGGCTCCGGGTCATCGAGCTGGGCAGCAGGCTCCGGGTCATCGAGCTGGGCAGCAGGCTCCGGGTCATCGAGCTGGGCAGCAGGCTCCGGGTCATCGAGCTGGGCAGCAGGCTCCGGGTCATCGAGATTGACAGCAGGCTCTGGAACATTAGGCCGAACAGCGAGCACCGTAAGGGCAGGCCAGATTACAGACACCGGCTCAGCAAGCTGGGTAACGGACCCCGGCCCAGTGGGCTGGGTAACAGGCCCCGACTCAGCGAGCTGGACACCGGGCACTGGTTCGGCAAGCCGGATAACGGATACTGGCTTGACAGGCAAAGTGACGGACTTCGGTTTAGCAGACTGGGTAACGGGCACCAGTTCAGCAGACCAGGTAACGGGCACCGATTCAACAGACTGGGTAATGAGCACCGATTCAGCAGGCTGAGACACGGGCACCGAAACTCCAGGCTGAAACACGGGCACCGAAACTCCAGGCTGAAACACGGGCACCGAAACCTCAGGCTGAGATACCAACATCACGACATCAGGCTGGAAGACAGGTACCAGGATATCAGGCTGGAGGATGGGCACATCAGACCGGAAAGCAGGCTCATCAGGCTGAACAGTGGGCACATCAGGCTGGAAAGTGGGTACCGAGACATCAGACCGGGCAGCAGGTGCTGGAACTTCAGGCTGGACAGCAAAGACAGGCGCTGGCACATCAGGCAGAACAGCAGGTACTGGCACAACAGGCTGAACAGGTACACCGGACTGGTCAGTAGTCGCTGGAGCGTCAGGGTGGAACATGGACACTGGGATTTCGGGCTGAGCAGCAGGCACTGGGACCTCAAACTGGGCAGCGGACACAGGCATTGGCACAACTGGCTGAGTAGCAGACACTGGCACATCAGGCTGGAAAGCGGACTGGAAAGCCGGCACCGAGACATCAGACCAGGCAGGTACTGGAACTTTAGACTGGGCAGCAGACACAGGCGCTGGCACATCGGGCAGAACAGCAGGTGCTGGCATACCAGGCTGAACAATAGGTACATCGGACTGGACAGTAGTCACTGAAGCGTCAGACTGGAACACTGGTAGCAAAACTTTAGGCTGGAACATGGACACAAGGTCATCAGACCGGTCAGCAGGCACTGAACCGTCAGGCTGGGCGGCAGGCACTGGACCGTCAGGCTGGGCGGCAGGCACTGGACCGTCAGGCTGGGCGGCAGGCACTGGACCGTCAGGCTGGGCGGCAGGCACTGGACCGTCAGGCTGGGCGGCAGGCACTGGACCGTCAGGCTGGGCGGCAGGCACTGGACCGTCAGGCTGGGCGGCAGGCACTGGACCGTCAGGCTGGGCGGCAGGCACTGGACCGTCAGGCTGGGCGGCAGGCACTGGACCGTCAGGCTGGGCGGCAGGCACTGGAACGTCAGGCTGGGTAGCAGGCACAGGAACGTCAGGCTGGGTAGCAGGCACAGGAACGTCAGGCTGGGTAGCAGGCACAGGAACGTCAGGCTGGGTAGCAGGCACAGGAACGTCAGGCTGGGTAGCAGGCACTGGAACGTCAGACTGGGTAGCAGGCACTGGAACGTCAGACTGGGTAGCAGGCACTGGAACGTCAGACTGGGTAGCAGACACTGGAACGTCAGACTGGGTAGCATGCACTGGAAAGTCAGACTGGGTAGCAGGCAGAGGTTTGGCAGAATCAGGTGGGTTAGTTGGTGTGGAAGCAAGTTGGGTTACTGGCAGGATCGTGTGGGTAGGAAAGAATTTTTGTTTCTTTTTTGGTTTAGCCCGTGCAGTTTTGTATGTAGGTGCAGGGCTGTAAGAAAAGAAAGTAGCTGGATCGAAGGAAGACCAAGGAACTGTAGCTAGAGAGGGGTTTTGTGGGACTGTTACAGGTGGAGGAGGAGAGACAGGTGGATTAAAGGCAGGATAGGTGCTACACTTGGAGACTGGGTAGTAGTATTTGGTAGGGGGTTGAGTAAACTGGGCTGTAGCTGAGGTTACCATAGGCGACGGGGAGATAGATTTTTGGGAAGGCAGGTGATTAATGGTAGGGCTGGAATATTGTGGCTTAGCTAAAGACAGGAGATCTGACCATGCCTGCAGCACAGGTTGAACAAATGCTGATTCACACACAGCCTGATTAATCAAGGATTGCACCGACTGGATGCAACTAGACAACACCTGCTGTGAACAGGAGGAATAGTGTTCCATGAAATAGGCAGGATCATCCTCTAACAACCAAACCAGGGATTCAACTTGGCCATAATTGAAGGGGGGAGAAAAATCATCACTTCCCTCGGGAATGCATGACAGGGCTAGTTTAGCACATAACTGGATCAGCGGCTGAGCATCTTCAAATGACATACACCCCTGATCCACTAGGGAATGAGCTAATCGGATAGTTTCCATTAGCTGGTCACTAGTCCACCCTTTTAAAATCTGGTCACAATATTCACCATTCCTCTTCCGCTAGCAGAGAATAATAAATTATTTCTTTGCAATCCATATTAGCAGACCTAACAACCAGGATGGTTTCTCAATGCTGCCATGTCTGGTCAGGGATGGCTTGCTATACTGTCAGGAGACTAGTAGACCAGACTGTGTGGACTGCACAGAGATAACCCAAAACACATGTAAGTGAATAGTGATATTTATTAAAATAGGTGATAATTTAGAAAATACAAACAGTGAACAACCAACCCAACAAACCCACTACAAACAACAATATCTACAGCAAGGGGCAATACCGGAATCACAGATGTCAGCCAGGCCAGGGTCATACACAGCAGGTCAGCAAGAACAAGGGATATACCAGAGACATAAACATTAGCCAAGCCAAGGTCATACACAGGAAGATCAGTAAATGAGGGACAGGGAACCAACAGGACAGAGAGGGAATAGATCGGGCTGAAGGGTACAGGAACACAGAAGGGATCGGGTCAGGATAAGCTCGGGCACAAGGTCAGATGCAGGCTCAGGATCGGGTAATAGGCGAACAAGGTCAGGGCTCAAGGAGAGAGATACCAAGGCAAGCATATGAGGGCTTGCCGGGTATTTATAGGACTGACTGTGATTGACTTCAAGTCACACCTGAGCGCAGGGAGTGTTGCCTGCTCCATACTGCCAGGATCCATCCGCTGGTGGACGTCAGTACTGCGGCCAAAAGATGAAATGACACCAGCAGGGAAATATTCTCCTGACAGTTCAACACTGCCAGGAGACACCTGCTGGTGGACCCCAGTACTGCATGCCAAACGATATATCTTACCAGCGGATGAATCCTTTCCTGACAGTTTTAGTGTTTGAAATCTTATGGAGGTCAGGGTGCCTACTCCAAAACTTCAAGTACATTAGAGCAGGGGAAACCCTACAGAATTTAAAGGATAGAATCTTCTGTTCCATAATGTAAGGATTGAATTGTATACAAGCAAGCATAGAGGGGGCATTAAAGGATTTAGGCTGGCCGATGCAAGCACGCTAATAACCGCAGAATCTATATATCATGATGTTTGTCCTTTTTCTCCTGTAAGTGGACTATTCTAGTGCTCTAGTGATTAGGTTCAAGTGGTGCATGCAGTTTTCCAGAAACGTGTCACTCCAGACTGCGTTTTTAGGGCATGGCAGCCCACTTTTATTTAAAGGTAACAAAAAATTTGAACAAACAGTAATCTTCCCTCGCATCACTGTATAAGCACAAACTATAGCCTCCTGACTTACTCACTGTCAGCTTCATGCTGTTTTGGTCGTGGGCCACATCTGTCATCTACAGATGTGCACACATAGGCTGCCACCTGCAGCCTTAGACTCCTGGAGCCGTCTCCTACTGGGACCCTCCCAGGCCAGACTTCCTGTCTGTAGGGTGGGGGCTGTCTCCAAGTCTGAGCCCTAAGCTCTATTCCTGCGATGATTATGAAGCCAGCACACAGGTGTACAAATAGCAAGCCTACCAAAATCAGGCATACTCTGCTCATATGCACCTGTGCCATGGGGTCACATCTCCACATCAAATACATGCATACACACTCAGATATATACAGATACATGCATACACACTCAGATATATACAGATACATGCATACACACACTCAGATATACACAATCAGATACATGCATACACACTCAGATATATACAGATACATGCATACACACACTCAGATATACACAATCAGATACACGCATACACACTCAGATATATACAGATACATGCATGCACACACTCAGATATATACACAATCAGATACATGCATACACACTCAGATATATACAGATACATGCATACACACACACACACACACACACACAATCAGATACAGGCATACACACACACACACTCAAATATATACAATCAGATACATGCATACACACTCAGATGTATACAGATACATACATGCACTCAGATACACACAAACAGGTATACATACACTAGACACAACCACAACATACTGTGAGATGAATACTTACCTATTTAGCAAAGTAATGGGCAGCCAGCTTCTCTCCTCCCCTCTCTGTCCTGCTGTCCTCTCAGGCTCCATTCGCACTAGAGGGTTTTTTGATGCATTTTGCAGAAATGCATGGGAATTTTTTAACATGGGTTCCTATGGAACATGTTCACATCAATGCCTTTTTGTACCTCTGTGTTTTTGGAAAGGGTCAGGGACTTTTTTTCATGCAAAATGCAGCGTTTTGCATGTAATAGAATTCAATGGACCAGCATCAAAAACGCAAGTGCAGCGTTTTTAAAGCGTTTGATGTGTTTTGCGTTTTTGGCGGTTTTTTTTTTTTTTAGACTGTATACAGTCTAAAAAAAAACTGTAAAAAAAAAAAAACCAAAGCGCGGCAAAAACGCTGCAAAAACGCTGTAAAAACGATGTAAAAACTCCAGAAACGCTCAAAAGCAACATGCATAGATGTGAATCGAGCCTCACACTCCGTGCAGCTCCTTCCTCTGCCCACCCACACACACTCACAGCTCCTCTCTAATACATCGGTCTGTCAGAGTGAACAGTCCTGAGGGCTCCAGTAGCCGGAACTAGAAGCAAAGCATCGGAAAATGCGGCCAGGAGGTTCTGTATCCCTCCACAGAGAGAAACAAGTCCCTTGTAATTAGGGTTGTTTCCATCCTGACAATTACAAATATGCGAAGATAGGTGAACATCCAATACATATTATGGAAGCAAGATTCTAATTACGGTTTTATGGGGTTGCTATGGGGGTGTTGGAAGAGTTGCCCAAACCAACACCAGATAGCAAGGATCACCTATTATATACAGTTCATTTTCTTTTACCGTTCCTAACCTGGCTTAAGCCAGCCATAGATGGTTCAAATCTCGGCTGGTTTAGCAAGGACTGGCTGAGATTCAAACCATCTATAGGCAAGCTGATTGCACCCAAGTCGATCCATGGGTCAGCTTGGGTACAACCAGCATGTCGGATTTTTAGCATGTGATTACTGCCAGAGGCTATAGCTGCTAGCATAGATGGCTTCCCATGCCCCCCCTGCCAGAAGAATACAATAACTCTGCAAGAGGGATTCCCCCATCAACAATGACTTTGTGATGGGTGAATCGAGAAAATTTCTCGACCCGTGGTTGCAGGAAAGAAAATCAAATCATCTATGGCAGGCTTTAGTGTATTAAGACAATGTGTGAAGAAGCTTATAGTAAATGACCGTATTTCTTACAAGATTTTACAAGAAAAATCTGCTTATAAAACCGCAGTTCTAGGGGCCCAGGAGAATTGTGATATTTGCATATACTGAAAACCATAGACCCACAAGTAGCAGGAGTCTCTCTCTCTGTATTAAAATCCCTTTTGATGTATGCAAGTGGACATTAGTCTTAAGCAGGCTATAGATGGAGCAATTTTCTTTTCTGCAATCACTGTCTGCAAGAAAGAAAAATCACTTGAATCCCTCCACTGGACCTATTGTGTCCTCCCAGGCGGGGAGCCGTTCCGGCCGGAAGAATACACAGTGAATATTGCTAGCAGTTATAGCCGCTGGCAATAATCGCATGAAAAATCTGCCAGGCTGGTTGCACCCAAGTTGTTCGATCGATCAACTATGGTACAATCACCCTGCCCATACTTGGTTCGAATCTCGGTCAGTTCCTGCTGAACCGGCTGAGATATGAACAGTCTATGGCTGGACTTAATTCACTATAGACTACACTGTACAGATTGGCCTTAAAGAGGTTGTAAACCCTTGCGGTTTTTCACCCCTATGTATTCTATGCATTGAGATGAAAAACCTCTTGTAATGAACAAGCCCCCCAGAGCCCCCGTTTTACTTACCTGAGCCTGATCGTTCCTGCTCAAGGAGGTGTCTCGGGTCCTGATTGGATAGATTGATAGCAGCGCAGCCACTGGCTCCCACTGCTGTCAATCAAATCCAATGAGCCAGGGGGCAGAGCCGAGTCCTGCTGGCTGTGTCAATGGACGCAGCAGTAGGACACAGGAGCGCTCCTGCACAGGAATCCTGAGGGAGAGTGGTTCTCCGACGGGGCACTGGATAAGAGTAGGAGACAGGAGCGCCGCGGAGAGACCACAGAAGAGGAGGATCGGGGCCACTCTGTGCAAAACCAACTGCACAGAGGAGGTAAGTATGACATATTTGTTTAAAAAAAAAAAAAACCCAAACGTTTAGATATCCTTTAATTAGTATATACCTTTTTTTCGTATCTTCCAAATCACCCAAGGCAATATTATGAACAGCATCAGGAGCAATGAAATTATTATTGCGTACGACATGCGTTTCCCTGCAACACCATCTGCAATGAATTAAAACAAATGCAATATGATTTAATATAAATTGATTCTTTCAAAAGAATATGTAGCAATACTAAAATACTTTTAACACTTGAATTGTTTCAATGTGCTATTGTATTAATAAATTTTATGTATCAATTAAAGCTTATATTAATACATATACTGTTGCAAAATATTCTTAATTAACAATAAAATTTACTTCAGGGGCTTGTTAAAAAAAAAAAAAAATCAACAGGAAATAATGAAATCCTGCTAACACTCTCACATATTGTATTTACAAATTATAATAATGGTGAAGACTCTTGCCCTCATATAAGTTATAGAGTCAAAAAGACTTATGCCGCGTACACACGATCGGATTTTCCAAAACAAATGTTGGATGTGAGCTTGTTGGCTGAAAGTCGGACCGTGTGTATGCTCCATCGAACATTTGTTGTCTGACTTTCTGCCAACAAATGTTGGCTAGCAGGTTCTCAAATTTTCCGCCAACAAAACTTTGTTATCGGAAAGCCCGATCGTGTGTACACAAGTCCGACGCACGAAAGTTCACGCATGCTCCGAATCAAGCAGAAGGAGCCGCACTGGCTATTGAATTCCTTTTTCGCGGCTCGTCGTACGTGTTGTATGTCACCGCATTCTCACCTTCAGAATTGTTGGCCAACATTTGTGTGACCGCATGTATGCAAGACAAGTTGGAGCCGACAACCTTCGAACAAAATTTCACGGTTTTGTTGTCGGAAACTCCGATCGTGTATACGGGGCATTAGGCTTCATTCACCCTGGAACGACTCCAAAGTTGCACGATTTTAGCGTGCAATTTTGATGCGACTTTAACACAACTTTGGATTGGTGCAACTTGGATGCGACTTTGGCTTTGACCAATGATAATGGACAACTGTCGCACAACTGTCACATGCATAACATGTAGGCGCAACTTTTTGGGACTTTTAAAGGGTTTACTTTGCCGTCTATGGCACTCAAGTTGCGTGAAAGTTGGTGGAGGAACCTTTTTAAAGTCGCTATTTTAAATCACACATATTTCAACAGTTGTCATTGAAAAACATGGAGTGTAACTTGTCATGCAACTTTAGTGTCTAAAGTCGCATTACAAGTGGCACAAGTGTGAATGGAGCCTAATAACACTCAAGTATAAAAATTAATAATATACTTTATTTATCACACGAATAATACTGCCCAAAAGGACACCCACAATACTGTTACAAATAGAAAAATATACAGCATGTTAAAACATTGCAATGGCCTGCCCCCATATAAACACCACATGTTGATCAACTTACTGGTGTATCTTCAAACGCGTAAATATAAAAACCGTGGTTGCTATACAGTACATCAACATTCAAAATTCAAATAGCAAATAGCAAAGAGCAAGAAAATTCTTCAAGTTCTTAAAATGCTTGCTGGTCATCCTTTTGTGCAGTATACTTTTGCCACTGCAGGTGGTGCTCAACGACATTGTAGGGGAGAGGATGTCAAGAGGATTATGGTTCCTCTGTGGTTTCCTGTGTCATTGGGGAAGCAATCTGGTTGGATGTGAATGTGACTCTAGCAGCCATCTTGGGTAAGGCAGGGCCTATTTAAGGCCCTGTCTCCCAGGCTTGCTGGGAATTTCACACATGGGTAGTCTAGGGACAGGTCACTGGTCTGACAGCAAGGCTAGCTGTGCTGTGCTGTAATACAATAGGGTAATAAATACTATTGTGGTAATGTGAACTACTGGGTAAATTTTTTAGCTGTCCCCATTGTTTTAGAGGAGCTTTTGTCAAACACTGAAACCAAGTTATGTCAATAAGGATTAACAATAGTCTAACATTGACCCTTGCACTTATGGTGCTACAATGCCATTTAGTTTGGAGTCAGAAATGCTTTCCTCATTAGGCCTCATGCACACTAAATGTTATAAAAGCGCCAGTAGCTTTAGCTGTTAAATACTGTGTTAAAAGCAGTTTTCAGTATTCGAATCAGTGTTTTTAAGCGTTTTTTAGCTTTTTTTTTAGCAAAACATTACTTCCACAAAGTTTTCAGCTTTTATCAGCATTTTTCAGAGTTAAAGCGAAGTTCGACCCAAAAATGGAACTTTTGCTTTAAGGGAAGGTGACCCCCTGACATGCCACATTTGGCATGTCATTTTTTTTGGGGGGGGGCAGAAACCCTCATTTTAGAGGGTTCCAGCTCCCACTTCCTCCCGGCACAGCGCGGCGCCAGAAGCATGAGGCATAAGAACTAAAGGGATAATATTAGAAGAGATAACACTAGAAGCTACACCACAAAACAGAAAACAAAAGGGCCAAGGCCAAGAACCTAGTTTTCTGCAGTTGCTTGAATGCCTAGAGTCCTGTTTACTATGGAAATTGCAGACCAGCAAATTTTTAGAATTTTTTGTTTATCCTTTTTGCATACAGATTAGTACATTTTCTAGGAAAGGATAGGTAGGATGTGTGTTGTATGACTATTCATAGCACTCTGTTATTTTTTGACTTGTGGTCCTGTGATTGTAAATAGTTTGTATGCACATCATTCTTGTTTAGTAAAGCATATTAATACTGCAACCGAGTCAGTTTCCTTAAACTCTGTAAAGGTCCCCACGCATTTACTTCCCTGAATTGTGTGACAATAATTCACTATGCCCTATGACTAGGCACTGCTGTGTCACACATTTCACAGAGCCTGCCTTCTGAACTACAGAGGTGCCAAGAGAAGGAGCTTTGGGGGCGGAGTCAGTTCAGGAATCACTGCTTGCAGGGAGCAACGTACCATGAGACATGTAGTCCTTAGAAATGGAAAGTGAACAGCAGAGGAGAAACTGCAAGCATGGAGACCAGAAAGTTGTGGAAAGAGATGGCCAGCAGACAGGCAGCTCTCACAACATGAAAGGAGATATTTCATGTAAGTTTATTTTGGACTGTCGAGAAATAACTATTGTTTGCAGTGCGATTACAATGCTGATGTTATAAAATGAATGCTGTACCATAGATTTCCTTTAACCACTTGCCTACCAGACCAATTCTGACATTTCTCTCCTACATGTAAAATTTGCTAGAAAATGACACAGAACCACCAAACATTATATATGTTTTTTTTAGCAGAGACCCTAGAGAATAAAATGGTGGTTGTTGCATGTGTTTTTTTTTAGGAAAAAACCTGTTTGATGCATAAAAAAAAAAACAGTAATGTTACCCCAATTTTTTTGCATAATGTGAAAGATGATATTACGCCAAATAAATAGATACTTAACATGTCACGCTTCAAAATTGCACATGCTCGTGGAATGGCGCCAAACTTCAGTACTTAAAAAAAACCCTTAGGTGACGCTTTCAAATTTTTTTACAGGTTACATGTTTTGAGTTTCAGAGGAGGTCTAGGGCTAGAATTATTGCTCTCACTCTAACGTTCCGGCGATATATCACCTGTGTGGTTTGAGCGCCGTTTACATATGTGGGCCCGACTTACGTATGCATTTGCTTCTGCAAGCGAGCACACGGGGACAGGGGCGCTTTAAATTTCTTTTTTATTTTATTGTTAATTTAACTTTTATTTTTCTAGTTTGATGCTTTTTTTTTTACATTTTTTTTATCACTTTTATTCCTATTACAAGGAATGTAAACATCTCTTGTAATAGGAATAGTGCATGCCAGGTCCAATTTTCAGTGAGATCTGGGGTCAATAAGTTCCAAGATCTCATCTCTAGGCTGGGAAGCCTGAAATAAAAAAAAAAAAACAAAAAAAACAAAAAAAAAAAAACGATCTCAGCTTCCCAGCCGGGGCGGCGGCATTTTTTCAAATGCCGAGGCGGCGGCATTTTTTCAAATGCCGAGGCGGCGGCATTTTTTCAAATGCCGAGGCCAGGCGTGACGTCATAACATCATGCCCGGCCTCCGAATGATCATAGAGACTCCAGAGACTTTCTGGCATACCGGAAATCTCTATGGTCAGCATCCGGCGCCGATCGGTTCCTTCTCTGGTTTGCCGATCGCAGGGGTGAGCCCGGAGAGCACCAGGAGGGGGCGGGAGGGGGGATGTTCCCCTCCCACCGCCTGTAAGAATGATCAAGCGGCTGAAAGATCAAGCCACTATCATTGTTCTTATGGTGTAGGGAATCGCCAGCACTAAAAGAAGATATCTGAATGATGCCTGTAGCTGCAGGCATCATTCAAATATCACCGCACAAACCCGACGAAGTCATATGACGTTGGGGGGGTGGGAAGCGGTTAAGCCAAATACATTACAATCTCATTTTACAAATCTTCTATAGATTTTCCCATGGCCTACTGGATTATCTATACATTAAACAGATTGTCTAGGTAGTCCCTCACACTACGCAGTTGTTGATAAACCTAATGGAGATGAAAACCATGTAACCATCTAACCTACTATCTACACTAACCTTCAACATAAGGGGGCAATCTTCTACTAACCATGAATGTAAGGGCTTACCCCTACACTGATCACTAATGTAAGGTGGACACCACAATTTTTTAATTTCACAATTATTACTCAAATTTATTGTATGGGGGGGAGGGGAATAAAAAAAGTAAAATAAAATATTTGCAATGGCTATTTACCAGGCAACATCCTTTATTATTATTTTTTTTATTAAAACGTTCTAACACTTAAAGGGGTTGTAAAGGTTTTTTTACATTTTTTTTTTAAAATAACAAACATGTTATACTAGGGTTTGCAAGGGTTTTGCACAGAGTGGCCCGTATCCTCCTCTTCTGGGGTCCCCCAGCGGCGCTCCTGGCTCCTCCCCACATTGAGTGCCCCCACGGAGAGCCGCTTTCCAAGGGGGCACTCTTGCGGGCGCGTTCCTGAGTCCTGCTGCTGCGTCCATTGACACAGACAGCAGGTCTCGCCCCCACCCCCGGCTCCTGTGTCACTGGATTTGATGGACAGCAGCGGGAGCCAATGGCTCCTGCTGCTATCAATCTGTCCAATGA
Organism: Lithobates clamitans; assembly: GCA_037952925.1. Classification (NCBI taxonomy): domain Eukaryota; kingdom Metazoa; phylum Chordata; class Amphibia; order Anura; family Ranidae; genus Lithobates; species Lithobates clamitans. The sequence continues at coordinate 413,942 of JBBGZY010000480.1, read as the reverse complement.
GGACCCGAGACAGCGGCTGGAGCTGGAAAGATCAGGTTCAGATAAGTAAAAGGGGGGCTCTCTGGGGCTGCTGCATAGAATGCATTAAGGTGAAAAACCTTGAGGGTTTACAACCACTTTAACCACTTCCCGCCCGGCCTATAGCAGATTGATGGCTGGGAAGTGGTTCAATTATCCTGACTGGGCATCATATGAAAAGAAAAAATCAGTACACAGACCTTTTTGGAAGCCGCTCAGAAATGATCTCCAGCGGCGGAGCTCTGATCTCATGCTGAGCTGTCAGCCACGGCTTCACTGTGTAGACAGGTGCAGAGGACACGTCTGTCAATGGAAGCCCCATAGTAACTCTATGGGTGACATCACTTCCCATTCATTTCACAGCCGTTGTAGACCGTGTCCTCTGCAAAGCTTCCGCCGCTGAAAATCGGGTCGGATCGCTTGCAGAAAAAGGTATGTATACTGATTTTTTCTTTTCAGGGCTAGAGAGGTTAGTGTTATGCCCCGTACACACGGTCGGATTTTCCGACGGAAAATGTGTGATAGGACCTTGTTGTCGGAAATTCCGACCGTGTGTAGGCTCCATCACACATTTTCCATCGGACTTTCCGACACACAAAGTTTGAGAGCAGGATATAAAATTTTCCGACAACAAAATCCGTTGTCGGAAATTCCGATCGTGTGTACACAAATCCGACGGACAAAGTGCCACGCATGCTCAGAATAAATAAAGAGATGAAAGCTATTGGCCACTGCCCTGTTTATAGTCCCGACATACGTGTTTTACGTCACCGCGTTCAGAATGATCGGATTTTCCGACAACTTTGTGTGACCGTGTGTATGCAAGACAAGTTTGAGCCAACATCCGTCGGAAAAAATCCTAGGATTTTGTTGTCGGAATGTCCGAACAAAGTCCGACCGTGTGTACGGGGCATTAGAATGTTGGTGGCTATAGATACAGGGATTTTAGTTTTAGCCTGGACTTCCACTTTAAGCTAATGCACCATGAACTATAGGTTTAGCATATGTGTTATTTGAATAGACTGCCTAATATACTCAAAAAGGTGCATACACTATTTTATGTAATGCGGTGCACCACAATGTATGCCAGTGCATCACCATGTGTGGTGGTGCACTGCAATGCAGCTGCATTGGTATGCCATTAAGAATGAATGTCCTACCTTGTGCATTACACCTTTCTTGTTTGGAGACATTCTTCCGGTCAGCAGGATTGTGTACTATACACTGGAACTCCATGTCCCAGGAGTAGTTTAGTGATATGTGGATTGTGTCTCCACTATCTTCATAGACAGAGTCAGTGTGCTTGTATATCCAGTTATAGTATAGTGGTGATGAGTTTGTTGGTACAGAACAATAAAGAGTTGCATTACACCAGGGACTGGTCCTCTCTTCCATTACAATCATTATCGATGGGTCTGGGACAGGCTCTGAAATCACAGAACAGGGAGATTCAAGTTATACCATGTAATATTTGAACAGCGAAAATGTGCCAGAACTATTTGTAAAATAAAATATACTGTTTCTAATGTTTAGTTTTTTTAAATGGTTCTATAGTAAAAACATAAAAGAGATCAGCTTTGATCTAAAAAATGGTAATAAAGTATTTATGTACTTTGGAGCAGCCATATTTGCTCATCACATAGTCAGCTCTGTATCCTGTTCTACAGTGCTACACAGTGATTGTGCTTTACTGCTCCTTCCCACAATGCAAGTCTATGGGGTCAATTCACTAAACGTTATCACATGTGATAACAGTATCAAATGTAGTACTGCCCCCTTTGGGGGTTGCTTAGAATTGCATGTTCTTCTGCGAGTCTTGACCCTGTGAGCTTTCCAGCCCTCCTGACAATCTAGGTTCAGACATTTTGCGTATACCTTTAAAAAACACACTGACACAATGCAGCTTTTTTTAGGTCTCTCAGATTTACTTAATCAAGAGAAGAGTCTTAAACAGGGTATTAGTCAGCCAAGTCCTGGATTAACAGCCAAGACTCAATTGTGATAATCCCCAAATGCAATTAAATGACAGATACGTAATATCTAACAAAAAATGACTTGTATCACCACAGAGTGGTACTGTAGATACAAAAAAATGGTGCATGTGCCACGTCCTGATTATATAGAAATAGATAATAGAACATGGGACTTTGGACTTAATAGGCACACCAGTATACAGTTTAGAATAAAATATAATATCTTTAATACATAATATAAGATTGAACAAACAGTTGAGCTTAAAATTCACACTAAATATACTGCCTGTATATAACGTATTCACCACTCTAACATCAACCTAGTGCACTACATAGGAATAGAATACAATCTATACGGTAAGGTTGACTCCAGAGTGCTTGATGTGTTGTAGAGTTGTGACATAGCTCGCTCTACATGTTACACGCCAAGTGCTTTTTCAGGAGCTTAAGGCAACTATTATGTGTGAATAGAAAATAAACAAATAAACATAAGCAACATTATATATATATATATATATATATATATATATATATATATATATATATATATATATATATATATATATATATATATACACACAGTATCTCACAAAAGTGATTACATCCCTTACATTTTTGTAAATATTTTTATATGTTTTCATGTGACAACACTAAAGAAATGACACTTTGCTACAATGTAAAGTAGTGAGTGTACAGCTTGTATAACAGTGTAAATTTGCTGTTCCCTCAAAATAATTCAACACAGCCATTAATGTCTAAACCGCTGGCATCAAAGGTGAGTACACCCCTAAGTGAAAATGTCCGAATTGAGCCCAAAGTGTCAATATTTTGTATGGCCACCATTATTTTCCAGCACTACCTTAACCCTCTTGGGCATGGAGTTCCCCAGAGCTTCACAGGTTGCCACTGGAGTCCTCTTCCACTCCTCCATGACGACATCAGGGAGCTGGTGGATGTTAGAGACCTTGTGCTCCTCAACCTTCCGTTTGAGGATGCCCCACAGATGCTCAATAGGGTTTAGGTCTGGAGACATGCTTTTTCAGTCCATCACCTTTACCCTCAGCTTCTTTAGCAAGGCAGTGGTCGTCTTGAAGGTGTGTTTGGGGTCGTTAACATGTTGGAATACTGTCCTGCGGTCCAGCCTCCAAAGTGGGGGGATCATGCTCTGCTTCAGTATGTCACAGTACACGTTGGCATTCATGGTTCCCTCAATGAACTGTGTAGTAGAATTTCATATTAACCAATATATTTTATATTATTCATAATAATTTGCATATGTTTTATTGATAATATAATTATTATTCATTATTATTCATATTATTATTATATAATAGTGGTCTTATCGATATTATTATTCAATAGTAAAGCAATAGTTATTCATCTTTATTAATGTATACTGTGTTGAATGTTGAACTTTAGATGACCTCTCTGCTTCATGCTGGTATTTTTTATAGGACAGTCACAAGTTTACTGGGTGAAAGTGTAATAGGATAGTTCATAGTTTTTAAGTTCACTAATTAGAACAGAAACACTTTGACAGCAATAAAATACTAGGTAGTGCTGCGCTAATCCTGGACACCCTCACTGAAAAACTTAGGGTGGTAATAAATAACTAAAAAGTAGTGTAAACAATCAGGAAGTGTTGGCACCAGCCATAAAATAATCACACTCATAAATAATAATTATAGGTGCTAGAAACAAATAAATGTGGTATACGTAATCACTAAAAATATCTAATCATAAATAGTACCATTAAATTAAACATCAATCCGTATCTATAATCATGTGCATAAATAGGTAAGCAATAGTGTAAACAATCATCAAATCGTATCATAAAATCTAAGTGACTCAAAATGAATACCAAGCAGATAACACGTAAAGTGACATAGTGCAATGGTGAAAAAATTGAAAAATAAAGAAATATAAATCAGTGCAATATTCAGAGATTGTCCGAATCTACGACAAGCAGTCTTAATAAGTAATGTGACTTGAATATTTTGGCATGCACCAAATGTGACAGTAAGGAAAAGTCCTTTTTCAAATAATTTGAAGAAATAGCAATAGCGTCCTAGCATGCAACAGTCACTCTGCGGTGCTTGAAATAAATCACACGGTGCTCAACTTCGTGTTAAAACACTCATGTAAGAGATGGCCCCTTACCTTAAGGCAATAGGGCAAACGCATATAACCAGGGATCTTTAAAAGGGTCCTCCTTAAGGCAATAGGGCAAGCGCATATGACCAAGGATCTTTGGGGGGGTCCTCCTAGGGTGTAGAGACCTATCCTCACGGTCCTAGTTTCAGGGGGTGATTCCTCGGTGGTATAGGGAGATATAAAAAACACAGGAAGCCCCAATAGTATGATACTGTTTAAACCAGCAACTTTATTAGGTAAAACAAGGGTACTCACATGTAAAACAACAATAATGTTCCAATCTCCGACGAGCGGCGAGCTCGTATCACTATCACAGCATGTAGAGCCTGTCCCATCCCTACGCGTGACGTCTCACCGCACGTGACTTCATCAGGGGATACGTGCAGGCTAAAAACTTGTCTTTAAATAGTCTTATAATGGGCACTAATGAGCGGCCATTTTCCCGGAGTCCTATGATTAACATTATGGTGGCCATTTTCCTGGGGATCGTACGGCGCAGCCATGTTTGGGTGTACTATACGCCCGCCCATCCTATGTACCAGCTCATCTTTGCGGCCAATTAGGTGGAGCAAGCCTTCCCTCGTCTCCCGCACTGTCAGCAAGGAAGGGCAAAGTGACTCATGCTCGATCCATCTCTGTCCGGAACGGTTTTAAGTAACAGATGTGTTGATAAGGGTTAAAAAACTACAGGGACAGCAGCATGTTATGTAATTAAAAGGACAGAGGACTGCTAGACTGTATTCCCGGAACATGCAAGCCTACTAAAAAATCAGGCGATATTAGCCATTAAAAAAACATTAAAAAGGGGGATATATCCAAAACGGAAAAGTATAAAGCATTTAAAGGTATATATCCCATACCTTAGATAAAAAACGAGAATGCAGAAGGGACAGGCGGTCAATGCTGTCATAGGTAAAATATACAGCAAGGCCATATGGTTATATCAATCACATGAACTTAAACATTTTAAAACCATAAAAAATAATATAAACATCAGTCATAAATAAAATAGCATAAACATCATATTAGATCAATATTAAAACAGTAAGAGCCATACAGAAATGGGCTAGTAGGGCAAAGTCGTACTGATAAATAAACCCTAAAATACATATGGGACCGAACTACGATATAAGGGGAGGGGGATTCATTTAATAAGAAAAACCCTATCGTCATATCCGAATATACCCCGACTGATAAAATTAAAATCACATAAAAATAATAAAAGGTGGTAAATTTAAAAATCACTAAGGAAACAATTGAGGTCGAATTCGATATTTAGGCCACGAGGCGAGAACGTATCAAGGGTAAAAATTCATTTGGATTCTAATTTACTCAGAATCCTCACCTTGTGGCCCCCCCGCCAGTGTTTGATATAAGGTGTTATACTCCAGAACTTCAGGTGGGTGCGATCCCTATTATGGCACATCAAAAAGTGTTTAGAGACGCTGTGTTTGTCGTAGCCATTCAGGATATTTTTAACGTTCTTTGATGCGGACTCTCAAAGGTCTTTTGGTAAAGCCAACATATTGGAGACCACAACTACATTCGAGAGCGTATACCGCTCCTTCGGTGTTGCAACAAATGAAATCCTTTACCTTATAAGTATCTCCTGTGCTCGTAGAGGTAAAGTTGAATACCTTTTCATTTGGGCGTTTAGTCCTTAAACACGCGAAGCATCTTTTACACGGAAAAAAAACGTTACCGGTAAAAAATGAAAAAGGTTTCTTCGGTGGATCCACAACATTTTTGACTACTAGATCTCTGATTGTGGGTGCCCTTTTGTACACGAATTTTGGATACCTCGAGAGAATCTCATACAGCTGTCTATCTGCCAGTAGGATATGCCAGTGGCGTTTGATGATCCTTTCAATTCTTTTATGTTGCACATTGAAGTCTAGCGGTAACGGTATTCCTTCCACTGGGTTTCTTTGTATCTCCTTATCTTTAATCAGTTCTTTCCAATCCATCCCTGCGATTTCGGTGATTTTGGACTTAATGAATTGGCGATCGTAGCCTTTTGAGATAAACCTCTCTCCCATCTTCTCAGCTTGTTCAAAAAACGCCTCAATCTTAGTACAATTTCTTTTTATCCGCATTAGTTGGCCTTTTGGGATATTAAAAATCCAGTTTTTATGATGGCAACTCTTCGTTGGGAGGTAACTATTCCTATCTACGCTCTTAAAGTGCGTTTTCATGCAGAGTGTAGAGTTCTCTAATGTAATCTCGAGGTCCAGGAAATTAATTTTATTCTTGCTAATGTCCCAGGTTAATTCAATGTTCCTGTCATTAATATTCAGTTTTTTCAGAAACTCTGTTAGTTCATTTTCTTCACCGTCCCATAATATAAAAATGTCATCGATATACATTTTGTATATCACTAGTTCTCTCGGACGATTATTGAAGACATTTTCCTCCTCCCATTTTGCCATGAAGAGGCCAGCTATACTTGGGGCAACTCCCGTTTGTTGATGGTAGTAAGTCTTGTTGTACCAAAAGTATTTGTTCTTGAGACTAAATTCAAGGCATTTTATCAGGAACTTTCTCTGGATGCATGGGAGATCCATATAATTCCTTAGGCCCCATTTTGCGGCCTCGCAAGCTCGATGGTGGGGGATCACCGTATATAGGGATGATACATCCGCTGTGGCCATAACCCATGATTTATCTCCTCCTTGAAAATTTTCCATAATTTGCAACATCTGTTTAGTGTCTCTCAGGTACGCTTCTGTCTTCTGAACTGCTGGCTGTAAAAAAGTATCAATGTATTGTCCCATCCTCGAGGTCAGTGAATCTATGCTGTTAACTATCAGCCTCGGTGGTGGATCAGTTCTGTTTTTATGAATTTTTGGTAGTAGATATATAACAGGTGTACGGCAGGAGTCTGGTATAAGGAATCTTGCTTCTTTTTTGTTCAATACCAATTTTTTTACACCCAAATGTACAATTTGTTCAAGTGCTTTCTGGCAGCTAAATACAGGATTCTTCAGTAACTTAATATACGTCTTCGTGTCATCTAGCATCTGAGTCATTGATTTGTGATATTGTTCTTTTGAGAGGATCACAATCCCGCCTCCCTTATCTGCTGGTCGGATCACGATGTCTCTTCTTTTTGTCAGCTTCCGGATGCCATTTTTTATAAACTTGGGATCATCTCTCTTTTTTATCTTCAGGTCCTTAACTTCTTCTTAAACATTTTTTTTAAAAACATCAATATGTTTGTTGTCTTTAATTGGGGGGTTAAAAATGGATTTGTTCCTTAATGAACTATGTAAAATTTCATCTTTTGTGGATACTGCCATATTTGGTCTCGGGGGATTTCCTGCCAGGTATTTCTGAATATTCAATTTGCGCACAAATTTTTGTATACCAATATAGGTTTCAAACTTGTTAAGGTTTTTTGTGGGTGCAAATTTCAACCCTTTATCTAATATGCCAACTTCTTCGTGTGTCAGGTCCTGGCCACTGAGGTTAAAGATGCCCTCTCCTTTTAGTCTCTCTTTCTTTGACAGCAGTTGAACTACAGCCTGATAAGATGATATTCTATAAAGGTAATAAAGCATTGTCAAGAATAAGTAATAACTTCTTATACTGGTGGTTTTGAAATAATTATGTGGAATATGGGAAAGTTATGTACATTAATTTAGTTTGACAGGGTCAAAAAGGTCTGCTTGTGCCCTCATTAAAACTGTTAAAATACATTGAATAAGAAGAACACTGATGTGTATGTATGTATTGATAATTAGACAATATTGAATAAAGTAGTTATCTTTGTGTATGTGTATGTATATATACATATATATATATTATGTAAATAATACAGTATTTTTTTGTAAAACCAATATATGAATACATACACATTGTATAGTGAAAAAACAATAATGCCCCGTACACACGGTCGGATTTTCTGATGGAAAATGTGTGATAGGACCTTGTTGTCGGAAATTTCGACCGTGTGTAGGCTCCATCACACATTTTCCATCGGATTTTCAGACACAAAAAGTTTGAGAGCAGGATATAAAATTTTCCGACAACAAAATCCGTTGTCGGAAATTCCGATCGTGTGTACACAAATCAGACGCACAAAGTGCCACGCTTGCTCAGAATTAATAAAGAGATGAAAGCTATTGGCCACTGCCCCGTTTATAGTCCCGACGTATGTGTTTTACATCACTGCGTTCAGAACGATCGGATTTTCTGACAACTTTGTGCGACCGTGTGTATGCAAGACAAGTTTGAGCCAACATCCGTCGGAAAAAATCCTAGGATTTTGTTTTTGGAATGTCCGAACAAAGTCCGACCGTGTGTACGGGGCATTAGACATATAACACATTAGGTGGGGTTATTGTAAGTTCATTTTCACAAAGTCGTAAATCTGTTATCCTTGAGTTGGTAAAATCTTATCAGTACAAGGAGGGTTTGATTTAACATGACTGGGTGCCATACTGTCTCTACACAAGTATTGTAATGGATAAAAACATAAACAAAAAAACAGTTATAAATAATTTTAATAAATACAGCAATTCTGGGAATGAATACATTTGTCTGTATGACAGGTGTCAGATCTATGGTTAGGTACATTGACGTAGATCTTGGCAACCAATCATGTTGTACCTAATATGCTTGCATTGTAAGAAACTGTATAAATTAGACCTGCATCTTGTAATACTTTGAACATAAACCTGTATGTTCCCAGCTGTTAAAAAACCTGCATCACTGAGGTCCTGCCTGGTTCAATACGTTATTATTCTACTTCAGTGCTCTGTTAGTTAGGAACTGACAAACGTTTAGTTGGTGGCTCGGATGTGCAGATATTTTGTTTATTTTGTTTAAGCAGTTTTTGAGGGTGACCCCTACGCCTTTTTTTATTTTGGGATGGGGTTCCCCTTAATATCCATACCAGACCTGAAGGGCCTGGTATGGAATTTGGGGGGACCCCCCTGCAATTTTTTTTTACATTTTGGTTCGGGGTTCCCCTTAATATTCATACCAGACCCAAAGGGCCTGGTGATGGACTGGGGGGGATCCTATGCCGTTTTTTTCAATGACTTTTATGTGTATTGCCGGGACCGACAATTCATTTTAGCCGCGAGTACTTTTAAATGACTTTTTTCCTTTAGAAATGTCATTTTGTGCAGGGACTGTTCTAAACACAGGAAACATGCGCCACTTTACAGGCATACTATAGACACCCCCCAGGTACGAAATTTAAAGCAATATTTCACTTTTATTGTTTCATTTTAAGCATTATTAAAATCACTGCTCCCGAAAAACCGGCCGTTTTTAAAACTTTTTTTGCATTGATACATGTCCCCTGGTCCCCAAATACTTTTTATGACAATAACTTGCGTATAAGCCTTTAAAATGAGCACTTTTGATTATTCATTTCCGTGTCCTATAAACTTTAACGGCGTTTGAACAAATTTTTTGCCTGTTCGCATGTTCTGCTGTGAACCGAAACGGGGGGTGTTCGGCTCATCCCTAGTCATTGTGTGTGTTTTTTGTATGAGGTGTAAAATTAATCCCTATGTGAATGATTGTATGTGACTTTAGTGGAGAGGCTAGGGATTAATACATCTATGGTGACTGATTGACTTTAGCGCCAAAGTTCAAAATGTTATTGGCAGTGAGTAAGTGTGTGTGTGTGGAAGGCACGATTCATTAATCTTTTTTTACATTATTTTGAATATGTACCTCAGCTAGATAGCGCCATGAATGGGCTGAGGGAGTTAGAAGTTATTTAACCACTTGCTTACTGGGCACTTAAACCCCCCTCCTGTCCAGACCAATTTTGAATGCACTTTGAATGACAATTGCACGGTCATACAACACTCTACCCAAATGAAATTTTTATAATTTTTTTCCCACAAATAGAGCTTTCTTTTGGTGTTATTTGATCACCTCTGCGGTTTTTGTTTTTTGTTAATTTTTTTTTAAAAGACTGAATTTAAAAAATATATATATATATATATTTTGTTATAAAATTACAGGTAATTTTTCTCCTTCATTGATGTATGCTGATGAGGCGGCACTGATGGGCACCGATAGGTGGCAGTGATGGGCACTGATGGGTGGCAGTGATGGGCACTGATTGGTTACACTGATAGGCAGCACTGCTAGGTGGCACTGATTGGCACCACTGGTGGGCATTGATAGGTGGCACTTGTGGGCATTGATAGGTGGCACTGGTGGGCACTGTGGGCACTGTCAGGTGGCACAGATGAGGCACAATTGCCTCTTCCTCTTCGGGACCGATGTCCCTTGCAGGGCTTTTGTTTTTATCATGTGATCACCTGTCATTGGCTGACAGCTGATCACATGGTAAGGGGTCGGGATCGGCCCCTTACTCGGATCGGTGATCACCCGAGGCTCAGTGACTTGGTGATCACATCATGCTCCGCCAGGGCGCGTGCACAGGGGAGGCCATCATATGATGGCCCCCAGAAATTCAGGTCCACGCTGTGGCCGTCATTTGGCTATAGCACAGATGTCAAGAGGTTAAACTGTAGAAAAAAGAAAGTTGTTCGTTTTAGGTAAGTTACGACACAAAGTTCACCCATATTTTTTTGTATCTAGCATACTGCTTCTGGAAGGAAAATGTATGTAGATAATCATAGGATCTTGAACTTAAAAGAGGGTTTGTTTTGTTTTATAGTCATTAGCCCCTTTTTCTTGCTGAAATACTGCAATAGGCAGATGATTCAATGTAGCATAAATACTGATGTTTATAGTCATAAGAATATTAGGTGTTTTGATGGTGTAGATGACTGTAATGATCTCTCTTCTGATTGGATGCTTGGATACAATTTGTGTAAATATTTCATTGTTGTAGCTGCTCTCTGAGTACTATCTGTTGTAGAACCACAAGTCCCGGCATAACTTGAATCTGTAGATAAACTCAATGCTGCTAATGTAATTAATGGCATGCTTAACAAAGATTTTTACAGTTGTAAGTTTTACATGTAAGACAAGATAATGTATTTCTTTCAGTATGTGTGTAGGAGAGTAGAAGGTATAGCCACCATTTTAGGAATAGCTATATGCACGTAAGGGCAAAAGCAAAATGAATTCACTTTTGTGACAGTTCATCTCAGTACTCTGTATCTCTCTAAGGGGCACGTTTAGGGAGTTATGTCTGGTGACTTTAGATAGAAACTTGATGAGCTGAGCAGAAAACTCTCAGAATACTTTATTATGCTTCTAAAAAGGAAACTGTCTTTCATGGGAATAGGACTCCATTTTATTAGAATATAAATTGTAGATTATAGGTATTCTGTCTTTTATATTATGGACTACAGTAGTGAAAGGTGCATTTTATATTTAGTGTATCACTCTTCTGGGGAGGGTGATTATTCTCCCTTGTAGCTTTTGTTGTTTATTTTGTCATGTCCCTATCTTATTGTACAGTATTATGTATACTGTCATCTTTATATATTTGCCTACTTAGTAGTATTAACAAAGATAGCAATGGGATTTATTTATTTGGTAAAAAGGAAATCCAAATTTATATTTGTTTCTTATTTTCTAAAAAGAATAGTGAAGAGTGATGCATGGTAAAAACAGTGCTACCATCCTATTATATGTGCTATATGTAGCACATACAGGGGGGCAAGTTCGATAATTAGAGTCCTAATTTTTAATATTAGCTTGTAAGCTCTGGTGAGCAAGGTCTCTTATTGGTATTGGCTATAACTTATTTTGTCCTACCTGAGTACAATATTTAGTAATCATCAAGCTGATTATTAGTTTGACTAAAGTAATAATTTGTTTATTTATTCCAGGAGCAGCCAGCACGTTTTCATATGTAAAGTTATACTTTGTAAAATTTTACTCCTTTTGATTTTTTATTATTCAAGTTCCTAGTTATGCTACTACAGGTGGCAAAGTCAGTTTTTGGATTAGGGTCACATGCTATAATATGATCTAATTAACAATAAAATGTGTATATAATTATTCTTAAGGAAACTCTAGTTAACTAATAAAATTTTTGAAAGATCTGAAAGCTATGGGTGCAATATACATGAGACATATTTTAGGAGGGGCTCTCCTGAATAACATTATATTAAACTTGGGATTTTTGGGGATCATACACAGTAATAGCATGCAATGTAAATCTGCAACCAACCAATTAAGTATAATACTTTATTGTACAAGGAGTATGTGTGTGTATATATATATATATATGCAGTGTGGGATCAATCTATAGTTTTGTTTATTAATAGTTTTGTTTATTAACTTGTTTATTTACTTTATTAAATATTGGGTTAGCCTTATCCCAGATATGTGGCTTGTTTTTGGTCACCAATTATAAGTGTTACATTTATTGATGTGGGGAAAAATGTTTTATGGAGACATGAGCACAATGTGCTAATGTGTCAAATGTAATTAAATAAACTGTAATGACATTCTATTTACTTATGACCCCTGTAAAGGACATATGATACATTTTAATCTTAATTTTAGAAAGATTTACTGACAATAGAAGCTGTGTCTTATAAAAATGTGAAGCTTTCTTTCGCTCATAAGCAGTGGTATTTGTTGCTAGTGATGGTATACTCAAATATTTAGATATCTTAAGTTTGTAGGATGTTGATCTAGGCATTGTTTCATCTTTGATAATAACACTGATTAATGTTTTCAGGTTTTATTGTCTTCTTTCAGAAAAGTAGGGAGTAATGCACATTTTCTTAACCTCTTTGGATTTAACAGACTGTGCAAATGACCGTGTAATTTTTAAATTTATTTTCAATTATGAACATTAGGGATGGGCCGAACATCCCCCCCCCCTGGTTCGGTTCGCATCCAGAACATGCGAACAGACCGAAAGTTTGCGCGAACATTCGAACACCGTTAAAGTCTATGGGACTCGAACGTGAGAAATCAAAAATGCAAATTTTAATGGCTAATATGCAAGTTATTGTCCTAAAAAAGGGTTTGGGGACCTGGGTCCGGCCCCAGGGGATATGTATCAATGCAAAAGAAAGTTTTAAAAACAGCCGTTTTTCCGGGAGTAGTGATTTTAATGATGCTTAAAGTGAAAACATAAAAGTGAAATACTGTATTCCTTTAAATATTGTACCTGGGGGGTGTCTATATTATGCCTATAAAGTGGCGCGTGTTTCCCATGCTTAGAACAGTCCCTGCACAAAATGACATTTTTAAAGGAATAAAAGTCATTTAAAACTGCTTGCAGCTTTAATGTAATGTCGGGTCAATATGCAATATGGATGAAAATCAGTGAGACAAACAGCATGGGTACCCCCCCCCCAGTCCATTACCAGACCCTTTGGGTCTTGTATGGGTATTAAGGAGAACCCCGCACCCAAATTAAAAAAAGAAAAGGCGTTGGGCCCCCAGGCCCTATATACTCTGAACAGCAGTATACAAGCGGCCCAAACAAGACAGGGACTGTAGGTTTGTTCTTATGTAAAATCTGTTTGTAATTTGGAATCAGGTTCATTTTGTAAGTGTAGCCAGCTAAAAAATATATTTTAAAGCTTTTTGGAAAACATAGGGAAGGGTTATCACCCCTGTAACATTTGTTTTGCTGTCTGTGCCCCTGTTCAGAAGATTTCACCTCACTTTCTGTCCCAATGACAATTGGATTTTGAAAATTTGGGGTTTTTAAGGGAAACAAGGATTGGTGATAAATCAGTGGAGGAGACACCTTTTTCCCATATTAACTCTTACAGGAGAGAATTTCCCTTCCTAGTTGTAGATTTCCTCTCACATCCTGTTGTCTCCCTCCGTTTGTAAGTAGGAGTCGTTTGTAAGTTGGATGGTTGAAAGTAGGGGCCTGCCCTATATACTCTGCAGAAAATTGGACCTTAGGTGTTGGTGGTACCAGAACACTAAGCCCTCACAGCTACTCTTGCTGGGTGCTGGAACGGGCCCTGCTGTGAAATATTATATCAAGAATTGTAATTATATGCCCCTGTTGAACAGGGTCAGAAAAATTGGGCCTTTGGTGGTGGTGTGGTGGTGTTGCCACAACACTGTAAGCCCTCACAGTTACTCTTGGTGGGCGCTGGAACGGGCCCTGCTGTGAAATATTATATCAAGAATTGTAATTACGCACCCCTGTTAAACAGGAGCAGAAAAATTGGGCCTTAGGCACTGGTGCTGGTGCCACAACACTGTAACCCCTCACAGATTCTGTTGTTGAGCGCAGGAACGAGCCCTGCTGTGAAATATTAGATTTAAAAATTGTAATTACACTCCCCTGCTAAACAGGAACAGAAAAATTGGGCTTTAGGCACTGGTGCTGGTGCCACAACACTGCAACCCCTCACAGATACTCTAGTTGTGTGCAGGAATGAGCCCTGCTGCAAAATATTGCAGCAAAAATTGTAATTACGATTCCCTGTTAAACAGGGGTAGAAAAATTGGGCTTTAGGCACTGGTGCTGGTGCCCAGAACCAAAAATGTTCTTAGTAGCTATCAACATGAACATTGAGGAGGAATAGGATAGTCACTCGTCATAACAGGATAGTCACTCAGCATCAGCATAGGCAGTCTTCAAGGGATCTCACATTCATAAAAAAATTAGTTGGTTACATCAGCATGAGGTGCTTGGTAGCTGGTGATCCAAGACTGATTCATTTTTATGAAGGTGAGCTGTTCAACTGAGTCGGTGGAGAGGCGCACTCTGATCGTTACAAAGCCTCCAGCGGCACTGAATTTGCATTCCGAAAAAGAACGCTGGAAGCAGAACAGGCCAGTAGCTCAATTGCAAACTCTGTAAGCTCTGGCCAGTGATCCATCCTCCAGACCCAGTGGGTTTTTGGTTGGAAAGGTCTCCAAGTCTGATCTTGCCCCTAGGTATTCCTGAACCATGTATAACGGACGCTGGCGATGGTTGCTGGAACCAATCATACCTTGCCACTGAGGTGCCACACATTCTACAAATTCTCAAAAGGGTGCAGAGTCTACCAGCTGAAAAGGCAGCAGTTGGAGTGCTAGCAATTTAGCCAAACTAGCATTCAGCGGCTGAGCATGTGGATGGCTAGGACAGAATTTCTTTCACTGGTTTAGCAACTGGGTTAGGGAAATTTGCCTGCTACAATCAGACGTTGGTGTAGCGATAGCAGATTGCCCGCAAGTACTTGGCACACCTAATTCTACACCTGGTTTCTGAGAGGACTGAAGGTATAGTGGGGTTGGAGATCCCAGCAGATGAGGAGCAAGGAGAGGTTCACCTTGTTCTTTGGTGTGGGTCTTTTAAGTACTGTTGCCAACGGACTGCATGGGAGCTCGAGATATGTCTGGTCAAGCATGTGGTGCCCAAGCGACTGCTGTTTTTGCCACGCTTGATACGCTTCAGACATATGTTGCAAACAGCAACAGTGCAATCTGCTGCACACATCTCTAAAAAGGCCCACACCAAAGAACTTTTGGAAAAACGTGCAGAGTCAGCAGCGCCCTGCACATGCAGAGCTCTGCGGTGTGATGCAGTCAGTTGGCTGCCCTTAAGCTGGCCCCTGGAGGGCATCCTACCTCATTGGAGATGTGCCTCCTCCTCCTCTCTTCTATCAGGCACCCACGTTGAGTCAGTGACCTCATCATCCCCTCCCTCCTCGCCACTGGAGCAAACCTGGCAGTATGCTGCAGCTGGGGGAACATGACTGCCAGTTTCTTGGCCTTATTGGGCACCCCCTCTCTCCAGGCTTACGTTACTGCCTTCATCCTCAACCTGGGTACCATCATCAAAGCCTTCAAAACGCTGCGCATCCTCCTGCAGCATGTACCCTACACTGTGGTCGAACAGTTCGGGGGACTCCTCAGGCCATGGTTGTGGGGCTAGGGAAGGAGTGACTGATGACATTGAGCCGGAAGAGGCCGCTTTGGCAGCTGCATTGGCAGACAAAGTACCCTGAGCCTGGGTGACAGAGGATGAGGAGGATGAGGACGGCTTGGTCATCCATTCTACCAACACTTCTGCATGTTGTCGCTCAACACGGCCAGCTGCCGAAAAAAAGGACAAGCGTGCCCCACAGCCACATGCTGAGGATTCACCGTGTCCACGACCGGCACTGTTTGCTGTAGACAAAGAGCATGTTTGCCCTCTTTTAGTGGCCAGTGATTGTCTACCTCTTCTTGGTGGCCTTCCAGACATACTGTACAATTAGATTAGCAAAACAACCCCTGAAGTTTACTAAAAACAGTACACCAGGAATGGCCTACAGTAAGGTATAAGCTTGGCTTGACTTCAATGCAGTATATTTTATGAACTGCAGCTCAGTGAGTCACCTGCCTGGCTGAATGTGTCTTTGAACACACACTCAGGCAATGGCCTACAGTCAGGTATAGTAAATTATAAACAAATATATACCGCGCTGTCTATAAAAGAAATAAAAAAAAACAAAAGCAGCCAGCACAGCAGTGGATAAAGTTTCAAAAATGACAAATTAGGTAGAATGTGCAGCGCTTATGTGATCATATAAACCATAACAAAAGAGTACAAAAAAGATGAATAATAAATGAATTGCTCAAAAATACTCCAAGCAGTCCTCTATTATGACATATGATGTCTATAAACAGAGGAACTTGGACGTGTGATGTCCAAAAAACGAATGATGATAATCCTCAACCACATGTGAATATAATATAGTGACAGTCTTTAACTTCAAATATGTATGATGTAATAACAGTTGATAGTAGATCCACCACCAAAGACACCAGAAGCTGCTTACCAGAGGGATTGAACTCAAATAGGTGTACACCTATGAGTCAATCAAGCTTTGTGGTATAATATACCAAGGGGATCAGATGCTCTATCAAGATATGACCTCCAGATGGACCTCCGAACAGGTATAAGGTATGGATGGACTCAGTAGATATAGGCAGTCAGCCCCACCATTAAAAGAAAGAGGAAGGCATATAGCGTAACTCCGTATGGAAATTTTAATACATGAAAAGCAAAGGAAATACACTCACGTGTTTAGCAGTAATATCAAGCGCTTGTATAAAAGACAGTGGTCTCAGCATATCCTACCAACACGTTTCTACTTAGAAGTCATCATCTGGGGTGCTGGACCACTGTACTGGCTGAGTATTTATAGAAACTGGTTACCCCCATAACAAGTGGCAGCTCCGTCTGATTGAAAGTGCAAATTATGGAGATTACTTCTTGGTTCCTCCAAAATGGGCCCGGGTTTGCATTCCAAGCATTCCAAGCCTCGTTTTCATATGTAGAGGAGGATTACTTCCTGGTTCTACCAAAATGGTGCCCGGACAAGAGTTCCAAGTCTCATTTTAACATGTGAAAGAGGATGTGACATGTGGAACAGTGACTGGTTTAAACAGCCAAAAACATGGCACCGCTATTCTGGGGGACATATAGGAGCAGATGAGGCTTAAAATGGCGCAATGTCAGGTGTATATAACCTACAACATGGTGCCATTTGTCATAAGGACATGTATATTAATAGACTAAGTCACAAGGTATCGCCCTTCTGGCAGCAAAAATGGAAAACAATACAATACATCCAAACATTGCTCTAGCCTAAACATGGGCAGTGGTGTAGTGGCCAGCACTTCCACCCAGCAGCTTTTGGATGTTTGACTCGAACAGGCAGCCCATCCTTAATGAACATTACCACAATGTAGTTTCATGAAATGTAGTTCTATAAAGTCTATTTTGTGTGCTTGCATATAGACTTTATTGCAATGAAAGAACAATATAGATATACTTTATTAAATGTCTGCTCCTTTTTAATGTAAATACAAGTTTTACATATGGTCATGCAAATGTACGAGACAACAGCTAAGTGTCTGATGTGGGAAGTTTTTCTCAGGATTGGGGTGTACACAGCACTGATATCAGATAATTGTACCCATTTTTATGAAAAATCAGTTCCATTCTGTTCTATGCTTGGCATGGACGATAGAACCTTGTGTCCACACTCATATTCATTGGTGGACAATAGGGATGAGCTTCGTGTTCAAGTCGAACATATGTTCGACTCAAACATCGTGTGTTCGGTCGTTCACCAAATTACGAACGTTATGGGCCGTTCGTGCCAAATTCGACTGGCGCGTCACGACCCATAATTCACTGCGGCATTGCAGTGCATTGCTGGCTAATGATTGGCAAAGCACGCACTATGACCCGCATGCTTGGCCAATCATAGTGCTGTGTGTACAGAGAGCCATAATTGGCCAAAGCCAAGGAGGCTTTGGCCAATTATGGCTCAGGGGGTTTAGTACATGCCCCACACTATATAAGGCCGCCTCCGTGGCGGCCTTGTGTAGTGTGTTGCGGTGGAGACTGGAGAGAGATAGATAGACAGAGAGACAGTGTCATTTGATTTAAGTTAGATAGAGTAGGCAGATCGAGTCAGTTAGCTGCACTTACAGTGTATTGTGTATATATATGCATCCCAGGTGTTGTGTGTGTGTGTGTATATATATATATATACACACACTGTATTCAGTTTAGCTGGATCCGTTACTGTTATTCTCTTCCTAATATACTGACAGGCAGGTGTTTTTCCAGTATTTCCAGTTAGTGTACTATGTACCTTGCACAGTTGAACCTACAGTAAAGCTACCTGAAGCCAGGTGCTTGTGTAGGCTCTTGAAGTATTTCCAGTTAGTGTACTGTGTACCCTGCACAGTTGCATCTACAGTAAAGCTACCTGAAGCCAGGTACTTGTGTAGGCTCTTGAAGTATTTCCAGTTAGTGTACTGTGTACCCTGCACAGTTGCAACTACAGTATAGCTACCTGAAGCCAAGTGCTTGTGTGGGCTCTTGAAGTATTTCCAGTTAGTGTACTGTGTACCCTGCACAGTTGCACCTACAGTATAGCTACCTGAAGCCAGGTGCTTGTGTAGGCTATTGAAGTATTTCCTGTTTGTGTACTGTGTACCCTGCATAGTGGCACCTACAGTATAGCTACCTGAAGGCAGGTGCTTGTGTAGGCTCTTGACGTATTTCCAGTTAGTGTACTGTGTACCCTTCACAGTTGCACCAACAGTAAAGCTACCTGAAGCCAGGTGCTTGTGTAGGCTCTTGAAGTATTTCCAGTTAGTGTACTGTGTACCCTGCACAGTTGCACCTACAGTATAGCTACCTGAAGCCAGGTGCTTGTGTAGGCTATTGAAGTATTTCCAGTTAGTGTACTGTGTACCCTGCACAGTTGCACCTACAGTATAGCTACCTGAAGCCAGGTGCTTGTGTAGGCTCTTGAAGTATTTCCACTTAGTGTACTGTGTACCCTGCACAGTTGCATCTACAGTATAGCTACCTGAAGCCAGGTGCTTGTGTAGGCTCTTGAAGTATTTCCAGTTAGTGTACTGTGTACCCTGCACAGTTGCCCCTACAGTATAGCTACCTGAAGCCAGGTGCTTGTGTAGGCTCTTGAAGTACTTCCAGTTAGTGTACTGTGTACCCTGCACAGTTGCACCTACAGTATAGTTACCTGAAGCCAGGTGCTTGTGTAGGCTCTTGATGTATTTCCAGTTAGTGTACTGTGTACCCTGCACAGTTGCACCTACAGTATAGCTACCTGAAGCCAGGTGCTTGTGTAGGCTCTTTAAATATTTCCAGTTAGTGTACTGTGTACCCTGCACAGTTGCACCTACAGTATAGCTACTTGAAGCCAGGTGCTTGTGTAGGCTCTTGAAGTATTTCCAGTTAGTGTACTGTGTACCTTGCACAGTTGCACCTACAGTATAGCTACCTGAGACCAGGTGCTTGTGTAGGCTCTTGAAGTATTTCCAATTAGTGTACTGTGTAACCTGCACAGTTGCACCTACAGTATAGCTAGCTGAAGCCAGGTGCTTGTGTAGGCTCTTGACGTATTTCCAGTAAGCCTACTGTGTACCTTGCACAGTTGCACTTACAGTATAGCTACCTGAAGCCAGGTGCTTGTGAAAGGCTCTTGACGTATATTCCAGTTAATGTACTGTGTACCCTGCACAGTTGCACCTACAGTATAGCTACCTGAAGCCAGGTGCTTGTGTAGGCTCTTGATGTATTTCCAGTTAGTGTACTGTGTACCCTGCACAGTTGCAACTACAGTATAGCTACCTGAAGCCAAGTGCTTGTGTGGGCTCTTGAAGTATTTCCAGTTAG
The DNA here is from genome assembly GCA_037952925.1 of Lithobates clamitans. Taxonomy (NCBI): domain Eukaryota; kingdom Metazoa; phylum Chordata; class Amphibia; order Anura; family Ranidae; genus Lithobates; species Lithobates clamitans. The sequence continues at coordinate 393,722 of JBBGZY010000480.1, read as the reverse complement.
TGTACTGTGTACCCTGCACAGTTGCACCTACAGTATAGCTACCTGAAGGCAGGTGCTTGTGTAGGCTCTTGACATATTTCCAGTTAGTGTACTGTGTACCCTGCACATTTGCACCTACAGTATAGCTACCTGAAGCCAGGTGCTTGTGTAGGCTATTGAAGTATTTCCACTTAGTGTACTGTGTATCCTGCACAGTTGCACCTACAGTATAGCTACCTGAAGCCAGGTGCTTGTGTAGGCTCTTGATGTATTTCCAGTTAGTGTACTGTGTACCCTGCACAGTTGCAACGACAGTATAGCTACCTGAAGCCAAGTGCTTGTGTGGGCTCTTGAAGTATTTCCAGTTAGTGTACTGTGTACCCTGCACAGTTGCACCTACAGTATAGCTACCTGAAGGCAGGTGCTTGTGTAGGCTCTTGACATATTTCCAGTTAGTGTACTGTGTACCCTGCACAGTTGCACCTACAGTAAAGCTACCTGAAGCCAGGTGCTTGTGTAGGCTCTTGAAGTATTTCCAGTTAGTGTATTGTGTACCCTGCACAGATGCACCTACAGTATAGCTACCTGAAGACAGGTGCTTGTGTAGGCTCTTGAAGTATTTCCAGTTAGTGTACTGTGTACCCTGTACAGTTGCACCTACAGTATAGCTACCTGAAGTCAGGTGCTTGTGTAGGCTCTTGAAGTATTTCCAGTTAGTGTACTGTGTACCTTGCACAGTTGCACCTACAGTATAGCTACCTGAAGCCAGGTGCTTGTGTAGGCTCTTGACGTATATTCCAGTTAATGTACTGTGTACCCTGCACAGTTGCACCTACAGTATAGCTACCTGAAGCCAGGTGCTTGTGTAGGCTCTTGATGTATTTCCAGTTAGTGTACTGTGTACCCTGCACAGTTGCAACTACAGTATTGCTACCTGAAGCCAAGTGCTTGTGTGGGCTCTTGAAGTATTTCCAGTTAGTGTACTGTGTACCCTGCACAGTTGCACCTACAGTATAGCTACCTGAAGCCAGGTGCTTGTGTAGGCTATTGAAGTATTTCCTGTTTGTGTACTGTGTACACTGCATAGTGGCACCTACAGTATAGCTACCTGAAGACAGGTGCTTGAGTAGGCTCTTGACGTATTTCCAGTTAGTGTACTGAATACCCTGCACAGTTGCACCTACAGTAAAGCTAGCTGAAGCCAGGTGCTTGTGTAGGCTATTGAAGTATTTCCAGTTAGTGTACTGTGTACCCTGCACAGTTGCACCTACAGTATAGCTACCTGAAGCCAGGTGCTTGTGTAGGCTCTTGAAGTATTTCCAGTTAGTGTATTGTGTACCCTGCACAGTTGCACCTTACAGTATAGCCACCTGAAGCCAGGTGCTTGTGTAGGCTCTTGAAGTATTTCCAGTTAGTGTACTGTGTACCTTGCACAGTTGCACCTACAGTATAGCTACCTGAAGCCAGGTGCTTGTGTAGGCTCTTGAAGTATTTCCAGTTAGTGTACTGTGTACCCTGCACAGTTGCATCTACAGTATAGCTACCTGAAGCCAGGTGCTTGTGTAGGCTCTTGAAGTATTTCCACTTAGTGTACTGTGTACCCTGCACAGTTGCCCCTACAGTATAGCTACCTGAAGCCAGGTGCTTGTGTAGGCTCTTGACGTATATTCCAGTTAATGTACTGTGTACCCTGCACAGTTGCACCTACAGTATAGCTACCTGAAGCCAGGTGCTTGTGTAGGCTATTGAAGTATTTCCTGTTTGTGTACTGTGTACCCTGCATAGTGGCACCTACAGTATAGCTACCTGAAGACAGGTGCTAAAAAAGAGAAGAATTCACAATTCAAGTGTCCATTTAAATCCACATTTGTGACAGTGAGACCCCTTTCACACTGAAGGTGTTTTTCAGGCGCTACAGCGTTAAAAATAGCGCCTGAAAAAAGCCTCAGCTGCAAACCCGAGTGCTTTCACACTGGGGCGCTGCGCTGGCAGGGCGGCACAAAAGTCCTGCCAGCAGCTTCTTTGTGTATTCACCGCTCCTGCCCATTGAAAACAATGGGGCAGCGCTGCTATACCGTTAGCAAAGTGCTGCTGCAGTGGCGTTTTTCAGGCAGATTTAACCCCTTTTCGGCCTCTAATGGGGGGTTAAAAAACCCCCGCTAGCGGCCGAATATCGCCGCTAAAACGACGGTAAAGCAGTGCTAAAAATAGTGCCGCTTTACCGCTGACGCTCGGGGCGGCTCAGTGTGACAGGGGTCTAACAGTCTGAGTGAGATTAGCAGGAGTGTTATTCACATAAGTGCAAGTGGAATGCATACAAGAGACTGTTGCAGAAAAAGACATTAGAAGTATTTCAGTAATGGACAATTCTAAATATCGTATTTATCGGCGTATAACACGCACTTTTTTCCCCTTAAAATCAGGGGAAAATCGTGGGTGCGTGTTATACACCGATCCCCACTAGTTATGATCTATCGGCGGCGATGGCCACCGACATTCACATAGCGTGTAGTTTTAAATATGGCGCCGCGGAGTTCGGAGGGACTCGGCGGAGCTGAACGAGCACTGCCGAAATCACAGTGACTGGGCTGAGCCGAGATACACATAGTCGAGTGTTCTCGGCTCTTTCCGGCGCCACTCACAGTCACGCCCAGTCCCGCCATTGGACCTGTGTTATGTCCATCATAGGGCGGGACTGGGCGGGACTGTGAGTGGCGCCGGAAAGAGCAGAGAACACTCGACTATGTGTCGAGTACATTCTACTACTTTAGCAGAGCTGACATTCTGACAAGCCAAGATGGCGCCGCACCCCACACTACCTGAAGCCAAGAGCTCACAGGAACACATTCCTGATGAGATTGACAGTACAGCCCCAGCAAAGGACTCCTCTCAGCCCTCGCCCGCTGACAGAGGTAAGAGAGCTGCCCAATCTCCAGCCCTCTCACCTGCTAAAGCTCCCCTGCTTAAGAAGCAACATTGGGATCCCCCAGCAACTGCAGGGCCTGAACTGCCATGCTCTGACTCACTAGCCACACTGCCTGCCTCTGACCAGCCAGCATCTGAGCACACACTCAAGTTCATGCTGCTGTCACTACAACATGATATCCGCAATGAATTACGATCCTCGATCTCCATACTCCATTTTAGAGTAGATCAAGTTGAAGACCGCACTGATGATATTGAAAAACAGCTCACTGAGCAGACTGCGGCCTATAACTAAATGGCGGATGCCCATGATCACTACACTGAGGAGATTCAATATCTGCAAGCCAAAGTCGCAGATTTAGAAGATCGCCTGAGGAGGAATAACATTAAATTTGGGGGGTACCGGAATCTGTTAAACCCCAAGAATTGATCCCCTACATTCAGCAATTATTCCCCACACTTATACCTCAACTGCGCCAAACTGACATGGGTATTGATCGGGCACATCGCCTTGTCAAACCCAACCACTTGCCTGTGTCTGTGCCTAGAGACGTACTTGCACTTAAAATCCCAGGCGCCATACTTCTACTGCCACCCGCAGGTAAAGACTACCTATGTCTCCACTCCTTTAAACCAGCAGGTGCCCCTTGGAAATTTTTGAGACATCAAACTTGCATCACCACACTTCAATTTTGTCCCTGATGAGCGTACCAATACGTACACTCTTTACTCTTTCCCCCAGAGAAGGAAAAGTGCCAAGCATTTGAAAGACCCTTTGTTACGTTTTGTTATGTTTTTTTTTTCTTTTGTTTTATACCAAGTTCATAGTTTACCATTGTTTCTTACAGGTCTTATCTCTTGCAGTATTGTATCTTTGGTTTCTTTTAGATTATTGGCTAAGTTTTGACTACTGTGACTCTCTATTACAGGTCTACACCCTCACCCACACCCCTCTACATACCCGCTAACAGCGTGCAACCCACACCCTCCCCCTCTCCCACTGACCATCCGCCTTTCAAAATGTCAATCACCTTCACATCCATTAGCGCAAAGGGCTTTAATTTCAGTTACAAAAGTTTACTGTGGAAAGAAGCTTTAACCCACACATCTGACATACTATGTGTACAGGAAACTCATTTTGCTTCCAGCAAACCCCCCTCCTGTTCCCACAAGCAATACCCATACTGCTACTTCGCCAACTCCACCAAGAAAAAAGCAGGTGTTATGCTTGCCATACGCTCCACGGTCTCATTCCAACCACTCCACACTGACATAGACCCTGATGGCAGATTCATAATCTTGAATGCAACTATCAACAACCAGACCATTACCATTGCTAACATCTATTCTCCCAATACCAATCAACACCGCTTCTACAATCTTGTTGAAGAAGCTGGAACCCTTCAAACAAGACCCCTTAATTATCTGCGGTGACTTCAACCAAATTGTTGATGTTTCACTAGACACTTCTAATCCTGCCCGTAAACGCTCCACCTCTCTCTCCTCTCTGCTCCACTCGGAAGACCACTATGACTCTTGGAGATGCCATCATGGCACCGAAAGAGATTACACCTTTTTCTCCCACACACAAGACACCTACTCTCGGATAGATCTCTTTTTGAATGACAAGCATACCCTGCAAATGGTCCAGGATACTAAAATTGGGCTTATCACGTGGTCTGACCATGCGCCCATTTCAATGAGGCTGTTCCCAGCACTCACAAACAAAAACACTATGTGGAGGCTCAACACCTATATTATTGCACGCCTGCTGTATCAAAAACAGATTCTATCTGAGTTGCAACAATATTTCACGACCAATTATGGGTCAGTGAACAACCCCACCATACTATGGAATGCCCACAAAGCCTACATCAGAGGCCTCCTAATTAAATTAGGGATCCATGAGAAAAAACAATATAATGCCACCACAAACAAGCTCCTAGATCAAATATGTACTGTCGAATGAGCCAATAAACCCCAACCCTCCTCTCTGCTTAGCTTTGAACTACTAACAGCTAGACGGGCCCTCAGTGACCACCTCCACACAAACTTTGACTACCACCTCAAACGCCTCCGCCTACAATCCTACTCACAACACAACAAACCTGAGGCGTACTTAGCTAAACAACTGAAATGCAAACTAACACAAACCATAATCCCGTTCCTTACTGACCACCAGGGCATAAAACACACTAACCCTACAGACATTGCGGACCAATTTAGTTCCTATTACTCCAAACTATACAGCCTCACCAGTTCTAACTCTGCCTTACCACCCTCCTCCTCCGATATAGATGACTTCTTCACCAGCCTTCACCTCCCCACACTATCACAGGAACAAGTACTTCAACTTTCCTCCCCGTTCTCCCCATTGGAAGTTGCAACAGCCATCACCCCCCTACCCCTTCATAAAGCTCCAGACCCTGATGGGTTCAGTAATGAATACTATAAAACATTCTCTAAAATCCTTACACTCTACCTATGCCACTATTTCAACTTTACCGCAAACACTGGCTCCATACCGCCAGAATCCCTCCAAGCTACCATTACCACTATCCCAAAACTGGGCAAGCCGACTGACCAGCCTGCCAGCTACAGACCCATCTCCCTACTAAACACTGAGACCAAGTTATATGCCAAACTCTTGACCACGCGACTATCCGATATCATACCACAACTAATTCATATCGACCAAATGGATTTTGTGGCTGGCGGACAAGCCTCCGACGGTGCCCGCAGGTTTGTAGACCTGGCACAGTGGGTGGTGCACCATCAAACGCCTTCTCTGCTCATCTCTCTAGATGCAGAGAAGGCATTTGATAGAGTGGACTGGTCCTACCTAACAGCGGTCCTACGGAAATTCGGCTTCTCCGGGACCAACCTACAGGCAATACCCACCCTCTACTCCTCACCTAGCGTCAGAGTAATGACGTCCAGGCTACTCTCAGACCCCTTCCATATCTCTAATGGGACACGTCAGGGGTGCCCACTCTCACACCTGATATTCACTCTTGTCATGGAACCCCTAGCCCAATCGATTATTATTATTATTCACGATTTATATAGCGCCAACAGTTTATGCAGCGCTTTACAATGTAGAGGGGGGACAGCACATTTACAGTACAATACAGAAGGGACAGGAGGGCCCTGCTCATAGAACTTACATTCTAAAGGGAGGGGGTGGTGGTACAAAATGTTATAGATGCGGGGAATGATTTGATGACAGATTAGAGACAACCCGCTAATCTCGGGAATAACAATTGCAAACGAAACACATAAAACTATTCACAGATGATGTTATCATCTCCCTAACTGACCCTGTCACCTCACTCCCCACACTCCACAATACCCTAGATTTTTTCAGCAAAGCCTCCCTATATAAGATCAACTTTTCTAAATCCAGCATGCTAGGTATAGGACTAGACCAACAACCAAACTACAGAAAACTGTACAAGACCTTAAACACACGACTGCCCCCTGGGCAGGCAGAATCACTCTCACTAAAATGTATCTTCTACCCCATGTCTTGTATGTCTTCCGAACCCTGCCAATACCCTTTCTCAAACAACAAATACCGCAATTGCAATCCATCATAACCAACTTAATTTGGGACGGCAAACGATCTTGACTTAAGAGCATCACTCTATGCAAGCCAGTCACTACTGGAGGGATGGGAGCTCCAGACTTAACAGCCTATTACAAAGCGACAATACTCTACCAAGCCAAAACCTGGTGGAACACTACACGACAAACCACATGGTTACAAATAGAACAAGCAGCACTCACCTCCCACCCCAAAATGATCCTGTGAGTCCTTCACCTGCAACATCATGAGACTCACTCATACCTTGATACTATTAGTGCTACCATCCGGCTATGGAAAGCCACCATACAAGCCTCTAAAGGTATCCCCTTATGCCTACTCAAACTTATACCATTGAAAGCCCTCCACATCCTCCCCCCTGACATCACTGTCACTGAGTGGATCATCATGGGCATCCCCACCATCAGAAACCTTTACCAGGGTCCCACCACCATCAAGTCGTTCCAAAATCTTCAAACCACCTTTCACATAGGACATAAGGACTTTTTCAAGTATCTTAGGATATGCTCAATTCTCTCTAAGATACAATGGTCTGAAAACCTACTGCCATGGCACATTTTAACATTTTTCAACCTCAATACACCACACCAACGTGGAATCAAGTTCTGCTTCAAGCTTCACATCGAAACCTGCCCTACATCCAAATCTCCCATGATGCTAAAATGGGAACAATTACTACGACGCTCCTATGCTCCCCAACAATGGCATCGCTCTCTCCAAGCACCTCTGAAAATCTCCAGATGCCTACTCCACTGGGAAACAGTCCAAAAAATATACCATAACTGGTACCTCACACCAACAAAACTTGCCCATATATACCCAACTACAACCAATATCTGCTGGAGAAATTGTGGATCCCCAGGCACCTCACTCCACATTTGGTGGGACTGCCCAATCCTAGCAACGCTGTGGTCGATGCTCTCCAAACTCCTCTCCATTCTACCGGTTTCTGTATCCTGTAGCCTCGAGCATCACACACTGTTATCTCCCATGTACTTATCGCTACACGCTTAGCCATTGCCAAGAACTGGAAATCTTCTCATCCCCCCTCCAGCTTGGAAATAACTAATCTTCTGAATAACCACTGCCTGATGGAATTCATGCACGCCAAAGCCCACTTACAAATTCCTAGATTCCAAACAAACTGGGACCTTTGGTTCAAACACCCTAAATGCATACCTCCCATGAATAAACTCCCATACAACTGACACCCCTATGCTGTTAGCGAGTGCTGTAACCTTGTTCACATGTTTTGCTCCTATCAGTTACAGTAGCACAATGTTTACCGTTGTCGTTACTTACTAAAGTTTACAGATGTACTACGCTACTTCGCCCAACCCTATGTAGACCTTCCACTGCTATGCTGAATTCATTACTACCTGTATATTCATATGTAAAATTACTGTTCACTTGTAACTTCCTCAATATGTATACTCACAATAAACTTGAGTTTTTAAAAAAAAATAGGCTACTGACTTAGACAGTATAGCAGTGATTGACAGAAGAGACCCATGCTAACTGTTATTGTATAATATTCTACAGTATAGCATGTGCAGGGGTGGACAAAAAGTGAAATGGTTTTGGGTTTAGCAAACTTTGTGGGTAGACTACAGAATTAAAACTAATAAAATGTCTGGACTAACTATATTGACCCATGACATTACCAGGGTAATAATGACTGGTAGGTGGAGTCAAGGTTAAGAGATTATAATAATTTTATATGTATTGTATGACAAATAGTATCGGCTGTAAACTAGATATTAAAATGTAAAAAAATAATCTAGATAAAATACTTCATACTGAAAACATGTACTAATAATGTTGAGGCATATTCTAAGAGTATTGTATTATGATAAAACTATATAGGTAAATGTATATTATTTTAGCGGATGTTGTAGAAGTAAAAGGAACGCACTAAATTAAGTTATTAGATAACATGATAGTGTAGGAGCCATTGCTTCGTAGGTTGCCCTGAAATGCTTGCCAGGGGCCTATTGTATCCTGACACTTACTCTTTTTTATTTTTTACAACTATAAATTTGAAGTGTATTTTATATCCAGACAAATATTGGGTGATCGCAGAAGACATGATGCAACTTGTTACAAATGTTAATTGCTACAAAGAAAGGATTTCATGCAATAAAGGAGGAATTGGAAAATCTGAGACTTGTATCTTTGCAGAACAGGTATGCACTGAACTTGTGTCTTACAGCATCCAAAGCAGCTTGTGCTATGATACTGGACCAGCAAATGATGATGGAGAAGGAGATCTCTCCAAAAACATCAAGCACTTGGCTAAGCTGAAAAGACCTATGCAGGAAAAGGCAGAGCCTTATGGGACTGAGTCTGCTGAATGGTCCCTGGAACCACATATTTGGCTTTCATTCACTAGCTAAACGGATTGTTCCTCTTCCCTGTTATCCTTGATGTGATGTTGCTGAGTAACTGTTGTCTGTTGCAAGAAGTTTGTGGCAAGGATGATCACGATGCCACTGAGACTGACAACTATGTCTTCCATGCCTCATATGGAGAAGACTTTACAGCTACAGAAGAAGATGCAGTGTGTTTTTGAATGGACTGATTTTTTTGTGGACGATTTATGTAATAAGTGTCGGGTACATGAGGTCTCTGAAGGGCATGGTGGGTGATCTGTATTGTAATTGCTGTGAGGCTTATGCCTTAACGGGGCGGAAATGTAGTAGAATTTTATATTAACCAATATATTTTATTTTATTCATATTAATTTTCATATGTTTTATTGATAATATAATTATTATTCATATTATTATTAATACAGTGGAACCTCGGATTACGAGCATATTCCATTCCAGGAGTATGCTCGTAATCCAAAGTACTTGCATATCAAAGCGAGTTTTCCCATTGAAGTCAATGGAAACGAAAATAATTTGTTCCGCATTGACTGCAAAGGGATGCAATACCGCATGTGGCCAGAGGCGGGAGGGCGCCGGAGAGCCTTGGAAACGGCCGAAAAGACCCAAGGACACTTTGGCTGACCTCGGCAAACCTCGGAAGGACTTCCTACCCGAGATATGCCAAGGTCAGCCGTGCTATCCTCGGGCCTTTCCATGCATTTCCGAACGGCTCTGATCGGCTGCGATTGGCGACTTTCGGCTCTGCTCGGCTCCGGCGCCCCCCCCACCTCAGGCCAAAAGCGGTACTGCACACCGCTTTGGCCTGAATTGTGCTCGTTTTGTGAGACAACACTCACAAACGAAGTTACAATTTTTAAAAATACAGTGCTCGTATTGTGAAACGCTCGTTAACCGCGTTACTCGCAATCCGAGGTTCCACTATATTATTATATAGTAGTGGTCTTAATATTATTATTCAATAGTAAAGCAATAGTTATTAATCTTTTTAATGTATACTATGTTATTCCATAAATATAGAGAAAGTCTTCATTTTTAAATGTTGAACTTTAGATGACCTCTCTGCTTCATGCTGATATTTTTTATAAGACAGTCACAAGTTTACTGGGTGAAAGTGTATTGGGGTATTTCATTTTTAGTTTTTAAGTTCACTAATTAGAAGAGAAACACTTTAACAGCAGTTGAATTACAGCCTGATAAGATAATATTCCAATTAAAGATAATAAATAATCATTGTCAAGAATAATTGATAAAAACATCCTATACTGATGGTTTTAAAATAATTATGTGGAATATGGGAAAGTTATATACTTTAAAAGTGGTTGTAAACCCTTTAGAAAAACAAAAACCTTCAAGACAAAGGCATAATGAGCTAGTATGCATAGCATACTAGCTCATTATGAATTACTTACCTGAGATCGAAGCCCCTGCAGCGGTCCTCGTTCACCACTCCGGCGGCCGACATCTCTCCGGGGGGTTACTTCCGGGTATCGCGGCTCCGGCGCTGTGATTGGCCGGAGCCGCGATGATGTCACTCCCGTGCATGCGCGCGGGAGCCGCCGGTAGCAGCACAGTACAAGTGAAGCAACGGCACGTACGTACCATTGCTTCAGTTTGCTTAAGTGCACATGTGCCGATGAGGTCGGCACATGCAAATACAGGAATATCTGATAAACCGTACAGGTTTAGGAGATATCCAGTGTAGCTACAGGTAAGCCTAATTATAGGCTTGCCTGTAGTATAAAGTGCGTGTAAAGGGTTTACAACCACTTTAGTTTAGTATGACAGGGTCAAAAATGTCTGCTTGTGCCCTCATTAAAACTGTTAAAATACATTGAATAAGAAGAACACTGATGTGTATGTATGTATTGATAATTAGACAATATTTAATAAAGTAGTTAGCTTTGTGTATGTATATATGCATCTATATATTATGTAAATAATACAGTACTTTTTGTGAAACCAATATATGAATACATACACATAGGATTTTACAGTGAAAAACAATAAGACACATAACACATAAGGTAAATCTGTTATACTTGAGTTGGTAAAGTCTTATCAGGACAAGGAGGGTTTGATTTAACATGACAGTTATAAATAATTTTAATAAACATATAGGAATTGTGGGAATGAATAAGTTTGTCTGGTTGTATGACAGGTGTCAGATTTATGGTTAGTTACATTGACGTAGATCTTAGCAACCAATCATGTTGTACCTAATATGCTTGCATTGTAAGAAACTGTATAAATTAGAGCTACATCTTGTAATACTTTGAACATAAACCTGTATGTTTCCAGCTCACTGAGGTCCTGCCTGGTTCTATACGTTATTATTCTTCTTCAGTGCTCTGTTAGTTAGGAACTGACAAACGTTTATTTGGTGTCTCAGATGTGCAGATATTTTGTTTATTTTGTTTAAGCGGGGACGAGATAGTGATGTCAATCTAACAGTTGGAATGCATGCCGAGGTGGCGATTTCAAACGATATATATGCCCAAATTTTCTACCTTTGTAAGTGCATTTGCTTTTAATAAATTAAACGGAATTATGCTATGACTATCTCTCTCTTCATTGGATTACATATTACATCTATGATGAGAACTTGGTAATCAAAGGAGAAAGAAGGAACCACATTCATCCATTTGTTAAGGATATACAGTATATTATGCTGTTTTGAACCATACTGTTGGTGAGTGTGAGTGGGGAATTCAGGAGGGGAGAACAGAGTGGCACCTGGATTTTCACAAGAAAGATCATCAACACTGGCACTTTGTTTTGCTCTTATGGACTTCTGTTTTCTTATTGTATGCCCTAGCACCTAATATTTGTATATACATGTATAGTGTATGTCATCCAATATGTGGAAGTAAGTTACTAAGTTTTACTTAATTTTTTGTTAACAGATACTTTGTTTATTTTATGTGATGAACTTGCTGTACAAAGCCATCCTTTATTAAACTGTATTTGCTTATTGCCTTGCTGAATAATGGTGCAGAGAAAACCTGCTTGGACTGTTCCTGAGTGTCCCTGTCTCTTGCATGGTAACCATTACTAGTTGACCAGTTAAGCCCACTCCCATTACTATATATGTACTGGATTGGACCCCCTTTTGCCTTCCGAATTGCCTTAATGCTTCGTGGCATGGTTCCAACAAGGTGTTGGAAATGTTCCTCAGAGATTTTGTCTATATTGATGTAGCGCTGACAACTTTTGTTTTTAGTCATAAGGTATAAGTTGATCTAGTGCCATCTAGTGGACAATTGAAAAGATACAACACTTTTATGTTTCATGATTAAGAGAAGTGACATGGAAGTGATTGATTGTTTACTTCTGAACATTAGCTATGACCTACCCACAATGCTCCTGGACAAGAGAAGAACTGAACTGCATTGTGGGAGGATATAAAAGGGCTGGGAGCGGCCATCTTAGGTCTCTTGTTCCTGGGACGTGTGGCCTGCCAGCAGGACTCTGTGGGTGTGTGTGTCCCACAGGGTTGCGGCCTACCTTGTGAAGGAGCGGAGCAGCAGCAAGGATCCTGCCATCGTATCACAGTGTGCTGAAGCAGCAGAAGTGATTGTTCTGGAGACCCGTGGGGGAGGTAACCGAGGACTCCTGGTCGTTAGTAAACGGAACAGTGTGACGGCGTGGTGGTGGCTCCATCCGGACTGAGAACTGCTGAAACAGAGACATCCATCTGCCCGGATCCCGTGTGGTGAGAGGGTTAACACCTGGAAGTTTATTTAATACATATACTTTGTTCTGTGGAAGATAGTGAGTGTAAAAACCGTTTCTCTATGGAGATGTCACAAATGTCTATCTGTTTACTGGAGGTGTTTGTCTCCGACTACTGATTAAAGTTTTTGATTGCAAACAGGATATGATGATAGAGGAAGGAATGGGTGCCTGGAAGTTTATTTAATACTACACACACACTTAGAACTTTTACAGATTGTTGCTGGGACAGATAGTCCCACGGAAAAAGTTGAGTTGGAGAATATTACATTTGCATAGACTACAATATTCAAGAGCTGACACTAGATGTCTGTCTTCTTCGTATAAGAACACTTAATCAGTTTGCTGGATTAAAATTGCCTTTGTGTATTGCCTTACACTGCGCAACACCTCAGAAGAACTCTCTGTGGATTACAATTACCATTTCCTAGCTAGCGAAGATTGAAGACGTCAAGACTATCTCTTTTATTGCAGGGCCCTGCATCTAGTTACAAAGGGTAGTTACTTTACGGTTTAGAGCAGGGGGAGCTCCCTGGTATAAATATATGTATTTAGGAATATTTGTGTATGTTACCAAGATTGTCATAACTATTTACTATACTGTTGCACTACGTTGGTGTGATAGTGTAGTCACTGTAATAACTCTTTATATAAATATATCATTTACCCAAAGAAAGAAATTATTTTGGTTATTACAGAAGTTGGTGTGCAGTGTTGTTATTTCTCCTGCAGGTGGAGCTACAAGCACCCAGGTAGAGGTAAATATAAATATAAGTGTATATTGTGGGTTAAAGTTGGTACTAATATCATTACAACACTGCACTACAGCTGTGTCAGGGGGATTGAACAACTTAAGAGGGGTGAAGAGAATAGAGGACAGGCCCAATAATAAACCAGCAGCTCCACCGAGAGTTATTGCTACATGTGGGGGCTCATCCGACATAACTGTCACTCTGAAGTCAAGCACCCCCTTAAGAACCATAGAATGGATTCCCCCACTGTGGCACAGTGGTGTTAGGCAGAAGGCACCAGAAGCGAGCGTGGCCATGGAACTCTGGGGAGATATCTGGGAGAAAGAACACATTAACCGAGTGGTAAAAACACTATCCCCAGAACAAAGAGCCAAGGTGGTCGCAGTAAGACCCAATCATGAGACATTCCGCACTTATGCATTATTGGAGTGGAGGAAGGGAGTTCCGGAAAATTTCAAGGGTGCAAGTGTTGAGCTCGCTGACAAGACCAAATTTTATCTGACCCACCCTAGGGAAGAAGGGGAGAATCTTTCCACCTTCCCACAGATGAGTTCAGCAGAAATCAAGGTTCCATCACAGTCGTCACCGGCTGCATTCGGGCCAGAACTCTTCACAGCCCTGGGAAATTTGGTGTCCCAATGTCAAAAAGGGAACCCAACATATTCAGGGACTGAGTACCGAAAACTGGGCATATTCTCGGGCCAACGGCCTGTACCCAAAGGAGAAGACACCTTTGAAGAGTGGTTGGAACAGGCCACGCAAGTGTTGGATGAGTGGGACATCCCTGAAACGCAAAAAAAACAGCGGATTACTGAGAGTCTGAAAGGGCCTGCTTCCGAGGCTATTTGAAATCTGAAGCTCAGCAAACAGAACTGTGTAGCCCAAGACTACTTAGATATTCTGCAAGATGTGTTCGGACGTACCGAAAAGGTTTTCCGATCTAATTTATCAATTAGAGCACACCTATCAAGAAACAGGAGAGAAGTTGTCAGAATATGAGACAGTTGGACAAGGTCATTCACCAGATCTTGTTGAAGAAGGGGTTAGATCCTCGTGAGGTGGATGAAATTCGAGCCAAACAAGCTTCAAGAGGTGAACTGCGCTGGCAACTATATGTAAATAAAATTAAACAAATTCAAAACTCAAATAGTGAATATAAAGTGACACGTTATAGTGAATATAAAGGTGTCAGAGAACTGGGCATACACCCCGCGTAACTAACCCAACAATTTATGAGAATACGCTGAGCTGTACTACCAGAACTACAAAACCTTCCATATAAATGTGATAAATCAATTTGTGTGCATAATTACTGCAAAATGACAAAATAAGCAAGAAAACGATCCCCTCAGGAAATGCCAGATGAATTAATACAATCATGAAACGTCAACAATAGAGAGAAAACGTAGCTGATGGTTAAAAACCCCCTTCATAGGAGAAGCAATGGGTGGACTTCCAGCTTTCTCATCCTTAGAATCAAACAGGGCTGGTGATGTACCGAAATAGAAATTGCTTGGAAGAAACCACAAAGCACACGTTCCACCGAAGGAGAAAAGAGAAGCATATAGCATAAAACCCTAAAATACCAAGGGTCACCTGCGCATAAATGCGCTACTCACGGGACCGGTAAGCAAAGCAGGCATTCAGATATTTGGTCGGTTCGCCGCTCTCCGGCGTGCGTTCCACCACCAGGAAGTGATGTCACTGGTAACAAATCAGACGGACGTGGACAGGATGTTGCGTCGACGCGTTTCGCCCCTCCCCCAGGGCATTATCAAAGACTCAGCATCCTGCTCACGTAGAAACTCATTTATATTCTGCTCAATGAGTGACAGCCATTTACGGCCAATGGGTGAAAGGCACCCATTCCTTCCTCTATCATCATATCCTGTTTGCAATCAAAAACTTTAATCAGTAGTCGGAGACAAACACCTCCAGTAAACAGATAGACATTTGTGACATCTCCATAGAGAAACGGTTTTTACACTCACTATCTTCCACAGAACAAAGTATATGCTAACATCAGGACATCTAGATAGACGGAAGAATCCTATACAATATGTATTGAATGTCTGAATCTCTAACAAAAAAACAATTGTTTAATAATACATAAAAATTAATATGAAAAATATAAAAAATATATGTAAAAAAGTTGAGATAAAAATGTATATGTATAAAAAACACATATATATAAATGAAAAATATAAATGATATATAATCACAAATTTAACTCTATACTTAAGTTAAATTTGTGATTATATATCATTTATATTTTTCATTTATATATATGTGTTTTTTATACATATACATTTTTATCTCAACTTTTTTACATATATTTTTTATATTTTTCATATTAATTTTTATGTATTATTAAACAATTGTTTTATTGTTAGAGATTCAGACATTCAATACATATTGTATAGGATTCTTCCATCTATCTAGATGTCCTGATGTTAGCATATACTTTGTTCTGTGGAAGATAGTGAGTGTAAAAACCGTTTCTCTATGGAGATGTCACAAATGTCTATCTGTTTACTGGAGGTGTTTGTCTCCGACTACTGATTAAAGTTTTTGATTGCAAACAGGATATGATGATAGAGGAAGGAATGGGTGCCTTTCACCCATTGGCCATAAATGGCTGTCACTCATTGAGCAGAATATAAATGAGTTTCTACGTGAGCAGGATGCTGAGTCTTTGATAACGCCCTGGGGGAGGGGCGAAACGCGTCTACGCAACATCCTGTCCACGTCCGTCTGATTTGTTACCAGTGACATCACTTCCTGGTGGTGGAACGCACGCCGGAGAGCGGCGAACCGACCAAATATCTGAATGCCTGCTTTGCTTACCGGTCCCGTGAGTAGCGCATTTATGCGCAGGTGACCCTTGGTATTTTAGGGTTTTATGCTATATGCTTCTCTTTTCTCCTTCGGTGGAACGTGTGCTTTGTGGTTTCTTCCAAGCAATTTCTATTTCGGTACATCACCAGCCCTGTTTGATTCTAAGGATGAGAAAGCTGGAAGTCCGCCCATTGCTTCTCCTATGAAGGGGGTTTTTAACCATCAGCTACGTTTTCTCTCTATTGTTGACGTTTCATGATTGTATTAATTCATCTGGCATTTCCTGAGGGGATCGTTTTCTTGCTTATTTTGTCATTTTGCAGTAATTATGCACACAAATTGATTTATCACATTTATATGGAAGGTTTTGTAGTTCTGGTAGTACAGCCCAGCGTATTCTCATAAATTGTTGGGTTAGTTACGCGGGGTGTATGCCCAGTTCTCTGACACCTTTATATTCACTATAACGTGTCACTTTATATTCACTATTTGAGTTTTGAATTTGTTTAATTTTATTTACATATAGTTGCCAGCGCAGTTCACCTGGTTATATAATAATAAAGTACAGTACTTTCACTCTGCAGCTGCAACATAGCTTTTCTATTTTGAGATCACGGATTATATATATTTGCGAGCGCTGTATTGTATGATTTTAAGCTTCAAGAGGTGCCCAGCCTTTGGATCCCATCACCCTCCAGCTAATATTGAAGTACCCAGATCTAATTCGGATTGTACGGGAGGAAGAAGCTATCCTAAAAAGGAAGAAGGAAACAATTCAAGAACCAAAACACACTGTTGGAGTCAGGACAGTTAGTTTGATGGATGATGATCCTCAGATTGAGCTTCTTAAGACTCAGGTGGCCCAGCTAATGGAGATGATGGCTTTGCTGACCGCAAGATCCCCTACTCCGCCTAATGGAGAAAAAAAACCTAAAAAAAGTATCAGACTTCACATTCAGAAGGGAATCTGGACTTTGTTTCAACTGTGGAGGGGCTGGACATTTTGGGATAGTGTGCCCAAGTCCAAGGGCAGCAGTACAACGTCAAAAGCGCCCCAGTGAAGGAGTCAACTGGCTGCCCTGTAACAGTCGTCAACTCCAACGAAACCCAGGTTCACAAAGTTTTGAGAGTAAGAGGAGGAATGAAGTTGAGTGAGCGTCCATGGAAACGAGGAGTCAAGATGCGCACTAACAAGCAAAAGAAGCCAAACACTCATGGTGAATTCCCTCTTAACCTAGTGGGAGCCTCTCCGATCATCCCCATCCAGGTAGAAGGAATCTACGCCAAGGCACTGCTGGATACCGGAGCCCAAGTGACCTTATTTTATAAAGATTTCTACATGAAGCATCTCAAGCATCTGCCCCTGCAAAAGTTGGAAAAGTTGGAAGAATTGGAGATATGGGGTCTAGGTACCCAGAACTTTCCTTATGAGGGATATATCCCTATCAAACTCACCTTTGACCCGAGTGTGGCTGGAAAGGCGGAGACTTTTGACACCCTGGCGGTTGTGTGTCCTCGGCCCCCTGGGGCTCATAGAAGTTCCCTTATTATCGGAACAAATACTGATCTGGTCAGAAGACTCCTGACACCGCTTGTACAGAAGGAAAGTGCCCCGACCATGAAGGTACATCCCATGCTAACCCAGGTGTACAAGGATATAGTACACGAACAGAAGGCCCCACCAGAAGGGGTGGGGAAAGTTTGGCGTTTAGACCGACTTGAAGAACTGCTACAACCGGGTGAAGTGATATGCATGAGGGCCTCTGTCAAGTTAAGTTGGAGACAACCTGGTCCTTTTGTTGTCTTGGAAACGGACACTCGAGAAGAGGATGTGGGTTTGGAAATACTCCCAAAAGTGTTATCAACTAAGGCACTAAAGAGAAGCAGAGGGAGGGTTTCAGTCAGTGTTCGGAACACGACAGCCTTGCCTGTGAAGATACCCGCAAGAATGCTGCTGGGGCAGGCGAATCAAGCAACCCCGGTCTCGCCAAGTGATGTCAAAAGAGGACCCGAAGAGGAGATTCCCATAGAGAACTTCTACCCGAATAACACCTCCCTTATGCCTGTTTGGATGGAGAGGGCCAAAGCCCAGCTCATGAAATGGAAAGAGGTTTTCTCAAAGAGTAAGTTTGATGTGGGGTATGCCAAGAGTGCAGAGCACAAGATCCGGCTGGATGAAGACAAGCCTTTTCGAGAAAGGGTTAGGAGGATCCCACTGAGAGATCTTGAGGACCTTCAAGAACAGCTGGCTGAGCTGAAAGGGACCGGGATTATCAGGGAGTCCATACGCCTCCCCAATAGTGGTAGTGAGGAAGAAAAATGGGTCACTACGGCTGTGTATCGACTATAGGACCCTGAACCGACGGACCATTCCAGATCAATACACTACCCCTCGGATAAAAAATGCCCTACAGAGACTGTCAGGGGCGAAGTGGTTCAGTGTATTGGATTTGAAGAGTGGTTATTATCAGATCCCCATGAGTCCTGAGGATAAGGAGAAGACTGCTTTCATTACCCCCGTGGGATTCTAATAATTTAACCGGATGCCACAAGGTTTTTCTGGGGCCCCAGCAACTTTCCAGCGGCTCACGGAGAAGACGGTAGGCGACATGAACTTGATTGAGGTCTTAGTATACTTAGACGATATCATAGTATTTGGCCGAACTCTTGAAGAGCATGAAGAGTGACTGGAGAAGGTTCTGAAGAGATTACATGATGAGGGCCTGAAACTTTCAGTGGAAAAATGTCAGTTCTATCAATCTTCGGTGAAATATTTGGGGCACATTGTGTCTGAAGAAGGGATAGCAACTGACCCTGAGAAGTTGGAAGCTGTTACTTCTTGGCCCAAGCCCACGAATGTGACTGAGCTCAGGTCATTCCTAGGATTCTGCTCCTACTATCGGAGGTTTGTGGAGGGGTTTGCGAAGATAGCCCACCCACTCACAAAGCTACTGAAGAATCAGGAAGCGGCTAATGTGGATTCAGAGGAACCTGGGAGGCGAAAGGAAGGGCCTCGGAATAAAAAGGAGTCTATCCTGGATCAGTGGACTCCGCAATGTGAGGAGACATTCAGGCAATTGAAGTGGAGCCTTACCACTGCTCCAGTGTTAGCTTATGCGGATCCTACCAAGCCCTATGAACTGCACGTGGATGCTAGCAGAGATGGACTAGGTGGAGTACTCTACCAAGATCATGATGGACATTTAAGGCCCATTGCTTATGTGAGCCGGAGCCTGTCTCCTGCTGAGAAGAGCTACCCCACTCATAAACTTGAGTTTCTGGCCTTGAAGTGGGTCATGGTAGACAAGTTGAGAGATTACCTGTATGGTGCAGAGTTTGTAGTCAAAACGGATAACAACCCCCTCACATACTTGCTTACCACCGTGAAGTTGGATGCCACAGGCCATAGGTGGTTGGCTGCTCTTTCAACATTCTCCTTCAGCTTGAAATACAGACCAGGAGTGGGCAACAGAGATGCAGATGCACTGTCAAGAAGACCCCACAGTCCCCTGAGCTCCCAAGAGGATTGGACTCAGCTTGCCCCCGAAGGGGTAAGAGCCCTTTGTAAAGGAGCAGAAAAGCAGGAGAAAGGTGGGGCCAGAGCTGAAGAGATTGGAGTGACTACAGCAGGGGTACCTAGGTATTACTGTAATGTCTCTCAGATTGCAGCAGAAGGTCTACCTAAGTTATCGAGAAAAGACCTTAGGAGAGACCAACAGGAAGATCCACTCTGCAGCTTGGTATTGGAAGCTCTGGAGAGTCAGCACCCTGATTTACTTTTGAAAAGTACTTGGAAAGAAGCTCTGTTGTTACATAAAGAGTGGAGTCGACTGCAGTTGCAACAAGGGGTGGTCTACCGAAGGGGCCCCTCTGAAGATCTAGAGGAGAAGTGGCAATTGTTTCTCCCAAAGAAACACAGAGACAGTGTTAATCGCTCTGCATGATTGTCATGGACATCTGGGGGCAGAAAGAACTCTTCAATTGATAAGGGATAGATTCTATTGGCCTTACATGAGGAAAGAGGTGGAGAGTTACTGTAATTACAGCCATAGGTGTATCCAGAGAAAGACTTTGCCGCAACGGGCAGCCCCGATGGGTCATTTATCCAGCCAAGGTCCTATGGATTTAGTTTGCATAGATTTCCTGTGTCTAGAATCTGACTTGAGCAGGCAAGGAAATATTCTGGTAGTCACAGACCATTTTACCAGATATGCTCAAGCTTTCTCCACGAAAGATCAGAAGGCAGTGACAGTGGCAAAGACACTAGAAGTTCTTCGTCCATTATGGCTTACCACAGAGGATTAACTCAGATCAGGGAAGAGACTTCGAGAGTATGCTCATCAGGAGATTATTGGATCTGTTGGGAATTCAGAAGTCTAGAACTAAACCTTATCATCCGCAAGGAGACCCTCAGTCGGAGAGGTTTTATAGAACTCTTCTTAATATGTTGGGGACACTGACCTCTGAGCAAAAGCCCAACTGGAGTAAGCATATTGCCACTTTAGTACTTGCATATAACAGCACCAAGAGTGATGTCACAGGATATTCACCTTATGGGCCGATGTTTGGGGCGAGAGGCTAGATTACCAGTGGACCTGGCTTTCGGAACTTCTTTGGACCACACCTCAAAGACCTCTCACCGAGGATATACAAACAGGCTGCGAGAGAGTCTGAAGATTGCTTATGAGAAGGCCCGGACTATGTCGAACAACAGAGGGAGTAGAAATAAGAGGAACTTTGACCTCAAAGTAAGGATTCAAGATATACAACCTGGTGACCGAGTTCTATTGAGGAATTTGGGTATTCCTGGGAAACACAAGCTGGCAAATCGCTGGAGGTCACAGCCATACATTGTGTGTAAACAGCTCCTAGGACTTCCAGTCTTTGAAATCAGACCAGAAGGAAGTGCTGGACCAATTAAGACTTGGCATCGGAATCACCTTTTGCTCCTTATTGATGCAGTCAGGATAGTCCCCGAGGAGGAGTTATCATCTACATCAGAGGTTGCACAAAGGCCTGTAACTAGGTCTCAGTCTGGGACTTTAACAACTGAAGATAGTGAGGAGAGAGACATGGACATTAGATGGTTGTGGTCATCTGATATACCTGAAGCTGAAATTAGTGTTTCATCCCCGACAACCGAGGAAGGTAGTGAGGCCCTCAGGCCAGAAGCTCCAGAGTTTATACCATTGTCCAAAAGAGCTGAAACATGTTTATCTCCCTCTGAAGTAGAAGAAAGCTTTGTTCATTCAGAAATAGAGGACACACCAAAAGAACAAAGAGGAAGAGGAGCATTCGCCCACCGAAGAGACTGACCTATGATACATTGGGCGAGTGTTCTGAGATAACAAAGGTTACCAGCAAAAGGAATGTCGATGAGCCTCCTCAGTCAATCTGGAAAATGAGAGCCTTGTTTCACCCCTTGACACATCTGTATCTGATACTAAGGTGACAGTTGTGGGTACACAGAATAGCTTTCCAACACCTGGGAATTGGTGGGAGGCTCCTCTGTCGGTCCTGTGCACTCGTTTAGAGGCTAAGATGTGTAGCAGAAACAAGGTCTTACATATCTTTGGGGACCAAAGATTTAAAGCAGGGGGAGTATGTAGAGCTGACAACTTTTGTTTTTAATCATAAGTGTGTTATAAAGGTATAAGTTGATCTAGTGCCATCCAGTGGACAATTGAAAAGATACAACACTTTTATGTTTCATGATTAGGAGAAGTGACATGGAAGTGATTGATTGTTTACTTCTGAACATTAGCTATGACCTACCCACAATGCTCCTGGACAAGAGAAGAACTGAACTGCATTGTGGGAGGATATAAAAGGGCTGGGAGCGGCCATCTTAGGTCTCTTGTTCCTGGGGCGCGTGGCCTGCCAGCAGGACTCTGTGGGTGTGTGCTGAAGCAGCAGAAGTGATTGTCCCGGAGACCCGTGGGGGAGGTAACCGAGGACTCCTGGTCGTTAGTAAACGGAACAGTGGGACAGCGTGGTGGTGGCTCCATCCGGACTGAGAACTGCTGAAACGGAGACATCCATCTGCCCGGATCCCATGTGGTGAGAGGGTTAACACCCGGAAGTTTGTTTAATACTACACACACACACTTAGAACTTTTACAGATTGTTGCTGGGACAGATAGTCCCACGGAAAAAGTTGAGTTGGAGAATATTACATTTGCATAGACTACAATATTCAAGAGCTGACACTAGATGTCTGTCTTCTTCGTATAAGAACACTTAATCAGTTTGCTGGATTACAATTGCAAAAGAAAGAGAGGCGCCTCTGGGTGTAGACTTAAAACAGTTTATTGCATAAAAACAGTAGCGGTCAGACTCACATTTGTGAAGTCATCAAAGGCATGTACATTAAGCAGTCCATAGAACAGCATCCATCATAGGGAATGGGTCAGATCGGTCTATCCTCCTAGTACCTGGCTGAAAGCTCTGCCCGTGTGTGGAGGGGAGCACCGCTGAGAGTAGTAAGAGCCGGCCGCAGTGGTGACACAAACCAGAAGCAAGGCTGGAGGCACAGGAAGAGAAAGACAGCAACCGGCGAGGAGTGACGTCACTGAAAGAGTGACGCGTTGCGGGGCGTACGGGCTGTGATGACGTGACAGCCGCGCCCCTTCATCAGGCTATAGGTGGATGGGGATGGATGCCATAAAAGCAGAGAGAGGAGGGAGGGGCCAGGACAAGAGGTGCAGTGATAGGTCAGAGTGAACAGGAAGAGAAGGGAAGGAAACCGGAACTACGGGCCGAAGTGTCAGCAAAGGAGTATAAAGAAAAACAATGGAATGAAAAATATATTTAAAAAAATATAATAATAATAATAAAAAAGACCGGTCGGAAAACAAATGTATGGACAATAAAGATGAGGATAATTTGCAAAAATATATATAATATGTATAATATATACACATTATATATAAAAAAAGGGGGGTGAGAAAAAAATATATGAACAATATGGAATAATATGAAAAAATATGAAAAAAAGGGGAACTGTAAACACAGAGGGAAGGGGGGAAGGGGAGAGGGAAGAGGTGGAAAAAAAGGGGGGGGAGGGGGGGAGGGGGGTATTATTGTAGCATGTGTCTCCACCACACACATGACAGGCCTCTTCCCAGCATGATTATATAAAAAATATATTAAAAAATATATATAAAAAGTATATATATATGTGTAGACATGTGTGCGTGCAGGCGTAAAAAACGCACAAGCACGCACACATGTAAGTCTAAACATAAATACAATAATATAGTCCAATATGGGACCTAATAGACATACAAATCATATATAACTGGGGAAAGAGAGGAGGGGGGAATTAGATGATAAAAACCACTGTTAAAAACAAAGATAAAATGATGGTAAAAAATAATGGTAAAAAAGGGGGGGATTATTTTTACAGAGGGGAGATTATTATTACAGAATGGTGGAAATCTCGATACTTTCATTAATTCCCCCTGGCGACAAAGCATCTAAAGTATAAATCCAGAAGGTTTCGCGGGCACAGAGCTTCTTGAACCTTTCGGCAGGAGAAAGAGATTTGGGGATCTGTTCGATCACCCAAACCTTGAGACCTACTGTAGAGCTCTGATGAGCCACCGTAAAGTGTCTCGGGACACTATGCGGATCTGTGCCACCTTCAATAAGCCTTCTGTGCTCACCGAACCTCTGTCTAAGTGCCCTAATGGTCCGACCTACATAGATCAGCCCACAAGGGCAACCAAGGCCATAGACAACGAAGTCCGATGGGCAATTGTAAAAGTCCTTTAGCGTGTAGGTTTTGCCTTTAGTGGCAAAGGACTTTTGGCCGTGATGGACAAATTGGCAAGTTTTACACAAGGCCTTACGGCACTGATACATACCGTATATACTCGAGTATAAGTCGAATTTTTCAGCCCTTTTTTTTGGGCTGAAAGTGTCCCTTCGACTTATACTCGAGTCCCTGCCGTCTGTCTGCATGATCAGCGTGTCATGCAGGCAGACGGCGGCCGGCGTGTAATGATACTGTTCGCCGGCTATTGCAGCTTTCAAAAGCCGCGCCTCCTGCTCATCTGTGATAGGCTGAACAGCTGTCAGTGTACAGCCTATCACGGATATTCTCTCATCCTCGTCCGTGGTATGAGAATGAGAGAATGTCCGTGATAGGCAGTCAGTGGTCAGCCTATCACAGACGAGGAGGAGGCGCAGCTTTTGAACTGTGGAATGGCCGCCAAACACTATCATCACACGCCGGCCGCCGTTTGAGGATGGAGATCGCCACAGGGAGGATGGAGATCTCCACAGGGAGGCTGCACAGGACACAGGTAGGCTGCACATGCACACAGGACATGTACAGGACACAGGACATGTACAGGACATGTACAGGACACACATGTACAGGACACACACACATGTACAGGACACATGCACAGGGTACAGGTAGGCTGCACAGGACAGGGAGGCATGCAGCTGCAGATGGGCATTGTTGACCCTCTGCATTTCTCACCCTCGTCTTATACTCGGATCAATAAATTTTTCCCAGTTTTTTGTGGTAAATTAGGGGCCTCGACTTATACTCGGGACGACTTATACTCGAGTATATACGGTACCCACCAGAGGTATTAATATGGGTACAGCAGGAGAAGCTACGATGGATTTGAGCTTACTCTGAGCAATTTTGCTCTTAAGATTGGGGGCCCTGCGATATATAACTTTTGGATGAGAGGGGAGTACAGCTGAAAGATGGGGATCCTGTTGTAAAATATCCCAATGTTTAAACAGGATTTTTTCCATACATTTGTGTTTATGATGGAAAGTGGTTACAAACCTACTGGAACAATCTTTTTGGGATTGATTATTTTTGGGAGGTTTACCATGAAGGTAATAATCATACGCTTCTTCAACCAGAGCTTCCGGATATTCTTTATCCAGAAAGTTCCTTTTTAGATTGGCACTGAGTTCGATGTAGTCAGAATCTTTCGTGCAATTCTGTCGAAGGTGACAGAACTGTCCTTTTGGGATGTTGGTAATCCATTTCGAAAAGTGACAACTCTTATAATGCAAGTACGAGTTGCCTGCTGTGGGCTTGATGTAATTCTTGGAAGTGATAACTGGATCATCATGTCCTAGTTCCAGATCCAAGAAAGCTAAAGTGGCACCGTCTGTAACAGATGTAAATGAAAGTCCGTAGAGATTATCATTGCAATGTCTGACAAAGGGAGTAATGAGTTCAGGGTCACCATCCCAAATGATAATCAGGTCATCAATATACCTGCCAAAAAAGACTATGTTGGCTGCGAAGGGATTATGGTTATGGATATATTCGTTCTCCCAATAGCCCATAGCCAAATTGGCATAAGAAGGAGCGAAATTAGCTACCATCGCAGTACCCTGTATGTGCTGGTAAAAAACTCCATTCAAAGTAAAATAATTATGCGTCAGGCAGAACTCTGTGGCTTCTATGATGAATCTAGCCTGATGCATATTTATCAAAGGGTTCATGGATAGAAATTGCTCCAAAGCCTTCAATCCAAAATGATGTGGAATAGAAATATAGAGAGAACACACAGCCAGACATAAGAAGACTCCCATCTATAGGTAGACAGGAGTTCTAGCAAATGTATTCCATCATGTATGTAGGACTGTAGGGATGAGACTATAGGTTGTAGGAACTGGTCTATGTACAGGATAAATCCAGTAGTAACACTGTCCATAGCCGCTACGATGGGTCTGCCGGGAAGATCCACTAGACTCTTATGAACCTTAGGTAAATAATAAAAATAAGGAATTTGGTAAAAAGACTTGCGCAAAAATAAACTTACTGTTTTCGTGATAATGACTTCTTTTAGGGCAGCGTTTATAAGTGTATCAGCTTCCAGTGCAAATTCTGCAGTGGGATCCTTTTTAAGCTTGGCATAGGTCGCTTTATCAGAAAGAAGTCGATAAGATTCCTTCAGGTAATCGGACCTATTAAGCAACACTATACCACCTCCCTTGTCAGCTGACTTAATCACCAAGTCTTCAGCATGTGTAAGGTGGCCAAGCGCTTTGATTTCGGAGGGAGAAAGATTGTGGACTTTGGATGTGGAATTACACATTTTTAATAAGTCTGCATAGACCACTCTATAGAAACTCTCTATATATGGACCTTTGGATTGAGTAGGAAAAAAGATGGACTTGGGTTTCAATGTGGAACGAATGATTGGAGGGGATGTTGCTAGATGTTGTGTGAGCATTAGTGATGTGAATTCATCACTGTTAAGCATATATGAGTCATCAGTGTCAAGGTCAAGGAGCTCCACACTGGAATCTGATGAAGCTCTAGGGGATGTGATTGGGATCTGTGTGGTATCTACAACATCTGTATTTTTAACTTTCTGTAGTTTTATAAACAACAATTGAGAAAAAAGGGGGGGAGAAGAAATTAAGGGACTTTTAGGAAGCCATGATCTGGTAAAATCATGTATTTCCATCCCTCGGGACTTTTAATGATATCATGACCTGGTAAGGACATAGACATCCATCCCATTTGTATATTGAAGAAAAGGGGGTATATAACCATATACCAGGGGTGTGGGACTTTGTGTGAAGCATATGACAGCCCAAAGAATGATAGGGTGAATATAAAGGAATTTTATTGTACATTGCATAATACATACAAATTCAAAATAGCACAGGTAATTAAACATACAAAGGTATTGAGACTATTAAGCACAATTCATAATGAATATGCTGGTAACATTAAGGGTATGCATGATTCACAATGATGACTCTACATTGATAATAAATAGGTCATATCAAAAGGTAAAAATATTTGGTAAAAATATTTTTAAAATTCCCATGTTCACCATAAAATACAGATGTATGCCATTGATAAGAAAGGATATAGCCTGCAGGACCTATGGTCTCACTAGCCTGTAGGGGTACAGAATACGTAATTAACTTGAAGTTCTTGTAACACTAGTGGGAACACGTCACTCAGAAGCTCTACGCGTTTCGTGGCTTCTGCCACTCATCAGGAGCAGGTGCGTGTAGTTACTATAAAATTAAGAAATTTTGTTAGAAAATTAGACAAATATTCTAATTTTCTAACAAAATTTCTTAATTAATTAGGTGCCTAGTATAATTGGGTGGTCTAGAGACATGTGGGGAAGACTGGTGGGAAGAAAAACAAGTGAGGGGGTTCTTCAGATGTCTGGCAGGAATAATAGTATCATAAGGTTTTTTATCCAACAATGAAGGGATAGGGGGATAGGAAGATGCTAGATCACATCGACTCCATGAGGGTGAATGTAAGGTAGTAACAGTGGAAGGTAGGGAGGAAGTAGAGTTTTGGTTATTCTTTTTGTTCCATGAGAAGACCTTGTTGGAATTATAGTCATCTAAATCCCGTGTAAATTTTCCCATCTTAACGTTAATGAAATCATCCTCATCTTTTTTAGTTTTTTCTTTTAATATTTCAAGCCATGATAGTGGAATATGAACATTGAAACTCACAATATCACTAATAATGGCTTGAACTTGCTGAGTGAATGTTGTTGTTTTTATCGCCATCTCCAGTGATTGCGCCTATACTTGCATATTGGATTACAATTGCCTTTGTGTATTGCCTTACACTGCGCAACACCTCAGAAGAACTCTCTGTGGATTACAATTACCATTTCCTAGCTAGCGAAGATTGAAGACGTCAAGACTATCTCTTTTATTGCAGGGCCCTGCATCAAGTTACAAAGGATAGTGACTTTACGGTTTAGAGCAGGGGGAGCTCCCTGGTATAAATATATGTATTTAGGAATATTTGTGTATGTTACCAAGATTGTCATAACTATTTACTATACTGTTGCACTACGTTGGTGTGATAGTGTAGTCACTGTAATAACTAATAATAATATAAATATATCATTTACCCAAAGAAAGAAGTTATTTTGGTTATTACAGAAATTGGTGTGCAGTGTTGTTATTGCTACATTGACATGATAGCATCACGCAGTTGCTGCAGAATTGTCGGCTGCACATCCATGATGCGAATCTCTTGTTCCACCACTTACCAAAGGTGCTCTATTGGATGAGATCTGGCGACTGTGGAGGCCATTGGAGTACAGTGACCTCATTGTCATGTTCAAGAAATCAGTGGTATATCTTATCCGGGCATGCAGCCAGGCAGGTCAGGAAAGGGGGGGACAAGCGAGCAACCCCCCCTGAACCATATCAGGCCACATGCCCTGAACATGGGGAGGTGGGTACTTTGGAGCGGGGGGGGCTCCATGTTGATGGGGACAAGGGCCTCTTTCCGACAACTCTGGGCTGTGGTTGTCAGGGTCTGCGGGCAGGGGGCTTATCGGAACCTGGAAGCCTCCTTTGACAAGGTGGCCCTCAGATCCCGCCCCCCCCATGTGAATGGGTGTCTGGTACATAGTACCCCTACCCATTCACCAAAAAAGTGTAAAAAACGAATAAAGACAAGAAACAGTTTTTGACAAATATATAATAGAAAATATGTAGCGCTACCTCGGTCCCAACATGAAAAAATATTAATTAATACGTCCAAAGCAAAAATAGTAAAAAGGCTCCGTACAACAGTGTGTACATGTAAAGTGCAAAGTACAAAAAAAGTAATTCAATCTCACACCCGATTGGATGGAAAATCCAACCTCATGTGGCAAAATGTACTAAATAAATCATAAATAGTGTTTCCAAAGTCGTCAAATCAATATTGAGCATGAAAAACAACCAAATACTAATAAATAATGATGATGGCATCCAGGTTCACACATGTGAGATTCACAGATGTAATAAAAATGCAATTTTACACAATTTAACAAAGTGCAATATGCATGATCAAAAAATAGCTAAAGGACCCCATAGTCATAAAGCAGGCACTTCACAACTGTAACTTTCAAACAAGATAGCAACATATAGTATATATATAACTAAAAATGACTAATTCCACGAGTATGCGATTCATAAATGCAAAGCTCAATGCGACTAGAAAAATATAACATTTCTACCAAAGTGCAATGTGCATATAATAATGATAATGAAATTCATAAAAAATAATGTGCAAAAAATTCCACGAGCATGCAATTCACATATGTAGTAATTGAATATAGCAAACATATAATTAATTTCTAATAGTGCAAAAGATTATTCAAAACTTATAATTTCTAATAGAGTGCAATGTGTACAAATCCTTTATAAAAAAAAAAAAATAGTTCCCCTCGATGTAAATTAATCGTCAATCACGCTGCCCGCCAAATCCAAACAATGAAAAACATTTAAAACGCTCTTCGCCTCCTGGGAGGCCTCCTGCCGTATACCCCAACTGCGCTTTGACATTTCTTATATAGACAAGAGGTGGGGCCACCTGGCTACGTCATGCGGTGGCACCTCCCCCTTATGACGTCACTGACTGGTGCATACCGGATGACGTAGCCAGGAGGCCCCACCACTTGTCTATATTAGAAATGTCAAAGCACAGAGTGGGCATACGGCCGGAGGCCTCCCAAGAGGCGAGAGCGTTTTTAGTTTTTTTTCATTTTTCCAGGCAGGCAGGCAGCGTGACTGATGAATTTATATCGAGGGACACTATTTTTTTATTTTTTAATAAAGTATTTGTCAAAAACTGTCTCTTGTCTTTATTACTTTTTACACTTTTTTGGTGAATGGGTAGGGGTACTATGTACCTGATACCCATTCACATGGGGGGGCCGGGATCTGGGGGCCCCCTTGTTAAAGAGGGCTTCCAGATTGTGATAAGCCCCCTGATGTCACGGACTGGTGCATTCCGGGCATGTGACATCAGAAGGGGGCGGTGTCACCGGGTGACGTAGCCAGGTGGCCCTGCCCTATGCCTATATAAGAAATGTCAAAGCGCAGGGTGGGTATACGGCGGTAGGCCTCACAGGAGGTAAGAGCGTTCATTTTTTTAAATATTTCTGGTCCGGCAGGCGGCGTGATTGGTGATGGCATAACATCGAGGGACACTATTTTTTTATTTTTTAATGAAGGATTTGTCAAAAAAAAAAAAAGGCAGTTCTTGTCTTTATTACTTTTTACACTTTTTGGGTGAACGGGTAGGGGTATGTACCCAATACCCATTTACATGTGGGAGCCGAGACATGGGGGCCACTTGTTAAAGGGAGCTTCCAGATTTTGATAACCCCCCGCCCAAAGACCACAGCCCAGGATTTTTTGGAAAGAGGCCCTTGTCCCCATCAATATGGGGACAAGGTGCTTTGGGTGGGGGGGCATACCCGAAGGGCCTGGTACAGACTGGGAGGGGACCCCAGGCCGTTTCTTTTTCCTTTATTTTTTTCACTAGCCGGATGTCAGCAATTGTAAACGCAGGTCATTTTAAATGGGATTTGACCTGTTTTTTTTCCTAGAAATTACATTTTTGCTGTAGCATGTTCTATATCTATGCTACAGATGCCCCACTTATTAGGCACATTAAGGGGACCCCCCAGGCACTATATTTAAAGTGGAGTTCCACCCTCTTTTTCAAGTCCTCTGCATCCATTGCTTCTCTGTCCCCTTAAACACATTTGGCATATAACATTTTTTTTTTAACTCACGGTTTTATTGTTCATCTTCTTCACTTCCTGGTTCCGGCTTCAACACACACCAACCCCAGCCCACCCCACCTCATCCCATCCCACCCCACCCCATTACATCCCACCCCACCCCATTACATCCCACCCCACCTCATCCCACCCCACCTCATCCCATCCCACCCCAACCCATCCCACTCCATCCCATCCCACCCCACCTCATCCTATCCCACTCCATCCCATCCCACCCCACCTCACCCCATCCAACCTTATCCCATCCCATCTCACCCCACCCCACCCCATCCCATCCTATCCCACCTCATCCCATCCCACCCCACCCCACCTCATCCCATCCCACCCCACCCCACCTCATCCCATCCCATCCTACCTCATCCCATCCTATCCCATCCCACCCTACCCCACCTCATCCCATCCCACCTCATCCCATCTCACCTCATCCCATCCCACCTCATCGTACCCCATCCCACCTCATCCCACCCCATCCCACCCATTCCATCCCACCCCACCCCACCTCATCCCATCCCACCCCACTCAATTCCATCCCACCCCACCCCACCTCATCCCATCCCACCTCATCCCACCCCACCCCACTGCATCCCATCCCACCCCACCTCATTCCATCCCACCCACCCCACCTCATCCCATCCAACCCCACCACACCTCATTCCATCCAATCCCATCCCACCCCATCCCATCTCATAACAACCCACCCCACTCCATCCCATCCCACCCCACCCCACCTAATTCCACCTCATGCCACCCCACCTCATCCCATCCCACCCCACCCCACCTCATCCCATCCCACCCCACCTAATCCCATCCCACCTCATCCCACCCCACCCTACCCCACCTCATCCCATCCCACCCCACTCCATTCTATCCCACCCCACCCCACCTCATCACATCCCACCCCACTCCATCCCATCCCACCCCACCTCATTCCATCCCACCCACCCCACCTCATCCCATCCAACCCCACCTCGTCCCACCCCACCTCATCCCATCCCATCCCATCCCACCCCATCCCATCTCATAACAACCCACCCCACCCCACTCCATCCCATCCCACCCCACCCCACCTAATCCCACCTCATCCCACCCCACCCCACCTCATCCCATCCCACCTCATCCCCATCCCATCCCCATCCCACCCCACACCACCTCATCCCATCCAACCCCACCTCATCCCATCCAACCCCACCTCATCCCACCTCATCCCACCCCATCCCACCTCATCCCATCCCACCCCACCCCACCTCATTCCACCCCACCCCACCTCATTCCACCCCACCTCATTCCATCCTACCCCATCCCATCCCACCCCATCCCACCTAGGCATGTACTGGCCATCGGGACTACCGGGAGTTTCCCGGTGGGCCGATGGCTCAGTGGGCCAGTATCAGTGACAGCCTGTCATAATAATGGTTGCGCGGCCCGCGCAGCCATTATTTTGAGCCCAGCTGCACTGCCCAGGGCCGGCCCTACCATGGGACTGAGGTGGCAACTCAGGAGTGGACTGGGTCGGGGTGGTGCTTCAGTGTTTTACTGCTTCTGTTTCTGGCCCGCCTACCACCTGTAGCACAGAGCCGACAGGCTCTGCCGCTGCAATAGGTGTCTGAAAGGTCACGCTGGTGGGCAGGGACAGAAGTCCTCCGACGGCCGCTGCATCCTCCGGAACATCCCTGGTGTCAGTGGGTGGGCAGCGGCTCCGTACAGCTGCCCTAGAAGAGGGGGTTTGCACACTGCTCTGTTCAGCTGTGAATGAGCCAGCTTGTGACACACACCGCTTCCCGCCCCTCTCTCCCTGCCTGTGTGTTACATCGATGAAGAGCAAGAGGAGCGGGATGATTAAACAAGTAGTCGACAGCCACATTAAAGCCCCTCCTGCACCATTCAAGTGAGTGAGCTGAGCACTGTCACTGACCAGACTCGAACCCCTCTCTCTGCCCCCTCCCCACTCTCTCTCCCTGTCCCCCCTCTCTCTCTCCATGTCCCCCTCTCTCTCTCTCCCTGTCCCCCCTCTCTCTCTCTGCCCCCTCCCCTCTCTCCCTGTCCCCCCTCTCTCTCTCTCTGCCCCCTTCCCTCTCTCCCTGTCCCCCCTCTCTCTCTCCCTGTCCCCCCTCTCTCTCTCTCCCTGTCCCCCCTCTCTCTCCCTGTCCCCCTCTCTCTCCCTGTCCCCCTCTCTATCTCAGTCTGTCCCCCTCTCTATCTCAGCCTGTCCCCCTCTCTCTCCATGTCCCCCCTCTCTCTCTCTCTCCCTGCCCCCCTCTCTCTCTCTCTCCCTGTCCCCCTCTCTCTCTCCCCCCTGTCTCTCTCTCTCCCTGTCCCCCTCTCTCTCCCTGCCCCCCCCTCTCTCTCTCCCTGTCCCCCCCTCTCCCTTTCCCCCCTCCCTCGCTCTCTCTCTCTGTCCCCCCTGTCTCCCTGTCCCCCTCTCTTTCTCTTCCTGTCCCCTCTCTCCCTGCCCCCCTCTCTCTCTCCCTGCCCCCCTCTCTCTCTCCCTGTCCCCCTCTCTCTCCCTGTCCCCCCTCTCTCTCTCCCTGTCCCCCCTCTCTCTCTCCCTGGCCCCCTCTATCTCTCCCTGGCCCCCCCTCTCTCTCTGTCCCCCCTCTCTCTCTCTCCCTGGCCACCTCTCTCTTTGCCTGTCCCCCTCCCCCTCTCTCTCCCTGTCCCCCTCTCTCTCTGCCTGTCCCCCTCTCCTCTCTCTCTCTCTCTGTCCCCCCATCTCTCTCCCTGCCCCCTCTCTCTCCCCTCTCTTTCTCCCTGTCCCCCCTCTCTCTTCCTCTCTCTCTCCCTGTCCCCCTCTTTCTCTCTCTCCCTGCCCCCCTCTCTCTCCCTGCCCCCCTCTCTCTCCCTGTCCCCCCTCTCTCTCTGTCACCCCTCTCTCTCTGTCACCCCTCTCTCTCTCTCTCTTTCTCTCTCTCTCTCTGCTCCCTCTCTCCCTGCCCTTTCTCTGGCAGCAGACGACGTGGCATGTGACACACTGCATGTGGTGGCAAGCGATGGTGGCAAGTGCCATGCAGCATCCGGTGGCAGGCGATGGTGGAAAGTGACACGCTGCATCTGGTAGCAGGTGGCGGTGGAAAATGACATGCTTCATCTGGTAACAAGCAATGGTTCCCACTGATTCTGCATTCTGGTGAGTTGAATTATTTCATTATATATTACAATGTAGTAATAGAAATAATGTGATTTGATCATCCTGACACCATATTAAGCATGGTGTCAGGATGTTTTCATTGCCAGCACCAGCCATTCACCCGACAAATCACCCCCACCGCTGAATTCCCCGTCAACCCTACATTCCCCCCTGGTCCTTGGCAAAATTGTCCCTGAATGGCAGTCTGGAAAAATGGTCACCCTACTGGGGGGCAAGGTGTCAATTTTCCTCCGGGTCGCTCTGATGGCCCATACAAAGGCCGCACCGCTTCCCTCAGATCCATCCCAAATTCAATAAGTATCCATATTTGGCAACTGCGTATAGTTTTATATACTGTTTTTGTGCATGTTTTCAAAATTAAAGTGGGCCGCTCTGGGTGAAGTCCAGGGCCAAATTTTTGTCCCAGTCCAGCCCTGATCCCACCTCATCCCATCCCATCCCACCTCAACCCATCTAACCCCACCCCACCCCACCTCATCCCATCTCATCCCACCCCACCCCACCGCATCCCACCCCACCCTACCTCATCCCACCCCATCCCACCCTACCCCACCTCATCCCACCCCACCCCACCTCATCCCACCCCATCCCATCCCAGCCCACCTCATTCCATCCCACCCCACTCCATCCCATCCCACCCCACTCCATCCCATCCCACCTCATCCCATCCCACCCCACTCCACCCCATCCCCACTCCACCCCAACCCCCCCTCATCCCATCCCACCTCATCCCATCCCACCCCACCTCATCCCACCCCACCCCAATGTGTTGATGTGATGTGCTGGGGGCGATGCGTTTCAATGTGATGTGCTTGGGAGATGCAATTTGATGTGATGATGCCATTCGATGTGTTGGGGGTGATGCACTGTGCTTTGGGTGATGCGATTCGATGTGCTGGGGGTGATGCAATGTACTGGGGGCGATGCGATTCGATGTGCTGGGGGAGATGCGATTCCATGTGCTGGGGCGATGCGATTCGATGTGCTGGGGGCATTGCGATTCGATGTGCTGATGCGATTCGATGTGTTGGGGTGATGCAATGTGCTGGTGGCAATGCGATTCGATGTGCTGGGGGCTATGCGATGTGCTGGGGGCGATGTGATTCGATGTGTTGATGCGATTCGATGTTCTGGGGGCGATGCAAAGCAATGTGCTCATGCAATGTGCTGGGGGCGATGCGATGTGATTTGGCGGGGGCGATGCGATGTGCTGGGGCAATTTGCTGGGGGCGATGCGATTTGGCGGGGGGGCGATGTGATGTGCTAGGGCGATGCAATTTGGCATGGGGGGGGATGCGATGTGATGGGGGAATATTTTCTTAATTTTAACACGATTATCTATGTAACATAGCGATAGTTGTTTGTGCAAATAGTTGTAAATAAGCAGTTTATTCAATACTCCCAACATCCCATATAACACCAAAACACAAGCCCTATTTTTCAACATTAATATGCACAGTTTGAACTTCATAAAGTCGTCTTCAATACATCTAGATGCATAAATAAATTGTGTTGCTGAGATTATTATTATTTTTTTAAATGAAAAGCTGTACAGAAAAAAGTACCCGCTGAGTGTAGATATGTGTGTGTGTGTATATATATATATATATATATATATATATATATATATATATATATATATATATATATATATATGTGTAGTACTGGTAGATTTACAATCTATTTAGGTGAATTTAGTAAATTGTTCGTTAGGAAGGTAAAAGTTTGCCTCTGTTCCAGCTCGGCTGACGTTGTGTGTGTTTCCGTGCTGACCGGTGCGTGTCGCTGTTACCACTGGTCAGTGTTGGAAAGGCAACGTGTTGAAGCGTATGGATGCTCCTCTGTCTCTGAGACAAGCTCGGTGGAGGTGGTCCTCCGAGTTGCATTCTAAAAAGAGGGTATTTATGGGACAGACGCCATGTTCTAGGGTCGTTTTTACAGCCACCTGCTGGCCCTCCTGGCCGACAGGTATGCGTTAAGGAGCTACCTCATGGTCCTCCGATCGGGAGGCCTACGATGCTGCGGCGCAGGGGTGGGTCCAGAGGCTTGTCTGGGGCCTACCACAACGCGGCCGAGGAATGGTCCTGAGCTGTCGGTCCTGTGTGACAAAGCTGGACAGCCGAGGAGATCCCAGGGGAGGACCCGTCTTGGAGAGATCACGCGGCGTGCTGGTCTATAGAGGGGCCTGGTGACTCAGTTGGAGGACGTATCCAAAAGAAGTAACTATACAGTATAGTGTCGCCGGTTCAGCTTAAAGGTTCAGGCAATGTGACTGACTGTTCACTGCAGAGAATCTGATACATCCTTTGGCAGAGGATCGTATGGGTTTATTCCCCAAACAAGTCTGTGGCAGAGACTTTTGATTCGTACTGCGTACTGGCTGCTAGACCGGTGAGAGAGGCCTATCCAGACGAGCAAAGAGTGTGACACACACACACACACACACACACACACACACACACACACACACACACACACAGAACAAGATAAATATATAACAAGAGATATATATTTCTTGAATAATATTCCTTGTACATGCAGTATATTTACTGACTGAGGAGGGGAGGTTTGTATAAATCAGGGGTGGCAACTTCCTCTGACACTGCCGTTGCTATGGAAACCTGACCTGAAACCTATTACACCGCTTGTGCAGCACTGAGCATGTGCGAGATCTGCAAGGCTGAAATCCAGGAAAAAATACAGTGTGGCTTTAGATGCCCACACTTAAGATGGCCATAGTCTGCTGCTAGTTTATAAACTTTCAAAATGCTGTAATAACCTAACAAAACTGACCTTACTTTACAGACTAACTTTACTAGAACACATTAAGCTTGTGTATTATAGGGGCATTTTTATTTAAAAAGTGTAATTTCGTCCAGAACACCACTTTAAAGGAATTTTTCATTTTTATTGTTGCACTTTAAGTATAGTTAAAATCACTGCTCCTGAAAAAATGATCGTTTTTTTAATTTTTATTATTGATACATGTCCCTCACGGCAGTACTCCCCCATACTCCTTTTATGGCCAATTACTTGCATATAGGCCTTCAAAATGGGCACTTTTGACTTAGACTTAAATGGGGTTTGCCATTTGGGTACAATTATTTCCCCTGTTCGAGAGTTCTGCTGCAAACCTAACAGGGGGGTGTTGGGCCCATTGCTAATGTCCAATTTTGGTGAGCCTGTGCGAATTGTAGCCTCAATTTTCTGTTCTTAGCTGACAGGAATGGCACCCGATGTGGTCTTCTGCTGCTGTAGCCCATCTACTTCAAGGTTCGATGTGTTGTGCATTCAGAGATGGTATTGTGCATACCTTGGTTGTAACGACTGGGTATTTGAGTTAATGTTGCCTTTCTATCATCTCCAACCTGTCTACCCATTCTATTCTGACATCAACAAGGCATTTTCCTCCACACAACTGCCGTTCATTGGATATTTTCTCTTTTTCGGACCATTCTCTGTAAACCCTAGAGATGGTTGTGTGTGGAAATCCCAGTAGATCAGCAGTTTTTGAAATACTCACACCAGCCCATCTGGCACCAACAACCATGCCATGTTCAAAGTCACTTATATCCTCTTTCTTTCCCATTTTGATGCTGGATTTGAACTTCAACAGGTTGTCTTCACCACGTCCAGATGCCTAAATGCATTGAGTTGCTATCATGTGATTGGCTGATTAGCAATTGGTGTTCCCAAGCAATTGAACAGGTTTACCCAATAAAGTGGTCCGTAAATATATATACAGTATATTTTATATATATTTATATATATATATTTTTTTTTCATACACACAGATCAGTTATGACCACCTACCCATAGCTCTCAACTGTCCCTCTTTCCTCCTCATGTATCCCTTATTTTGGTCTGATCCATATAGTTATATATAAAATGCACTTCCACATGATGTAAAAGAATAAAACATGATTTGTCAAACCAGGCCACCTTTTTCTATTGCTCTGTGGTCTAGTTCTGATGCTCATGTGCCCATTGTAGGTGCTTTTGGCTTTATGGCACATGGGTCAGCATGGGCACCCTGACTGGTCTGCAGCTTTGCAGTCCCATACACAACAAACTGTGATGCTCTATGTGCTCTGACACCTTTCTATTGAAACCAGCATTAACTTTTTTCAGCAATTTGAACTACAGTAGCTTTTCTATTGAATCAGACTCTAAAGGCCAGTCTTTACTCACCAGGTACATCAGTGAGCCTTGGCCACCCATGACCTTGTCGCTAGTTCATCGGTTTCCCTTTTTTGGACCACTTTTGGTAGATCCTAACCACTGCAGACGGGGAACGTCCCACAAGAACTGCATTTTTGGAGTTGCTCTGACCTTGTCGTCTAGCCATTGCAATTCAGCCTTTGTCAGAGTCACTCAGATTCTTACACCTGCCCATTTTGTTCTGCTTTCAACATATTGACTTCAGGGACAACATGTTCACTTGCTGCCTAATATATCCAAGCCACTTTCAGGTACCATTTTAACAAGATAATCAAGTTTATCCATTTTACTTGTCAGTGGTCATAACGTTGTGGCT
Organism: Lithobates clamitans; assembly: GCA_037952925.1. Lineage (NCBI taxonomy): Eukaryota > Metazoa > Chordata > Amphibia > Anura > Ranidae > Lithobates > Lithobates clamitans. Next base: position 355,247 of record JBBGZY010000480.1, on the reverse strand, counting down.
AATCGGTGTACGTCCTTCATAGTCTGTATCACCATCATCCTAGAAGGTATAAGCATTTATGAGAGTGTGGCCCACCCATGTACTGGTTGAAACTCACTCATTGTGCTTCTAAAGGAAATGTTTCTTTGCAATTGAGATGTGATAAACAGATATTTCCTTACATATGTCCTACAGCTTCTTCTGGTGTAGTAAAGCTAAACCTATTCATTCAATGACCTGAAAACTAGTGTGTAACATTTCCGTTCACAAATGGCTGTAGTCGTAAAAACCTAAACACACAGCTTTCTTTTTGAAAGAGACCCTTTAAGGGCTATCCCAACATATAATTATATTTTCTTGTGATACCTTCAAATGTATACGTACCATATACCATGAGCATAAAATGTTCAAAACGATCCGCCCCTTCAATGAGAACAAATTGGATAGTATAATTTCCACTGTCCTCCATCCTGAGATCCTTGATATGTAATGTTGTTCCATTATGAAGCAATTTCAGCCGTCCAAAAAACTGCTTTGTGTAGAACTTTGTCTGAAGATTATCGATCTGTGCAACTTTGTATGACTTTTCTTTGCTCCTAAAAATCCAGTTAATCTCAAGTACCGGAGATGGGAGGCTCAGGATACTGGGTAGTTCTGCAGACTGGTGTAGGAGTCCAATCACTGGGACAAAATGATCCTGGTTGGCTGTAGGAAACAAGACACATAAATAAGAGACAGAGGTCTTTAAAGTGGACCTTCAGTCATTTTTTTCAACTTTCCATCTATTAATCTTCTGCCCTTGTTGTTTTAACTTTGGATAGTAAAACATTTTTTTTTTCTGCCAGTAAATACCATATACAGCCCACTTCCTCTTTCTTGTCTGATTATTAGACTAGGCTTATGACTAGGGATGAGCTTGATGTTCGAATCAGGCCCGGACTGGCCATAGAGCACACCGGGCACGTGCCCGGTGGGTCGGGGGCCGCCGGGTCGCATGTCACTTCTCCCTACTCACATCCGCTGCTGCGTCTCTCTGCTGCCAGCTCCGCGGCCGACTCCCAGGTCCCAGAGTCCCAGGTCCCCGCTCTCAAAGCAGCTGGGCCGCTCCTTGTGCCGTCGCCGCTCACCACGGCCGGCTCCACGGCTAGAGTTGCCACCTCATCCCTTTAAACTCGAACACCTTTGAATTGCACAGGTTCTGAGGTTAATTAAATGCAGATAAGGCACCAAGTGAGTAAGTGACCACCTTAATAAGCCACAGAACCTGTGTAATTAATATGTGTTCGGGTCTAAAGGGATGAGGTGGCAAACCTATCCACGGCCGCCTCCGCAGCCATCCGGCCAGTCTTCTGTTCAGTTTAGGAGGAAATGAAGAGGTCAGGAAGACAGGCCATGTGACCATGAAGGGGGAGGAGCTCTGGCCTTTGCATGATGTTGTGAAAGGACCCTGGACTGCTAGAAAGGTAAGTGACACTATGCCAGCCTGGCAATGTGTTTTTATTTTTTTTATCTCGCCTGCCAATGGTGTTTTTTATTTTTTATTTATTTATTTTTTTTTTATGTATCTTGCCTGCCAATGTTTTTTTTTCTTTTTTTTCTTTTTAATGTATCTTGCCTGCCAATGTTTTTTTTTTTTTTGTATCTTGGCTGTTAATGTTTTTTTTTTTTTTTTTATCTTGCCTGCCAGTGTTTTAAACTATTCAAATTAAAAGCATGCTGTGGTCAGTCTCTCTTAGAGACCCCTTTCACACTGCGGCAGTGCAGGCGTTAAGGGTATAGCGCTGCTAGTTTTAGCGGAGCTTTACTGCTGTTATAGCAGCGATTTGGCAATGCTAGCAGGCGCTTTTAACCCCCCCAGAAGGGGTAAAAAGCACCCGCTTTTTGCTGCTTTCAAAGCGCTTTTAAGGCGCTTTGAAAGCTGGACCCAATTATTTAAATGGGCTGGGGCGGTGCAGGAGCAGTGTATACACCGCTTCCTGCACCGCCCCAAAGATGCTGCTTACAGGACTTTTTTTCTCGTCCTGCAAGCGCACCGCTCCAGTGTGAAAGCACAGAAGAGGCAGTGTACAGGCACCTTACAGGAGCTATTTTTACCGCAAAAATGCCTGTAAAGCTCCTCAGTATGAAAGGGGTCTTATACAATGTGAGTGATGCTGAACAAAGGTTGAAGGACCCCTTTCAGGGCCGGTTCACACTGCTGCAATGCGGGAACCCTGCAAATCCACTGCAGGTTCTCACATCGCACCCGACCCACACAGCAGTTTACACTGCCATATGCGAACTGTTGGGGAGTGTCATACAATGTTAACAACACCCCCATTTCAGCTCGCATATTGCACTGCGAACTGACAGTTCGGACATGAATCGGATCGCATAGGTGTGAAAACTCATGCGATCCGATTCTGGTGCGGACCAATAAAGGGTCCTGTGCGTGTTTGGTCCGAATGCGGTGCAATATCAGCCATACTATCTGTATGGGCCGGTTCACATTGGTGCGCTGTGCGAGATCACATGTGATTCGCACCGCACTGCAGTGCAAATCACGAGATGTCCGTGCAATGCGATTTTAGCCATACAGATAGTATGGCTGAATTCGCACCGCATTCAGACCAAACATGCACAGGACCCTTTTTTGGTCCTCACCAGAATCGGATCGCATGAGTTTTCACACCTATGCGATCCGATTCATGTCCGAACTGTCAGTTCGCAGTGCGATATGCGAGCTGAAATGGGGGTGTCGTTAACATTGTATGACAATCCCCAGCAGTTCGCATATGGCAGTGTGAACTGCCGTGCGATTTGGGTGCGATGCTGGGAACCCCTAGTGGATTTGCAGGGTTCCCAAATCGCAGTAGTGTGAACGGGCACTATGGCTGAAATCACACTGCATGGACATCGCATTTGATTTGCACTGCAGTGTGGTGCGAATCACATGCGATCTTGCACAGCGCACCAGTGTGAACCGGCCCTCACACCTAGACTGCCCTGTGGTAGCGTTAAAGCGCTGCTCGTTTTACCAGCACTGCAGCGCCACTTTGCAGGCGATAGTGAGGCGCATTTAACCCCAAAGAAGGGGTTATCAAGGGGTTAAAAGCATTTATTATCATATATTTACGTGATTCCAAATGATTGACAAGTTACAGTGACTGAAGCAGGCTAAATATAACTAAAATACATTGAGAAACCGGTTGCCATTATTTGTAATTTGGTTTTTATAAAAATGGGCTGCTCAGCTTAGAATGCCTGGACCTAATTTTTGTCCCAGTCTGGCCTGGTTCGATTCGAACATCGGGTGTTTGCCCGTTCACCGAACAGCAAATATTATGGGACGTTCACGGGAAATTCGAACGCCACGGATCGCCCCATAATGCACTGCGAGATCGCAGTGCATTGCTGTATACCTGACCTGCATGCTTTGGCCAATCACAGCACGCTCTGCTGAGAGAGCCATAATTGGCCAAAGACAGGGTGCATTTGGCCAATCGTAGCTCAGAGGGACACGCCTAACACTATATAAGGCTGCTTACATAGCGGCCGTGTATAGTGTGTGGACGGAGATAGATTAAGCTAAATTAGGTAGGCAGGTAGGACGGAGATAGATTAAGCTAAATTAGGTGACGTAACCAGGCAGGGACACCCGGTTACGTCACTGGGTGGCTCCGTTCTTGGCTATATAACAGCTGTCACTGCGAAAAGACGGCAGTCAGCGGGACCCCCACGTCATTTTTTAAATTTTTGCCGCAGGGTTCCGCTTAACCACTTCAATACACTGTTATATAAACTACACTTCCTGCATTGACTGACTATAGAGTATACACTGAATATCTAGTCTACACTAATGGCAGAGTATATATATATATATATAGTTCCCCTAAATATCCATATCAGATCTGAAGGGCCTGGTATGGATTTTGGTGGGACCCCCACGCCATTTTATTTTTTAAATTCTGGTGTGGCTTTCCCCTTAAAAGCCATACCAGACCCAAAGGGCCTGGTAATGGACTGGGGGGGGACCCATGCCTTTTTTTTTTCAATGATATTTTTATGTAGATTGCCGGGATCCGACAATACATTACAGCCGCAGTTTTAAATAACATTTTTTCCTTTAGAAATGTACAGTAATGCAGTACTGTTATAAACATGGGAAAAATGCGCACTTTTACATGCAGACTAAGAGGACCCCCAGGCATGATATTTAACCACTTGCCGACTGTGGGATGTCCATGGACGTCCTGGGTTTGTGGGGGTATATCTGAATGATGCCTGCAGCTAGAGGCATCATTCAGAAATTGCCGTTTTCAGCCAGCGATTCCCTACACCAGGGATATGCAATTAGCGGACCTCCAGCTGTTGCAGAACAAGAAATTCCATGAGGCATAGCAAGACTCTGACAGCCACAAGCATGACACCCAGAGGCAGAGGCATGATGGGACTTGTAGTTTTGCAACAGCTGGAGGTCCGCTAATTGCATATCCCTGCCCTACACCATAAGAATGATCATAGTGGCGGGTCAGCCGCTTGATCGTTCTTATGGGCAGCGAGAAGGGACGTCCCACCCTCCCGCCGTCCTCCGGTGCTTCTACTGACTCACCGCTGAGATTGGCGAGTCAGAGAACAGATCCGCCGGTGCTGGATGTCCACCATAGAGTCTCTATGATAGTCGGAGGCCGGGCACGATGTTATGACGTCACGCTCGGCCTCTGCATTCAAAAAAACGGCGCCGCCTCGGCTGGGAAGCCAGGATCTTTTTTTTTTTTTTTTTTTTTTTTTTTAGGCTTCCCAGCCTAGAGGTGAGATGTGGGGTCTTATTGACCCCATATCTCCTTGTAAAGAGGTCCGATCATGCCATATTCCTATTACAAGGGATGTTTACATTCCTTGTAATAGAAATAAAAGTGATCAAATTTTATTTTATTTTTTTAAGTGTCAAATTAAGTAAAATTAACAATTAAAAAAAATTAAAATTTAAAGTGCCCCTGTCCCCGTGTGCTCACACGCAGAAGTGAACGCATATGTAAGCCCCGCCCACATATGAAAACGGTGTTGAAACCACACGTGAACATTAGAGTAGGAGCAATAATTCTACCCCTAGACCTCCTCTGTAACTCAAAACATGTAGCCAGTAAACATTTTTAAAGCATCGCCTAGGGGGATATTTAAGTACCGAAGTTTGGCACCATTCCACGAGCGTGTGCAATTTTGAAGCGTGACATGTTAGGTTTCTATTTACTCCGTGCAACTTCATTATTCACATAAATTGGGCTAACTTTACTGTTTTGTTCTTTTTTAAGCATGAAACTTGAAAAATTGCTGCGCAAATACCGTGCGAGTTAAAAAAAGTTGCAATGACCGCCATTGTATTCTCTAGGGTCTCTGCTAAAAAACCATGTATAATGTTTGGGGGTTCTGTGTAATTTTATAGCAAAAAAATGATGATTTTTACATGTAGGAGCGAAGTGTCAGAATTGGCCGGGTTGGTAAGTGGTTAAAGGAATATTTTATTTTTATTGTTTCACTTTAAAGAGGGAGTCCACCTAAATCCACCTAAAAAAAAAAAATATTAAAAGCCAGCAGCTACAAATACTGCAGCTGCTGACGTTTAATAAATGGCCACTTACCTGTCCCAGGAACCAGCGATGTCGGCAGCCGACGCCGATAACCCGCTCCATTCTCGGCAGCTGCCGCCGCCATCCTAGGTGAGGGAATCAGGAAGTGAAGCGTTGCGGCTTCACTTCCCGGTTCCCAACTGCGCATGCGCGAGTCACGCTGCGCATCGTAACTGGTCCCCGCTATGTCCTGGGACCTGTGTGTTTCCCAGGAGACAGCGCGGAGGGACAGGAAAAGGCATAGACTCCTGTGGGAGTCTATGCCGAAAGTGGATGCAAATACCTGTCTTAGACAGGTATCTGCACCCCCCTCCCCCCTGAAAGGTGCCAAATGTGACACCGGAGGGGGGGAGGGTTCCCAAAAGCGGAAGTTCCATTTTTGTGTGGAACTCCGCTTTAAGCATTCTTAAAATCACTGTTTCTGAAAAAACTTCAGTTTTAAAAACTTTTTTTTGCATTAATACATGTCCCCTGGAGCAGGACCCGGGTCCCCAAACCCTTGTTATGGCAAAAACTTGCATATAAGCCTTTAAAATGAGCAGTTTTTATTTTTGATTTTGATTTTTCACATTCGTGTCCCATAGACTTTACCGGTGTTCACGCGTTGCACAAATTTTTGGCTGTTCGCATGTTCTGGTGCGAACCAAACCGGGGGGTGTTCGGCTCATCTCTACTTATGACCAGGGCTTTTTATCAGCAGGAACTAGGGGGAACTCAGTTCCACCACCTCTGGCTCAGGTCTTCTGCTCCCTGCTCACCACTATCACTTGGTAACACTGAAGTCCAGCTTCTGCATTTACAAGTGATAGCTTATCTCCCAGTAGCTCCCACAGGTCAGATCCCCTGCGCAGATCCCACTGAGTGCCGGACAGGGACAAGGGAGATACAGAACAGGTGCCCGGGGTTCAGTGCAGTCATGGGCAGGAGAGGGTGCATGGTAGGCTGCACCCTCTGTGGTCTCCATTTTTTCCCTGGTGACCAGTTGTTGATGCTCCTACTGCACGATCTCCCTTGCAAGTGACTGTAGTATAGTATAGTATGCTGGGAGGTACTACAGTCGGATAGGTGCTTCAGCTTAATATTGCAACAAAAGGTAAGAAATATGACAGATGGTGGAGTTTTTAAGGAGGGGGGAGAAGATGAGGGCAGTGGAGGGAGGGGTTGTATGCAGAGGGAAGAGCTACTATTTGATGCTATTTGGCAGGTATGTGTGTGTGGCGGGCATTGATTGAGTTCCTGTACCTATTCTCTGAGAAAAAAAGCCCTGCTTATGACATCATGCACAGCTCTCTCTCTCACTCTTGTGAGAGTTTGCCAGGAAGGGAGGGGGGATGAGTCATAAGAGGGCCAATGAGAGCTGCAGGGCTGCAGAGCTGCAGGGCTGCAGAGCTGCAGGTGTGCCTCTGTGTGTCTGTGTAAATCCAGGAAGTGAACAGCAGCAGCTTCAGCTGTCCACAGTTAAAATGGTTGCAGCCAGATTCAGTGGAGGGAGGTTTCTGCAGCATATTTGGCAAGTACAGAATTACAGTGCATATAAAATAATATGCAAAGTGGTTGGAGGGAATTTTCAGAATGGCAAAGATGCATTTTTTTTTTTTTTTTTTTTTTTTTTTACAAATTATGTGCGCAGACTGCAGTTCCTCTTTAATTCTGGATTATATTATTTAGTAAGACACATATCTTTTTTTTTTTTTAATTGCTTGAACTTGATAGCCATGTGTATTTTTTCAACTTGACTTATGATGTAACCATATTTGTCTAACCACTAATACTTTTAGACCCCTTTCACACTGGGGCATTTTGCAGGCGCTATAGCGTTAAAAATAGCACCTGCAAAGCGCCCTGAAAAGCGGCTCCATTCACTGGAGCAGTGCACTGGCAGGGCGTCAGAAAAAGTAATGCCAGCAGCTTCTTTGGAGCGGTGAAGGAGCGGTGAACTCACCGCTCCTTCACCGCTCCTCCCCATTGAAATCAATGGGGCAGCTCTGCTATACCGCCGGCAAAACGCTGCTGGGGGATTTAACCCCTTTTCGGCCACTAGCGGGGGGTTAAAACCACCCCGCTAGTGGCCGAATAGCGCCGCTAAAATGACGGTAAAGCGGCGCTAAAAATAGCGCCGCTTTACCGCCGACACTCGGGGCGGCACAGTGTGAAAGGGGGTCTTAGAGTGTTCCTCTGCTTTAAAGGGTATATACAGCCACAGCTTCTTTTTTTCCTGTTGAGTAGCATGGGGGAGGATCAGTACTCCTGTCAAGTTTTTATTACTGGAAAAAGAGTGATGTCTTAGAAAATGTTATGGTTATATAGGAGAACACTAATTACGTTAAAATGTAAATACTGTAGTCATTTTTTGCTTTCAGTTGCATACAGACCCACTTATTATACAAAAGTACCAAGAAGAACAAGAGATTTTAAGATTCCATTTAAAACAAGAAGAATTTGTTATGTAAAAAGACTGTATATCTACTTCTAAAGAGAAATTTCCTTCTGATCTCACTCTCTGGCAACATAGGAGTCCTTCAACAAAGCACAAATTCATCTTTTTTTTTTTTTTTTGTCACATTCAGTCGACCATATGGAGAGGCATTAAATCAACTTTACAGTTCATTCGTTTTCCAGCCCACTCTCTTTTGTCTCATCATTGTGACTCTTGCCATATCAAAGAGAAAAAACAAAGGAAGAAGACAAGGAAAAAGGATTCCTTTAAAACCAGATAGCCCGGGATGTATCGTGTCTAATCTTACGCCTATATCATCTATAACGGTTTATCATTAACTGATTCAGCAGCCTTTCCTTCTTATCTATTCCCCCCCCCCTCCCTTCTCTCCCCCCGCCCTCCCTCCCTGTCTCTCCAAGGTCTAATTTTTCCTTCACCCTTGTTCTGGTCCAGTTGATATTTCTAAAATATTGCACCACATTTTTTTAAATTTCACCCAGCTTTCCCACTCTGAGCTCCTACTTCTTGTTTCCACTTCCGAGGTTGTCTTAGTCTCCAAATAGTAGGTTTCTTCTACTGCATCTATCCATTCCCATACCTCGGGGCTCTCCTTCCTCTGCCAGTTTTTAGGGATTGTTCGCTTTGCCGCATTCAGGAGGTGAGGAACCAATGATTGCTTATATTTTTTAATGTCCCCAACCCCCCCATGGAACAGAACCTCCCATGGGTCTCTTGGCACATCTATTCCTGTTATTCTCTTTATTAGGTCAAGTACCCTACTCCAGAAACATTTTATTTTGGGGCATGTCCACCAAAGGTGTGCCATCGTTCCGATTTCATTGCACCCTCTCCAGCAGAGGGCAGATCTATTTTGATATTTGCTTGTTATCTCTGGGGTAAGATAGCTTCTACTAATACATTTGTAGTTCATTTCTGCTGTCCTCACGTCTACTGCTGAGTTACAAATCATTTTAAGAATTTTTTTGATTGTGTTTTCCCCTTTCTTTGTGCCTAATTCCCTCTCCCATTTACTTATGAATGGGGGTATCTCCATTTGGTCAGTCTTCATCAGGGCTTTATAGATTTTAGAGACAGTATTTCTCGGGTCATCTGTGTCAAATAACTTCTCAAAATCTGTCAGATTGTCCCCTTCCCTGATCGGTGATGGAAGTTTATTCACAAAGTGACACACCTGGAGATACCGCCATTCATCTAATCCACGTGCCTCACGCCCGTTCCTAATTTCTTGTAATGTCATAATTTTACCCTCCTTTATAATGTGTCTTAATTGTGTCTTTCCCCAAAGTGCTTCTTTTCCCCCTATGTTTTCTTGTCCTGGTGGGAAAAAGTTATTCTCTATAAGTGCTAATAGCGGTGAATTATAATTCCCATTTAATTTCTTGTAGACCCCATCCCAAATTCTAAGTGCATTTCGTGAAATTTTGTGTGTATTTTCTCCTAAAATTCTAGTATGAGGGGGGTTCCATATCAAACTTCCCAGTGATGCTTTACTAAGATATTCTTCTATTCTTACCCAGCGTTTTTAATTTTTTTTTCTTGCCCATTCTACCAGTCTAGCCATTAATGCCGCCTTGTAATAATTCTGGACATCTGGCACAGCCAGGCCGCCATGCCTTTTCTTTTGTTTTAAAGTACTAAAGGAGACTCTTGGTTTTTTATTTTTCCATATGCAGCTCATTATTATATTTTTTAGCTTTCTCAGATAATATGTGGGTAAAGGTAGCGGTATCATCTGGAACACGTATGTAATCTTGGGGAGTAATACCATTTTGATAACATTAATGCGACCGATCCATGAAATGGCTTTCTTTGCGTAGTTTTTGCATTCTGCTCTGACTGTATCTAACAAGGGGACACAGTTTATTGTGAAAATTTTTTTAATTGAGTTAGCAAGCTTAATTCCCAGGTATGATAGTTCTTTAGCTCATCTGAAGCTATATTTTTTTTTAAGTATCTCAATTTCTGTTTTCTTTAAATTTATATTTAATATTTCCGATTTTGTCATGTTTATTTGAAAGTTAGACAGCTTCCCATACTCATTTAGGGCCTTGACCAGTTTGGGCAAAGTAATTTCAGGGTCCGAGATGTAAAACAATACATCGTCGGCAAAGGCTGCGACTTTATGTTCATCCACTCCGATCTTAATACCCCTAATATCTGGGTCAGCACGTATTGTTGCCAGGAGAGGCTCCATTGTAAGGACAAAAAGCAGCGGGGACAGAGGGCACCCCTGTCTCACACCATTCCCCATTTCTAGTGGCTGAGACATAACTCCATTTACACCCACCACTGCTAACGGGTGGTGGTATAAGGCTTTAATGCTCTGATACATTTTGGGACCAAGACCTATGGTCTCCAAGGTCTGGAACATGAACCCCCAGTCTACCCTGTCGAAAGCCTTTTCGGCATCGATCGACAGTAGTAGTCCTGGGGGTCCATCCACCTTCATTTTTTGTATCAGGTGTAGTGTCCTGACCCCGTTGTCCTTCCCTTCCCTTTTGGTGACGAACCCCACCTGGTCTGGGCTGACCAGGGCATTCATAGATCCCTTTAACCTCTCAGCCAGTATTTTTGTGTACAGTTTCGTGTCAGTGTTAAGTAGGGAGATAGGGCGGTAACTTGAGCAGAGTGTTTTTTCTTTTCCCTCCTTTAAAATGATCGTAATAGAGGCCTTTAAGGCCTCCTGGCTCATATCGTAGTCCTCTCCCAACCCATTGAAATACTGGCACAGCCTAGGGATCAATATTTCTTTGAATTTCCTATAATAGGCTAATGTGAATCCGTCCGGGCCTGGACTTTTCCCGGTTGCCATACCTGCTATTGCCTTCCTGATTTCTTCTTCGGTTATTGGGGCTTCCATTCCCTCTCTTTCCCCCACTGAGATTCTAGGTAATTTTGCCCTCTGTAGATATTCGTTATTTCGCTCTCTCCAACTATTATGTTGTGTGTCCTGTTTGCGGACTGAGTATAGCTCCTGATAATAGTTTTTAAAAACCTCCGCTATTTCTTTAGAAGAATACTTTATATGGCCATCTTTAGTCTGAATTTTTTCTATAAAGTTCCTCGCTTTCCGCTTTTGCACTATATTCGCTAGGAGTTTACCTGGTTTGTTTGCCCAATGATATCTATCCCCCAGGATCTTACTATGCTTTGCTCTTACTTCTTGTTCCATTAAATTTTTTAACTCAGCTCTTTTAATGACGATGCGTTTATATAACACTTGGGCAGATTGCCCTTTTTGTGCCTTATGTTTCTGTTCTAAGCCGACCAGTTCCTCTACTAATTTTTGGGTTTTCTCACTTCTCTCTTTCTTTTTCCTTGTTCCTAACTCAATTAATATCCCTCTGATGTAAACTTTATGGGCCTGCCACAAAGTAGATACAGATACTTCTCCCGTGTCGTTACTCATGAAGTAGTCTCTCAGTTCTTTACTGACTCTGTTGAACCCCTCGTCTCCGCTTATCAGCTCTTCATTTAGGCGCCACTGCCCTGGGGGTCTACTCTTTTCCCCTATTTTTATTTCTATGGACAATGGTGCGTGGTCTGAGTAAGTTATATTTCCTATCCATGAATCTACCACCCTCTCGATTTCTCTATGGTCTATCAATCCATAATCAATCCGGGAGTACGACTCGTGCACAGGTGAATAAAACGTATAATCTCTTCCCCTTGGATGTTGCACTCTCCATATGTCTACCAACTGTAAGCTGGCGAGTTTTTGCTTCATCTTGCTTAGTTGGGTACTATTCTTCACCTGTGCTCGAGCCGTGCTGTCCAGACCCGGGTCCATGCAGAAGTTAAGATCTCCCAACAATATCAGTTGCCCTTGTCTAAACTTCATTAATTTCTCTAGGGTTTTAGCAACATACTCTATTGGGTTCTTGTTTGGTGAATAGATATTAGCCAGTGTATATTATTTTTCATATAATCTGCCCCTCAGGAATATATATCTACCCTCCGTATCCACTAGTCTCTCTTTCAGTGTAAACCTAGTTCTTTTTGCAAATCCAATGGCGACCCCCCGTGTTCTACTTGAGATAGTATCTCCCTGGTATCAGATCGGGTACTCCCCTGAAAACAGTCTTATTCCTGAAGAATGTGAGATATGTTTTTCCTGGAGAAATACTACCTCTGGTCCAAGGAGTCTAAGCTCGTTAAAAATATTTCTTCTTTTATTAACCCTATTTAGACCTTTAACGTTATACATTTTATTGTATTAGGGGTCATTTTTCTACCTCATCATTGCCCCTTACTCTCTTAGACCTTGGAGAGATACCCCATTTTATAATTATACCAATTATACTATCCCCCCTCCCCTTTTCCCTCCCCTCTTCCCTCCCATCTTCCCTCCCTCCCTTCCTCCTCCCCCCTGTCCTCACCCTACCCTTTCTAGTCATCTCCAGACCCTTAGGCCAATGTGGATCCCGTGTAACGTAATCCACCATTGGTCTCCACCACTGAAGGTGGAACTGTTGGCGTGTCAGCCATTCAGCCTTGTCTACCTCGGCGGCCAGCTGTTCTAGCCATCTCTTCACTGCTTTCTAAGTTTATTCTTTATTATGTATGGATTTTTCTTCCTCCCTCCTACCCCCCTCCCGCCCCCCTTCTGCTCACACCGCCCCCAAACCCAGATCTATCCATCCTTCGTTGGACCAATCCATCATTTCAGGCACCTGTAGGCCCAGTTTCCTGCAGAATTCTTCCAGCTCATCAGGGAATCTTAGCCTGGCAGATCTGCCATCTTTACTGCCGACAAGGCAGGCCGGGAAGCCCCATGAATACTTTATATTTTGGTTTATCATTTGTTCTAATAGAGGTTTCAGCGTCTTCTCAGTAATGTGTCTTTGGCTAGATCTGCAAATACTTGGATCCTAGAGTCTTCATATTGCAGTGGGGTTTGCCCCCTCAATTTTATCCATATTTTCTCTTTGTCAGTGTAAAATCTAAATCTCACAATCATATCACGGCTTCTCTCTGTTCGGCTATTATCCAGCCTACCTATTCGGTGCACTCGTTCAATTTTTGGGAAGTCACCTCCTCTCAATTCCAGGAGTGGGGCAAAAATGTCTACTACCATTTTCCTCAAATCTTCCCCCCTTTTTTCCGGAACTCCTCGGATTCTCAAGTTCTGTCGTCGACTTCTGTTCTCCTGGTCCTCTATTCTATAGCATATTTTTAGCTGGTTTTGTTGCGTTGTTTTAATTTGTTTTTTTAGGTCAGAGATTTCTTGTTCTTGTTGCTCCATTATGTCCTCTGTCCTCTCAACTCTAGCCAGCAGGTTTCCTAGGTCTGACCTCAGCATACTAATTTCAGTTTTAATCGATGTTTCAAGTGCCTTGAACATCTCCGCGATTTCATTTTTTGAGGGGAGATCAAGGTCCTGTCTGGGATCCATCATTCTGGATATCTCGTGAGTATTATCAATTAATGAGGACTCTCTTGATTGATTGGGAGTCTGTTCCTTGTTTTCACTCTGACCCTTTTTCCTCTTGTCAAGTGCAGTAGGTGTTTGGGTTTCTTGGTGCGCGCCCCCTGGACTCCCCCCTGTGGCTAAGTATTGTTTGATTGAACTCCCACTTATACTTCCGGCAAGATTGTCCTTTGGTGCCTTTGATGTGCCCCCTTTCCCTGCCTTGGTTGTATTTCTACTCATTATTTATCTCGAGAAATTCTATAAATGGTATTTGAAACGCTTGCACCACCCATGCAGGATCATCTACGATGTTCCTATTTATGTAAATTTTTATGTACTTCAGAGTAACAATCCAGTATTTGTACTTTCCCCTCCAATCCCCCGTCCCTCCCGCCACCAAACTCTGCCTGGACAGAAGCGGACTAAAAGGCCTGTCCTCTAACTCCACACTACTATTGGAGGGCTGGCGTTCCCCACCTCCCCCTGGTTTTGTTTCACTCTCTGCTAGGGGTGGGCTGTACCGGGGCCTTGTCTCCCCCCTCCAGTGTACAAAAACTTAAGTATGTCCAGAACATTGGGAGAGAGCAGAAAAAAAAAAATAAATAAATAAGGAACAATACCAGACAGCACCCGTCCTGCCCCTCTTGTGCGAGAATTTCAAGGCGTTGCACCCCTTTATTTAGGGATTGGGCTGAACACGTTTTTAACCCTGAGCGGGTAGACTATATCTATTGTTTCACTATTTCATGCATAGTTCAAAGATATTAATGATGAATGGTTTCAGATACTAAGATACGATCGATATTCATCCATATATTTTTAAGAGTATTTATGTCCCGTGTTTCAAGAGCAGGCGTCCTGGTTATCTGGAATTTTTAAATGCTATGCCTTTGGAAAGAAATTGAATGACCCAGTTTATAGTTGAAGTGCTGCTACCATGCTGATCGTACAAAAGAGTCAGCCGTCCCTGATGTTAACCATTGTGGTCAGTAAACTGGGTCCTCTTATTTCTATACCGTCTCAAAACATAGCCAGTACCCCTTTAAGAGGCCAACAATGCCTGGAACTATTGCCTGTTAGTCCGAGATACTCTGGCACTATCTAGAGATGTATAATATGATTTTAGGGTGTTTATATTTGTCTCCAGGTGCTGTCTTAGTGACCAGTGTAAACCCTCCCCTGGTAAGTGTCCACTGATTCTAGCGGCTATCCAAAACCTCAAAGAGAGGTAAAGAAAAAAAAAAGGACGAATTTTCTTGCTCCAAGGTATAATATCCCTTCTGCTTGTCCCAACTGTTTACCACTCCAGGATTATCTATATTATTGCTTTCCAGTTGTCATGGGGCAGATAGCCACATATAGCGCGGGAGTGTTAGGAAACATTAATCAAAAATGGTAGCCTCTTATCTTTCGCTATTATGGGTACACAAAAAGCTATTTTACGCAAGCGTTGAATTTGTTTTCACTTTGCATGCACTTTTAGCTACCTCAGCATCTATAGAGTTCACATTGGTTTATAAAGCTTCATTTAGTATGGCTTTCCAAGGAATGTGACGGCCGGGGTAATGAGTATAGTAAATATCTACGATTGGCAAGAAGCCTCTATTTCATACATTGTTTAACATCTCCATTTTTAGTTATTTGCGGCTTCATCTTTGTGAAGTTCAGTAACTGCATACCTTAATACACCACTGACAGTTTTTTCCTTCTTTCCAGATGTCAATTTCTGATAGTTTCTTACCTCTTGAATCCGAGTAGATACATATCTCTTACCCGACCATGATCAACCTTGTATCCTTGGGCTGAGGGAGGCATTCATATTATCAGCTGTTTAGCGATGTTCAGGGGTTTCCATTCTGAGTGGTGAGAAGGGTGACCTCGGTTTAAGTGAATCCTCTCCTTCCCTCCCCCTCTCACCATCTGATATCGAGGAAGGAACGGGGGGCCGAGAGAAGCGTGCGGGGACCCTCCAGGGAGAGCGCAGCCGTCTCTCTATCGTCTGGTGCCGTACCGCTGCATCCCGGTTCTCTTCAGGCTCAGAGCTCCATATACATGGCTCGAGTGCAGGTCAGCACGCACCTTGTTTCCCCTGTCCTCGTGGCTGCTCGCCCTGCTGAAGGAGCCGCCGAGACGCCGCTTTACTGACACGCCGCCAGCTCCTCCCCTCCCAACAGACGCCTCACGTCATCCCCTCTCTACCAGACCGCACAAATTCATCTTAAGGCTGGGTTCACACCTAAGACGAATCCATCACACACCAGGGGGTCCGGTGCGTCCTCATTCACCGTTTCAGGTCCGATTTCAACCCGAATTTTGGGCTGAATTTGGACCTGAAATTGACCAAAAAAGACACAGATATTTCCTATATCACGTACCGGACCTGCTGTGGAGATATCCGAACGGGCTCCATAGAGAGCCAGTCACAGTCTCCTGCTATGCGAATTGAATGAGTTTGCATGGGTGTGAACCCAGCCTTAATGTTCTCTCATATACGAGTCTTTCAATGTGTTGAAGATCTTTGGGTAAATAAACACCAATCATTTTGTATAAAATTGTATGAGCATTTTACGTGACTTGTACACAGTATACATTCGTAGCTTTGGGATAAGGACACAATGGGGGAGATTTACTAAAACTGTTGCACACAGAATCTGGTGCAGTTGTGCAAAGCAACCAATCAGCTTCCAGGTTTAATTGTCAAAACAATTGAACAAGCTGAAGCTGATTGGCTACCATGCAGAGCTGCACCAGATTCTGTGTGCTCCAGTTTTAGTAAATCTCACCCAATGATTTAGCCATCACTATCTGGGCAAGGTACGATCAACTATGAGGATGTTCTGAAGCTGTTTATATCACTGACCCTTGGTGGCTTATTGGAATTCAAAAAGGACAATCTCAAATGTCTGTGGGGAGAATTTATGGAGCCCAGCACAGAAAAGTGTGACAGTGGTGAACGAGAGAAAGATACACTTTATGATACATTGTATCCTTCTCTCCTCCACCACAATCTGAAACGTCTGTGTTTCCATCTTAAAAAAATGCTAGACAAAATCTGAAACATTTTTTTTTCATTCCGAACAATAATCTTCTCTACCCTTGCTGAAATATTTTTATTTAGCTTTGGCTAGAGAATGAATGGCTAGATCTTTTGTCAGGTTTGTCATTCTTCAAAGGAGAAAAATATCACCCTGACAGCTGTCATTGAAACAAAAGGAGACGCCCCCTCAAGCCCTAATGACAACTGTAAAATGTTGAGTGTCTCATCGCTTTCTCTAATGGTGACAAGGGTCAGCAAAGCAAATAATGGGATAGGAAATTCCCAATTGGAATACAGAGAGCAAAAACAAAACCTGACAAGACAAAGAGACTGCAGTACCAGATATGCTGGAACCTGCCTATCTAACCAGACCTTAAAGGCTCAGCATAAGAGACATCCAATTTATTTAAAAAAAAAAAAATCTTTATTGTTCAAAATACATAAAAACAAAAGTTAGAATAGCTTAAAAATGATCCACAGATAAATGTTGAAAATGTAGTCTACTTAGATACCGGAAGACTCAACATATATAGATTTCAGGACATATATTCACTTGTAGAAATGTATCCTTCTGGTAACCAGATCTGCCAAGTCAACGTTTCGCCAAAAACACGGCTTCTTCAGGACCTTCTTCTAAAACCTGACAAGAGTTCTAAGATTTCCCAGCGTTATCCAAAATTAGAAAAACAATTTTTGCTGGGGTTACATCTTTAATTTGTGCAAATGTAAGGTTAAACTCAAGCTTAAAAAAAAAATAAAAAAATAGTCAAAAATAAAAAAGCAGCTGATGCTGCAATGGCTTCACTTTTTGAGGTTGAATGATGGCCAGCATCAGGGGATATGATTTCAATTAACAAATATATCAAAGGTGACTCCAGTAACTGTGTTAAACTGTTTGCTCTAAAGCCTAGTATACACTAGTAGTTTTTTTTGTTCAAACCAGAAGGCTGAACAAAAAAAACTGAAGAGCTCAGGAGGAACCACTGTAGTAACTATCTGATGTTAAAACAGCGATCTCCCCTGCTGTGCTATTGTGTTCTGATACGGGAATGGCCAACCCGACAGAACACACATGGCCAATGGCTGAGAGCCCTGATCGGGTGCCAATTGGCAGACCTTTCTTCGAGCCTTGTCCCTTCCACAAAAGCCGACTGAACATCCGGCTTCTGTTGGACCAGCTGGAGTACTCACGGGCCGAATGTCGGCCAGTTTCTATTGACGCCACCTGACATTCAGCCTGTGTGTACGGTCCTTTAGGCCACGGAAGATTAAATTTCTTGAAGATAATCAAAAGTTTAGTTTTCAATAAGATATTCTCAAGTAAAAGGAAATAAGGTGAGGTAGAATCATTCGAAAAATCAAAGAAATAGGGAATGTGAAGATTTTTTGATGATTGCGTTTATACAGGGAAAGAGTTTTTCCATCCTATGATCTGGTTCCATATATATATTATTTTTTTTACTTGATTATCTTAAAGTGTGTACTACGACAAAAAAAAAAACATATGCAGTACATCTCCACAATACATGCACCTTTTCATCCTTTAATTAAAGTAGTATTAAACTCGGAGTTTTTTAATTTAATGTATTGCGCAAAATTACATAATTCTTAGCCCAGCACCTGCATTTTACAACTTTCAATGCTACTGGCTATTGCTCTCTTAGTTCTGCTTGCCTGAACATCCGGTCTGCACAGGAAAAAGTTAAAAGTGGACAGTGCAGTCTCACGTCAGTCTGTAAGCTTGGAGGAGGAGTAGAGGAGTGCATAGCCATCCAAGGCTATGATGCTGTGTATTTCTGTTGATGCACACAGTGTAGGGAGACACAGCTCTAGTCCCTGAATGCAAGAGAGGCTGCATAGGACACTGTAAGAGAAAGCAGCCAGCCTGAAACAGGAAACCTGGTGCAGTGAACATAGCACCAGCTTAACGTGGAACATGGACAAGGATTAAAAGATAAAGAAGCTGCATACTCAGTAAGTTACAATATTAACTACTTAGCACTACTTTAGGCAAAGCAACATACCCGTATATCGCTGCCTACTTCCAGGTTTCAGGCACGTGCATGCGCACCCCCTCTGGTTGGTATACGCTGTGATTTTACACAGCAGGAGCCTGTCCGCAACTCCCAGCCAATGATTCCAGGGACTATTGCAGCCCCATTATAAGTCGCTGATCACCGCCAAAAGTAGTATAAAAAAATAAAAATAAATTCTAGTATATATACACCATAGTTTGTAGACGCTATAACTTTCATGCAAACCAATCAATATACACTTATTGGGATTTTTTATCAAAGGAATGTAGCAGAATACATTTTTGCTAAAATTTATGAAGAAATTCGATTTTTTTATATTTTTTTAATGGATATGGTTTATAGCAGAAAGTAAAAAACATTCTATTTTTTAACAATTTTTAGTCTCTTTTCGTTAATATAATAAAAAATTTAAAAAAAAACAGAGGTGAAAACCACCAAAAGAAAGCTCTATTTGTGTTAAAAAAATGATATCAATTTTGTTTGGGTATGTGTTGCATGACCGTGCAATTACCAGTTAAAGTAGCACAGTGCTAAAAAGCAAATATGGCCTTTTCATGAAAGTGATAAAATCTTCCGGAGCTGAGGTGGTTAAACCTGCTGCTGAAACTGAAGATCATTTTAAAGTCCCTGCAAATACAGATAAATAACCGTTGATGTGTCAGAAATCCACTCAGCTTCGCATTTTTTGGTTTAAAAAAGTAAAAAAACAAAGCGGAGCCCTAATCTGATAGCGGAGGGGAGGAGGGGTGGATGGGATGGAAGTCCCTTATGAGGGTGATGATTCGTTTTAAAGAGTAACTTTATTTTTGAGAAAAAAAACATTCCCCTCTGGGTGATCTGTGTACATTGCAAGGATTTTAACTAACTTTGTTGCATATTCCTACCTTTTGTCATTCTGAAGAAATTGCGGTTTGTCTGTGTCCATGTGCAAAGTGAATCTAATGGGAGTGATTTATAATTATCCATCAATTACTGCACATGCAGGGCTCTAATGAGGAAAGTGGCAGTGTCTGCATCAATGTGGACATGATTCCCATTTGATAGTATCTGACCAAAAATGACATTTTTGTTGCAGGGGATGCCTGAAATCTGACTTGTATCTTGGTGCAGACTTGTGGGAAACCCGGTAAGCCAATCACACAAGCAGGAAATTATGTTTCTGGGGATGTTCTGTACACCACCTGTGTACTGCCCACCTCCAAGTTCTCATATTGCATTGCGTTTTATAAAAAATTACAGCGCTGCAGATTAAAAAGGAAAAGCAATTCTTTTTTACATGCAATTACAATATGACTTGTGTCGCAATTACAGTATCTCACAAAAGTGAGTACACCCCTCACATTTTTGTAAATATATTATATCTTTTCATGTGACAACACTGAAGAAATGACACTTTGCTACAATGTAAAGTAGTGAGTGTACAGCTTGTATAACAGTGTAAATTTGCTGTCCCCTCAAAATAACTCAACACACAGCCATTAAAGTGGGGTTCCACCCAAAAAAACAAAAATACCTGAAAAATTCTAAAAAAACCCCAAAAAAACATTTGGATATTTTTTTTTTTTTACTTACCTCTAAATGCCTGTTGCTAGGTGGTCCCTCATAGTCTGCCTCTTCCTTTGCCTGGGCTGGTGACATCACTTCCCCCTCGGCACAGGAAGGGCTCGGCTCTGCTCCCTCCCTCCTGTCAATCATCTGGGACCCATTACAGGTCCCAGGTGATTGAGCGGCCAATCACGGCGCGCGGCACCGCTCGCGCATGCACAGTGGGTGCCAGGCTGTGAAGCCACAGCCCGGCGCCGACAGTTGAAATGCCGGTGCCGACGAGTGGAGGGGGGGGACGAGCGGGGCTTCGATCCCCCCCATCGCTGGACCCAGGGACAGGTAAGTGTCCAATTAAAAGTCAGCAGCTGCAGTATTTGTAGCTGCTGACTTTTGTTTTTTATTTTTTTAATGGACCCCCTGGGTGGAACTCCTCTTTAATGTCTAAAGCACTGGCAACAAAAGTGAAAAGTGAAAATGTCCACATTGGGCCCAATTAGCCATTTCCCCTTCCTGGCTCATTAGTGTTACAAGGTCTCAGGTGTGAATGAGGAGCAGGTGTGTTCAATTCAGTGTTATCGCTCTCACTCTCTCATACTGTTCACTGGAAGTAAGAACATGGCACCTAATGGCAAAGAACTCTCTGAGGATCTGAAAAAAAGAACTGTTGCTCTACATAAAGATGGCCTAGGCTATAAGAAGATTGCCAAGACCCTGAAACTGAGCTGCAGCACGGTGGCCAAGACCATACAGTGGTTTAACAGGACACGTTCCACTGAGAACAGGCCTCGCCATGGTCGACCGAAGAAGTTGAGTGCACGTGTCATATCCAGAGGTTGTCTTTGGGAAATAGACGTACGAGTGCTGCCAGCATTGCTGTAGAGGTTGAAGGGGTGGGGGGTCAGCCTGTCAGTGCTCACACCATACGCCGCACACTGCATCAAATTGGTCTGCATGGCTTTCGTCACAGAAGGAAGCCTCTTCTAAAGATGATGCAAACAGTTTGCCAAAGACAAGTAGACTAAGGACATTATTATATGTTATATTATGTTATGTTATTAATATTAATATGTCCTGTGGTCTGATGAGACCAAGATAAACTTATTTGGTTCAGATGGTGTCAAGCGTGTGTGTCGGCAACCAGGTGAGGAGTACAAAGACAAGTGTGTCTTGCCTACAGTCAAGCATGGTGGTGGGAGTGTCATGGTCTGGGGCTGCATGAGTGCTGCCGGCACTGGGGAGCTACAGTTCATTGATACTCATTTTCTTTTTATTATATATGTAGCGCTGGTAGATTTTTAATTTACCGCTGATAGGTAAATCTTGTAGGTTACTTGTTAGGTGAAGTTAGATTTGCCTCTGTTCCAGCTTGGCTGAGTTGCGTGTAGTTCCACACTGCGCAGGTGGGTGTCGTTGTCACCATGGGCTGGTGTTGGAAAGGCAACTTGTTGAAGTGTATGAGTGCTCCTCGGTCCCGGAGACAACTCGGTGGAGGTGGTCCTCCGAGTTGCATTCTGGGAGAGAGTATTTATGGGACAGACGCCATGTTCTGGGGTTTGTTTTCAGCCGCCTGCTGGCCCTCCTGGCCAACAGGTATGTGTTAAGAGTACCACCTTGTGGTCCTCCGTTCCGGAGGCCCACGTCGCTGTGGCGTGTGGGTGGGCCCAGAAGCCTGTCTAGGGCCTACCACAGCGGCAGAGGAATGGTCCTGAGCTGTCTATCCTGAGTGAAGAAGCTGGACAACCGAGGAGATCCCAGGGGAGGACCCGTCATGGAAGGATCATGCAGAGTGCTGGTCTGGAGAGGGGCCTGGTGACTCGGTTGGAGGATGTATCCTGAAGTAGTCTTACTGCATAGTACTGCCGGGTTGGCCTAAAGGTTCAAGTACTGTGTCTGACATTCATCGTGAACCAATACATCCTGTGGCAGAGGATCGTACGGGTTTTATTCCAAACAAGTCTGTGGCAGAGACTTTTGTTCGTGCTACGTACTGGCTGCTAGACAAGTAGGAGAGGTCTATCCAGGCGGGCAAAGATTGAATCCCACAAGGGGAGTGCATCCAACTACAAGTGTTCAATTCTAAATAATGTTCTAAAGAATACTAAGAAAAGGTATTTAAGCTTCCCTGCAGCTTTCCTTCTGCCTCTTTCCTGCTACTTCCTTTATTACTTATTCATTAAAGCATTGGAAAACATACTCAAGTGTTTGGTGCCTACATCATCCAGAGGTAAACTCAACGGGACCCTAGACCCGGTGCCGGTGTGACAGAGGTATCGAGAGTGAAGGTAACAGCCCGCTTTAAACCAGCAGCTCCACCGAGAGTTATTGCTACATATAGTATGACAAACCTTTAAAATTGTTAGGGGATTTTCTGAAATGTGGTTTCCTGCACTCAAAAAAAGTACTGAATTTACAACAAGCCTCCACCGGTATACTTGGAAAGTACTGATTTAACCATGACACCAGCTGGCTTGTAGTTCACCAAAGGCCTGATTCACACTGGTGTGACATGGGATCTGATCTGTGAGAGCTCAAGTCGCATGATGTATTAAATTAAATGTTTTCCTTTGAGAGCCGTCTTAACTGATATGACATAAGTACTCTGACTTTAGAAAAGGTTCCTGCACTACTTTTCTCTGACTTTGATACAACTTCAATGCCAAAGAGTCAAGTCAGACCAGTCGCGCAACTTTCATGTCGGAGTAAAGTGAAGCTTCAAAAGAAATAGGAGTTACTTTTGAAGCAGAATAGGGCATCTGTAGCCCCATTGACTTCAATGAGCACAAAAGAACTCACACTGCATGTGCTTTTCAAGCATTCCCATAATGGGGCCAAAACTGCGTAATCCTGCCCCAAAACAAGCTCCTGTGCAGCACTTCTCTTTGCATAAAGTGTAAAATTGCACCAAAAAAAATCTCAAAATTGCCTACAGAGTGAATGGGGGCCTGCTGTTATTCTGTATGCTACTATGTGAATGCACACCAGTCAGTTATAAAGAAAAG
Organism: Lithobates clamitans; assembly: GCA_037952925.1. Lineage (NCBI taxonomy): Eukaryota > Metazoa > Chordata > Amphibia > Anura > Ranidae > Lithobates > Lithobates clamitans. Next base: position 332,174 of record JBBGZY010000480.1, on the reverse strand, counting down.
TGACCTCTGATGTCCAGTGGCGTCTCCAGCTTTCATATTTAGGGGGGGCACATGGGGGGACAGGGACAAAAGTAGGGGGGCAACTATAAAATGCAAATATATATATATATATATATATATATATCTATCCCGGGGCCCTTTACTACAATCCCACAACGGGCCCTTTCACATGTTCTGCAGTGAGCTCCCTTCCTACTGTATTGGGGCCCCCCAGGGTGGCAGAAAACAAGATATATATGTCACCAGCATACCAAGAAAATATAAGGGTTCCAAAGCAGTGGGAGAACTATCAGGGTTGCAAAGGATGTCTTGCCACAGGGCCCTGGTGTTCTGCCACTGTGGGGTTCCCCAGCCTCCTCTTGTTGTCCTGCCCCTGCTATTGACAGTGCTGGTCTGGCATTTCTTGGAATTTACAGGCTGGTTCTCCTGTCCTAAGGACGGGAGAAATCAGTCTGTTTTTACAGTAACTGAGAGTCCTGGTGGAGTCCTTCCTGCAACTCGCTCTTCTCCCTGCCAATGAGGATGCAGGGGAAGGAGCAGATTGGGCGGCCGTGATTGTGTGAGCGCTCGCATTATGCACGCGAATGCAAACAAAAAGACATTGCCTTTTTGTAAAAAAAAAAAAAAAAAAAAAATGTTTTTTTTTTTTTTTTAAATTGGAGGAGCACATGGTGGGGCAAAGCATAATGTCGGGGGGGGGGGGGGGGGGGGGGGGTCAGGGCCCCCTCTGCCCCCCCCCCCCAGTGACACCATTGCTGATGTCTGCACCATATATATAACAGATAAACTACTTCTCAGTCATTTTGAGCAGCATCTCCTACAGTAAAGTGTAGGCAGGGAAAATCAACATGTTCACTTAACCATCTCAATACAGTGCACTTTCACCCCCTTCCTGCCCAAGACATTTTTCAGCTTTCAGCGCTATCACACTTTGAATGACAACTGCGCGGTCATGCAACACTGTACTGTACCCAAATGAAATTTTAATAATTTTTTGCCCACAAATAGAGCTTTCTTTTAGTGGTATTTGATCACCTCTGCGGTTTTGATTTTTTTCACTATAAACAAAAGAAGAGTGACAAGTTTGAAAGAAACACAATATTTTTTACTTTTTGTTATAATAAATATCCAATTTTTTTTTTTTAACAAATTTTTTCCTCAGTTTAGGCCGATATGTATTCTTCTACATATTTTTGGTAAAAAAAAATTGCAATAAGCGTATATTGATTGGTTTGCGCAAAAGTTATAGCGTCTACAAAATAGGGGATAGATTTATAGCATTTTTATTTATTTATTTTTTTTTTACTAGTAATGGCGGCAATCTGCGATTTTTATTGTGACTGCGATATTGTGACTTTTGACACATTTTTGGGACCATTCACATTTATACAGCGATCCGTGCTATAAAAATGCATTGATTACTGTATAAATGTGACTGGCAGGGAAGGGGTTAACACTAGAGGGTGATCGAGGGGTTAACTGTGTTCCTAGGGAGGTGTTTCTAACTGAAGGGGGAGGGGACTCACAAGGGAAGGAGAGCGATCGGTGCTGCTCTATACTGAGAACACACATCGGTCTCCTCTCCCCTGACAGGACGTGGATCTGTGTGTTTACAGATCCACGGTCCTGCCGTGTTACCGGGCAATCGCGAGTGCCCGGCGGACATCGCGGCCACTGGGCACGCGCATCGTGGGCCCAGTGACACGGCGGGCGTGCGCGATTGCCGCCAGCGGGGCGCGAGCGCCCCCTGGTGGGCAGGGAAGGCGAGGGTGTCATATGCCCTCCCAGAACGAGAGCCACGCCACCTGGCCGTCATATGACAGCCAGCGGGCGGCAAGCGGTTAAAGATGAACTCCAGGCAGATATAAAAGACAAATTACTGCCCCTCTGTGATTATGAATACATCATTGCATTTTTTTAAAATTCAAACAGTGTAATGCCCCGTACACACGGTCGGTCTTTGTTCGGACATTCCGACAACAAGATCCTAGAATTTTTTCCGACGGATGTTGGCTCAAACTTGTCTTGCATACACACGGTCACACAAAGTTGTCGGAAAATCCGATCGTTCTGAACGCGGTGACGTAAAACACGTACGTCGGGACTATAAACGGGGCAGTGGCCAATAGCTTTCATCTATTTATTTATTTTGAGCATGCCTGGCACTTTGTCCGTCGGATTTGTGTACACACGATCGGAATTTCCGACAACGGATTTTGTTGTCGGAAAATTTTATATCCTGCTCTCAAACTTTGTGTGTCGGAAAATCCGATGGAAAATGTCCGATGGAGCCCACACACGGTCGGAATTTCCGACAACACATTTAGTACATCACGGTATTTGGACAACTTCCTTTTGGACCCCATCAACTGTCCTATCATATTATTTCGATACACTATATTACCAAAAGTATTAGGACGCCTGCCTTTACATGAACATGAACTTTAATGGCATCCCAGTCTTATGCCCCGTACACACGATAGGATTGTTCGATGGAAAATGTGTGATAGGACCTTGTTGTCGGAAATTCCGACCGTGTGTAGACTCCATCACACATTTTCCATAGGCATTTCCGACACACAAAGTTTGAGAGCAGGCTATAAAATTTTCCAATAACAAAATCCGTTGTCGGAAATTCCGATCGTGTGTACACAAATCCGACGCACAAAGTGCCACGCATGCTCAGAATAAATTAGGAGACGAAAGCTATTGGCTATAGTCCCGACGTACGTGTTTTACGTCACCACATTCAGAACGATCGGATTTTCCGACAACTTTGTGTGACCGTGTGTATGCAAGACAAGTTTGAGCCAACATCCGTCGGAAAAAACCCTAGGATTTTGTTGTCGGAATGTCTGATCAATGTCCGACCGTGTGTACAGGGCATAAGTCTGTAGGATTCAATATTGAGTTGGCCCACCCTTTGCAGCTATAACAGCTCCAACTCTTTTGGGAAGGCTGTCCACAAGGTTTAGGAGTGTGTCTATGGTAATGTTTCACTTTTCTTCCAGAAGGGCATGAGGTTAGGCCCTGAAGTTGGACGCGAGAAGGCCTGGCTCACAGTCTCCACTCTAATTCATCCCAAAGGTGTTCTATCGGGTTGAGGTCAGGGCTCTATGCAGGCAAGTCAAGTTCCTCCACCCCAAACTCAGTCATCAAGGTCTTTATGGACCTTACTTTGTGCTCTGGTGTGCAGTCATGTTGGAACAGGAAGGGGCCATCCCCAAACTGTTCCCACAAAGTTGGGAGCATGAAATTGTCCACAATGTCTTGGTATGCTGACACTTTAATGCCGCGTACACACGGTCGGACTTTCTGTCCTACTTGGTCCGGCACACTTTTTGACAGACTTTGTCTGCCAGGTGCGCCGGACTTTAAAACGGACGGACTTGCCCACACACGACCGGACTATTGCGGCGGGCTAAGTCCGCCCGTCTTTTCGACGGACTTTCGCCGGAGTTACGGCGGACTTTCAGAATGAACGGACTTGCCCACACACGGACAAGTCCGTTCATTTTGAACGTGACTCAGGTGCGACGGGACTAGAAAAGGATGTTAATCTTGCCTTTTATCGGCGAGATTGACACCTTGCGAGCCCCGTCGCGTGTCATACCAGGCCCTTAGGTCTGGTATGGATTATAAAGGGAACCCCCTACGCCGAAAAAACGGCGTGGGGTCCCCCCTAAAATCCATACCAGACCCCGATCCGAGCACGCAGCCTGGCCGGTCAGGAAAGGGGGTGGGGACGAGCGAGCGCCCCCCCCCTCCTGAACCGTACCAGGCCGCATGCCCTCAACATGGGGGGTGGGTGCTTTGGGGGAGGGGGGCGCCCTACGGGGCCCCCCCACCCCAAAGCACCTTGTCCTCATGTCGATGAGGACAAGGGCCTCTTCCCGACAACCCTGGCCATTGGTTGTCGGGGTCTGCGGGCGGGGGGCTTATCGGAATCTGGGAGCCCCCTTTATTAAGGGACAAGAAGCCCAGAGGACAAGAAACCCAGAAGTCCGGACCTCTGCTGGCAAGAGAGCTACCTGAAGACAGCGGAGGAGCCGGCCGAAGAACTGGAACACCAGGAGAAGAGAGCGGAGAAGAACCAACCGGACGCCGGGAGAAGATGAACCGGAGGGACCCCCGAAGCCAGAGGAAGATCCCCCCCCGGAGCTGTTTAATAAAATATTTTAAAAACCGGTGTAGTGTTTTATTATTTACACTTTTTTCCTAGGTGAATGGGTAGGGGTACCATGTACCCCATACTCCTTCACATAGGGTGGAGGGCCCCCTTATTAAAGGGGACTCCCAGATTCCGATAAGCCCCCGCCCGCAGACCCCAACAACCAATGGCCAGGGTTGTCAGGAAGAGGCCCTTGTCTTCATCAACATGGGGACAAGGTGCTTTGGGGTGGGGGGGCCCCGCAGGGGCCCCCCCTCCCCCAAAGCACCCACCCCCATGTTGAGGGCATGCGGCCTGGTACGGTTCAGGGGGGGGCGCTCACTCGTCCCCACCCCCTTTCCTGACCGGCCAGGCTGCGTGCTCGGATCGGGGTCTGGTATGGATTTTAGGGGGGATCCCACGCCGTTTTTTCGGCGTAGGGGGTTCCCTTTATAATCCATACCAGACCTAAGGGCCTGGTATGCTCTGCGCTCGCCGCAATAGGAAAATTTGTTTTTCCTATTGCAGTGAGCGCGAAATGCAATACCCTGCCCTCGCGTCATATCTGGTCCGTTGGACCAGCATACACACGAGTGGGCTTTCCGTCGGACCAGCACACAGACGAGCGGACTTTCCGCCCAAAACTGAGTCCGACGGAAAAATTTAAAACATGTTTCAAATCTAGGTCCGGCGGGCTTTTGGGAAAAAGTCCGCCGGAAAAGTCCGCCGGAGCCTACACACGGGCGGATTGTCCAGCAAACTCTGGTCCGCCGGACCAGGTATGCCGGAAAGTCTGACCGTGTGTACGCGGCATAAGAGTTCCCATCAATGGAACTAAGGGGCAAAGCCCAACCCCTGAAAAACAACTCCACACCATAATCCCCTCTCCACCAAATGATTTAGACCAGTGCACAAAGCAAAGTCCAATAAAGACATGGATGAGTGAGTTTGAGGTGTAGGAACTTGACTGGCCTGCACAGAGTCCTGTCCTCAACCCAATAGAACATCTTTGGGATGAAATAGAGCAGAGACTGCAAACCAGGCCTTCTCGACCACATCAGTGTCTGACCTCACAAATGCAATTCTGGAAGAACGGTCAAACATTTCCATAGACACACTCCTAAACCTTGTGGAAAACCTTCCCAGAAGAGTTGAAGCTGTTATAGCTGCAAAGGTTGGGCCAACTCAATATTGAACCCTACGGACTAAGACTGGGATGCCATTAAAGGGATTAAACATGAAGAAATGTACTGCATGGGTTTTTTTTTGCCCTGACATACACATTCATATTTTTTATCTTATGACAAGTTTCCATTAACCGCTTGCCGACCAGCCGCCGCAGTTGTACTGCGGCAACATGGCTTGGCTGTGCGAATCGCCGTTATGTTACGTCACTTCCTTTTTTGGCCACTAGGGGAGAACCCGCTGCTTGCCCCCTGAGCCGATGCGAGTGCCCGGCGGTCGCGATGAAATGGCGAGAACTGGGATCTCTGTGTGTAAACGCAGAGATTCCGGTTCTCTGAGGTTAGAAGAGACAGATCATGTGTTCATACAAAGTATGAACACCGATCTATCTCTTCCCCTAGCAAGTCCCATCCCCCCTTCAGTTAGAACACAGAGAGGGAACACAATTAACCCCTTGATCGCCCCCTAGTGTTAACCCCCTTCCCTGCCAGTGACATTTTTACAGTAATCAGTGCATTTTTATAGCACTGATCGCTGTATAAATGCCAATGGTCCCAAAAATGTGTCAAAAGTGTCCAATGTGTCCGCCATAATGTCGCAGTCACAATAAAAATCGCAGATCGCCGCCATTACTAGTAAACAAAAAAAATGCTATAAATCTATCCCCTATTTTGTAGACGCTATAACTTTTGCGCAAACCAATCAATATACACTCATTGCGATTTTTATTACCAAAAATATGTAGAAGAATACTGAGAAAAAATTAGCTTTTTTTTTTTTTAAAAAAGGGGATATTTATTATAGCAAAAAGTACAAAATATTGTGTTTTTTTCAAAATTTTCGCTCTTTTTTTGTTTATAACGCAAAAAAAAAAAAAAAAATGCAGAGATGATCAAATACCACCAAAAGAAAGCTCTATTTGTGGGGAAAAAAGAACATCAATTTTGTTTGGGTACAACGTCCCACGACCGCGCAATTGTCAGTTAAAGTAACGCAGTGCCAAATCGCAAAAAATGGCCTTTTTTCAACAGCCAAATCTTCCGGGGCTGAAGTGGTTAATCAATGTCACCAAGATAAAAATAGTCCTTTAAAGCTATCACATTACTCTGACATTTATGCTATATTGTGTACTTTTCCATCTCGTACCATTTAAAACCTTTCACTAAATGACTTCCTGACTCCATAATGGCTATGATGACAAATGCATCTGACATTTACACAACCTTGAAATAAAATCTATGGAAATAGAAGAGTGTTTGTGCACTTTTATGATAAAAGAATATACTAATGGGCAAACCAGTGAGCAGCTGCCAACCCGAAATATGTTTCCACGCAGTGATAAATAAAAATAAATAAATGTGGCGCTTTCTGAGTGATCAAAGTAATAATGCTATAGAAATCATCAAAAAATTATTATTATAAAAAATTATTTTATTGGAATACTACACATGGAAAACTATTTTTATTACATGTGAGCCTTGTTGGAGAAAAGTGGAGGAGATAACTGTGTTTCAACCACTTCAATACCGGGCACTTTCTCCCCTTCCTGCCCAGGACAATTTTCAGCTTTCAGCGCTGTTGCGCTTTGAATGACAATTGCGCAGTCATATAACACTGTACCCAAACAAAATTTTAATAATTTTGTTCCCACAAATAGAGCTTTCTTTTGGTGGTATTTGATCACCTCTGTGGTTTTTATTTTTTGCTAAACAAACTAAAAAAGAACATTTTTGAAAAAAAAAAAGTTTTTCTTTGTTTCGGTTATAAAATTTTGTTTTCTCCTTCACTGAAGGGCACTGATGAGGCGGCACTGATGAGCACTGATGAGGCGACACTGATGAGGTGGCACTGATGGGCACTGATGAGGATGCACTGATATGTAGAATTGATGGGCACCAATAGGCGGCACTGATATGCAGCACTGATGGGCAATGACTGGCAGCACTGATGGGCACTGACAGGCGGCTGTGATGGGCACTGACAGGCGGCACTGATTGGCAGATAGGCGGTACTGATTGGCACTGATGGACAGCACTGATGTTGAGGTACTGACAGGTTTTACTGCTGGGCACTGAGATGGGCACTGACTGGCACTGTGGTGGGCACTGATTAGCACTGATTGGCACTTTAATGGGCACTGTGAGCTGTGTTTTTATGGGGCACTGACTGACAACTTATGGGTACATTTTAAAAGGTGTTGTGGCACATCTGAGGGGGTTGTGCTGATAATTAATGTGCTGATTATCAGCACAGACACCCCTGTGACAGGGGGGTGTCAGCTCTCCCTGTCAGCGCAAAGCAAGAAATGCCGTTTACCAGCACTTCCTGGTTCACGCGATGATCAGCTGTGATTGGTCACAGCTGATGATGTGGTAAGAAGCCTCTGACAGAGGCTTCTTATCATGATCGGAGCTACAGGGTGTCAGACTGACACTCCGCACTTGCGATCACCGCGCTGCCCCACGGGCGTGCGCCGGCAAGTTATCCTGCTGGGCGTCATATGACGCCCAGTCAGGATAACAGTCGGGATAACAGAACCACTTCCCGGCCATCAATCTGCATACGGCGGGCGATAAGTGGTTAATGGAAATATCTGCCGGTATCCGTGAACACCGCTGTCCTATCTAGTAGAGGACTACAAGGAGAGAGCTTACTGCTGTGGATGTATATCAGAGATTCATCATTGGTGCAACTAGACCCATAGGGGTCTTTTTTTGAGGTGAGAGGCTGGGGCACACTGTACACATGAATGGTTAAGCACTATTTGGGAACTTGATTATTGGCCTGCACTGTGATCGGTGACATTGGGGGTTATTTACTAAAGGCAAATCCACTTTGCACTACAAGTGCACTGCAAGTGCACTTGAAAGTGCACTGAAACTGCACTGAAAGTGCACTTGTAATGCAAAGTGGATTTGCCTTTAGTAAATACCCCCATTGTCACTGTAACTACAACAACTTACTCCAAAAACTGGTATTGAGCATTGAAAGAAGAAGCCACACATTGTTGAGTATAAAACATTTTACTCCGTGCACATTCACATGTGCATTAGAAAAGGGTTTTTTTAACAAACCAACATCTTTGGTGTATAACATTTATGTTTAATAATAGAAATAGCCTTTTTTTGGTTAAACAGGCATGTTTAAAACCATAACAACACAACTCAGGAACTTACAAAGTTCAACTTTATTAAAGTGAAGGCCATATGAGACAATAGTATGTCAAAACTGTGTTGATATTGCCTTCATCAGATGGGGTAATGTCACCCCTGTAAAAGCCAAATTTTGAAGATGCAAACAAATTGGGAGTGAAAATGTGGATTTCCCTCCTGATCCCATGCCTAGTGTCAACATGTGCTAGCTCCCATCATGGGGGATCAATGGACGTGTTTCGGGGGTACAACCCCTTCCTCTCATCTACTTTAGTTGCGAGGAAGGGGTTGCACTCACAAAACGCGTACATTGATATCCCGTGATGGCAGATAGCACATGTTGACACACTGTGTGCATTTTCAAAATTTGGCTTTCAAATTACTTTAAAACTTTAGCAAAAATAAAACATACAACAAGCAACTTTACAATTTTTGGTGGTTTTAGATTCTGCCTAAAACATCAATGATGTTCTTCATTTTTTGTTGTACATCAGTGATATTTTGCTTGACCATCTCTAAATCATGATTGCACACCATGATCTCACCGGTGAAAATCTGTGCACTTGCACTGTTGAAATTAGTTTCTTCTTCCACAACATTCACATCACCTAATAAAAAAAAACACCATGTATTATAAATATGCAGGCATACAACTATTACTTGAAGTTGTAGTCTCAGGCACTGACCTGTTGTGGTCACTATTTCGCCCACTTCCTGAACCTCTCCCTCAATATCTTCTTCATGGTGTGTGGGGATTTCCCCTTCTTCAGGAGTAGTGGGGTTCCTGCTGTCCTCAGATGTCCCGATTCTTTTCTCCCCTATGTGGATCCAAAAAAGGTATACTTAGCACACAGATTTGAGGCAAGAAATAGGAATATGAAACATTGCTTGGAAGTGTCATACAATTGTCTGTTTTGGCAGAGTTCCAAGCTGAAGACATGATTTTTTCCCTTTCTTAAAGCTGGAATACTTACCTTTTTTGTTAACGTTTTACACATGGAGAGACCCCTAGTATCCACTGGAGCACCTGTGTGGGACACCCTAAAAAGGGTGTTCTGGTGTCTCACACTAGTGCTCCTTCGTCCAGATGTGTAAACAGCTGCTGAGTGTCCTCTCCTTACACTGAATCAAGTTTGAATTTCATTCTAGTTACAAACCCATCTAGACAACAATGTACTAAACTTCTTTTAATACAAATAGGCATGAACAAATGTAGTGAACCTGCATCTGCCAAAAACATATTAGTGAACGAACGAACAATGTTTACTACGAACGATTACTGTGCCCACGAGCCTGAAACTTGTCATTTTAAACTTTACTGTTTACTGAACAGTAAAGAAAAGCACATGGAGCAGCATGCAAGTAATAATAATAATATGAACACAGGACAAATACTTACTTTTTAGAAGCAGTTTCCTGATCCTTCTGTACTGATCGTGCTCCCTCAATTTCAGGTCTGACCTGCGTTTCCTCAATTGCTCCTTGAATCGTCATACCCCAAAATTCCTGTGCAGACTTCTTACAACTTTAGTCATGATCTTGGCCTTTCTCACATTTGGGTTTGGGTATGGTCCATTCTTCCCATCATAGTCAGCCCTCTTCAAGATGTCCACCATCTCCGCCATCTCTACAAAGGACATATTTGAGGCCTTATATCTCCTCCTTGATTGAGATGTTTCTGGCTCCGGGCTTTCGTCGTTGCTGCTATTATCACGCACCTGCTGTGTCTCTGCCATGTGCTCTCCCACTGCGCCGAAACAGAAACGGCGGGGAATTCACCAGAAAGAAGGTCAGGGGCGGTGTTTCACGCAACAGTGTATATAAAGCATAATACGCGTACGTCGTACGTACGATCTGTGAGCGGAGGGCAGAGTGGCGTAAGCGCCGATCGTGCAATCAAAGGTACAATTTTAACTTGGGGCATCAGTGGTTAGTGGCCTATACTGCTTATAGATTTAGGCCTATATTGGGACAAGATTAGGAGAGTTTAGTCTGACATTAGGATTTGTCTTGTGTTGTGTCTTGCAGATAAAATGGATAAATTTACTTATCCAGATTTCTTGCCAAACTTTATTGATAAGTACATAGAGCTGACCTGTCTGTGGCAAGTAAAATACCAATATTATAACAACAAACTAAAGAGGAAGGCAGCGCTGCTGGATCAACTGTTGGAACTGGTGAAGCCGGTGATTTCCACGGCAGATATCAACTATTTGAAGTGCAAAATTGGTGGCCTGTGGAGCACTTATAAAAGGGAGCGCATGATGGTCCAGGATTCCATGATATCAGGAGCAGCAGCAGATTACATTTATGTCCCCAGGCTCTGGTGCTACGACAGACTTTGTCAGACCAGAGTGAACCCAGGTAATCACTCTCAACCCTTCCTTCCACTCTCTTTCACCTCAGCTGAGGCTTCCAACGTACAACCTGGGCCTTCCACCCAGGAAGATGTGGAGGAGCCCAGCTTGAGCCAGGTATAGCATTGTTCAACATAATTCTTGTCAAAAAATTAATGATGTTAACTAGATGTTATTATTGATCACTAATTTCAGAATTAACAAAGTGGGTTACAAATCAATAGACAGTAGTAGCCAAAAATGATTGGGACAAGACTGAAAAATGCTGGGGTCAGAATGATAGTCTTTTCTATTTGTTAACATTCAATTTGCAACAGTCATGAGCTCAAAATTGTGTGTGATTGATGACCAAAAAACTAAAACTATGTCCCAATTTCATACACAGGAAAGTCTCAGCCAGGAGGAGGCCGTGGAAAGTGGCATCCAGGAGGTGACCGTGAAAAGTGGCAGCCAGGAGGTGGCCGTGCCCAGTAGCCTGACCGAATCCCAGGTTCCCCCCTCCGCCTTCCAACAAAAAGGACCAGGAAGGCGAGGAACCTGGATGAGTCAGCGACTAATTTGATTCGGCAGGCTACTGTGGTCCTCACAAACACCCCTAATGTCCACGAGGCCTTTGGGTGTATGACGGCCAGTAAAATGCAAGTAATGGAGGAGGGCCAACGCCTCATCTGTGAGGAGGTCATACTTCAGGCCCTAAATAAGGGGGTGAGGGGCCAACTCACCAATAAAAGCCACATCTGTGAGTTGGACCATATGACTCCTCCACCACCTCCAGCAACACCTCCAACAACACAGTTACAGCCTGGAAGGAAGCATGCAAGGAAGTCTTAAGAGTGATGGCCTGGGTTTGGTGTGGTCTGGTAAAAAATGCAGGCTGTTGTAAGACCACAGCCTCGGGACATATATGTCATCTGCTGCTGCTCTCGATCTCTCAGAGTCCTGGACCGGATTGTGCTCCCTATTAAATGGACTCCTCAGGCTACCAATTTTGCCTGTCAAATAATTGATGTGTGCCCTGGGGTACAAAGGCTTCACCAATTTCAACTGTTTCTCCAGCGTTGCCTTCCTCTTTATTTTGTTATGACCCCTAAAAAAAATTTAATTTTTGTTTTGACAAACACTTGGCTATGTATTTTACTACAAAAAGGACAGTTTGTTTGTGAGTAGGCAGGTACATTTCAAAAATACAATGTCAAATTAACAAGGGACACCAACACCAATCAACCTCTTTTGAGGTTAAAATATACAAGATAATAATGGTGTTGTGGTAACTTGACACACAAAACGACAAAAAATTATGGAGATCACTATTAAAAAAAAAAAAAATTCAGGAGATCTTGAGAAAAAAAAAAAGAAGATCACTATAAAAAATATAGATTATTCGGGAGAAAAAAAAAAAAATTATTCAGGAGATCACGAGAAGTAATAAGAAATCAGTTTGTCAGAACTCTGTGTGAATATCAGCAGCAAAGTAACTTCATTATTCTAGCATTATAAAGAAGAAGAGAATGCGCTGCATTGAAAGATTTAAAAATTTTAGCGTGACGAATGTGCTATCACCATTACGAACGCTAGTTTTACAAGACCGAGCGCTTCCATCTCGTACTTGATTCCGAGCATGCGTGGAATTTTGTGTGTCGGACCTGTGTTACACACGCTCAGAATTTCCGACAACAAAGTTTGTTGTCGGAAAATTTGAGAACCTGCTCTCAAATATTGGTATGCGGAAATTCCGACAGCAAATGTCCAATGGAGCATACACACGGTCGGACTTTCGGACAACAAGCTCACATACAACATTTCCTGTCAGAAATTCCGACCATGTGTACGCGGCATTAGATTGCACACAGGTGGACATCATTTCACTAATTATGTGACTTCTGAAGGTAATTGGTTGCACCAGAGCTTTTTATGGGCTTCATAACAAAGGGGGTGAATACATACGCACATGCCTATTATCAGTTTTTTATTTCTGAAAAATAGTTTTATGTATATATTTTTCTAATTTTACTTCACCAACGTAGACTATTGTGTTCTGATCCATCACATATAATTCAGATTAACCACTTGACATCCGGCCATAGCCGAATGACGGCTACAGCGCGCATGTCAATTCCCGGGAGAACCGTCACATGACGGCCTCCCCTTTCCTTGCTCCTCATGCGTGCATATGAGCACGCATCAGGGAAATTCTGTGTTGGCCGTGTCCCTTGGACTCAGCCAATCACAGATCGCTGTAAATGGCCAATCACAGCGGCCATTTACAGCGCGATGGCCAATGAGCGATGATCTCAAATGCAAACATATGAGATCATCTCTCATTGCCGGCTCTCTCTCCTCACACAGAGACAGCGTGTGAGGAGAGAGAGAATCTGACAGCGATCTGTGAGTTACAAAAAGGTTTTTACAGTGCCTACAGTGCCCCATCAGTACAGTGGCAATCAGTACAGTGCCCCATCAGTACAGTGCCCACCTGTGCAAATTGGTGCCCACCTGTGCCAATCGGTGCCCACCTGTGCCAATCGGTGCCCACCTGTCTGCCAATCGGTGCCCACCTGTCTGCCAATCGGTGCCCACCTGTCTGCCAATCGGTGATCATTGTCCATTTGCACATCTTCACAATCAGTGCCCACCTGTTCCACCTCATCAGTGCCCACCTGTGCCACCTCATCAGTGCCCACCTGTGCCAATCAGTGCCCATCTGTTCTGCCTCAGTGCACATCTGTGCAATCAATCAGTGCACATCTGTGTCGCCTCATCAGTGCCCATCTGTGCCACCTCATCAGTGCCCATCTGTGCTGCTCCATCTATTTGTGCCACCTCATCTGTGCCCAGCTGTGCCACCCCATCTGTGCCATCTCATCAGTGCACATCTGTGCCATCTCAGTGCACATCTGTTCCGCCTCATTGCCCACCTGTGCCACCTCATCAGTGCCCACCTGTGCCACCTCATCAGTGAGCACCTGTGCCATTTCATCAGTGCCCACCTGTGCCAATCAGTGCCCATCTGTTCCGCCTCATCAGTGCACATCTGTTCCACCTCATCAGTGCACATCTGTTCCACCTCATCAGTGCCCACCTGTGCCATCTCATCAGTGCCCACCTGTGCTAATCAGTGCCCACCTGTGCCAATCAGTGCCCATCTGTGCTGCCTCATCAGTGCATATTTGTTCCACCTCATCAGTGCACATCTGTTCCACCTCATCAGTGCCCATCTTGTTAACCTCATCAGTGCCCACCTGTGCCACCTCATCAGTGCCCACCTGTGCCACCTCATCAGTGCCCACCTGTGCCGCCTCATCAGTGCACATCTGTTCCACCTCATCAGTGCACATCTGTTCCACCTCATCAGTGCCCCTCTGTGCCACCTCAGTGCCCATCTGTGCTCATCAGTGCCGCCTCATCAGTGCCCATCAGTGCAGGCTTAGCACACACCTGTGTAGTCGCATCACCACCAGCAACCATGTCCAAAAGATGCTTTTCCGCTGAGGAGGCGTTCCAAATTCTTTCCCAGACAAGAGCAATGGGGAGCTCTCTTTTTCAGATTCCCTTTCAGACTTCGATTCTGAGTCGGACATAAATTATGAGCCAGTCCTCAGTAGTGGAACACTGAGTGACTCAGAGGAGGAAGATATTCGGCCTGCCAAATGAAGGCGTTCTGGTGAAGAGGCAGTGGCATCCACCAGCACCACAGTGCCATCCACCAGCACAGCAGTGCCATCCACCAGCACAGCAATGCCATCCACCAGCACCGCAATACCATCCACCAGCACCGCAATACCATCCACCAGCACCGAAGTACCTCGGCAAGAAAGGCCAAGGACCCATGCCAGCCTTCCCTATGCCCTACAGAACCCCTTGTGGCTTCCTCCTAATTCAGGAGAAGCCAACATTCCCCCTTTCACTGCCCAGCCAGGAGTCCAGGTGGACACAGAAAATTTTTCCCCAATAAATGTTTTTGATTTAATTTTTACCGAGGACATGCTATCAAATATTGTGGCCCAGTGCAACCTTTATGCACAGCAATTTATTTTAAATAATCCAATGTCCTACTATGCCCGTCCCTACGAGTGGAGAGACCCAACGGTGGAGGAGTTGAAGGTTTTTTTAGGCCTCACATTTAATATGGGACTCACCAAAAAAAAACACTTTGATGTCCTATTGGTCAACCCACCCCATCCACCACATGCCAATATTCTCCAAGGCAATGCCCAGAAACAGATACCTCATGATAATGAGGTTCCTTCATTTCAATGACAATACCCAGTGCCCTCCCCAAAATGACCCAAATTATGACAGGCTTTTCAAAATTCACCCGCTTCTAAATGATTTTTCTGAAGTATTCCCCCAGCTGTTTACCCCGGACCAAAACATATGTGTGGATGAGTCCCTTGTTAAATTTAGTGGCAGACTTAAAATAAAAAAAAATGTATTCCCAGTAAAAGGGCCCGCTATTGGGTGAAGGTATACAAATTATGTGACCGAGTCAGGGAAGGACACCCAACTGCAACCCCCTAATTGCCTAGACTACTTGGGATCAAGCGGGAAAATTGTTTGAGACCTCATATACCCCCTACTGGAAAAAGGCTACAATTTATACGTAGACAACTTCTACACATCTCTGCCCCTGTTCCACAACCTTCACCGGAAGAAGACATGTGGCACCGTAAAAAAGAACCGGAAGGGCTTTCCTCAAAGTCTTGTCAATAAAAAATTGAGAAAAGGAGAAATGGCAAGTTTACGAAACACAAATCAAATTGGAAAAATTCTGTGAGCCACAATGATCTTATGCCTTGCTTGTGCTACCTCCAGCTGCATGCGCTAATCACGCTTCATATAACGTGCATAGGATAAATTTACAAGTTATGCGCTGCGCTTGGGTGACCCCAAAAACAAAATTAATAATAACCAATTTTGTGCTTACTAGTGCGATAATATTACAAATAATATGAATGTAGAATAAATAAACAAGGTGTGAAAAAACAAGTGCTTGTTACACCATAAATTAGTGCTTATTAGTGCTTTTTACACCATACATAGTGTCTTAATCAACATAAAAAGTGTGCTTAGTGCTCAATACACAGTAACCTAATTTTCTTAAATGAAAAAAAAAAAAAAGTTCTCTATGGCACAATGTCCAGCGGTGATAATAAAACAATGTGTGCAGGTGGTGTTCAGCTGTGACAACAATCCAACATCATGCCGAAGATATCCTGAGTGCTGCAAAACATGCTCCTGTGCTCCTTCGTGACCCCCTTAAGCTAATGTGCTCACCTCAGAGCGTGTGACTCAGCTTCTACCCTGAGTCCAAAATTGCTTGGAGCCACCCCTGGGCTCAGTCTCAGTGTCTGCTCCACTCCTCCAGCTGGAAACAATGTGGCTCCATACATAGAATGAAAAGGAAACTATATAGTGTAATATAGTCAAAATGCTTTTATTAAAAGAAAACGCTCCCCACACCAGGGTACTCACATGGCACTGGTGCGTCAGTGCACCATACTATATACTATCGACACAGGGATCACGTGTCATCATCAGGGGGATATCATATCCCCCTGATGATGACACGTGATCCCTGTGTCGAAGACGCGTAGGGGAGGGGCCAGGACGGAGAGACTGACACAGACTTTACACCAGCGCTGTCTCAGCACAGCATGCCGCACCAGACTTCCACTGATTTTGCATAGAAAGCCGTTATAGTATGGTGCATTGACGCACCAGTGCCATGTGAGTACCCCGGTGTGGGGAGCGTTTTCTTTTAATAAAAGCATTTTGACTATATTACACTATATAGTTTCCTTTTCATTCTATGTATGGAGCCACATTGTTTCCAGCTGGAGGAGTGGAGCAGACACTGAGACTGAGCCCAGGGGTGGCTCCAAGCAATTTTGGACTCAGGGTAGAAGCTGAGTCACACGCTCTGAGGTGAGCACATTAGCTTAAGGGGGTCACGAAGGAGCACAGGAGCATGTTTTGCAGCACTCAGGATATCTTCGGCATGATGTTGGATTGTTGTCACAGCTGAACACCACCTGCACACATTGTTTTATTATCACTGCTGGACATTGTGCCATAGAGAATTTTTTTTTTTTTTTTTTTTTTTTTCATTTAAGAAAATTAGGTTACAGTGTATTGAGCACTAAGCACACTTTTTATGTTGATTAAGACACTATGTATGGTGTAAAAAGCACTAATAAGCACTAATTTATGGTGTAACAAGCACTTGTTTTTTCACACCTTGTTTATTTATTCTACATTCATATTATTTGTAATATTATCGCACTAGTAAGCACAAAATTGGTTATTATTAATTTTGTTTTTGGGGTCACCCAAGCGCAGCGCATAACTTGTAAGTTTACGAAACAACAAGATTTTGGCAGTGAAGTGGAGGGACAATAGGGATGTCTACATGTTGTCTTCAATCCACAATGATACCTTCGTGGAAATCCCCAGAAGGAATGGCCCCATACAAAAACCTAAATGCATCTATGATTATAATTTGTTTATGGGGGGAGTCGACTTCAGTGACCAAATGCTGGAACCATACCTTGCCACAAGATGGACATACCATTGGTATAAAAAAGTCACAATTTATTTTTTTCAATTGGCCATATACAATTCATATGTAATTTATCGTAACTCCACCCAAAACCCCAAACGCTTCCTTGGCTACCAGGAGGAAGTTTTCACTGCCCTTATATTCCCAAACAGCCCACCAGAAGAAAATATCCGATCAGATGTTCTAAGTCGACTCTCCGAACACCACTTTCCCGATAAAATCCCTCCCAAACCAACAGGCCAAAGACGTCAAAAAAGATGTAAGGTGTGTACCAGAGCAGGATTCAGAAGAGACACATCTTTTTATTGTGCACAATGTCCTTCCGAACCAGGCCTCTGCATAGATGAATGTTTTTGCAGTTACCATACTTCAGTAAATTATTAGTAAAGTATGGTAAACGTAATCCTCAGTTCCTGCAATTTACCCTCACACCCCTTATGCCACTGCCTGCTCTGTAACTGACCTTGGCTTGTTATTCGACCACACTTCTGTCTGCCGATTCTGTACATACCTCTGCCAGATCTGGAACTGACCCTGGACTGTTATTCGACCATGCTTCTGCCTAACGATTCTGTACATACCTCTGCCTGATCTGGAACTGACCCTGGACTGTTATTCGACCATGCTTCTGCCTAACGATTCTGTACATACCTCTGCCTGATCTGGAACTGACCTTAGACTGTTTGACCATGTTTTTTGCCTGCCTCATGGACTGATCTTGTACCCTGCTACTGGACTAGTGGGATTCAACACAGGGTCTCACATATGTGAGGGGCTCCAGAATTGTTTTTCTGGATGAAGAAAACTATTTTTTTTTTTGTTTTCTCAATCCTAGATTAGGGTCTGGAGACTCAGAGGCTTCAAAGAGATTTGGGTGGGAGAAGCCTCTACCCCTGTCCCCATTCTGTCCTGAACAAGGCCCTACTTCTGCCTGTAGGACCTCCTGCCGTCATGCCTCTGCCTGTCGCACTGACCACACCACATGGACCTGCCTACTACCAGGACCAATATTTTTGGCACTGTTGACAATATCTCTGTCTGCACTGACCCTGGACTTTATATGGACAGTAACCCTGCCTGCTGCCTGGACAATTGTGTTTGCCGTTGCTGACCAAGTCCCTGCCTGCTGCCTGGACCAGTGCTATCCTCCTGTGTACAACTGCGCTACTACAACCACAGGTAATCTTTTGTTTACGCTTTGCTCAGCATAATGTATTTTGAGGTGTAATTCTTGGTATGTGCATGCTATGTGTCCCTGGAACACCTGACGGTGTTCCTTGCATGTTGGATCTCTGTATGTGGCCAGACTGTGTAGAAGTCTCACACATGTGGTATCGCCATACTCAGGAGGAGTAGCAGAATGTATTTTGGGGTGTTATTTTTGCTATCTAAATGCTATGTGTTGGAGATATCTTATAAACGGACAACTTTGTGTGAAAAAAATGCGGTTTAATTTTTTTTCCTCATTTTCCAAAAACTTCTGGAAAAAAAAATGAACAATTCAAAAGACTCATTATGCCTCATAGATTATACGTAGGGGTGTTAGCTTTCCAAAATGGGGTCATTTTGTGGGTGTTTCCATTGTCCTGGTGCTCCAGGGCCTTCAAAAGTGTAATAGGTGGTTGAGAAATGTGATGTGTAATTTATGCTCCTAGAACACCTGATGGTGCTCCCTGCATGTTGGGCCTCTGTATGTGGCCAGGCAGAGAAAAACTCCAACACATGTGGTATCGCTATACTCAGGAGGAGTAGCAGAATGTATTTTGGGGTGTCATTTTTGCTATCTAATGCTATGTGTTGGAAATATCTTATAAACGGACAACTTTGTGTAAAAAAAAAATGCATTTTCATTTTTTTCCCACATTTTCCAAAAACTTCTGGAAAAAAATGAACAGTTCAAAAGACTCATTATGCCGGATAGATTAAACACTATTTAAGTAAGCTTTCCACCATACCAAGACAACACCAGACATTAATCATTGATCTGCTGGAGTATGCGGCAGGTCATAATTACTTTTGGTTCGATCATCAGTATTATCGCCAACAGCGCGGTGTTGCTATGGGGGCAAAGTATGCCTCTAGTTTGGCCAATTTATTTATGGCCAAATGGGAGGAGGACGTCATCTATAATGACCGAAGCATCACTAGACTAATCGCACCATTTTCCTGTCCATGCAGTATGCGATGAGGATAATTGCGAGTCTAACCTCTCATTTTATATTATTTTGCCAGTTTTCTATTGTTAGCAGTCAGTGGAGGTATTATTATTCTCTTTGTTACATCAAGGAAGGGCGTTTGCCCTCTTTCAAAATGGCGAAATGCTAGTTTTTTATTGTTAGTAGCCAGTGGAGGTATTATCATTCCCTTTGTTACATCAATGAAGGGCGTTTGCCCTCTTTCAAAATGGCAAATTCGATTGCGGGACACCAGGAGCTTAGAACTGGGCGTTCCATTCATTGTGCAGTGCATATATGGTGGTGAGTCAGCACGCCGCCCATGCCCCTGGAAGACGTCATCTGTGACTAAATGGCGTAGAGAGGAGCGGCGTGCTGACGTCACCACATACCGCGCTAGTCCCGGAAGCTACGGGCAGCATACGAGAGCCAGCCGGCTTGTGTTTTTATTCCAACGCTTTTTATCTTCAGTCTAACTGTAAGTGTATTACTGTTTTTTACAATTAAATATTTTTAAACATATCACGCTATGGAAGTTTTTATGTCCTTCTATGGGGAATGAGTGCTTATCTGCCATATAGAAGAAACCCTGTGGGGAGAGCCTAAGGAGCCATCCAAGTTTAAAAGACCCAAGGCTGGAGTTAAGAGCCACAGGCACACACAATCTCCTTAAATAAGAGATCTAATGAGCTGGTAAGCGGCAGTAATTTTGTGGGTGGAGGTACCTCTATGTTGCACCCCATCACATCCCCCATGGTGTTGCAGTTGCACGTTATCACTATCTTAAGGATTGCAAAGTCATCACTTGGAAGATTGTTCTGTCAGTGGTTTTTTTTCCAATAGCCCATCGGAGTGGACTTGATTCTTTTATCTTATTTTATTTTGTTCATGAATATTTTTTGCACATATCACTGGTGATTGCATTCAAATGTTTATGTGATAGTATACTCTATGAATTGTTTCATCTCTATTTATTTGGCTGTGATTCAATTTTTTATATACAATCGTTTTGTTGATCACTATTATTACACAGCGCAGCTTTTTCCTTAGGATAGATTATACGTTGGGGTATTAGCTTTCCAAAATGGGGTCATTTTGTGGGTGTTTCCATTGTCCTGGTGCTCCAGGGCCTTCAAAAGTGTAACAGGTGGTTGAGAAATGTGATGTGTAATTTATGCTCCTAGAACACCTGGTGGTGCTCCCTGCATGTTGGGCCTCTGTATGTGGCCAGGCAGTGAAAAAGTCCCACACATGTGGTATCGCTATACTCAGGAGGAGTAGCAGAATGTATTTTGGGGTGTCATTTGTGGTAGACACATGCCATGTGAGAGAAATAAGCTATTACAATGACAATTTTGTGTGTGTGGGGGGGATCTCAATTTTGCAAAGAATCGTGGGAAAAAAATTACAACTTCAAATAACTCACCATGCCTCTAACTAAATACCTTGAAATGTCTTCTTTCCAAAAAGGGGTTATTTGGGGGGGCATTTGTACTTTCCTGGCTTGTTAGGGTCTCAAGAAATGAGATAGGCCACCAGTACATCAGATGTGATAATTTTAGCACCATAGCTTGTAGACTCTAAAACTTCCACACAGACCAAATAATTTCAACTAATTTTTGGTTATTTTTACCAAAGATATGTAGCATTATAAATTTGTTTGTTTTTTTTTAATTTTCGGTCTTTTTTTATTTATAGCGCAAAAAATAAGGAACCCAGACGTGATCAAATACCACCAAAAGAAAGCTCTATTTGTATGAAAAAAAGGACAAAAAAATCATTTGGGTACAGTGTTGCATGACTGAGTAATTGTCATTCAAAGTGTGAGAGCACTGAAAATTGATCTGGATAGGAGGGGGGTTTAAGTGCCCAGTAAGCAAGTGGTTAAAAAACATTGAACTAAAGGCTGTAATGTAACAAAATGGGTAAAAAGCCAAGGGGGTGAATACTTTTGCAAGGCACTGTATATATTGAAACAGGTGGGGGAAAGGTGCATGCAGTATATATTGGATTAGAGGTCTGACACAAATATGCTAGATATGCCACTGATTGGCTGTTCATGTTTGTCGATGCTAGTGAAGAAACTGGACTGGAAGGCTCCTTTGTGTGCAGATGTAAATGGTCCACTGATCTCTGCAAAGTACTGTGTAAAAAGTAATATTATATAACAGAGTAAATTCTGTGAACAGTAGATAGGTATACCCTATTAGACAGGAAACTACAGGGGTATTTCAATGGTGAAATGTTCATCTTTAAATAGCCTTCCAAGAAATAACATAAACTAACCACAGGATGCTGCACACACTTTAGATTTGTAATCTTCTTCAAAAACTTAGCTAGTGACCGCATTTAAATGTAGGTACCCAGAGCGTCCAGAGAAACCCACCTAATATGCAAAACAGATAAAGCAATGTCGGCTGCAACATTAAATACACAAAGATGTACTGCACATCTTGTTAAACATAACACAAGGATAAGTACACACACAGCTATAGTACTTGAAAAACTTTAACACATGAATGAGCAGCAAATATTGTAAGTGCTTACTTCAGCAGTATAAATTGCAAAGGCTTTAATCTCACTTTAAAGAAGAGATCCGGTCAGTAAAAAAAATAGAAGGAAAAACTAGCAGCTATAAATATTGTAGCTGCTTATTTTTTTTTTTCAAGACACTTACCACCCCAGCGAACCAGCGCTGTAATCACCAGGGCTGGTTCTTCGCCAGTCTTCAGGTCCCAAGAACTGCCATCTTGCTTTTGGGAAGTCTGTGACTTCTAGGTGTTTTATGCCGCGTACACATGATCGGACTTTACGGCATACTTGGTCCAGCGTACTGGATTTCGTCGGACAATTCGATCGTGTGTGGGCTCCAGCGGACTTTGTTTTCTCAAAAGTTTGACGGACTTAGATTTGAAACATGTTTCAAATCTGTCTGACGGACTCTGCTTTCTAGCGTACAAACCGGTCGTCTGTGTGCTAGTCCGATTGACTAAAACTGATGCATGCTCTGAAGCAAGTACAAGACGGAAGCGCTCGGTCTGGTAAAACTAGCCTTCGTATTGAAGCTAGCACATTCCTCTTCTGTGATCTTTTAATACAGCGCATTTTTTTTTCTTTATAATGCGAGAAGAATGAAGTTGTTTTGCTGCTTATATTCACACAGAGCTCTCACAAACTACTTTCTTCATGATTTATCCTCATGCCATGACTAATATGATATTTTTTAAAAGCCAGATCTCCAGAACTAAAGTAGAAAATTATTTTTTGGACTCATCTTTATTTTTTGGAGCTTTAAACAATATCTATTTTACAATGTGTACTAAATTATACAAAATATTATTTTATTTAATTATTTTTTTGTTTGTTTCTAGTTACCACAATAACCTTAATAATTTTTATTGTTTTAATGAACCTTAATGAGATTGGTGTCCCTTGTTAATTAGACATAGGGGGGTTATTTTACAAAGGCAAATTCATTTTTTACTACAAGTGCAAATTGTACTTGGAATTGCACTGAAAGAGCATTTGTTACATAGTTTTTTTTTTTTAAAGGTTAATTTGTTACATAGTTACATATAGTTACATAGTAGGTGAGGTTGAAAAAAGACACAAGTCCATCAAGTCCAACCTATAAATTTGGAAGTGCATTTGCTGTGGATCCGAGGGGCACATGCAAGGAACCCCCCAAAAAAACAACATTTCTCTTGCACATGATTGTATGATAAAATCAGCAGAGCTTTCCCCTCATTTCAGATCTTCCCCTCAGATTTACAGTGACTGCACTTCCAACAAGTGCACTTGCAGTGCAATTTATAAAGTGCACTTTGCACTAGTACTTTGCACTTGAATTGCCAAATGATTTAGCCTTTTGTAAATAACTCACATAGTCTTTTTGACCTGTACCTGCCTACTCACAAACCAAATGTCCTTTTTGAATCAAAACACATAGTCCATAATGTAAGGTAACGAAAAGATACATTTATTTTGGTCAAAACAGAAATGAGGAAGGCAACACTGGAGACACTTTTGGAATGTGTGAAGCCTTTTGTCCCCCAGGACACACATCAAGTTTTGGGACAATAAAATTGGTATCTTGTGGTTAGGGAGCACAGTCCGAAGTCAGACCAGACTGAAGCCAGGCAATCACCTTCGACTCTTCCATGGAGCCTTCCCTGCACGCTGCCCTGCAGCCTTCCCTCCACGCTTCTCTGCAGCCTTCCTTGGAGGCTGTGCCTCTGGTGGTGTACTTGGGGCAGGAGGAGGAGTAGCAGGAGGAGTGGCTTCATCTGCTATATATGTTTTTTCAGTAAGCTCCCCTCTCAAGCCCTTCTGATACGCTTGAAAAATAAGACCCTCACGGAGGAGGCGGTGCCCCTTTTCTAATTCCAGCAATCTGGTGGCCATATATGTTCCATACGCCTCTTCTGCATTGGGTGGTATGCTGAGGATTTTGCTGACTTCGCGAATGAGGCATATTGATTCCTCCTCAGTTCGGGTAATCTTCCTGGGCCTTTTTGTGCTAATGCGGAGGGGAGGCTGAGCTCACCCTGGGTAAAAAAAAGGGACATACCGGTAGTTTTAATTTTGAGTTACGCAATCACACACAATTTTCATCTCATGACTTGCAAATATAATTCTAAACAAATAGTAAAGGCTATATTTTTGACCCCACCATTATTCTAGCTGCTCACCAATATTTGAAGTATATTTTTGGCCACTACTGTCTAGTGATATGTCTACATATTAATAATTGTGATGAAGTCATTTTTGGTGAAGCAGTTCAAAATTTTTTAGGTTTACATCATTAATATTTACACAATCCCAAATTCACCAAAAAAGTATACCTGGCTGAAGCTGGGCGCATCCACTTCATCAAGGATGAAAGGGCCCAGTTCTTCCTGGGACTCCTCAGCTGGGGTGGAGGGAAGGTGGAGGTGGAGGGAAGGCTGGAGGGAAGGGTGGAGGTGGAGGGAAGGCTGGAGGGAAGGCTGGAGGGAAGGGTCAAAAGTGATTGCCTTGCTTCTGTCTGGTCATCCAGAAATCGCAGTTTTTGGTAGTACCACAGCTTGGGGACATAAACCTGGTCTGCTGCTGCTCCAGATCTGCGCGACTCCTGGATCTTATTGTGTTCCCGCCTGTACATGTTGCGCAAGATACCAATTTTACTGTCCAAAAACTTAAGGTCTGCCTGGGGGACTCGAGTCTTCACAAATTCCAAAAGTGTGCCCAGTGTTGCCTTCCTTGCATCTCTATTCGAATATAATGGGTGCTTGACCTCCCACAGGTTTCTTTTTTCTTGATACAAATCAATGAAATGGGTCATAAATTCTTCATCCTTAAAGGGATTCATTTTTGCTGAAAGACAAGACACAAGATAAAAAATGTAATGTCAGTCCAAACTCCCAGTATTAGTTTTGGCTGAATCTAGGGTACACATATACACACACACACACACACACCAAACACATTCACCAAACACACACCCACGTTTAATATTACCTTCGTTTTTGACGCTCGCTACTTCCGCTCGGACATACGTAGGCCAGCGTAATAGCTTTATATACACTGCGCATGTGTCATGCTACGCCTGCGTCACCCACCCCTGACGTTCTTTATTACGATTTGTCCCTGCCCCTTCACTCTTTGTTGCGCAGTGGCAGTATATAGAGAAAGATGGCGGAGAGATTATCTGCAAGTAGCGTGGAGGAAAGCCCGGAGCCACAACCATCCAGATCCAGGAGGAGATATAAGGCCACCAACATGGCCTTTGAAGAGATGGTGGAGATGGTGTCCATATTGAGAAGGGAGGACTATGATGGCAGAAAAGGACCGTACACGACCCAATATGCGGAAGGACAAAATAATGGCCTCAGTTGTCACCGCTCTTGAACGAAAATTTGGCACTAAACGGGCTAAAGAACAATTGAGGAAGCGGTAGGGAGCCTGAACAATATTGGCGAATAAAGAAGCTGCTTAAAAAAAGTAAGTACTTGTTGTGTGTTCCGAATGAGATACTTATCTTGCATGCTGATCCATATGCTTTTCGTTTATACAGCATCGTTCGTAAAGACCGTTCTTTTGAAAATACATATGATACGAAGAAAATGATGGGTTTTTTTCACCAAATATGATGGTACAGGGTTGAACATACATTTAGGTCTTGAAAATTTGTCGTATTCCAAAAATGCGGTGATGTTGTGTAGATGTGTTTGAAACTATAATGCTTCTTCAAAAATGATTCAGTGTAATGTAAGGACAGGACACAGCAGCTGTTTCCATATCTGGACTCATGAGCACTAGTGTACTATGTGACACCAGAGAAAATTTTTTGGGGTAATACACATAGGGGCTCCAGGAGATACTTGAGGTGTCTGCATCTGTGAAACTTGCATGAAAATGTGTATTGTTTTGCATTTTTGGGCAGAGTGAATTTTAATCCTGTCTCCCAAATTTTTTGGGCAACAAAATGATAATTGTCCACAACTTCTAACCAACGTTTCACATTCGTTTTTCAAGACTGAAATATCATTGTGTTTTAACTATACCTTTTGTTTATCATAGGGGAGAAAAGACTCAGACAACAGTCCAAGGAACCCAGGACCCCCCAAGTCACCAGCCTGAAGCTGAGATTACACCAAGCCCCAGCCCAAGACCACGCCCATCCGACGAGCTGGAGGAAGGAGAGGTTGAGGAAGTGAGCGATATTTCCACCCCACCAAGTGAGTGACTGACACCCCAGCTTAAGTTAATCTATTTAGGCGTGCATATTTTACAAAATTTTTTTAAAACACAAATTTTAGGTGATGTTCTGGTTGTGGAAGGCCAATCGGCGGAGCCATTTAGCAAAGACAGTGCACAAAGACTCATTGGGCAGATAATAGTGTAGAATGGCCAAATTGATAGAATGCGTGACCAAATTGACAGCATGAGAAATCGGCTGGACAGCATGCAACAGGAAATTAAGAACATGATTGATGTTTTGGGCAGAATCTAATAACTTTTTGCCTAAAAACATCAATCATGTTCTTCATTTCATTGTCAAGTTTAATTCATAAAAAATGTTTTTACTTGATAAATACTAATGAAAAAATTTTTCAGATGCACACGGTGTGTCATCATGTGCTATCTTCCATCAGGGGATATCAATGTACTTGTTTTGTGTTTGCAACTCCTTCATCAGAATAATGTTAGTTTGTGAGAGGAACAAAGGTATTGCACACACAAAACACGTCCATTGCTCCCCCATGATGGGAGATAGCACATGTTGACTTGAACCTTTTTTAATCCCAAATTGTGAGCAACTGCCAAATTTTTATTTTACATGGGTGACATCACCAGCACCGTTATTAGCATGTTGAACTTTGTAAGTTCCTGTTATTTTTGGTTCTTATGTTTTTAAAAACCCTGTTGTCAAGCCAAATTTTGTAAACAATGTATATTTTATACAAATATGCCTAAACTAAAAAAAAAAAAATTGTTACCAAAAATAAATAAATTAAAAAACATAAACACGTTCAAACAAAATGCACCTTTCAATGTTCACACAGTAAAATGTTTTTACTACTACAATGTGTGTGACCTATTATTTATCAATAACAGTTTGTTATTTTTTTGTGTGGTTACAGTGACAAAGGGCCTTATTAACTAAAGGGAAATGCACTTGCCACTACGAGTGCACTAGGAGACAGACAAAACTAAATGCAAACAAGAATCAAAACAAGAGATTGTTGCCAAACATTTTTTTATTTTTTTTAATAAAATCTTAAAGCTCTTGTTGCATTGCAATGGCCCCCCGACCATTCAAATAATTGACATATCTGTCACGCACCTGACGGGTGGTTTGGGGGGCCAAGCCAATACGGCCACTTTCCAGGCTTGTGAGTGGTTCTTCAACACCAAGTCCGGCCACAGGCCCAACAGAAGTTATATATGTCAAAGAATGACATCTCAAGAAATTATGCAGAATGCAGCAAGCCATGATCACATAATTAATCTTGTATTCTGCCAGATATATTGCGGAGAGGAACACACAGAACCAGCTGGCCAGAATCCCAAAGGCATTCTCCACAACTCTTCTTGCTCTGGCCAGCCGGTAATTAAATACCCTCCTCTCAGGGGTGGGTGTCCTTTGGGGGAATGGCCTCATCCAGTGCCCCCTGAGAGCAAACGCTTCATCAGCGATGAAAACTGAGGGGAGTCCATCCACGTTATGGTCATCAGGTGGCAATCCCAGGCCACCAGTCTGGAGACGCTGGCACAGCTCGGTCTGTGCAAAGACTCCTCCGTTAGACATCCAGCCATTCTTCCCCACGTCCACAAACAGAAATTCCAATTGTGCCGAGACCAGCGCCATCAAAACTACACTATGGAAACCCTTATAGTTGTAGAAATAAGACCCCGAATGGGGTGGTGGCACAATGCGGACATGCTTCCCATCGATCACCCTGACACAGTTGGGAAAGTCCCAACGGTCAGCGAACTGGGAGGCCACAGTCTGCCATTCCTGTGTGTTCGAAGGAAACTGTGGAGTCAAACAAGAAAAAAAAATATAAGTACTTTTAAACATAACTTGGATATCAGATTACACAAAAACATTCTTGAACAACAACAGTCGAACATTATTAATATGTTTTATTTTTAGAAAAAAAAATATAAACATAAGGCCCACTTATAAGATTACTCACCCCCTCTGATGGACCATTGATCAATTTGTATGTGGGGGGAGGGGTTCTAATTGGGGCCAAGAACACACCTGACAGTTGCTAACATTTAAGGGAGTGGGGGAGGGGTTCTAATTGGGGCCAAGAGCACACCTGACAGTTGCTAACATTTGATGGGGTGGGGGAGGGGTTCTAATTGGGGCCAAGAACACACCTGACAGTAGCTAACATTTGAGGGGGTGGGGGAGGGGTTCTAATTGGGGCAAAGAACACACCTGACAGTTGCTAACATTTGAGGGGGTGGGGGAGGGGTTCTAATTGGGGCAAAGAACACACCTGACAGTTGCTAACATTTGAGGGGGTGGGAGAGGGGTTCTAATTGGGGCCAAGAACACACCTGACAGTTGCTAACATTTGAGGGGGTGGGGGAGGGTAAAACAGTACAATGGAGCTGACAATATACATAGTTCAAGGGACTATAGGCTAGAGGTATAAATGGACCCAGGATTGCATGGTGGGGAGGTTATTGAAGGTAAATATGCATGTAGTGCAAAAAATGATTAATGTAAAAAAACAGGCATGCATAAAGATAAAGGGGACATTCACAGCATATTTCAAACATGGTAATTAGGTAAGGAGGACATTTAGACAATACATTAGCAAACATTAAATACATATCATGTAATGTTAAAGGAAAAAAACTTACCTTCATATAGTCCTTCTGCAGGACCTGAATAATAGCAGAACAGGTTTCTGGGATTATGATCCCCAGAGCCTGGGGGGAGATGCCTGTCGAGAACTTCAAGTCCTGAAGACTTCTCCCAGTCGTCAAGTAACGTAAAGTGGCAACTTGCCTCTGCTCCGCAGTGATGGCTTGCCTCATGCAGGTATCCTGCCTGCTGATATAGGGGGTCAATATAGCCAGCAGACGTTCAAAAACGGGGTCCGTCATCCTGAGATAATTCCTGAAATCCTCAGGATTATTATCACGGATCTCACGAAGCAAAAGGCATGTGACAGAACTGGTCACGCTGGCGCAACCAATTCTTTATCCATAAACTCCTCCTCGCCCTGTTCACGGACTGGACTCGGGTCAAAGTATTAACCCCAACACCAAGTCCCCACGCGAGAACGAGTACGTCCACGCAACATGGCTTCAAAACGGTCGACTGGTCAAACAAACAAACTTAGAACAAACGCACTGAAGAACAGCAAGGCCTATGAAGAGTGACCTGAAAATCAGGAACGAGTGGACCAGAACGGCCTGCTAGAAAGGTTGGAAACTGACCAACACGCACTGAAAAGCAGATACAAACCTCACAAACACAAACTGAACTGCAGAAAACGATCGAAATAAGCTGAAGTGTGAAAAGCGCGAATCGTCTCTAACCAAACTTTTACTAACATGAGATAAACACGAGATTAGCAGAAGGAGCCCAAAGGGTGGCGTAGTGGGGCTTGAACTTCCTTTTTCTAGTCCCGTCGTATGTGCTGTACGTCACCATGTTCAAAACCATTGGACTTTTGGAGTTATCGTGTGTGTCCAAGTCCGTCGTTTTTTAAGTCTGGCGCACCTACGCTACAAAGTCCGTCGAAAAGATTGCCGGACCAAGTGTGCCGTAAAGTTCGATCGTGTGTACGCGACATTACAGCCAACTTCCCACTGTGCACGTGTGAGTCACTGCAATTTCTTAATGGTCTTGCAGTCCTGCAGTCTATTAGGACTTGTGACGTGTCCCAGGAGGTTGCGGATGGGGAGGGAGGGCTGAACTTTCGCTCTGCTTGTCTGGGTGAGCAAAGCAGAAGTAGGAGCAGCCACCTGCCAGAAATAGGGGGATATGAGCAGAACTTCTCTTTTCAGGTGACACAAACAACAATGTGCTGGCGCTCAGGATATGGATATAGATGTCAATGTGATCTAAAACGTCTAGGAATAAGGGTAGACCGAGTCCAAGTAAGGGGAGATGACGTTTCCTAAATGGTGATGATGATGATGGGTCTTGAGGGTGAGACACCCTTCTCAGGAGTGAAGCCAATTCTGGATTGCAACATAAGGTAAAACAGAAACTTGAGAAAGGAGCGCGCATGCTTCGTATGAGCTTTGCGCATTCTCTGAAACGTGTTGTGGTTTCCCCATGCCCGGGGACATCACACGCTGAAAGGCATCATGCTCCGGGCCGCTCACATCTGGTCACGCAGTTATCACACAGGATCAGCTGGCTTCCCTCCTTGGTTTACCGCGGTTCTTGCGGCGGGCTCACAGCTCACACAGGAGACATTGCAGACGATCCTGGGGAAGTCCTCCTTCTTACCTCCATGTAAGTGTTGGAATATCTTTGTTCTTGTTCAATAAACATTTTTCTGTTTCTCCTTCTCTTTTCAGGTGAAGTTCTGCTTTAATCCAATAGTGAACTTAAAGTGTAAGTCAAACTAAAACTTTATGTTTTGAATAGAGTGGGGAATAGTCAAATTGGTGATCAGTGGGAGGAAGGAAGAGCATTGGTGCTCAGTGGGGGGAAAGGGGGGACATTGATACTCGGTAGGGGAAAAGAGGGACATCTGTGCTCACGAGGGAAAGAGGATGCATTGGTTCTTAGGTTGGGGACTTTGGTCGCCAGTGAGTTACCTCCACTCTGCATCCTAAGCTACTGCCTTACTCCACCTGTCCGCCAAAACTACGCTGGGCATGGAACTCTATGTTGGGAAGGAGATTTATCTGCCTGAAAGAGCAGCTATAAAGCCAGAGCTGGATGCTGGAATCATCATTTCAGTACCTGGCAGTGGGACACCATCCCCATGACCCCAAGACTGAGTTGAAATCCCCAGATGGCCCAGGGCAGTGATGGCAAACCTTGGCACCCCAGATGTTTTAGAATTACTTTTCCTATGGTGCTCAAATACACTGCACAGTGCATGAACATCATGGGAAATGTAGTTCCAAAACATCTGGGGTGCCAAAGTTGGCCATCACTGGTCTAGGGGAATCCAGGACTGTTGGAAGGTATGCAATCACTCTCATAAAAAAATATAATGTCATTTCAAAAGTTGTTTTCAAAGCATTTATTAAAAGATTATGGGTGATCCTGCCATGGGGGTGACAACCATCTTCCAACTTCAGTCCTACATTATCACCCTCTCAGACATGCTCTAGTGACTCAAAGGGGCTGTGCAGACACACAGACAGTCCTCCATTGTCACCTTCAGGAAGCTGGTTCACAGCTATGGTGTGCAGCCAATGATGGAGTAAGTGCATGTAGACAAGAAATGGTTAAAGAAGACTTAAGATGGCAAAATTGCTTATCTCAACCGTACATTGTTTGTGGGGTCAGATATGTTTTTGCCTTCATTATCATTGCAACATTCTACAACCACAAATGGGGAGCAGTTGAAGCCACAGACTGTAATGATGATAGCAGGACTGAAACTTTTTTTTCTGTATAGTTACCATTATTCAAGGCTATAAAGAGAATATATGTCAGTATTTAAATTCACTTTTTATACTGTTACATACTCCATGTCTCCTTCTCTTTTCAGGTGAAGTTCTGCTTTAATCCATAAAAAAATATAATGTAATTTCAAAAGTTGTTTTCAAAGCATTTATTAAAAGATTAATGGGTGATCCTGCCATGACAACTGTCTTCCAACTTCAGTACAGCATTATCACCCTCTAAGACATGCTCTAGATAGTGACTCCAAGGGGCATATTTTTCAAATTAGGGTAGGTTTTGATAACATAAATAAAAAATGGACAAGTTGCTTGGAAATGACCTGGACAGACAACAGTGATTTGATATTCCTTCCTTCTAATATATTTGCTTCTTGGGGTTTATTTTTGGGAAGGCTATCTGATAGAGCAGAGCAGGGACAGAGCCTCATTTTGCTGCATCAGCAATTATTCATTGTACTTAGACAGGGGTGGTTGGATTGCACCACTCATTTCAATAATTCTCTTTATAAGGAGTTGATAGTCGAATAACGTTGGCAACAGAAAGAAACAGAACTTTAATGTTTTTTAGGCCAGCATATCGAAAATAAAAAGGGGAAGGGTAGCGAGGAGCAGTACTTGCTGCTTTAAGGCGTGTCCTGCTGTGACAGCGGGTTGGGGCTCCTCTCCCCCGCAGCTGCTGTCACATTTGAAATCCTTATGGTTGTGCAGGGTTCTGCCCTCATGGCTGTGTCATCCATTCATATGGATCTGTGAATGAATAACCTACAAGTCCTGTCTCCCTCAGTGGCAGATGAACTTGTAGTTCTCAGTGGACTCAGTGGAACCCATACAGTGGTACGGGCAGAAAGCTGGAGCGAGAGTTTGCAGGAGCCTGAGATAGTACCTGGGATCTGCTGATTGTGGGTACAATCCTTTGCAGGCTCGTGTAGGAAAGAATAATGAATGCACTTTTTTTTTTCCTGCAAAAAATATGCGCATATGCCGACTGTTGCACAATAAAATGTGAATGTATTTACCAGTAGTGTTTTTGTTTGTGATTTTAAACACAAAGTGTTTTTACTGGTATAATGCTATTTGGAGCACTGCAGATCTTTTTTTACATGCTGCCTGGGTACAATGTCATGTGAATATGACGAAAGTGAACCGGAGGAATATTCACAATAACAGGGGGTTTGTCTCCCACTAAAAGTGCATGAGACCTGAAATAGTAGTAAGGTCAGATACTTCTGGTGAGTGGGTACTTACAGGCAGTGGTGGCTGGTGGTAAAAAATTTTTTTTTTTTTGGGGGGGGGGGGAGAGGGCGTGCACCCACAGCCAACCCCCCACCCCCCGTCCAGTCAATCAGGTCATCAGGAGCACCGGCAATTACCCCATCTATGGTGGGCAGTGCTTCACCCGGGTGACGGGCAGCGGCTTCCCTTTCCCCTGCTCTCCTCCTCGGCATCACGGGCGAGGGGTGATCACGGGCGAGGGGTGATCACGGGCGATGGGCGGCAGCTTCCCCTGCTCTCCTCTGCAGGCATCACGGCGACTTTCGCCATGCATCTCCTCCCTCCTCGGCCAATTGGAACGCTTCTCCTTTCAGCCAATCGGGAAACAGGTCTGAGACCCGCTATTGTCACACAACTGGGTGTGATCAGGAGGCTGTGCTCTGCGCCTCGAGCCCATCCTTTTTTTAAGCCTATTAGAGCCTCAGGCTCTAATCACATGCTTTAAAAAAAAAAAACCCTGATTGGAATCCATGCGTCCGGCGCCCTGCATGTAGATTAAGGGGCTGGATGCATTGATGGGGGGGGGCGGCACCCGTACGCCCCCTATGGACAGGCCACCACTGCTTACAGGTGGTGGACACACACGCTGATGAAATGTTGCTAATTTTCAAGCGGTGGAGCCTGGGTTCACACTAGTGCGTGCTCAAACACTGCATGTGATTTGTACAACAATCACACTGCTTTCCTGTGCACATCACATGCGATGTCTGTGCCGCGCAATTTGAGCCTTACATTTTGTATGGCTTAAATTGCATTGCATTCATACCAAAATGGTGCAGGACCCTTTTTTCTCACACCTGAATTGTATCACATGGGTGCACACACCCATGCAATACAATTCTGGCAATAGCACTGCATTTTGCGTTCTTTCAGGGTGTCATTAATTTAACATGGACACTCACAGCAGATCGCATGAACACCATGCGATTGCTATGCAGTGTGATGCGATGCAGGGAAACGCAGCAAATCTTGTGTGTTTCCCACATCACATAAGTGTGAACCAGGGCTGAAGAATATAGAAGGATGATTTATGGACACGGTTTCATTTTAGAGACTTTGCATGGACATAATATTTCATTAGTACTGTATATTTAAAAAAAATAGCGCAGAGTCTTTATGTATACAGATCAATACATACTTGGTGGGTATCCCTGGAACTACAACAGGAGAAGTACACGACAACACTCCTGCCGCTTCTTCGTGTAGCCTGGATTTCACTTTTTGCAGAATGTGGAAGTGGAAGATTAACACTTCCTCTATATCTAAGGTTAGGTTCACACCTGTGCGGGTGGGTTCCACTGCTGGTCCACACCTGTTCCTGCAGCTGCAACCACCCACAAAGAAAACTGCGCTGGATGCGTGCGGGTGCCATTAGTCCTAATGGCATGCCACACCCACTGGAAATTGCTTCCACACTGGGAACCACACTGCACTTGTGGTTCCTATGCAGGCTACGATTTCCAAAATGCTACAGGGACCTTTTCCCTGCATTTCAGGAGGCACAGCAGACCATTCAAATAAATAGCCCGCCAGGTCTGAGTGAAATGTGGCTCACAGAGTTGCAAATATGTGATATATGCCCACTCTACAAGACTTTGGTCTGGCCGCACCTGGCGTATGCAGTCCAGTGCTGGGCACCAGTCCTCAGGAAGGATGTACTGGAAATGGAGCGAGTACAAAGAAGGGCAACAAAGCTAATAAAGAAGGTCCCGGAGCAGAGAGGAGCAGGGGATCAGCGCAGGGACAGCATGACTTGTGTGGACTGCACAGTCAGGCTGTCTACGCTGGTCGCTTTCCCCTTTAAGGATAAGGGAGGGGCTGGAGCAGAGGAGGAGGCAGAAGGAAATGTAGAGAGGAGAAGGGGGGATGTGACGTCAGTGGAGAGCGTCGGGGAAGAAGATTCCCACCCACCCTCCCTGAGGTTATGGCAATAGGGGACGTTGGTTTTAGGTGGCAGTGGTTTGGGTCTGTGAGGAGGAGGAGATTGATGGTATGGAGAGTTTACACGGTTGGTACCCATATATAATATGGGCTTTTTAGAGTTTACACGGTTGGTACCCATATATAATATGGGCTGTTTTATGTACCTTCCGGTTACGAGGGGTTAACCAGGAAGGGGAAAAGTTTGGTCACTGAGAAGGTTGGGTACTGTCTCACAGTCTGGGGTTAGCGACTGGAGGCCTTAAAAAGTTTAAGAGTTCCTATGCAGTGACCTGTGGGTGGATTCCCCTCCTAGACTCCAATAATTCCGTGAAGTTATTATTAAAAGTTATTTAAAAGTTTTTTATAAAAATGTTATTTATTGGTTTTATATTTTATTAATAAAAGGCCGTCAAGGCCATTTACTCCACCACCTTGTCGCGTCATTTGTGGGAGGTATTAGAGGTTAATGGTTAAGGGGTAGCTTCTATGACTGAAGTTTAGTCCTTCACAGGTCAAGAAGGTCCCGGAGCAGAGAGGAGCAGGGGATCAGCGCAGGGACAGCATGACTTGTGTGGACTGCACAGTCAGGCTGTTTACGCTGGTCGCTTTCCCCTTTAAGGATAAGGGAGGGGCTGGAGCAGAGGAGGAGGCAGAAGGAAATGTAGAGAGGAGAAGGGGGGATGTGACGTCAGTGGAGAGCGTCGGGGAAGAAGATTCCCACCCACCCTCCCTGAGGTTATGGCAATAGGGGACGTTGGTTTTAGGTGGCAGTGGTTTGGGTCTGTGAGGAGGAGGAGATTGATGGTATGGAGAGTTTACACGGTTGGTACCCATATATAATATGGGCTGTTTAGAGTTTACACGGTTGGTACCCATATATAATATGGGCTGTTTTATGTACCTTCCGGTTACGAGGGGTTAACCAGGAAGGGGAAAAGTTTGGTCACTGAGAAGGTTGGGTACTGTCTCACAGTCTGGGGTTAGCGACTGGAGGCCTTAAAAAGTTTAAGAGTTCCTATGCAGTGACCTGTGGGTGGATTCCCCTCCTAGACTCCAATAATTCCGTGAAGTTATTATTAAAAGTTATTTAAAGTTATTTATAAAAATGTTATTTATTGGTTTTATATTTTATTAATAAAAGGCCGTCAAGACCATTTACTCCACCACCTTGTCGCGTCATTTGTGGGAGGTATTAGAGGTTAATGGTTAAGGGGTAGCTTCTAGGACTGAAGTTTAGTCCTTCACAGGTCAAGAAGGTCCCGGAGCAGAGAGGAGCAGGGGATCAGCGCAGGGACAGCATGACTTGTGTGGACTGCACAGTCAGGCTGTTTACGCTGGTCGCTTTCCCCTTTAAGGATAAGGGAGGGGCTGGAGCAGAGGAGGAGGCAGAAGGAAATGTAGAGAGGAGAAGGGGGGATGTGACGTCAGTGGAGAGCGTCGGGGAAGAAGATTCCCACCCACCCTCCCTGAGGTTATGGCAATAGGGGACGTTGGTTTTAGGTGGCAGTGGTTTGGGTCTGTGAGGAGGAGGAGATTGATGGTATGGAGAGTTTACACGGTTGGTACCCATATATAATATGGGCTGTTTAGAGTTTACACGGTTGGTACCCATATATAATATGGGCTGTTTTATGTACCTTCCGGTTACAAGGGGTTAACCGGGAAGGGGAAAAGTTTGGTCACTGAGAAGGTTGGGTACTGTCTCACAGTCTGGGGTTAGCGACTGGAGGCCTTAAAAAGTTTAAGAGTTCCTATGCAGTGACCTGTGGTTGGATTCCCCTCCTAGACTCCAATAATTCCGTGAAGTTATTATTAAAAGTTATTTAAAAGTTATTTATAAAAATGTTATTTATTGGTTTTATATTTTATTAATAAAAGGCCGTCAAGGCCATTTACTCCACCACCTTGTCGCGTCATTTGTGGGAGGTATTAGAGGTTAATGGTTAAGGGGTAGCTTCTAGGACTGAAGTTTAGTCCTTCACAGGTCAAGGGTCTGGAGGATATTAGTTATGAGGAAAGGTTACGAGCACTGAAATTATTCTCTCTGGAGAAGAGACACTTGAGAGGGGATATGATTTCAATTTATAAATACCGTACTGGTGACCCCACAATAGGGATAAAACTTTTTTGTTGAAGGGTGTTTAACAAGACATGTGGCCACTCATTAAAGGGGTTGTAAACCCTCATGTTTTTTAACCTTAATGCATCCTATCCATTAAAGTGAAAAAACACCTGGCAGTGAGCAGCCCCCCCCCCCCCCCCCGTTTTACTTACCTGAGCCCTGTATTTCTGTCGCCGAAGATGCGTTTGCCCTCTCTCCATGGGGTCCCGGCTCTTGATTGGATGGATTGATAGCAGTGCAGCCATTGGCTCCCGCTGCTGTCAATCAAATCCAATGACGCGAGCGCCAGGGGGGGCGGGGCCGAGTTCAGCATTCGCGTCTGTGGATGCAAAGACTGGACTTGGGAGCGCGCCGCAAGGTAAACCCCCAGGAGAGCACTTCTCCTAGGGGGTTATCTGATGTGGGGAGGAGCCGCCGGGGGACTCCAGAAGATGAGGTTTAGGCCACTCTGTGCAAAACAAGCTGCACAGTGGAAGCATGACATGTTTGTTATTTAAAAAAAACAAAAAAACGAACCCTTACAATCACTTTAAGATTAGAAGAAAAGAAGTTTAACCTTAAACTACATAGAGGGTTCTTTACTGTAAGAGCGGAAAGGATGTGGCATTCCCTTCCACAGGAGGTGGTCTCAGCGGGGGGCATCGATAGTTTCAAAAAACTATTAGATAAGCACCTGAACAACCACAACATACAGGGATACACAATGGGGGTTATTTACAAAAGGCAAATCCACTTTGCACTGCAAGTGCAAACTACAAGTGAAAAGTGCGCTTGAAATTGCACTGAAAGTGCACTTGGAAGTGCAGTCACTGTAGATCTGAGGGGTAGATCTGAAATAAGGGGAAGCTCTGCTGATTTTATCATCCAATCATGTGCAAGCAAAAATGTTGTTTTTTATTTTCCTTGCATGTCCCCCTCGGATCTACAGCGCCTGCACTTCCAAGTGCACTTTCAGTGCAATTTCAAGTGCACTTTGCACTTGTAGTTTGCACTTGTAGTGCAAAGTGGATTTGCCTTTAGTAAATAACCCCCAATGTAATACTGACATAATAATCACACACGGAGCTGGTGGATGTTAGAGACCTTGCACTCCTCCACCTTCCATTTGAGGATGCCCCATAGATGTGCAATAGGGTTTAGGTCTAGAGACATGGTTGGCCAGTCCATCACCTTTATCCTCAGCAAGGCAGTGGTCTTCTTGTAGGTGTGTTTGGGGTCTTTATCATATTGGCATACTGCCCTGCAGCCCAGTCTCTGTAGGGAGGGGATCATGCTCTAGTTCAGTATGTCACAGTACATGTTGGCATTCATAGTGCCCTCAATAAACTGTAGCTCCCCAGTGCCAGCAGCACTCATGCAGCCCCAGACCATGACACTCCCACCACCATGCCTGACTGTAGGCAAGACACACTTGTCTTTGTACTCCTCACTTGGTTGCCGCCACACACGCTTGACACCATCTGAACCAAATACGTTTATCTTGGTCTTATCAGACCACAGGACATGGTTCCAGTAATCCATGTCCTTAGTCTGCTTGTCTTCAGCAAACTGTTTGCGGGATTTCTTGTGCATCATCTTTAGAAGAGGCTTCCTTCTGGGATGAAAGCCATGCAGACCAATTTGATGCAGTGTGCGGCGTATGGTCTGAGCACTGTCAGGCTGACCCCCCACTCCTTCAACCTCTGCAGCAATGCTGGCAGCACCCATACATCTATTTACCAAAGACAACCTCTGGGTATGACGCTGAGCATGTGCACTCAACTTCTTTGGTTGACCATGACGAGGCCTGTTCTGAGTGGAACCTGTCCTGTTAAACTGCTGTATGGTCTTGGCCATCATGCTGCAGCTCAGTTTCAGGGTCTTGGCAATTTTCTTATAGCCTAGGCCATCTTTATGTAGATCAACAATTATTTTTTTTAGACCCTCAGAGAGTTCTTTGCCATGAAGTGCCATGTTGTACTTCCAGTGACCAGTATGAGAGAGTGAGAGCGATACCACCAAATTTAACACACCTGCTCCCCATTCACAACTGAGACCTTGTAACACTAACAAGTCACATGACACGGGGGAGGGAAAATGGCTAATTGGGTCCAACTTGGACATTTTCACTTAGGGGTGTACTCACTTTTGTTGCCAGCGGTTTAGACATTAATGGCTGTGTGTTGAGTTATTTTGAGACACAGAAAATTTACACTGTTATACAAGCTGTACATTCACTACTTTACATTGTAACAAAGTGTCATTTCTTCAGTGTTGTCACATGAAAAGATATAATAAAATATTTACAAAAATGTGAGGGGTGTACTCACTTTTGTGAGATACTGTGTGTGTGTATGTATATATATATATATATATAGGCACACGGTTGAAGTAAGCTGATGTCAACCAGGAAGCTGCTGGATCGTGATGAGCTGGACCCCTGTGACTAGTAGAGGTGAAACGCAATCAGCCAGCTGGTACAGCAGATACCAGGAGCTCTCAACCCGCTCGGCAACACTCAGTTGTGGTCAGTGATGATGTCACTCCATAAGGAGGCATGGCTATGCGGTTCCGGGCCCTGCCCCTGTGTCAAAAAAAACCAATATTGGTTTGACAAAAGGACGGGCCCGAAACGCGTAACAACGCCCCCTTACAGAAGTGACTTCATCCCAACCACAGCCGAGTGGGCTGAGGGCTCTCGGAATCCGCTGTACCAGCTGGCTACTTCAGCTCTACTAGCCACAGCAGTCCAGCTCGTCACGATCCAGCAGCCTCCTGGCTGACAT
The DNA here is from genome assembly GCA_037952925.1 of Lithobates clamitans. Classification (NCBI taxonomy): domain Eukaryota; kingdom Metazoa; phylum Chordata; class Amphibia; order Anura; family Ranidae; genus Lithobates; species Lithobates clamitans. The sequence goes on along the minus strand of JBBGZY010000480.1, from coordinate 292,407 downwards.
CTGCTTACTTTAGCTGTGTACTTGCCGACCTCTGCCTAGGACTGTCACTACATTCCAGTAGCTTCTTTGGCTGATCACTGCAAACTTCAGCTGACTCATGAAAAGAAGAGAAGTGTGGCACCAATAAAAACCTTATTCAACATATATAACATAAAATAATTAAAAATTACAAAATCAGAAAATGCAGCTGCCCCTTTAAGTGGTTTGACCACTCTCAAAAGTAAGGCGCTACTATGTGCTCAATGCAAAACCATAAATTAGTCCATGCAAAAATATTTGTTAAAGAATACAAAAAAAATGCAAAAAAAAAAATGTATGTAAACAAATATATAACGAGTCCCATCAAATTAAATCAAGATTCTTGAAGGAATTCCAATTACTGTGATGAAAGTGTTTGTGCATTCCTCATCAACTCCTTATAGTGCTCCACCAACCGTCTGTGTAAACTGTACACTCACCAACCATCCGTTCCGGTTCACACTAGCGCAGTTCCGGGAACCAGCACGATTCCAGTGCGGACCAAAAAAAGGGTCCTGCACCATTTTGGTCTGCACTGGAATCGCACAGACATCGCATGTGGCACAGCAGTGCGGTGCGAATCACATGCAATATCTAACATCGCACAAGTGTGAACCCAGCCTCCATATATAACAAGCCTTCAGATATTATCAGCTCCTGCTTCTCCAACAATAAACTGGGACCAGGGAGATCATCTTGTGGTAGTAGAGAGGGTTCACCAACCCTGACTCTCCAGATAGCTTTCTCATCACAGAAAACCAGAGAAAGTGATAAAAAGTATCATAGTATAGTATTGAAATATTCCTGATATGCATCTGGTAAGCCCCCCACTTTATTGTACATGATGGAGTGATCTTTCGGCGTTTAGTCTGGATATCTACACACTCTATTCCTTTGGTGATATTTCAATATACCCATGGGACTGTGGCTTTCTTTTTATCACCCATTCACAAGGGCTGGTTTTGGTTAATTTCTCATTTCAAACTTAATGAAATTCTTTGTGATTAAGCACTGTATATGTATATTTGTCATACGTTTTTTGGAAGTGGTTTACACATTGGATGTATTTTTATTGTATTGCACAGTATTTCATTACGATCAGCAATTCTGTATTCATCTGCACCATGCACTTTACCACATATTTGGAGCGCTGCACGTTTTTCTCTATACATTAACTTATTATTGACACCTTCTGCGGATCGCAACTGGAGAGCATTTTAAACGTGGTGCAGGAAACGTGCACGGTGCGTGGGTTTCCCGCACCACGTTCTGGTGTGAATCAGCACAGAAACATGTATTTAATCCTCCTGGTTAACAGATGGAGCCTACTGGGTCTGCTTCAGATATATTTCATCACAGCTTGTTTGCATCCTTTCCCAACAACAACTGATCAATCCAAGGAAAATCAGAACATCAAATACTTAATAACACCGTAATTTTCCTTTCCTGATGGAATCCATGGCAGTCTACGTGTGGGTTAACCCCGCCTCCTCTCCAATGCTATAGGACCCCACTTCCATAAATTTGAGCTCACGGCCAGAGACTGTGTTCCGTAACTAGCCAACTCTTGACCAATGGGTGGGAACTTTGTCTGCCATGGAGTCCATCAGGAAAGGAAAATTACGGTAAGTATTTGATAGGGAATTTCCCGTTTTCTTTACAGACTCCATGGCAGTCTACCTGTGGGAACTAACTAGCCAAACCCCGCGGGGGCGGGTATGCTGATCAAAAAGAAATTTAATTTGCCCCGTCAACCGACAGGATTCTTAAACCAAAGTTCACAGATGATAGAGAAGCAGTTTCTATGCAATAATGTGACATAAAGGTATTAATGGAGGCCCACGAGGCTGTTTTGCAGATGACATCTGGAGCCACATGCCGGGCTGCTGCCCAGTTAGATGCCATACCCCTGGTTGATTGTGCCACCACCACCTCTGGAGGAGCCAAGCCTTTAGCCCTATCAGCCTGCTGGATGGACTGGATGATCCATGCCCCAATCGTTCTGGTCAAAGCTTGCTTCCCTTTGTTATTTCCGAAGTGCAGGATAAACAGGTAGTCGGAAGGTCTAAAGTAGAAAGTAACTTGCAGGTATTCCTTCAGTACTTCCCCTACATCCAGAGGGTGAGCTTCAGTGGACCCTGGGACCCTGAATGTAGGTAAGACGAATTCTTGGTTCTCATGGAACACTGAAGTAACTTTTCGGGTTTGAGCCAAGCATAGGGATAAGGACCACCGGTTTGGTGGAAACAAGAGCGGAACCCACAGTACTGAGACAGTGAATCGAGAACAAGAGGATGATCCCACTTGGGGAATCTTGGCCTTCTTTGGGGCCTGAGTCTGCCGCCCCCCCCGGAAGAACTGCCGGATTAGAGGGTGAACAGCCCATGATGTTTTCCGGAGAAGGCCAACAGGGCTAAGACTTGATCCCTGAGGGAGCTGATGGACAGAGACAGATCTAGACCAGATTGTAGGAACTCCAGGATGTCTTGGCTTCCTGGATCTCTGAATGATATTCCAGTAGAGGATGAGATTTCAACGAACTTGGCCCATATTTTCCCATAGACCTTATTTGTGCTTGCCTTTGTCAAGCTCATAAAGGTGGAAATCACTCTTGACGCCCGTCTGAGAGCTTCCCGTCTCCACCTCTCAAGAACCAGACCATCAGTCTCAGTAACGCTGGGCAAGAGTGCAGGTCTGCCACCTGAGAAAGAAGGTCCGGCCCGAGGGGAAGAGAGACCGGGTCCCGGAAGCTGAGCTGGGTCAGGGTCAGGATCAGGATCACTACCATTTCGACCGCTTCCACTTGTAGTCTCTGCAAAAAACCTGAGGATGCACGGGAATGGGGGAAAGGCATATGCTCTGCTGAAGCTCCACCAATCTGTCAGGGAATCTATTCCGAAGGCCTGGCTGCAACGGCCCCGAGTGTAATACTTCCTGACCTTTGAAGTTGCAGGGGGATGCAAATAGGTTCACTTCGGGATTGATTCCCAAGGACAGGATCCACTCGAACGTCTCCACATGAAGGGACCATTCGCTGTTGTCTAACTGAACGCGAGACAGGAAGTCCACTTGGACGTTCTGGACACCGGGGAAAAAGACTGCCGACATATTGGCCAGGTTCCTCTGGGCCCATGACATGATAGGCTCGACTTCTTGGAGCATGGTGGAGCTCCGAGTGCCCCCTTGTCTCTTCACATAGGAGACTGCTGTTGTGTTGTCCATTCTCAATAAAACTGATTCCCCTTTCAGGAGATGACTGAAAGTTTGAAGGGAGAACCAGGCTGCCCGTAGTGCCAGGACATTCGAGCCCCGGTTGTGGAGACCATTGTGCCAATAATTTTCAGGCACTAAGCGGCCATCAGACGCGAGGAGATCAGAGCCTGTGATATTCTCTCTCGTATGACTGGGATCCTCTCTACTGGCAGAGAGATGGTACTTTCCACAGTGTCAAACTAGGCCCCTGGGCCCCTAGGTATACCAGGTGCTGAACTGGTTCCAGATGGCTTTTCTTAGGAGCCAATCAAATTCGAGCAGTGTGGTGATAACCTGCTCTCTGTGACAAAACAGCTGCTCCTTATCTTGGAATAGTAGCATGAGGTCGTCGAGTGGTATAAGCTTATCCCTTTTGTTCTGACGAGGGCCACCATGGCCAGATGAATTTTCGAAAAGATTTGGGGTGAGGTTGTCAGCTTGAAAGGGAGGCAGGTGAACTGAAGTCGATTGAGATTAGCCAATCGCCTGGCTGCACAGCTTGTTGGATGGTAGACAGAGTCTCCATTTTGAATCTTTTGTGTTTTATAAACTTGTTTAGGTATGTTAGGTCTATCACCAGACACCATAAACCAGTTTTCTTTAGCATTAAGAAGAGAGGGGAGGACACCCCTTGGAATTCTTCACCCTTCGGGACAGGCACCACGCCTCCCTGTACTGTCAACGAATCCACATAGGACAGTAACACCTGCTTCTTTTCTTATGACTGTGGTAGCAGGGTAGAAATAAGCTTGGGGGGGACTGGTGAATGACCATGTGTGGCCTGAAGACACCATCTTGATGGACTAGTAGTCCGAGATTGAGGCCACCCAGACGTGCCGGAAGAGAAGCAAACACACCCCCACCCAACCCGCTTGGGCGGGCCCAATCTCAAAATGACTTAGGCGACTCACGTCTGCCGGACGCCTTACTCTTAGCGGGCTTTCGGAAGCATGTCTGACTTCTGGATGCCTGTAAGAGCATGCTTCCCTTGAACGCTCAGTACTGCATCTTCTCCACTGGAGCCTCTTCTGGCCGAGCAGATGCCTATCCTGGGGCAAGAAGCCCAACTTCCCACCCGTGGCTCAGGCTATAGCACTATCCAGCCTGTTGCCAAACGAGGGCCCTTCAAAAGGGGATCTTGCACCAGGCTTGTTTAGATGTTGGATCAGAGAGCCAAGGGCGTAACCAGAGGGCCCACTTAGCCGTGACCATCTCGAGCCCATCCTTATAGGATACAGTGTCCTCTAGAGGAAGAGTAACATGTTTGGCCAGTCGCATCAATGCTGCGTCTACCAGGGGAGCGTTTTCCAGATGTTTCACTTCCTCTGCCTTGAAGGGGTATAATCTGGAGATTTCGCTTGACATAGAGGTCTTCTTATCTACCTTGCTCCATTCTTTATCAATGATATCTTTCAATTCTGAAAGAAGCGGGAAACTGAAGCGTTCCTTCCCCAAATGCCAAAAGAACTTCCTTTGCTTAGCCGGGGGAGTGGAAGGATCTTCCCACTTAAGGGCCTCTTTAACAGCTTTAATTAGTGGTGAAACAACGGCGAAGTCGAAGGATTCAACAAATTGGTCTCCCTCTATCTCGCTCTCAGGAGACCCAGGAGATGCATCAAAAGGCTGGAATGGGCCTTGATCCTCCTGGACTTCGTCAGCCAGAGAGCCAGATAGAGTGGTGGACTGGCTCCGCGTGCGGGTCGTACCCCACTCTTTCAGGGATTGCTGCACCACACGCTTAATTAGCGACACCATATGTCGGCTTTCGGTCTCTTTTTCCCCAGACCACCTAGGCATAGCATGAGTTGCACAGGGACTTGCCCTCCGGGACTCGTGTCCCACATCCCCAGCAAGCTCTGAGATCAGAGCGGCTGTCATGGCGGTTGGTGCAGTGTTTGGAGAAGGAATGGGAAAAATCTCCTCTGTTGATGGATTCTAGACTGAGAGTCGCTGTCTGAAGACACGGGAGATGCATCATAAGACTGGAATAGGTCTAGATCCGCTTGGGCCTTGTCAGCCAGGGAGCCTGATAGAGTGGTGGACTAACAACAAAACAACGACTAATAACAAGGCAGTTCCACACCCTGCAGTAAGCAACAGTCCTAGAACAGAGCAGGATAAGGAGGATGAGGGAAGAGGATGAAAAAGAGCTGCCCCCCCACGTGATGCACGGGTATGGGTGGGCCGACCTGATGCAGGATGTGCAGGGCCTGAGAAAGTTGCAGCACACTGCCCGCAGGAGTCCCACCGCAGCAGGTCTGACAGCTCCCTTTCAAAATCCCGCCCTGGTGATGTCACCGCCGCGCCCCCTGCACCAAATGGACCAACCACCGGGCACCTGCGCGACCGCCAGGTCCCCCGACGCAGCGTGCATGCGCGAACCAGGCCTTGGTTTTACCCGCAGCCTCACGCATGCGCAGAGGCACCCCATGGCTGCGACCGGAAGAGCCGCGGTGTCTTGGAACGCAGAAGCGTTCCAGGCACCATGAGAGGCCAAAAAAAAATAGAACCAGGGAGAGAAAGAATTGCAGGACAATACAAACAAAAATGAAAACTGCTGCCATGGGCATTTACCATCTTCTGCCTTGCCAGGCAGCTGCACCATGTAGGATGTCCTTCCTGGGCATGGACAGGATGCCCCCCACCACTGGGACACTATGCCTGGAGAGCCACTCGCCCGCCTGTGGCTGGGCTCGGGGCTCCCGCACCGTTCAATCAACATGCCCAACTCCGGCCTGCTCAGGGCTTATTCATCCGGTCTGGACGTCAACTAGTAAGTGCATACGCTGTGATGATCCAAGAGGAGGACAAAAAAGGAACGCAGTCTCTGGCCGTGAGCTCAAATTTATGGAAGTTGGGTCCTATAGCATTGGAGAGGAGGCGGGGTTAAAGGGGTTGTAAAAGGTTCATGTTTCTTCACCTTAATGCATCCTATGCATTAAGGTGAAAAAACACCTTTCAGTGACCGGTCCCCCAGCCCCCCGGTTTTATTTACCTGAGCCCTCGATCTTGACCCATGGGGACGCGCTGTCTCTCTGCCCGGGGTTCTCGGCTGTTGATTGGATAGATTGATAGCAGCGCAGCCATTGGCTTCCGCTGCTGTCAATCAAATCCAATGACGTGAGTGCCCGGGGGCGTGGCCGAGTCTTGCATTCAGCATCTATGGACGCCGAATGCTGGACTCGGGAGCGCACCCCCAAGGTAACCCCCTCGGGGAAGCGCTTCTCCGAGGGGGTTATCAGATGGGGGGAGGAGCCGCGTGAGCCACCGGGGGACCCCAGAAGACCAGGTTCGGGGCCACTCTGTGCAAAACGAGCTGCACAGTGGAGGTAAGTATGACACGTTTGTTATTTTTTTTTATTTTTACCTTTTACAATCACTTTAACTCACACATAGACTGCCATGGAGTCTGCCAAGAAAGACTAATTATACCCCAGGTGGGGAAAAAGTGCTTAACCCTACTACAGACCTTTCACTGCCACCCATTTTTCTTATGAACTGTAACCCTATTATGCGGCAGAAAGACTCCATCCACATCTGAAAGGGGCTTTTTTTATGTATATAAATATATATGCATACACACTCATATACATACCCAATGTATAAATAAATATTAAAAAAAAAAAAAGAAATAGAATATATAATGTTAATTATATATATATATATATATATATATATATATATATATATATATATATATATATATGTATATATACGGTTGTGTGAAAAAGTATTTGCCCCTTCCTGATTTTTCTATCTTTTTGCATATTTGTCACACTTACATGATTCAGATAATCAAACAAATTTTAATATTACACATAGATAACCCAAGTAAATACAAAATGCAGTTTTTAAATGATTATTTCATTTATTAAGGGAAAAAAGCTGTCCAAACCAGCCTGGCCCTATGTTAAAAAGTAACTGCCCCCCCCTTGCTAAATCATGAATGAACTGTAATTAATCACATTTTAAAGAAAGCTGAGTTAATTTTCACTTGCCACACCCAGGCCTGATTACTGCCAGACCTGTAGAATTAAGAAATCACTTAAAGAGGGAGACCACCCAAACCGCAAAAAAAAAAAAAATATTAAAAGCCAGCAGCTACAAATACTGCAGCTGCTGACTTTTAATAAATGGCCACTTACCTGTCCCAGGGTCCAGCGATGTCGGCAGGGGACGCCGAGAGCCCGCTCGGTTCTCGGCAGCTGCCACCGCCATCCAAGGTGAGGGAATCAGGAAGTGAAGCGTTGCGGCTTCACTTCCCGGTTCTCTACTGCGCATGCGCGAGACGCGCTGCGCATCGTAAGTGGTCCCCGCTATCTCCTGGGAGCTGTGTGTTTCCCAGGAGACATGGGAGTCTATGCCGGAAGTGGGTGCAAATACCTGTCTTAGACAGGTATCTGCACCCCCCTGCCCCCTGAAAGGTGCCAAATGTGACACCGGAGGGGGGGAGGGTTCCCAAAAAGCGGAAGTTCCATTTTTGTGTGGAACTCCGCTTTAAATAGAAGCTGTCTGACAAAGTGAAGCACGCTAAAAGATCTAAAAAAGCAACACATCATGCCGCAATCTAAAGAAATTCAAGAACAGATGAGAAACAAAGTAGTTGACATGTATCAGTCGGGAAAGGATTACAAAGCCATTTCTAAGGCTTCGGAACTCCAGCCAACCACGGTGAGAGCCATTATCCACAAATGGAAAAAACTTGGAACAGTGGTGAACCTTCCCAAAATTACTCCAAGAGCACAACAACAACTCATCCAGGAGGTCATAAAAGAACCCAGAACAACATCTGAAGAACTGCAGGTCTCACTTGCCTCAGGTAAGATCAGTGTTCATGATTTGACAATAATAAAGAGACTGGGCAAAAATGGCATCCATGGGAAAGTTCCAAGGCCACTGCTGACCAAAAAGAACACAAAGGCTCATCTCACATTTACCAAAAAACATCTTCATTATCCCCAAGACTTTTGGGCAAATATTCTGTGGACTGATGAGACAAAAGTTTAACTTTTTTGGAAGGTGTGCGTCCCGCTACATCTGATGTAAAACTAACACAGTATTTTATAAAAAGAACATCATACCAACAGTCACACATGGTGATGGTAGTGTGATGGTCTGGGGCTGCTTTGCAGCTTCAGGACCTGGACGACTTGCCGTCATTGAGGGAACCATAAACTCTGCGCTCTACCAGAAAATTCAGAAGGAGAATGACTGACCATCAGTTCCTGACCTCAAGCTCAAGCACACTTGGGTTATGCAACAGGACGGTAACTTGAAATCACACCAGCTCTGAATGGCTCGAAAAAAACGAAATGAAGGTTTTGGAGTGGCTTAGTCAAAGTCTGGACTTAAATCCGATTGAGATGCTGTGGGATGACCTTAAACAGGCTGTTCATGCTGGAAAACCCTACAATGTGGCTGAATGAAAACAATGCTGCAAAGAAGAGTCGGACAAAATTTCTCCACAGAGATGTGAAAGACTCATTACTAGTTATTGCAAATGCTTGATTGCAGTTGTTGCCGCCAAGGGTGGCACAACCAGTTATTAGGTTTAGGGGGGCAATTACTTTTTCACATAGGGCCAGGCAGGTTTGGACAGCTTTTTTCCCTTAATAAATGAAATCATCATTTAAAAACTGCATTTTGTATTTACTCGGGTTATCTTTGTAATCATAGGGGTGAAGTTAAATAATTTCCCTTTTTTCAAAAACAAACATACAATAAGCACCTCATTAAATATACAACATACTGTAATAGAGAATCATCTCAATAAGGTTAAAAATAAGTAAAAAACCAAGCGCTGATAGGTGATATAAATGATATAAATAAATAAAATAAATTTTGTTTCGAAGAAAAAATATATAATTATTAATAAAATAAGTGCTGCGTTTAAAGCTGCTATCAATGTAAGTGGTCAGATACCAAAAATAAAGTAATTCTAAGTGAAAAATTGATGCGCTTTAAATAAATAGTGCACAATATACTGCTGCGAATAGACAGAAATGCATAAATAAACAATGCATATAAATAGATGAAATAATTAAATAATTAAGGTGCTCATACATGGAAAAATACCAGAATAAAATCTAAAAACTCATGATGTGACGGTGGATAAATGATATATATTATAACACTCTGTGTGTAAAAATGTCCAGAAAAAGATAAATAGTGGAAATAAAATGACAATTCCTTCCCTTAATCCAAATTGATTGTTTCCACTAGGTTAAACCATTTGTTTCAGGATATTTGGTTTTTCTTGCATCCCACTTCAGCCATAATACTGCTGGTGATTCGGCTCTCAGGGTAAAGGATTATGCAAGGCAAGCAAAAAAATAATAGATCATTGTGCAGTATATTTCTTAAATAGTACACAAGCAAAACAGGGACAAGAGATGCACTCACAAACTCCCGATCTATTAAGAGCATTCAGATATGCAGATTGCAGTCAGCCACTGTGGACGAGGCTTCCCATAGAGAAACCGCTGCTGTTAACCTCCAGGTGTATTGCAGCACTGAACGTCCTAAGCTCCTCCTTTTGAGAAAGTCACGTGTCAGTGATGCAACGCGTGGGAGGAACTTAGGACGTTCAGTGCTGCAATACACCTGGAGGTTAACAGCAGCGGTTTCTCTATGGGAAGCCTCGTCCACAGGGGCTGACTGCAATCTGCATATCTGAATGCTCCTAATAGATCGGGAGTTTGTGAGTGCATCTCTTGTCCCTGTTTTGCTTGTGTACTATTTAAGAAATATACTGCACAATGATCTATTATTTTTTTGCTTGCCTTGCATAATCCTTTACCCTGAGAGCTGAATCACCAGCAGTATTATGGCTGAAGTGGGATGCAAGAAAAAACAAATATCTTGAAACAAATGGTTTAACCTAGTGGAAACAATCAATTTGGATTAAGGGAAGGAATTGTCATTTTATTTCCACTATTTATCTTTTTCTGGACATTTTTACACACAGAGTGTTATTATATATATATCATTTATCCACCGTCACATCACGAGTTTTTAGATTTTATTCTGATATTTTTCTATGTATGAGCACCTTAATTATTTAATTATTTTATCTATTTATATGCATTGTTTATTTATGCATTTCAGTCTATTCGCAGCAGTATATTGTGCACTATTTATTTAAAGCGCATCAATTTTTCACTTAGAATCTCAATAAGGTTGACTCATTACATTCAGTGGGACCCTCAGCCAGGAGCCATCACTAGCACTTCTATAAAAAAAAACAATATTTGCCTATTGTGTTCTGACCCTTAAAATTTTAAATTGCAGGTGCTCCAATCCTCACTCCCCCTCCCCCCCACCCCCCTTTGGGGTCACAACACGTGTCGTGACGTGACACTGAGAGGGCATGCGGAGGTCCTGGATCACTTGAATACAATAGTTTTTAAGTCTCTGGCTATACGAGGTCCACCAATTGAGGCGTAAATATACCATCATAGATGTAGACCAATGTATGGTTCGTATATGATAAGATAAATGAAGTAGTTTTCTACTCTTTTTGTAAATGCCTAAATATAAAATGGTAAAAAAAACTTTTTTTGATGCATCTTGTAGAATGCTAACAACCCCCCGAAGAAGACCATGAATCTAGGCGTCGAAATGCATCGGGTATTCTCATGCATCCTATGGTGTAATGTCATTTGTAACACATTACTCCTATGTTGTATAATGTCACCATCAATTTTGGCGACCTCACCTCACATGTATTGACCAGAGCTCATATTTTAACTTTCTGTATAAATGAATCCTTTTTACATAATAAAGCAACTACGTTTTTTACAATAGATACTTGTCCATTTTTTGCTGCTAAAAAGCCCCATAGGTAATTTTTCCATGTTTTCAGTCTTTTGGGGTGTGCAGCTTCCCTGACTCTCATACAGTCAGGTCGATAAATATTGGGAGATTGACACAATTCTAATCTTTTTGGCTCTTATACCACCACAATGGATTTGAAATGAAAAGAACAAGATGTGCTTTAACTGCAGACTTTCAGCTTTAATTTGAGGGTATTTACATCCAAATCAGGTGATTGGTGTAGGAATTACAACAGCTTGTATAAGTACCTCCCACTTTTTAGGGGACCAAAAGTAATGGGACAGATTAACAATCATCCATCAAACTTTCACTTTTTAATACTTGATTGCAAATCCTTTGCAGTCAATTACAGCCTGAAGTCTGGAATGCATAGACATCACCAGACGCTGGGTTTCATCTCTGGTGATGCTCTGCCAGGCCTCTACTGCAACTGTCTTCAGTTCCTGCTTGTTCTTGGGGCATTTTCCCTCCAGTTTTGTCTTCAGCAAGTGAAATGTATGCTCAATCGGATTCAGGACAGGTGATTGACTTAGTCATTGCATAACATTCCACTTCTTTTCCTTAAAAAACTCTTTGGTTGCTTTCGCAGTATGCTTCGGGTCATTGTCCATCTGCACTGTGAAGCGCCGTCCAATGAGTTCTGAAGCATTTTGCTGAATATGAGCAGATAATATTGCCCGAAACACTTCAGAATTCATCCTGCTGCTTTTGTCAGCAGTCATATCATCAATAAATACAAAAGAACAAGTTCCATTGGCAGCCATACATGCCCACGCCATGACACTACCACCACCATGCTTCAATAATGAGGTGGTATGCTTTGGATCATGAGCAGTTCCTTTCCTTCTCCATACTCTTCTCTTCCAATCACTCTGGTACAAGTTGATCTTGGCCTCATCTGTCCATAGGATGTTGTTCCAGAACTGTGAAGGCTTTTTTAGATGTTGTTTGGCAAACTCTAATCTGGCCTTCCTGTTTTTGAGGCTCACCAATGGTTTACATCTTGTGGTGAACCCTCTGTATTCACTCTGGTGAAGTCTTCTCTTGATTGTTGACTTTGACACACATACACCTACCTCCTGGAGAGTGTTCTTGATCTGGCCAACTGTTGTGAAGGGTGTTTTCTTCACCAGGGAAAGAATTCTTCGGTCATCCACCACAGTTGTTTTCCGTGGTCTTCCGGGTCTTTTGGTGTTGCTGAGCTCACCGGTGTGTTCTTTCTTTTTAAGGATGTTCCAAACAGTTGATTTGGCTACACCTAATGTTTTTGCTATCTCTCTGATGGGTTTGTTTTGTTTTTTCAGCCTAATGATGGCTTGCTTCACTGACACTGTGGAGAGCAGACCTCTGTAGCAGCTCCCTGAAGCAGCTCCGGCCATCCGGCCACTCAGCTCTGGCCATCCGGCCATCCATCTTGGACCCTTGGATCCTCCTGATCCCCTTGCAGCGGCCACCGGGCCCCCCCCTCCCCGACCTACATCCGAGGGCCACATCCAGCCAGCCGCTTAGGACACCGCGGCCCCGGCCAGCTCCTCTGCTAGCCGGTATCTCATCACCGCCTCTCCTCTACATCCTCCGATTATCCGACCACCAGCACCACCAGCTCCGGAATCCGATCACCCCTCCGTGAATCCTCGAACGCCACTCCGGAATCCCTCTCCCTCCTCCCCCACTGACCTTCTCCGAGTGCCGCGCTTAGCCAGCAGGCCGGCCGCTCAGGATCCTCTGCGGCCCGGCATAGCTCCAGCGGCTAGCTCGGCAGGACATCACTGCCACCCACACTTCAGCCTCGGTCAACCGGCCTACAGCCACCCATCCCTGATCTAGTTCAGCCGTCGCCCCCTCTAGCGGTACGCCAGGACCCCCCCCACTGACCTCCTCCGGGCGCTGCACTTAGCCAGCCGGCTGGCCGCTCAGGACACTCTGCGGCTCCGGCCCAGCTCCGGCTGACTGCCCGGCAGAACATTACTGCCGCTCCTCACACCTGCCGCCAGGTAGCTCGTTCTGCGGACCCACGCCCCCCTCCTGCCAGCCTATCCACACCGGTTGTACCCGCCCACTACAGCAGAAGGGCCCGGGTAACCACGCTAGGAAAGCTCGCGGCTCGGGCCTAGCCGGCGGCCATCTTAGTACTCCTATTGCCGGTCTGTTCACCGCTCGGGCCTAACCGGCGGCCATCTTGCTACACCTAGGCTGAACGTTACAGCTTCTGGGCCTCCCTCCTAAGGCCGCAAGCACTCCGGCCGCATCACCTCCTGACTGGACCCCCTCCCACAACCCCCCAGTCCGTCCCCCCGGACACCACCACAGCCGCTGTTTAGCCACCCCAATCCAGCCGCTAGGTTGGTGGGACAGACCACGGCTGCGGCCCAGCTCCGGCAGCCACACACCCCCCCACTCTCTTCCAACAGAGCCCGTGCCCCTCCACACCTGGAACACCCCCCGCTACTGGACCTCACCGCAGAGGGCACTGATGACTGGTGATTCACCTGATCCCAATCCCCTGCAGATCGCCCTAGATGCAGCCACCGCACCACCCACCATCCTACAGGTAAGCACCGAGGTCACTAGCAGTTGATCCAGGGGCCGAGCCTGATCGCCCCTCGGGGGGTCAAGAAGGAATTTTTTTCCTCTGCTGCGCAATTGGCTATCGCAGCGGAGGTTTTTCGCCTTCCTCTGGATCAACAAGAGGGTGGTAGGCACACCACCTCCGCCAGGACCTCCGCACCACATCAACCCGTCACCCACATCACTCCAGAAGCAGTGGTGACCATCTGATCCCTACATCCTCCTGCAAGCTCGTCATCGCTACATCAGTATCATCATCATCATTAGATCAACCTTCCTTCAACAACTCTGCCTCCTCATCATGTGCAATTTCAAATACACAGCAGACGCCCTTCACAGGCTAAGAAACGCTGCCTCAATCTTGCCAACCGCCACTCAAAAAAGACTGAAAAAAGAACAATTACTAAGGACCAAGCCACAATCAAGCATCAGAAACAGGGAGACATCAATCCAACCACAACAACTAGCATGCGCCCTGATCAACACCAGATCTGCAGTCAAGCACAGGCTGGAAATTTACGACTTTATCATCAAAAACAACATTGACTGACAGAAAGCTGGCTAACTCCTGACTGCAACACCATCCTAACTGAATTGGTGCCTGAAAACTACAGTATCCTAACTGAGCATAGAATAGGAAAAAAAGGAGGAGGCCTAGCAGTGATTTTTAAATCGCACCTTGGGTTCACCAAACCAACTTTACAGAACTCAGTGCCTTTCATGGAAACTCTCTCACTGCATCTTCAAACAACACCTCAAGACACCATTCACATACTACTATGCTACAGACCACCAGGACCAAAGACCAATCTCCTTACTCCACTCACCGAATTCTTCTCAATACACACCCTGAAAACCAAAAACCTGCTGGTACTTGGGGATTTTAACCTCTGGGCAAACTCTGCCCAAGACTGTATCGCAACCGCCTGCGTCAACCAAATGGAAGAACTGGGCCTGCAACAACTGATAAACGCTCCCACACACGGTTCAGGACACACTCTAGACCTCATCTTCAAACAGAATATGGACATCAACATACTGGACAACACTCCACTACCGTGGACGGACCACCACGCTATCAAATTCAAAATCACCATCAACACCACCTCCCAAAAACAGAAACGGACAACAACAACAAACTGGAATAGATCCCAGAAGAAACTACACTCCGAACTCTTCAAAACCACATTATCAAATAAAATACTTCTGCTAAACTCAAACCTATCAACGGAACAAACACTCAACTCCCTAAACAAGGTATTACTACAAACAGCAGACTCAGTGGCGCCAAAACGCAGAACACCTATCCGCAATAAAAACTTGAGATGGTTTAATGCCACGCTCACCCTACTCAAGCAGGAATGTAGAAGAGCTGAAAGAGCATGGAGAAGAAATCCCACCAAGGAAAACCGTACCAACTACAAAGAACTTACTGTGAAATACCACAAGGCAATCTTCAAAGCCAAAAAAGAACACTTCTCGGACACCATCTCAACTGCCCTAAACCGTCCGCGAGAACTTTTCAAATTAGTCACTCAGTCAATGAACCCGACTTGCTTAGAGCCACCCGGAAACAATACTCAAGAATTCTGCAATGAATTATCAGATTACTTCATCGACAAAATCGACAACATCCGGAAATCAATTCATCAGAAAAGAACAACCAACCTCATTCAACCAAAGCAAAAAGAGGATATTAACACGAACATCACACAACCACCGAATTTTTCTTTGTTTCCTATCACCGCTGACACGAATATAAACATCATCAGAAGCCTTCGAGACAGCACATCCCCAAACTACATCATTCCCACAAAACTCCTTAAAGAATGTTCCGACATCCTGGCCCCTACTCTTACACACCTCATAAATCAATCATTCAAAGAAGGGACCGTACCAACTTCCCTCAAGCAAGGCATCGTCAGACCTCTGCTGAAAAAACCCAATCTTGACCCTAAGGACCCTAACTGCCGCAGACCGATAACAAGCCTCAACACCATCTCCAAGATTATGGAGAAAGCAGTAGTACTGCAACTACAACGCCACCTGGACACACACCAACTCCTGGATCCACTGCAATCAGGCTTCCGCCCGGGCCATGGCACAGAAACAGCACTCCTCAAAATATGGGACGACGCCCTTGAAGCAGCAGATGACGGAGAATCTAGTCTCCTGGTACTGTTGGACCTCAGCGCAGCATTTGATACAGTGGACCACAATACTTTACTTGTCCGCCTCTCAGAAGTTGCAGGAGTCACAGGTCTGGCTCAAAAATGGCTTGCATCCTTCCTAGAGAATCGCTCTCAGATAGTGAAACTAGGAACATTCACCTCAGAAACCCGGGCAGTCTCCTGCGGAGTTCCCCAGGGCTCACCCCTGTCACCAGTGCTATTCAACATCTACATTCACCCACTTCTCAATATCATCAGGAAAACGGACCTCTGTTTCCACTCATACACCGATGACACCCAACTCTACTTTCGCATCACCGGACAAAAAAAACCATCATCAACAATTAGAAGAATGCCTCAGTTCAATTGATGACTGGATGACCATCAGCTCCCTCAAACTTAACGGTTCAAAAACAGAACTTCTTCTCCTATATGCCAACAAAAATTCCAAAATGAAGACCCCGTGGACACCTCCCACCATCCTCAGACAGACCATCGCTCCAAGCCTCAAAGCCAAGAGTCTCGGAGTCATCTTTGACTCAGGAATGACAATGGATGCACAAATAGGATCAGTGGTGAGCGGATTCCACCATCTCCTCCGCCTCCTACGCAGACTCATCCCCTTCATCCCAGAAGAAGACAAACCAGCAGTTGTGGGAACAATCATCAACTCCCAACTCGACTACGCAAATTCGCTCTACATAGGACTACCCCAATATCAGCTTGCGCGTCTACAACTCATTCAAAACATGGCGGCAAGACTGTTAACAGGAAAAAAAAACCTAAGAATCTATTTCACCATCCCTAAAGTGCCTACACTGGCTAACCGTAAAGAATCGGATCAAATTCAAGACCCTCTGCCTCACCCACAAATACATATAAGGAAACGCTCCGCTATATCTTCAGGAGAAAACAAAACACTACACACCCAATAGCAGCCTTTGATCAGCTAACCAAAACCTCCTCATCATTCCCAAATTTCGCTACAAAGCAAAGGGAGAACGAAGATTCGCAGTCCAAGGACCTCGACTATGGAACGCTCTTCCGACCCACATCCGCATGGAAGAAAACCATCAGGCCTTCAGGAAAAAACTAAAGACCTTCCTTTTCTAAGAAGCTGGCAACAGAGAACGCATACTAGCGCCTTGAGGCGATTCAGTTCGCGTTTGCAGTGCTCTACAAATCCTTCATTCATTCATTCATTCATTCATATTGACAGCTCTTTGGATCTCATATTGAGAGTTGACAGCAACAGATTCCAAATGCAAATAGCACACTTGAAATTAGCTCTGGACTTTTTATCTGCTCCTTGTAAATGGGATAATGAGGGAATAACACACACCTGGCCATGGAACAGCTGAGCAGCCAACTGTCCCCATTACTTTTGGTCTCTAAAAAGTGGGAGGCAGATATACAAACTGTTGTAATTCCTACACCGTTAAGCTGATTTGGATGTAAATACTAGGGGTGAGCCGAACACCCCCCCCCCCCACCCCCCGTTTGGTTTGCACCAAAACATGCGAACAGGCAAAAAATTTGTTCGAACACGCGAACACTGTTAAAGTCTATGGGACATGAACATGAAAAATCAAAAGTGCTAAAGACTTATATGCATGGTATTGTCTTAAAAAGTGTTTGGGAACCTGGGTCCTGCCCCAGGGGACATGGATCAACGCAAAAAATTTTTTCAAAAACGGACGTTTTTTCGGGAGCAGTGATTTTAATAATGCTTAAAGTGAAACAGTAAAAGTGTAATATTCCTGTAAATTTCATACCTGGAGGGAGTCTATAGTATGCCTGTAAAGGGGCGCATGTTTCCCGTATTTAGAACAGTCTGCCAGCAAAATGACATTTCTAAAGGAAAAAAAAAGTCATTTAAAAGTGCTAGAGCTAGTGCCGGATATAATGAATTGTCGGGGAAAAAAAAGTCATTTAAAAGTGCTAGTATGGGATGGGGGGGTGCTCTCTTGTCTCCCCCCTCTTTTCCTGCGGCCTGCCAGGTTGCATGCTCGGATAAGGGTCTGGTATGGATTTTTGGTATGGAATTTTGGCGCGGGGTTCCCCTGTGGGGAAATTCCATGCCGTTTTTATCAATGAACTTTTATGTGTATTGCCGGACCAACAATTCATTATAGCCGGCACTAGCTCTAGCACTTTTAAATGACTTTTTTTTCCCCGACAATTCATTATAGCCTGCACTAGCTCTAGCACTTTTAAATTTTTTTCCCGACAATTCATTATAGCCGGCACTAGCTCTAGCACTTTTAAATTACTTTTTTTTCCCCTTTAGAAATGTCATTTTGCTGGCAGACTGTTCTAAACACGGGAGCCAATGTTCGAGTCTAACTCATGTTCGACCCGAACATAAAGCCCATCCCTAGTAAATACCCTCAAATTAAAGCTGAAAGTCTGCAGTTAAAGCACATCTTGTTCGTTTCATTTCAAATCCATTGTGGTGGTGTAAAAAAGATTAGAATTGTGTCGATGTCCCAATATTTATGGACCTGACTGTATATGTGTTTCTTCTATGTCAAAGTACAAGACAATGCATTGTTTCTAATATTTCATTTTTTCCCCAACAACATAGGAAGTAAAAATATCTACAACAAAAATTGTTACAAAATGAATGCTGTATCTATCTGGGGAAAAAAATGGTATACAATACGTTGGGTTAAACCAGTGGTTCTCAACCGGGGTTCCGCGGAACCCTAGGTCCCCAGGGGTTCTGCGGCAATCTGACTGTCAGTCGCAGGCAGCTGACAGGAGGATCGCAGACACAATCAGAGATAGGCAGGGAAGCGGCTGGCACCCTATTGGCTGTAGCGTGCTGTTCCCCGCAGGCCCCTTCTCCCCTCCTGTCCTTCCCGAGTGGTTGTATGTGACATCATCTAGGGTGGACAGGATAGGAGGAGCAGGGGCTGAGGGGGAACAGCGCGCCACTGGAGGAGATATGAAATGAGCTCTAAAGCCATAAGAAGAAAGCAAGTACTGAAGTGTGCCCAGCTGTGTCCCCCCACAATGTGCCCAACAGTCTGTCCAATGTAATGTCCTCTGTCATGTCCCCTACCCCATGTAGTGTGCCCTGCCGCATGTCATGTCCCCTGTCATGTGGCCTGTCCCATGTAATGTGCCCTGCCCCATGTCCCATGTAATGTCCCCTGTCATGTGCCCCATCCCATGTAATGTGCCCTGCCCCAAGTAATGTCCCCTGTCATGTGCTCTGCCCCATGTAATGTGCTCTGCCCTATGTAATGTCCCCTGTCATGTGCCCTGTCCCATGTAATGTCCCCTGTCATGTGCCCTGTCCCATGTAATGTCGCCTGTCATGTGCCCTGTGCCATGTAATGTCCCTGTCCTGTGCCCTGTTCCATGTAATGTGCCCCGTCATGTGCCCTGTCCCATGTAATGTCCCCTGTCATGTGCCCTGTCCCATGTAATGTCCCCTGTCATGTGTCCTGTCCCAAGTAATGTCCCCTGTCATGTGCTCTGCCCCATGTAATGTGATCTGCCCCATGTAATGTCCCCTGTCATGTGCCCTGTCCCATGTAATGTGCTCTGCCCCATGTAATGCCCCCTGTCCCATGTAATGTGCTCTGCCCCATGTAATGTCCCCTCTCATAGGCGTGCGCACAGGGTGTGCCAGGTGTGCCTGGGCACACCCTAATCATGCTGTGCTGCACAGATTCCCCCAGCTATTTGACTGCAGAAGAAGGGACTGGGGAATCTCTGTCTTAAAAGTGAGATATCAAATTGTATAATAATAATAATAATAATATATTATTAAATAAAATTGTAAAAAATAGAAAAATTGTAAAAAAAGTTATGATAAAAAAAATAATAAAAAGATAATATAAATAAAAAATACAATATAAAAATAAAAAAAATAATAAAATATTTTTTATAATAATAATAAATATATATATATATATATATATATATATACACACACATATATACACATACACACGTGTGTTTGAGCTTTGGGTGCACACCCTAATGCGATGGTCTGCGCACGCCTATGTCCCCTCTCATGTTCTCCGCCCCATGTAATGTCCCCTGTCCCATGTAATGTCCACTGTCATGTGCCCTGTCCCATGTAATGTCCCCTGTCATATGCCCTGTCCCATGTAATGTCCCATGTAATGTCATGTGCCCTGTCCCATGTAATGTCCCCTGTCCCATGTAATGTCCCCTGTCATGTGCCCTGTCCCATGTAATATGCCTTGTCCCATATAATGTGCCTTGTCCCATGTAATGGCCCCTGTCATGTGCCCTGTCCCATGTAATGTGCCTTGTCCCATGTAATGTCCCCTGTCATGTGCTCTGCCCCATGTAATGTGCTCTGCCCCATGTAAAGTGCCTGGTCATGTGCCCTGCCCCATGTAATGTGCTCTGCCCCATGTAATGTCCCCTGTCCCTTGTAATGTGCTCTGCCCCTTGCAATTTCCCCAGTCTTGTGCCCTGTCCCATATAATGTGCTCTGCTCCATTTAATGTCCCCTGTCCCATGTAATGTCCCCTGCTCCATGTAATGTCCCCTGTCATGTGCCCTGTCCCATGTAATGTGCCCTGTCCCATGTAATGTCCCCTGTCATGTGCCCTGTCCCATGTAATGTCCCCTGCCATGTGCCCTCTCCCATGTAATGTCCCCTGTCATGTGCTCTGCCCCATGTAATGTCCCCTGCCCCATGTAATGTCCCCTGTCATGTGCTCTGCACCATGTAATGTCCCCTGTCCCATGTAATGTGCTCTGCCCCATGTAATGTCCCCTGTCCCATGTAATGTGCTCTGCCCCATGTAATGTCCCCTGTCATGTGCTCTGCCCCATGTAATGTCCCCTGTCATGTGCTCTGCCCCATATAATGTCCCCTGAATGGATCAGCTCTGCAGGAAAAGAAAGCACAAGTTTCACATTAAATAGGTATGTTTTAATATTTATTCTTTTAATTAATGCTATTTCTACAAATCATTTTTGTTATCAACAGCTCGCTGATCATACCAATGTTCCGTGAGCTGTAGATGTGAACATAGAGATCGCAAACTTTTTGCCAGGGGTTCCTCCAAGGTAAAAAGGTTGAGAAACACTGGGTTACACTATAAACACAAGAAGGTATAAAGTGTGAAAGCACATAAAGATAGTAATGCACTAAATTATTGTTTCTCAGTAAATAGTGATGATCTCTTTTACACATATTCTTATTATCTCTTCTGTCTGTCTCCTTATTTACATTACGTAAGTATATTTATTACTTTGTGTTATTTTATTACTATTAACATATCAGTGCTTCTCAAACAATATCTTACATTACAAAACAGTCCTATCTTCCTTATGTGTGTTGGATTATTTGTTACATTTCTATAATACTGTGAGCATTAGATACTACACTTTCCACACTGTTCTCTGGGTATTTCTGCCAACATTGATACCTAGATATTAATGTATATAATCTGTATGTACTCACCACAAGTCATGCAAAAATAGAGTAAGCCGAAAAGCAGTTCTGTTCCTAAGGTCATCTTTGTGAAATGCTACAATATACGTACACAATAGAGCAAAGCTGAGCACATGTTTCACTGACTCCTCCTTCCTACTCGGAGTCTGCAGTTAGAGCAAAAGGCATCTTTAAGATTGAATTCTAAGGTTCCATTCACATCTATGCAGGTGCGATGCTACGTGCGCGATTGTTCGCGTTTTCGTGCATTGCGTTTAGGGCAGCCCATTTATTTCAAGGCGCTGCATTACACGCCAAAATCACACAAGAGAAGTACACAACCCTTTTTTTTTTTTTTTTAATCACGCTGCAAAAAAAGGCACGGGTAAAAGGGTAAAACAAATCTTAATGCTTAAGCACAGTGCCCTGTGCACTTTGTATATGTTAGTAAAACCGTACATATCATAACAACTACTTTGTGCAGCTAGGTGGATTATACTTTGTTCTTTTCAGGAGAAATTTGACTTTCATTTGGTGGTAAATGGTTAGGATATTTCCTGAGTTTTTTTTTTTTTATTATTATTATCAAAGAAAAACTGGCCCAAAATAGTAAAAAAAAAAAAGTTTTTTTTTTTTTTTAAACGTAGCTGTTTGTTTCTTGCTACTACCATAACCTACCACCAAAGAACAACCCAAAATAAATTCTCCTGCTCCGGACAATTGCAGTGATACCACATATGTGTATGTTATTTGTTGTTTGTACCCGTATTACAGCCCGGAAGCACTAGTGCGCATTTTGTTTTTTGTTTTTTTGTCCTACCTAAAACACACCGACACTGACTGACACTGGTGCTAATTTAACCACTTCCTTACTGGGCACTTATACCCCAACTCCTGTCCAGACCAATTTTCAGCTTTCAGCGCTGATGCACTTTGAATGACAATTGCGCGGTCATACAACACTGTACCCAAATTAAATTTTTATCATTTTCTTCCCACAAATAGAGCTTTCTTTTGGTGGTATTTGATCACCTCTGCGGTTTTTATATTTTGTTTAAACATTTTTAAAAGACCAAATTTTTTTTTTTAAAGTTATATTTTTTTATATTTTGTTATAAAATTTTGCAAACAGGTAATTTTTCTCCTTCATTGATGTACGCTGATGAGGCTGCACTGATGGGCACCGATAGGCTGCACTGATGGGCTGCACTGATGGGCACCGATAAGGCGGTACTGGTGGGCACTGATAGGCGGCCCTGGTGGGCACTGATATGCGGCCCTGCTGGGCACTGATAGGTGGCACTGGTGTGCACTGAGAGGTGGCACTGATGGGTGGCACTGAAGGGCATTGATAGGTGGCACTGGTGGGTACCGAGAAGTGGCACTAATAGGTGGCACTGATAAGTGGCACTGATAGCTGGCAGTGATGGGCACTGATAGGTGGCAGTGATGGGCACTGATGGGTGGCAGTGATGGGCACTGATGGGTGACAATAATGGGCACTGATTGGCACTGGTTGTTTACACTGATAGGCAGCACTGCTAGGTGGCACTGATGAGGCACCGATTGGCACCACTGATGGGAAGTGATAGGTGGCACTCATGGGCATTGATAGGTAGCACTGGTGGGCACTGTGGGCACTGGCAGGTGGCAATGGCAGGTGGCACTGGCAGGGGGTACTGATTGGCACAAATGATTGGCACAGATGAGGGTACTGATTGGCATCCTCTTCGGGACCGATGTCCCTTGCACATAAGCCGGTGATCTTTTTTTTTTCTGTCAGCGTGAGGAGAAAAAAAAAAGATTATCGAGCTTTTGTTTACACACGTGATCAGCTGTCATTGGCTGACAACTGATCACATGGTAAGGGGCTGGGATCGGCCCCTTACTCAGGTCCGTGATCACCCGAGTCTCGGTGACTCAGGGATCACAACACGTGCTGCGCGCGCCCTGCAGGGGCACGCGGGGAGCGTGCAAAGGGGAGGCCATCATATGACAGCCTCCGGGAAATTCAGGTCTGCGCTGTAGCCGTCATTCGGCTTTGGCCCGGACGTCGAGTGGTTAAATAAATACACCCTGACCAAAATATACTGACCCTGACCTTGACCTTTGACCCAAACACTAACCCTGGCACTAACTTAGATGAAACCTTTTTTTTTAAGTATTTTCTCTTTATTTTTTATTATCTATTTATTTAATTCCTTTTTACGCGCAATTTTTTTCCTTCCTCTCTGCAAGGAAAGAGAAAGATGCATTGTATTTTTCCTCTCCACTCACAACGAGAGAAACACAGGGGCGGGCTTCACAGTGACTGACCTAGGCTACCACAGTGATCAGGTGACCCGGAATCGGGGGGCCCTGGGTTCTTGGTGAGACCCCGGTCTCTGTTCTAGGAGTGCGCTGTGTGGTGCGCTCCCAGCACAAAGGGAGGTATACATACATTCGGCCCCACTGCACTGGGGTTTTTTTTTGTGGAGGATTGATTACGATTTTCACATGTTCCAACTCTCACACTGAGGTGCTTTTCAGGCGCTTTCACGCTAAAAAAAGCGACTGAAAAGCTCCCGAAAACCTATTTTCATTAAAATCAATGAATGCTTTCACGCTATGGCAGTGGGCTGGCAGGGCGGTGAAAAAATGCCCCTCTCCATTGAAATGAATGGAATGCTCTTCAAAAGCACTCAAATGTTTTACTGGCAGTTTAGAAGAACCTCAGTGTGAAAGGGGCCTATATCTTTCATAGGTGACACTTTAACTACTTCCCTACCGGGCAAATTCTGACACTTCTCACATACATGTAAAAATCTGCATTTTTTTTGAAAATACTTCAAACCCCCAAACATACATTCTTTTAAGCAGAGGCCCTAAAAAATAAAAAGGTAGGTGTTGCAATTTGTTATTATCTACAGTATTAGCCCCTAGATCTCTCCTCTGGTCTAATTGGCTGCTTCACTGGCCAGGAATAGTTTTTTTTCAAAATGTTTGCTCTTTTTTTCACTTATATTGCAAAAAAAAAAACTGAGTCGTGAATAAATACCACCAAAATAAAGCTCTTTGTGTGAACAAAATGATAAAAATTTCATCTGGGTACAGTGATTAAAGGCCCATGTACATCATCAGATTAGAGTTATGACCCGTACACATGATCCAAAAATCGGCCGACAGATCGTCCATTTTTTTTTGCATGCTGGTCGCATATCGAACATGGGGAGGTTACTAAAGTCCCGAAAATTCCCGTGCGACAGAATAAAAAATCGTAAGTGATGTCACGTGTTGTATTGTATTTGTATTGTATTTTCGGACGACAACTGTACTGTCTAACTACTTTAAGACCGGCCGCCGTTGTTTGACGGTGGCACAATGGCTCTCCTACGTGAATCGCCGTAGCTGTACAGCGGCTCACGCAGGCTCAGTTGCAGGTGGGAGCGCCCGTGGGTTGGGAGGACTCGATGTCCTGAAACCCTGCTGTGCCAGACATTGCTTTGCCCATGTGCTAAGGTCTTTAACCTCTGCTGTGCCAAACTCTGGTATACCTTGTCTGCCATGTGAACTATCACCCCCTTGCTGTCCCATATTGCCATCCTGAAGATCACCCTTCATTGCTGTGTCTTCTGTTTGTTCTGTGGACTCCTACGCTCCTGCTGCCTGCACCCCATGCCCCCCAATAAACGCCCGCATAACATGTTCCTTGTGATTTGCCTCTATGTTCTCTCTCTCTGCGCTCCTAGTTCGTCACACTCTCTTTACTCACATTAAAAAGTATTTCTACAGATCCTGTTGTTTCCATAACACCACCTGCTCCATATAAACAATAGAAAGCAGTTAATCAGGACAAAAGCCGTTCCGGCCTGTTATCACACAGCTAGCAGCTGTTAGTTCTGGATATTAGGTGTTTTGCAAAAGTTGTTAAAGCTAAACTACAGGCATATATATAAAAAGCATAATTTAATGAAATTTCATCTTGTATACAACTAGCATGCGTACCTGAATCTGTCCTGATATTAGCCCCCTGTCACCCTTGTACAGGAGCACTCTGACTTGGAGGGACAACACCTGGAGCCAGTCAGGGTCTGCTGCATACACGTCAGAAGCAGGGAAGTGCAAAAAAAAAAAAAAAAATCAAAACAATTGAGCTTCAAGGGTCATAGCTCGGCAACCTGGGGTCACAGAGACCCTAAATTTAGGGGGTAGGCAGCTGAAGTCCTACCCCACCACTGGTCACTGCCACCTATAGTTACAGAGATATGGTGCTTCTTGTGCAGCCTGTCAGAAGCTACATACAGAGCGGCCAGTTTAAATACAAGCTGGCACACTCTGTTTGCAGCAGACTGAGAGGATGAGCTCACAGTGCCTCTCACTTCTTGTCAGAAGCACTGAGCTTAATGGATAGCTTGGAGCCTTGGACCAATGGTAAAGCACCACTGGAACAAACTGTCCAATAAAAATGCTGCAGTGGAGGCTGTCCTATCACTGCAGTGTCTAAAAGACACATGCTCCCTTCTAGCCCAGCCCTCTTAACTAGAAAGAAAGAGCATGGGTTTATGGGTATACGATTTACCCATAATCCCATGTTTTTCTCACACACAGTTAAAGGAGAAGTCCAGCCTGAGCTCCTTTGGCTGGGCTTCTCCTATGGGTCACAGGAGTGCAATACCCTTTCCACTTCTGTGACCCGTTTTCAGCAGAGATCGGTCTGAAGTCCGCTCTCTGCTGACATCACACATCTCAGTCCAGGCACCGCGTCATCCCGACTCTGGGAGTCTGGATCCGCCATGTACCAGGACTGATGGCCATGGCATCCTCTCAGCGAGCCGCTGAGACGGCCGCTCTCCGCCTCTCCACAGCTCAGCGCTCCAGTGAGCATGGAGAAGCAGAGCAGAAGAGCTGCTGATTGACAGTCAGCAGCTCTCCGCTCGGGGAGGTGAGAGAAATGAGCCATCAGCGGTGTTAGATTGCTCAGTTCTCAGTGTAGAGACGCCTGGGGACAGATGCAGCATCGGTCCAATGCTGCATCCACCTAGGTAAGTATGAATAGCCAATTAAAAAAAAACCCACATACTTCTCTTTTAAGAGGGAGAATGAGAACCTGCTGCCTGCTGAAAAGGTACTGTTATAATCAAGCTTAATCATATATTTATATGCTATATGTTATAACATAAAAATGTATTATTTATCCATTTTCTGTGAAATTACTGGTTGGAAGTTTTAACTTCAAACTTCAGTAATTTGTCCGTTAAGCCACCTGATTGAGTACAGATTTTGAAAATATAGTAAATTACCTTAAAAACAATATATAATAATTATTTGTATATTATTTACTTATGGTAATTAACCCCTTGGCACCCAGGCCAATTCTGACACTTCTTTCCTACATGTAAAAATCATAATTTGCTAGAAAATTATTCAGAACCCCCAAACATTATAGAATATATAATGTTAATTATATATATATATATATATATATATATATATATATATATATATATATTTTTAGCAGACACCCTAGGGAATAAAATGGTGGTTGTTGCAACTTTTTATGTTACACTGTATTTGCGCAGCAATTTTTTAAACGCGTTGAAAAAAACTCTTTCATGAATATTAAAAAAAAAAAAAGTACTAAAGTTAGCCAGATTTTTTTGTATAATGTGAAAGATGATGTTACGCAGAGTAAATAACATCTCACGCTTTAAAATTGCGCACGCTTGTGGAGTGCCACCAAACTTAGGTACCTAAAAATCTCCATAGGCATTGCTTTAAAATTTTTTAAAGGTTACATGTTTAGAGTTACAGAGGAGGTCTAGTGCTAGAATTATTACTCTCACTCTAATGAGTGTATCTGGCTCTGATACTAGCCAGTGTCTCACCAGCCAATGACCTCACCGCATGTCCCTGGTCAGAAGTAGAGAAAGCAGAGAGTTGATGAATGTGGTGCTATTCTTTCATTATCCAATCAGTGATACCACCTTACTCCTTAAGGATATGTTCACACTATTCCGACCTGGAAGTTGCACGACTTCTGATCCGACTTTGCCCTGCAACTTAATGTCCGTCTTCCATGTGACTTCAATGAACAGTATCCGATTTTGAGTCTGGTATGGATCTTGAGAGGGAACCCCACGCTCCAAAAAATGGTATGGGGTCCCCCCCCTTCGGGTCTGGTATGGATTTTGGGCTCCCCCCAAAAACCCATACCAGACCCTTATTCGAGCACGCAGTCTGGCAGGTCAGGAAAGGGGGGCCGAGCAAGGGCCCCCCTTCTGGACCATACCAGGCCACATGCCCTCAACATTGGGGGGTGAGTGCTTTGGGGCAGGGGGCGTTTTGCGCCCCCCCACCCCAAAGCACCTCATCCCCATGTTGATGGGGAAAGGGGCCTCTTCCCGACAACCGCGGGCTGTGGTTGTGGGGGTCTGCGGGCGGTGGGCTTATCAGAATCTGGAAGCCCCCTTTAAAAAAGGGGCCACCGGATCCCGGCCCACCTCTATGCGAATGAGTAGGGGTACATTGACACTTTTGGGTGAATTAGTAGGGGTACAATCTTCAACTGGTTCTTCTGCTGGTTCTTCTCCTGCTCGCTCATCTAGGGCCGTCTTTACCGCAGGGCAAAAGGGGCAGCTGCCCAGGGCCCAGTCATTGTTGAGGGGCCCAAAGCATCCGCCCCTTAATTCCGCGCTGCCCAGGAGGGTTTTTTTTGCAGCCGGATTTCAGCCACCTCCAGTGCTGCTTACTCCCGTCACTTGTAAATACAGAAGCTCTACCTCTGTACTTACAAGTGACAGCGCTCCTCTCCTGGCGGCCCCTCCCTTCTCTATACATCGATCTCTATAGGAGAGCAGAGGAGGGAGGGGGTTGGGAAATCAGACAGAAGCTCCTCCTGACTGGCAGCCTGCATGGACACACTGCAATTACTCCTCTGCAGCACCACTCTCTTTATTCCAGGTAGACATATCACGGACAACATTCGTCTAGTAACAAACATAATCCAAGATGCTAATATCAAATCTCAATCAATTCTAATATTAAGTCTTGACATCAATAAAGCTTTTGACAGCGTAACTTGGAAATACATAGATCTAATATTGCATAAATATGGATTTAAAGGTGAATTTATTCATGCATTTCATGCACTTTATAATAACCCCTCCACTAGGATTAAATTACAAGGTTGTAACTCTGAATTTTTTAAGGTGGGAGGGGGTACCAGACAAGGATGCCCCCTTTCACCTTTATTATTCGCCCTAGCAATTGAACCCCTAGCAATGACTATCTTACACATACAACAACAACACATACAAACTTAGTGATTCTATTCCTTACCCAACCTAACATAGCTTTACCAAACCTATTGAAAACACTTAAAGTATTTGCTTCACTATCAGGATTATCAGTAAATGTCTCAAAATCCATTGGAATACCAATAAACATCCCCCCATTGCAATTAGATACCATTCGTTCTTCATTCAACTTCACATGGTCTAAAGATACTCTACCTTATCTAGGTATTCACCTAACCCCAGATATTAATAACTTATCCTCTAAAAATTATCTACCCATGTTGCAAAAACTAAGAATGACATTGAAAATTTGGAAATCTTTTCATATATCATTTTTAGGTAAAATTACAACCAACAAAATGTCGATTCTACCAAAGTTATTATACCTATTTAGGGCACTCCCAATTAGATTGAATAAAATGATGATAACCAAATTCCAATCAGATGTCAACAAGTTTACATGGTCAGACTCCCACCCACGCATTTCTAAAATGGTGTTATACAAATCCTGAAAAACCGGTGGTTAAGGACTCCCAGACTTTTGGTCATACTATTCAGCAGCAAGATGGTCCCAAATAGCTCAATGCCACATACAAGACCTGAAAATCCCATGGGTCATATTTGAAAAGGATTCCGTTCTACCCTATTCTATAATCAGATTATTATGGGGCAATAAAGTTTCTAATCACATCTTAGAAAAACTAAACCAATTAGTACTAGAACTCATATCAATTGTGGAAACTACACAATAAGAAATTCATAATGACTTCCCCCATACCTCCCCATACGTCTTTTATAGGATAGGAGACCCCAAATTCCTAACACACCATCAAGACATGGGAGAATTCACATGGTGGATTAACAACAACATAACCACCCTTAAAAAAATTTATAGAAAATGCCTCTTTCACCTTCTTCTCGTCACTAAAAACTAAATATAATATCACCAATATTGAACTGAGAAGATTCATCCAAATAAGAGACTTCTACTCCTCATATTTTCCAATCTCAGACATTGGATCAACCACATTTTATGAAAATATTTGTTCCAAATCCCCAAGAGGAGCTGGTTTAATATCAGAGATATATTTAAAGCTGATTAACGCAGATAACCAAACCAAACTACCTTAAATGCTCAAATGGGAACAAGAATGTGATATCTCACTCCCCTCTGAAAAATGGTTTGACTGCATCAACAATCTACTCAAATGCACAAGATCACTCACAATTAGAGAAACTGCAATAAAGTTATTTACCAGATGGTACTATACACCAGCAAAACTCCACTCTATTTTTCCATCAGTTCCCCATACATGCTTTAGAGATTGCATTTCCATTGGATTATTCTCTCACATTTTTTGGGAATGTGAAAAGGTATCTCAGATATGGAGACAATTTGAAAACATTTTTTTTCCAGAATTTCAGATAAAAACATTAAACTTACTCTCCCCAATTGTTTATTATTCACCCCAATTATAGGATTATCCACTCATCACTTAAGATTAGTACATACAATTTGTGTTTCCATTCACTGGCTCATAGCTTACAACTGGAAATCCTCATTATTACCAATGATGCAACTGAAAACTAGAATTAATAATACTTACCTCATGGAAAAAAAATTCCACACTCTATACAATACCACACATTTACTTGCAAAGAAATGGAACCCTTGGTTTACACACTCAGATCACTTCTTTAACCTTGGACAAGTATCCTCTCTTTAACCACTTGCTGCCCGCTCGCCGTCATATGACGGCGGGACGGTGCAGCTGTTGTTCTGGGCCGCCGTCATATGACAGCGCAGCCTTCCAGGCAGCCCAGGGGGGCGCGCCGCATCGCTCGTGTCCCAGTAAGCGTGCCCGGCGTCCGCGATGTCCGCTGGGCACCCGCGATTGCCCGGTAACCGAGCAGGACCGTGGATCTGTGTGTGTAAACACACAGATCCACGTCCTGTCAGATGGGAGGAGACCCATGGTGTGTTCCTTGTACAGAGGAACACCGATCGGTCTCCTCCCCTTGTGAACCCCCTCCCCCCACAGTTAGAATCACTCCCTAGCAACACATTTAACCCTACAGCGCCCCCTCCTGGTTAACCCCTTCATTGCCAGTCACATTTATACAGTAATCAATGCATTTTTATAGCACGGATCGCTGCAAAAAATGTAAATGGTCCCAAAAATGTGTCAAAATTGTCCGATGTGTCCGCCGCAATATCGCAGTCATGATAAAAATCGCAGATCGCCGCCATTACTAGTAAAAAAAAAAATAATAATAAAAATGCTATAAATCTATCCCCTTATTTTGTAGACGCTATAACTTTTGCGCAAACCAATAAATATATGCTTATTGTGATATTTTTTACCAAAAATATGTAGAAGAATACGTATCGGCCTAAACTGAGGAAAAAATTTGTTTAAAAAAAAAAAAAAATTTGGATACTTATTATAGCAAAAAGTAAAAAATATTGTGTTTTTTTCAAACTTGTCACTCTTGTTTTGTTTATAGCACAAGAAATAAAAACCGCAGGGGTGATCAAATACCACCAAAAGAAAGCTCTATTAGTGGGGAAAAAATGGTAAAAATGTCATTTGGGTACAGTGTTGTATGACCGCGCAATTGTTATTCAAAGTGCGACAGCGCTGAAAGCTGAAAATTGGCTTGGGCAGGAAGGGCCCTGTATGGAAGTGGTTAACCAAAGCATTTATGAAAATAAATAAAACCACATTCTGAATTTGTGCATAATTATTGGTTCACCACTTGTATTAATTATAAGAAATAATCTGTTCACCCAATGTATTATTATTCCGAGAACATCAATAACGTTGACTTGCATATATTGTATTTCCCTAAATCCATGATCTAATGTTTTGTACCATCATTTTGTACCCAATAAAAAAGTTTCTAAACAAAAAAAAGCTCTAGGTGGTAGGAGAAGAACTGGGGGGGGGGTTGTTGAGCTCTAAACTGTAAACTGGGGAAGAGAGCTTTCTACTTGGGGGGGAGATGTACACAGTGCACCCCTCAACCCTGCACTTCCTACACAGCACACCCCTCAACCCTATACTCCATACACAGTGCACCACTCAACCCTGCACTCCATATACAGCGCACCCCTCAACCCTGCACTCCATACACATCGCACCCCTCAAAACTGCACTCCATACACAGCGCACCCCTCAGTCCTGCACTCAATACACATCGCACCCCTCAGAACTGCACTCCATACACAGATCACCCCTCAGTCCTGCACTCCGTACACAGCACACCCCTCAACCCTGCACTCTGTACACAGCGCACTCCCTAGTCCTGCACTCCATACACAGCTTACCCCCCCAGTCCTGCACTCTGTATACAGCGCACCCCTCAACACTGCACTCCATACACAGTGCACCCCTCAGTCCTGCACTCCATACACAGCTTACCCCCCCCAGTCCTGCACTCTGTATACAGCGCACCCCTCAACCCTGCACTCCATACACAGCGCACCCCTCAACCCTGCACTCCATACACAGTGCACCCCTCAGTCCTGCACTCCATACACAGGGCCCCCCTTAGTCCTGCACTCCGTACACAGCGCACCCCTCAACCCTGCACTCTGTACAAAGCGCATCCTCTAAAATACCAGACATTTAAGGGCTTTAACATCCTGCAGACCGCCCCATGCACATATATGGGGATGGGGCGGCCACTCGTGTACATGTACGTGATCCGGCATTTCCAGATAGGTGGCATGCATGTGCACCTGCCACCTCATCTGTGCTGTGATTGGGTACAGCACAAGTTGGTCAGCAGGTCCTGGCCAATGATTTATGGTCGGGACCTACTGATCGGCTTAACGAATCACAGTACGGAGCCCTGTGTTTACTAACAACACTGGGCTCTGTACAGGGAGAAGTGATGTGGCTGTTTTTTTTTTTTCTCCGCCACATTTTTTAGTAAAAGCAGCACACATCACACACATTACACATTGTTATGCATACAACTGACCCCTTGGTTGCTCCTAGATTTTAACCCCTTCATAGCCAGTGTCATTAGTACAGTGTCAGTGTATAGTATTAGCACTGATCACTGTATTAGTGTCACTGGTGATGTCAGTGTTAGTCAGTTTCCCCCCAGTGTCAGTTAGTGTCAGATTGTCCGCTGCACTGTTACGACTTCACTATAAGTAGCTGATCACTGCCATTACTATCATTAAAAATAAATAAATAAAGATTCCAGTATATATACCATCATTTGTAAATGCTATAACTTTCATGAACTCTTTTTCTCCCTCCCCTACCCCATCTCTTCCACCCCCCCCCCCCATCACACCCCTTGCCCATTTGAATGCTACCTGTCAGTATATGACTTTTTGTGACATGTTTTTGAAGTAATGCTTTCAGGGTAATGCGGCGTCAAGTATGATGTGATGTTTCGGGGTATTATTACTCTGCAGAACACATCAGGCATCATACCGCAGGATGAATGTAATTTATTTGTATGCTTGGAAATGTATTGTTATGTAGTGTAATTATGCGCTGTGTCGCAGTACAGAGTGGAATGTACCCTGTTGAAGTATTTGCTTTTTTGTATATTTTCTTGCAAAATAAAGTATACATTTTCAGTCAAAAAAACTTTCATGCAAACCACTCAATGAACACTTACTGTTTTTTTTTTTTTTACCAAAGACATGTAGCAGAATACATTTTGGTCTTAATTTATGAAGAAATTTGATTTTTAAAATTTTTTATTGGATATGTTTTCATCCCCAGATGATGACTTTGAAGTCGAAACGCATCGGGAGGATATGCTGAGACCACTGTCTTCTTTTATACAAGCGCTTGATTTTACTGCTAAACAGCTCTCTGATTTCCTTATGCGGCTGAGAACAGAGGGAATATGATCTCTTATAAAAAAAGGGGAAAAAGCAGACCCTTATGGTCCCGTTCTACTCTGTTATTCCACTCAGCCATAATACTATCCGATATGGATCTGGCCCCTCCAACGGTCTGAGGCACAGCCAAAGCCCAGCAGTTCAGCACGGGATTCTGACTTACCAACATAAGCTGTTATGCCCTTTACGATCCTCTGTAATGGGGGATCATTTACATCTGGTAAGAAGTAACCCCTTCTACACTGGTGGTGGATCACATATTTTTCTTCACTAAGTAATAGCCATACATCCTGCGTGTGGACTTTATCAATGGTTACAGTATCTACACGGGTGGATCTTCTTTTTTTTTTTCCTCACATGATTTTGAGAGACTTTGCATATTACATTCTCACTTTGGATTATTGGTTTTGAGACTTTATTCATTGAGTGTCTACATTATTCTATTTTGTAATTTTGTTAGATCATAATATTGGGGTTGCTAGAGCACTTTACTCACAATACTTGTCACGGATGGCATTGTGTTTACCCCATACACTTTATGAGGTTTTACCAGTGATTAAATTATTCACAAGGGATTAGCTAGCGCGATTCAAGGTTTTTTCCATGTTTAATAGCAGAACGTAAAAAAAAAAATATATATATATATATATATATATATATATATATATATATATATATATATATATATATATATATATATATATTTTTTTTTTTTTTTTTTTTTTTTTTTAATTTTAATTTTTAGTCTTTTTTTAATTTATACAATAAAAAGAAAAAAAATCCCAATGGTGATCAAATGCCACCAAAAGAAATCTCTATTTGTGTGATAAAATTATATAAATTTAATTTGGGTACAGTGTTGCATGACCGCACAATTACAGTTAAAGTAGTGCAGTGCTGAACAGCAAAAAATGCCCATTCATGAAGGAGGTAAAACCTTCCAGAGGGCAAGTTGTTAATGTTCACTTGAGTGCTAGCATAAGCTCACTGGCAACTTTGACCGTTATGACTAGACATGTGCAATTTGTTTCTATCCAAATCTGTTTTTTAACAGATTACGACACATTCGTTACTTTGGAAAAACCTGAATTAAAGAAAACCCATTTAACAAACTTTTCCAAATATTCGTAAATTCAAATATTCTAAAATTCGTAAATTCAAAAACTCAGTCAGGTTCTTATGATTGTCTTGGTCCCCATTGGGGAGATTTACCCCTTAATTTGTCCTGGCGACCATTATCACTAGAAAAAAAAAGTAAGCGGAAAATCCAAAAATTTTGAGTTGTCACTAAATCAGGAATAGAAAGAAAATGAAGACACTTGGTGGTAACTATGTGAAAGCGGATTTCCCTTACTTCGCGTTTTGGCTACAGACTAGAAAGTGAAAGGAAATCTATTCAAAGGAACAAAGAAGTAAAAAAACTGACAGTGGTTTTCATTCCCTGCTCTACCCGAAATGAAAAAAAAAAAAAAAAAACAACTTTTGGCTTTAGAAATCCTAAAAGTGTCTATTTATAAAAAAAATAGTAGACAAATATCACACACATTTATGCAGCTGTAACAAAATTAGATACATTGTCTATTATGATTATTCCCCATGATCGTCAGCGCCATCTATTGGCCATAACACAGTATTTTCCCTATTGAGGTATGCCAGGAAAATGTTGACTTTATGGCCACTAGATGGAGCTGATAGTCATAGAAAATAATCATAATTTAACAAAATATGGAGAATATTTGTTGGGGCTGAGCAAATCCTTGTGACATTAGTCCAGTGTTTTTTTTTAATTATTATTATTAGTAGACCCCTAAGTGTGAATGATATAAGCGTATTAGTAGTATTAGTGCACTGGAATACCTATGTAGCATTATATCTCTCAGGGAGATGTAAGAGAACCCACAAGTGGCTTAGCAGGCTTACATCTACAAATGGCCAAGTATTTCTGCTTTCCTGTAGCTCCTGGGCACATCCATTCTTCGAACATGGTTCTTGGTGTATGGTGGGGTAAAAAAAAATGGGTGCCAATCACTTCATCACTTCTGAAGACTTATTGCTGATGACTTCTGGGGAGCAAAAGAAGACAAAACAGAACACTCAGAAAAAAATATGGCAGCAGTTCTTACCCATACAGACAATAGGGTAACTAAATCACCAAACCTCAAATGTGATGTAGCGGCATTTGCTTTTTGGGGGTTCAGATGGTAACCTTTGGGTCTGTAAGAGCCTCCACAATTCAGATCTATGACTATGTAAGAACAGTCATAGCCTCTTGATCTGCTTAGTGATTGTGGGCCCTATGACCCTATAAGAGTTGTCACAATTCAGGCTACACTGTTTATTTCCTCAGCAAACAAGGAATCCGACTTGCTAGTCCAGCTGCAGCTTCTACCCAACTCTTTTCAGCACAGAAGGTCCTTACCTCAAGTTGCTTCCTCCAGGTAAATATCTTCATTTACAATTCCCTCTGAACAGACAACCCAGCAGAGAAAAGTCTTTAATACAGAACCTACCTCCTTGCTCCCTCTATGGCAGAGCCCATAGGAAGGAAGAACACTCGGGAAGTTGCTGCAAACATTTATTACCTTCCCTTAGCTCACACGCCTGGGGGATTCCTCTGTGATTGGCTGGCAAAAGTAGGAAGGAAGAAGCACCCGGTATCCTAAAGAATTCAGATTTGGAAGTAGGTTAAAAGGTATTTATTGGTAATCTTGACAAAAACATAAAAGCCAATGCGTTTTGGTGGAAAGGATTCCATCTTCTTCAGGGCTATTGGACAAATATGAGAGAAATACACAATAAAATTATAGAGAGAGCAAAAATGCAACAAAGTGAAAATGTATATATATTATGATACTTGTAGAGAACCCTAAAAGTCATATGTCGAGAGTTAAAGGATAATGATCATAATCACCCTTGTTTTATCCTCCCATGGACACAGTGCGCCACATGGACTTCTCTGTCCATACAGATGGCTATGCTGACATAATGTACATATGGGAGCTCATTACTGGGGACTGCTGGCCTCAGCTGCCCAATTCCATCCAGTTGCCGTGGGATATGCTACCTCAGCCCCCGTGGCTGGTGACTCTTTTGGCTGGCCTCTGGCCTCCCATGCTTGCACCCAGATCCACTGCTGGTCTGTAGACTCCTGCCTCTCTTCTGCTCCTGATTAGTGGTGTTAGTGAAACGCGTTGAGCTATTAGATGCTCTTCTCAATACAATCCAAGATTACCATCTTATTAATATTACACACATACAGTAGTCTCCTATCATCTCTTAAAGTCCCAGCACACAAACACCCCCATGCCTTTTTATTCACTTCTAATTTCATCTGATCAATTCATCTGAATTTGATCACCATCACTTGGTTTCCTCGTTTTGAATTTTTACCTTGGTATTTCTGTCACCCATATGCATGATTTACTTATTTCCAAATATATATATCCAATACTATTTAAATACAGTCTGTATATGAGTTATGTGTATAGACTGATATTCTCACTTCTCTACCTTTTACTTTTTTACCTTCTCACTTAATTAAGCATATACTTCTTAATACAATGTTTTTTAATATATTATAAGTATGTTTCTCAAAAATGCTCTTTTTGGGCTTCTTTTGCAGGTGTTTGCCTTCCCCCTACGGACTGTGTGGTCCGGGTGGGGGGTGATCTTCAGTGTGACCTCTCGTAAGCCACATCACTGGCTTCTGCCCCGGCTCCGGTGGCTGCGTTAGTGGAAGCGTTAAAGGACCTCTCGGGGGGAGTGAGCAGGCATTTTTGATTTTAAGGGGCCTCTTTTATAGGAAGTTTTTCGCTTATGGGACACGCACTATTGGGTAACTATGCTATATGGAATATGATATGTTTCTTTTGGTATATGCAACCAAGCTTTTATAAGTATATTCTCATTGTATATTTTTCAACAGACAGACCTCTGAAGAAGACCTTTAATATATAGGTTGAAACGCGTCATGTCCTTTTTTTCAATATTGATAATATTGAAAAAAAGTGTTGTTATGGAAAATTATTTCTGTATAAATGCGTGTCTGCCTCTACTAGTTTTGTAAACACTCCATATCAGAGCTCATTTTTTTTAACACTCTTTGTGTAAATTTATTCTTTGTATAATAAACATTATTCTTTTTATACAACATTGGTCTAATATTTCAAACCCCGCTGCCTAAAAACCCCACCTGGGAAAATCCTTTTCCTATTTTTTGCCTTCATAATAGGGGTGAGCAGCAATTTCTTTTCCCCTCCCCCAACTGTGTCTCCTTCTTGCCATTAATATTACATATGTGAGGCTTATTGGAGTATACTGATTCAGAGCTATCAGATGCCCTTCTTAATACAATTTAAGATTACCATTTTATCAATATTACTTATGCTAGGCTTATTGGAGTGTACCGGTTAAATGAATACTTTACTATTTTTTATTATGGAGATACACGTCAATGAGTTTGGTTTTTATCCTTGCCTACATTATGAACGTATATGTTACCATGCTATGCTATGACCATGTTACTAATCTATATGGAACAAATTCTATTTTATTTGTATAATTTTCTGCAGCGTGCTATTATGTAACATACGTGGTTCATATAAAGTCCCACATTCTCCCACCTTTCATCATAGTATAATAATCATAATCAACATAATCATATTGGGTAATAGTGACTGATGACACTCAAATTAAAACAGAAATGAAAATAGAAGATAGATAATAAAAAATATAGATAAAATCGTCAACGTACGTCAGATTCTAGGGTGTACACATATCTCCCTCTAGGTTTTATTTAAAGCGGGGTCCCACCCAAATTTTGAACAATATCTGTATGTATTCTCTTCCTTGCCTAGATGCTGACATGCCGTTTAAAAAAATTTAAATCGCTGTAATTACCTTTTATTTTTCTATTCTTCTTTGCACTTCCTGGTTCTCCTCCCGTGGGAGTAGGCGTGTTTCTAGCCTCTCCCATACTCCTGGGAGCTAGTCTCAGGCTTCCCAGGATGCCACTGAGCATGTGCGGGAACGAGCGGTGAATGCTGGAAACACAGCATTCACCACATCCAGGAAATAAATGCTTGTGGGCTTCAATTGCCCACAATGAAGATGGAAACCGCCTGCAGTGAATAATATAAGTTATTCTTTCCGACGAAATCTGACACAGGCGGACATATTACACACAATATGTGAGTATGTAATGCTGAGAAGAAAAGTTTGTGAATGAACTAAAAAAAAAAAAAAACGATAGATAGGTGGACCCCCGCTTTAAAGGACTTATTTTTTAGTGTTAACATCTAGAGGAATAATTGGGAATAGAGTGGATGGTATTGGATAATTGCAACTACATACCTCCCAACTTAGCAAAATAATGTAGGCATAGAACACACCTCTTGCCCTGCCCCCTTAAAGGAGATTTATACAAAAAAATGATTAGTTAAACCCACAAGGGCTTTTTTTTACCACTACTATTCCTTTATAATGGGTTTTGAAATTTACCAATGCAACAATTTAGAAATTGGATAGAAGGTTTAGCACTGGGAAACACTTTTTGAAAGATAAATAGTACATTTTTTATACAACTATATAGATCAGACCAAAATGAGGGACAAATGAGGAGGAAAGAGGGACGGAGGGACATTGCTCCAAATCAGGGACAGTCCCTCAAAATCAGGGACAGTTGGGAGCTATGCAACTATGTGTGGATGAAAGGCAATAATAGATATAGACTGACCTGTCTGTGATTGACTGGGGAGAATTAATATTCATAATTCTGTTGGTTCTTCTCACTCTGACTACTGGAACCTCCACAAGAATAGCAAGTAGAAGCAATGAATGAGATTGAGAACACCAACAGAACACAGAAAATGTAAAAAAACCTTTGGCTTGATACAGCTTAGCTGTATCCAGCAAATACAAAAAGAATACATTAAAGTAGTAATAAACCCTAATGCCGCGTACACACGAGCGGACATTACGGCGGACTTTGCCCGGCGGACTGGATTTCGTCGGACAATTCGATGTGTGTGGGCTCCAGCGGACTTTGTTTTCTCAAAAGTTGGACGGAATTAGATTTGAAACTTGTTTAAAATTTATCCGTTGAAATCGAGTCCGGTCGAAAAGTCCGCCGTCTGTATGCTAGTTCGACGGACAAAAAGCCACGCTAGGGCAGCTATTGGCTACTGGCTATGAACTTCCTTGTTTTAGTCCGGTCGTACGTCATCACGTACGAATTCGACGGACTTTGGTGGATTGTGTGTAGGCAAGTTCGTTCATTCACAAAGTCCTTCGGAAAGTACGTCGAAAAGTCCGCCGGGCAAAGTCTGCCGTAAAGTCCGCTCGTGTGTACGCGGCATAAGAGTATTTCAGTTTAACATACTGAGCACAATAAACCATTTCTTAGAATTCTTACTACTTTCAATGCTGCCTGAAAGGAATGAAGGATGGAAGCACACACCAAAAGCTGCCCAGTTCCAAATATGACAGAGAGCCTTCAGCTCTGCCTTCTCCAGAGTCACTCCATCGAATGCATTTCACCCGCTCAAGGGCCTTATCCTCTATAATTAAGTCAATAAGTGGGTGAAACCTGTTAGTGGGCGTGATCTGGGAAGAGGCAGAGCTGAATCCTTTTCAATTGATGATCGGGTAAGACGAGCCCTTGGGGAGCTGCACCTGCAGAGGGGAGTGAATCATTGGGTTAACCTTAGAGTGGAGTTTTTAGTGGTGCTCATGTTTGGCTTTTAATGCTCTTTGCTCCAGCTTTCTTGGTGCTGCTTTCCTGAACTTCCTGAAAGAGCTAACCATGGACTGCAGTCTGGAGTCAGTCTGTTAGTCTACAGCAGTGATCTCCAAACTGCGGCCCAAGAAGAAGGGGAGTGCTATGCTATGTTAGGCTACACAGCTGCATTTCTATTGATGTAAAAGTGTAGAGAGACACAACTCTAGTCCCTGCATGCAATGGTTACTCCATAGGATGCTGCAAGTGAAAGAAAACACCCTGAAACAGGAGACCTGGGGCAGATCATGGCACCAACTGGAATGAAGGCAAGTATTAGAAGTTAAAGAAGCTACCTCCTCAGTAAATGATTAA
The DNA here is from genome assembly GCA_037952925.1 of Lithobates clamitans. Taxonomy (NCBI): domain Eukaryota; kingdom Metazoa; phylum Chordata; class Amphibia; order Anura; family Ranidae; genus Lithobates; species Lithobates clamitans. The sequence goes on along the minus strand of JBBGZY010000480.1, from coordinate 251,891 downwards.
ATCAGGTGCAGAAAGTGCCTAGAAAACTGAGGGTTTAATGTCACTTTAAGGCAAGGTCCCTACATTTACATAAAGCTGCATTTATACACATGCATACATTATTATTATTATTGGGACTTTTGAGAATATATATCTGCAGAACATTACATTTTTTTTTGGTTCATATATTTTAACATTACATAATATCTCAGTGAGGCTAGCACCTATTGTAACCACAGGGGATGTAGTCCAAGAACAGTAATGAGCAAGCGTTCTCACTTCTAGTCAAGGCGTAAAAGGCAGCCCATGTTTGGTTACAAGATGCGTGTTATATTACAGAAAAGTACGTCGCTAACCACTTGCTAACCAGGATTTGTCATAAATGAAGAATTGGAGATAAGAACTGACAGGAAGCTTAAAGCAGATTTAAACTCTAAAAAAGTAAAAAATAAATTAAAAAAAAACTTACTATCAGAGTGCTATGTCTTTCCTGCAATATAATAAACCTACCTGCAATTTTGTAGTGCTGTGCAAAATGTACGCTGAGCTGGGCACCTGCAGCTCAGTTTACATTTTTGGCATGGTGCCAATGTAGCATGATGGGTAAGAGTTACATCATCCTGCACTGGCCAATCAAGACGGCAACACGTAAGAAGTTGGGTAGAAGATGCTGATACTGGTGAGGGACTTTCCAGGCATCAGACCCTTTGAGCAGAGGTAAGTAAAAGTTAAACCCTGATATCAGACACAGTAGCATCACAGAGACGACAGAATACTGCTCAGGTACTATCTCAGTCTTCTGAGTTTCTTTTTAATAAGATATGACACTAAACCTGACCCATGACTCGGAATCATACACACTCATGGTCTACTAGTCAGTGGGCTAACACTTTCCTTACAACTACTTTGTAAGTGGCTCATATCCTGTGGTTCATTGCCAGGTCCTTTGGAGGCCATGCCAGGAATCCAGTCTAAATACACACGGGACTTGGGTTTTCCCAGCATATGGTCCAGACAGAAGACCCACTGCCACCACTAGACTACCCAGCCCACCTTTGCCCAACCACCACCAGTCCCCCAACTGAGCAAGTCTTCACACTTACCTGTTGTTCCCCATGTATAGGCCACCATGCACCATGGGTATAAAAAGACTCGGGAGCCTTCTCCTAGAACTTCTCTTTTACTGGTATGACAGGCAACATAACTGTTCATTTCAATAAGGCGGCAAATTGTGCATTCCAACATTAAGCAAATCAGGCCACTCTGTTCTGCTCCATACGTATTGTAAGTCCCATTCAGTTCTATGTCCACTCTCAAGATGTCATGTTACAAGGAGCTCAGGTTTCCTGGTGGACCCACTATGGAGAAAGGAACAAATGCCATTCTGCTAGATAGGGAAAGCCCATCAAAAGGTGACTCTTCATTATTAGTCAGGTGCAGGACCAGAAACCCCCACAAGGGCCCAACCACTCTTTCTTAATGCCTTCTACTCCCTCTTATAACCAACTCTACTCCCATGAGCTCCACCCATATCCCTCCCCCTTCCCTGCTATATCTATGCCTAAGAAGGTAATGGAGACCCCTAGAGGGGGAAACTGAAAATGCACCTCTAACCCAGAATAGCCAACAAAGGGGTCCTATATGCATGTCTAAATCAGACTTTCTCATCTCTGACAAAATTAATATAAGGAGTAGCCACGTACATGAAAACAGTGGATATATTATTCCCAGCAGCTGGAAACATGAAAAGACCATAAAGATTTTTTCTGGGTTTCCAAAATAATATGCCATCTAAGGATAATATACCGTAGGTATTTGTATTAGTAAGCTCTGACAACTAACCTCAGCTTAGCGCAACCCAAAACTAAAAAAAAAAAAAAAAAAAAAAAAAGCTGCATTTAACAAGTTAAATAAAAAAAAGTACAGTACAGCAGATACTGTAGGTAGGCTGAATTGAAAGAAATTAAAGTATACATTTAAAAGAATCCCTCTGCTTTATAAACTTTCCGAAACCTAAAAAAAAAAAAAACACAAAAAAATAAATAAAAACCCATAAGCTCCGCCTTTTAAATAGTCAACTCCTGTTTGTAACACACCACATACAACAGACCCACATTAAACTTCAATATTGTCATTGAATGCATCCTCTAACCCAAAAAGCTGTTTTGAAGCGCAAAAGTCAAAAAAAGATTTCTAACATATCAAGGGTGACATCTAGTGGAGACTTTAAGAATTAAAGAGTGATTTCACCTCTATAGTTTCCCCTCTCTCATTGTTTTCATAAACTGTTTACCCAACATGCAGCTCAGAAATCTTCACCATGTGGGCAGAATGACATGACATAATAACTCTTCTTTCTTCTTCTTACCTGCTCAATACTGCATGCATGGCTTTAACTCTATTCACTTCACTTGCACAGAAAAAATATCCTTTTGAGCCCCGTCTTTGTAGGTAGCGGAGGGCAGAATTAAAAAAAAAAAAAATCAACCCCCTCTAACAGTGTGTAAAGCATATATAAATATATAAATAATTGTGTCTGCGCTGGGAAGTAGATAATATAAAAAATGAAAAAAAGTATGTGATAAATAATAAATATCAATAATTCAATAGGAAAACTATAAATGTCAATAATCAAAGAAAATCAAAAATATATACTAAGCAATAATATGTGCAATTTGTCTGTGATATATGACCAAAGTGCAACATGCAAAAAAATTATTAATATAAAATCCTAGTGCTGATTGCATAACAATAGAGTATCCACGTCTAAGTTCAAAAAAGTTCATAAGTAACAAACGTAAAGTGCATAAATATAGTGTCCATTAAAACTGGTATCCATCATTCTCATCCTCAACAGTGTGCAAAATAAAGCATGCTTCAGTGCTCTCCTGTGACCCCCAACCACGTATGCGCTCACCTCTGAGTTACACAGTAACTAAACAGTGTCTAAACACGCATTGGAGCCACTCCTGGGCTCATACAGGGTATGCTGATGCTGATCTCCAACTCGCTCAGATAACATCAATGATTTCACATATAAGAAAGAAGAAAAATGTACAAGTGCGTGAGTGGACCATCCTATCCAGAGTATAATATGCAGGGAATGCTCGTATGGCGTGTGGTGTGGTGTGTTAGTCTCCTCTGCTCCTCCTTGCTGACAGCTCCGTCCTGGCCCCTCCCCTACGCGTGTTCGGCACAGGGATCACGTGCCTTCATCTGGGGCAGTCAGCTTACTTGCATAATTGATCTATGAGTTCCTGTGCTCCATAGGGGGTAGGCGATGGTACTGATTCTTGTCAGGTAGCACAGAAAACATTTCATCCTGTACCTAGATAAAGCCAGGCGCCTCGGTCTTGGCTGAAACCAAAGAACATTATAATATCCCCATGCTGGCAGAAAATTGGCAGACTTTTCCGAGCTTCCCCCAATAATGGACACAGGGGTACTTATGTCTGGAAGGAGGTGAGAAGGTGTTTAGGAATGCTGCCAGCATGGGCTGTGTGCTACTATCTGGATATTGGGACTGCTGGGGCTTGAGGTTCCGTATTAGATGTGCTTACTGCCTTGTGCACTATTTCTCCTTGCCGTGCCTCCAGTCTACCCTCACAACTGCTACCTTTGTGGTCCTGAAGCCACGACCAGGACACTCAGCCCTCTGAGGACCCACGATTTGCCTGTGAAGGACCTTTGCCCTCTGTCCTCTGGGCCTCCTCTCTCTGCCACTCTACCTGAATCCCCTGAGCTGCAAAGCTGCTGTCTGCTGGTGAGTCATTTGACCCCTGCTGTGCCAAACCCTGTTCTGCCCAGATCTCTACCCTGTGTGTTGGACACTTAATCCTTAATTATTTCTTGCCAAGAGGGTCCCTGCCACTTGCTGTGCCTGCTGTTGCCCTGTGCACTGTTCCCTGTTGCTGTACCATATTCCCTCCCCATGGACTCTTAACCCTTGCTGTGCCCTTCAGTCTTATGGATGGTGTGTACTTGGTGTCCACCTCCTTTACTCTTACATCCAATATCACCAGCGGGGAAGTCCCAGAATAAAAAACAATAGTGCGATAATCGTGCAATATGTTTATTTTAACATATCCTTATTAAAAACATATGCCAATGCACTTTATGTGCCATAAGGTGGCACCAGCTGTAATCGCCTGTAAAGTTACAATCCTCACCGCTTGCCTCTATGAGCCGGCGTGCATTCCACTTGAGTCGGATGTGACGTCAGCAGGACCCGAAAGTTCCGCCACTGCTAAGACCTCAATACATTTCACCGGAAAGGCGTCATCGGGACTTGCTGATGGCATTAAAAATTTGATATGACACTGGGAAAAATGCATCGCATAGGAAATTTACTACGTAGAACAGTGATGTAATTTGTTTTTGAAATTCTTAATAAAAAGAGTTAAAAGAGTGGAGAAACTTTTTAGGAACCCTCGTATAGCTGGTTACATTAGTTCAAGCTGGACCAATTTAACCTTGTAAAATATCCAAACCTGGAATTCTTTAATGTACAGGTGACATAAACAAATACAGAAAATAAATGGGAGAGAGTCATGTCCACCTGATGTACCACACAGCATATAGAGTGCAACGGGCAGGAGAAGATAACATAGGGTCCCTTCCATCTGAGGTCAGTAGGAAGAAAAAACGCCTGGTGTCAAAGTGGGTGTGAGGTAAAGGGGAGGCAGGATGTTGGAGAGTCTTCTGCCAGTGGTCCATGGGGGGAAATGCACTGGAGTCAATGGTCCCTTGGAAGAAAAAAAAAATGTCCAACATTTTTGGGTGAAAAAAAATGGCCCAACTTCATGTTAAGTGAGAGGTAAAAATGGCAAGCATCAGCAGCTAGAAGAAGGGTGTTGGTGGTCAGTGCAAATAAAAAAAACATGATGTAACAGGCTGGGTTGGGGAGAATGATGTTGTTATTATCAGGTAAAAGTCCCCTTTAAAGTGGGAAAAAATAAAATCTAAGCCAGTCTGTAAAGAAGAAGCTTTATTCTTACCTTTCCATTGGCCAGTGTGTTAAATCTTCTCTCTCGTGAAGAACTCCAGGCACAACTCCTCAGTAACACTCCAAAGTATGTCAGATAATTGTCTCTGCTGGGCGGTTTAGTTCCTCCAGCCAACCCTGTATATCAATAGAGGACAGCAGGCTGGCTTATTTTTTATGACTGTAAAAAATATATTTATTATAATAAATATATTACACTCCCTAAAACACAGCATAGGATCATAGTAACTTACATTACAAACAGTCTCCACCCTGTAAACCTACTAGCACTGTATGGCACCTGGTGTAATAAGCTGCCCCATAACAGGACATCCTGCTATTCTTCTTCAAAGAATACACCTTGTACATGAAAAGCCGATTCCCCCATAACCCTCCAGACATGCACACTCCAACAGAATGTCTTATATTTTGTACAATACTGCCTTAACTCCATTCACTTCACTGGGATAGCCTATCAACAGCCTTACAAACAATGGACATTCAGTTGAAGTGAATAAAACTCAGGCTGTGCATACACCAGGGATGACTTACAGGAGTGAGAAGATTTTAAAACCAGTTATAATTGATTCCATGTCATACAGGGCAGACTACAAAGCAATGAACAACAGGGTGCTCTATTTTCGGTACACCATATGCACAAAAGTTTGTGCATACCTAACCATCATGTCTACTACTGTATATGAACAAAATGTATAAGAACAACAACTCAAACAATTGAGTTCAGATGTTCACATTGAAGGATACAGTTAACGATACATCATTCAAAGAGGTTTAGGCAATTGTACTTTTCCAGTCTTGTGACACCAGTTTGGGGGAGGGCCCTGTTTTAGCATGACCATGCCCATGTGTATGAAGATAACTTGATAAGGACATGGTTTGAAAAGTTTGGTGTGGAGGATCTCAGGTGGGCTACACAGAGCCCTGACCTCAACCATACTGAACTCCTTCTGGATAAACTGGAACATCGATTATGAGCCAGGTCCAATATCAACATCCAACATTACAAATGCTATTTTTTTGTCTAAATGTGCCCACATTCCCACAGACACATTCCAAATTGTTGTGGAAAGCCTTCCTCGAAGAGTGGAGGATGTTATAGAACTAAAAGGGCTACCTACAGATGAATGCCCATTGTTTTGTAGTGGGGTGTCTAATAATCACATAGAGATATAATGGTCAGGTATTCACAAATAGTTGGCCAAGAAATGTATGTCATATTGCGAAAATGATGTTGCAGGGAAGGGGGACATAAAGAGGGTTATAGCACGAAAAGTCCAGTTATTTTTTAACAACAGTCACCTAGAGTTAAACTTACTGCAGACAATAATCATTGGTTGAGGAACAAAAACACAGGGGGGGTTTTCAAATGGTTAGTGGATACCCCTGTTGGCATCCCTGATGGGACCAAAGGGTTTGCTTCTTTTTAGGGTTACCACCTGTTTGTTACTGTACCAGACAATTCAGTTATCCAAACCAATGTCCAGTTTTTAGATTACTCCCATAACTGTCTGACTGTAGGGAGAATGTGTGATATTGTGACAACTTGGCAGTACCGAAATAAGCACACCATAAAGCACATTAGTAAAGCCCATTGCTGTGTTTTATATATTTGTCTTTTTTAGCGAAACTATGTTCACCCCCACTTCAGTGATGCAGTGCCCAGGAGCTCCCTCACTGACTGTTGATGTTAATGGAAATTGTATGCACAGTCGTGCACAATGACATGCATGAAGATGTGCACTTGCTAATAAAAATTCATGAGTGACAACTAGAGGTTCCCTAACTCGCGCGCATGCGTATAATAATTCTCGAGTGATAACTAGATGTGCCCTGACTCGCTTGCGTGTCCCCTCACATGTGCATGGGCATTAGCATGAGCGTGCGTGAATACTTGGCGCTCGCTTGCCTTTTTAAAGTGGCTCCATAGACCAGAAGATTGCTGAGTGGCCATCAGCTGTGACCTGGTCCTGTGTTTGTTATGTGTATATATCAGAAAGAAGGGATCTCCACTGTGAGACAGTGGAGAAGAAGACAGCCAAATGAGTGACACAAATTGCATTGTTGCCGTTTACACATTTCTAACTTTAATATTTAATTAAAATGATTGAAATAATCTACCCCAATGGGGAATAACTAATATAGAACAACCTGGATGCATTTAAAAATGGGCCCTACAAGGGACCCTATTAAGTAGCCACCAAGTACAATCAATGAACAAAAAACACAAACAATTTGTGACACTAAACACATAACAAAAACATACAATTGTCTAGACGCCAGATGGTCAATGTCAACCAGTCAATCCACGGCTAATGCAGTTATATAGGTAAGGAAAAATAATTTTCCTAATAGTATAGTGGATTGTCCATGTGTACAAAGGTCCCTGGGTGCTCGAGCCTAAGGACTGTGGATGGGGAGAGGAGGGGACATAGAGAGGCAAATTCTATAGGAGATCTGTCCACAATTGGCAATACCGTGGAGATGTGGATAGTTATCTTCTAATGTAATCAAAGTCAATTAGATTCTGACTCCTATGTAAATATTCCTGAATAGCCAAGTCGGTTCACGGTATCAATGAAACCTGGGGTGCATATTAACTTCTTAGTGGACCTTGTGGCAATGTATGGACATTGTATTGATCCTAAATAGGGATGCTGACACTCAACTTGGTTGAACAGTTATTATCCAGTCTACAAATTGGCCACTAGTACAAACATGCTTCAAAAAAGCCACTTAGTTCAAAATCACCGTAATTCGGTTAATTTGCCGCGTATGTGCTTGGGTGATTAGCAAAGTAACTAATTGTTCTTCAGGCAATGAGCAGACAGAGTGACTGTGCCAGCTGTTGACTTCACATCAAGTTGCATAGCAGGTGTGTAAATGAATATCTGTACATTACCCTGTGCTGTAGCAGGTCACTCTCCATGGTCATTTAATTCAATTGATCAATCAATGTTCCATGCCTTCTGACCTGGATGGACCACCTTGTATTGCTGCCTACATTCACCCTAATCCTCTCCGAGTACTTCACTGTCCCTGGCTAACTATGGCTCGCATCCGGGACATATTAAATGCGGCATCACATGACGCTGATCACGTCAACGTGCTTCGTTTGGAATTGCGTAGCTTTGTCTGGACGTTAGTGTGGTGCTCAGACTGTTCCTTATCACTGTGTCTCCACCTCAGGTTGTTACCACCCCTGATTGTAATTCTTAAAGGAACATACTAATATGTAACTATGCAACATTTTAGTGTTTGTCATTTTGTTCATACTGTGAACTCTTCATGTGCATATATGGACTTGGAAAAGAGGCCACAACCATATGTTGGGGAATATTCATAAAATAATAGTTGTAAAGTGAAATAGAACAGAAAAAACACTGTTGTAGATAGAGATTGGTTTTATCTTTCTTTTATAGCAGTGAGGTATACATTAGACTAAGACACACACATATCAAGAGGACAAGACAAACAGGAACATTTTCCACATCTAAAGGTCTTAAGAATCGAGACCATGATTATATTAATAGAATTATATTCACAAGAGTACATCCATAAGGGCTAAATTCCATCCGGATAATAATTTAACGCAGAATATCTATCACATCTGCCTATAAAGCCCGTCAGGCTACTCCACAGAATATCAATAGTCAACCAAAATGGAAAAATCAGTCACAAATTCATGGATAAATGAACAAAGCTCCCAACATACACTCATCCATAAAGATAGGTCCTAGATTTTATTTGAGATTTAAGTGTGTGGGAGGGGGGGGGGTCATATACTGCTAGAGCTAAGGGGTCATCTATGCTATGATACCAAAAAAACTGTAAATTTAACTCTGTGTTTAACCCAAGGGGAAGACTTCAACTTAGAGATTCAGAATTTTTCCTTCTGTAATAGAATCTGATTAAAGTCACCCCTTCTTGGTGACAATTTGAGTACATAAATGCCTTTCACGGACATACCATCCAAATTTCCGCAGTGGCACTGGGCAAAATGGCAGGCTAGAGGTTTCTCGGGGTCCTTTGCTTTTATTTCCAGCATATGTTCCCTGATTCGTATCTTCAGGGGGCGTTTGGTCCTGCCAATGTAAATTTTCTTACACGGACAAGTCAGCATGTAAATTAATCTTTCTGTTGAACAGTTGATAAGATTACGTATCTGGAAATCTCTCTCACCCAGAGCATCTGTAAATGTCTCTTTTCTGTCCTCGTGTGGGCACATCTGGCATCGTCCACACGGAAACATATCCATACTTCTAGGGTATTCAGGTAGCCATGCTGTATCCACATCCTTTCGAAATTCAGATTGGATCAACATGTCTCCCAAATTTCTGGCCCACCTCGCAACCATCTTAGGTGACGGGCCCACTATGCTTGCTAACCCTGGAGTACTTGTCAGAATATCCCAGTGTCTCTGGAGAATACCCCGAACGATATTCCATTGAGATCCAAATTGGGTTATTATTCTTGGTATAATTTTCAAGAGGTAATTCTTGTCTTGTACAGCTACCTTTCTTTTGGCTTTCCTTAATTGACCATATGTGTATCCACGCTCCCGAAACCTCCTGTGTAGTTCTTTACTCTCTCTCCTATAATCATCCATTTTGGTACAGTTACGTTTCACACAAAGAAACTGGCCTACTGGAATTCCATCTTTTAGCCACCTTGGATGATGGCTATCCGCCTGCAGAAGAGTATAAGCTGACGTTTCTTTCCTAAATGTACTAGTAGTGAGAGAATCTCCTTCAATGAATATGTCAAATGCATATGTCAAATGAATATTCTGATCATTTACAGGAATTCAGGAATATTTACATAGAAGTCATAATCTAATTGACTTTGATTACATCAGAAGATAACTATCCACATCTCCACTGTATTGCCAATTGTGGACAGATCTCCTATAGAGATTGCCTGTCTATGCCCCCTGCTCTCCCCATCTAGAGTCCTTAGGCTCGAGCACCCAGTGACCTCTGTACACACGGATAATCCACTATACTATTAAGAAAATTATTTTTCCTTACCCATATACAGCATTAGCCAAGGTGACCAGGTGTTCGTTGATTGTACTTGGACACGGTGATTACTTAATAGGGTCCCTTGTAGGGCCCATATTTAAATGCATCCAGGTTGTTCTACATTAGTTGGGGTAGATTATTTCAATCATTTTAATTAAGTAATAAAGTTAGAAATTTGTAAACTGCAACACTTCATTTTGTGTCACTCATTTGGCTGTCTTGTTCCCCACTGTCTCATAGTGGGGATCCCTTCTTTCTGATATATGCCTAATTGAGGTCAGAGTGACACTACCATACATGGTAAACAGTGTAGACACTAGGTATTATATACATGCTTAAGGAGCTATTTCCCTAAACTGTTGTGTTTTGTTCCTGTGTATACCCGGCCTGTTTGACTGTGCTCCTTTCTGATACCTTATTGCTTGTGACCTGACTCTGCCTTTTGCCTACCATTCTGGTGCCTTCTCTGCTCACCTGGTACCAACCCTTGCTTATCCCTGACTCTGTTTTGGACCCGGATTCTGTACCTCTGCTGCTTGGCCGTACTGACTTCTGCCTGCCTTAACACCCAAGATCTTGCATCCACCTATTCTTCAACTTGGTTGCTGCCCGCACTGTTCTGCACCTTTTGCTGTGTACCTGCACCTTCCAGCCCACCAGTCTGCCTGCTGCCCTGCACCTGCTGGCGTGTATCTGCATCTGTCAGTTCACAAGTCTGCCTGCTGCTTTGTACCTGCTGCAAGAACCTTCTGTCCAAGATCTCCAATTAGGCACCCATGCCACTCCGTGACCTGTTATATCTTGTCACCACCAACAGGAGAGTGTAAGGAAAAGCCCTCCTGTTAGCTCGGCCCCATCCAGGTACGTGACAATTGACATCTCCCCGGGCTTCTACCAGGTCCCTTTAGATTTTCCTGGCCTGAGATGACTTCACTCCCACACATGCATAGGAGTTCATTCATCTTGGGAGAAATTGTACACTGATCTGTGTGTGCACAGCACAATGCACAAAGTTATTTCTCCATAGCCACCAGTCAGCATCACACTTGCCCCTGGCCTAATTAAAAGAAACTACAGAGCACAATGGCCTCGTGAAATATGTAATATTTTTTGTAGATAAAAATGGGAATGATGCTCACAAATCTATCACAATGGTCATTAAATCACATCAATGGGAAGGATTAACCACCTCCGAAAACCACTAGCATCCAAGGGAATGACTGTCACAGCTGATGATAAAGAATGTCTGATGCATTTCTGGGGCTCCACCTGCTTTAATCAGAACCTCCCCAACTCCCACTTACCATTGTTTACACTGTGGTCCTATGTGAGGCCATAGCCAATTCTCCAATTATGTGTGCTGTACTTTGTCTCTGTATAAGTTTGGGCAATGAACTGGCTGCCATAACAACAGATACATAAACAAAAGTGACGTCCTTTTGGGAGCCAAGGCCAATCAGCAGTTGCATTGGGTTCTCCTATGAGACCTATACTCAGGAGAAGGTGACATGAGTCCATAGCAGGTGATGCAACCCAGGGACCTGCAGGGTGTGGGCACTGTGATCAGGGAAGGCTGTGTGGGCTGGTGGTTGTTGGGGGGGAGAGGCAAGGGAATATGGTCTCATGATCAGCCAACAGGTGTCACCTAGATTTGCCACCTCATTAATTTAAACATAAACGCATGTTAATTGCACAGGTTCTTTGGCAGATTAAGGTGGTAATCAAACCCACTTATTGCCTTATCTGAAATAAATTAGCCTCAGAACCTGTGTAATAAATATAGGTTTGGGTTTACAGAGATGAGGTGGCAACCCTAGTGTCACCCCTTTGTCTTGCCAGGCAGCACACTAGGGGAAGTATGGAGAAGATAAAAGTGTATGCTATCATGTACCCCAATAACCATTATTGGTGGGGACTTTCCTTATCCCACTGACACCAGGCACTATTCCTGTCACTGACACCAACAATAGGGTACTTTTTTCCCACTATCACAAAAGATCGAGCACTCGAGAAAGTATGTAAAGTATGTCAAATACTGCTAGAATTGTATATGTACATCCAATTCAGGGACAAGTAGGCTACTCCAAAATCGTGGTGGTCATTCACAGAAATCCAATGGTCTCCTGCCTCAGAGAAACGACTGCTGCTCCAAACAATGCCTCTATTCAGTTGCCCTATTCATCGGGATTGTGATTATCCTCCCCAATGTGATATCTCAATGTTGATTGTTTTCTGTTATTTTGGTTGAGAAACATTTCTGATAACGCTACATACACATAGTGGGAGGAATCACGACCTTCAGGGGTGTTGAGGGTTTGAAAAATGAGCTGGAAAAGGATTTGAGATAGATTTCTTTGGTTTTAAGCGATATGTATCCCTACCATATTTTTCATGAATTTTGTAACAATAAAATAACATTTTTAACCTATGTCTATGTTCAGAAAATCATTCTGAGAGGAGGTTTCTACAACTTTAAAGTCCCACTCATTTTTTTCTCTATTGTTTGTTTCTACGGAGATATCTGCTGACATCATAGAGCAGTGATTACTACTGTTTGTATATCACCCCTGCGACTTTTAGAAACCAGAGGATGTTTCTGCCGTGCTGCCCACATCCAGGGGTGCAAATACTGATCCTTTGATTTAAAAAAAAAATGCTGAGGACAGCTGGATCTAGATATCTCCCCTGTTTTTTGGAATAAGTGGTCATTTTCTGCTACAGTCCTAATTGGTTAAACGTACAAATTAGCAACGACAGCAGGGGTATGTTAATTGGTGATTAATTATCTCTAGGCACTTGGCTCCAGGTATTTCAGGTGTACTGAAGGAACCATTTTCATATAAAACAACCCAGCAGGAAAAAATAAAAAAAGACTATATAGTGGTAGCAAGATCCTTTTAAAAGGAACCCATTGCTGTCATTGTTTACTTGTTTTTGAAGGTGCATGCTTCAAAGTCGTCATCTCCATCCTTCCTTTACTACCTGATGAGTACCTGACCCAAAACAAAATTAGACACAGAAGTGTAGGGGCATTTAATGCAGACACATTTTCTTCATACCAATGGATTACAAAATAGTAAAGCAAGGAGCAACATGACAACCCAAAACACAAATCTCCAAATACATACAGTAACAGCAATAGCAGCTCCTCCTATATTTCTCTTTAGCTACACCACTGGGACCAGAGATGTGTATACTAAATTACCAGTTGAAGATGGAACTGAGAACAGAAAGGTAGTTTAACGCTCATCTTTAAAGTTTTACTAAATCCACAACAGGAAAATCAGTTTGTATATGCAGTAAAGCATGCTTGTTATGCCCCGTACACACGGTCGGACTTTGTTCGGACAGTCCGACAACAAAATCCTAGGATTTTTTCCGACGGATGTTGGCTTAAAGTTGTCTTGCATACACACGGTCACACAAAGTTGTCGGAAAATCCGATCATTCTGAACGCGGTGACGTAAAACACGTACGTCGGGACTATAAACGGGGCAGTAGCCAATAGCTTTCATCTCTTTATTTATTCTGAGCATGCGTGGCACTTTGTCCGTCGGATTTGTGTACAAACGATCGGAATTTCCGACAACAGATTTTGTTGTCGGAAAATTGTATAGCCTGCTCTCAAACTTTGTGTGTCGAAAAATCAGATGGAAAATGTCCGATGGAGCCTACACACGGTCGGAATTTCTGACAACACGCTCCGATCGGACATTTTCCATTGGAAAATCCAACCGTGTGTACGGGGCATTATACTCACCGTGGAACCTAAGGGGTTAAAGTGGATGTAAACCTGATTCATGAAATTTGTGCTAATCCTCCTAAGCACATATATCTACAGTGTTTTCTTAGGCTAAGCACTTAGGCTAAGGCCCCTTTCACACGGGGCTGTCCGTTTTCATTACTCTGCTTGCTCAGCGAGGATCGCTCTGTTGATCCCCGCTCAGGCTGGCGGATGACAAGTCCATGTCTGTACTCTGTAAAGAGTCCGCTCTCCCCTATGGGGGGGATCAGATGATTACGGACCGCCTGTCCATTTTCATCCGATCCCCTTCGCCAGACGGATGGAAAATAGGACTTCCATCCGTCTGAATTTTGCGGAGCGGATCGGATCGGGGCGGATTGGATGTCAGCGGACATGTCACCGCTGACATCCGACGCTCCAACGAGCTGTATGAAGTGACTGACAGGCGGATCTGAACGGTCCGCCTGTGTGAAGGGGGCCTAAGGTGACCAGACTTTTAAAATGAAATCCAGGGACATATTTTTTTTATTTATTTTTTTTTATTGGCATATGGTAAACTATTTTATAAGCATATTTTCCTCAAATGACATATGCAGTGTATGTGCTATGTGTTTATGGAATGATTGTATGATATACAGTATACGTTATTTCTCACATTTCGTCCATAAATAGAGATTTAAAAAAAAATACTTTTTAGAATTTTTGGAGATATGACTACCAAATGTTATGAAGATAAGACAGAGAAAAAACAGAGTGCCGTGTTCAGGAGTGCACTACATAAAGAATGCAGGGCTCAGCAGTGCCCATCAATGTAGTCTCACCAGTGCCCATCTATACAGCCTCACCAGTGCCCAGCAATGCAGCCTTACCAGTGCCCAGCAATGCAGCCTCTCCAGTGCCCAGCAATGCAGCCTCACTAGTGCCCATCCAATGCAGCCTCACCTGTGCCCAGCAATGCAGCATCACCTGTGCACAGGAATGTAGCCTCACCAGTGCCCAGGAATGCAGCCTCACCAGTGCCCAGAAATGACACACTGAGGGATGTGTCAGGCCGGTCTCTCTCACTGTATCAGCTTTAATTTGAATCGCCAGGTGCCCACCGTCACACAAGTCCTGCCTCCCGGACCGGCTCCTACCTATGAAAGACAACACATGTCCATTGGACAAGTGTGCTGTCTGTCGAAGGAGAAAACCAGGAAGCCTGACTTGTGTGATGGCAGTCGACACAGCGGGAGATGTCGGCCTCACACACCCCCAGTGTGTGGCACCCGGGGCGGACCCCCCCCCCTCTGCCTCAGCACCCTCCCAGGATCAGCCTGCACCTGGCGCCGCCCCTGCAATCTGGGGACAGATCCGGGGACAGATGGGCTCCGGGGACAGCGTCCTCCATCCGGGGACTGTCCTCGGAAACCGGGGATGCCTGGTCACCCTAACTAAGGCTGCATTCACACCTGAGCGTAGTGTCTTTGAGCACTTTTCTTTTTTTTTTTTTCGTGTTTATATGCGCAATTTTGGTGCATTTTTATGTGTGATCTTTTGGTTTGTATGCAGAGTTTTTGGGCTTTGCCTTTTTTTATTAGCCAATAGAGAAAACTATTATCTGTTGCATCATTTGTTGCTAGGTATTTCAGCTTTCTTAGCTTTTCCATTAGCTTTTTTTTTCTGCTTTTATTATTATTATTCATTTGTTATAATGTTTTTTCGTTAGGGTAAGGGGTTCGAGTTCAGTTAAGGTCAGGGTTAGGATTAGGAGTTTGGGGTTAAGGTTATTTATTATTATTTTATTTATTTTTTTTATTTTATTTTATTTATTATTATACGAATAAT
Organism: Lithobates clamitans; assembly: GCA_037952925.1. NCBI lineage: Eukaryota > Metazoa > Chordata > Amphibia > Anura > Ranidae > Lithobates > Lithobates clamitans. The sequence goes on along the minus strand of JBBGZY010000480.1, from coordinate 236,314 downwards.
AATAAATGACTAACTAAATGTAAAATAAATACACAAATAAATAAAAATCATAAATAAAAAATAAATAAAGTCAATAAATTAATACTAAGTAACAATAAATAAACAATTAACCCTTAACTTTAACCCTTACCCCTTAAAAAAGTAAAATAATAATAAATAAATAAACTAAACACCCTAACCCTAACACAAAATAAATTATTATTATTAATATCTATTTTTTGTTCGAGTTTGGGTGTTTATTGTTATATTATTATTATTATTAATAATAATAATAATAAGATTAGAGGTTAATTATTATTTATTAATGTATTATTACATATTATTAATTTATGTCATGTGGTATGCCACGTGTTGTGTTACTATTTCCTTTCCTATTTTCCCCACCCATCCCAGTTTTTGCCAGGACATTCACTCTCAGGCTTGAGAGTTCTAATTATTTCTTGCAAACTCCAAGATTTAGTTTTCTAGGCAGGGGGAGGATGTAGCACCCTGGTGTTTAGGCAGGGTTGCTAATAAATTTAGTTTGTCAGGTATTTAGAATTCAGAGGTTCGCACCACTACTATGGTGTAGCTGCCACTGGTGTAAGTCAATTACCTTGATTTCATTAAGGCACAGATATTTATCATCCTGGCTGATTGTTAGAAGATCCACTGATTCCTCTCTAACTCTGGATTGCTGTACCTTTTCTCTTGTGCGACCTGGATGGCTGTCTGGGTGGACGTGTGTTATGTCGCCTGGGTTGCTACTCCGAAAGCCTGAGGTCTATCCCGGGGACACTTGGCTGCTAAGCTGCCTGAATAGAAAACACCCAGAGGGTAAAAACAGAACTAATAGCTCTACTTTAAAGTGGTGTTATGATGAATGCCGAGATTAGTGGTATCTGTGCCTTAATGAAATCAAGGTAATTGACTTACACCAGTGGCAGCTACACCGTAGTAGTGGTGCGAACCTCTGAATTGTATACGCATACCAAAACCAAAGGGAGAAAAAGCAATTCTTCAAAGAGGAACAGGCAATTACCAAAAATATAAATGTTTTTTTTAGAAAAAATACACTTAAACACCAATCAAAAATATATGGTTAAAGAACCAGGCACCACCACCAATATAAAAACATGACAATGTTGTCATAATCCAACACAGATGGCCACCACATACATAAACCATGCACTCCTCCTAATAAATAAATACAGTATGTTGATGTCAAAAAGCCATCAATTAAGGAGTAGGTGATCTCTCTAGGTAGCTTGATAAATGATTAGTGATGGACGTGGAGGAGGGCGGATGGGGATGAAGCCATATGGGGAATCATGTCTGTTGTGGGAATGTCCGTAATGAAGGAAGCTGACGATCACGTGCAGGCTGTTAGGATTGTGGGCTGGTTGTCCTTAATGATATGAGTACAGCATAATGACAAACTGCAGCAAAGCACAGTAAGTGGGGAAGGCCAATGCCTGTGTGCGAATAGCTGTGAGCCTTGGAGAATGTGAGCAGGTTTAAATGGTGTTTCAGTGTCGGTGTTGAGTAAGTAGCGGGTGGGAGTAAAGTGGTTATTGGGAAGGCAGTCCAGATATAACAAGGTAAGGTCTCACCCGATTCTCGTTGCACCGATCAAGAAGAAAACCATATGTGGCTCGTTGCATCTCCGGCCGGCTAGTCAGGCTGGCTTCCTTATGTGGAGGTGATCTCACCTACGGATATACAGGAGACGTTGTGGTGGACATGCTGTCATCTCGTCATCCTGTTCCCGGGTGAGGGCACTCAAGCTCGTGGAGACGCGGACAAAGATTCCGATGCTGATTGGTGGTTCTGTGGGAGGGCTAGGCAGGGAGTGATGGCGTCATGCTGACGCGTTTCATCCGTCACTCGGATTTCCTCTGATTTTTTTTAATAAAAACATTTATATTTTTGGTAATTGCCTGTTCCTCTTTGAAGAATTGCTTTTTCTCCCTTTGGTTTAGGCTGCCTGAAGCCTATAAAAACACAGGAAAGATGCAGCACTAAAACATGTGTACACCCCAGATGAGTGTCCAAGGATGATGGTCACAGTGTAAAGTGCTATGAAAAGTGCTAAACACAACTATATGCAAGGAAAAAAATCTTAAATGATCCCTGTTGCTTCCTGGATGTGAAGAGCACTACCTTTACTTGGAACATCGCCACCGAAGTTCAGCCCCTGACTTATTGGATGCAGGAGTCCGTGCATGCCTAACCCTCCATAGGAGTTTGTGGCGGAGATCAAATTTCTGACGGTTGTTTATGCCTATTTGACCCACCACCGCTGGCGTGTGTGTCCACAACTCAGGGTAAGAGTACCCATCCCCCTACCTTGGTCTTGGATGTACATTCCCGGGTGCCATGTGTGAACATCACCCTGCATGCCTCAACTTCGGTCTCATATGTACTTCAGCACCCTGCGACTATGCTTAAGGGACTGACTATGATAGTTTGAATTTTACCATTCAGAGACTTTTTATTTGGTCAATTATGTCCTCTGATTTTTCAAACTAAGTTTCTTTTTTTTCCAGGAGTTACTCCGTGCTCAATTTTGGCCACTCAATTTTGTATATGATTTGTGTATTTGCATTATCTTGAATAGGGATGAGCTTCGTGTTCGAGTCGAACCCATGTTCGACTCGAACACCGGCTGTTCGGTCGTTCGCCGAATTGCGAACGATATGGGCCGTTCGCGCCAAATTCGTGTGGCGCGTCACGGCCCATAATTCACTGCGGCATCGCAGTGCATTGCTGGCTGATGATTGGCCAAGCATGCACTATGACCCGCATGCTTGGCCAATCACAGCGCCGTCAGTAGAGAGAGCTGTAATTGGCCAAAGCCAGGGTGGCTTTGGCCAATTATGGCTCAGGGGATTTAGTACACACCCCACACTATATAAGGCCGCCTGCACGGCGGCCCTGTGTAGTGTGTGTTCCGGTGTGCTGAGAGATAGAGAGAGAGAGAGACAGTGTCATTTGATTTGAGTTAGATAGATTAGGCAGAACAGTCAGTCAGTTAGCTGCACTTACAGTGTATTGTGTATATATATGCATCCCAGGTGTTGCATATATATATATACACTGTATTCAGTTTAGCTAGATCCGTTCCTGTTATCTTCTATCTAGACTATTTACATTTAGTGCAGTGTGTCCTGCTCACAGTGTTCAGCTAGATCCGTTCCTGCTATTTACATTCAGTGCAGTGCGTCCTGCTCACAGTGTTCAGCTAGATCCGTTCCTGCTATTTACATTCAGTGCAGTGCGTCCTGCTCACAGTGTTCAGCTAGATCCGTTCCTGCTATTTACATTCAGTGCAGTGCGTCCTGCTCACAGTGTTCAGCTAGATCCGTTCCTGCTATTTACATTCAGTGCAGTGCGTCCTGCTCACAGTGTTCAGCTAGATCCGTTCCTGCTATTTACATTCAGTGCAGTGCGTCCTGCTCACAGTGTTCAGCTAGATCCGTTCCTGGTATTTACATTTAGTGCAGTGCGTCCTGCTCACAGTGTTCAGCTAGATCCGTTCCTGCTATTTACATTCAGTGCAGTGCGTCCTGCTCACAGTGTTCAGCTAGATCCGTTCCTGGTATTTACATTTAGTGCAGTGCGTCCTGCTCACAGTGTTCAGCTACATCCGTTCCTGCTATTTACATTCAGTGCAGTGCGTCCTGCTCACAGTGTTCAGCTAGATCCGTTCCTGCTATTTACATTCAGTGCAGTGCGTCCTGCTCACAGTGTTCAGCTACATCCGTTCCTGCTGTTTACATTCAGTGCAGTGCGTCCTGCTCACAGTGTTCAGCTAGATCCGTTCCTGCTATTTACATTCAGTGCAGTGCGTCCTGCTCACAGTGTTCAGCTAGATCCGTTCCTGCTATTTACATTCAGTGCAGTGCGTCCTGCTCACAGTGTTCAGCTAGATCCGTTCCTGGTATTTACATTTAGTGCAGTGCGTCCTGCTCACAGTGTTCAGCTAGATCCGTTCCTGCTATTTACATTCAGTGCAGTGCGTCCTGCTCACAGTGTTCAGCTAGATCCGTTCCTGCTATTTACATTCAGTGCAGTGCGTCCTGCTCACAGTGTTCAGCTACATCCGTTCCTGCTGTTTACATTCAGTGCAGTGCGTCCTGCTCACAGTGTTCAGCTAGATCCGTTCCTGCTATTTACATTCAGTGCAGTGCGTCCTGCTCACAGTGTTCAGCTAGATCCGTTCCTGCTATTTACATTCAGTGCAGTGCGTCCTGCTCACAGTGTTCAGCTAGATCCGTTCCTGGTATTTACATTTAGTGCAGTGCGTCCTGCTCACAGTGTTCAGCTAGATCCGTTCCTGCTATTTACATTCAGTGCAGTGCGTCCTGCTCACAGTGTTCAGCTAGATCCGTTCCTGCTATATACATTTAGTGCAGTACGTCCTGCTCACAGTGTTCAGCTAGATCCGTTCCTGTTATCTTCCTACTGACAGGCAGGCTTGTCTGGTTACAGTATATAAAGCTACCTGAAGAAAATTACAGGTGTTCTTTTTGATCCTATTAGTACCACGGTCAGGCAGCTAGACTATTTACATTTAGTACAGTGTGTCCTGCTCACAGTGTTCAGCTAGATCCGTTCCTGTTATCTTCCTACTGACAGGCAGGCTTGTCTGGTTACAGTATATAAAGCTACCTTAAGAAAATTACAGGTGTTCTTTTTGATCCTATTAGTACCACGGTCAGGCAGCTAGACTATTTACATTTAGTACAGTGTGTCCTGCTCACAGTGTTCAGCTAGATCCATTCCTGTTATCTTCCTACTGACAGGCAGGCTTGTCTGGTTACAGTATATAAAGCTACCTTAAGAAAATTACAGGTGTTCTTTTTGATCCTATTAGTACCACGGTCAGGCAGCTAGACTATTTACATTTAGTACAGTGTGTCCTGCTCACAGTGTTCAGCTAGATCCGTTCCTGTTATCTTCCTACTGACAGGCAGGCTTGTCTGGTTACAGTATATAAAGCTACCTTAAGAAAATTACAGGTGTTCTTTTTGATCCTATTAGTACCACGGTCAGGCAGCTAGACTATTTACATTTAGTACAGTGTGTCCTGCTCACAGTGTTCAGCTAGATCCGTTCCTGTTATCTTCCTACTGACAGGCAGGCTTGTCTGGTTACAGTATATAAAGCTACCTGAAGAAAATTACAGGTGTTCTTTTTGATCCTATTAGTACCACGGTCAGGCAGCTAGACTATTTACATTTAGTACAGTGTGTCCTGCTCACAGTGTTCAGCTAGATCCGTTCCTGTTATCTTCCTACTGACAGGCAGGCTTGTCTGGTTACAGTATATAAAGCTACCTTAAGAAAATTACAGGTGTTCTTTTTGATCCTATTAGTACCACGGTCAGGCAGCTAGACTATTTACATTCAGTGCAGTGCGTCCTGCTCACAGTGTTCAGCTAGATCCGTTCTTGCTATTTACATTCAGTGCAGTGCGTCCTGCTCACAGTGTTCAGCTAGATCCGTTCCTGGTATTTACATTTAGTGCAGTGCGTCCTGCTCACAGTGTTCAGCTAGATCCGTTCCTGCTATATACATTTAGTGCAGTACGTCCTGCTCACAGTGTTCAGCTAGATCCGTTCCTGTTATCTTCCTACTGACAGGCAGGCTTGTCTGGTTACAGTATATAAAGCTACCTGAAGAAAATTACAGGTGTTCTTTTTGATCCTATTAGTACCACGGTCAGGCAGCTAGACTATTTACATTTAGTACAGTGTGTCCTGCTCACAGTGTTCAGCTAGATCCGTTCCTGTTATCTTCCTACTGACAGGCAGGCTTGTCTGGTTACAGTATATAAAGCTACCTTAAGAAAATTACAGGTGTTCTTTTTGATCCTATTAGTACCACGGTCAGGCAGCTAGACTATTTACATTCAGTGCAGTGCGTCCTGCTCACAGTGTTCAGCTAGATCCGTTCTTGCTATTTACATTCAGTGCAGTGCGTCCTGCTCACAGTGTTCAGCTAGATCCGTTCCTGGTATTTACATTTAGTGCAGTGCGTCCTGCTCACAGTGTTCAGCTAGATCCGTTCCTGCTATTTACATTCAGTGCAGTGCGTCCTGCTCACAGTGTTCAGCTAGATCCGTTCCTGCTATATACATTTAGTGCAGTACGTCCTGCTCACAGTGTTCAGCTAGATCCGTTCCTGTTATCTTCCTACTGACAGGCAGGCTTGTCTGGTTACAGTATATAAAGCTACCTTAAGAAAATTACAGGTGTTCTTTTTGATCCTATTAGTACCACGGTCAGGCAGCTAGACTATTTACATTTAGTACAGTGCGTCCTGCTCACAGTGTTCAGCTAGATCCGTTCGTGTTATCTTCCTACTGACAGGCAGGCTTGTCTGGTTACAGTATATAAAGCTACCTGAAGAAAATTACAGGTGTTCTATCCCAGCTTAGTGCAGCTACAGGCCATTAGTATGTCTGGAAGGCCAAGAAGGAGAGGCAGACAGTCACAAGCCAATAAGAGAGGGCAAGCAGGCTCTGTGTCTAGTGCTGGTCGTGGAGACGGTGCATCCTCATCAGCACGTGGCCATGGGACACGCTTGGCCTTTTTTTCGGCAGCTGGCCGTGTTGAGCCGCAACATGCGGAAGACTTGGTCGAGTGGATGACCAAGCCGTCCTCATCCTCCTCATCCTCTCTCACCCATGCCCAGGGTGCTTTGTCTGGCAAAGCAGCGGCCTCTTCCCTCAGCTCAATGTCATCAGTGACTCCTTCCCTAGCTCCACCATGTCCTCATGAGGATTCCCTCGAACTGTTTGACCACAGTGTTGGGTACATGCTCCAGGAGGATGCCCAGTGTTTGGAAGGCTCTGATGATGATACTGAGCTCAATGAAGGCAGTAACATGAGCACGGACAGAGGGGGTGCCCAAGAAGGACAGCAATCTGGCAGTCATGCTCCCCCTGCTGCAGCATACTGCCAGGTTTGCTCCAGTGATGAGGAGGGAGGGGATGATGAGGTCACTGACTCAACGTGGGTGCCTGATAGGAGAGAGGAGGAGGAGGAGGAGGAGGAGGAGGAGGTGGCACATCACCAACTAGGCAGGATGCCCTCCAGGGGCCAGCCTAAGGGCAGCACATTGACTGCATCACACCCCAAAGCTCCACATGTGCAGGGCGCTGCAGTCTCTGCGCGTTATTCAAAAAGTTCTTTGGTGTGGGCCTTTTTTGAGACGAGTGCATCAGATCGCACCGCTGCTATTTGCAACATATGTCTCAAGCGTATCTCGCGTGGCCAAAACATCTCCCGCTTGGGTACCACATGCTTGACCAGACATATGTTGACCTGCCATGCAGTTCGTTGGCAAGCGTATCTAAAAGACCCACACCAAAGAACAAAGACGATCTCTCCTTGCTCCTCATCAGCTGAGATTTCCAACCCCACTAGACCTTCAGTCCTCTCTGCGACCTGCAGTGAGAGGAATGAAGGTGTAGAATTAGGTGTGTCACAGCCAAGTACTTGTGGGCAATCTGCTTTTGGTACACCGACGTCAGATTGTACCAGGCAAATTTCCCTGCCCCAGCTGCTGCACCGCCGAAAGAAGTTTGCTCCCAGCCATCCACATGCCCAGCGGTTGAATGCTAGCTTGGCAAAATTGCTAGCACTTCAACTGCTGCCTTTTCAGTTGGTAGACTCTGCCCCCTTCCGTGAGTTTGTGGAATGTGCGGTTCCTCAGTGGCAGGTACCCAAACGCCACTTTTTCTCACGGAAGGCGATTCCGGCTCTCTACCGGCATGTGGAAGGCAATGTCCATGCCTCGCTGGACAGGGCGGTCAGCGGTAAGGTGCATATTACCGCTGACTCATGGTCCAGCAGGCATGGACAGGGACATTACTTAAGTTTCACGGCGCATTGGGTGACTCTGCTGGCAGCTGGGAAGGATGCAGGACAAGGTGCAGTAGTGTTGGAGGTTGTTCCGCCACCACGCCTCCAAAATGCTGATTGTGACACACCTCTCTCCTCCACCCCCTCCTCTTCTTCTTCCTCCATGGCCTCTTCCTCGGAACCAGCGGTGCTCCGTAGGTGTTCAAGGGGCTACGCAAGTACGCAGGCCAAAAGATGCCATGCGGTGCTTGAGCTGGTGTGCTTGGGGGACAGGAGCCACACTGGGGCAGAGGTTCTGTCAGCTCTGCAGGGGCAGGTTCAGAGGTGGTTGACGCCACGCCAACTTAAGGCAGGAATGGTGGTTTGCGACAATGGCACCAACCTCCTCTCTGCCCTCCGACAGGGACAACTGACCCATGTGCCCTGTTTGGCTCACGTCCTTAACTTGGTGGTGCAGCGGTTCTTGGGCAGGTACCCGGGCTTACAGGATGTCCTGAGGCAGGCCAGGAAAGTCTCTGTGCATTTCCGCCGGTCATATAATGCCAGTGCTCGGCTGACGGACCTCCAAAAGGAGTTTAACCTGCCCAAGAACCGCCTAATCTGTGACATGCCCACCAGGTGGAACTCGACGTTGGCCATGCTGCAGCGGCTGCACACGCAGCAGAGGGCCATCAATGAGTACCTGTGCGACTATGGCACCAGGACAGGGTCAGGGGACCTTGGTTTTTTTTCCCCACGCCAGTGGGCCATGATCAGGGATGCATGCACTGTCCTGTCACCATTCGAGGAGGCCACGAGGATGGTGAGCACTGACAGTGCATGCATCAGTGACACTGTCCCCCTTGTCCACCTGTTGGAGCACACGCTGCGTGGAATAATGGACAGGGCACTTGAGGCAGAACAGAGGCAGGAAGAGGAGGACTTCCTTAGCTCTCAAGGCCCCCTTTATCCAGACAGTGTTCCTGCGTGCCCGCCGATCACACAGGAAGAGGACGAGGAGGAGGAGGAGGAGGAGGAGGAAGATTGTGTCAGTATGGAGGTGGAGCCTGGCACTCAGCATCAGCAGTCTTTAAGGGATCAGTCCCAAGGAACACATGGACTTGTACGTGGCTGGGAGGAGGTGGCTGCGGACGTTGTTGTCCTTAGTGACCCAGAGGACTCCGGACCGAATGCCTCAGCAAACCTACGCTGCATGGCCTCCCTGATCCTGCAAAGCCTGCGTAAGGATCCTCGTATTCGTGGTATCAAGGAGAAGGACCAATACTGGCTGGCAACCCTCCTTGATCCACGTTACAAGGGTAAGGTTGCGGACCTTATCTTGCCATCGCAGAGGGAGCAGAGGATGAAACATCTTCGGGAGGCCTTGCAGAAAGGTCTGTGCAACGCGTTCCCAGAGACTGGGAGGTTACAAACTCCTGTTTCTGGACAACGTGTTGCTGAGGCTTCGGTCAGTCAAAGAAGGAGCGGTGGAGAAGGTGGCCGTCTGACCGATGCGTTCAGACAATTTTTTGGTCCGCAGCCCCAAGGTATGATCGGTTCCAGCAACCATCGCCAGCGTCTGTTTTACATGGTGCAGGAATACCTAGGGGCAAGATCAGACTTGGACACCTTTCCCACCGAAAATCCTCTGGGTTACTGGGTCTTGAGGATGGATCACTGGCCAGAGCTTGCACAGTATGCAATTGAGCTACTGGCCTGTCCTGCATCCAGCGTTCTTTCGGAACGCACATTCAGTGCTGCTGGAGGCGTGGTAACCGATCACAGGGTGCGTCTGTCCACCGACTCGGTCGATCGGCTGACCTTCATAAAAATGAATCAGTCTTGGATCACCACCAGCTACCAAGCACCTGATGCAGATGTAACCGAATAATTTTTTTTGAAATCTCAGATCCCTTCAAAGACTGCCTATGCTGATGCTGAGTGACTATCCCTGAGTAATTATCCTCTTCCTCCTCAATCATCACGCTGATAGCTTGTAAGAACATTTTTGGTTCTGGGCGCCACCACCAGTGCCTAAGGCACAATTTTTCAGCCCCTGTTTAACAGGGGCGTGTAATTACAATTTTTGATGTAATACTTTGCAGCAGGGCTCGTTCCTGCATTCCAACTAGAGTGTCTGTGAGGGGTTGCAGTGTTGTGGCACCAGCACCAGTGCCTAAGACCCAATTTTTCAGCCCCTGTCTAACAGGGGCGTGTAATTACAATTTTTGATGCAATACTTTGCAGCAGGGCTTGTTCCTGCGTTTCAACTAGAGTGTCTGTGAGGGGTTGCAGTGTTGTGGCACCAGCACCAGTGCCTAAGACCCAATTTTTCTGCCCCTGTCTAACAGGGGCGTGTAATTACAATTTTTGATGCAATACTTTGCAGCAGGGCTCGTTCCTGCGTTCCAACTAGAGTGTCTGTGAGGGGTTGCAGTGTTGTGGCACCAGCACCAGTGCCTAAGGCCTAATTTTTCAGCTCCTGTTCAACAGGGGCATGTAATTACAATTCTTGATCTAATATTTCACAGCAGGGCCCTGTGAGGGCTTACAGTGTTTTGGCCACAGCAACACCTAAGGCCCAAATTTCTGCTGAGTATATAGGGCAGGACCCTACTTTCAAACATCTAACTTACAAACGACTCCTACTTGCAAACGGAAGGAGACAACAGGAAGTGAGATGAAATCTACCCCTAAGGAAGGGAAATTCTCTCCTGTAAGAGTTAATATGGGAAAACAATTTCTCCTTTCCACTGATGCTTTCCAATCCTTGTTCCACAAAAAAACCCAAATTTTCAAAAAACATTTTTCATTGGGACAAAAAAGTGAGGTGAAATCTTCTGAAGAGGAGGAAAGACGCAAAACAAATGTCACAGGGGTGATAACCCTTCCCTATGTTTTCCAAAAAGCTTAGAAAAGATTTTTTGGCTGGAGCTAAACACATTAAAAATGTTCAAAATTACAAACAGATTCTACTTAACAACAAACCTACAGTCCCTGTCTTGTTTGCACCGCCTGAATACTGCTGTTCAGAGTATATAGGGACCTTTCCTTATTTTAATTTGGGTGCGGGGTTCCCCTTAATATCCATACAAGACCCAAAGGGCCTGGTAATGGACTGGGGGGTACCCATGCCGTTTGTCTCACTGATTTTCATCCATATTGCCATGACCCGACATGACATTAAACCCGCAAGCAGTTTTAAATGAGATTTTTTCCTTTAAAAATGACATTTGGTGCAGGGACTGTTCTAAACATGGGAAACACGCGTCACTTTACAGGCATACTATAGACACCCCCCAGGTACGATATTTAAAGGAATATTTCACTTTTTTTTTTTTACTTTAAGCATCATTAAAATCACTGCTCCCGAAAAAACGGCCGTTTTTAAAAGTTTTTTTTGCATTGATACATGTCCCCTGGGGTAGGACCCGGGTCCCCAAACCCTTTTTAGGACAATACCATGCAAATTAGCCTTTAAAATGAGCACTTTTGATTTCGAACGTTCGAGTCCCATAGACGTCAATGGGGTTCTAACGTTCGTGCGAACTTGCGGTCCGTTCGCGGGTTCTGGTGCGAACCGAACCGGGGGGTGTTCGGCTCATCCCTAATCTTGAATGAGTTTGTATTTTCAGGATGACCTTTTGTTTTCATATGCACTTAGTAATGCACACAGCACTTCCTTTGCTTCAATTTTAGGATTTTTTCTTTGCATATAGTTGTGTTTAGCACTTTTTAATAGCACTTCCCTGGACACTTATCTGGGGTGTACACATGTTTTAGCGCTGAATCTTTCCTGTTTTTTTATCTTATGCAATTAGTCTTATCGCTGATGCCAGCAGCTGTCTGTTATCAGTAGCGCAACTTTTTCCTTCACTTTTTTTGCATGAAGCCTATCCAGGAAAGAGAGGAGCAGCGTGGGATTGGAGTCCAACCGAGAATAAAGGTTCAGCCGGATGGGGAACCAGTTGTGTTCGGAGGTAGAGGGGAAGCTGTCGCCACTAAGGGCCCATCTACCTTGTTACCGGAGACCACAGTGAGTAAGCTGGAGCCAGAGCAGTATTCTCACCAGCCAGGGACAGTGAAGAAGTGGGAAAGCTTCAGCAGGTGCCAAGCCAGGGGCCCAGCAGGATAGCAGGTGTGACGCTTGAGGAGCTTTAGTAGTGCCAAGCCAGGGACCCAGCAAGATAGCGGGGATGATGCTTGAGGAGTATACAGCATGTTAGCTATGGAAGAGCTCAGGAGATTCAATGGCGATTGGATCTGGAAGTCTAGTGAGAGACTGGGAGCTCAGTGAGTGAAGATCTACAGTGAGAGACTGTAGTGTGAGAGAAGAACCCTTCTGTGTTGCCAATAGTTAAGTACAACTATCGTTAGTGACTGTTACAAGATTTGTTGCCATAGGAGACAGCGGTCCTACCTATACAGAAGTAGTATCTGGCTGGAGGCCTTCCACTGTATAGCTGTCTACCTATAATAGTCTCGAAGTCTGCCAATTATCATTGCATCTACTTAAGGGTGTCTTGGCCCTAACCCTCTCTATCACAGTTCTGTTAAGAGACAATAAATCTGTTTTGCATTAAAAAAGTGTCTGGCTCTCCCTAACTCTTGGGGTAATCATTGGGCCTCTGAGGGCCCAGGACTTTGCTACAAGCATATATCAGCCTTCTTCAACCTTTTCACAGAGGAACCCTTGAAATAGCTTTCCAGTCTCAGGGAACCCCTGCTGAAAATGACTATATCTTTAACTCATGATAGATTAGTGTGATGGTCAGTGTGAAGAATGACTTTTACACGTGTGGTTATTGGAAAGAATTACCCTCTTACAGATAGATAAGTTCCTACTGACATCATTGACCCTTTAGCTAAGAGGCAAAAATTGCTCATTGCTCAGGGAACCCCTACAACCTCTGGAGGAACCTTTTTGTTCCATGGAAACCCTGGTTGAGAAACCCTGGTATATACAGATAAGAACATACTTTGTTGCATGGCAACTTTCACAGCACCTAGTAAAACGATTTTGTCTTATTAAAGTGATCCTTATCCTATCTGAAACTTTAAGAGTATCCATATTGCATGAGAGCATTCAAAGCCAGGGGTCCTATATTGGTCCAAGAAGTGTCTTTGAGTGCCCTTTAACCAGTTACTGACCACCCCATAGCAGATTTACTGCTGGAGGGCAGCTGTCTTGTGCAGAATCACATATATTTATGTGCACTGCAGGGGGGTGCTCACGCCAACGCTGCTGTGATTATTCACAGTGGAAGCCGATTTGCGGGTGATGGGCACTGAGTGTCCACCGGTACCCACCAATTACTGGGCAGAGACATAAAACAGGGCTCTGCCTATGTAAACAAGGCAGAACTCCGTTCTGATGGGGGAAGGGATGGATTTTGCATCCCTGCAAGGCAGGGAATAAAATCTGAATCTTCCCCTAGTAAAAACACTGAACACAGTACACAAAAACACTAGCTAGGCACACAGTTAAACAGACTATAAAAGGCAGAAAAGGAATCCTACATTATTGGTTAGTGAACAACAGAGGTAAACTGACCCACCGATTCGCCCTTAGGGTGGTATATCTCCCAGAAAGCGTGCAGCCTAGGACATGGGGGGGGGGTTAATAGGTAACCCTAAGGAACAATCAAGGGAGATCAGCCATGGTATATGAATTAATTAATAGAAGCTTTATTGGAAGTACAAAATTTTTGACAGTGTTCCAATCCAGGCGGAACAACCCTACCCTGGTTGGATAATGTTCATGTAATTTGCAAAAAATTCATGAATCACTAATAAAATCACATTGTAATAAGAAAATATTGTCACAAATTAAAAAGCGCTAATACATGAGCCCTACTATATGAAGACTAATACCAAAGACCAGGAGGAAAAATGGAGTTGAAAAGAAAATGAGTTTCCCAAGGGTGACACCAAAGGTAATTGTAGCAAAGGTTTCTCCAGCTTTCAATTAACTGCAGAGATCTGCTGTTTTCTGTAGTTGACCGGTATATGTCATTGAATATGCATTAGTTGAAGATGATTAACATCCTATTGGCTGATTCAGTCAAGTTTGAAGCTGGATCAAGGGAAACAATGTAAACACCCAAAGGTAAAAGTTTCTGTTTGTGTTGTGTCAAATGTCCATAGTATAGGTGTATATCAAAATGTATACGGTCTCATGTAGATGACAATTAGACTGATATCACTACAGCGGCAAGCTCCATGAGTCGGGTCGCGGGTCCCGCGGACTCAATCGCCGTGGGGATATCCGCGATCGCCTCACGGTGAGGAAGAACGGGGAGATGCTGATGTAAACAGCATCTCCCCGTTCTGCCTAGTGACAGTGTCACTGATCTCTGCTCCCTGTCATCGGAGCAGAGATCAGTGACGTGTAACATGTAGCCACCCCCCCACAGTCAGAAACATGCCCCTAGGACACACTTAACCCCTACACTGCCACCTAGTGGTTAACCCCTTCACTGCCAGTGTCATTTACACAGAAATCAGTGCATTTTTTTTAGCACTGATTGCTGTATAAATGACAATGGTCCCAAAAATGTGTCAAAAATGTCCGATGTGTCCGCCATAATGTCACAGTCACAATAAAAATCGCTGACCGCTGCCATTTAAAAAAAAAAAAAAAATATTAATAAAAATGCCATAAAACTAACCCCTATTTTGTAAACGCTATAACTTTTGCGCAAACCGATCAATAATCGCTTATTGTGATTTTTTTTTTTTTTTTTTTTACCAAAAATATGTAGAAGAATACGTATTGGCCTAAACTGAGGAAGAAAAAATTTTTTATATATATTTTTGGGGGATATTTATTATAGCAAAAAGTAAAAAATAATGCGTTTTTTTTTTCAAAATTGTTGCTCTATTTTTGTTTATAGCGCAAAAAATAAAAACTGCAGAGGCGATCAAATACCACCAAAAGAAAGCTCTATTTGTGGGAAAAAAGGACGTCAATTTTGTTGGGGAGCCACGTCGCACGACCGTGCAATTGTCAGTTAAAGTGACGCAGTACCGAATCGCAAAAAGTGCTCTGGTCAGGAAGGAGGTAAATCTTCCGGGGCTGAAGTGGTTAAAAAAAACCTTATAAAAAAATATAAAAAAAAGTCAGTGGTGGCAGTGGACATTGCAAGGACCGTACACGGACCAGTGTCTGTGTGGGACACCTGTCATACAGCTATGCCAACCTGGACATCACAATACACCACACGCACAGCAAACTTCCACAGTCCACAAGGCAGCTCTCCTCTTCCAGCCAAAATCCATGCAGGAGAGGGTGCACACACTGTACACTTCCCCATCTGTTACAGGCTATAACATACAGCAGAAATTAAAAAGCAGTGGTGGTCATTAACCTCCCCTCAGCCTCCTCCCCTCCCCCAATCAAGCCATTTATTAATGTTTGTTTAGCACTTACTTTTACACAAGTTCGGACACTGTCTGCCACACACTGCAATCCAAATCTACCTTAGCTTCCTTCAGAATACAGCTAGACTCGAGCCAGCCAGTCAGCAGCTCCACGACTCCTCGAGGTCACAGCGCGCCGGGTCATACACAGCTCCCTGCGCTCCTCTGAGTCCTCCCACCTCGCCCTTCGGCCCTTAGTGACGTGACATCACGCCGCTGGCAGGGACTATGGGACTCCCCCGTAGGGGGAGTAAACTGAAACAGTAAAGGAAGCAGTGAAGCTGTGCTTAGGGAAGAGAGGATGCAGGAGCGCACAAATTCGGCACACACAATTTGTACAGTGCCGCTAGGCATAGGTTACTTGTTGTAGTACACACTGGTGGGCAGCGGCCTTTGCAGAACTTCACCTGCAGGCTTCGCCCCCCCTCCTATGGCAAATGGTAGCGCCTAGGGCCCCTTCCGCCCCTGCCTTGTATCGGCCCTGGTACTCACATAGAACCCTAAGGAGAGCTAAAAAGATAGTGGGACAGAAAGTGAGAGAGGACCTACTAGTACTTAAAATCCACTCAAAGATGGACACAGATGGCCAGGTACATTTAATTACACCCTTTGGCATACAATGGCAACAAGTAAGATCTATTCTTTCCCAACAGTGGCACATACTGACCCGCTCTAAGGAGTTAAAAGCCATAGTGGGCGACAAGCCCTCTATGGTGGTCAAGAGAGCTAAAAATCTGAATGATTCCCTTGTCCAATCTGAATACATACGCCCCGTAAGCAATAATTGGTTAACAGACCTGCCCAGAATTAGTGGTATGTTCCCATGTGGTCATTGCAGTACCTGTAAGATTGTTGATCGCTCAAAAACTTTCAGAGACTCCGAATTCAAACAGATCAAGTCTTTTATCAACTGTGACTACTAGAGTTTTATACCTACTAGAATGTCCATGTAAGAAATTATATGTAGGAAAAACTAAACGACAGTTACGGGTACGCTTTCTAGAACATCTGAAAAGTATCAGGTTAAAAGAAGAGACCCCCATAGCCCAACACTTTTTACAGGTTCATCAAGACAATACAAAGGGACTCAAGGTAAAAGGATTTTTTTCCCTTGATCTTTCTGCTCGTAGAGGAGACTATAATACAGTACTCCTCAAAAAAGAAAAGTACTGGATATTCAGGCTCAAAACTGCAGCCCCCAGGCTTGAATAACGAGTTGAGCCTGAAAATCTTTTTGGAACCCTGATACTGTCATATTATGTATTACCATATACACTACAAAATGTTATAGGATAAAAAATCCTGTGACATAAAGATTTCTCTCTCTTTCTCCTCCGCTGAAAATAATAATTAAATATAAGAGATTTTTTCTAGACCCTTGATTGACTGAATGTTAAAAGTAACGATGGTAAAACCTGTTCATAGAGATGTATTTATTATTTATATGGCTACATCTAGCTAATCAGTTCCTATTGAATGTTTTATTCATTGTAATTCTTAAAAGTCACCACAAGATGGCAACCTCTTTTTTCTTGCCCGTGATGTACAGGTGATTGAGTTTAAGGCTCTATAAAAAGATTCAAATTTTTCACGTACAATGTCCAGATGAAGTCCACGTTCCAGTGTACGAAACTCGTAGACAGAGGGTAGCGCTAACATGCCCCCACATATCTCGACGACCCGCAAGTCTGAGCAATATGGCAGAATTGCCTACGGGCAATCAGGGTAAGACGCCCATACACGGGCCAATATTGTTCAATTACATTCCCGTTTTGATGTATGCAGCAAGTTTAAGACTTTGTTTATTGGTGGATACCATTCATACTTTGGAGCCAACAGATGTGCCAAGTGCTACACATTCTGCTATTGATGATTCCTCCGCTGTAGTGATATCAGTCTAATTGTCATCTACATGAGACCGTATACATTTTGATAAACACCTATACTATGGACATTTGACACAACACAAATGGAAACTTTTACCTTTGGGTGTTTACATTGTTTCCCTTGATCCAGCTTCAAACTTGACTGAATCAGCCAATAGGATGTTAATCATCTTCAACTAATGCATATTCAATGACATATACCGGTCAACTACAGAAAACAGCAGATCTCTGCAGTTAATTGAAAGCTGGAGACACCTTTGCTACAATTACTTTTGGTGTCACCCTTGGGAAACTCATTTTCTTTTCAAGTCCATTTTTCCTCCTGGTCTTTGGTATTAGTCTTCATATAGTAGGGCTCATGTATTAGCGCTTTTTAATTTGTGACGATATTTTCTTATTACAATGTGATTTTATTAGTAATTCATGAATTTTTTGCAAATTACATGAACATTATCCAACCAGGGTAGGGTTGTTCCGCCTGGATTGGAACACTGTCAATAATTTTGTACTTCCAATAAAGCTTCTATTAATTAATTCATATACCGTGGCTGATCTCCCTTGATTGTTTCTTAGGGTTACCTTTTAACCCTGTGACCACACTAGATGTTTAACCCCCTTCCCAGCCTGCTTCATTAATACAGTGACAGTGCATATTTTAGCACAGATCAATGTATTAGTGTCACAGGATCCCACAAAGTGTCAGTTTGTGTCTGATTGTCCGCCGCAATATCAGAGTCCCACTAAAAGTCGCTGATCGCCGCCATTACTAGTCTTAAAAAAATTCTAATTCCAATATAAATTCTGTATATAGTTTGTAGACGCTATAACTTTTTGTGCAAACCAATCAATAGATGCTTATTGGGATTTTTTTTTTTACCAAATATATGTAGCAGAATACACATTGGCCTAAATCCATGAAGAAATTTTACTTTTAATTTTTTTATTGCATATGTTTTATAGTGGAAAGTAAAACATATTGTTTTTTTTTTCTTTTTTCAAAATTTACGTTAAAATGCAGAGGTGATCAAATACCACCAACAGAAAGTTTTTTTTCTTTCTGGGGAAAAAAATTACATAATTTTTTTTTGTACAGAGTTGCAAAACTGTGCAATTGTCAGTTAAAGTTACCTAGTGTCATATCGTAAAAAATGGCCTGGTTACGAAGGGGAGTAAATCTTCTGGAGGTCAAGTGGTTAATAAAATTGAATTTTCTTATCGGGGCCTTTCTTTTCCTGATCTTGTGGGGAAACTTTACCGGCTCCATTTCAGAGAATTTACTGGCCACTGACCATCTCACCAAGCAGGGTTCAGCCATGAAGCCAGCAGGCATCAGACCCCAATACCAAGGTGACACCAAATCAGAGAGGGGCACAGAAGCAGCTTTTCTGGGTGACAAAGATAACAGCAGGTGTCTTGTGTCTGCCTTAGCACTATTCCTTTACAATTGTAAAATGAAGCACAGGTTCTCTTTAAAGCACATTCAAACTCAAGAACAAAAACTTAGACTAATAATAAAGTAATATATTGCAGATGGCCAGGCCTTAGATGTAGTGACTGCATTTGTTTTTCTTTATCTATCTGTCTTTTTTTCCCTGTACAGAATGTTTATGTGAGGATCCTGTCAGTAATACACTTCCTGTTCTAGGGTGACAACACTCACCCATTGCACTGCATCTGTAGAGAAACAGCTTTGTCACCCCCCAGGACAGGAAATGTGTTACGTCCCATTTACGCCTGAGTGACGCTACCGTGTTGATGTTTCTTGTGTGATTTTGTGGTGCTTTCGGGGCAGCACCATTCATTTTGAAGGGCCTTCCTCCGCTTCAAAAACACACCAAAGAAGCACATGTACCAAATTTTGGCACTTAGCTAGGCGCGTTTGACGTTGTGTTTGCCACAATTTTCAACAATTGCGTCAAAATCATGCAACATTTTGGGTGCCATTAAGAAATAATGGCACTGCAAACATGCCTTGCAGTTTTCTGCAATTTTTAAATAGCAGGCAGAATCATGCAATGCCTGAGATTCCAGTACGCTCGGGTGTGAACGGGGCCTTAGGACTACAGAGCACCTCCCTACCTCCTCATCCCGTAACATATGTAGGAGGTGATCTGTGATTCAGAGATAAACCGGACGGGGCTAATAACACTAAAAGGCCACAGGGCAACACTGGATTATTGGCAGGATCAACTGGTTATTTCCATTATTTTGGTGATTTGATCAGTTTCACTGGCTTAGTAATTACCACAGCTGTTTCATCTGACTCATTCATTTTGACTGTCCTCTCATGTCCTGGACCATAAACCTTCCTCACTATGCTATGTTTTCTGCTGCACCATTGGCATGGTTATATCTTTTTAGTCCTCTCCAAAAAATTATCAGAAATTTGTGCTTAAAGTAGAACTATAGGCAAGACTTTTTTTTCATTTTGGATAGAGTAAGGGAGGGTTATAACCCCTGTCCGTTTATTTTTTACCATCCCTGTTCCATTGCAGAGATTTCCCTTCACTTCCTGCCCCATAGCCAAACAAAAAGTGAGAAGAAATCTATACAAATAAGGGAATTCATTGCCCCTCCCCCAGGCCCCCAGAACTAGTGCCTCCACCCGAAAATTTCAGGGCGGGTCTTAAACAGCAATGGTTGTGGCCTTGACAGAAAGGGGTGGGTCATATTTAAATTAGGGGGTGCACGAGTTTAGTCAGGCCTACGGCAGCACAAAACCTAAATTCACTACTGGGGGTCACAGTGTGTTCTCTGTGCTAGTTCATTGAGCTGCTCTGTGATTGGAGGAGAGCTGGTCATGGGTGCTCAACCACTCAAATCATCAAGCTGTCCCCCAGTTTTTTTTTCTCACTACCCCATGGCTGCACTTTATAAATGTCCCCCTTAGTTATATACTGATAGACTTACTTTCATCTTTTTAAAGATGGCCTCTGCGTCCTGCCAACTCCATTTTATGTCAGAAAGGCACCTGTATAGGAAAGTGTTGGTGAGATTAGTGTAGCGCAGGGGTTTTTGCCACCTGAATTACTATGTAAATATGTGTTCTTTAAATCAGAGTTTGGCTCCCTCTAGTGTCCTTTCTCTTTTGTATGTAATGTTATTAAGACTTTTGCTTGGCTTCTGTGTGCCACACTCCAATGCATTGTGGGGGATGTAGTGAATGAGGAAGTGACTCATATGTTTAAACCAGTCAAGGAACTACCTACCCACAATGCCCACTTACCTACCCACAAGGCCAAGTTACAGAATTGCTTGCTGGGTAGGCAAATAAAAGGCACAGCGCAGCCATGCTTCGCTCTCTCCTTCCTGGGACGCCATTAAAGACCTGCCTGCAGGGAGCTGTGGGTTTGTGATTGGGAGACTGCGGCCTGTGTGACACGGAGCGGAATCGGGTAGCCTCTAAGGAATTCCAGAACACAGTGGGTTGGATCACCGTGTGGACGGATTGGAGGACTCAAGACAACCCGAAGGTTCCTGCATTACAGTCACCAGCCATCAGACAGAGCGGTGCTATATGACGGCGCCAGCCTGGAGCTGGCGCAGTCATACTGCACCGCTCCGTGCGAGGACTGAAATATCAGAAGCGGAGCAGTACAGGCATCTGGGCCTGTGTGGTGAGCGGGCACTTGCCCAGATTGATATAATACTTTGTTTCTGTGCAATCTAGTTCCAGACGGCTGGTGAGACCTGTAGTGCCACAGAAGGGTTTCACCTACAAAGTGAATGCGATGTTGCATCCTTCAGTAAAGAAGAAGTTTCACAAGTGTTCTATATAACCAAGCACACAGTTATTTATACATCATGGTTACTGTAACTTACTATTTACTCGTTTCTTGGATTACAAATACTGCAGTCTAATAAGCTAGCTGAAGAAAGAAGATCAAAGACTTTATTACTCACTATAAAACGTTCTAACTTTTTATATATACTCTGAGAACTGCATTAAAACCTAGGGGGAGCCCTTGAGCATTTGACATAAATATATGTACTATATTGCACTATTGCACTGTATTTGATAGTGGACTGCAGATTTAATGTGTGTGTATGCTTTGAGGAGGGAGTGGAATGTGTTCAATAGAAAGGATCTACCATATTGAGTACAGATTCCACTTTTAGCCTGTCGGCATATGCTTTCAAGTGACCATTGAGTTTGGGTTTTCACATACACCCTGATTATTACTACTGTCATTTTCTTATATCAGAATTACCGCTGTGATTAATGTGTTTAACCAAGTTCTCCCAGTAAACGGTTTATGTGGTTAATTTACAACTTGTGTGAGACTCTATATATTACTACAGCCTATATTACTATACAGTATATTGTGTTACAACTGTGTTGTTCTTTACCATTGGGTCTTGCATTAACACTACCACACAGTTGTGCCTAGGGGGTCAAGTCCATATTCTAGGGTTGATAGGCAGAGTGCAGGCCCAATTAATTACCAGCAGCACCTTCGGGGGTCAGTGCTACATTAGTAATAGACAATAGAATGACAGGACATATTTATAAGGTTTATACACAAAACTCAACATTTAATTTCCAAGCAGCATGTGAATATAGTAGGAACAATTGTAAGCACCAAATCTCCCTCTGATTTCCTGGGTCATCTCCATTTTGTCAGAGATCCAGTGAATCCATTATTTCATTGGTAAGGGGCGATGATAATGTAAACAGGCTAGACTTCATAGAGAAGAGCAGTAAAGGACTACACTCTTCTCTGAGCAGGACACAATTCCACCATGAACAAGTACAATAAAGGTTTTGTACCACCAGGAAAAACTAGGCCGATAGAAAAGGAAAAATTGTTGTTAAAGGGCTTTTGTGGACAGATTTTGGGCTTTTGCTTATGACATCAGTTTGATAGTAGTTTAAGAGATTTCTGAAATCCTTCAGAACTCATTGACTGGTGTGTATGACCTGCAGTTAGCCAACTTCTGACCTGCATTTGACCTGCTTCATACATCTTTTGCATTCCCATAGACTTATTTGTGAATGCTAAACCCACCTGAAGTGAACAAAAGTCCCTCAACATAAAATGCAAATCTGGAGATCACTAAGTAATTCTGAGGCATAATAATAAAATTGAATAGCTTCCTCCATCCATCCTGCTACTCCTAGTGTATTCTGACAGCCGCTGGTGATTGCCTTTCCGAATACCCAAACATCAGCTGCGTCCAGTCGTTGTTGGGTCAAACATTTTCAATCAAAGAATGTCGGGTAAGAAGGTGGAGACGGGGCCACACATGGAGCAAATTTCAGCTGGCTCCTGATGAAAATCTCCTAGCGTATGGACAGCTTTGATCACATAAAAAACAATAGAATAGAAATAGAAACCCAGACTTACTTTTCCGCCCACCTAGGGCGCATGTTGGTCATTCTGGCAAATTCAAAGACCATCATGTAGAACTAGCCGATCCTTCCTAGCCCCTCGAGCATTCATAACATTTTAAAGGATGCTGGGGCAGGTGGGAATAGGTTAAAGTGTCAGTAAAAACTAACTATAACTATTTTCCCCCTCCTTCTACCTATCCTGCATACCCTATATGAAAAAGATATGTGTACCTTTTTTAAATCAGGTCTGGCGCAGTCATATGCTCCAACAACTTTGGTTCCCCTGTGTAAGAGAGTGCTTGACACACACTCGTCCCTGTTCTGTCTCTCCTGCTCATGATCGCTCGTGGCCGGCGTTCATCGCGACTGTCGGCCACGAGCATCGGCACCCCCACTTTGCAGCGGGCGCACACCTGTTATCCCGACCCCGCGAGCCGACGTATAGCTACGACGAAATGAAAAAAGTGCGCAAATCAAAAAATGACTGTAATTAAATATAAAAAAAACACACATATAAATACATGTATCTTTCTGGTTGCAAAACACATATTCAACAATAGTTCAAGAAGAGACATAATAAAATCAACATATGACAGTCAATATTAGAAGCATTTTTTGAAAAGCATTTTCTAGGAAGTATATTCTTTAAAAAACCTCTTTTGAAAAAATAAATTAAAGTAATATATTACTGTTAAAGAGAAAAATTACAGAAAAGCACAAGAGGATAATTCTCATATCAGAGATTTAGCTATATCAATGAAACAATTCGTATCCCACTCAATATTAAGGCCCCAGGGGCTGTAACACTGGAGGTCTTATATACATTTCGTCTCACAACGAGAAATGTGTCTTTTAAGGTTATTACCCCTCCAGTGTGGGACATATTTTTCTATAGCTATTACTTTAACCACTTGCCGACCGCCTAACGCAGATATACTGCGGCAGAATGGCACGGGCAGGCAGAATCACGTACCCATACGTGATCTGCCTCCCGCGGGCGGGGGGTCCGATCGGACCCCCCCCGGTGCCAGCGGCGGTCGGCATTTGTCTGGGAGCGTTGAGAGGCGAGGGGGGGGCCATCCGATAGTGGCACCCCCCCTCGCGATCGCTCCCAGCCAATGAGAAACATCCTCTGCCTCTGTATTGTAAACAGAGGCAGAGGATGTGATGTCATCTCTCCTCGGCTCGGCAGTTTCCGTTCCGGCGCCGAGGAGAGAAGACATGTGAGTGCACAGCACACACACACAGTAGAACATGCCAGGCACACTTTACACCCCCGACCCCCCCGATCGCCCCCCGATCACCCCTCCCCCCTCTCTGTCACACTGACACCAAGCAGTATTTTTTTTTTTTTTGATTACTGCATGGTGTCAGTTTGTGACAGTTAGAAGTGGTAGGGCAGTGAGTATTAGCCCCCTGTAGGTCTAGGATACCCCCCTAACCCCCCCTAATAAATTTTTAACCCCTTGATCACCCCCTGTCACCAGTGTCGCTAAGCGATCATTTTTCTGATCGCTGTATTAGTGTTGCTGGTGACGCTAGTTAGGGAGGTAAATATGTAGGTTTGCCGTCAGCGTTTTATAGCAACAGGGACCCCCATATACTACCTAATAAATGTTTTAACCCCTTGATTGCCCCCTAGTTAACCCTTTCACCACTGATCACCGTATAACCGTTACGGTTGACGCTGGTCAGTTCGTTTATTTTTTATAGTGTCAGGGCACCCGCCGTTTATTACCGAATAAAGGTTTAGCCCCCTGATCGCCCGGCGGTGATATGCGTCGCCCCAGGCAGCGTCAGATTAGCGCCAGTATCGCTAACACCCACGCACACAGCATACGCCTCCCTTAGTGGTATAGTATCTGAACGGATCAATATCTGATCCGATCAGATCTATACTAGCGTCCCCAGCAGTTTAGGGTTCCCAAAAATGCAGTGTTAGCGGGATCAGCCCAGATACCTGCTAGCACCTGCGTTTTGCCCCTCCGCCCGGCCCGGCCCACCCAAGTGCAGTATCGATCGATCACTGTCACTTACAAAACACTAAACGCATAACTGCAGCGTTCGCAGAGTCAGGCCTGATCCCTGTGATCGCTAACAGTTTTCTTGGTAGCATTTTGGTGAACTGGCAAGCACCAGCCCCAGGCAGCGTCAGATTAGTGCCAGTACCGCTAACACCCACGCACGCACCGTACACCTCCCTTAGTGGTATAGTATCTGATCGGATCAATATCTGATATGATCAGATCTATACTAGCATCCCCAGCAGTTTAGGGTTCCTACAAATGCAGTGTTAGTGGGATCAGCCCAGATACCTGCTAGCACCTGCGTTTTGCCCCTCCGTCCGGCCCAGCCCACCCAAGTGCAGTATCGATCGATCACTGTCACTTACAAAACACTAAACGCATAACTGCAGCGTTCGCAGAGTCAGGCCTGATCCCTGCGATCGCTAACAGTTTTTTTTAGTAGCGTTTTGGTGAACTGGCAAGCACCAGCGGCCTAGTACACCCCGGTCGTGGTCAAACCAGCACTGCAGTAACACTTGGTGACGTGGCGAGTCCCATAAGTGTAGTTCAAGCTGGTGAGGTGGCAAGCACAAGTAGTGTCCCGCTGCCACCAAAAAGACAAACACAGGCCGTCGTGCCCATAATGCCCTTCCTGCTGCATTTGCCAATCCTAATTGGGAACCCACCGCTTCTGCAGCACCCGTACATCCCCCATTCACATCCCCAACCAAATGCAGTCGGCTGCATGAGAGGCATTTTCTTTATGTCCTCCCTCTTTGCTTGTCTGATCTCCTTGTGACCCCGGCCTGTCTTTGGACTCCTCTCTGTCATCTGCCTGCACCTGACCCCGGCTTCCCTTGACCACGAATCTGCCTGCTCCTTTGTACCACGTTGCCTGCCTGTTGCCAACCCTGCCTGTGACCCGGACTTTGAGCCTGCCTGTTCCTCTATACCTCGCTGACCGTTTGTTGTCAACTCTGCCTGTGACCGGACCTGCCCTCTCTGCTCCTGCTCTGCACCGGCTGCCTAGGCCACTGCCTTCTAAGGACTTCCAGACCATTCGCATCAGGATCCTGGGCCTTACCTCCACAAGTCACCCGCCAGGCTCTCTTACCATTCTACGCTCCTGTGCCTTCTGTTTACACTACCAGGGGCCGGGAATCAGATGCGTACGGGAGGCCTTCCCCTGCTAAATCGGGTTCGTCAGTCAGGTACGTGCAAGTCTGACAGAGTGTCTAACGTGTGAATTGAAATCCTATTTCCCCATAATTTACCAGAGATAGAATATGGTAGGATTGAGTCTTTCTCAAACCTAACCCATGCGGCTGGGAGTATGCCATTATGCAATTTGTGACCATCTGGCAGCTAAGTAATATAAGCAGAAATCTGGAAGGCCAAGTCCTCCATTCTTTTGTGATTTATATAATACTAATTTTGATAAACGAGGATGAGAACCTAACCATATAAACTTGTTAATCTCTGTTTGAAATTTAGTGATGATTTCTTTATTTAGTCTAATTTGGAGCGCCCTGAATAGATATAATAACTTTGGTAGAATTGTCATTTTAATTGCTGTGATTCTGTCTAAAAATTATATTTTGAAAGATTTCCACATTTTAAGCATCAATCTTAATTTTTGTATTATGGGTAAGTATTTTTTTTGAGGTTAGGTCATTAATATTTGGGGTGAGAAGATGCCCAAATATGGGAGAGACTCCATTTTTTTTAGACTTATTTTGTCAAATGAATCAAGGCTCTGTTTATGTTTTTTTTTCTTCTAAATTCTCAATTTCTCTCGTCAGATGAGATTTCTTTTGTTCTTTTTCTTTCTCTCTCTTTCCCTCTCTCTCCTTTTTCTAGCTTCCCTGCCCCTTTTTTCTTTTTTGGGCTTTTTATCCCTTTCCATAATTTCAACATGGGGGGGGGGGGTTAAATTCTGTTCTTTCAATGCACAAGGCCTTAATTCTCCTTTTAAAAGAACCTACATTTTAAACTCATTACATAAGCAAAAGATAGATATCATTTTTGTTTCAACAAGCACACTTTCGTTCAGATCACATTCCAAAAATAAATAATAGGAATTATGTTACTTGGATTCAGGATACATTTTCATATTCCAAATCAGGAGGTGTATCTATTGCGTTCCACAGGGATATACCCCACCAAATATTGCAAAATTATAAAGATAGAGATGGCAGATCCTTAGTTATAAGAGTCATGATATATGGCAAAATTTTTACAATTATTAATCTTTATTTACCAAATTATGAACAAATTAAGAGTGGAGTGAAAGCTCTGTCGGACGCAATGGAGAAAGTGGAAGGAACAATAACCTTGGGTGGAGACTTTCATTTTATAATGGACGCAAAAATGGATACTACTAGCACCCACATTTATAGGAATAATAGTCAATTAAAGGAATTTAAAAACCTGCTGGGAAATCATCAATTGATAGATATTTGGAGGGCTCAACATCAAACGGAAAAGTACTACTCATACTATTCAAATATACATGATTCATATTATAGAATAGACTACTTTTTTATTAATCAGTCTGGTATGATGATGGCTCTTTCAACAGATATAGGGGGATTCTTATGGTCAGATCATGCTCCGATATATCTGGAGCTTAAGATAAATGAACACAAAAAAATGAGGGGGACGTGGAGGTTGAATGACAACTTAATTAAAGATAAGGAATGCGAAAAAGATATTCGACAAGCAGCAAGGGAATTTTCATTAATTCATGACAAAAGATGAAACCTCAGTTCCCATGCAATGGGAAACATTAAAATGTGTGCTACGGGGGCTATTTATCAAGCTCGTTCAAGGTTGAAAAAAGGAGAGACTCCACTGACTAGGTAAAATTAAATGAGGAAAGTAAGGAATCTAAATGAGACGATGGGATGTATATTGGCATACCAATTGATTTGGAAACATTCATGGTTAGGCCTGATAATGATGCAAATATTTTAATAGTATGTAATAGGTCCAGGGCCATCCACAGAAGGAGCAGGTAAGGCTATATTGGGTTGTGTGAGGAATAAAATCATATTGTCTGCATACATGCTCAATTTATAGGTGTTATTATTAGAATTATAACCTTTGATGTCTGGGTGTAATAATATTGCTGTGGCTAAAGGTTCAATCGCTAAAGTGAATAGTAAGGGAGAAAGGGCACATCCCTGACGTGTACCCCTGCCCAACCTGGAAAAGTCTGAATTAAATCCTGGTAATCTTATCCTAGTATGTGGGTTATGATAAAAAGCTTGAAAGGCGTAGAAAAAATTGCCTTTGAATCTATATCTTTTTAGTATTATATCCAGGAAATTCCAGGATATACTGTCAAATGCCTTATTAATATTGAGGCTGAGTAAATGGACTGATCTAGAGTTGGTATTTGCATCTTGAATTATGTTTATTACTAGTCTAATATTGTCAGTAATTTGTCTACCTGGTATGAAATCTGATTGATAAGGGGAAATCAGGGAGGAGATTATTGATGCTAATCTGTTGGCTAACAATCTGCTGAATATCTTAAGGTTATTTTTAATTACCGAGATTGGTCTATAATTTTGGGGCAATGTATGGTCTTTGTTTGGTTTTGGGATGAGAGACATGTTTGCGAGTAACATTTCTTCTAGGAATTGATCTCCTTTAAGAATGTTGTATAAATTTTGTTAATTTTGGCATTAGAAGATGGTAATATTTTTTATAATAAAAAGAGGAGAATCCGTCTGGGCCAGGAGCTGAATTTTTCTTAAGGGATTTAATTATTAGCAGTAGTTATTCTTCTGTGCATAGTGCGTTTAATTTATCTGTTTGTGTTTGGGTTAGCTTTGGAATAGGGAGTTTATCTAACCAAGATAGTGCTGAAGATGGAATGGATGAAGTGGGTGCTGAGAGGAGATTTGAATAGAATTTTTTGAATATAGATAGGATTTCCTGGGGATGAGTGATCAATTGATTTGAGTTATTCTTGAGTCTATAAACATGGGTGCGTTTTATTGATTGATTCAATTTGTGGGCAAACATTGTAGAATATGCATTGCTAGATAGGAAAAATTTTGCTTTTGACCATCGGAGTGCCTTTTCTACTTTAAATGTGAGTAATGAGTTTAATTAATTTATTTTTTGATAGATTATTTTGTAGATGTTTGGGTTGTGTGAATTTGTATGATCTTTATAAAGGTTGTAAAGATCTTTAGTGAGAGAGTGAATTTTTTCCCATTTTTTTTTATTACATTGTGCTGCTCGTTTAATGAGGTGGCCTCTCAATACAGCTTTATGGGCAAGCCATAGTGTAGTCGGAGAAATATCTGGAGTTGAGTTTAGTGCAAAATAATCTTTTATTTCTGATTCAATTTTATTTTGGTGTGTGGAGTCTAAGAATGATTCATTGATTCTCCATGAATATGGGGTGGAAGTGAGGCCTATAAATTGAGTGCTAAGAGTGGTGATGTGGGGGGTCTGACCAGGAACAATGGTGTATTGAGGCATCATGGGTGTTGGCTAGAATTATCGGGGTACAAAATATGTAGTCTATTCTTGAATATGAATCATGTGGGTGAGAATAAAAAGGTATACTCTCGTGCGTCTACATTTAAAGCTCTCCAGGAGTCAATCAATTGTAAATCATTTATGTGTGTAATAGTTGTTTTTGAGAATGATTTGAATTTTGGTTTTGTTTGCTACGATCAAGGTTAGGTTGAAAAGCTGAGTTAAAATCTCCACCCAAAATAATATGTGGTGAGTGGTACTGTTGCAGTGTGTTAAAGAATTGTGTGAAGAAAGTGGTTTGTGTTTCATTTGGTGCATACACATTGGCAATCGTTAATTCTCTACCTGCTAGGGTACCTTTGATAATGATGAACCTACTATCTTCGTCCTTGTAAACCTGTTGAACCTCTAATGGGAAAGATTGATAGATAAAAATTGCCACTCCTTTAGTTTTGGAGGAGGTTGTGGTATAAAACGATTGATTAAAAGCTTTGTGAAAAAATGTAGGGTGGCTGTCTTTCATGAAATGTGTTTCTTGTAATATCAGGAAGTTCAACCCCCTATA
Source organism: Lithobates clamitans (assembly GCA_037952925.1). Taxonomy (NCBI): domain Eukaryota; kingdom Metazoa; phylum Chordata; class Amphibia; order Anura; family Ranidae; genus Lithobates; species Lithobates clamitans. The sequence continues at coordinate 206,769 of JBBGZY010000480.1, read as the reverse complement.
TAATCCCTCCCCCTTGCAGGGATACCTCAGTTTTGTAGCCAAGCAATATAGTGTATTAGAAGAGGGGCGGGACCTCTGTGTCCCATGATGTCCTTCGAAAGAAAAGGATTTTACAGGTAAGCTGTTTTAAAAAATCCTATTTTCTTTCTCGAACATCACGGGACACAGAGCCTCAGTAATTACTGATGGGATGTCCCAGAGCAATGCTACCTGAGGGGGGGGAACCACGACCAAGTAGGGTGCAATCAGACCTGAGGACCCTGTACCGCTGCCTGCAGCACACTACGCCCAAAGGCGATATCCTCATGCCTTCTCACATCCACCTGATAGAATCTGGTGAATGTATGAACTGAAGACCAGGTTGCGGCCTTGCAGATTTGAGCCATAGAGGCCTGGTGATGCACTGCCCAAGAAGCACCAATAGCCCTTATGGAATGTGCCCTGATCTGAAACGGAGGAATCTTCTGTTTCCTTGTCAAAAGAAGTTTATTGAGTATACAATGTTATAAAGATACATAAAGTAAGTTTACAAGGATCTATAAAGTAAGCTCATTGTTTTACTGTAGGGTTTATATAGGTAAATATCATGAAATTTCAAATATTAAACATTGGGTTCACGTAAACCTAAATTAAAGATATATATCATTTCCTTAGTTACTTTTGTAGGTATTTAAATGATTTATACCTACTATACATATTGTTTACAAGTAGAGTGTATATAGGTCAAATAAATTCTGATAATGAGCTTTAATCGTAAGGTGGAGAAAAGGAAAGAGAAAGAAGAAAAAGGGTTGAAAGGTAGAGGTATGGTCCACAAGGTTGTCCCGCTCGTCAGGGAATCTTCTGTTTCAAACCGTAAGCTTGAATGATCAACTGTCGAATCCATTTAGAAATGGTAGCTTTTGGCGCTGCCTGTCCTCTATTGGGACCCTCTGGCAGCACAAACAAAACATCTGTCTTGCGGATCTGAGCAGCTGCCCCTAGATAGGCCTTAACTGCTCTTACTACATCCAACGAATGTAGAGATCTCTCTTCCGGAGAACAGGGATCTGGAAAAAAGGAAGGTAGAACAAACTAAAAACTAGGATGAGGGCGTAGTACCACTCTATTCTTGTGTATAATCAAATAAGGCTCCTTACAGGAAAGAGCTGCTAATTCTGATACTCTTCTAGCAGAAGAGATGGCCACCAGAAAAAATAATTTCCTTGTCAACAAGACCAAAGGAATCTGACTTATTGGTTCAAAAGGCTGTTTCTGTAACACAGCCAGGACCGAGTTCAAGTCCCAGGGGTTTAGGGGCGCTTTAACCGGAGGATTAAGACGCATCACCCCCTGCATAAAGTTTCAGACCAAAGAATGCGAAGCAAGTGGCCGCTGAAATAATACTGATAAAGCAGAGACCTGGCCCTTGATGGTACTCAAGGCCAGCTTCATCTCTAATCCTAATTGTAGAAAATCAAGAATTCTACCTATGACATATTTCCTGGGATGCCAACCTCTGAATTCACACCAGGTTATATAAGCTTTCCAGACTCTATGATAAATCATCCTGGAAACAGGCTTCCTTGCATTAATCAAGGTAGATATGACAGGACCTGAGAGCACACGACTCTTCAGAACGTGGGTCTCAATAGCCAAACCATCAAATTTAGCGTTTGTAAGGCAGGATGGAACACTGGACCTTGAGATAACAGGTCTGGGCGTACTGGTAGGGTCCATGGGGGACCTACCGTCATCCTTACTATTTCTGCCTACCAAGTCCTTCTGGGCCAAGCGGGGGCCACCAGAAGTACCGACTTCCTTTCCTGCCTGATCCTGCGAAGGAGTCGTGGTAATAGCAGAATAGGCGGGAATGCGTAAATCAGTGAGAACCGATGCCACGGAATCACCAACGCATCCGTCCCGCATGCAAGAGGATCTTTTGTCCTTGCCACAAATCTGTCTATCTTTTTGTTGAATCGGGATGCAAAGAGATCTACATCTGGATATTATATTCTTGTACACCTGGCTGACCTCATCTGTATTTAGAATTATTAGACATCTACACACCTGTCACCACTCAATTTATCACATATTATCACTTCCTGATGACTCCCCAAAATTGACATTAATACTATGACTATCACTGTATTGTCACACAATGTCCAAGGATTTAATACCCCGTACAAAAGGAAAAAAAGCCTTTTCTTTCTCGAACATCACGGGACACAGAGCCTCAGTAATTACTGATGGGTTATATAGGTATCACTGGTGATTGGACACTGGCACACCCTATCAGGAAGTTCAACCCCCTATATAATCCCTCCCCCTTGCAGGGATACCTCAGTTTTTACGCCAGTGTCTTAGGTGATGGACGTGTAAAGATGTCCTGGGCTGAGCTCCAAAGGGAATATCCTAAGATCCTATACTGGGGCAAGCCAGGCGAACCGGATCCATTTAAAGTGTCTTTTCATGGCCGAATTGAATGGTACCCGGGCCTCGTGTCCGAAGAAACGAGGTTTTACCCGTAACGCTTCTCTTTTTAGAGAGCTGGACCCCGCAGATCAGAAAATGGCTTTAAACTTCCTAATTTCTGGCGAGGTGCTTTACGGTCCCAGAACTGTTGGATCCCCCTATTCATAGGGGGCCCCAGTCTCTGATGGTTTTTTCAAACGGAGCCCACCGTGAGAGGTGAAGATTGGGTCTGTGTAAACAGCACCCTGCAGCTGGATAAGGTAAGAGGAGATTCCACAGAATTTTTGAGTTCTAGTGGCTTTTCTCTGTTGGCTAACTGAATTACAGGCCTACAATAGAGAACGCCAAATCTCTATGCAAAACAATTGTACTGCTTTGAGATGCAAAAATCTGACATAATCATACCGCCAGGGAGGCTACGACCATCAGGTCTCATTATTTTTCACCTTTGGTTGGAAAATCTTTTTCTTTCCAACCCCATACAGTTTTTTTATTACAGATATATGTTACACTTAATTACTGTTAAACCAATTTCAGTTTTTATAAACAAAAAAAAATGTTTTGGTACAATCCTTAAACTCAGCCTTATGCCCCGTACACACGGTCGGATTTTCCGATGGAAAATGTCCGATCGGAGCGTGTTGTCGGAAATTCCGACCGTGTGTGGGCGCCATCGGACATTTTCCATCGGATTTTCCGACACACAAAGTTGGACAGCAGGAGATAAAATTTTCCGACAACAAAATCCGATCGCGTCAATTCCGACCGTGTGTGGCCTGTTCCGACGCACAAAGTGCCACGCATGCTCAGAAGAAATTAGTGAAGCCTGGGACCCCCACGGCAGACATCAATTCTTAAACCTCAAAATTGGTGGCCTGAGGAGTCCATATATAAGGGAGGGCAGTCTGGTCCGGGATTCACAGAGACTCGGATAGCAGCAGATGACATCTGTGTCCCCAGGCTGTGGTACCACAAGAGGCTGCATCTTTTGGCCGACCAGACTGGATCCAGGGCAATCACTTTCTGGTCTTCCTTTCACACTTCCTTCCGGGCTGTGGCTGTGCAGTTGGAGATGTGGCAGGAGGAGGAGTAGGACCTGGAGGAGGAGGACTGGGAGGACCTGGAGGAGGACTGGGAAGACCTGGAGGAGAGGGAGGAGGAGGAGGAGGACCTGCAGGAGGAGGAGAAGGACCATCCCAAAGCTGTGTGTGAGGTGTAAGTTGGCCCCTCACACCTTTCGCCAGAGCCTCTGATATGAGGGCCTCACACATGGCTTTTTGGCCCTCCTCCATCCTCTGCATTTTATAGGCAATGAATGCAGCAAGGTTCTCCTGCATGGTGTGTGGTGCTCCCAGGACCTCTGTAGCCCTCCAAAAAAATCTGATAGCCGCCTCCTCTAGGGTACTCCTCCTACTGCCACTTTCTGTTTCCAGGGGGGGTGGAGGGACCTTGATATCAGCCAGCCGGCTCGGCTCGGCCACCTCCTGGCTGAGACTTCCCTGTGTATGAAAAAGGGACATGGTTTTAGTTTTGGCATCATCAATCACAATCCTAAATTAGTACTCCCAACTAACATCTAGGTAACATCATTGATTGGACAAGCAGAAATATTTAGAGGAATGCTATACCTGGTTCAATCTGGGCTCCTCCATATGTGGCCTGGAAGGCCCAGGTTGGGCGTCAGAAGCCTCAGCCAGGGGGGAAGGAAGCGTGGAAGGAAGACTGGAGAGTGATGACCTGGGTTCAGTCTGGCCTGCCAGAAAGTGCAGCCTGTCGTAGTAACACATCCTGGGGACATAGATGTCATCTGCTGCTCTGGATCTCTGTGAATCCAGGACTTTATTGCGCTCCCTCAGATATGTGCTCCTCAGGCAACCAATTAATATCTTTAAATAAGTGATGTCTGCCTTGGGGATCACCTGCTTCACAATTTCACACAATTGCTTCAGTGCTGCCTTCCTCTTTGCTTGGTTCTTGAAATGGGGGTGGGTAATCTCCCACAGACAGGGCAGCTCACTTAGCATATCAATGAATAGTGACATGAAGTCAATATCTCTCATTAAGATATCCATGTTCACTGCAAGACACAACACAAGACAAAGCCTAATGTCAGTCCAAACTCTCCTAATATTGTTACAATATAGGCCTCAATCTAGAAGCAGTATAGGCCCAAGTTTGTCTCTTACCTTCGTTCTTACGATCGGCGCGTCCAATGCTCCTTCCTCCGCTCACAGATCGTACGTAATACGCACACGTGTTACGCTTTATACACACTGCGCATGCGTGTAACTCCGCCCGCCCCTGACGTTCTTTCTAGTCTATTCCCCGCCCCTTTTCGTTCGGCGCAGTGGGGGAAGAGCATGATGGCGGAGTTACAACAGGTGCATGCTAATTCTAGCAACGAGGAGGAGGAGGAGGAAAGCCCGGATCCAGGCACATCCGGATCCAGAAGGAGACGTTTTAAGGCCACAAATATGTCGTTTGGGGAGATGTTGGAGATGGTAGACATCATGAAGAAGTCCGACTATGACGGAAAATATGGGCCTTACCCCAACCCCAACATCCGAAAGGCCAAAATCATTGGTAAAGTGGTCAGGAGTCTTGAGCGGAATTTCGGGGTACGAAGGTCTAAAGATCAGCTCAGGAAGCGGTGGTCGGACCTGAAGTTGAGAGAGCCGGAGCAGTACCGAAAGATCCGGAGAGTGCTGCAAAAAAGTAAGTAGTTGTGCTGTGTTCATATTCTTTCTGTCTTTATTTCGTTCGTTCTGCTCCATATGCTTTTAGTAATTGTAACGTTTAAAAAGGTCAACTTTAATGTTTATGGGCCCATTATTCGTTCGTATCAAAAATTTTTCTTTCGGCCTCTAGAACACCATTGTTTAGGCCATATGCATTTTCCCACATTTTTTTTGGGCCTACTTGGATGCCAAATATTTGTTTATGTAGATGGGTTTGTTACTAGAATGAAATGCAAACTAGATTGTGTGTAAGGAGAGGACTCTGAGCAGCTGTTTTCACATCTGGACACTGAAGCACTAGTGTGGGACACAAGAACAACATTTTTATTAGGGGGGGCACACATGTGCTCCAGTGTATACTATAGGGGGGGTTACATGTGTGAAGCTTGTACTAAACAGGTAAAGTATTGCAGCTTGACAAAGGACAATAAAAAAAGACATCTTTGAACTCGGCTAAAATAGACAATTGTACCTCACTTCCAAGCAATGTTTCCTAGTTCTAGTTCTGCCATCAAATATCTGTGTGCTAAGTATACCATTTTTGTTTTACATAGGGGAGAAAAGACTCGGACACCCCTCATCCCAGGAGACCAGAGACCCCCCCCCTCTGGAAGAAGGGGAAATACCTACCCAAGAAGAAGAGCAGGAGGAAGAAGAAGACGTGGTGGAGATTGGCACCACAACAGGTGAGTGTCTGCGACCACAGGCTCAGGTAAAAGAGATGGATGTTGGCAGATTTTTGAGACCTTTTTTTTTGTTCTTTATCTCTTTTTAGGTGATCGGGATCCAGAACGCTTTACATCTGAAAGTGCCCAGATACTGATAGGGGAGATCATGGGGTGTAATCTCCAATTGCAAAACATCCAGCAACAAATCAGTGATGTTATTAAAAAAAATAATAACATCATTGATGTTTTGGGGTGAATTTAAACCCCACAAAATCACCTGTTTTATCGTGGTCCAATCTTACTAAAATTTTTACAATGTTTAGAAAAGCCAAATTTGGAGGATGCACACAGTGTGCCAACATGTGCTATCTGCCATCACGGGAGATCAATGGACGCGTTTTGGGGGTGCAACCCCTTCCTCAATTATAAAGTAGCGTTGAGGAAGGGCTTGCTCCCCCAAAACACGTCCCTTGATCCCCCCTGATGGCAGATAGCACATGTGGACATTTGTAAATTGGTGTGCATCTTCCAAATTTGGCTTTTCCAGGGGTGATTTCCCCCTATCTGAACGCTATATCAAACCCAGTTCCTAAATACTGATGTCTGATATAGCCTTCAGGTTTTACCTAATGTGAACTTTGTAAGTTCAAGTTTTTTGGCTTTCTTGTTGGTTTTACACAGGCCTGTTTTATCTGAAATGGATATTTAGATTTTTGATAATGCCCCCCCCCAAAATTGTTATACAACAAACATGTTGTTTTGTTTTAAAAACCTTTGGTAAATGCACATGTGATTGTGCAGGTATAAAAAAGTGCCTTACTCAAGAATGTGTGGATTATTGTCTCAACACTACAACACTTTTGGGGTGATGTAATTGTTGTTTTATGCAAAAATGGGGGTTATTTCCTAAGGGCAAATCCTCTTTGCACTACAAGTGCAGGTTCAGTGCAGTTGCAAGTGCACTTGGAGTGAAATGTGTTTTTGCATTGAGGAAGTACCAGCCAACACTATTCTTTATAAGGTTACCCAATCACGACATTTTCTGCTTACGTCGTTTTCACTCAACACATTTCTGTCAGGGTCAGCTCAAACAAACACAAGCAGTAAATGTCCACCAAGAATTGCTTTTGGTTGTTTTTTATTTGAAAAAGGTGTCACAGATTGTCTGGCATATTGATAGCCCCCCTACCCGCAAAGAACTCCAGGTATCGTAACCGGACATCACGGGCATTCAGGGAAGGCAAGCCAGGACGGCCGCTTTCAAGTGCCGTCATTGTTGATGTATTTGGTATTCCGGCCTCATGCCCAACTGAGCCAGCATAGTTGGCTGAATGTTTTGGAGTTTTGGAATTATGGAGAACACAGCACGCCAGTATAATATGGTTCAGTTTATACTCCGCCATATGGATGGGTGTCAGAAATAGTCGGAACCGGCTGGCCAGGATTCCAAATGTGTTCTCCACCACTCTTCGGGCTCTGGCCAGCCGGTAATTAAAAACACTCTGCTCCGGAGTGATGGCTTGCCTCATGCAGGTATCCTGCCTGCTGATATAGGGGGTCAGCGAAGCCAACAAATGGTGAAATACGGGGTCCGTCATCCTGAGAAAGTTCCTGAAATCATCAGGATTATTCTCACGGATCTCACGGAGCAAAGGCATATGAGAGAACTGGTCACGCTGAAGCAACCAATTCTTGGTCCATGAACTCCTCCCCACCCTGTTCATAGACTAGACTTGTGTCAAGGTCAGGACCCCAACACCAAGCCCCCACACAGCACGAACTCTACGAGGAGTACGCATACGAAACATGGCTAGAAAACGGTCGGCTGCTCAGAACGAAGTAACAGAACGCACTGAAGAACATCAAGGCCTGTGAAGAGCGACCTGAAAAACAGCAACGAGCGGACAAGATCGCACAGAAAACTCCAATACGAACTGACTGCACGCACTGAAGAGCAGATACAAACCCACAAGCACAAACTGAACGGCAGAAAACGATCTGAAAGCCACGAGTCTGAAAAAGCGCGAATCACCTCTCACCAAACTTTTACTAACACGAGATTAGCAAAAGGAGCCCAAAGGGTGCCTCGCTTGGTTCTGAACTGGCCTTTTCTAGTCTCGTCGTACGTGCTTGACGTCACCGCGTTCTTGGCGATCGGAAATTCCGACAACTTTGTGCGACCGTGTGTAGGCAAAACAAGTTTGAGCCAACATCCGTCGGAAAAAATCTGAGGATTTTGTTGTCGGAATGTCCGAACAAAGTCCGACCGTGTGTACGGGGCATTAGAGTGCTAGAAACAGGGGTTTATGAAAATATAAAAAAACAACAAAAAAAGACAATGAACAGGAAACGTCTCTCTGGTGAAAGAATATTTAACGACTTGATGGGGGTAAATCATGTCAGCATAGGGCGGGTAGCCGCAACAATTATTATTGGTATGAATAGCTGTGCAACTTTTAACCAATACCTACAACTTTAACCTCCCTGACAGTAATCCCGAGTGTGGCTCTGGGTTAAATTTCAGTCCCATTAGCGGTAACCCCGAGCCACACTCGGGATTACATTGCAGGATCCTGGTGCGGCGTTACTTACCTTGTCTCCAGGATCCTGCAATGTCCCCCGCTGTGTCTGCGGGCTCTGTCTCCTCCAACGCCTCTCCGTGCCAGGCTCCGTTCCCTGCGCGCGTCGCAACGCACGGGGGCGGAGCCTGGTGGCAAATTCAAAAAAAATTACAAACCATAACACATACAGTACTGTAATCTTACAGATTACAGTACTGTATGAAATTATTTCACATCCCTTTTGTCCCCAGTGCTTTGGCCCATGCCCTGCATGCAGTTTTATGTTATATATACTGTTATTTCTGCCTGGAAACTGGAGATTGTCCATAGCAATCAAAAAGTGTCCCTTTATGTCAAAAGTGGCTTTAGACCAGCTAGAAAACAGCAATAGTAAATTAGAACACTTGCAGAATTGAGCGATAGTGAATCATGGGGAAATGTATTTTATTATTATTATATTTTTTTTTTTTAATTATTTATATTTATTTATTATATTATAATTTATGTTTTTGTGTTTCAAACTTCATCATACCCGGGATATCTACTAGACTCTTGTTTGGACAGATTTAAGTGTGTTATTGTTAAGAATTACAGACCTACAATATAAAACGCCAAATTTCCATGCAAAATAATTGTACCGCTTTCAGCACCTAAAATCCGATATAATCATACCGCCAGGGAGGTTAAAGAATTTGTAAATGATCCTGTTCTTGAAACTGAGAAAAACTAGTAAATCAAGATGTGGGACCAGACATCAAGTGGAGCCAAACAATTCCACCCTGGTTCAAAACAATTATAATTGATTTATGGATTTGTTATCTGAATCAAATTGTATATCATATGTTGTCGTCAAGAGCCCAGCGAATATAGTGGGTGAAAGTGACAGACCCCACCAACGCCTAATGCCGCGTACACACGGTCAGACTTTACGGCAGACTTTGCCCGGCTGACTTTGACGGACTTTACGACGGACTTTCTGAATGAACGGACTTGCCTACACACAATCCACCAAAGGACTAAAACAAGGAAGTTCATAGCCAGTAGCCAGTAGCCAATAGCTGCCCTAGCGTGGCTTTTTGTCCATCGAACTAGCATACAGACGAGCGGACTTTTCGACCGGACTCGATTTCGATGGATTGATTTAAAACATGTTTCAAATCTAAGTCCGTCCAACTTTTGAGAAAACAAAGTCCGCTGGAGCCCACACACGATCTAATTGTCCGACTAAATCCCGTCCGCTGGGCAAAGTCTGCCGTAAAGTCCACTCGTGTGTGCGCGGCATTAGTCCCATCAGCAGCATTCAACTTATATGAATGAAAAAAACAAAAAACCTTGAAAAAAAAAAATGGAGATATGTCCACTGTTGCATATGGAGTTGCTATAAAGGTATATAACTTATGAGAAGCTTCCATTAGGAACAACTGAAAGTAAACATAACTTTTTAGTCTTTTCAATGGAATCAGCGTTTCCTTTATAGTACAAAAGATGTCTGTGTTGGATTATAAATGATTATAAAAAATTCTGTTCTCAGTCTGTAATGTAATGTGGAAAAAATATATGTTAAAGCTTGTAGTACCATTTTATGGCTGTAGATATCAGTGTATACTCTTCTTCTGGTTTAGTTTGGGCCTTCAAGCTGTGAAAAATAACTTTTATATACAGTTAGTACATAGGGCTAATATCCCAGTTTTTTTTAAATAATCTGGTGTTTTGCAAATAGTTTTATAACCCTGAGTCCACTCAGCTTACGATTTTATTTCAAACCTTTATGCTTTCTTGAAGTGTCACAAAGAGCTTGCAGTGTAGCTATCTGGTTATCATCTTACTGTTGTGGTTGTCACCATATTCATTCCTGTTTTTTAGTTGGTTTTGGCACTAGAGTACCCTCTATAACCACCATTATCTTTAGTTCTACACTAATGGAATTTATGAACTGAGTGCAATTAGCTTCAATTACCTTTTTTTTTTAGTTTTAGTTTCCTTTTCTTCTTTCACTTCTTGGTGCCTTGTAATATACTTGCAGTAATGCATACTATCTAATTCAGTGTAATCTGTTCCAGCACCCTTTTCCCTTTTGTTCTTGTATATGACTCCGTGTAAGTGTTTCATTGTACTTTTCACTTATAAAATCAATAAAATTATTGATTAAAAAAAAAGCTCCTGCACTAAATAGATTGCACTGATAATGACCGATCTATACATTTTAATTACCTAGTGGTCAGGGTTAGCAGCAAGTGTCTTAAAAAAAAAAAGAAACTCCCTAACATTGGTTCTGCCCTAAACACACTTGACTGGTGAATCCCTTTTGGACACACTCTGTCCCTTGTGTCATGTGATTTTTTTTTTTAAGTGATACCCATAGACACCTAAAAATAAGAAATCAGCTTAAATCAACTGAAATGTACTTTTTATACTTCATGATCCTGAAAATCCTACCAGTCTCCCAGGTCTCTTGCAGCTTCCTGTTCTTTTCTACCAATGTATTGGGTTCAGACCAGTGGTAGCGTTGACAGGCATACCCACTTCAGCTTTGCAGGAGCACGGCGAGTTTGAAGTCCCATAGTCAGTGACATCATTGGCTGGCATGTCCAAACTCCAGTCCCCACTGTACTAGTTGACACCGTCTCCCATATAGAGACTTGTTCTGATAAACTCAAAAGAAGGGACTGTTCCCATCCACCACAGGCTGCAGATACAGCCATAAATAGAGATCGTCTGACCACTTAAAAGCGGAGGTTTTCTGAAAAAAAAAAAATATTAAAAGCCAGCAGCTACAAATACTGCAGCTGCTGACTTTTAATATATGGACACTTACCTGTCCAGGGAGCCCGTGGTGTCGGCAGCCGAAGCGGATCCGTCCTTCGGCTCTCGGCTGCTGCCGCCGCCATCCTCGGTAAGGGAATAAGGAAATGAAGCCGTGCGGCTTCACTTCCTGGTTCCCTACTGTGCATGCGCGAGCCACGCTGCGCGTCCTCACAGGTCCCTGCTGTATTCTGTGTCTCACAGAATACAGTGGGGGAGGACGGGGTAGGGGGCGGAAGTGGCGTAGGTCACCGCAAGCTCCGCAGTGATCTATGCCAGGAAGTGGGAGCAAATACCTGTATTATATATGTATTATATTGTATTGAAAGGTGCCAAATGTGACACCGGAGGGGGGGAGGAATCCAAAAAGTGGAAGTTCCATTTTTGGGTGGAACACCACTTTAATGAAGCTTTGAAAAAGTTTCAAACACCTTTATGTATAGGATAGGATGCAGGTTAAAGATTAGCATACACTTTAATGCTGGGATTAGATTAGGCATGAGGTCTGCTTTATATACAGGGCTATTTTTAGCGTTTTTCTGGGGACAGTCGCCGGTTCTAGGAGGCCGTCCCTGGATGAAAAATGTGTTTCCCAGTTGTGTCTCCATTTGTAGAAATGACACGTATCTAACCTTGTCAATTACAACTAGATCCACCATAGCCGTCACACTACATACTCTGCATGTTCTTCCTCTTGATACACTAAAGGAATCCCTCTTTGTGGGTGTAGTTACCATTGGTGGTGGGATTTCATGGGTGTGGTTATAAGTGGGCATAGTCAGTAGGATGTTTCTGGATTTTATTTCAAATATCTTGTCATATTAAGAGTCATCTGACTGCATTAACCCTATATCTTTAGGCAAAGGCCAATGAGTGTCTTATAGTAGCCCTGACTGGAGGCTGATATCAGTATATGGACACAGCATTTGTAGGCAGGGCTATCCACATGGGGGAACAATGTTCCATTCACAGGCACCGCTATCAGGCCTCATTTCCCTTCTCTCATGTTAGTGTGTGTCCCCACTCCCGAAGGGAGCCACTTCATGTACCGTATATACTCGAGTATAAGTCGTTCCGAGTATAAGTCGAGGCCTTAATTTACCACAAAAAAATGGGAAAAACTTATTGACCCGAGTATAAGACGAGGGTGAGAAATGCACAGCTACTGTAAGTGGAAAAGAGGGTCAACAATGCCCATTTGCAGCATCACTGTGCCCATTTGCAGCCATAGATCCCCTGATCTTCAAACTCGGTAGTTAGGGGTTCCTAGATGCCCCCTAGCTGCAGCCAAAATTTGGGGTCTCTGAACCCAAAGGGTCCCGAAATGACATTGCTGCAGATGGACACAGTTGACCGAATTTGGGGTCCTGTATCTCGGGGCCACTTAGTGCTAAGAACCCCAAATTTGGTGTGCAAACCCAGTAAAATTTCCAAAGCTGGGGTTTCTAGCACCAAGTGGCCCAAGTGGCCCCGAGATACAGGGCCCCAAAAAAATCAGTTCAGAAAATGTCAAGCACTTTTCTGCAGCAGAGAATGACATTTTCTGAACCGGCTTTGGGGCCCCGTACCTCAGGGCCACTTGGTGCTAGGAACGTCAGCTTTGGATATGTTGTGGTACCAGTTCCACCGGGTTTGCACACCAAATTTGGGGTTCCTAGCACCAAGTGGCTCTGAGATACGGGGTCCCAAAGTCGGTTCGGAAAATGAAATTTTTTGCTGCAGAAAAGTGCTTGACTCGAGTATAAGTCGAGGGGGGCACTTTCAGCACAAAAAAATGTGCTGAAAAACTCGACTTATACTCGAGTATATATGGTACCTTTACCAGCACATATACAGTCCCATGCCCACTTTCCTACCGGCTGAACTGATTAAGCATGCCCCAGATAGGCCACAAGTAATAATGGAGGCAAGTCCAATGCATTTTTCAAAGCTTTATTTTCCAACTTCAGGGTGGACAATGATACCAGATGTACAACTTTAGAGAACCCAATTCCAGCAGATATACAGCTTCAGAGCACAGTATGTTACATACTTAGATTCTCATCTGGCATTTGACTGCTTTTTGCACTTTTCCCAGTCTGGCATGCTGCTAGACATGTCCCCAATTTTAGTCCCATTCATGTTGTCAGGACTTCGCCAGGTATTCCCCAGCAGGGGAACACCAGACACCCGAAGCTTTACACATTGGCAAAAAGGGCCCCAATAAAGCCCATGGGAGCCAACTACAGAGCTGAGCTCCTAAATTTGTGCTCTCCCCACTAAAACTCTTTGCACCCTGTAACTCACTCACTATATACGATATCTCACAAAAGTATGTACACCCCTCATATTTTTGTAAATATTTTATAATATCTTTTCATGTGAAAACATTAAAGAAATTACACTTTGCTACAATGTAAAGTAGTGGGTGTACAGCTTGTATACCAGTGAAAATTTGCTGTCCCCTCAAAATAACTCAACACACAGCCGTTAATGTCTAAACCACTGGCAACAAAAGTGAGTACACCCCTAAGTGGAAATATCCAAATTGGGTCCAATTAGCATTTTTTCCTCCCCGGTGTCATGTGACTCGTTAGTGTAACAAGGTCTCAGGTGTGAATGGGGAGCGGGTGTGTTAAATTTGGTGTTATCACTCTCACTCTCTCACACTGGTCACTGGAAGTTCAACATGGCACCTCATGGCAAAGAACTCTCTGAGGATCTGAAAAAAAGAATTGTTGCTCCATATAAAGATAGCCTAGGCTATAAGAAGATTGCCAAGACCATGAAACTGAGCTGCAGCACGGTGGCCAAGACCATACAGCGGTTTAACAGGTTCCACTCAGAACAGGCCTCGCCATGGTCAACCAAGGAAGTTGAGTGCACGTGCTCAGCGTCATATCCAGAGCTTGTGTTATCGCTTTCACTCTCTTATACTGGTCACTGGAAGTTCAACATGGCACCTCATGGCAAAGAACTCTCGGTGGATCTGAAAAAAAGAATTGTTGCTCTACATAAAGATGGCCCAGAAGATTTCCAAGACCCTGAAACTGAGCTGCAGCACAGTGGCCAAGACCATACAGGACAGGTTCCACTCAGAAAAGGCCTCGCCATTGTCGACCAAAGAAGTTGAGTGCACGTGCTCAGCCTCATATCCAGAAGTTGTCTTTGGGAAATAGACGTATGAGTGCTGCCAGCATTGCTGCAGAGGTTGAAGGGGTGGTGGGTCAGCCTGTCAGTACTCAGACCATACGCCACACACTGCATCAAATTGGTCTGCATTGCTGTCGTCCCAGAAGGAAGCCTCTTCTAAAGATGATGCACAAATAAGCCTGCAAACAGTTTGCTGAAGACAAGCAGACTAAGGACATGGATTACTGGAACCATGTCCTGTGGTCTGATGAGACCAAGATAAACTTATTTGGTTCAGATGGTGTCAAGCGTGTTTGGCGGCAACCAGGTGAGCAGTACAAAGACAAGTGTGTCTTGCCTACAGTCAAGCATGGTGGTGGGAGTGTCATGGCCTGGGGCTGCATGAGTGCTGCCGGCACTGGGGATCTACAGTTTATTGAGGGAACCATGAATGCCCACATGTACTGCGACATACTGAAGCAGAGCATGATCCCCTCCCTTCGGAGACTGGGCTGCAGGGCAGTATTCCAACATGATAACGACCCCAAACACACCTCCAAGACGACCACTGCCTTGCTAAAGAAGCTAATGGTAAAGGTGTTGGACTGGCCAAGCATATCTCCAGACCTAAATCCTATTGAGCATCTGTGGAGCATACTCAGACAGAAAGTGGGGGAGCGCAAGGTCTCTAACATCCACCAGCTCTGTGCTGTCCTCATGGAGGAGTGGAAGAGGACTCCAGTGGGAACCTGTGAAGCTCTGGTGAACTTCATGCCCAAGAGGGTTAAGGCAGTGCTGGAAAATAATGGTGGTCACACAAAATATTGACACTTTGGGCCCAATTTGGACATTTTCACTTACAAACTACAGTTTATATAAAGGTAAAAGAAGTTGTACTCACTTTTGTTGCCAGCGGTTTAGACATTAATGGCTGTGTGTTGAGTTATTTTGAGGGGACAGCAAATTTACACTGTTATACAAGCTCTACACTCACTACATTGTAGCAAAGTGTCATATCTTCAGTGTTGTCACATGAAAAGATATAATAAAATATTTACAAAAATGTGAGGGTGAGATACTATATATTCTAAGGGAGGGCGCTACCTAGTGGGAATTATGCTAGCACACCTTTACTCTCTCCCCTACGTCTAAAATCTGGCATGTCCCCATGCCACCAACTGTGGGAAAAATGCTGATACTGTCCATTATGCAAAAGACTACAATTATGTAAAAAAACAATTCTATGGCAATGGCACACACTTGAACAGTTACATAACAAACATTACCAAAATAGATTTCAAGAATGCACAAAAGCAATACAATCAGCAGCATTATAGAAATCAGTCAATATGCGAAACAGTGAGACAATTAAATGTAAAACTGTGGATCCACCATGTGGACCCACTTCCCTGACTTAGGATGCCAGTGAACTGAAAGTACTACATCCTCAGCTGCAGAACGCAGCACCTTGTCCTTATAAATGTGCCAACCATAATTATAGTCTTGTGGCAATTTTTAAACTCCGGGGTGGTGACATAGTTACTAGCGTCCTGCATCATACGAGGGATCCCCAGGTGATCCCACACCGCACCCGAATCCAATCTCTGGTGTTCATCCTCAGTTAGGTCGAAGACTTCCTCAGGACCGTGTTTGTCAATTACAATGGTCTAACTATGGCGACACCACATCCCAACTGTAAAAGATTCTATACACGGTGCTTGCAAATTAACTTTTAGGTGTCCATGGACTACACATAAAAAAATATATATTCATAGACAACTTTTCATTAAAAATACTGTGTTTAACAACCTTTAAAAATAAAATAAAAAAACAATTCAAGCTATAAAGCTCCCTTCTCTTGATGGATACCTGGACAAGTCATATATCAAATACATGAAACCACTTTGAGCAGCTTGCTCAATATATCAATGTTCGAAGGGATCCTGTGTGCCTCGTGTTTCGCAGGACCTGACCCGCTTCCTCCGGAGGGAGTGGAAGAGCAAATCATCTGTAATCATGCAAAAAATTGTGAGAGATAATGCAAAACTTTTCACATGCATCATGATTTACTTAATGAGTATCAGTACTTACAGTTCTTTTACATAAAAACCCATATGTATTTGCAGCACACTGCTGTGCAATGCATTCCTAAAAAAGAAAACAACCTCAGTGTGCCTTTACTGTGCAAACGGTAGAAGAGATTAGCATACCAATGACTTCTTCACCCTCGATTAGCATGCCAATGACTTCTTCACCCTTACATTATTTTTGCTATAGATGAACGTAGGTTATCAAGTCCTGGGTACTTCAAGTTTCATGGTCAATGTGGCACTGGGTGGCAGGTAAGAAGTTTATTAGAGACTGTGCCCCTCTCTACATCTGAAGCACACAGTGAAGACATCAGGGGACTGAGGTTCCTAATAACTGCACAAAGTGGATATATTTCCACCAGCAAATACTGTCATACAGGAGACACGTTGTCACATACCTGGTCGGAGTATGAAGTGCCGAGGTCGGCCTCCTTTGTATCTCCAGCCCAGGCCCCGCTGAGAGTAAGACAGAGGGTGCCAAGGGACAAGAGGAACACGAGTGCCTGTAGGTGTAAGTTGCAGAGCTTGTGTCAGAAGTCATAGCCTCGGAGATTCAGGCAGAACATCAAGTCCAGAACAGTGATGATGCTGGGTAGATCAACCGAGATTAAAGCGGAACTCCACCAGGCTTGCAGTTTCAGGAAATGCGGCTTGCCAGAGCTTTTAGCAGACAGGAGCCAGGAGTGCACTGTGTTCAATGTAGCTTGGAAGAAAGGAAGCCAGCTTGGGTGCTTGGAGGAGACGTGGAGCCAGACAGGAAACATGAGCAAAGCCAAAGGATCAGCAGCAAGCGGGCAGCAAAGTACTAGGACATCAGACAGAAGCAACGTCAGGGATAAGCCAGAGCCAGGAACCAGTAATCAGCAGTATAATCGGAATCCAAGGGTATTTCAGTGGTAAGCCAGGTCAGCAACAGATGATTTAAACAGGATACAGGCAGGTCACAGGGAAAAAGCTGAAGACCAGTCAGCATTGAGCAAGGGTCAGAGCGTCCTTTAAATAAGCCATCTGGCACTAAAGAGAGCTGTGGAGCACGCTCCTGCGAGTGCGCACATTCCTTTGCGCATGCGCGTTGGCACCCCTGCGATCAGCCAAGTTCCGTAAGCATGCATGCGTGCGCCTGATACGCTACAACAGTTCTCTTACACAAGTCAACATTCTTATGAAATTAATACATTTAAATTTAGGTATAACTAAAAGACAAAACTTGTTTTTGAATAGCGTGGAGCGGAATTAGAACACCTGGTGACCTTTCTGAAATTATAGGTCACAGTATGTAAAAGAACAAGCTCAGTAATATAGAGGTAATATAGAGGTTGGATAAAAAGTTTAGTGCAGCAGAATACTTTTGGTAGTAAAACAGTACATTTTGTATAGAGATGTACACCTCAGGCCAAAAAGAGGGACAAGTGAGGCGGGACAAGTAAGGCTGCACAAGGGACAGAAGGATTTGGTCTCAAAAGAGAGACTGTCCCTTCATATGAGGAACAGCTGGGAGCTTTGGTTAAATTAATGAAAATCACAAATTTTGAGTTGTCATAGAATAGTAATAGAGGGGATCTTCCTCTGGAGACACTAGTTCTGGTGACAACCAGGGATTCCCTAATGTTGTAGAGTGTTCCTTTCACTTTCTATTTTGGTTATCGTACTGGAAAGGAAGGGAAATCTCCCCAGTGGGAGTTCAGGGCAGTATGACTCATACAGACAGGTCTCTGATGTCTCCCCCTCCCCTGAATCTGGATAGTTGGAGAACATTCTGGACGCTGGAGGGTGGAAGTTAGGAGGGCTGTTCTTCATATTTAGGCGTGCTTAGCCAATCCCTAGGAGATGGGACTGGCAAGTTAACCCTTAAATAGGAATGAGTCATGCTGGGAAGGGGAAGTTAGGTGGAAGATGGCGATGCAGTGCTGAGGGGACTGTCGGTAGCCCTCGATGGACCCCTGCCAGGGAGGGACTCTTTCTTGGGCCGGGGCTTAGGTGTTGGCCTGAGAGGATCCTGACAACAGAAGAAGTTTGGAAGGAGTCTTCCCTGAGAGGCAGCAGGAGCAAGAAGGATAGTGCGAGTACTACAGCAGGGTGCAGGGACTTACAAGGGAAGGGACTGCTACCTGTAGCAGGTCTCTCTGGAAAATCAGGGAGACTGGTAAAGAAGCAGCCAGGTGGGTTGGTGGAAGAGCAGCCAGGTGGGCTAGCATTTCCTGTGGTGGTAGTGCTGGGATAAGTGTCTACAAAGGAGTTGGGGGTAGTCCAGCATGCAGTTCACAATACTTTGTGCTATTCTCTCAGGGACTTAAGCTGGATACACACTATGTTCTTTAGATTTTTTCCTTTAGATTTACCATATAATATGAGGTCAAACCTAAACACTTTAAAATTTGTATGCAGTCATGAAGGCCCTTGCACTACATAGTTGAAGGTAAATCTAAAGGAAATCGGACAACAAAAGTTGCATATTGTGTATCCAGCTTAAGAGATCCTAGCTTGTAAGGGGCTGTTACTGATCTAACAGAGACTGTTAGCTACCAAAAAGGGATCAATCAGAGCTGTACAGACCAAGGAGGAGGAATAAATTGGAGTAGCACAGGATAAAGGAGAAGAATCATTCGGAGCTGTAAATATGGAGGAAGTTGTCCCTGGCTTTGTTACTGTCAAGTTGGCTATCCCATAATTCCTATCCCCATCCAAGTTATTACCCCCTAATAAAAACAGACTGTTCCCTGTGTTTAGATGAAAGCTGAAGTTGTTGTGTGTCTGGCTGTGCAGCAGTAGGGAACCCAGTCATCTGTAACCCCTGCAGGGGGTAGTGCTACAAATACAATATGTAGAAAAAGCTGTATATACAATGCTTGCACATACAGTACATCCACTGACTCACCGAAAATCTTCCCGGTCGACAGTTGGTTTGTAAACAAAGGGTGGGAACGATACCTGACCAACCACCATGGTCATTGACCAAATATGGGCATGGCACCCCACCCATTTGTTTACATTCAGCTGACCCCTGGATATTTCCGGTAGACAGCTGAATGTCTGGCCAGTAATGTGTCACTGGCTGCTAGGAAGCTGTTTGGTTGTTGTCTTCCTAACAACCAATATACAAAATGTGCAGTGCTGTGAATAATAAAGTGCAAAGTGCGAATCAACTAATGACATAAAATTCATCCAATATGTAGCATAAATATCATTAATTCCAGTCAAGTGCAAAAAATGTGTACACAATGACATTAAAAAAAAAACAAATGTATAAAGAATTCATAAACATTCCACATAAAACAAAAGTCTCAAGAGAATCTTGAAAGAGATTAAGCCCAGAAGTAGACCTTCAGAGCCAATAGAAAGTGGTATTTCTAACCAACCAATGTACAGCAGTCCATGTATAAGTGAAACATATCACCAGAGAGAAAGATGTGAGGATACCCTGGAAAGCCCTCTAGAAAAAAAATCACTCCACCTTGTGTTAGAAAGGCTGGTGGGGGGGGGCTTACCAGATAAGTTTGACCCCCAGTTAAGGTGGTCAAAATAAGCTTCAGCGAACAAGATGGGACATCAATAGGGTGTAACAACCAGCCTGAGCAAGAAGCCCCCATTCAGCTGGAGGTTCCGCTTGACGGACTGGTAAGCAAACCATTTGGTTTCCCCCTTTGTTGAACAGGCAAAGTTCAAACCAAATTCTACTTCAGTCTGAATCTCATCATTAGCATTAAATATTTTTGTGTTTATCCAACGTTATACAACAATTCATGATGGAACGTTAATTTACCTATTTACACCTGTGGGACAGACATATACAGCAGATGCTCAATACCATGAAGGTTGCTGTTAGGGCACATCTCAGATTCCATATCCTAAAAAAAAAAAAAAAAAAATTTTTTTTTTGTAAAATCTTTATTTACCAACAGTTTAGTAGAAAACTACATACATTTTAGAAATGTGAAACAAAACACATATAAAACTTGTCCAAATACCAGCTAGTGCAAATAAGTATATCGGACCCAAGGTGGCAGTGCAACCAATAATCTATAATAAACACCCTGAATCAGGATGATCGTGGGGCAGTATGCTGGACAGAACCAGCCACAACCCCATTCAAAGTGCTAAGTGATCAGGAGGCCTAACGAGCGAGCACCCTCCCGCCAACAGTCCGAACAGAGGGGGGCAATATGCCTCCAACAACTTCGTCCGTCCCGCCATACCCGGGAAGGGCACACTCCCCAAACCCCCCACCAACCAGAGGTAGAAAATAAAGAGGTCCACCCCGGTGTGACGGGTTTGCCCTCCCCTTTGCTATCCGCTGCCACCCTGTGTCCAAGTAGTGCAACATCTAGCGTCTTATGAAAACAGCCTGGTAACCGGTAGCCTGTATGCAGTCATAAAAGTAAAAATAGAAAGGGAGAGAAAGAGAGATAAAGGTTAGAGTCAAGGGGTAACAGGTAGGAAAGGATGTGGGGAAGAGGGAGGGGTAGGGGGGAAGGGGAGAGTGATGTGGAGCATACCTCATAGTCTGAGAAGGTCTTGTAGATCTGCGCCGAGCGAGTTCCGCCAAAGACAGGTTATCTTTATAGTAGGTAGCTATGAAAAATGTCTATCAATGGGCCTTATTACTTTTGTCCAGACGGGATCTCAGGGATGGTTCCGCTAATTCTAGTAGGGCCAGATCTAGGCTCGAGGGTATGAGATTCGGGTCAAACATAATGTCTCTCCACGGTCCCCATATGACTTCAAAACGTTCCAACTTTGCTTTACAGGATGCTATCCAATGTTCAGCTTCCCTAATATTGACTTTTTTAATCCAGTCTTCCCTAGAAGGGACCTTGGATTGTTTCCAATAAATTGGGAGGAGGTGTCTAGACGCATTTAAAAGGTGTGGTAGAACGCTTTTCCTGTATCTGCTAATCGGCATCTGAGGGACATGCAGGAGGAAGTAGGCTGGAGTCAAAATAATATCTAGGTCTAAAATTTCTTTTATTAGAGATTTGATATCTGCCCAATATGGCTTTATTAAAGGACACTCCCACCAAATATGAAGGAGTGTACCTCTTTGTCCACATTTCCTCCAGCATTGATCTGATACCGAGGGGTAGATACGGGCTAGATCAGCCGGTACTCTGTACCAGCATGACAAAAGCTTGTAATTTGTTTCTTGGGTTCTAGATTCAATAGAGCTCGAATGAGTGAGCTGATAGAGGTGTGTTAGCTGGGACGTGGAGAAGTCAAGTTGTAGATCTCTCTCCCATGCCCGTATATAGGTCGGTCTAAGATTGTCAGTAGTGATGCTTAGTAGGCGATACATTTCAGATATCAAATGTGGAATCGGGTCCTCCTCTACAAAAAGTTGTTCGAAGGGAGTAAGAGTGGAGATGTCTCTTATAGATTGTCCATGGATTTCGAAAAAGTGATGGAGCTGTCTACCGCCAGAAGTTCATTTTGGAGCCCCTGTGTCTATTCTGTAGGGATTCAAAACTCATAAGCCTACCATTGCTCATCAATTTCCCACAGCTGGCGTTGCCGTCATCCACCCAAGGGCCGAAAAAGGCCATTTTCTCACCTGGCAAAAACCAAAGAAATCCCCCTAACGGGGCTAGTGGGGACATGGGTGGAGATAAATTTAAGATCAAATTCAGTTTGTCCCAAGTGGAGAGAGCATGTCTCGTCAGTGGGGATGTTGAGTCTGACAGCCCGCGATACTCACGTGGCAGCCAGCGAGCAAAGGCCAAATTCCTGCCAGCTAGCCATTTCTCGAGACCCATATTTTGGACTGGGTGTGGAAGCGCCAGTTAAAGATCCTCTGAAGAGCAATTGCTTTATGGTATTTCAAAATATCTGGGATCCCTAGGCCACCCACTAGTTTTGAGCGTTTCAATGTCCCCATGGCTATTCTAGGGTTCCGCGCATTCCACACAAATCCCGTTAATGTGCTATTAATCTGGGAAAAGAAATTGTTAGGTAAGGGGATTGGTATCATTTCAAGAAAAAAGAGTATGCGGGGCAGAATATTCACCATGTGAACGCAGTCTTAGTCCAGGGGGAAAGATGTTTTTTAATTGTATTAAGTAAGGGGGGAAAATTTGCGGCATAGAGGGTATCCAAACTGTCTGTCAATTGAATCCCTAGGTACCAAATGGAGGATTTGGCCCAGGTGAAGGGAAAGGAGGCTTGTAAGTTGCTTGTCAGAGCAGGGGTTAAGTGAATAGGTAAAATTTCAGATTTAGAAAAATTAATTTTGAAATTCGAAAGTGATCCGAATATTTTCAGTTCCTTCATCAGGACTGGCAACGATATCAGGGGTTCTGAGAGGTGGAATAACACATCGTCAGCGTAGGCGGATAGTTTGTGTTCAGTGTTTCCTACTCGCAAACCCCTTATGTCTGCATTCGCTCTAACCGTGCATAGCAACGGTTCAAGAACTAGAGCGAAGAGAAGGGGAAATAGGGGGCACCCCTGTCTCGTGCCATTCCGAATCGGAAATCTAGAGGAGAGCATTCCGTTCACCTTGACCTGTGCGCAGGGAGTAGAGTAAAGAGCCAAAATAGAGGTCAGCATGCGCATTTTCAGCCCTAGAGCCTCCAACACCGCTTTAAGGTACGACCAGTCAACCCGGTCGAAAGCCTTTTTGGCATCTGTGAAAAGGATAATATAAGGTTTAGGATCAGGACTGGTACGGGCCCAATGAATAAGTTGTATGGCCCTAATGGAATTGTCCCTCGCTTCCCTCCCTTTAATAAACCCAGTTTGGTCAGGATGAACTATATTGGGCAGGAGATTCCCGAGCCTGTTCGTTAAAATCTTTGCTAGTATCTTAACGTCAACGTTGAGGAGGGATATAGGGCAGTAGCTTTGGGGGAGCGTCGGATCTTTACCCACTTTTGGCAACACTGTAATGTGTGCCAAAAGTGCCAAAAAAAAAAGAATTTAAATGAATTAAATTGAAGCCAGTGAAAAGTAAAATCTAGTGTAACTAAAGGGGGGGTTCCCAAAACTAATATTGACTTTTTTTGCAGATGTTGACAACTGAGTCACTTTTTGGTACTCCTAGACTTTCTAGAGATTAGATCTCCCTATGGTGATTCCTATCTCCTTCCGCCTTTTACACAGAACAAGGGAATGGGGCAGGGTACCTTCTCTCTGGAGTCTCTATCCACGTTTAAAACTTCCCCTAAACCCATATTTCCATGTAAAATTGGCAAATGCCTACAATGTGTTTTATTTCCTCAAATTCTATGCTATAGAGAAGGAGATCTCAATTAGCATGCTTTGTCTTGTCTTTCTTTATTTATTGTAAAAGGGTATCTCATGGAGTACTCTTGGTTATAAGATATGCATCCCTGTCGCCATCAATCAAGGTAGGAGGGGGAAGTGACGTCATGCCACCTAGTAAGACTGCATCTCATTACCATGAAAACACTGACGCTGGGTGGCAAATGTTACTTCCTGCAATGATGTGAATGCCCACCTAAATGCTTGCCCACCCACAGGTCCTTTGGAATGAACAGTGATCACGTGACCTGCATTTGCAAGATGAAAAACAACATATTGACAAGTTTTATAAAAAAAATCTAAAGATGAATGGACAAAATGCATAGTGTACAACCATAGTTACATAGTTACATAGTAGGTGAGGTTGAAAAAAGACACAAGTCCATCAAGTCCAACCTATGTGTGTGATTATGTGTCAGTATTGCATTGTATATCCCTGTATGTTGTGGTCATTCAGGTGCTTATCTAATAGTTTCTTGAAGCTATCAATGCTCCCCGCTGAGACCACCGCCTGTGGAAGGGAATTCCACATCCTAGCTGCTCTTACAGTAAAGAACCCTCTACGTAGTTTAAGATTAAACCTCTTTTCTTCTAATTTTAATGAGTGGCCACGAGTCTTGGTAAACTCTCTTCTGCGAAAAAGTTTTATCCCTATTGAGGGGTCACCAGTCCGGTATTTGTTAATTGAAATCATATCCCCTCTCAAGCGTCTCTTCTCCAGAGAGAATAAGTTCAGTGCTCGCAACCTTTCCTCATAACTAATATCCTCCAGACCCTTTATTAGCTTTGTTGCCCTTCTTTGTACTCGCTCCATTTCCAGTACATCCTTCCTGAGGACTGGCGCCCAGAACTGGATCGCATACTCTAGGTGCGGCCGGACCAGAGTCTTGTAGAGCGGGAGAATTATCGTTTTATCTCTGGAGTTGATCCCCCTTTTAATGCATGCCAATATTCTGTTTGCTTTGTTAGCAGCAGCTTGGCATTGCCTGCCATTGCTGAGCCTATCATCTACTAGGACCCCCAGGTCCTTTTCCATCCTAGATTCCCCCAGAGGTTCTCCCCCCAGTGTATAGATTGCATTCATATTTTTGCCACCCAAATGCATTATTTTACATTTTTCTACATTGAACCTCATTTGCCATGTAGTCGCCCACCCCATTAATTTGTTCAGGTCTTTTTGCAAGGTTTCCACGTCCTGCGGAGAAGTTATTGCCCTGCTTAGCTTAGTATCGTCTGCAAATACAGAGATTGAACTGTTTATCCCATCCTCCAGATCGTTTATGAACAAATTAAATAGGATTGGTCCCAGCACAGAACCTTGGGGAACCCCACTACCCACCCCTGACCATTCTGAGTACTCCCCATTTATCACCACCCTCTAAACTCGCCCTTGTAGCCAGTTTTCAATCCATGTACTCACCCTATGGTCCATGCCAACCGACCTTATTTTGTACAGTAAACGTTTATGGGGAACTGTGTCAAATGCTTTTGCAAAATCCAGATACACCATGTCTACAGGCCTTCCTTTATCTAGATGGCAACTCACCTCCTCATAGAAGGTTAATAGATTGGTTTGGCAAGAACGATTCTTCATGAATCCATGCTGATTACTGCTAATGATATCGTTTGTATTACTGAAATTCTGTATATAGTCCCTTATCATCCCCTCCAAGAGTTTACATACTATCGATGTTAGGCTAACTGGTTTGTAATTCCCAGGGATGTATTTTGGGCCCTTTTTAAATATAGGAGCTACATTGGCTTTTCTCCAATCAGCTGGTACCATTCCAGTCAGTAGACTATCTGTAAAAATTAGGAACAACGGTCTGGCAATCACTTGACTGAATTCCCTAAGTACCCTCGGATGCAAGCCATCTGGTCCCGGTGATTTATTAATGTTAAGTTTCTCAAGTCTAATTTTAATTTCGTCCTCTGTTAACCATGGAGGTGCTTCCTGTGTTGTGTTATGAGGATAAACACTGCAGTTTTGGTTACTGAAGCCCCCCGATTCACTCGTGAAGACTGAGGAGAAGAATAAATTCAATACCTTCGCCATCTCCCCATCCTTTGTAACCAGATGTCCTTCCTCATTCTTTATGGGGCCAATATGGTCTGTCCTCCCTTTTTTACTGTTTACATACTTAAAGAATTTCTTGGGATTTTTTGTGCTCTCCTCCGCTATGTGTCTTTCATGTTCTATCTTAGCTGTCCTAATTGCACCTTTACATATCCTGTTGCATTCTTTATAAAGTCTGAATGCTGAGGATGATCCCTCAACCTTGTATTTTTTGAAGGCCTTCTCCTTTGCTTTTATATGCATTTTTACATTGGAGTTAAGCCATCCAGGACTTTTGTTCGCTCTTTTAAATTTATTACCCAATGGGATACATTGGCTAATGCCCTTATTTAATATGCTCTTAAAGCAAACCCATCTCTCCTCCGTATTCTTTGTTTCTAACATTTTATCCCAGTTTATGCCTTTTAGCAAGGTTTGTAGTTTAGGGAAGTTGGCTCTTTTGAAATTCAGTGTCTTTGTATTCCCTTTATGTTTCCTATTTGTGTGATTTATAATGAAACTAATTGACCTGTGATCGCTGTTACCTAAATTGCCCCGTATTTCCACATCCGTGATCAGGTCTGTATTGTTGGTAATCAGTAGATCCAGTAATGTTTTATTTCTAGTTGGTGCGTCTACCATCTGACCCATAAAATTGTCCTGCAAGACATTAAGGAACTGGCGAGCCTTAAATGAATGCGCGGTTCCCTCCGCCCAATCTATGTCTGGATAATTAAAATCCCCCATTATGACAACACTTCCCATCCTTGCTGCTACTCCAATTTGTGATAGGAGATCCGTCTCCACTTCCTCCCTCAGGTTTGGGGGCCTATAGCATACTCCCAGTATTATTTTCCCCTTAGCTTTATCCCTTTGGAGCTCTACCCATAAGGATTCCACCTCCTCTCTAGCTCCCTCAGTGATGTCATCTCTCACATTCACTTGTACATTATTCTTGATATATAGGCATACCCCTCCCCCTTTTTTACCCTCTCTATCCTTGCGGTATAGGGTATAACCTTGAATGTTTGCCAGCCAATCATGAGAGCTGTTGAACCAGGTCTCTGAAATTCCCACAAAATCCAAATCCTCCTCGTACAACAGTATCTCTAGTTCACCCATCTTGTCCGCCATGCTCCTGGCATTGGTGAACATGCCACATAGTTTAGACCGGTCGCATATTGTCTTCGTATTGGGTGTTTCGAGATTGCAACTAGGACTTGCTACTATACTCACCTTGTGTTTTTGTGCTTTGGTTAACCTACCACTAATGCCCCCAATACTACCCTCTGGAATATCTTCCGCGCTGGCTATCTCTGCCTCTGGACCCTCCCCCCCATCGCCTAGTTTAAAAACCCCTCTAACTTTTTGGCCATCTTCCTTCCCAGCAGATCTGCACCCTCCTCATTTAGGTGCAGTCCGTCCCTTCTATAGTACCGGTTACCAACTGAGAAGTCGGCCCAGTCCTCCAGGAACCCAAACCCCTCCTTACTACACCAGCTCTTCAGCCACTTGTTTACTTCCCTAATCTCCCTCTTCCTTTCTGGTGTGGCTCGATGTACCGGTAGTATTCCTGAGAATACTACCTTGGAGGTCCTTTTCCTCAATTTAGCTCCTAAGTCCCTAAAATCGTTCTTAAGGACACTCCATCTGCCTCTGACTTTGTCATTGGTGCCAACGTGCACCATGACAGCCGGGTCTTCCCCAGCCCCTCCCAGTAATCCGTCCACAAGATCCGTGATGTGCTGAACCCGAGCGCCCGGTAGACAACATACTGTTCGGCGCTTCAGGTCTTGGTTACAGATTGCCCTCTCTGTCCTTCTAAGAATTGAGTCCCCTACCACCAGAATCTGTCTTTCCTTTCCCTTTGCTGCCCCCCCCCACTCTCACTGGAGGAGTTCTTCCCCTGGCAGCTAGGAGAGTCCCTCAGCTCCAGCAGTGCTGGTCCCTGACTGGTTTCACCAATGTCACTCAAAGTAGCGTACTTATTGGGATGCTCCAGTCCTGGATCGGCCTCCCTGGCACTTCCCCCTCTACCCCTCCTGACTGTCAACCACTTTGAGATACCAGCAACTATCAGTGATGGGGGAGTGGAAGAGTGTTTTAAAATGTCACTGACCACCCATGATTGCTTAATTGTTTTGGGAGGCTTTAAAATGTCACTGACCAACAATGTTATAGGATTGTTTATGATAGGGGTTTAAAGAGGAAGTAAACCCTGATGGGTTTTACTTCCTGTCATTCCCTGCAAAGTAAAAGCATAATGGGCTAGTATGCATTGCATACCAGCCCATTATGTGGCCCTTACCTGCAATCTAAGCCCACGCTGTCCCCACTGGTGGAAGCATCCTTCTTCCCTATTCCTTCCATAGGGCGCGGACCCTGGCTCTGTGACTGGCCCTTAGTTGGAATGGCGGCGCCTGCACCCGATCCAATGGACCGACACCGTGGGCTCCCTGGACAGGTAAGTGTCCTTATTAAAAGTCATCAGCTACAGTGTTTGTAGCTGCTGACTTTTAAAAAAAGATTTTTGTGGCTGGAACACCGCTTTAAGGGGTTTAAGTGCTACTGGCCACCAAATATTAAGGGATTGTTTTTTTTCTTTGGGGGGGTAAAGTGTTTTGGGTTTTTTTCATTCATACAGTACATTGCAATTTCAACTTCTTCAGCTTTTATTTTCACTACTAACGGAAGACTTGCACAAGGCTTCAGTAGGCAACTTTTAAAGGCTAAGCCCACCTCAGTCGATATTTTAACCACCTCAATGTATATATATTTCTTCCTTTCGATAAAAGTGTGGCAAAAAATTAGACCTTGGGGTTGGGGTTTTTATTATTGTCCTGTCATTTTATATGTTCACTATACAGTAACTGTTTTTTTTTCACCAAAGTTTGTCTTTTTTTCCTTTACACAGTAAAAAAAACAATGGTTATTAAATACCCCCAAAAGAAAGTTCGATCTGTATCAAAAATTATTTTAAAAATCAGTTGGGTACAATGTTGATAGACCAAGTAATTATCACAACACTGAAAACCGAAAGGTGGTCTAGACAGGAAAGCTGGAAATGTAACATGCTGACCTGAAGTGGTTTAAGCAAAAAGTCCTAATTAGGAATACAAAAAAAAAAGGGTGATTAACCACAATTTAGCAATCAAAGCTCCTAATAAAGAGTTTTTGGTTAAGTAAAGAACACAAATACATGGTTCAGGACTATAGAGTTTAAGAATGAGATGGAGGAAACAAACTTAGTTTTCTCAAAGCTTAATAATATTTGCACTGGGTCCTGGTGCCCAGATAGTTTGTAGAGCTTCGGGTGGGATGAGGCCTCTATTCATAGGTCCACATCCTATTTGGTAGCCAGACTTCATTATTTTTTTTTAACACAGGTAATGTTTATTGAAATACAAAGTACAGTACACTTGTGAAATCAGATTAATTATCTTATACAAGAATATCCGTAGAACCAGAATCACAGTGATACATAGTTAAGGCCCAGTAATCATGCGACATAGGAACTTAACTCATCTATGCAACTTTCTCCCATCCTTATTGATCTACCTATCACTCTTATTTTGAAAATGGTTTTAACAATCATCTCAGTACACTGTAGACTTTTAAGTTTATACTTCCCTTTTGTATTTGAGTCCATCCTTTCCCATCAGTGTCTCTCCATAGTCAAGGGAAGCAGGAAATGGAGAAAAGGTGTCACGTAGGATGGGTATCCTAGGGTGTGAAAGGGAAGGCTGCTCCAACACATCTGCAGGTTTGGTAACCCATAACCCCCCTAGATCCCCAACCGTTGTCAGAAACATCCTATCCGCCCCCACTCCCCATGACCCCCAGGAGGGGGGGGTTCCTGAACCCCCTATATGGTGAGGTGTTTCGCTTCAATCCATGCTGCCCAAATCTTGTCGAACTTTTGAGGACAGTTCCTTCCCATATAGGTAAGTTTATATAGTGGCAGTACCGCATTGACCTGGGCTCTCCATGCCCCCACCGTAGGAGGATCTCCTAACTTCCAGCGCAGTAGTATCTCTCTCCTGGCATAGTATGCTGTGTAAAACACAAATAATTTGTTATGTTTTGTTGTGGTCAGATTATCAGTAATGCCCAGGAGAAAGATAAGTGGGTCCACCTCCAGGTGTAATCCCGCCACTGCGTTAACCTCCGCCACCACTGCAGTCCAGTAATTCTGCACTATAGGGCATGACCAAACCACATGGAAAAAGGTCCCCACCGACTGTCTGCATTTAGGGCAAGTGTCATCCAGTCCCGGATATATAGAGGAAAGTCTTTGGGGAGTATAATATACCCTGTGCAAAAACTTTAGTTGAACGAGTCTATCCCTGGCCGAGATCATAAACGGGAGGCACTGCTGCAGTCCCTCCGACCAATCCTCTTCAGTCAGAGTCGGGATATCTGAATGCCATTTATTAAATAGCGTAAGTGTTCCAGAAGCAGTTCTACAGGTAAGCCTAAGATATATAGAGGACAGTGTTCGATCTATGTCTTTAGCTATCAGTAGGGACTCAACTGAGTGAACCACTAACTCGACCCCCTCCGGAAACTGCGCCCGGGCCGCATGCCTAAGCTGCAGGAACCGGAAGAACATCCACGGGGGGAGGCCGAACCTCTCCTTCAGCTCAGTAAACGAAAGTAACTGTCCCTCCTTGAAAATATCCCGTAATGTCCGGATACCGAATCTGGCCCAGACCAGAGGATCCGGGACAGATTGGAGATGCGGCATTGTTGGGTTGCCCCACAGTGGAGTATATGGAGAGACAGCCCGCCTGTCATTAAAGTAATAAGAGACCTGCTGCCATACCTTAATCGTCGTTTTCATATTTGATGTGACTTGAGGACTGTACCGCGGACCTCTATAAACCAGATTACTGAGCTCAGAGTATGAGCCAAGAATCGCTGCCTCTAGATTTACCGCCGGGTTGGTATTATCCTGTGTGAACCACCACCTCACCGAGACCAATACCGCCGCCCAGTAATACTTTTTAAAGTTTGGGAGGGAGAGGCCACCCTCTGAAAGTGATAGCTGTAGTGTCTGTTTGGCAACTCTAGGTGTTGTCCCCGCCCAGAGAAAAGAAGTGATAGCTTGGTCTAACTTTACAAAAAACGAGTTAGGGATGGGAATTGGAGTATGGCGAAAAGCATATAAGAATTTGGGGAGGAAGGACATTTTGATAAGGTTCACTCTCCCGACCAGGGTCAGTGGCAACGTTTTCCAGACCAAACAACGCTGGAGAAACTGTTGAAGAATAGGGTATACGTTGTCTATGAGGTATTGTTTCGGATCTGTCTGTATGATAATGCCTAAATATTTGAATTTCGTCACTCTTTTTAGGGGGAGGGGTGAGCCAGTCGGCGGGGAAGCATCCGTCAGGGGGAACAGGAGGGATTTCTCCCAGTTCACCCTGACTCCAGAGAACCTTCCAAATCTGTCTATGATGTTCAGAGCGGCTTTTAATGATTGTTGGGCGTCATGCAGGTACAGCAGCATGTCATCTGCGTAGAGTGACACTTTTTCTATCAGGGGAGGGA
The DNA here is from genome assembly GCA_037952925.1 of Lithobates clamitans. Taxonomy (NCBI): domain Eukaryota; kingdom Metazoa; phylum Chordata; class Amphibia; order Anura; family Ranidae; genus Lithobates; species Lithobates clamitans. Next base: position 175,482 of record JBBGZY010000480.1, on the reverse strand, counting down.
ATGAAATACCCCCCATCTCCGTGGATGCCCGGAGTAATATTGCCAGCGGCTCGATCGCCAAGGCAAAAAGTGCCGGCGAGAGCGGACAGCCTTGCCTGGTGCCTCGGTGGAGGGGAATAGAAGAGGAGAGGATGCCATTTGTGCGAATTCTGGCTGTTGGGCCTGAGTAAAGTAGTCGTAGCCATTTCACAAAGTTAGGTCCTATCCCAAACCTCTGTAGTACTAGCCACAGGTATTCCCACTCCACCGAGTCAAAGGCTTTTTCTGCGTCCAGGGAGGCCACAATGTCTGTCCCCCCCTCCGCAGTTGGTCTCGCTAATACAGTAAACAGTCTCCGTAAATTAATGTCTGTACCCTTGCCCGGCATGAAGCCTGTTTGGTCTCCATGTACCAGCGACAGAATGACTGTGTTGAGTCTGGTAGCCAGTACCTTTGCGAGGATCTTTGCGTCCACATTAAGGAGTGAGATGGGTCTGTACGAAGAGCATAATTCTGGGTCTTTGCCAGGCTTGGGTATGACCACGATTACAGCTCTTGACATGGAAGGGGGCAGAGAATCAGAATCAAAGGAGGCGGAGAGGACTTCCAGTAACCTAGCAGCAAGGGTCTCGGCATGGGCTTTATAGAATTCAACTGGGAATCCATCATCCCCTGGAGTTTTTCCCCCTTGAAGGGAACCTATAGCACTTTGGAGCTCTTTAAGTGTTATTGGAGCATCGAGGCGCCGGCGAGCTGCCTCTGACAGGGAGGGTAGCTCAATGGCTCCAACATATGTTTGAAGATCAGCGACCGAATATCCCACCCTGGACGTATACAGGTCCCTATAGTACGTCGCGAAACAGGTGTTAATATCTCTTGGGTCCGAAAGTAACCTCCCCGAGGCATCTTTGATGTTAGCCACATTAGCCGAGACCACTTGCTCCTTAGATAGCCACGCCAATAGACGCCCAGTCCGCTCCCCCTGCTCAAATATGCGTTGCTCCTGGTGTAGTAGTAGTTTTTTTGTGGCCGATGTTCGGAGCAACACAGCCTCCCTCATGGCACACTGTAGGTCTTTTCTATGGGCCTCATCCCCACTAGCAGTATATTGAGCCTCTAAATCTGTAGCCCTCTGTTCAGCCTGCAGCAGAGCTGCCCCAGTTTGACGCCTGGTAAGGTCTATGGCCTTCTGATAGTGTTCTTTGGCATGATATTTGAATATCTCCCAGCTAGTTGCGGGTGTGGTGGCAGGCGGATTGTTCGTCCAGAACTCCCGCACAGCCACCTCCGCATCCTCTGCCACCCGGTCATCCGAAATCCAGAACCGGGACAAGCGCCACAGACAGTCGGTGGGGGCAGGGGTCATCCTTAAACGGAGCAGTACCGGAGAATGGTCCGATATGCCCCTGGGCAAGTGAGAGACCTCCTGTACCATTGCCAAAACGGCACTCGTGGCAAATACCAGGTCAATGCGGGACATAGCCCTATAGGAGGCAGACTGGCAGGTATATGATCTTAGTATGGGGTTTTTCCACCGCCAGACATCTGTGAGGCCAAAGGTAGTGGCCCATCTGGACAGCGAGGACTCTGTTGTCGTATCCGACACCAGCTTGTCTACATGTGGACACGGAGGCATATTGAAATCCCCCGCTAACAGTACCTTGTCTGTGGGATAGCCTGCTATACTTTTCATAATTTTGTGAAGCACCGGTAACGAAGCCGGAGGAGGTATGTACAGTCCCACTATCACCATGGGCACATTTGCGACAACTGCGTGTAAGATTACATATCTGCCCTCGGGGTCCAGGTGCAAGTCCAACAGTGTAAATAATAAAGTCTTGCGTATCAAGACGCTCACCCCTCTAGCGTATGTGGAAAAGGTGGCGTTGTAGTAATGTCCTACCCACGGTTTTTTAAGACCGAGGACCCGACCCCCAGTGAGGTGGGTCTCCTGCAAAATACAGATATCTGGGCGGTACTTTTTGAGAAAGTTAAAGACCAGGGATCTCTTAATGCGAGAGTTCATCCCTCGAACATTCCAAGAGATCAATGTGATAGGGGCCATGGGATTTTGAGATAAAGTGAAACAGACTGAAGGGGGAGTGCACCCGGACCCCGAGGGGAACAGAACCACCTCCCAACCCACGTCACATCTGAGATCAGCAATCTAGATAATATCACTGTTCCTAAACCTCTATATCTGTACAATATACATTCCTGTGTATAACTGTCATAACATTTCTTTCCTAAACTTAATCCCTTCCCCCCACCCCGCACACCCCCCCAACCAAAGTGTGCTTGTTCCCAGTAACTGGTTATGGTCATTGACCAATCGGGGTCATGAACTTAGGAGACACGTGGTAGAAATCCACCACTCAAGAGGTGTATCAGTCTCCATCTGAAGGAGATGCTGCCATCAAGCAGGAGTCACAGAGATTTCACCTGGCCGAAGCCAGGGGCACAAACTTAGAAATTACGTTCCCATCTTCCCCTCCCCCCCTCCCCCCCAAAAAGAGAAAAATAAAACCTGTTATAGAGAAAATGTAAATATATGGAAGCTTCACCTTGTCCCATGTCAAAAGTAGGCTTCAGGTCGAGAAAAAGAAAAACAGTAAGAGACAAAAAACAAAACAGGACTCTCCAAACTCTGTAAAAAGAAAATTAGGTTAATCGAGCAGAGCAGGCTCGCTGCAAGCTTTTGCCCGGGCGTCAGGCACGATCGACAGCAAACCGAAGCGTTACCAGGATCGGGGCTATTTGGTCAGCAGAGTTCATCCTTTGCATGCGGTGGAGAAAGCATTCCTCACTGTCAGAGTGTCTGTGACCGTAAGGAGAGAAGTAGGGTACAGCAGGCTCGCTGTCCAGCAAGTGACTCTGGATCCCCAAAAGTTTTCTGAGTAGCTGGCGATTAACAGGGTAGGTAATTGTAGGTGTTCTCCCCGCTCTTCCTCAGATAATAAATCTGACACGCTTTGGCTGATGTCAAGGCTGGTGATGTTGCTAACGATGGGCCAGGGTGTTCAGCCATTGTAGGGCCTCGTTGGGGGAAGTGAAGAACCTGACGCTCTCCCCATCCTGTACACGAAGTCGGGCAGGAAACAACATGCTATAGCGCAAGCCCTTGGTTCTGAGGGCCTGCTTCACCGCGTCAAACGACTTGCGCTGCTTCTGGGTATCTACCGAGAAGTCCGGGAAGAACATAAGGCGGGCCGCCTCGTGTCGAACCTCCGCCATCTTGCGGGCCTCCCGCAGTATCAGATCTCGATCTCGAAAGTTCAGCAACCTAAATATAAAGGTGCGAGGTGGGGATCCAGGGGGGCCCCGGGTCGGCGGCATCCTGTGAGCCCTCTCAATTGCAAAGAACGGAGAGAAAGCAGCCTGTGGGAACAGCAAGCGAAGCAACCGCTCAGTATATGCAGATGCATCAGAGCCCTCCGACCCCTCAGGGAGTCCTATGATCCGCAAATTGTTTCGGCGGTTCCGATTCTCGGAATCTTCGGCCCGTGCTTCCAGATGTTTCACCCTCACCTGTAGGGTATGCAAGGTGGCCGAATGGTCTCTGACCACATCCTCTGTATCGCCCACTCTGCGTTCCACCTCAGTCACCCGGTGCCTCACCTTCTCAAAGTCTTGCCTAATGAGACCAATTTCAAGTTGCACTGTGTCAATTTTAGTAGTTAGTGTGGACAAGGAAGATTGGCAGCCCGTGATGGCCTGCATTAGAGCCGCGAAGTTACTCTGATCCGTGAGAGCAGGCTCCTGTCCGTCCGTCTGTGTCGCCATGCTGCTCGCTCTCCCCACGTGGACAACCGCACCGCCTGAGTTACTGTGGGTTTTACTCGGCTTGTGGTGATCAAAACGTCGCCAGCTCCGTGTCCGCATCCGCAGGGGGAGGCTGGGAGAGGGTTCAGGCGGTTAAAAGGCTTGGCAGGATGGGTTAACAGGATAAATTCCCCGCGATGGCTGCAGAGCTCCTTGATCAAGCGTCCTACACCGTCGCCATCTTGGACACGCCCCCCTCCAGACTTCATTATTAGTCTCTGCTGTTGGAGACTGCTGCTGAGTAAAAAAGCTGAATGCTGACAGAACACTAAAAAAAGGTATATGTGCTGCCTAAATGTTTTGGGGGCACCTTGTTAGTTAGGAACTTATTAAAGTTTAGTATGTAGCTCACAGGGGCGTCAGGAGGGGGTGGCTAGGGGTGGCTGAAGCCCCGAATGTGACTCCGAAAAGCCCTGAATCTCAGCCATTTATTTTAAAATTATTAGCCCCGAGTGAGTCCCCTATGAAAGTGCGGCGCCGCACTGCGCATGAGCGAGGATGAGAGGCGGGACATGTGAGGTCATGATAGATGGCACGCACCGACGTGATGACGCGTCATGCACGGCCGGCCCCTACCTTCATAAAGTGGCGGCCGGCAGGAGTCAAAGCACGCGCTAACATCGTCACAGGCAGCAAGCACGCAGCGGCGCAGCCAGACTGACTCAAGGTCGGAGGAGGTCCCGGAGATGGAGAGTCGGCCACCGTCGCAGCGCACTTGATCTGGACCAGCCACCGCGCCTGCCTTCCGGACTCAGGACAGGAGGACCAGCGTGTGACCAGGCCAGGGCAGGCCAAGCAGCAACAAGGTGACACTGACTGACCTGACTGCTGACTAGCTGAGTGAGGAGCGAAGGTGAGGCGGGGCGAGGGTCGCGAGTCGAGGCAGTGGCACTGCCTGGCACTTAGTCTGCAGCCCGGCAGCAGCCAGGCCTACGCGTCATGGGCCACGCAGCCCACGCGGCACCACGCACCACGCACTTGACTTGAAGTTGAGGTGAGGACACCAGATGCAGATAGGCAGAAGTTCAGAACAAGAACAATGAACTGAATGCCAAAGTTGCACTCACTGACTGTGGCCTTGTGGAAAAGCCACGCACTTGAGTATTTGATCAGGCGGCGGCAGGCCCTGTCTGGACTAATCTCTCAGCAATCATCATACCTGCTGCCAGTGGTGGGCGGACGGTGGACCGTGTGGTCATCATGCTTCATGAGATGGGCGCAGTAGCGCACAACTAGAGGTAACTATATGCAATTGCATGCATGGAGAAAATGCTTATGTCTGATCACAATCACATTGATGTTAAAACAAAATCTATAGTCTAATTTAAATCACATTCACAGACTGTGTTTATTAAAATAATTTTGTAAAATTGAATGTTGGTTTTATCTAAGTCTTTATAGTCTGAAATAAATTAGAACATTACCTACCTAGATTACAGTCATACAGTACCGTAACCATTTATTATATATAATATATACTTCAATAATTCCACAAAGGAAATGAGGACAACTTGGCAAGCGACATTTTTTTGTATGTATTAATCACAATTTAACGCTTGGAAATGCTGACAACCAGAAAATATATTTTATATACTGTATATTGCTTTTGTCTTTTTCTAATAGTATTTTTGTGTGCAACATACAATCAACATCAAAGTATATTTTTTGGAATGGCACCGAAACGCATGTCAACGAATATGCAACAACAAAACAGGTAAAAATCTTTCTCTCCTTCTCCTCTCTTTTCTCCTCTTTCTCCTCTCTGTTTCTCCTCTCTCTCTTTCACCTCTCTCTTTCTCCTCTCTCTCTTTCTCCTCTCTCTCTCAACTTTCTCCTCTCTTTCTCCTCTTTTTCTCCTTTTATCTCCTCTTTCTCTTTATCTCCTCTTTCTCCTCTTTCTCCTCTCTTTCTCCCTTTATCTCCTCTTTCTCTCTTCTCTTTCTCCTCTGTTTCTCTCTCTCTTTCTCTCTTTCACCTCTTTTTCTTCTCCCCTTTTTCTCCCGTGTTGGACTATGTATGGTTCAGGTGGCGCCGTCGGATTGCTCCTGGTGTTACATAATAATATGAGTCGAGCAAGCATGGTGGTGGGAGTGCCAGTGGGAGTGGGACCCTATTTACTTTGTACATGCCCATTGGAGGTTTCATGTAGTTTAGAGCAAGCACCGTTAGCACTACTTATTGCTAGCCTAGCACATTCACTTTTACATATATACTATTAATATTTTGAGGCCAACACAGCCCTGCCCTACTGCCTGTTATGTTTTTAACATGATTCACGTTACAGATAATAAATTGCCGATGCTATCAATACCTTGCCAATGCCATTGATTCATTTAGGCTATAATAAAATGTATTTGTCAACTAGGAGAATTAAAAAACTCCAACCCTGTGTGTGGTTTGTATATTGCATAATGTTTTTGGCCAAACACAATGCAGCTGTTGACAGCTTTCCGCTTTCCCTTCATTAGAAGTTGGTCAGGCTGAGTTGATGGGCACTGGTGAGGCTGAGCCTTAATGGAAGAGACACCAAAGAGGCAAAAACCCCCTACGACAACAGGTAAGTAGACAAAAAATTTTAAATAAAAAAATAGATTTTCCAAAAAATGACACTTCATTTACAATTTTCAATAGTCTTGCCATAAAGATTTAAAGTTTTTCAATAAAAGTAATCTGGAGCATGGAGACCGTCTGTCAGAAGGGTTTATTAATTTAAAAAATCTGTCATGTGAGGTCACGGTGTTGACACTACCAGTAGAAAAGTTTCTAACAATCCCTAAGTTTCAACTGACACCATCTCATTTATTTAAAGGCTCACTGTAAGACAGTGATTTTGACTCTTGGTCCCCCAGATGTTTTGGAACGACATTTCCCACGATGCTTGAATACACTTCAGAGTATGCGCATCATGGGAAACATAGTTCCAAAACATCTGGGGTGCCAAGCTTCTGCATCACTAGTGCTCTAGCATCATAATAACCCTATACTGGTTATGTTTAGAGTACACATTTAAATGATCACTGAATTACATCTACAAAACCACTTTTTAGTGCTTTTTGCATATTTGCACTACAGAACGTGTTCCATAGGAAACCTTGTTAAATGAACTGTAATGCAAATCTTCAAAAAGCACTATAAATGCAAAGGTGTGAATATTCCAGCCTTACACACACTGCTTGTCTTCATGAGCAGAGCAGTAGAATTCTGCTTCTTGGAATTGGAGCATCAGCTGAACAGCCGGGAGCCCACAGTTACAATGCCGGCGCCGCTGAACGGAGGGGGAGACAAGCGGGGCTTCGATCCCCGCATCGCTGGACCCTGGGACAGGTAAATGTCCGATTATTAAAAGTCAGCAGCTGCAGTATTTGTAGCTGCTGACTTTTATTTTTTATTTTTTTAAATGGGAACCCCTCTTTAACATGGTTTCCTGTAGTAGTTGACATCTGTGCATTTTATGAAAAGGGCCAGGCCGCCATGGACTTTTTTCTGGTTTTTGGTTACAGAGAATTAAATGGATCAAAACAAGCATGTATTTAAAAGCGCAAAATGCACCTGCCATATGAAAACTGTAACCATAGCAGGTTTGAATAAGGCCTTGACGAATGAATGCCTACATATCACAAAATTTATATCCACCCTTGAGAGCTCAAAGACCAGAAACAGTGTGGGCCATGTTTGGGTAGATAAAAAATGTGTCAAACGATTTTCAATTTTCCAGTGGGATGTTGCCAGCGCACTCTTGCAACCACTGCTGCAGCCTGTAGTGAATAGTGGGTGTATATGTTTTATATACAAGAAGAAACTAATCTCACTAACAATAAATGCACATATTAATTTAAAAGACGATTTAAACATGGATAAAAAAAAATATATACCAAGTTCAGGAAAGCGAACTCTGAATTCGAAATAATTTCTTCATAGGATATGGATATCAGATTTTTTTTCAGCAAAAAAGGGTCAAACGCAGCAGGAGAAGCTGAGCCTGAGTTTCAGGAAGAAGCCGTGAACACGGATCCAATTTCAGAATGTGATGACAGTATTTTACTTGCAGAAGAAGGCACTTCTAGTACCACAACAGATACAGAAGTGGGTGATGGATCCATTGATATGACTGCAGTTTGTGATGTTACTGATCTAGGAGATGTGGATAGTGGTTCTATGCAGCCTAAACTAAAGTAATATCCCTATGAAATGTTTGGTTCAAAGCGATCATTCCAATTTCACTGGTTTGAAAAATATAATTGGCTAGAATATTCATGTAAAAAAAATACTGCATTTTGTTCTTGTCAAAATTTTGCCCCAAAAGGCAAGAGGCAATTAACCACACAAGGTTTTAAAAATTGGAAACGTGCTTTAGATTTCTTTAAGGAGCATGAAAGAAGTGCTCTTCAAATTTCTAGCATGTTGGCATGGGCAGCTTGTAAAGATGCTAAAGTGCGTGGAAATGTTGTAGAACAAATAGAAAAAGCTACTGAACTCCAAATTCGAGAAAGGCGAGTGTATCTAAAACGAATAGTTGTAACCACAGTGCTTCTTGCCAAGCAGGGCATAACATTTCAAAGTCATTTAGAAGGAGAAGGAAGCCTAAATAGAGACAATTTTAAAGAGTGCTTAAATTATTTACGTAAATTAGATCCTTTCCATCAAAAGTACAAGCCTCCAGGCAATGCTACGTATACTTCACCTTCATCACAAAATGATATCATACAGTGCTGTTCAGAAGAAGTAACAAGTACAATTGTTAGCCAGTTAAAGAAATCTGGAATGTATGCCATAATGGCAGACGAAGCAAGGGATAAAAGAAAAGAGCAACTTGCTATCTGTGTACGCTACGTTGAACCTGACACGAGTGCTGTAAAAGAAAATTTCCTGGGATTTTGTGAACTGAAAGATTTAAGTGCAAATTCAATAACAGAATCTTCGCTCTTGCAAAAGATCATTTAGTGCTTTGAGATGTCTTCATACATGGTTCAGAGGTACAATGGGGCAATCAAAGCTTCATCATCTTGCAGTTCTTTCCATTGAAAAGGGTGTTTTGGAATCTTTGTCTGATGAATGTGTAATTGATCATTTTGGTAACAAACAATCATGAAGGCATACCTTGGTTCTCTCAAGAGATTAACCATTACAAGCACTTCAGCTGCCTCAGTAAATTTAAAAAAATGAATAAAAACCAAGCGCTGATGTGGAAAGATATGTGTGATATAAATAAATTGTGCTTAAAAATATATATATACCAATATAGTTAGTGCTATGAAAAAATCAGTAAATTAAAGCTGCTATCAATATAGGGTGATCAGATAACCAAACAAATAGTACTAAGTATAAAATTGATGCGCTTTAAATAAATAGTGCACAATATGCTGCTGCGACTAAGCTTAAATCCAGGAATAAAAAATGCATACATGTGAATAAAATAAATTGATAATTATGGTGCTAATACATGTGTTAAAATTGCCAAAATAAATCTTCAAATGGGTGATGTGACGGTGAGTATAAATACTAACTAAATACTAAACTAAATACTAACTAAATATCCTGATACAAATGATCTAACCCAGTGAGTCAATCAATCTGGATTAAGGGAAGGAACTGTTTAATTATTTTTACTTTCTCCCACCATTTATCTCTGCCTGGACATTGTATTTAGAGTGTCATTATTATTTTATTTATACTCACCGTCATATCACCCATTTGAAGATTTATTTTGGCAATTTTAGCACATGTATTAGCACCATAATTATCAATTTATTTTATTCACATGTATGCATTTTTTATTCCTGGATTTAAGCTTAGTCGCAGCAGCATATTGTGCACTATTTATTTAAAGCGCATCAATTTTATACTTAGTACTCAGTAAATTTAAGTCGCTCCTGAAACTGTAATATTCTAAACTATACCTATAGTAGGGTAGTTCAAGAATAACAATTATTGGTGGTTGGCTTTTTGGGATGCTATGTACAGTATCTCACAAAATAAGTACCCACACACCTCACATTTTTGTAAATATTTTATTATAGCTTATCATGTGACAACACTGAAGAAATTTCACTTTGCTACAATGTAAAGTAAAAGTAATGAGTATACAGCTTGTATAACAGTGTAAATTTGCTGTCCCCTCAAAATAACTCAACACACAGCCAATAATGTCTAAACCGCTGGAAAATGAGTTTACCCCTAAGTGCAGATGTCAACATTGTGTCCAAAGTCTTAATATTTTGTGTGGTCACCAATTTCTCGCACTGCCTTAACCCTCTTGTGCATGGGAGTTCACCGGAGCTTCAAGGTTGCTACTGGAGTCCTCTTCCACTCCTCCATGATGACATCACGGAGCTGGTAAATATTGGAGACCTTGCGCTCCTCCACTTGCCGTTTGAGGATGCCCCACAGATGCTTAATAGGGTTAAGGTTAGGAGATATGCTTGGCCAGTTCATCACCTTTAAACTTATAAGTCTATTTCCCAAAGACAACCCTTGGATATGACGCTGAGAATGTGCACTCAACTTCTTTGGTCAACCATTGGCGAGGCCTGATCTTAGTGTAACCTGTCCTGCTAGTTGCTAAACCGTTGTATGGTCTTGGCCACCATGCTTCGGCTCAGTTTCAGGTTTTTGGCAATCTTGGAGCCAAGGCCATCTTTATAGAGATCCTCAGTTCTTTCCCATGAGGTGCCACCGTGGCATGTATTTAGATCTTCCAGTATGAGAGCGATAACATAACACCAAGTTTCACACCTGGGACCTTGTTGTAACACTAACGACTAACGAATCACATGAAACTGGGAGGAAGAATGGCTTATTGTGCCCAATTTGGACATTTTCACTTGGGGGTATACTCTTGCCAGCGGTTTAGACATTAATGGCTGTATGTTGAGTTATTTTGAGGGGACAGCAAATTTCCACTGTTATACAAGCTGTACACTCACAAATTGTAGCAAAGTGGCATTTCTTCAGTGTTGTCAGATGAAAAGATAGAATAAAATATTTACAAAAATGTGAGGGGGTGAACTCACTTTTGTGAGATGCTATATGTACTCCTTTATTGCAAAATTATTTCCTACAGTAATACAATATCTGAACAAGTACAATTGTTAGTGAATTTAATTGAGAATGTATGCCATAGTAGCAGACAAAGCAAGGAAGGGATAAAAGAAGGCACCAACTTCGTATCTGTGCAAGCAATGTTCAACCTGACACAAGTGCTGTCAAATCTTTCAGTTCACAAAATCCCAGGAAATGTTCTAAGTGCAGATCCAATAACAGAATCTTCAAAAAAGATTCTCTGGCGTGTCACTTGTGTAGACAATCTCTTCTCTCTCTTGCTCAGACATCAAAAATTAGTTACTGAAAATGGAAAATTGTAATACTATACTACAGTTTAAAAATGATGGCACTTTACAGTACAGATTGTTTACTATATGGTTAACGAGTTATAATCAATGTTGCCAACCTACCAGATTGAAATTTGAGTCACAGTGACCCACTCTCTGCATGCCAGGTGGTCTCTTCAGTCCACTCCCAGCTTGCCTTCCTTCCCGTTCCACAGACCCACACATAAGGCTCCGGCTGCTCTGTTCCCTTGCACTATGACGTCACGTGACACACTGCCGGCACAGTCCGAACATACTGTAGCAGGCACTCGGATGGTCTCGGCCAAGCGTCACAGCCATATTTTTTACTGGCAACATTTTTCTTTCACTGGCATTTACTGGCAGAAGAAAAAGTGCCGATTTTTTACTGGCTGCCAGTAAAAATACTGGCGGTTGGCAATACTTCTTGTAATATTTGTAGTTTTACTACAACAAATTGTTTGCACTTTTATTTTAGGTTTTAAACTGGTGTATTTTCAACTCATGAAGCACCTTGCACCTTTTTTTTTTGTTTTTCAAGAAACTCCAAATTGTACTGAACAAAAATACAAATGGCAAAGATCAAGCTATGGCTACTAGTACTACAGTCGAGTTGGAGAATTTCTCCATATTGGTTATTTTTACCTCCATTTTGCATTTTGATCTTTGCTATCGTTTGGAGTTTATTGAATAAACCACTGTTATGTGTTAAATGAGTGTCTTAAATATCGACTAAGAAACCCATGCCATGTTTAGGGTATTCTCTCCTTCCAGTATACCTCTATGAGTCTGACCCTAAAAGTGGGATAGTTCTATCTACACTCTTAACCTCCCTGGCGGTATGATTATTTAGGATTTTAGGTGCTGAAAGCGGTACAGTTATTTTGCATGGAAATTTGGCGTTTTATATTGTAGGTCTGTAATTCTTAACAATAACACACTTAATTCTGTCCAAACAAGAGTCTAGTAGATATCCCAGGTATGATGAGGTTTGAAACATAAAAACATAAATTATAATATAATAAATAAATAAATATAAATAATTTAAAAAAATAATAACATAATAATAATAATATAATACATTTCCCCACGATTCACTATCGCTCAATTCTGCAAGTGTTCTAATTTACTATCGCTGTTTTCTAGCTGGTCTAAAGCCACTTTCGACGTAAAGGGACACTTTTTGGTTGCTATGGACAATCTCCAGTTTCCAGGCAGAAAGAACAGTATATATCACATAAAACTGCATGCAGGGCATGGGCCAAAGCACTGGGGACAAAAGGGATGTGAAATAATTTCATACAGTACTGTAATCTGTAAGATTACAGTACTGTATGTGTTATGGTTTTTACAATTTTTAAAATTTGCCGCCAGGCTCCGCCCCGTGCGTCGCGTCGCTCGCAGGGAACGGAGCCTGGCACGGAGAGGCTTCGAAGGAGGACAGAGCCCGCAGACACAGCGGGGGACATCGCAGGATCCCGGGGACAAGGTAAGTAAAGCCGCAACAGGATCCTGTAATGTAATCCCGAGTGTGGCTCGGGGTTACCGCTAATGGGACTGAAATTTAACCCCGAGCCACACTCGGGAAAACCGTCAGGGAGGCTACAAGGTATACTATAGGCACCAAAATAAATTTTTTAAATTTTTCAGTGTATGTATGTCTCTACTGTCCGTCAGTGTATGTATGTCAGGTAGGTGAGGTCAGTGTAATGGTCAGTGTGTCAGGTAGGTGAGTTTAGTGCCCATCATTGATGGGCAGCACTGGTAAGCCAGGCAGAAACCAGCAAGTTAGCTTACCGACACGACCACCCCGGATCCCCCCACGGTGCCACCATCGGCCTTTAGGCTGAAGCCCCTGGTCTTTTTGACACCTAGCAACGCCCCTGTTAGCTCAGATGGGCGGTTGTTTTGTTTGTTTTATGTCACAGAATTGGTCTATAAAATCCTCCTGCACTGAAATTTTATTAGTTTGCCATTGTGTGTATCTGAGTCCCATAGCTCTTATTATTCAGGTTCTTTACTTTTTTTAAACAAAGGCTCACCTCTTGTACATTTTTCTGGAATCCTCCATTGGACCTGGATAGGAGAAGAATTACAACAAACTTCACAGATCACATTATCTCTGTAGCTTCATGAATGACTTGATAGTGAGATCAAGTTTACACAAGTCCAATTCCTATCATGTCCTTCCCTACAGATCATTTTACCTTTGTGGCATATTCCAGAGATATTCCATGTCAATTGAGTGATATTACAGCTCACATTTACTGCACAAGCCAGCTGAATGGTGTCAGAAGGAGGCAGTGAAGAAGCCAACAGTGTTACAGGGCTGTTGGCTACTGTTGGGAGCTAAAGGCAAAGTTGAAATACATATGTATGCATTTATTTACTGTCTAATTAAATGTTATTCTGTTCAGACAGCTTTCTAATTTAAACACTCCTGCCACCAAAAAAACAAATCAGATTCCCAGCCGAGGAGGCTGCGTTTTTTCAAATGCAGAGGCCGGGCGTGACGTCATAACATCGTTCCCGGCCTCCGAATGATCATAGAGACTCCGGGGACCATCTGGCCCACCGGAAATTTCTATGGTCAACATCCGATGCCGATTGGTTCCTTCTCCAGTTTGCCAATTGCAGGGGTGAGTCTGGAGAGCACCAGAGGGTGGCGGGGCGGTGTAAGAATGATCAAGCGGCTGAACGATAAAGCCGCTATCATTGTTCTTATGGTGTAGGGAATCGCCAGCCCTAAAAGAAGATATCTGAATGATGCCTGTAGATGCAGGCATCATTCAGATATCACCGCTCAAACCTGACGACGTCATATGACGTTGGGCGGGTGGGAAGCGGTTAAGCCAAATACATTACAATCTTTTACAAATTTTCTATAGATTTTCCCATGGCCTACTGGAGTGAATATCTATACATTAAACAGATTGTCTAGGTAGTCCCTCACGCTACGCAGTTGTTGATAAACCTAATGGAGATGATACTGAAATTGTACAGTCATAATGAACCTGTGTGGCTAGCTTCAGTCTAAAAAATGTTCTTTACCACCAGCTATATAATAGCCACAGTTCACAGCAACTACATAAGTGTGCAATGACTAAATTCTTATGTCACTGATGCCCACAGCTCTCTATGCTCCAATGGTCCACCTTTAGTGATCTATATCTGCTTCTCACTCAGACAAGGCCACTCTCTTGTCCTACATCCACCATTCTCAACTAGGGTTCCGTAGAACCTTAGGGTTCCCCTTGAGATTCCTAATGGGTTCCTTGAGCAATGATGAACTGATATCCCACTTACACTAACCTTCAACATAAGGGGGCAATCTTCTAACCATGAATGTAAGGGCTTATACTGATCACTAATGTAAGGTGGACACCACAATTTTTTAAATTTCACTATTAAAACTAAAAATTATTGTACAGGGGGGGGTGGGGGGTGGTAAAAAAATAAAGATAAAATATTTGCAATGGCTATTTACCAGGCAACATCCTTTATTATTTTGTTTATTTAAAACGTTCTAATGCCCGTACATACGATCGGAAATTCGGCCAGCAAAAGACCGATGAGAGCTTTTGGTCAGAAAATGCAACCGTGTGTATGCTCCATCGGACTTTTGCAGAGGGAATTCCTGTCAGCAAAAGATTGAGAGCAGGTTCTCTATTTTTCGGTTGGAAGTTCTGATCGGAAATTCCGATTGTCTGTAGCAATTCCGACACGCAAAATTCCTACGCATGCTCGGAAACAATTTGACGCATGCTCGGAAGCATTGAACTTCATTTTCTCGGCTCGTTGTAGTGTTGTGCGTCACCGCCTTCTTGACGGTCGAAAGTTCAGCGAACTTTTTTGTGACCGTGTGTATGCAAGCCAAGCTTGAGCGTAATTCCGTCAGAAAAACCATCCAAGATTTTTCAGACGGAAATTCCGCTCGTGTGTATGCGGCATTACACTTAAAGGGGTTGTAAAGGTTTTTTTTATTTTTTTATTTTTAAATAACAAACATGTTATACTAGGGTTTGCAAGGTTTTTGCACAGAGTGGCCCTGATCCTCCTCTTCTGGGGTCCCCCAGCAATGCTCCTGGCTCCGCCCCGCATCGACTGCCACCATGGAGAGCCGCTTTCCAAGGGGGTGCTCCTGAGTCCTGCTCCTGCGTCCATTGACACAGACAGCAGGTCTCGTCCCCGCCCTCCGGCTTCCTGTGTCACTGGATTTTATGGACAGCAGCGGGAGCCAATGGCTATCAATCTGTCCAATGAGGACCAGAGATAGCGGCCTGAGCTGCTGGGCTCATTCTCTTCGCTGGAAATATCAGGTTCAGATAAGTAAAAGTGGGGCTCTGGGGGCTGCTGCAGCACAGAAGGTTTTTCACATAGAATGCATTAACCACTTCAGCCCCGGAAGATTTGGCTGCTGAATAACCGGGCCATTTTTTGCAATTCGGCACTGGTTCGCTTTAACTGACAATTGCGCAGTCATGCAACGCTGTACCCAAATAAAATTGATGTCCTTTTGTTCCCACAAATAGAGCTTTCTTTTGGTGGTATTTGATCGCCTCTGCGGTTTTTATTTTTTGCGCTATAAACAAAAAAAGAGCAACAATTTTGAAAAAAACACAATATTTTGTACTTTCTGCTATAATAAATATCCCCATTTTTTTTTTTAAAAAAAGCACATTTTTTCTCAGTTTAGGCTGATATGTATTCTTCTACATATTTTTGGTAAAAAAATCGCAATAAGCATATATTGATTGATTTGCGCAAAAGTTATAGCGCCTACAATATAGGGGATAGATTTATAGCATTTTTATTATTATTATTTTTTTTTTTACTAGTAATGGCTGCGGTTTGCAATTTTTATTAGGACTGCGACATTATGGTGGACACATCGGACACTTTTGACACATTTTGGGACCATTGGCATTTATACAGCGATCAGTGCTATAAAAATGCACTGATTACTGTAAAAATGTCACTAGTAGAGAAGGAGTTTACAATAGGGGGCGATCAAGGGGTTAACTGTGTTCCCTGTGTGTGTTTCTAACTGAAGAGGGAGGGGACTGACTAGAGGAAGTGACAGATTGTGATTCATAGCTATTAGGAACACACGATCTCTCACTTCTCACAGTGCAGAACAGGGATTTGTGTGTTTACTCACACACTTCTGTGTTCTGCCACTCGTGCTCGCGATCGCTTATGGCCAGTGGTCATCGCGTCCGTCAGCCACGAGCATCGGCACCCCTGCAGTGCAGTGGGCGCATGCGCCTCCGGCGGCGCGTGCGCACCTGCTATCCCGATCACACGAGCCTATGTATAGCTACGACGGCTTGTGGGATCGTGCCGACCTGCCACAGTAAAATTATGGCGACTGGTCGGCAAGCGGTTAAGGTGAAAAACCTTGAGGGTTTACAACCTCTTTAACTACTTCCTGCCCAGCCTATAGCAGATTGACAGCTGGAAAGTGGTTCAGTTATCCTGACTAGGCGTCATATGACGTGCAGTAGGATAACATGTCGGCGTGCACCTTTGGGGGTGTGCAGCGCGGCGATTGCGAGTGTGGCATGTCAATCTGACAGGCTGCATCTCCGATCATGGTAAGAAGCCCTTGACAGAGGCGTCTTACCACGTGATCAGACCAATCAGAGATGGGATCTGTGCTGATAATCAGCACATTGATTATCAGCACAGCCCCATCTGATGTGCCACCACAGCTGCTAAAAAGTGCCCATAAGCTGCCAGTCAGTGCTCCACAAAAAAATGGATGACAATGCCCCTCACAGTGACAATTAGTGCCCAGCAGTAAAACCTGTCAGTACCTCAACATCAGTGCTGCCCATCAGTGCCACCTCTCAGTGCCAATCAGTGCTGCCTGTTAGCCCGTTACAGCCGCCATTCAGTGCCCATCACAGAAGCCCGTCTGTGCCCATCAGTGCCACTTATAAGTGCCCATCCGTGCCGCCTATCAGTGCCCATCAGTGCTGCATATCAGTGCCGCCTACTGGTGCCCATCAGTGCTGCATATCGGTGCCCATCAATTCTACATATCAGTGCCTCCTCACCAGTACCCATCAGTGCCACCTTATCAGTGCCAACTCATCAGTGCCCATCAGTGGTACCTCATCAGTGCCCGTCAGTGAAGGAGAAAACAAAATGTTATAACCCAAAGAAAAATGTTGGTCTTTTTTAGTTTGTTTAGCAAAGAATAAAAACCGCAGAGGTGATCAAATACCACCAAAAGAAAGCTCTATTTGTGGGAACAAAATGATAAAAATTTTGTTTGGGTACAGTGTAGCATGACCGCGCAATTGTCATTCAAAATGCGACAGCGCTGAAAGCTGAAAATTGTCCTGAGCAGGAAGAGGCAAAGTTCCTGGTTTTGAAGTGGTTAAAGTTCTAACACTAATCTCTCTAGCCCTGAAAAGAAAAAATCAGTACACAGACCTTTTTGGAAGCCGCTCAGAACTGATCTCCAGCGGCGAAAGCTCTGATCCCATGCTGAGCTGTCAGCCGCGGCTTCGCTGTGTAGATGGGTGCAGAGGACACGTCTGTCAATGGAAGCCCCATAGTAATTCTATGGGTGACGTCACTTCCCATTCATTTCACAGCCGTTGTAGACCATGTCCTTTGCAGAGCTTCCGCCGTTGAAGATCGGGTCGGATCGCTTGCAGAAAAGGTATGTATACTGGTTTTTTCTTTTCATGGCTAGAGAGGTTAGTGTTAGAATGTCGGTGGCTCTAGATGCAGGGGTTTTAGTTTTAGCCTGGACTTCCACTTTAAGCTAATGCACTATGAACTATAGGTTTGGCATATGTGTTATTTTAATAGACTGCCTAATACACTCAAAAAGGTGTATACACTATTTTATGTAATGTGGTGCACCATGATGCATGCCAGTGCATCACCATGTGTGGTGGTGCACTGCAATGCAGCTGCATTGGTATGCCATTAAGAATGAATGTCCTACCTTGTGCATTACACATTTCTTGTTTGGAGACATTCTTCCAGTCAGCAGGATTGTGTACTATACACTGGAACTCCATGTCCCAGGAGTAGTTCAGTGATATGTGGATTGTGTCTCCACTATCTTCATAGACAGAGTCATTGTGCTTGTATATCCAGTTATAGTTCAATGGTGATGAGTTTGTTGGTACAGAACAATAAAGAGTTGCATTACACCAGTGACTGGTCCTCTCCTCCATTACAATCATTATCGATGGGTCTGGGACAGGCTCTGAAATCACAGAACAGGGAAATTAAAGTTATACTATAATATTAATAGTAATAGTAATAGTAATATTTGAACAGTGAAAATGTGCCAGAACTAATTATTTGTTAAATACAATATACTGTTTCTAATGTTTAGTTTTTAAATGGTTTTATAGTAAAAACATAAAAGAGATCAGCTTTGATATAAATAATGGTAATAAACCATTTATGTAGCAGCCATATTTGCTCATCGCATAGTCAGCTCTGTATCCTGTTCTGCAGTGCTACACGGTAAGTGTGCTTTACTGCTCCTTCCCACAATGCAAGTCTATGGGGTCAATTCACTAAACTTTATCACATGTGATAACAGTATCATATGTAGCGCTGCCCCCTTTGGGGGTTGCTTAGAATTGCATGTTCTTCTGCGCAGTCTTGACCCTGTGAGCTTTCAGGCCTCCTGACAATCTAGGTTCAGACATGTTGCATATACCTTTAAAAAACACACTGACACAATGCAGCTTGTTTTAGGTCTCTCAGATTTACTTAATCAAGAGAAGAGTCTTAACCACTTCAATACAGGGCACTTCCTGCCCAGGCCAATTTTCAGCTTTGGGGTGTACACAGCACTGATATCAGATAATTGTACCCATTTTTATGAAAAATCAGTTCCATTCTGTTCTATGCTTGACATAGACGATAGAACCTTGTGTCCACACTCATATTCATTCGTGGACAGGATGTATGGGCTGTTGTAGACCAAATTAAATACAATTTACTGGGCCATGTAAAACTTTGGATAGATTTGTCACAAATTTTAGGAGTTCTAGAGGCAAATGATAGTTGCTTAGACTTAATGCTGTACAGTGGAAGATAAAATGTTCATGTGTTTAAAAAAATTAACTAAATTGGTGTAGTTTTGTTTCTAAACAGGCCCTTGTTTTAGATGTGATCTCTTGTTCCAATCAAAGCCACTAAAGGAATGTATGCCAGTAACTCTTGAAGACTGTCTTCTATCCATCTGTACATCTCTACTGAACTGACACTGCTGTAACATTTTTGGTAAATGTCTTCTGCTGCTATATCTTTAAACTTCTATATTTAATGCTAGCTCTATAACAACCACACTGCAATAGCAATATTACTGGTGATTGATTCTCAACCCCCATTTGGCTTGAGTGATCAAGAGAGGTAATTAGCTTTACAACCCTAGCCTGTGTCTGTAGCTGGTCTGACACTGGCCATCTCCTCTCCCATATTCAGGTGTCTCAAAATCAGACCCAATAATGACCAACTGTGAAATGCATGCCTGCTCAGTCTCCCTATAAATTTAAAGCAGCCTATGGGGTGGCGCAGACAGGGGCAAGGCGCAGACATCATGGCTCTGTCACGAGTGATGTGCAGTTTCACCGATGCAGTTTAACTAAAGCTGGATGAAGATACAACAAGAACTCTGCTCCACTCTGCAAGACGACAAGCAAACCAGCTTTTGACATTTATTTTATATAAAGTCAGTTTCCCACTCTCTATCCACTAACATGCTCCTTATTCTCTTCCTTCTCACATGGGTGTCTTCTATCCTCAAATTATCTTTACTCTACCACTCCACTCTTCCCTGCAGCATGCACATATCACCCTCACTCCTACTCTCTCCCTACTATGGCACCCATCATCTCCTGCATTTGCTGCACCCACATGCTGACATAAACACCAGGGCCACTAGACATGTGCACTCATGCACATCCCACTCCCATCTTGCCTTCCTCGCCCTCCTTCTCGTAGTCTCAAGTGACATTTCCCCCAATCCTGGTCTGCTTTTTTCCAACTGCAAGCCACATATCCAATACCCTTCCCCCTCTAGCAACCACCGCAATCCACTCAGTTTAATTTCTATCCCCCTGCTTCCTCAAAGCAGCCCACCAATCTCATGTGCCCTTTGGAACGCCCGCTCCATCTGTAACAAGCTAACAACTGTACATGACCTCTTCATCTCTCATGGCTTTAACATACTCGCCATAACAGAAACCTGGCTTCAAAATTTGGACTCAGCTTCTCCTGCTGCCCTCTCCCATGGTGGTCTCCATTGGACTCACTCCCCCAGACCCAACAGACAGAAAGGAGGTGGAGTTGGCTTCCTTCTATCCCCACAAAGCACCTTCCAAGTCCTTCCTGTCCCTCCCTCTCTATCCCTCTCTTCTTTCGAGATGCACTGCATTCGTCTGTTTTCTCCCATTTTTCTGAGGATTGCAGCAATTTATCGGCCTCCAGGCCCGGTATCGCGCTTTCTTGATGACTTTGCTGCCTGGCTACCCTACTTTCTCTCCTCTGAAATCTCCACTATCATTCTTGGTGACTTCAACATTCCTGTCAATGTTAACAGCCCAACTACAGCTAAACTTCTTGACTTAACCTCATCTTTTGACCTAACCCAATGGACACATACTTCCACTCACTCCAATGATAATACCCTTGACCTTGTATTCTCCCATCTCTGCAACCCTGGCAACCTCACCAACACCCCCTTTCCTCTCTCTAATCACAACTTCATTACTTTCACTGTATCCTTGCCTCCAACCACCCATCCCTCCAAGCAGCAAACAATTACTTGTAGAAACCTTCGCCACTTTAACCCTTCTTTTCTCTATTCTGCTACTGACCACCTATATGACATAATCTCTCCCCTGTCCTGTCCTGACCTGGCCACCTCTTCTACAACAGTTCACTCTCATCATCACTAGATGCACTTGCTCCTCTAACCACACGCAGAATCAGGCCCCGACCGTTACAACCCTGGCAAACTGACAACACTAGAAATCTCAAGAGACATTGCCGTGCTCTTGAACGACTGTGGCGTAAAACCAAATGCCTGCAAGGCTTCACCCTATATAAATCTGACCTTCTAAAATACAATTCCTGCCTCCATGCTGCCAAACAAGCCTACTTTGTCTCTCTTATTTATTCCTTGTCATCCAGTCCCTGTCGGCTCTTCTCAACCTTTAACTCTCTGCTTCGTCCCCCACCCCCTCTACCCACTAACTCACTCACTGCCCAAGAGATTGTCAATCACTTCAAAGACAAGATTGATGCAATTCGTGAGGACACCTCCACTGTGCTTACATCTTCCCCACCCAACATACCTTGCCTAACAGCACATTCAACACTCTCCTCTTTTGAATTGGCTACTACTGAAGAGGTTACAAAACTTTTCTCAGATGCCCACTTAACCAAGTGTCCCTTGGATCCTGTTCCCTCATGACTACTACGGTGACCCTCTTCTTCTATTCTATGCTCCCTCACTCACATCTTCCATCTCTCCCTCTCTAGTGGCACCTTCCCCTCCCCTCTAAAACATGCGCAGATCACTCCCATACTTAAAAAGCCCTCACTGGACCCTACCAACCTGAACAACTTAAGACCCATCTCATTGCTCCCATTCACCTCTAAACTTCTGAAACGCTTAGTGTACAACCGTCTTAGCTCCTACCTCAATGAAAATAACCTTCTTGACCCTTTACAGTCTGGATTTCGCTCGCAGCACTCCACGGAAACTGCCTTACAAAAACTCACTAACGATTTACTAAATGCTAAAACCAACAGCCAGTACTCCATACTCTTACTACTTGACCTCTCTGCAACCTTTGATACTGTTGACCACCCGCTCCTTCTCAATAAACTACATTCCCTTGGCCTCCGAGATTCTGCTCTATCCTGGTTCTCTGCCTATTTATCACAGCACTCTTTCAGTGTCACCTACAACTCTGTCTCCTCCTCTCCATTGCCCCTTTCTGTGGGGGTCCCCCAAGGCTCTGTTCTTGGACCCCTTCTCTTCTCTATCCACACCTCCTCCCTTGGTCACTTGATAACCGCCCATGGCTTCCAATACCACTTATACACTGATGATACCCAAATCTATCTGTCTACTCCTCACCTCACTCCTTCAGTCTCCTCTTGCATTACTAACTTACTAACTGACATATCAGCATGGATGTCGCACCACTTCCTTAAACTAAATCTCTCTAAAACTGAGCTACTATCATTCCCCCCCCGCCTGTGCCCCCCTCCATGACTTTTCCATCAAAATCAACAATGCAACCATCAGTCCCTCCCCTCACGCCAGGGTACTAGGTGTAATCCTAGACTCTGACTTGTCATTTCAGCCTTAAATCCAATCGTTGTCAAAAGTTTGTAGCATTCACCTCCGTAACATCTCTAAAATTCACCCCTTTTTAACAAATGAAACCACCAAGCTCTGCATTCACTCCCTGGTTATTTCTCGCCTTGACTATTGCAACTCCCTTCTCATTGGCCTGCCTCTCCATAGGCTATCCCCTCTTCAGTCGATCATGAATGCTGCTGCCAGACTTATCTACCTTACCAACTGCTCAATGTCTGCCAATCCTCTCCTCCAATTCCTATACTGGCTCCCAATCACCCAGCGAATTAAATTCAAAATACTAACCACAACATACAAAGCCATTCACAACTCTGCCCCAAGCTACATCACCAAACTTGTCTCCAAATATCACTCAAATCATCCTCTCGGCTCTTCTCAAGACCTCCTTCTCTCAAGCTCTCTCATCTCCTCCTCCCATGCTTGTCTCCAGGATTTCTCCAGAGCCTCTCCCATCCTCTGGAACTCGCTACCTCCAACTGTCCAGCTATCCCCTACTCTTGCTACCTTCAGGCGATCCCTGAAAACTAATTTCTTCAGGAAAGCCTATCACGTCTCTAACTAATCTTTTACCACTTCCATCAGCTCATTCCCCACAGTTTCAACCTTTTGTAGCACCTGCCCCACCCTATTAGATTGTAAGCTCTTCTGAGCAGGGCCCTCTAATCCTCTTGTATTTTATTATATTATAACTGTATTGTCTCCCTTTTATATTGTAAAGAGCTGCGTAAACTGTTGGCGCTATATAAATCCTGTATAATAATAATAATAATAATCACTTGAGGCTGACCCCTTTTGCGGGTGTAGCTATGAAACACAGTAAAAAATAAGTTCCTATACTGTTTAAAATCCACTGTTCTCACCCTGCTCAGAACATGCTCAGTTGTGCTCTATTTTTTTTTTTGCACTGATTAAAATCTAGAGGCCAGTCTGCTGACAGCCTGAAATTCTACTGCTGCTCAAAGGTTCTGGGCTTCAGTAAAATGGTAGCATAATAATTAATGTGGAATGTATTTTTCTTGCTAATGAACATTATTTTTATCACATTTTTATGAGCAGAGTTCCACTATGAGAAAATCTTCAATCATTATAAACAAATAGTTTTATCATTTTTTGAGGAAAAAAAAAAAAGTGGGGAGGTATAATGTAATGAGTATGACAATTCGCTAAGAATGTATAATATTGATGCTTTATAAGATATATTATGTTTATTATCTTGATATTTGCATGATGTGGGCCAAGAACTCTCATTTATATGTTGGGGGATACTTATAAAAACAAAAAAAAACAGCAAGATATATGTGTGTGTACAGATTTATTTAATATGATGTTTTATAATTCATGTTTTAAGACTTAGGAGATGTCAAAAAATAAACCATAGTAATTAATATTAGGCTACTGACTTAGACAGTATAGCAGTGACTGACAGAAGAGACCCATGCTAACTGTTTTTGTATAATATTCTACAGTATAGTATGTGCGGGGATGGACAAAAAGTGAAATGCTTTTGGGTTTAGCAAACTTTGTGGGAAGACTATAGAATTAAACTAATGAAATGTCTGGACTGACTATATTGACCTATGACATGACCAGGGTAATAGTGACTGGTAGGTGGAGTCAAGGTTAAGAAATTATAAGAATTTTAAATTTATTGTATGGGAAATAGTATTGGCTAGAAACTAGGAAATAAAATGTAAAAAAATTATCTATATAAAATACTTCATACTGAAAACGTACTAATAATGTTGAGGCATATTCTATGAGTATTGTATTATGATAAAACTATATAGATACATGTATATTATTTTAGCGGATGTTGTAGAAGTAAAAGGAACGCACTAAATTAAGTTATTAGATAACATGATAGTGTAGGAGCCATTGCTTTGTAAGTTGCCCTGAAATGCTTGCCAGGGGCCTATTGTATCCTGACACTGACTATTTTTTATTTTTTACAACTATAATTTTGAAGTGCATTTTATATCCAGACAAATATCGGGTGATCGCAGAAGACATGATGCAACTTGTTACAAATGTTAATTGCTAAAAAGGATTTCATGCAATAAATTAGGAACTGGAAAATCTGAGACTTGTATCTTTGCAGAACAGGTATGCACTGAACGTGTGTACAGCATCCAAAGCAGCTTGTGCTATGATACTGGACCAGAAAATGATGATGAAGAAGGAGATCTCTCCAAAAATATCAAGCACTTGGCTAAGCTGAAAAGACCTATGCAGGAAAAGGCAGAGCCTTATGGGACTGAGTCTGCTGAATGGTCCCTGGAACCACATATTTGGTTTTCAATCACTAGCTAAACGGATTGTTCCTCTTCCCTGTTATCCTTAATGTGATGTTGCCGACTAACTGTTGTCTGTTGCAAGAAGTTTGTGGCAAGGATAATCACAATGCCACTGAAGACTGACAACTATGTCTTCCGTGCCTCATATGGAGAAGACTTTGCAGCTACAGAAGAAGATGCAGTGTGTTTTTGAATAGACTGATTTTTTTGTGGACGATTTTTGTGATAAGTGTCGGGTACATGGGGTCTCTGAATGGCATGTTGGTTGATATGTATTGTAATTGCTGTGAGGCTTATGCCTCAACGGGGGGGGGGGGGGGGGGGGGGGGATGTAGTAGACTTTCATATTAACCAATATATTTTATGTTATTCATATTAATTTGCATATGTTTTATTGATAATATAATTATTATTCATATTATTATTCATATTATTATTATTATATAGTAGTGGTCTAATCAATATTACTATTCAATAGTAAAACAATAGTTATTAATCTTTATTAATGTATACTATGTTATTCCATAAATATAGAGAAAATCTTCATTTTTAAATGTTGAATTTTAGATGAACTCTCTGCTTCATGCTGGTATTTTTTTATGACAGTCACAAGTTTACTGGGTAAAAGTGTATTGGGATAGTTCATTTTTAGTTTTTAAGTTCACTAATTAGAAGGGAAACACTTTGACAGCAGTTGAACTACAGCCTGATAAGATAATATTCCTTAAAGATAATAAAGAATCATTGTCCAGAATAAGTGATAAAAAACTATACTGATGGTTTTAAAATAATTATGTGGAATATGGAAAAGTTATATACTTTAAAGTGGTTGTAAACCCTTTAAAAAAATTCCACAAAAAAAAACCCTGCAAGACAAAGGCATAATGAGCTAGTATGCATAGCATACTAGCTCATTATGAATTATCTAAGATTAAAGCCCCCGTAGCGGGAGCCACTGGTAACGGCAAAGTACAACTGAAGCAACGGCACGTACATGCCATTGCTTCAGTTTGCTTAAGTGCGCATGTGCCGATGACGTCAGCACATGCAAATACAGGGATATCTTCTAAACCGTCCAGGTTTAGGAGATATCCAGTGTAGCTACAGGTAAGCCTAATTATAGCCTAATTTAATTTAGTTTGACAGGGTCAAAAAGGCCTGCTTGGGCCCTCATTAAAACTGTTAAAATACATTGAATAAGAAGAACACTGAGGTGTATGTATGTATGTACTTATTGATAATTAGACAATATTTAATAAAGTAGTTAGCTTTGTGTATGTATGTGTATGTATATATGCATCTATATATTATGTAAATAATACAGTACTTTTTTGTGAAATATATCAATACATACACATAGGATTGAACAGTGCAGCGCTGGACATATATCAAAATAAATTGCTATATCAATCAATCAAAGATAATGTTAAAACAATCAATATAAGTGATAATGTGCCAATGAAATACTGTGAGCAATCAGTAATAATGATGGTCCACCAATATATTGCTACCAATCAATGCAAATAGGTGCTCATAAATACCAAAATATAAAGTGGTGAAAATGTTCAAATAAAGTAAAAAAGTCCAAAAAAAGTCAAAAAAAAAAAAATTTTAAATAAAGAGTGCAAAATCCAAGTTCAATATTCCACTTGATAGTGCCGCCCACCGCCGGTTGAAAAAATGGAGGCTTACCAGAGAGCCTGCGACCGCCCTTACTCCGGAGGGTCAAAACAGGCTTAGTAGAGATAGGGATATGTAGATCACTGTGGATGTCCTGTCAGGATTACAGCTGATGTCCCTCAGACCTCCTTCCTGGATAGCTCGTCAGCAGCAGAATGGGACACTCAAGAGAGTGTGGTCACAGGATGACTCATGCAGCAAACACGAGCACAAGCTTCTCTCCAGCCCCACTCCAAGATACCAAGATATATTTAATATACACACATACACTCACCGGCCACTTTATTAGGTACACCTTGCTTGTACCGGGTTGGACCCCCTTTTGCCTGCAGAACTGTCTTAATTTTTCGTGGCATTAATTCAACAAGGTGTTGGAAACGTTCCTCAGAGATTTTGGTCCATATTGACATGATAGCATCACTCAGTTGCTGCAGATGTGTCGGCTGCACATCCATGATGCGAATCTCCCGTTCCACCACTTCCCAAAGGGTCTCTATTGGATGAGATCTGGTGACTGTGGAGGCCATTGGAGTACAGTGACCTCATTGTCATGTTCAAGAAACCAGTGGTTTATCTTATCCGGGCATGCAGCTGGGCAGGTCAGGAAAAGGGGGCGAGCAACCCCCCCTGAACCCTATCAGGCCACATGCCCTGAACATGGGGAGGTGGGTACTTTGGAGCAGGGGGGGCTCCATGTTGATGGGGACAAGGGCCTCTTTCCGACAACTCTGGGCTGTGGTTGTCGGGGTCTGCGGGCAGGGGGCTTATCGGAACCTGGAAGCCTCCTTTGACAAGGGGACCCTCAGATCCCGCCCCCCCCCCCCATGTGAATGGGTGTCTGGTACATACCCCTACCCATTCACCAAAAAAGTGTAAAAAAACTAATAAAGACAAGAAACAGTTTTTGACAAATCCTTTATTAAAAAAAAAATAGTTCCCCTCAATGTAAATTCATCGTCAATCACGCTGCCCACCGAATCCAAACAATGAAAATTTTTTAAAATGCTCTCGCCTCCTGGGAGGCCTCCTGCCGTATACCCCCCAAATGCGCTTTGACATTTCTTATATAGACAAGAGGTGGGGCCACCAGGCTACGTCATCTGGTGCCACCGCCCCCTTATGACATCACGGACTGGTGCACACTTGGCATGTGACAACAGAAGGGGGCGGTGCCACCGGATGACGTAGCCAGGAGGCCCCACCCCTTGTCTATATAAGAAATGTAAAAGCGCAGAGTGGGCATACGGCGGAGGCCTCCCAAGAGGTAAGAGCGTTTTTAATTTTTTTTCATTTTTCCGGTCAGGCGGGCAGCGTGACTGACGATGAATTTATATCGAGGGACACTATTTTTTTATTTTTTAATAAAGGATTTGCCAAAAACTGTCTCTTGTCTTTATTACTTTTTAGGTGAATGGGTAAGGGTACTATGTACCTGATACCCATTCACATGGGGGGGGCCGGGATCTGGGGGCCCCCTTGTTAAAGAGGGCTTCCAGATTCTGATAAGCCCCCTGCCCCCTTATGATGTCACGGACGGGTGCATACTGGGCATGTGACGTCACAAGGGGGCGTTGTCACCGGGTGACGTAGCCAGGTGGCCCCGCCCTATGCCTATATAAGAAATGTCAAAGCGCAGGGTGGGCATACAGCGGTAGGTATTTTAGGAGGTAAGAGCATTCTTTTTTTTTTTTTCTGGTCCGGCAGGCGGCGTGATTGGCTATGGATTTCCATTGAGGGACACTATTTTTTTATTTTTTAATAAAGGATTTGTCAAAAACTGCCTCTTGTCTTTATTACTTTTTACACTTTTTGGGTAAATGGGTAAGGGGTATGTACCCAATACCCATTCACATGCAGGAGCCAGGATCTGGGGGCCACTTGTTAAAGGAGGCTTCCAGATTTTGATAACCCCCCTGCCCAAAGACCCCGATAACCACAGCACAGGGTTTATCGGAAAGAGGCCCTTGTCCCCATCAATATGGGGACAAGGTGCTTTGGGGTGGGGGGGGCATACCCAAAGGGCCTGGTACAGACTGGGAGGGGACCCCAGGCTGTTTCTTTTTTCTTTATTTTTTCACTAGCCAGATGTCAGCAATTGTAACCGCAAGTCATTTTAAAAGGGATTTGACTTGTTTTTTTTTCTTTAGAAATGACATTTTTGCTGTAGCATGTTCTATATCTATGCTACAGATGCCCCACTTTATAGGCACATTAAGGGGACCCCCCAGGCACTATATTTAAAGGAATTTTTTATTGTTATTGTTGCACTTTAAGTATAATTAAAATCACTGCTCCTGAAAAAATTATTGTTTTTTTATTTTTATTATTGATACATGTCCCCCAGGTCAGTACCCAGACCCCCATACCCCTTTTATGGCCAATTACTTGCATATAGGCCTTCAAAATAGGCACTTTTGACTTAGACTTCAAAAGGGTATGCCATTTGGGTTTAATTATTTCCCCTGTTCGAGAGTTCTGCTGCAAACCTAACAGGGGGGTGTTGGGCCCATCGCTAATGTCCAATTTTGGTAAGCCTGTGTGAATTGTAGCCTCAATTTTCTGTTCTTAGCTGACAGGAGTGGGACCCAGTGTGGTCTTCTGCTGCTATAGCCCATCTACTTCAAGGTTTGATGTGCTGTGCATTCAGAGATGGTATTCTGCATACCTTGGGTGGACCAAGTGGGTATTTGAGATACGGTTGCCTTTCTATCATCTCCAACCTGTCTGCCCATTCCGCTCTTACATCGACAAGGCATTTTCCTCCACACAAATGCCGTTCACTGGATATTTTCTCTTTTTCGGGCCATTCTCTGCAAACCCTAGAGATGGTTGTGTGTGGAAATCCCAGTAAATTAGCAGTTTTTGAAATACTCAGACCAGCTCATCTGGCACCAACAACCATGCCATGTTCAGTCACTTATATCCATTTTATTCCCCATTTTGATTCTGGGTTTGAACTTCAACAAGTTGTCTTCACCACATCTAGATGCCTAAATGCATTGAGTTGCTGCCATGTGATTGGCTGATTAGCAATTGGTGTTCCCAAGCAATTGAACAGGTTTACCTAATAAAGTGGCCGGTAAGTGTATATTCAGTATATATATATATTCATACACACAGATCAGTTATGACCACCTACCCATAGCTCTCAACTGTCCCTCTTTCCTCCTCATGTATCCCTTATTTTGGTCTGATCCATATAGTAATATATAAAATGCACTTCCACATGATGTAAAAGAAAAAAACATGATTTGTCAAACCAGGCTATCTTTTTCTATTGCTCTGTGGTCTAGTTCTGATGCTCATGTGCCCATTGTAGGTACTTTTGGCTGTGCACATGGGTCAGCATGGGCACCCTGACTGGTCTGCACTGCAGCTTTGCAGTCCCATACATAACAAACTGTGATGCTCTACCTGCTCTGACACCTTTCTATTGAAACCAGCATTAACTTTTTTCAGCAATTTGAACTACAGTAGCTTTTCTATTGAATCAGACTCTACAGGCCAGTCTTTACTCACCAGGTACATCAGTGAACCTTGGCCACCCATGACCTTGTCGTTAGTTCATCGGTTTCCCTTTTTTTGACCACTTTTGGTAGATCCTGACCACTGCAGACCGGGAACGTCCCACAAGAACTGCATTTTTGTCGTCTAGCCATTGCAATTCAGCCTTTGTCAGAGTCACTCAAATTCTTACACTTGCCCATTTTGTTCTGCTTTCAACACATTGACTTCGAGGGACAACATGTTCACTTGCTGCCTAATATATCCCAGCCACTTTTAGGTGCCATTGTAATAAGATAATCAAGGTTATCCATTTTACTTGTCAGTGGTCATAACGTTGTGGCTAATCGGTGTACGTCCTTCATAGTCTGTATCACCATCATCCTAGAAGGTATAAGCATTTATGAGAGTGTGGCCCACCCATGTACTGGTTGAAACTCACTCATTGTGCTTCTAAAGGAAATGTTTCTTTGCAATTGAGATGTGATAAACAGATATTTCCTTACATATGTCCTACAGCTTCTTCTGGTGTAGTAAAGCTAAACCAATTCATTCAATGACCTGAAAACTAGTGTGTAACATTTCCGTTCACAAATGGCTGTAGTCGTAAAAACCTAAACATACAGCTTTCTTTTTGAAAGAGACCCTTTAAGGGCTATCCCAACATATAATTTGATTTTCTTGTGATACCTTCAAATGTATACGTACCATATACCATGAGCATAAAATGTTGAAAACGATCCGCCCCTTCAATGAGAACAAGTTGCACAGTATAATTTCCACTGTCCTCCATCCTGAGATCCTTGATATGTAATGTTGTTTCATTATGAAGCCATTTCACCCGTCCAATAAACTGCTTCGTGTAGAACTTTGTCTGAAGATTATCGATCTGTGCAATTTTGTATGAGTTTTCTTTGCTCCTAAAAATCCAGTTAATCTCATGTACCAAAGATGGGAGGCTCGGGCTACTGGATAGATCTACAGACTGGTGTAGGAGTCCAATCACTGGGACAAAATGATCCTGGTTGGCTGTAGGAAACAAGACACATAAATCAGAGACAGAGGTCTTTAAAGCGGACCTTCAGTCATTTTTTCAACTTTCCATCTATTAATATTTTGCCCTTGTTCTTTTAACTTTGGATAGTAAAACATTTTTTTCTGCCAGTAAATACCTTATACAGCCCACTTCCTCTTTCTTGTCTGGTCATTAGCCTAGGCTTATGACTAGGGATGAGCTCGATGTTCGAATTGAACGTTAGTTCGACTCGAACATCGAGTGTTCGCCGAACAGCGAATATTATGGGATGTTCGTGGGAAATTTGAGCACCGCAGATCGCCCCATAATGCACTACGAGATCGCAGTGCATTGCTGTATGATGATTTGCCAAAGCATGTACCTGACCTGCATGCTTTGGCCAATCACAGCACGCTCTGCTGAAAGAGCCATAATTGGCCAAAGGCAGGGTGCCTTTGGGCAAATAATGGCTTCAGAGGGACGAAGTCCACGCCCCACACTATATAAGGCTGCTTACATAGCGGTCATGTATAGTGTGTTATATATGAATATACTCTGCATTTAGCGTAGTCTATATATTCAGTGTATACTCTATATTCAGTCAGTGCAGGTAGTGTATTTGATGTATATATATATTATCTATCTATTCTCTGAATTTAGTGTAGACTAGATATTCAGTGTATGCTCTATATTCAGTCAATGCAGGCAGTGTAGTTTATATAACACGGTGTATTGAAGTGGTTAAGGGGAAACTCTGCGGCAAAAAAAATAATAATGTGGGGGTCCCGCCGACTGCTGTCTTTTCGCGGTGATAGCTGTTAAGAACGGGGCCACCCGGTGACGTAACCAGGTGACCCTGCCCCTTCTGACGTCATATGATGTCAGGGGGGCGGGGTCATCAGTTTACATCACCGGGTGGCCCTGCCCTTGGCTATATAACAGCTGTCAAAGCAAAAAGACGGCAGTCGGCGGGACGCCTCCCATGGAGGTGGAGTTTTTCCGTTTTTTTTTTCTCTGGACCGTCGGCTCCATGATTGAAGATGGATTTACATCGTGGGACACTTTTTTTTTTTTTTTTTAATAAAGGAATTGTCAAAAACTGTCTGTTGTCGTTTTTACTTTTTTGACACTTTTTTGGTGAATGGGTAGGGATATAATGTAAATACTATCCCAGGTAGTATATACAGTTCTAAGATTTCCCAGCGTTATCCAAAATTAGAAAAACTATTTTGCTGGTGTTACATCTTTAATTTGTGCAAATGTAAGGTTAAACTCAAGCTTAAAAAAAAAATAGTCTATTAAAATAAAAAGCAGCTGATGCTGCAATGGCTTCACTTTTTCGGGTTGAATGATGGCCGGTGTCAGGGGATATGATTTCAATGAACAAATATATCAAAGGTGACTCCAGTAAACAGTTTACTCTAAAGCCTAGTACACACTAGTAGTATTTTTTTGTTCAAGCCAGCAGGCTGAACAAAAAAAACAAAAAACTGAAGAGCTCAGAAGGAACCACTGTACTAACAATCCGATGTTAGAACAGTGATCTCCCCTGCTGTGCTATTGTGTTCTGATAGGGGAATGGCCAACCCGACAGAACACACTGGCCAATGGCTGAGAGCCCTGATCGGGTGCCAATTGGCAGACCTTTCTTCGAGTCTTGTCCCTTCCACAAAAGCCAACTGAACATCCGGCTTCTGTCGGACCAGCTGGAGTACTCATGGGCCGAATGTCGGCCAGTTTCTATTGACGCCACCCGACATTCAGCCTGTGTGTCCTTTGGGCCCCGGAAGATTCAATTTCTTGAAGATAATCATACGTTTAGTTTTAAATATATATATTCTCAAGTGAAAGGAAATAAGGTGAGGTAGAATCATTCGAAAAATCAAAGAAAGAGGGAATGTGAAGATTTTTTGATGATTGCGTTTATACAGGGAAAGAGTTTTTCCATCCTATGATCTGGTTCCATATATACATTATTTTTTTTTTACTTGATTATCTTAAAGTGTGTACTACGACAAAAAAACATATGCAGTACATCTCCACAATACATGCACCTTTTCATCCTTTATTTAATTAAAGTAGTATTAAACCCTGTGTTTTTTAGTTTAATGTATTGAGCGCAATTACATAATTCTTACCCCAGCACCTGCATTTTACAACTTTCACTGCTGCTGGCTATTGCTCTCTCAGTTCTGCTTGCCTGAACATCCGGTCTGCACAGGAAAAAGTTAAAAGTGGACAGTGCAGTCTCAAGTCAGTCTGTAAGCTTGGAGGAGGAAGGAGGAGTAGAGGAGTGCATAGCCATCCAAGGCTATGATGCTGTGTATTTCTGTTGAAAGTGTAGGGAGACACAGCTCTAGTCCCTGAATGCAAGAGTGGCTGCATAGGACACTGTAATGCCACGTACACACGGTCGGACTTTTCAGCTACAAAAGTCCGACAGCCCGTCTGACAGACTTTCGACGGATTTTCAACAGAATTTCTAATGACCAGACTTGCCTACACACAATCACACTAAAGTCCGACGGATGTGATGACGTACACCGGACTAAAATAAGGAAGTTGACAGCCAGTAGCCAATAGCTGCTCTAGCGTGTGTTTTCGTCCGTCGGACTAGCATACAGACGAGCGGATTTCTGGGTCCGCTGGCGGAGTTACGACGTAAAGATTTGAAGCATGTTCCAAATCTAAAGTCTGTCAGATTTGCGACTGGAAAAGTCAGCTGAAGGTTCGGTGAAGCCCACACACAATCGGATTGTCCGCCGGATTTGGTCCGTCGGCGTCCGTCAGACCAGTCCGGTTGAAAAGTTCGACCGTGTGTACGCGGCATAAGAGAAAGCAGCCATCCTGAAACGGGAAACCTGGGGCAGTGATCATGGCACCAGCTTAATCTAGAACATGGACAAGGATTAAAAGATAAAGAAGCTGCATACTCAGTAAGTTACAGTATTAACTACTTAGCACCACTTTAGGCAAAACAACATACCCGTATATCACTGCCTACTTCCAGGTTTCAGGCACGTGCATGCGCATCCCCTCTGGTTGGCATATGCTGTGATTTTACACAGCAGGAGCCTGTCCGCATCTCCCAGGCAATGATTCCAGGGACTATTACAGCCCCATTATAAGTCGCTGATCACCGCCAATAGTAGTATAAAAAAATAAAAATAAATTCTAGTATATATACAATATAGTTTGTAGACGCTATAACTTTCATGCAAACCAATCAATATACACTTATTGTGATTTTTTATCAAAGGAATGTAGCAGAATACATTTTTGCCAAAATTTATGAAGAAATTACATTTTTTTACATTTTTTTATTGGATATGGTTTATAGCAGAAAGTAAAAAACATTGTATTTTTTTAAAAATCTTTAGTCTCTTTTCGTTTATATAATAAAAAATTAAAAAAAAAACAGAGGTGATCGAAAACCACCAAAAGAAAGCTCTATTTGTGTTAAAAAAATGATATCAATTTTGTTTGGGTATGTGTTGCATGACCGCGCAATTACCAATTAAAGTAGCGCAGTGCTAAATAGCAAACATGGCCTAGTCATGAAGGGGATAAAATCTTCTGGAGCTGAGGTGGTTAAATCTGCTGCTGAAACTGAAGATCATTTAAAAGTCCCTGCAAGTACAGATAAATAACTATTGATGTGTCAGAAATCCACTCAGCTTCGCATTTTTTGTTTTAAAAAAGTAAACAACCAAAAAAACAACCAAAACACAGCCCTAATCAGATAGCGGAGGGGAGGAGAGGTGGATAGGATGGAACCCTTATGACGATGATGATTCGTTTTAAAGAGTAATTTTTTTTTTGAGAAAAAAAACATTCCCCTCTGGGTGATGTGTACATTGCAAGGATTTTAACTAACTTTGTTGCAGATTCCTACCTTTTGTCATTCTGAAGAAATTGCGGTTTGTCTGTGTCCATGTGAATCTAATGGGAGTGATTTATAATTATCCATCAATTACTGCATATGCAGGGCTCTAATGAGGAAAGTGGCAGTGTCTGCATCAATCTGGACATGATTTCCATTTGAGAGTATCTCACCAAAAATGACATTTTTGTTGCAGGGGATGCCTAAAATCTGACTTGTATCTTAGTGCAGACTTCTGGGAAAACCGGCAAGCCAATCACACAAGCAGGAAATTATGTTTCTGGGGGATGTTCTGTACACCAGCTGTATACAGCCCACCTCCAAGTTGTCATATTGCATTTCTTTTTACAAAAAATTACAGCGCTGCAGATTAAAAAGGAAAATAAATTATTTTTTACATGCAATTACTATATGACTATATGATTATATGTGTCGCAATTACAGTATCTCACAAAAGTGAGTACACCCCTCACATTTTTGTAAATATATTATATCTTTTCATGTGACAACACTGAAGAAATGACACTTTGCTACAATGTAAAGTAGTGAGTGTACAGCTTGTATAACAGTGTAAATTTGCTGTCCACTCAAAATAACTCAACACACAGCCATTAATGTCTAAAGCACTGGCAACAAAAGTGAAAAGTAAAAATGTCCAAATTGGGCCCAATTAGCCATTTCCCCTTCCTGCTGTCATGTGACTCGTTAGTGTTACAAGGTCTCAGGTGTGAATGGGGAGCAGGTGTGTTCAATTCGGTGTGAGCGCTCTCACTCTCTCATAGTGGTAACTGGAAGTTCAACATCGCACCTCATGGCAAAGAACTCTCTGAGGATCTGAAAAAAAGAATTGTTGCTCTACATAAAGATGGTCTAGGCTATACGAAGATTGCCAAGACCCTGAAACTGAGCTGCAGCACGGTGGCCAAGACCATACAGTGGTTTAACAGGAGAGGTTCCATTCAGAACAGGCTTCGCCATGGTCGACCAAAGAAGTTGAGTGCACGTGCTCAGCATCATATCCAGAGGTTGTCTTTGGGAAATAGACGTATGAGTGCTGCCAGCATTTCTGCAGAGGCTGAAGGGGTGGGGGGTCAGCCTGTCAGTGCTCAGACCATACACCACACATTGCATCAAATTGGTCTGCATGGCTGTCGTCCCAGAAGGAAGCCTCTTCTAAAGATGATGCAAACAGTTTGCCGAAGACAAGCAGACTAAGGACATGGATTACTGGAACCATGTCCTGTGGTCTGATGAGACCAAGATAAACTTATTTGGTTCAGATGGTGTCAAGGGTGTGTGGCGGCAACCAGGTGAGGAGTATAAAGACAAGTGTGTCTTGCCTACAGTCAAACATGGTGGTGGGAGTGTTATGGTGGAGGGAGTGTCATGGTGGTGGGAGTGTCATGGTCTGAGGCTGCATGAGTGCTGCCAGCACTGGGGAGCTACAATTCATTGATACTCATATTTTCTTTATTATATAGTATGAAAACCTTTAAAACTGTTAGGGGATTTTCTGAAATGTGATTACCTGCACTCACAAAAAGTACTGAATTTACAACAAGCCTCCACCGGTATTCTTGGAAAGTACTGAATTGACCATGACACCAGCTGGCCTGTAGTTCAACACTAACGGCCCGGTTCACACTGGTGTGACATGGGATCTGATCTGTGAGAGCACAAGTCGCATGATGTATTAAATTAAATGTTTCCCTTTGAGAGCCGTCTTAACTTATCTGACATAAGTACTCGGACTTTAGAAAAGGTTCCTGCCCTACTTTGGTCGGACTTTGATACAACTTCAATGCCAAAGAGTGTAAAAAGGCACATTAAGTCAGATCAAAGTTGGACTGAAGTTACAAGGCAAAGTCAGATCAGTCGCGCAACTTTCACGTCGGAGTAAAGTGAAGCTCTAAAAGAAATAGGAGTTACTTTTGAAACAGAATAGGGCATTTGTAGCCCCATTGACTTCAATGAGCATATGCAAAAGAAAATCCAAAAGAACTCACACTGAATGTGCTTTTCAAGCATTCCCATAATGGGGCCAAAACTGCGTAATCCTGCCCCAAACAAGCTCCTGCGCAGCACTTCACTTTGCAAGAAGTGCAAAACTGCACCAAAAAACCCTCAAAATTGTCTACAGAGTGAATGGGGGCTTGCTGTTATTCTGTATGCTACTATGTGAATGCACACCAGTCAGTTATAAAGAAAAGTGACCTCTGATGTCCAGTGGCATCTCCAGCTTTCATATTTAGGGGGGGCACATGGGGGGACAGGGACAAAAGTAGGGAGGCAACTATAAAATGCAAATATATATATATAAAGGTTGTCTTGCCACCGGGCCCTGGTGTTCTGCCACTGTGGGGTTCCCCAGCCTTCTCTTGCTGTCCTGCCCCTGCTATTGACAGTGCTGGCCTGGCATCTCTTGGAATTTACAGGCTGGTTCTCCTGTCCTAAGGACGGGAGAAATCAGTCTGTTTTTTCAGTAACTGAGAGTCCTGGTGGAGTCCTTCCTGCAACTCGCTCTTCTCCCTGCCAATGAGGATGCAGGGGAAGGAGCAGATCGGGCGGCTATGGTTGTGTGAGCGCTCACATTATGCAGTGTCAGCGAGCAGAGGGAGGGGGGAGGAATCACCCGCAGGAGCTGACTGGGGACGCTCTCCCTCTCAATAGAGACTGTGTTACTCCAGCAGTGGCCCAAGTAAGATGCAGCGCATCCGCTACGAATGCAAACAAAAAGACATTGCCTTTTTGTAAAAAAAAATAATTTTTTTTTTTAATTGGGAGGGGCACATGGTGGGGCACAGCATAATGTTGGGGGGGTCAGGGCCCCCTCTGCCCCCCCCCTAGTGACGACATTCGTGATGACTGCACCATGTATATAACAGATAAACTACTTCTCAGTCATTTTGAGCAGCATCTCCTACAGTAAAGTGTAGGTAGGGAAAATCAACATGTTCACTTAAAGATGAACTCCAGGCAGATATAAAAGACACAAATTACTGCCCCTCTGTGATTATGAATGCATCATTGCACTTTTTTAAATTCAAACAGTGTAAGAGTGCATTTACTTAAAGGGGAAGTATGGGCAAAGCTTTTTTTGTCCCTACTTCTCCTATGGATCTCAGGAGTGCAGTTCATTCATTTTAAACCCAATACTTCTCTTTTATTTTGAGTAGCCATCCTATGTACAGCAGAACTCAGACTGGGAGAAGGAGAACCCAAAGACAGGCAGTCTACAGTATTTATTCCCAAACAAATAACATGCTGATAGGAGGAGAGAGCAGAGTTACAGAGAGATGATTTTCCTTTCACTGTCCAGTCACAGACTGGGGCAGAGACAAGACCTATGAGTCTTACTTAACTGCAGCAGAATAAAATCTCTTAACAGACAGGATTGTAGTGTGTGGTAGCGATGTGTAAATCTCTGGACTTGGACAGAAATACAAACTCTTTGGCAGGTAAAACAGCTTCTTTACATGTATTCCATATGTGTAGTTAGTTTATTTTCTGGATTTCAGATTTATTTTCCTCCGAAGCTACTTATATTCACCTCAAGGCTGGAATACTTTTTTTGTTAACGTTTTACACATGGAGAGACCCCTAGTATCCACTGGAGCACCTGTGTGGAACACCCTAAAAAGGGTGTTCTGGTGTCCCACACTAGTGCTCCTGCGTCCAGATGTGTAGCCTCTCAGAGTGGCCCAAAGGAAGCCTCTCCTCAGTGCAAGACACATGAAAGCCTGCATAAAGTTTGCTAAAAAAACACTTGAAGGACTCCAAGATGGTGAGAAATAAGATTCTCTGTTCTGATGAGACCAAGATAGAACTTTTTGGCCTTAATTCTAAGCGGTATGAGTGGAGAAAACCAGGCACTTCTCATCACCTGTCCAATACAGTCCCAACAGTGAAGCATGGTGGTGGCAGCATCATGCTGTGAGGGTGTTTTTCAGCTGCAGGGACAGGATGACTGGTTGTAATCAAGGGAAAGATGAATGCAGCCAAGTACAGGGATATCCTGGACGAAAACCTTCTCCAGAGTGCTCAGGACCTCAGACTGGGCCGAAGGTTTACTTTCCAACAAGACAATTACCCTAAGCACACAGCTAAAATAACGAAGGAGTGGCTTCACAACAACTCCGTGACTGTTCTTGAATGGCCCAGCCAGAGTCCTGACTTAAACCCAATTGAGCATCTCTGGAGAGACCTAAAAATGGCTGTCCATCAACGTTTACCATCCAACCTGACAGAACTGTAGAGGATCTGCAAGGAGGAATGGCAGAGGATCCCCAAATCCAGGTGTGAAAAACTTGTTGCATCTTTCCCAAAAAGACTCATGGCTGTATTAGATCAAAAGGGTGCTTCTACTAAATACTGAGCAAAGGGTCTGAATACTTAGGACCATGTGATATTTCAGTTTTTCTTTTTTAATAAATCTGAAAAAATGTCAACAATTCTGTGTTTTTCTGTCAATATGGGGTGCTGTGTGTACATTAATGAGGAAAAAAATTAACTTAAATGATTTTAGCAAATGGCTGCAATATAACAAAGAGTGAAAAATTTAAGGGGGTCTAAATACTTTCTGTCCCCACTGTATATTGGATTAGAGTTCTGCCACAAATATCCTAGATATGCCACTGATTGGCTGTTCATGTTTGTCGATGCTAGTGAAGAAACTGGACTGGAAGGCTCCTTTGTGTGCAGATGTAAATGGTCCACTGATCTCTGCAAAGTGCTGTGTAAAAAGTAACATTTTAAAACAGAGTAAATTCTGTGAACAGTAGATAGGTATGACCTATTAGACAGGAAACTACCGAGGTATTTCAATGGTGAAATGTTCAGCTTTAAGTAGCCTTCCAAGAAATAACATAAACTAACCACAGGATGCTGCACACACTTTAGATCTTTAATCTTCAAAAACTTAGCTAGTGACCCCATTTAAATGTAGGTACCCAGAGCGTCCAGAGAAACCTACCTAATATGCAAAACAGAGGCTTCAACATTAAAAACACAAAGATGTACTGCACATCTTGTTAAACATTATAAGGATAAGTACACACACAGCTATAGTACTTGAAAAACTTTAACACATGAATGAGCAGCAAATATTGTAAGCGCTTACTTCAGCAGTATCAATTGCAAAGGCTTTAAGCTTTTCTCACTTTAAAGAAGAGATCCGGTCAGTAAAAAAAAATAGAAGTAAAAACTAGCAGCTATAAATATTGTAGCTACTTATTTTTTTATCACCAGGGCTGGTTCTTCGCCAGTCTTCAGGTCCCAAGAACTGCCATCTTGCTTTTGGGAAGTCTGTGACTTTTGGGTGTTTTACAGCCAACTTCCCACTGTGCACGTGTGACTCAGTGCAATTTCTTAATGGTCTTGCAGTCCTGCAGTCTATTAGGACTGGTGACGTGTCCCAGGAGGTTGCGGATGGGGAGGGAGGGCTGAACTTTCACTCTGCTTGTCTGGGTGAGCAGAGCAGAAGTAGGAGCTGCCACCGGGCAGAAATAGAGGGATATGAGCAGAAGTTCTCTTTTCAGGTGACACAAACAACAAAGTGCTGGCGCTCAGGATATGGGTATAGATGTCAATGTGATCTAAAACGTCCAGGAATAACGGTAGACAGAGTCCAAGTAAGGGGAGATGATGTTTCCTTAATGGTGATGGTGATGGGTCTTGAGGGTGAGACACACACTAATGCCCTGTACACGCGATAGGATTTTCCGATGGAAAATGTGTGATAGGACCTTGTTGTCGGAAATTCCGACCGTGTGTGGGCTCCATCACACATTTTCCATAGGAATTTCGAACACACAAAGTTTGAGAGCCTGCTATAACATTTTCCAACAACAAAATCCGTTGTCGGAAATTCCGATCGTGTGTACACAAATCCGACGCACAAAGTGCCACGCATGCTCAGAATAAATTACAGAAACGAAAGCTATTGGCTACTGCCCCGTTTATAGTCCCGATGTACATGTTTTACGTCACCACGTTCAGAACGATCAGATTTTTCAACAACTTTGTGTGACCGTGTGTATGCAAGACAAGTTTGAGCCAACATCCGTCGGAAAAAATTAATGGATTTTGTTGTCGGAATGTCCGATCAATGTCCGACCGTGTGTAAATGGCATATGGGCTCAGCTTTTCTCAGGAGTGAAGCCAATTCTGGATTGCAACATAAGGTAAAACAAAAACTTGAGAAAGGAGCGAGCATGCTTCGTATGAGCTTTGCGCATTCTCTGAAACGTGTTGTGGGGACATCACACGCTGAAAGGCATCATGCTCCGGGCCGCTCACATCTGGTCACGCAGTTATCACACAGGATCAGCTGGTTTCCCTCCTTGGTTCACCGCAGTTCTTGCGGCGGGCTCACAGCTCACACAGGAGACATTGTAGACGATCCTGGGGGAAGTCCTTCCTTATTGTTCATTATTTCTTACCTCCATGTAAGTGTTGGAATATCTTTGTTCTTGTTCAATAAACATTTTTCTGTTTCTCCTTCTCTTTTCAGGTGAAGTTCTGCTTTAATCCAATAGTGAACTTAAAGTGTAAGTCAAACTAAAAGTTTATGTTTTGAATAGAGTGGGGAATAGTCAAATTGGTGATCAGTGGGAGGAAGGAAGAGCATTGGTGCTCAGTGGGGGGGAAGGGGGGACATTGATACTCAGTAGGGGAAAAGAGGGACATCTGTGCTCACGAGGGAAAGAGGATGCATTGGTTCTTAGGTTGGGGACTTTGGTCGCCAGTGAGTTACCTCCACTCTGCATCCTAAGCTACTGCCTTACTCCACTTGTCTGCCAAAACTACGCTGGGCATGGAACTCTATGTTGGGAAGAAGATTTATGTGCCTGAAAGAGCAGCTATAAAGCCAGAGCTGGATGCTGGAATCATCATTTCAGTACCTGGCAGTGGGACACCATCCCCATGACCCCAAGACTGAGTTGAAATCCCCAGATGGCCCAGGGCAGTGATGGCAAACCTTGGCATCCCAGATGTTTTAGAACTACTTTTCCTATGGTGCTCAACTACACTGCACAGTGCATGAACATCATGGGAAATGTAGTTCCAAAACATCTGGGGTGCCAAAGTTGGCCATCACCGGTCTAGGGGAATCCAGGACTGTTGGGAGGTATGCAATCACTCTCATAAAAAAATATAATGTCATTTCAAAAGTTGTTTTCAAAGCATTTATTAAAAGATTATGGGTGATCCTGCCATGGGGGGTGACAACTGTCTTCCAACTTCAGTCCTGCATTATCGCCCTCTCAGACATGCTCTAGTTGCTCCAAGGGGCTGTGCAGACACACAGACACAGTCCTCCATTGTCACCTTCAGGAAGCTGGTTCACAGCTATGGTGTGCAGCCAATGATGGAGTAAGTGCATGTAGACAAGAAATGGTTAAAGAAGACTTAAGATGGCAAATGCTTATCTCAACCGTACATTGTTTGTGGGGTCAGATATGTTTTTGCCTTCATTATCATTGGAACATTCTACAACCACAAATGGGGAGCAGTTGAAGCCACAGACTGTAATGATGATAGCAGGACTGAAACTTTTTTTTATTTTGTATAGTTACCATTATTCAAGGCTATAAAGAGAATATATGTATTTAAATTCACTTTTTGTACTGT
This sequence comes from Lithobates clamitans, assembly GCA_037952925.1. Lineage (NCBI taxonomy): Eukaryota > Metazoa > Chordata > Amphibia > Anura > Ranidae > Lithobates > Lithobates clamitans. Next base: position 132,947 of record JBBGZY010000480.1, on the reverse strand, counting down.
TACATACTCCATGTCTCCTTCTCTTTTCAGGTGAAGTTCTGCTTTAATCCATAAAAAAATATAATGTAATTTCAAAAGTTGTTTTCAAAGCATTTATTAAAAGAATAATGGGTGATCCTGCCATGACAACTGTCTTCCAACTTCAGTACAGCATTATCACCCTCTAAGACATGCTCTAGGTAGCGACTCCAAGGGACATACGGTATTTTTCAAATTAGGGTAGGTTTTGATAACATAAATAAAAAATGGACAACTTGCTTGGAAATGATATTCCTTCCTTCTAATATATTTGCTTCTTGTGGTTTATTTTTGGGAAGGCTATCTGAGAGAGCAGAGCAGGGACATAGCCTCATTTTGCTGCATCAGCAATTATTCATTGTACTTAGACAGGGGTGGTTGGATTGTACCACTCATTTCAATAATCCCCCTTATAAAGAGTTGATAGTCAAATAATGGTGGCAACAGAAAGAAACAGAACTTTAATGTTTTTTAGGCTAGCATATCAAAAATAAAAAAGGGAAGGGTAGCGAGGAGCAGCACTTACTGCTTTAAAGCATGTCCTACTGTGACAGCGGGTTGGGACTCCTCTCCCCCGCAGCTGCTGTCACATTTAAAATCCTTATGGTTGTGCAGGGCTCTGCCCTCATGGCTGCGTCATTCATTCATAGGGATCTGTGAATGAATAACCTACAAGTCCTGTCTCCCTCAGTGGCAGATGGACTTGTAGTTCTCAGTGGACTCAGTGGAACCCATACAGTGGTACGGGCAGAAAGCTGGAGGGAGAGTGTGCAGGAGCCTGAGATAGTACCTGGGATCTGCTGATCATGGGTGCAATCCTTTGCAGGCTCGTGTAGGAAAGAATAACAAATGCACATTTTTTTTGTTCTGCAAAAAATATGCGCATTTGCTATTTTTTTTCCTAAAAGGTGAACTTATCCTTTAAGCTTGTCATATCGGTGCCGACTGTTGCACAATAAAATGTGAATGTATTTACCAGTAGTGTTTTTGTTTGTGATTTTAAACACAAGGTGTTTTTACTGGTATAATGCTATTTGGAGCACTGCATATCTTTTTTTACATGCTGCCTCGGTACAATGTCATGTGAATATGACGAAAGTCAATCGGAGGAAGAATCACAATAATAGGGGGTTTGTCTCCCACTGAAAGTGCATGAGACCTGAAATAGTAGTAAGGTCAGATACTTCTGGTGAGTGGGTACTTAGAGGCAGTGGCGGCTGGTGGTACATTTTATTAGGAGGGGGGACGGCAAACAGTGCACCCACAGTTTCATTCGCTATTGTCACACAACTGGGTGTGATCGGGGCGCAGTGCTCTGCGCCTCAAGCCCATCCTTTTTTGAAGCCTATTAGATCCTCAGGCTCTAATCACGTGCTTAAAAAAAAAAAAAACTTGATTGGGATCCATGCGTCCGGCGCCCTGCATGTAGATTAAGGGTCTGGATGCATTGATGGGGGGGGGGCAGCACCAGTGCACCCCCTATCGACGGGCCACTACTGCTTACAGGTGGTGGACACACACGCTGATGAAACTTTGCTAATTTTCAAGCGGTGGAGCCTGGGTTCACACTAGTGCGTGCTCAAACACTGCATGTGATTTGCACAGCAATTGCACCGCATTCCTGTGCACATCATATGCGAAGTCTGTGCCACGCAATTTGAGCCTTACATTTTGTATGGCTTAAATTGCATTGCATTCATACCAAAATGGTGCAGGACCCTTTTTTCCCACACCTAAATTGCATCACATGGGTGCTCACACCCATACGATGCAATTCTGGCAATAGCACTGCATTTTGCGATCTTTCAGGGTGTCGTTAATTTAACAGGGCACTCGCAGCAGATCGCATGGACACCATGCAATTGCTATGCAGTGTGATGCGATGCAGTGAAACGCAGCAAATCTTGTGCGTTTCCCACATCACATAAGTGTGAACCAGGGCTGAAGAATATAGAAGTATGATTTATGGACACAGTTTCATTTTAGAGACTTTGCATGGAAATAATAATTCATAATATTTAAAAAATTCTTTGTAAACCCGAGAGATGGTTGTGCATGAAAATCCCAGTAGATCAGCAGTTTTTGAAATACCCAGACCAGCCCGCATGACACCGACAACCATGCCACGTTCAAAGACACTTAAATTCCCTCTCTTCCCTATTCTGATGCTCAGTTTGAACTTCAGCAAGTCGTCTTTGCCACATCTAGATGCCTAAATGCATTGAGTTGTTGCCATGTGATTGGCTGATTAGCTATTTGTGTTATCAATCAATTGAACAGGTGTACCTAATAACGTGGCTGGTGAGTGTGTGTGTATGTGTGTGTATATATATATATATATATATATATATATATATATATATATATATATATATATATATCTCACAAACACATCTCTCTATCTTTTCATGTGACAACACTGAAGAAATGACACTTTGCTACAATGTAAAGAAGTGAGTGTACGGGGGCGTGGCCTGGACCGGCATGGTGTGAGGAGCACATCACGAGAGCTCCGCTCGAGGGAATATCCGTAGCCTCAAAATCCTACAATTTTCAGTAGCCTTTCTACCCCTACAAGGCTAGATATTCTCCTTCTGACCTCCCGCTACTATGTCGCCGCCAAAAAAAACGGCAGAATCAATCGCTAAACTCGACAAATACCGGCTGAAGGAGAAGAGGAACTCAGGTGAAAATGGCGCCGATGCATCTTCCTCCTCTGAGTCAACAACGGACGATACAGCCCGGGTCCTGGAGGCAATATCGGATTGCAAGAGCTCCCTGACCTGCAAGATTGAGGAGGTAAAGATCGATGTGTCCCTCATAAGGCAGGATCTACAAAAGCTCAGGGAACGTGTCACTGAAACGGAGACTCGAATCAGCAGAGTGGAGGACGAAATGCCGCCATTGCAGCAGGCCACAGATCATATACAGCAGCAACTCCACTCCATCCTCTCCAAGCAGGACGACATGGAGAACCGCTTGCGGAGGTGTAACCTCCGCTTTGTGGGATTACCGGAGGGTGTGGAGGGCTCGGATCCCCCCGAATTTTTGGAAAATCTCCTCATTTCTACCTTTGGGCGAGCAGAATTTTCAACGTCCTTCGTGGTAGAAAGAGCACACCGCTTAGCGGCAAAGCCCCCACCGCAGGGTGCACCTCCCAGGACATTTATAGCTTAATTTCTGAACTTTAGAGACCGGGACGCTATCCTCCGCCTCACAAGGTTGAAAGGCAACATCCCCTTTAAGAACTCCGAAATAAAGGTGTTCCCGGATTTCTCAGCGGAGGTGCAGAAAAGGAGAGCGCACTTTACCGAAGCAAAGCGCCAACTCAGGATTCGACACTACACCTACGCCATGTTGTTTCCCGCCAGGCTCCGCGTGGTGGGGGAAGATCGCACTCACTTTTTCGATACTCCGGAGGCGGTGTTCGCATGGCTGGAGGGACGAGCTGCCCCTCGCCGCCCACCACCGGGAGACTAGTTACTCCTGCCGGCTACCCTGCCGCGACTATGACACGGATGTGGAACTTTCTCCTACCCAACAGAACACTCCGTCTGACTTCCAGATAAGGTACCTCGGACCCCCCTTGCAATATCCTCCTACTCGTCGCGATGTACTTTCTATGGCCTGTGCCGCTGGAGGAGTCCAGCTTGCCTATACTTATTCCACAGGAGGCAATACGGCCGTGCAGCTATTCTGTGTTGAGCAATATCACATGCACCACACCCCTCGGTGATATCCCCAGAGCGGCTGTGCTGAGGGACACAGAACTTTTCTCTGCGAGCCCAGAAGAGGATCCCCAGTGGGACTCTCTATCACCAGGCCTGCGCCTACTTACCAGGCTTTTCTCCCCTTCTTCCCCCACGCTCCTAGTTTAGACACATTGCTTTTACCCTTATTGTCCCTTACTTACCCTGAAGTCATTTACTGCGCTAGTCGATTGTTTGGAACAACCTCGAGCTATCCCACACCTGAAAGCTTGATGACTGGGCATACAATGACTGTTTTATGTTTTTTTATCCTGCCACCTTTTTTGTTTGACCCGCTCCTGAGGATGGCTTTCATCACACTGTTGCTGGTTTTTCAGCGGATGTTCGTCCCACTAGTTGCGGGAGCTGTATTGGACCCCGCTATTTCAATACAGGTTCATACTGTAAACGTTGTACAAGCTAAGTTTCCCCGGTCCGTCTGGGAGCACATCCCCTGCGCATATTTGCGCGGGGGGTGTGGGGAGCCCAGCCGGATCGGCGCAATGGTTCACAACACTGTTTTGTTTAATTTTAAGTTTATCGTTCTTATTATTATTTTTATCGTAACACATGGTATTATACAAAGGCATGCAGACCCTGCAGACAAATGTAGAAGTATATATGATAAACCTGTCCGCATGCCCTCGGGCCGTTTGTTGGGCGCCTCCCAGCAACATTGGGCGTGTACGCCCGGTTGCTGGGACGGCTCGGCGCGAGCTGGGGGCTATGCACGTACTTTGATTACAATGCTATGTCGTCTTTAAAGTGCTTAGTGTGGAATGTTCGGGGTCTTAGAGACAAATCCAAGAGGAATGCCGTTATGACATACCTTAAGGCACAGCAGGCACAGGTGATGGTCTTGGTGGAAACACACCTAACTGGTCAATTAATGCTATCACTTAAAAAATCTTGGCTGGGATGGGTTTACCAGGCCCCATACTCGGCCTATTCTAGAGGGGTGGCGATATTAGTAGCCAAAACAACACAGTTTGTTATGCTGACGTTGAGGTCTGACCCTCAGGGTAAATTTCTGTTTATACACTGTAGACTAAACGGACTGCAAGTACTCATACTGGCAATATATATACCTCCCCCTTTCCAGTTTCAGGTCATCAATGAGGGATTGGATTTTATGGCACAATTTCCCACAATCCCCGCCCTATGGATGAGAGATTTCAATGCGGTGTTGGACAATCACATAGACAGGACTTCTCTGACATCCCCGATTGACAATACTCCCTCTCCCACACGCTTCGGGAAATTATTAGGTGAGATGGGACTGACAGATGCATGGAGATCCCTCCACCCCTAACAAAAGCGTTTACATGTTTCTCTGCGACGCATAACACCATGTCGAGAATCGACTTAATCCTTATATCCAACACTTTAGCACCAAACCTCAAAAAAGCGGGGATGTCCCCTCGCATTCTCTCTGATCACACCCCCTGTTGGATAGAACTTGAGGTGGGCCCCCCTCCTCTTCTTATACATGGAGACTCAACCCCTTCTGGCTTTCAGTTGTCCCGGGATTGGAGGTTATGGGGGAGGAATGGGAGTTTTTCTTTCGCGTCAATACTGGCACAGCCCCTCTTGACATAGTTTGGGACATGTTCAAAACTCATGCCCGCATGCTTTTAGCACAAAGAATAACCAGACACAAACGTACATCAAATGACATTATCCGACAGGCAGAACTAGCAATGGCAGATGCAGACAAAGCCTTTTCAGATCATCCCTCCAACGAAACAGCGAATCGAGTAAAACTACAAATGCGTATAGTGAATGGGCTCCACTTTGAAACAGCAGAAAGAAAGATATTTTACACTAAGCAAAAAGTGTACGAGTGTGGAGAGCGTGCGGGACGCTTATTGGCCTACTTGGCCCATATGGAGCACAGGCCACCCACTGTTGTCGCCCTACGAGATCATACGGGAGATCTGATACAAGATCCTGACAGGGTGGTTGATGTGTTCCGCGCCTTCTACGCCTCTCTATACTCATCCAAGACCGACAAATCCAAACAAGAAATAGCAGACTTCCTATCCAATATAGCCTTCACACAATTAACCAGTTCCCAAATAGAGATATTGGAGGCGCCCATCTCTAAAGACGATGTTGCGGAGGCCATGTCCCATCTCGCCTCTTCAAAAGCTCCTGGATCAGACGGCCTCCCACTGGAGTTCTATGATACCTACAGTGAGATCTTGACCCCCAAACTCCACGAGTTATTTAACTTCATGTTCGATTCTGGTTCCATCCCCAAATCAATGAATGAGGCATTTATTGTGCTCATACTAAAGCCGGGCAAAGACCCAGCGCTCCCCGAGTCTTACCGCCCCATCTCACTACTACAATTGGACATAAAAATATTGGCCAAGGTCCTGGCACTACGCATGAATAAGGTGATCCTGAGCCTTATACACCCTGACCAGACCGGATTCATGCCGACAAAAAATACAGCGTTCAACTTACGGAGACTATACATGAACTTACAGGCCAGACACGACCAAATGGGCACCAGAGTGGTGGTGTCCCTAGACGCTGCCAAAGCATTCGATTCTGTTGAATGGGGCTACCTTTGGGAGTGTCTGGCCAGGTTTGGGTTTGGACCTAAATTCATCCGTTGGACCCAGCTTCTATACCAGGCTCCGAGTGCCAGGATCTTGGTCAATGGTAAAACGTCTCAGACATTCCCATTAACTAGAGGTACGCGGCAGGGCTGCCCCCTCTCCCCCTTATTATATGCCCTGGCGGTAGAACCCTTGGCAACAGCACTGAGGGAACATCCCGGGGTTAGAGGGCTGAGTCGGGGTCCGTTGGTTGAGAAGATTAGTCTATATGCGGACGATATGCTTTTATACCTAGAAGATTCAGGCGACTCCCTGCTAACGGCCCTTGATATTATCAAACAATTTGGAACCTACTCAGGTCTAAAGATTAATTGGGAAAATTCTCAGATACTCCCTGTGGACCCTGGAGTCCCAACAGAGACACAGGTATCCTCACCACTGATGCGTGTTAGTGAAATCACATATCTAGGCATAAAAATCACACGCACCCCAATAGACTATATCAGACTTAACTTGGAGCCGCTATTTCAAATATTAAAATCCAAAACACAATTATGGTCCAGACTGCCATTGGGTATCATGGGACGAGTAAACTTGACAAAAATGATCCTGCTACCCAAGTTCCTATATGTATTCTGGCATGCTCCTGTCTATATACCCCTGAGATTTTTCAAATCTATAGAAGTGATCTTGAACACATTTGTGTGGGGAAAAGCACGACATAAGTTGTCCTGGCAGGTGCTGAAAAACCCCACTGATTTAGGGGGCACGGCGCTGCCAGATTACAACTTGTACTATCTAGCAGCACAGCTATCCCACTTCTTTCATCTCGACAAAGGTGACAAGGAGCGGTTCATGCTTCTGATAGGCTCTCAAGCTGCAAAAATGCATATTCACCCCTTCCAGCTTATTCTTAGAGAGAATAGAGAACGCAATGGGACAGAGGGGGGTGGAGGCAGGGGGTTGCTATATACCTACCGCAAGATATGGGAGACTGTTGGACGCAAACTTAAAATTCCCTCAACACACAGTCAGACACCAATGTGGGACAATCCAGGCTTACCTGAACTATTACACTTACTTGATAACGAGCTGTGGATCTCTAGAGGGGTTGTTTTTCTGGCAGACATGTACACCGGGACAGTACTGAAATCATTCCAGCAACTAAAAGACCAGTTCGGGCTTCCTAACTTTATGCATTTCCGATACCTCCAGCTTCGCCACGCTCTACTGACCCAATTTCAGAACTCCCCACCTAACCTAGAACAATTGGATATTCTGGATGTGATAAATGGCCCAGATCAACAAAAGTTAATATCTATATTATACTCATACTTAACACGCCCTGGTGCGGTAACAATTGCCTATAAACTAAAGGAGTGTTGGCAAGGGGACGTGGGTGAGATGGAGGATGAGGAATGGGAGGAAGCCCTGGACGCCTGCAAAAAAGTCTCACACAAACTATCAGACCGCCTTACGCAGTTGTTTATCCTACACCGCACATACCTGACCCCCACACGATTGGCCAAATTTAAACTCAACCATAGCCCACTCTGCCCTAGATGTGCAAGCCCTCAGGGAACATTTTTTCATCTCCTCTGGCTTTGTCCAATAATACATAATTACTGGGCCCAAATTGTTAAATTTATTCATGATAATATGGGTTCCCCTTTAACTCTATGCCCGAAACAGTGCCTACTGGGAGTATTCCCAGACCCTGAATCAGACAAATTTCATCATATTTTTCTCCAAGAAACATTGTTCTTGGCCAGAGTGCTTATTGCAAAGAAATGGCTCAGAGCAATACCACCCTCTGTTAAGGAATGGGTTGCACTGGTAAATGCTGTCCTGCCATACAAAAAAGAAATATATGCTCATAGGGGCTGCCCCGCCAAATATAACAAGATATGGGATACTTGGCTAAATGAAGCCTCCACATGTGATGAACTAGATGATGCACCTCCTGCCTAAATAAAAATAGAAAACCAACAATGCTAGAAAATTACAACAACTGAGAGCAATGATATGTAACAAACAAGCCTATATACTAATATATACCTGTTGTATTTCCATCACTTTGCCTGTTTTCAACAAATGTAAGACCTTGTTTCAATTCTCATGTACAATGTACTGCTTACGCCTGCCATTTGTACCATGAAATCATTGTAATGTACACCTGTATACTACTTCAATAAAGAACGCAAGTTTGTAAAAAAAAAAAAGAAGTGAGTGTACAGATTGTATAACATTGTAAATTTCCTGTCCCCTCAAAATAACTCAACACACAGCCATTAATATCTAAACCACTGGCAACAAAAGTGAGTACACTCCTAAGTGAAAATGTTCAAATTGGACCCAATTAGCCATTTTCCCTCCCCCCTGTCATGTGACTCGTTAGTGTTACAAGGTCTCAGATGTGAATGGGGAGCAGGTGTGTTAAATTTGGTGGTATTGCTCTCACTCTCTCATACTGGTCACTGGAAGTACAACGTGGCACCTCATGGCAAAGAACTCTCTGAGGAACTGAACAAAATAATTGTTGCTCTACATAAAGATGGCCTAGGCTATAAGAAGATTGCCAAGAACCGGAAACTGAGCTGCAGCATGGTGGCCAAGACCATACAGCAGTTTAACAGGACAGGTTCCACTCAGAACAGCCCATGCTATGGTCGTCCAAAGAAGTTGAGTGCACGTGCTCAGCATCATACCCAGAGGTTGTCTATAGGAAATAGACGTATGAGTGCTGCCAACATTGCTGCAGAGGTTGAAGGGGTGGGGGATCAGCCTGTCAGTGCTCAGACAATATGTTGCACACTGCATCAAATTGATCTGCAAGCCTCTTCTAAAGATGATACACAAGAAAGCCCGCAAACAGTTTGCTGAAGACAAGCAGACTAAGGATATGGATTAATGGAACCATGTCCTGTGGTCTGATGAGACCAAGACAAAACGTATTTGGTTCAGATGGTGTCAAGCGTGTGTGGTGGCAATTAGGTGAGGAGTACAAAGACAAGTGTGTCTTGCCTACAGTAAAGCATGGTGGTGGGAGTGTCATGGTCTGGGGCTGCATTAAAGCTGCTGCCACTGGGGAGCTACAGTTCATTGAGGTAACTATGACTGCCAACATGTACTGTGACATACTGAAGCAGAGCATGATGCAATCCCTTCGGAGAGTGGGCCACAGGGCAGTATTCCAACATTATACCGACCCCAAACACACCTCCAAGATGACCACTGCCTTGCTAAAGAAGCTGAGGGTAAAGGTGATGGACTGGCCAAGCATGTCTCCAGACCTAAACCCTATTGAGCATCTGTGGGGCATCCTCAAATGGACGGTGGAGGAGCGCAAGGTCTCTAACATCCACCACCTCCGTGATGTCATCATGGAGAAGTGGAAAAGGGCTCCAATGGCAACCTGTGAAGCTCTGGTGAACTCCATGCCCAAGAGGGTTAAGGCAGTGCTGGAAAATAATGATGGCCACACAAAATATTGACACTTTAGGCCCAATTTGGACATTTTTACTTAGGGTAGGGATGGGCTCTATTTGCCCGTTCGCCGAATAGCGAACAATTTGGGGTGTTTGCGGCAAATTCGAAAGCCGCAGAACACCCTTTAAAAGTCTATGGGAGAAATCAAAAGTGCTCACTTTAAAATCTTATATGCAAGTTATTGTCATAAAAATTGTTTGGGGACCTGGGTCCTGCCCCAGGGGACATGTATCAATGCAAAAAAAGTTTCAAAAACTGCAGTTTTTTCAGGGGCAGTGATTTTAATAATGCTTAAAGTGAAACAATAAAAGTGTAATATTCCTTTAAATTTCATACCTGGGGGCTGTCTATAGTATGCCTGTAAAGTGGCGCATGTTTCCCGTGTTTAGAACAGTCCGAGTGCAAAATGACATTTCTAAAGGAAAAAAAGTCATTTAAAAGTACTATCGCTATCAAGTTCATTGATAAAAACGGCATGGAATTTCCCCACAGGGGGACCCCGAACCAAAAAAAAAAATGCGTGGGGGTCCCCCTAAATACCATACCAGGCCCTTCAGCTCTAGTATGGATATTAGGGGGAACCCTGCGCCAAAACTTTTTTAAAAAATGGTGTGGGAGTCCCCCTCAAAATCCATACCAGACCCTTTAGATCTGGAATGGATTTTAAGGGGAACCCCGCACCAAAATTTAAAAAAAGACCTGGTATGGATTTTAAGGGGAACCCTGCACCAAATTTTTTTTTAAAATGGCGTGGGGGTCCCCCTCAAAATCCAAATCAGACCCTTCAGGTCTGGTATGGATTTTAAGGGGAACCCCGTGCCAAAATTTTTTTTTTAAATGGCGTGGGGTCCCCCCAAAAATCCATACCAGACCCTTATCCGAGCACGTAACCTGGCAGGATGCAGGAAAAGAGGGGGGACGAGGGAGCACCCCCCTCCTGAACCATACCAGGCCACATGCCCTCAACATTGGGAGGGTGCTTTGTGGTAGCGGCCCCCAAAGCACCTTGTCCCCATGTTGATGGGGAAAAGGGTCTCATCCCCACAACCTTTGACTGGTGGTTGTAGGGGTCTGCGGGCGGGGGGCTTATTGGAATCTGGAAGCCCCTTTAACAAGGGGACCCCCAGATCCCGGCCCCTCCCTGTGTGAATTGGTAATGGGGTACAAATGTACCCCTACCATTTCACAAAAAAGTGTCAAAAATGTTAAAAAAAACAAGAGACGGTTTTTGACAATTCCTTTATTAATTTCTTCTTCTTTCCCCACTTCTTCTTCCATCTTCTTTCTTCTGGTCTTCCTTCGGTGTTCTTCTTCTTCCTCCATCTTGTTCTTCCCCAGCTTTTTCCTCTATCTTCCTCCGCTTCTTCCTCCAGTCTTCTCATCCGGCATCTTCCTCCGGCTACTTTTCCGCTTCGTCCTCCGCACAATCCGCCTCAGTGGGAGTCTTCCGCTGTGTGACGCTTCTGTTGAGGTGACAGTTCTTATATAACGGAGGGCGGGGCCACCCGGTGACCCCGCCGCCCCTCTGACGCACGGGGACTTCCCTATGGCTTTCCCCGTGTTGTCGGGGGGCGGGTCACAGGAAGTCCCCATGCGTCCAGATTCCGATAAGCCCCCCGCTCGCAGACCCCCACAACCACCAGGCAAGGGTTGTGGGGATGAGGCTCTTCTCCCCATCAATGTGGGGACAAGGTGCTTTGGGGGGGCCGCTACCCCAAAGCACCCTCCCAATGTTGAGGGCATGTGGCCTGGTACGGTTCAGGAGGGGGGGCACTCTCTTGTCCCCCCCTCTTTTCCTGCGGCCTGCCAGGTTGCGTGCTCGGATAAGGGTCTGGTATGGATTTTTGGGGGGACCCCACGCCATTTAAAAAAAAAATTTGGTGCAGGGTTCCCCTTAAAATCCATACCAGACCTGAAGGGTCTGATATGGATTTTGAGGGGGACCCCCACGCCTTTTTTTTTTAAATTTCGGCACGGGGTTCCCCTTAATATCCATACCAGAGCTGAAGGGCCTGGTATGGAATTTAGGGGGGACCCCACACATTTTTTTTTTTTAATTTTGGTTTGGGGTTCCCCTGTGAGGAAATTCCATGCCGTTTTTATCAATGAACTTTTATGTGTATTGCCGGACCAACAATTCATTTTAGCCGGCGCTAGCGATAGTACTTTTAAATGAGTTTTTTTCCTTTAGAAATGTCATTTTGCACTCGGACTGTTCTAAACACAGGAAACATGCGCCACTTTACAGGCATAATATAGACACCCCCCAGGTATGAAATTTAAGGGAATATTACACTTTTATTGTTTCACTTTAAGCATTATTAAAATCACTGCTCCCGAAAAAACGGCCATTTATAAAACTTTTTTTTTCATTGATACATGTCCCCTGGGGCAGGACCCGGGTCCCCAAACAATTTTTATGACAATACCATGCATATAAGCCTTTAAAAGTTTTGATTTTTCATGTTCGTGTCCCATAGACTTTAACGGTGTTTGCGTGTTCAAACAAAGTTTTTGCCTGTTCACATGTTCTGGATGCGAACCGAATGGGGGGGGAGGTGTTTGGCTCATCCCTACTTAGGGGTGTACTCACATTTGTTGCCAATGGTTTAGACATTAATGGCTGTGTGTTGAGTTATTTTGAGAGGACAGCAAATTTTACACTGTTATATAAGCCGTACATGTAAAGATATAATAAAATATTTACATAAATGTGAGGGGCGTACTCACTTCTGTGAGATACTGTGTGTGTGTGTGTGTGTGTGTGTGTGTGTGTGTATATATATATATATATATATATATATATATATATATATATATATATACACATATACACATGTATATAAATGTCCATGCAGTCTCCTCTATGTGGGTGAGACCACTGAAAAGGTTAAGGATTGTATAGCCGGACACAAGTATTCAATTAGCGATGAACTGATGCTGCTACCACTGGCAAGGCATTTTATAGAAAAGGGACACAATGTCTCACAGCTAAGATTTATTATTATAGATATAGTTAGATGGAATTGACGGAGTGGCAACCGTGAGCTAATGTTAAAAAGACTTGAGGTACAGTGGAGCCATCGATTGGATACACTGTGCCTGAAAGGATGGTTCAAATTCTGACTTTGATTTGCATTTCTTTTTATGAGAGGAAATATGTTTATTACTGTCTGTTCTTTTGTTCATGTATGTACCTTGTAACTGCAGGATATGTGTATGTGTAAGTGGGGTGCAGCATGGTGAAATAACATGCTTGGTCTCAGTGCGGTGAAAGAACTTTTACTGAAATAATGCAGGAACAGTTCACCAAATAACCCGATGGTAAGGCAAACCAGCTGGAAACACTCACAATTCTCACAGCGTGTAGAAAGCAGATTGCAGCCAAACTGACAGCGACAGCGTCAGCAGAGGGAAAGAATGCGACCTGGCTGTCTTGAGCCAAACAAGCAGGTGTCCAGAGAAGTCGCAAGCCCCACACTTTCCGTTCTCCTCAGGAACCTTTCCCTGCTGCTAATACTGTCCCTTCTTAGGTGGGGTACCTGTCCCTACTCTACCAACTCGCAAATGCATGCCACATCTGGGAACCAGGGTCTTAAATAAGCTCTGCCAGACCCAAGATGACCCAGTGACCCAGGAAACCATAGAGGATTCCTCTCCAACTGCAGAAGTGTGCCACCTGCAGTGGAGAAAGTAGACTGCACCTGCCTACATACACTATATTGCCAAAAGTATTGGGACTCCTGCCTTTAAACACACATGAACTTTAATAGCATCCCAATCTTAGTCTATAGGGTTCAATATTGAGTTGGCCCACCCTTTGCAGCTATAACAGCTTCAACTCTAATGGGAAGGCAGCCCACAAGGTTTAGGAGTGTGTCTATGGAAATGTTTGATCATTCGTCCAGAAGCATTTGTGAGGTCAGGCACTGATGTTGGACGAGAAGGCCTGGCTCACAGTCTCTGCTATAATTCATTTCAAAGGTGTTCTATCGGGTTGAGGTCAGGACTCTGTGCAGGCCAGTTAAGTTCCTCCCCCCCAAACTCACTCATTCATGTGTCTTTATGGACCTTGCTTTATGCACTGGTGCCCAGTCCTCTTGGAACAGGAAGGGTCCATCCCCAAACTGTTCCCACAAAGTTGGGAACATAAAATTGTCCAAAATGTCTTGGTATGCTGATGCCTTAAGTGTTCCCTTTACTGGAAGTAAGGGGCCAAGCCCAACCCCTGAAAAACAACCCCACACCATAACCACCGCCCCCTCCACCGAACTATACACTTGGCACAATGCAGCCAGGCAAGTACTGTTTCCTGGCAACCGCCAAAATCAGACACGTCCACCAGATTGCCAGACAGAGAAGCATGATTCATCGCTCCAGAGAACACGTCTCCACTGTTCTAGATGCCAGTGGTGGCGTGTTTTACACCACTACATCTGGCGCTTTGCATAGCACTTGGTGAAACCCATTCCATGAAGGTCTCTACACACTGTTGTGCTAATCTGAAGGCCACATGAAGTTTGGAGGGCTGTAGCTATTGGCTGATATTTGGCCATTTCTGTGCACTGTGTGCTTCAGCATGACCCCGCTCTATCATTTTATGTGGCCTACCACTTCGTGGCTGAGTTGCTGTTCCCAGTTGCTTCCACTTTGTTATAATACCACTAACAGTTGATCGCAGTAGCAAGGACATTTCACGGATGGACTTATTGCACAGATGGCAATCTAACATGGTACCACACTTGAGGCTGGGTTCACACCATTGCAAATTGGATGCGGATTCCCTGCACCCAATTCACAATAGCAGGAGATTATGACCAGCTCTCTATGGAGCCGGTTCACATACCTCCGCAACGGGTCCGGTGCGGATTGCACAAAAGCGATGTGCGTCTTTTGGTCCATTTCAGGTCCGAATTCAGCTCAGGCTGAAATCGGGCCTGAAATGATGTACCCATTCTTTCATAAATGTTTGTAATAAGGTTGCCATTAATAGCACTGAGTTGAAAGATTAATGCACGTTTTGTTTTCCCGAGAGCATTACAGTTTAACTTCTGTTGTATATGTTCACTTATTACTCAATTTACTTGTTGAAGTCCTATAGGACGAAACGCGCCGGGTTCTTGCCTGCCAAGCTCTGCACACTGCGCCTGTTTTATGAAGTTTTTGTGATCACATTTTATATGTACACATCTTGAATGATGTCTGTACTTTTTTTTTATATATCATTAAATCCTATGTTGTTTGACCTACTCCATGTGGAAGCCTTCCTGTTTTTTCTTATTATGATCACCTTTTACCCATTACTGGAGGAAATCCTTAAAGATACTTGATTTTTAAGTGTTATTTGTAATAAGGTTACCATTAACAACACTGAATTGAAAGATTAATGCACATTTTGTTTTCCCGAGAACATTACAGTTTAACTGCTGTTGTATATGTTCACTTATTACTCAATTTAATTTTTGGGTATACATGCATTTGTAGTGCTGCACTTTTTATCACATGGTTAGCAGATGCAGCCTACTGGGTCTGCTTCAGACATATTTATCACAGCCTGCTTGTTTCCTTTCCCAAAAACAACTGATCAACCATACCCCAGGTGGGGAACAAGTGCTTAACCCCTTGCATCCTGCTACAGACCTTTCACTGCCACTCATTTATTTTATGAACAGCAAAATCCTATTGTGCGGCAGATACACTCCATTCTCATCTGAAAGGGGCTGTTTGTTGTATGTATGTATGTGTGTGTGTGTATATATATATATAATACACACTCATATACATACTTAATGTATAAATATACTGTACATGTTCATTTTTTTTTCTAAATAAAAAAATAAAAATATTCCCCCCCAGACCAATCCCCACATCTAAACAATAATCATACAGTCTATCATGATGATAGCGAATTGGATGGTGTGAGCGTCATGTACGTGTGAACACAATAGCGTCTGGATTTTTAACATTCACAAACTTGGGAAAAATCAGTTGACTTTATTGGTTATATTTTGGAGTAATTATCAGGGAGTGCACAAAATTATATATATATATTATTAAGTTGGGAAAAACTGTACAAGACAATGCATTGTTTCTAATATTTCATTTTTTCCCCCCAACAACAAGTAAAAATATCTGCAACAGAAATTGTTACTAAATTAATGCTGTATCTGTCTGGGAAAAAAAATGGTATACAATATGTTGGGTTAGACTATAAACACAAAAAGGTATAAAGTGTGAAAGCACACAAAGATAGTAATGCACTAAATCATTGTTTCTCAGTAAATAGTGATGATCTCTTTTACACATATTCTTATTATCTCTTCTGTCTGTCTCCTTATTTACATTACATATGTATATTTATTACTTTGTGTTATTTTATTACTATTAACATATCAGTGCTTCTCAAACAATATCTTACATTCTCAAACAGTCCTATCTTCCTTACGTGTGTTGGAATATTTGTTACGTTTCTATAATACTGTGAGCATTAGATACTACACTTTCTACACTGTTCTCTGGGTATTTCTGCCAGCATTAATACCTAGATATTAATGTATATAATCTGTATGTACTCACCACAAGTCATGCAAAAGTACAGTAAACCGAAAAGCAGTTCTGTTCCTAAGGTCATCTTTGTGAAATGTTACAATATAGGTACAGAACAGAGCAAAGCTGAGCACATGTTTCACTGACTCCTCCTTCCTACTCTGAGTCTGCAGTTAGAGCAAAAGAATTCTAAGGTCCCATTTACATCTATGCTGCATGCACGATTTTGCGCGTTTCGTGCGTTGCGTTTAGGGCAGCCCATTTATTTCAAAGAGCTGCATAACACGCAAAAATCACACAAAAGAAGCACACAACCCTTTTTTTTTAAATCATGCTGCACCAAAAGGCACAGTGTCCATCAGCAAGGTGCATCAGGGTTCCATTAAGAATGAATGGCGTCCTCATTTTAAAAACCACTCACAATTTAACCCCTCCACGCTTAAAGGTAAAACAAATCTTAATGCGTAAGCACAGTTATACACTTTGATATGTGTTAGTAAAACCGTACATATCATAACAACTACTTTGTACAGCTAGGTGGATTATACCTTGCTCTTTTCAGGACAAATTCGGCTTTCATTTGGTGGTAAATGGTTAGGATATTTCCTGATTTTATTTATTTTTTATTGTTATTATTATTATTATTATTATTATCATCATCATCAAAGAAAAACTGGCCCAAAATAGTAAAAAGAAAAAAGTATTTTTTTTAAATGTAGCTGTTTATTTCTTGTTACTACCATAACCTATCACCAAAGAACAATCCAAAATAAATTCTCCTGCTCCGGACAATTACAGCGATACCACATATGTTATTTGTTGTTTGTACCTGTAGTACAGCCCGGAAGCACTAGTGTGTATTTTGTTTTTTTGTCCTACCTAAAACACACCGACACTGACTGACACTGGTGCTAATTTACATAAATACATCCTGACCAAAATATACTGACCCTGACCTTGACCTTTGACCCTTAATTGACCCAAACACTAACCCTGGCACTAACTTAGATGAAACCTTTTATTTAGGTATTTTTTCTTTATTTTTTATTATCTATTTACTTAATTCCTTTGTACACACAATTTTTTCCTTCCTATCTGCAAGGAAAGAGAAAGATGCATTGTATTTTTCCTCTCCATTCACAGAGAGAGAAACACAGGGGCGGGCTTCACAGGGACTGATCACTGTGGTAGCCAATCAGAAGCTACCCCAGCGATCAGGTGACCTGGAATCGGGGGGCCCAGGGTTCCTGGTGAGACCCCGGTCTCTGTGCTGGGAGCGTGCTGTGTGGTGCGCTCCCAGCACAAAGTGAGGTATGCATGTATTCAGCCCCACTGCACTGGGATTTTTTCTGTGCAGGATTGAGTATCATTTTCACATTTTGCAACTCTATGACCCCTTTCACACTGAGGCGCTTTTCAGGCGCTTTCACGCTAAAAAATGCACCTGAAAAACTCACGAAAACCTATTTCCATTCAAATCAATGAATGCATTCAGACCAGGGCAGTGGGCTGGCAGGGCGGTGAAAAACGCCCCTCTCCATTGAAATTAATGAAAAGCTCTTCAAAGGCGCTCAAATGTTTTACTGACAGTTTAGAAGAACCTCAGTGTGAAAATATCTTTCATAAGTGACACTTTAACTACTTCCCTACCGGGCCAATTCTGACACTTCTCACATACATGTAAAAATCTGCATTTTTTTGAAAAATACTTCAAACCCCCAAACATACATTCTTTTAAGCAGAGGCCCTAAAAGATAAAATGATAGGTGTTGCAATTTGTTATTATCTACAGTATTAGACCCCAGATCTCTCCTCTGGCCTCCAATGAAGCTGATGAGACACAGCACGGTCTAATTGGCTGCTTCACTGGCCAGGAATAGTTTTTTTTCAAAATTTTCGCTCTTTTTTTTCACTTATATCGCAAAAAATAAAAAAACTGAGTCGTGAATAAATACCACCAAAATAAAGCTCTATTTGTGTGAACAAAACGATAAAAATTTCATCTGGGTACAGTGTTGTATGACCGCGCAATTCTCAATGAAAGTGTGATAGCGCTGAAAGCTGAAAATTGGCCTGGGAAGGTAAGGGGTGATAGTGCCCAGTATTGAAGTGGTTAAAAAACACCCCATTAGCATTTATGGCTGTGGCCATCTTGAGTATGGGCAGATGATTCATGCAGCATTTACTTCCTGGAACCCATCTGCCCTTAGCTCAGGCATGCATGCAGGAGAGTGTGCTTAGCAGAGAAACCCCCCCCCCCTCGTGCCCCGTGCCCCCCAATAAACGGGAGGTGAGAGAAATGAGCCATCAGCAGTGTTAGATTGCTCGGTTCTCAGTGTAGAGACGCCGGGGGACATATGCAGCATCGGTCCAATGCTGCATCCACCTAGTTAAGTATGAATAGCCAATTAAAAAAAAAAAAAACACACACATACTTCTCTTTTACGAGGGAGATTGAGAAACTGCTGCCTGCTGAAAAGGTACTGTTATAATCAAGCTAAATCATATATTTATATGCTATATGTTATAACATAAAAAATAATTTTTTATCCATTTTACTGTGAAAATACTGGTTGGAAGTTATAACTTCAAACTTCAGTAATTTGTCCGTTAAGCCACCTGATTGAGTACAGATTTTGAAAATATAGTAAATCACCTTAAAACAATATATAATAATTATTTGTATAATATTTACTTATGGTAATTAACCCCTTGCCACCCAGGCCAATTCTGACACTTCTCTCCTACATGTAAAAATCATAAATTGCTAGAAAATTACTCAGAACCTCCAAACAAATATATATATATATATATTTTTTAGCAGACACCCTAGGGAATAAAATGGTGGTCGTTGCAACTTTTTATGTTACATGGTATTTGCGCAGCAATTTTTTAAACGCGTTGAAAAAAAACTGTTTCATGAGTAGTAAAAAAAAAAAAAACACTTAGCCCGATTTTTTTGTATAATGTGAAAGATGATGTTACGCAGAGTAAATAACATCTCACGCTTTTTAAAATTGCGCACGCTCGTGGAGTGGCACCAAACTTCTGTACTTAAAAATCTCCATAGGCGTTGCTTTAAAATTTTTTAAAGGTTACATGTTTAGAGTTACAGAGGAGGTCTAGTGCTAGAATTATTACTCTCACTCTAATGATTGCTGATATGTAACCTGTGTGTATCTGGCTCTGATACTAGCCAGTGTCTCACCAGCCACTGACCTCTCCGCACATTCCTGGTCAGAAGTAGAGAAAGCAGAGAGTTGATGAGTGTGGTGCTATTCTTATCCTGTACCATACCAGGCCACGTGCCCTCAACATTGGGGGGCTAATGCTTTGGGGCAGAGGGCGTTCTGCGCCCCCCCACCCCAAAGCAACTCATCCCCATGTAGATGGGGAAAGGGGCCTCTTCCCGACAACCATGGGCTGTGGTTGTGGGGGTCTGCGGGCTTATCAGAATCTGGAAGCCCCCTTTAACAAAGGGGCCCCCGGATCCCGGCCCACCTCTATGTGAGTTGGGGTACATTGACATTTTTGGGTGAATGAATAGGGGTACAATCTTCCTCTGGTTCTTCAGCTGGTTCTTCTCCTGCTTGCTCATCCAGGGCCGCCTTTACCGCAGGGCAAAAGGGGCAGCTGCCCAGGGCCCAGACATTGTTGAGGGACCCAAAGCATCTGACCCTTAATCCCGCGCTGCCCGGGAGGGTTTTTTTTGCAGCCGGATTTCAGCCTCCTCCAGCGCTGCTCACTTCCGTCACTTGTAAATACAGAAGCTCTACCTCTGTACTTACAAGTGACAGCGCTCTTCTCCTGGCGGCCCCTCCCTTCTCTATACATTGATCTCTATAGGAGAGCAGAGGAGGGAGGGGGTTGGGAAATCAGACAGAAGCTCCTCCTGACTGGCAGCCTGCATGGACACACTGTAAGTACTCCTCTGCAGCACCACTCTCTAAAAGCTCTAGGAGGTAATCCCCATACCAGTCAGGATTTATTCCAGGTAGACATATCACGGACAACATTCGTCTAGTAACAAACATAATCCAAGATGCTAATATCAAATCTCAATCAGTTCTATTATTAAGTTTTGACATCAATAAAGCTTTTGACGGCGTAACTTGGAAATACTTAGATCTAATATTGCATAAATATGGATTTAAAGGTGAATTTATTCATGAATTTCATGTACTTTATAATAACCCCTCCACTAGGATTAAATTACCAGGTTGTAACTCTGAATTTTTTAAGGTGGGAGGGGGTACCAGACAAGGATGCCCCCTTTCATCTTTATTATTCGCCCTAGCAATTGACCCCCTAGCAACGACTATCTTACAACACCCAGACATAAAAGGTTATAATTCCAAAAACAACACATACAAACTTAGTATGTATGCAGATGACATGATTCTATTCCTTACCCAACCTAACATAGATTTACCAAACCTATTGAAAACACTTAAAATATTTACTTCACTATCAGGATTATCAGTAAATGCCTCAAAATCCATTGGAATGCCAATAAACCTCCCCCCATCACAATTACATACCATTCGTTCTTCATTCAACTTCACATGGTCTAAAGATACTCTACCTTATCTAGGTATTCACCTAACCCTAGATATTAATAATTTATCCTCTAAAAATGATCTACCCATGTTGCAAAAACTAAGAATGACATTGAAAATTTGGAAACCTTTTCATATATCATTTTTAGCTAAAATTACAGCCAACAAAATATCAATTCTACCAAAGTTATTATACCTATTTAGGGCACTCCCAATTAGATTAAATAAAATGATGATAACCAAATTCCAATCAGATGTCAACAAGTTTACATGGTCAGACTCCCACCCACGCATTTCTAAAATGGTGTTATACAAATCCTCAAAAACCGGTGGTTTAGGACTCCCAGACTTTTGGTCATACTATTTAGCAGCAAGATGGTCCCAAATAGCTCAATGGCACATACAAAACCTGAAAATCCCATGGGTCATATTTGAAAAGGATTCAGTTCTACCCTATTCTATAACCAGATTATTATGGGGAAATAAAGTTTCTAATCACATCTTAGAAAAACTAAACTAATTAGTAGCCCACTCATATCAATTGTGGAAACTACACAATAAGAAATTTATAATGACTTCCCCCATACCTCCCCATACGTCTTTTATAGGAGACCCCAAATTCCTAACATACCATCAAGACATGGGAGAATTCACATGGTGGATTAACAACAACATAACCACCCTCAACAAATTTATAGAAAATGCCTCTTTCACCTCCTTCTCGTCACTAAAAACTAAATATAATATCACCAATATTGAACTGAGAAGATCCATCCAAATAAGAGACTTCTACTCCTCATATTTTCCAATCTCAGACATTGGATCAACCACATTTTATGAAAATATTTGTTCCAAATCCCCAAGAGGAGCTGGTTTAATATCAGATATATATTTAAACCTGATTAACACAGATAACCAAACCAAACTACCTTAAATGCTCAAATGGGAACAATGCTCATGCTCTGTACATCTCTACTGAACTGACTTTGCTGTAACATTTTTGGTAAATGTCTCCTATCCATCTGTACATCTCTACTGCACTGACTTTGCTGTAACATTTTTTGGAAATGTCTTCTGCTGCCATATCTTTAAACTTCCATATTTAATGCTAGCTCTATAACATACACACTGCAATAGCAATATTACTGGTGATTGATTCTCAACCCTATTTGGCTTGAGTGATCAAGAGAGGTAATTAGCTTTACGACCCTAGCCTGTGTCTGTAGCTGGTCTGGTATTGGCCATCTCCTCCCCATATTCAGGTGTCTCAAATCAGACCCAATAGTGACCAACTGAGAAATTCATGCCTGCTCAGTCTCCCTATAAATTTAAAGCAGCCTATGGGGTGGCGCAGACAGGGGCAAGGCGCAGACATCATGACTCTGTCCTGAGTGGCTCTGGCACGAGTGATACGCAGTTTCACCGACGCAGTTTAACGAAAGCAGGATAACTAAAGCTGCTAAGAACTCTGCTCCACTCTGCAAGACGACAAGCAAACCAGCTTTTGACATTTATTTTATATTTTATATAAAGTTAGTTTCCCACTCTCTATTCACTAACATGCTCCTTATTCTCTTTCTTCTCACATTGGTGTCTTCTATCCTCAAATTATCTTTACTCTACCCCTCCTCTCTTACCTGCAGCATGCACATATCATCCTCACTCCTACCCTCTCCCTACTATGGCACCCATCATCTCCTGCATTTGCTGCACCCACATGCTGACATAAACACCAGGGCGACTAGACACTTGCGCTCATGCACATCCCACTCCCATCTTGTCTTCCTCGCCCTCCTCCTTCTCCTAGTCTCAGGTGACATTTCTCCTAATCCTGGTCCGCCATTTTCCAACTGCAAGCCACATATCCAATACCCCTCCCCCTCTGGCAACCACTGCAATCCACTCAGTTTAATTTCTATCCCCCTGCTTCCTCAAAGCAGCCCACCAATCTCATGCGCCCTTTGGAACGCCCGCTTCATCTGTAACAAGCTAACATCTGTACATGACATCTTCATCTCCCATGGCTTTAACATACTCACCATAACAGAAACCTGGCTTCAAAATTTTGACTCAGCTTCTCCTGCTGCCCTCACCCATGGTGGTCTCCATTGGACTCACTCCCCCAGATCCAACAGACAGAAAGGAGGTGGAGTTGGCTTCCTTCTATCCCCACAAAGCAGCTTCCAAGTCCCTCCTGTCCCTCCCTCTCTATCTATCCCTCTCTTCTTTCGAAATGCACTGTATTTGTCTGTTCTCTCTCATTTCTCTAAGGATTGAAGCAATTTATCAGCCTCCAGGCCCGGTATCGCGCTTTCTTGATGACTTTGCTGCCTGGCTACCCTACTTTCTTTCCGCTGAAATACCCACCATTATTCTTGGTGACTTCAACATTCCTGTCAATGTTAACAGCCCAACTACAGCTAAACTTCTCGACTTAACCTCATCTTTTGACCTAACCCAATGGACACATACTTCCACTCACTCCAATGATAATACCCTTGACCTTGTATTCTCCCATCTCTGCAACCCTGGCAACCTCACCAACACCCCCATTCCTCTCTCTGATCACAACCTCATTACTTTCACTGTATCTTGCCTCCAACCACCCATCCCTCCAAGCAGCAAACAATTACTTGTAGAAACCTTCACCACTTTAACCCTTCTCTTCTCTATTCTGCTACTGACCACCTATATGACATAATCTCTCCCCTGTCCTGTCCTGACCTGGCCACCTCTGTCTACAACAGTTTACTCTCATCATCACTGGATGCACTTGCTCCTCTAACCACACGCAGAATCAGGCCCCGACTGTTACAACCCTGGCAAACTGACAACACTAGAAATCTCAAGAGACATTGCCGTGCTCTTGAGCGACTGTGGCGTAAAACCAAATGCCTGCAAGACTTCACCCTATATAAATCTGCCCTTCTAAAATACAATTCCTGCCTCCATGCTGCCAAACAAGCCCACTTTGTCTCTCTTATTAATTCCTTGTCATCCGGTCCCCGTCGGCACTCTCAACCTTTAACTCTCTGCTTCGTCCCCCACCCTCTCTATCCTCTAACTCACTCACTGCCCAAGAGATTGCCAATCACTTCAAAGACAAGATCGATGCAATTCGTGAGGACACCTCCACTGTGCGTACGTCTTCCCCACCCAACATACCTTGCCTAGCAGCACATTCAACACTCTCCTCTTTTGAATCGGCTACTACAGAAGAGGTTACAAAACTTTTCTCGATACCCACCTAACCATTTGTGCCTTGGATCCTGTTCCCTCACAACTACTATAGTCACCCTCTTCTTCTATCCTATGATCCTTCACTCACATCTTCAATCTCTCCCTCTCTAATGGCATCTTCCCCTCCACCTCTAAAACATACGCAGATCACTCCCATACTTAAAAAGCCCTCACTGGACCCTACCAACCTGAACAACTTAAGACCCATCTCATTGCTCCCAATCACCTCTAAACTTCTAGAACGCAACCGTCTTAGCTCCTACCTTAGAAAATAACCTTCTTGACCCCTTACAGTCTGGCTTTTGCTCGCAGCACTCCACGGAAACTGCCTTACTAAAACTCACTAACGATTTACTAACTGCTAAAACCAACAGCCAGTACTCCAAACCCCTACTACTTGACCTCTCTGCAACCTTTAATACTGTTGACCACCCGCTCCTTCTCAATAAACTACATTCCCTTGACCTCTGAGATTCTGCTCTATCCTGGTTCTCTGCCTATTTATCACAGCGCTCCTTCAGTGTCACCTACAACTCTGTCTCCTCCTCTCCATTGCCCCTTTCTGTGGGGGTCCCCCAAGGTTCTGTTCTTGGACCCTTCTCTTCTCTATCTACACCTCCTCCCTTGGTCACTTGATAACCGCCCACGGCTTCCAATACCACTTATACGCTGATGACACCCAAATCTATCTGTCTACTCCTCACCTTACTCCTTCAGTCTCCTCTCGCATTACTAACTTACTAACTGACAGATCAGCATGGATGTCGCACCACTTC
Source organism: Lithobates clamitans (assembly GCA_037952925.1). Classification (NCBI taxonomy): domain Eukaryota; kingdom Metazoa; phylum Chordata; class Amphibia; order Anura; family Ranidae; genus Lithobates; species Lithobates clamitans. The sequence goes on along the minus strand of JBBGZY010000480.1, from coordinate 108,000 downwards.
CTTGAACTAAATCTCTCTAAAACTGAGCTATTAATATTTACCCCCGCCCATGCCCCCCTCCATGACTTTTCCATCAAAATCAACAATGCAACCATCAGTCCCTCCCCTCACGCCAGTGTACTAGGTGTAATCCTAGACTCTGACTTGTCATTTCAGCCTCAAATCCAATCGTTGTCAAAAGTTTGTAGAATTCACCTCTGTAACATTTCTAAAATTCGCCCCTTTAACAAATGAAACCACCAAGCTCCTCATTCACTCCCTTGTTATCTCTCGCTTTGATGATTGCAACTCCCTTCTCATTGGCCTACCTCTCCATAGGCTCCATACCTATCTCCATACCCTCTTCAGTCTATCATAAAAGCTGCTGCCAGACTTATCCACCTTAAAAACTGCTCAGTGTCTGCCAACCCTCTCCTCCAATCCCTACACTGGCTCCAAATCACCCAGCGAATTAAATTCAAAATACTAACCACAATAAACAAAGCCATTCACAACTCGGATAGTTGTAGACTTCTCAAGGATTAGTGTGAAAGGTTGCCATCATCCCTGAAAAGTGTAAATAGGAACCTCATATGATTGGGATTTTTAGGGCAACAAAAAATGGGAATATTTAAAATTTAGATGAATTTTATTTATACAAAAAATTAAAAGATAATTATACACATGACAATATACAATTAAGGAGAATAAAGGAATGTGATACAATACAGAAGTGGCAAAAAATCATACAATCCAACGCGTTTCAAAATGATTAATTTCTTCTTCAGGGATAAGTTTTTGCCATTATCTGAAAGGCACAAATGTAACATAAGTATACATACATATATATTTAGAATACAAACAGAGAATATGTGTAAAAAAGGCTTACAGGAATCATGATTGACCCAGCGGATTCTCAGCTAATCACTCCAAAAACTCCCATCTAGTCAGTAACAGTCTTTAATCGTGCAGAAGAGCCCCCAGATATTGAGATCCAAAGAGAGACGCCAAATTACCCCGAGCAAAAAAAGACGCTAGGGGGGAGGGGGATGTGGAATCTGTGAAAAAATATATATATACACACACATCATCTGTGAGGAAGATATAACATCTGTGGCAAAAAAAAAAAAAAAGAAGGAAACAAACCAACCTTGCATGGAAGATGCGAGTTTATATGCCTTCAAATGCGAAAAATTAAATTTACAGTAGAGAGGGAAAATTCCCCATCCTAGAAAAAAAGGGAAGAGGAATAAAAAATAAAAATAAAAAATAAAAAATAATAAATGAAGGTAGAAAAACAGTACCAATTGTGTCCAGACATCATGTTGGAATTGACCCAAAAGGGGACTGAGTCTGATATGTTTCGTAATGAAAAGATATATGTAACTGATGAAAAAAGTAATGTACAAATACCAATGAATAGAATCGCATGAAGGCGCTGAAGCCTGAAGGTATAATTAAGAAACAGGATTTACCCCAAAGGGGGGAAGTTCCAATCTTCAGTGATTGAAAAAATTATATGTAATATGTATAAGTAAAAAACTATTGGCTATGTGTTCATGGCCAAGAAGTAGCCATGTAGAAATGACTCCATAAATCAATAAATATAAATGGAAAATATCTCACTCCCCGGACAATATCCACAAATAGGGTAAAAAAAAAAAAAAGTCTGGAGAGGAAGAGCAGTTAATAATAAAATACATCAATCAGTCTAAAAATAATGATTGAAGCTTACCACAGTTTTAATGCATATCTCCCACAGACGAGCACAGGTATATCCAGAGTCCAACAGGGTCCAGGAGGGACAAAAATTTACTCCGAGCCCAGGTGCAAACCCACGACTGTCTGATCCTCACAGCAAGTGATAGAGAAATGACGCTGGCGGCTCAGGGGCTCCCGGCATTCTCCTTATAAGTCAGTGCTAATGAGTTGCTTAACGAGCGTCAGGGGATGACGCCGCCTCGAAAAGCAGAGGCGACGTCATTTCCTCCGCTCATATCACATGCCAAACAAGCGCCCGTATGTCAGGACGTGGGGAGAGACAGGCCGGCATCCCGCCCCGCCCCCCCACCGCCCATGACCGGAGGGACGCGCAGAGAGGCATACACTGCTGACACTAATAGAGCGCCCGTATGTCAGGACGTGGGGAGAGACAGGCCGGCACCCCGCCCCTCCCCTCTCACCGTCCATAATCGGAAGGACGCACAAAGAAAACATCTACTGCTGACACTAATAGAAAAACGTCCAGTGTTGGATCTTAAAGGAGGCATAAACACTTTCCATCAGATCCGCACATGACAGGGGGTACGTCAAAAGACAGTTCCCACACCTATAGATCAAGGGTTCAAAATAAAGTGTACAACATGATCTCTAGTAGTGATGAAGATTCACAAATAACTCAAAAATCACCATGAATAACTGGATATATGGGAAAAAGAAAGTACCCCCTATCCAGTATTAAAGCAGAGACTTTTTAGAAGAAAAAATCCAAAAAAGGATAAATCCTCAAAAGGAGAACAAAAAACCCCCGACACAGGAAAATCCATCATACGCCAGAAGATGGCGTCGGATGGACGCCTCGAATGGCAATGGAAAACAGGGGCCCCCAAACTGTTGTTGGGGGCCCCCCCTGTGCCGGGTGCACGATATGACCACAGATCCGAATGAGGGCAATCAGAGGACCATCCGAGAAACAATCATGTCATGAGAACTGAAGCAAAAAATATACAAAATAGATAAACAAACAAAAAAAAATATCATGAAAAATATCATGGACAAGAAAAAGAGAACAAGGGATTTTCTCAACCAGCCCACGAACTGTCATTATACAAAACAAAAGAAATACATAATGCCATATATGAACAGAATATACCCCAATAGACATTATCATTCCAAATGCTAATCCATCGGCTATATACAGTGTGAAAAAAAGTGGACGGGAAGGGGAGAGGGGGAGGGAAAAGAAAGAGGTCTGACCATAAAAGAATAAAAAGCTGGGGAGATTATATTCAGTCTGTTTTACCAGAACTAAAACCTTCAAGAAAGGGTCTAAAGCTTTCTGCCTCATTCAGGCCTGGTGGGGTGGTGGCATTCAGGTGTCTTATCCAACGCATTTCGCGTTGTAGAAGGGTTTTGTTCCAGTCACCCCCTCGCAAGGGGACATATATACGATCTACCACCGTGAAGTTCACGGATGGCATCCTGTATCCATGTCCCCTGGCTACATGTCTGCCGAGGGGGGGAGATACAAGTTGCTAATCTGCATGCTCAGCAGATGTTTGCTGACGCGTTGTCCAAATTCTTGGCGGGTTTTGCCAATATAAAAGGCCCCGCATTGGCATTGTACCAAGTATACTACCCCTCGGGTTTTACAGTTGGCGAAATGCTTTAATTGAAAACGTTCGCCATTGGGTAGTAGAAATGAGGTTCTCTTCCCAATAACGTTGCAAAAAGAACAATTGCCACAAGGGAAGGTCCCCCATGTTTTGCAGGGGTCCCGTCTTTGATTCCCCTTGTATTCGCTTTGAGTTAATAAATCAGCTAGGGAGCCTGCCTTCCTGAAAGTAATCTGAGGTTTTGAAGTCAACAAATTTCCCAAAACTGGATCATCGGTCAAAATTGACCAATGTTTTGTAAGAATTCTTCTTATGGTATTATGCTCATTGGAGTAGCGTAGGATAATCCTTGTTGTATCATCTGATTTGCGAGTTTTGGTCCCAAAAATTAAAGCATGTCTATCTTGATCTTTGACACGATTAAACGCTTTTTTCAAGGAGGATTTAGTATATCCCCTTATAAGTAATCTTTTACTAAGTTTGTCCGCCTCACATTGGAAAGTTTCCATGGTGGTGCAATTGCGTTTTAATCTTAAAAATTGACTAAAGGGTATAGATTTTTTCAAAGGTTCCGGGTGGAAACTGTCAGCATGCAAAAGGGTGTTGCCGGCAGTTTCCTTCCTGTACAATTTGCTGGCAACTTGACCATTCTTGTCCTTATAGATGGTGACATCTAAAAAGTTGATCTGTTGATGGTCATAGGACATAGTGAAGAAAAGATTCATAGCATTATGATTCATTGCTTTTAGGCAGCTTTTTAAGATATCTTCTGGGCCATTCCATATCAAGAAAATGTCATCTATGTATCTTTGCCATAGAATGACATGTTCAGTGTACATGGTTAATTCATCATTGGTCAGAAATCCCTTTTCCCACTCCCCCAGGTACAGGTTTGCGTAGGAGGGGGCGCAACACGTCCCCATAGCAACACCCTGTACCTGGAGGTAGTGGGAACCCCTGAATAGAAACACATTGTGTCGAAGGATAAAGTCAAGCATTTTAAGGATAAATTTATTGGATTTCCATTCAGTCGTCGCCTTTTGGTGTAAAACGCGACCAACCGCAGCTACCCCCAAGTCATGTGGTATACTATTATATAATGACTCGACATCTATAGTCACTAGAATGGATGACTCTGGAATCACAAGGTCCTCCAATACCTGTAATAGATGGATAGTATCCTTGGTATAGGATGCCAATTCTAGAACATGGGGTCTGAGGTGTTGGTCAATAACTTGACTAATGCCTTCTGATATACTGCCATTGCCGGATATGATAGGGCGGCCCGGGGGATTATGTAAGTCTTTATGCACCTTGGGAAGTGCATACATTGTAGGGATACGAGGGTGTTTAGTACGTATGAATTCCAATAGCTCACCCGTAATGGCTCCCATTACAAAGGCTTCATCAACTAGTCGATAGAATTCCTGATTGAATCCATCGACCAAAGATGCTGAAATTTTTTGGTAACACTTTCGATTATTGAGGATCTTTAAACACATCTCCTCATATTTGGAGTTATCCATTAACACAATATTGCCTCCCTTGTCAGATCCCTTGATGGTTATATCTATATTGTTCTTGAGGGAGTGTAGAGCACTTTGTTGTTCAGGGGTCAAATTTCTGATTGATTTGTCTTTGTTTAAAGATTCAATTTCCTTGGCAGTTTGTTTGACAAACAATGCCAAGGCTGGATTCTGACTTAGTGCCGGAAATCTATGTGATTTCCTCTTGAATTGTTTGTATTGTTTTGAATCATCTATTTTTTCTTCTTCACTATCGTCACTTTCCCAGGCATCCAGCCAACTCGACTCAATTCCCTCATTTTCCTGTAGCAGTAGGTTTAGGTCCCGAAGGGCCCTAAAGTCCGCTGCTTTAAGGTTTGGTGCAAATGTTTATTCACATTTCTTAGTTTTAGTATACATGCTTTTGAAAAGTAATTTTCTTGCAAACAGGAAAATATATTTAACTACCTCAAAGTTATCAAGACTTCTACTGGGACAAAAAGAGAGTCCCAGAGAAAGAACCTCCTTCTCAGCCTCAGTCAATGTATGTGAAGATAGGTTAATAATGTTCAACCTATCATCTACACAGTTGGAGTTGGTTTTAAATCCTGCTCCTTTTGTGTGGTTAGGGCCTGTGTTAAGGTCATTTTGTCTAAAAAATTATCTAGCTGAGTTTGATTCTTTGGGATGGCTCCCAAATCTTTAGTGGTTTTAGTTGTTTTGCCTTTACCGGAACTAGATCCTTTAATGCCTTCCGTGGGTCTTGGTGTATTCTCACCTTTGCCGCCCCGTGATGTATGTGGGGTCTCTGCAATTCGTTTTTTATTGATTTGTTGTAATTCACCATCCATTTCTTGTGTTTTGGCAAAAGGACCCTTTCTTTTCCTTACGAAGCGATCTGTAAGGGAAGAGGCTGAGGAAGAGGCATTAGAAGTAGTGTCTGAACTATAGTCATTTTTCTCCCCCCTATTCTTGGAAGATTTTTTAGTTGTTTTATTCCTGAAATCTTTATTTTGATGCCATTTATACGCTCTATTCTCCCCAAACGCATTTTTATCCCTCCAGAATTTTTTGTCTTTTTTTTGAAGGATAGCTTTGCTGGAGGTTTTGAGGTGTTCCCTCAATTTTTCTTCGAGGTTTGGATAGTCCTCGTGTGTTTTCAGGGGAGTCAAGCGGATATAAAGAGCATCAATTTCAGCATCTAGATTATTCAATTGTAATCTATATTCATCCTGCAATAACAAAATGAGATTTCTAGAGCAGTCATTGAGTTTAGATTCCCAATTTTTCTTCAAGTTGTTAGAAATATGGTCTAGAATAGGAAAGATTTGAATCCTTAGACCTATTGGGTTGATGTTTTCTTGAATATACCGATCTAGGGATTGTATGTGCCAATGTAATGCACATTTCTTTTCCAATGCTTTGGTAAGACTATGGAAGAGTGAAGTCAAATCAGTTTTAACTTGTTCTTTTGCTTGGTAATTACTCTTAATGGTGGACATGAGATCCTCCCAATTCTCACCCAATTCTCATGTCCACCATTAAGAGTAATTACCAAGCAAAAGAACAAGTTAAAACTGATTTGACTTCACTCTTCCATAGTCTTACCAAAGCATTGGAAATTTCTAAACTCAATGACTGCTCTAGAAATCTCATGTTGTTATTGCAGGATGAATATAGATTACAATTGAATAATCTAGATGCTGAAATTGATGCTCTTTATATCCGCTTGACTCCCCTGAAAACACACGAGGACTATCCAAACCTCGAAGAAAAATTGAGGAACACCTCAAAACCTCCAGCAAAGCTATCCTTCAAAAAAAAGACAAAAAAATTCTGCAGGGATAAAAATGCGTTCGGGGAGAATAGAGCGTATAAATGGCATCAAAATAAAGATTTCAGGAATAAAACAACTAAAAAATCTTCCAAGAATAGGGGGGAGAAAAATGACTATAGTTCAGACACTACTTCTAATGCCTCTTCCTCAGCCTCTTCCCTTACAGATCGCTTCGTAAGGAAAAGAAAGGGTCCTTTTGCCAAAACACAAGAAATGGATGGTGAATTACAACAAATCAATAAAAAACGAATTGCAGAGACCCCACATACATCACGGGGCGGCAAAGGTGAGAATACACCAAGACCCACGGAAGGCATTAAAGGACCTAGTTCCGGTAAAGGCAAAACAACTAAAACCACTAAAGATTTGGGAGCCATCCCAAAGAATCAAACTCAGCTAGATAATTTTTTAGACAAAATGACCTTAACACAGGCCCTAACCACACAAAAGGAGCAGGATTTGACACCGACTCCAACTGTGTAGATGATAGGTTGAACATTATTTTTTTTTTTTTTTCTTTGCCACATCAGAGAATCCCTTTTTTAAGAGACGTTGTTTCATCTTCCAAAATCAAAAACTATCCCATCTCTTTAATTCACATCATTGTGGCCGCTCTTTAATTTTGCTTTATTTTCATTTATTCAAAAAAAATAACTTCTGACTTAAAAAAAAAAAAAAAAAAAGAAAAGAAAGGGACCGAAGACAACAGTTCTTCAACCGAACAAATATTTTAGACAGTGAGCATATCTTTTACAGTGGCATCTGTAAGCCTCCAATTCTCTCCTCCCTCCCCCGTCCCCCCCCCCAGCACTCCACACTCCCCACCCCCTCCCTCTCCCAAATACATATCGCCTAAACACCTGGTACACTTACATTCTAACTATCCCTTTCATACTCCAGCCATAATTTCCACACACTCTTATACTTTTTTAAGCTACCTCTCCTTCTATACCAGAATTCCTCCTTAATGATCGTGTCCTGGACCTCTCTTCTCCATTCGCCTATCGTTGGGGGATCTTTTTTCTGCCATTTCCGTGCTATAATTTTCTTGCCCTGAAACAGGCATCTTATGATGGCTGTCTGGGTGTCCTTCAGCATGCCATTTACCTCGAATAGGCTCAGAAGGCAGGTTCGAGCCTCCATTACCAATGAGGATCCGAATACTGTGTTAATTTCCTCCACTAGGTTTTCCCAGTATCTATATAGCTTGGGGCAACGCCAAAACATATGTAACAAATCCCCTCTTTTATCCCCACAACGCTGGCATTTCGCATCCTGCCTTTTTCCGAACCTGAATAATCTTGCTGGTGTATAATAGAGCCTATAAATCAAATATAGATGGGAGATCCCTTGTGATGGTGAAAGAGATATTCTTGATCCCAATACTAGGTTGAATTTCCACTGTTCCACCGTTATTAAGCCAACCTCTTCCTCCCATTTAATTCTCCTCCTGGGCTCCACCTCCCCTACCTGCCCCGCCTCAGATATGCTCTTATACATTTCTGAAATCCCCCCTCTGGATTCCGTACCATTTACCAGTTTTCTTAACACGGGCATTTCGCACCACTCTATCTCCTTGCCCTTGAATTGTGCCTCCAGGGCATGTTTCACCTGCAGATAACCAAAAAATGATCTATTTGGTAGTTCAAACTCTTCTCTTAGCTCTTGAAATGATTTCAACCTCCCTGCTTTGTACAGTTGCATCAGGCGGTGTATACCTTTCCTCTCCCATTCTTCTATTTTCCCCACCGCACTAAACTCCTTTAGGTTCTTGTTATTCCATAGCGGGGAGAACTCAGAAAACCCCACATATCTCAATATCTTTTTTACCGTCTTCCAACATCTGATCTTTAATTGGGTTGTGGGGCAACTATATCCAAAGTGTTCTTCCTCCACTGCCTCCACCTCTGTTTTCTGACTATTGTTACTGATCCATAAACTATTTCTTCCCACCCTTTCTTCAGACACGTTGCTGCCCCTCATAAACTGCATTTGGGCTGCTAAAAAATAGCACCAGGGGTCCGGTAGTGCCAGGCCTCCCGCCTCCCTCGGCCGCCGCAGTGCCCTCAATCCCATCCTAGCCACTCCATTTTTCCAAATTAGCTCCCTGAATAAGCTGTCCAGCTTCCTAAACCAATGCCCTGGAATCCAGACAGGGGAATTGTGAAGAATAAAAAGGATTTGTGGCATCCATATCATTTTGATAAGATTGCATCTACCGGCGACCGAGAGAGGAAGGCCACCCCACACCCGGCTCTTCTGTTTCAGTTTAACCATTAGTGGTACTACATTCCCTGTTATGTACTGCCCTGGGTCTCTGGTTATGTTTACCCCCAAATATCTCATTTGATCTACAATTTTTATAGAATTCACCTGACTTGGGAGAGGGTTCACTAGGGGGTCTACCGGCAATAGGGCTGATTTATCCCAATTGATCTTTAAACCTGAAAAGTGTCCGAATTCTTTAATTAAGTTCACGGCTGCTAGTAGGGAGGTTTGTGTATCTTCCAGAAATAACAGGATGTCATCTGCATACATTGCGATTTTCTCTTCTACTCCCCTATTTTTGAAGCCCTGTATTTCTTGTAATTTCCTCAGAGCCGTTGCCAAGGGCTCCAGTGCGAGGGCGAAAAGCAGGGGCGACAACGGACACCCCTGTCTCGTCCCCCTCCCCAACTGGAACCACTCGGAGCACTCCCCATTGACCCTGACTCTAGCTTTTGGTTTGTCATATAGAAGCCTCAGCCAATTCACAAAGTTTGGGCTGAATTTAAACTCTGCCAATACCTTCCACAAATAGTGCCACTCAAGGCTATCAAATGCCTTGGCTGCATCTAATGATAAAATCGCCCTGTTACCTCCCCTCTCCGTAGGAACTTGTATGTTGCCATACACTCTCCTAATGTTCATACTCACTGATCTCCCCGGTATAAAGCCGGTTTGGTCTGTGTGTACTACTCTAGAAATTATTTTTTTTAACCTATTTGCTAGGGCTTTGGCCAAGATCTTAACATCTGTACATAATAGTGAAATTGGTCTATATGATGCAGGGTCCAACGGGTTCTTCCCCTCTTTCAAAAGAATTATGATTGTAGCTTCTGTCATAGATATGGGTAAACTACCTTCCACCATGGCTCCGTTCAACGTTTCTAACAAGTTTGGAAGCAGGGCCTCTCCGTATTTTTTATACAGTTCTGCCGGTAGTCCGTCAGGTCCTGGTGCTTTTTGATTCACCATTTCCTTTACCACTCCTTGTAGCTCCAACAATGTCAGCGGGGCTTCCAGGGCCTCCCTTTCCTCACTAGATAGCGAAGTTATTCTTAATTTTCCAAAAAACTCCCGCATCTCCACTTTTACATCTGCTTGTGGGGCTTTGTACAAATCTTCATAGTATTCTTTAAACACCTTCACCACACCAGAAGTGTGTCTTATAATGTTCCCGTCCCTATCCCGCACTGCAGGTATAGTGGATGGAGAGCCATTAGCCCTAGCTATTAATGCCAAGGTCCTGCCCACCGATTCCCCTTCACAGAAAAAACTTTGTTTCTGAAACATTTTTTTCTTTTCCTCTTTTTCCAGGGCTATTTTTCTGTATTCCTCCTGGCCCTTGACCCAAGCCTCGTGCCTAACTGTAGTTGGCTCCTCTAAATATCTATCTTCTACCTCCTTTACCTTCATCCTAGCTTTATGTTCTTTAGCTTGTGCTTTCCTTTTAACATAGGAGATTTTCTGTATAAGAACTCCTCTAAGGTAGGCCTTCAGGGCATCCCAGGTTATGCCTACCGGGGCAGATCCTTGATTCAGGGTTATAAACTCTTTCAAATTGCTCACAATCCCCCCATGATCCTCAACCACCTCAAGCCAAAAGGGATTCAATTTCCACTCCTTCTGACCAACGCACCCCCCCGTTTTGATTGAAAAAATCACAGGTGAGTGGTCCGAGAGCCCCCTTGGATCGTACTCGATCCCAACCATCACTTTCAAAGCCTCCTCGTTACAAAACACCAGGTCTATCCTAGATAGAGTGGCATGTGTCTTTGAATGACATGAATATTGCCTTTCCCCTGGATGCCACCTCCTCCAGATATCTACCCACCCCACTTCCTCACAGAATTGGAGGAGTGGGGTTCTAGGTGCCCCTCCAGGAGAAGACCCTGCCGGAAATCTATCCAAGTAGTTGTTCATGGCCATATTAAAATCCCCCATCCCTATGACTGGCACCCCAGGTTTATCTGCTATAAAACTTATTAGTTTACTGAGTACCTCAGCTTTGAATGGAGGAGGTATATATACACCAGCAAGAACACAGTCCCGCCCCTCAATATTGCAATAGAGAAAGACATACCGACCATACTCATCCAATCTACTCTGCCTACAGGAGAAGACCAAGCCCGTGTTTATCAATACACTCACTCCCCTCGAATACGATGTGTGGGTTGAGTGATACTGTTCTTGGTAACTCCTATTCCTTAGTGTATTCACTGAGCCCTTTTCTAGATGAGTCTCCTGAAGGCAGAGTATTCTAACTTCCCTTGTTCTGGCCATAGAGAAGATTGCTTGTTTCTTACAGACTTCTTTCACTCCCCTTACATTCCAAGAACATATCTTCATACACTTAAATTTACCTATTTTTGTGCCTATCATTTCTTATACCTATACCTTAACTCAAAATAATACTTAATTCTCGAGACTATTGTGATTGATTTTTGATATTCTAGTGCCTTTACTTTTTGTGTAACCACCGCATTATCTCTATCCCACCATTCTAACTTTCTACTCCCCCCCCCCTCCCCATAGCCCCTTCCACACATCCTCACCCCCAAATCCCCCCCACCCTCCATCCCCTCCCAACCCCCCCCCCTCCCCCAACTGCCCCAACCTGGGCCTATCCCACCGGGCCTCTAAAGTGACCGTGTTTAACCCTTTCAACCTGGGTATACCTCCTTCCTTCTTTTGCGTTGCAACCTAAACCCTTTTATCAGAGGGGGATTACCCCCAACATACTTAATACGTGTATAATTTTTATAACTACTATCTCCCTACACCCACACCTTTAAGAAATGTGCCCTTAGTGAAGGGGCGAGAAAAAACAAAGCACAAGGGGAGAGGGAGAGGGAGAGGAGAGGCCAAAAAAAAAAGGAAAAAAGGCGAAATAACCATCTACTCCAACCTCCTACTCCCTCCCCCCCTCCCTCCGAGACTGTGTGCTCGGCCGCAACCCACCCCCATCCCTTTCCAACCAAGACAACACCTCTGCAGGGGTATTGAAAAATTTCGCCTCTCCATTTGCTATCACCCGTAAATGGGCTGGATACAGCAACGCGTAGTTAAGTCCACGCTGCTGTAAACTTCGTTTGCACTCTGTAAATTTTGCTCTCTGTCTCTGCAGTTCAGGGGAAAAGTCCGGATACAGGGATATTCTTGCGCCATTGTATATAATGTGCTTCATCTCTCTTGCTCTCTGAAGAATAGTAACCTTGTCCCTGAAAAACAGCACTTTGACTATAAGGGGCCTTGGCTGACCCCCTGAGTGTGGGACCCTCGGGGCAATTCTATATGCCTGCTCGATAGCGAACATGCCGGAAAATGCATCTTTACCAAACATGTCTCTGAACCACCCCTCCATGAACTCTACAGGTTTATTCCCTTCACTTTTCTCAGGGAGGCCTAGGACCCTCACATTCTTCCTCCGTGCCCTGTTCTCAAAGTCATCCATTTTTTGAAGACATGTATTTAGTTGTTCCTTCATCCTCTTAACCTCTTGCCTCAGTGGGTTCACATCGTCTTCCAACTGGCCAAATCTCTCCTCTAAAACGGTGGTTCGAGCACACACCTCCTGCATGTCCCTCTTCATCATGGCCAAGTCAGCTCTAATACCCTTAAGTTGATCTGATAGATCCGACAACGTGGTCTTACAAACATTTATTGCCAAAAGAATGTCCTGTAGGGATGGTCCCTGCTCTTGTGCCTCCTTATCATTTAGTGCCCCATTACCCGGGTCGCTCAAAACGCTCTCCTTTTCTAGATGCGTCTGTGATGCTGAGTCTGCTACTGTGGGCACACAAATTTCGGCTGGTCCCTGACTTTTTCTCCCTCCAGGGTTACTACCCTGCGCCCCTTGAACTTGTGCACCCCCCGCCTGGTTCCCCTTCTTTGGCGTGCAATTTGGCGTATGGGCAAAGCGCTCCAGTTTTGCGGCAGCACCCTGGGCGATTTTATCCTTAGGACCTCGCAAATTGTGCGCCCCAGCTCCTTCCTGTGCCGTGGCCTCCTCCGACCCCTTCTTCCTGGTCATCTTGACTTTCCTCACACCTTGGAATTACCAAAAGTAGGAAGAGTTGTGCCAATTTTTCCAGTCTCTACCTAATCCCTTCCTCCCAAATAGTGGTATGTAAATCTGCTGACTCAGAAAAAAAAAGAGAGGCCGTCTCCTAAAGGACTCACAACCCCTGAGTTGTAAATACTAGGGGAAATATCACAGTGTCTTCTCCAGATTTAAATATGCCCCCTCTTACATATGACAGCATGGACTCACCAAGAGATGGCTCTTCGGGGGGTTCCCCAAATCTTCATTATGCAGGAAATGGCACAAGTAGGTTACCTTGAGGTACACAATGCACAGGGTACCTGGGTGATCCCTTCCTCCTCTCTCCCTCCTTCCCCCCGTCCTTCAATCCACAGCTCCGGTCAGCAGCTTCCACCTGCCTGCCGGTCTGTCACGCTGCTGGCCGGCATAGACGTTCTCCTAAGGGGTCTGGTGTAGTGCAGTCCTCCGCCCCCGGGATCACCAAGGAGACGGCGTCAGCCCGAACTATGAGCCAGCTGCTCGTTCCCTGTCTCCCCCGTCCTCCGATTGTCAGTGGCTCGGGCACGCCGTTATGGCGTCCAGGCTTCCAGCATGGGCTACAGGCAGCGGGCGCAGGGAGAAGCAGCTCTGGTTGAACATTATTAACCTATCTTCACATACATTGACTGAGGCTGAGAAGGAGGTTCTTTCTCTGGGACTCTCTTTTTGTCCCAGTAGAAGTCTTGATAACTTTGAGGTAGTTAAATATATTTTCCTGTTTGCAAGAAAATTACTTTTCAAAAGCATGTATACTAAAACTAAGAAATGTGAAGAAACAATTGCACCAAACCTTAAAGCAGCGGAGTTTAGGGCCCTTCGGGACCTAAACCTACTGCTACAGGAAAATGAGGGAATTGAGTCGAGTTGGCTGGATGCCTGGGAAAGTGACGATAGTGAAGAAGAAAAAATAGATGATTCAAAACAATACAAACAATTCAAGAGGAAATCACATAGATTTCCGGCACTAAGTCAGAATCCAGCCTTGGCATTGTTTGTCAAACAAACTGCCAAGGAAATTGAATCTTTAAACAAAGACAAATCAATCAGAAATTTGACCCCTGAACAACAAAGTGCTCTACACTCCCTCAAGAACAATCTAGATATAACCATCAAGGGATCTGACAAGGGCGGCAATATTGTGTTAATGGATAACTCCAAATATGAGGAGATGTGTTTAAAGATCCTCAATAATCGAAAGTGTTACCGAAAAATTTCAGCATCTTTGGTCGATGGATTCAATCAGGAATTCTATCGACTAGTTGATGAAGCCTTTGTAATGGGAGCCATTACGGATGAGCTATTGGAATTCATACGTACTAAACACCCTCGTATCCCTACAATGTACGCACTTCCCAAGGTGCATAAAGACTTACATAATCCCCCGGGCCGCCCTATCATATCCGGCAATGGCAGTATATCAGAAGGCATCAGTCAAGTTATTGACCAACACCTCAGACCCCATGTTCTAGAATTGGCATCCTATACCAAGGATACTATCCATCTATTACAGGTATTGGAGGACCTTGTGATTCCAGAGTCATCCATTCTAGTGACTATAGATGTCGAGTCATTATATAATAGTATACCACATGACTTGGGGGTAGCTGCGGTTGGTCGCGTTTTACACCAAAAGGCGACGACTGAATGGAAATCCAATAAATTTATCCTTAAAATGCTTGACTTTATCCTTCGACACAATGTGTTTCTATTCAGGGGTTCCCACTACCTCCAGGTACAGGGTGTTGCTATGGGGACGTGTTGCGCCCCCTCCTACGCAAACCTGTACCTGGGGGAGTGGGAAAAGGGATTTCTGACCAATGATGAATTAACCATGTACACTGAACATGTCATTCTATGGCAAAGATACATAGATGACATTTTCTTGATATGGAATGGCCCAGAAGATATCTTAAAAAGCTGCCTAAAAGCAATGAATCATAATGCTATGAATCTTTTCTTCACTATGTCCTATGACCATCAACAGATCAACTTTTTAGATGTCACCATCTATAAGGACAAGAATGGTCAAGTTGCCAGCAAATTGTACAGGAAGGAAACCGCTGGCAACACCCTTTTGCATGCTGACAGTTTCCACCCGGAACCTTTGAAAAAATCTATACCCTTTAGTCAATTTTTAAGATTAAAACGCATATGCACCACCTTGGAAACTTTCCAATGTGAGGCGGACAAACTTAGTAAAAGATTACTTATAAGGGGATATACTAAATCCTCCTTGAAAAAAGCGTTTAATCGTGTCAAAGATCAAGATAGACATGCTTTAATTTTTGGGACCAAAACTCGCAAATCAGATGATACAACAAGGATTATCCTACGCTACTCCAATGAGCATAATACCATAAGAAGAATTCTTACAAAACATTGGTCAATTTTGACCGATGATCCAGTTTTGGGAAATTTGTTGACTTCAAAACCTCAGATTACTTTCAGGAAGGCAGGCTCCCTAGCTGATTTATTAACTCAAAGCGAATACAAGGGGAATCAAAGACGGTACCCCTGCAAAACATGGGGGACCTTCCCTTGTGGCAATTGTTCTTTTTGCAACGTTATTGGGAAGTGAACCTCATTTCTACTACCCAATGGCGAACGTTTTCAATTAAAGCATTTCGCCAACTGTAAAACCCGAGGGGTAGTATACTTGGTACAATGCCAATGCGGGGCCTTTTATATTGGCAAAACCCGCCAAGAATTTGGACAACGCGTCAGCAAACATCTGCTGAGCATGCAGATTGGCAACTTGTATCTCCCCCTCGGCAGACATGTAGCCAGGGGACATGGATACAGGATGCCATCCGTGAACTTCACGGTGGTAGATCGTATCCATGTCCCCTTGCGAGGGGGTGACTGGAACAAAACCCTTCTACAACGCTAAATGCGTTGGATAAGACACCTGGATGCCACCACCCCACCAGGCCTGAATGAGACAGAAAGCTTTAGACCCTTTCTTGAAGGTTTTAGTTCTGGTAAAACAGACTGAATATAATCTCCCCAGCTTTTTATTCTTTTATGGTCAGACCTCTTTCTTTTCCCTCCCCCCTTCCCGTCCACTTTTTTTCACACTGTATATAGCCGATGGATCAGCATTTGGAATGATAATGTCTATTGGGGTATATTCTGTTCATATATGGCATTATGTATTTCTTTTGTTTTGTATAATGAAAGTTCGTGGGCTGGTTGAGAAAATCCCTTGTTCTCTTTTTCTTGTCAATGATATTTTTCATGATATTTTTTTTGTTTGTTTATCTATTTTGTATATTTTTTGCTTCAGTTCTCATGACATGATTGTTTCTCGGATGGTCCTCTGATTGCCCTCATTCGGATCTGTGGTCATATCGTGCACCCGGCACAGGGGGGGCCCCCAACAACAGTTTGGGGGCCCCTGTTTTCCATTGCCATTCGAGGCGTCCATCCGACGCCATCTTCTGGCGTATGATGGATTTTCCTGTGTCTGGGGTTTTTTGTTCTTTTGAGGATTTATCCTTTTTTGGATTTTTTCCTCTAAAAAGTCTCTGCTTTAATACTGGATAGGGGGTACTTTCTTTTTCCCATATATCCAGTTATTCATGGTGATTTTTGAGTTATTTGTGAATCTTCATCACTACTAGAGATCATGTTGTACACTTTATTTTGAACCCTTGATCTATAGGGGTGGGAACTGTCTTTTGACGTACCCCCTGTCATGTGCGGATCTGATGGAAAGTGTTTATGCCTCCTTTAAGATCCAACACTGGACGTTTTTCTATTAGTGTCAGCAGTAGATGTTTTCTTTGTGCGTCCTTCCGATCATGGACGGTGAGATGGGAGGGGCGGGGCGGGGTGCCGGCCTGTCTCTCCCCACGTCCTGACATACGGGCGCTCTATTATTGTCAGCAGTGTATGTCTCTCTGCGCGTCCTTCCGGTCATGGGCGGTGGGGGGGCGGGGCGGGATGCCGGCCTGTCTCTCCCCACGTCCTGACATACGGGCGCTCGTTTGGCATGTGATGTGAGCGGAGGAAATGACGTCGCCTCTGCTTTTCGAGGCGGCGTCATCCCCTGACGCTCGTTAAGCAACTCATTAGCACTGACTTATAAGGAGAACGCCGGGAGCCCCTGAGCCGCCAGCGTCATTTCTCTATCACTTGCTGTGAGGATCAGACAGTCGTGGGTTTGCACCTGAGCTCGGAGTAAATTTTTGTCCCTCCTGGACCCTGTTGGACTCTGGATATACCTGTGCTCGTCTGTGGGAGATATGCATTAAAACTGTGGTAAGCTTCAATCATTATTTTTTGACTGATTGATGTATTTTATTATTAACTGCTCTTCCTCTCCAGACTTTTTTTTTTTTTTTTTTTCCCCTATTTGTGGATATTGTCCGGGGAGTGAGATATTTTCCATTTATATTTGTTGATTTATGGGGTCATTTCTACATGGCTGCTTCTTGGTCATGAACACATGGCCAATAATTTTTTACTTATACATATTACATATAATTTTTTCAATCACTGAAGATTGGAACTTCCCCCCTTTGGGGTAAATCCCGTTTCTTAATTATACCTTCAGGCTTCAGCGCCTTCATGCGATTCTATTCATTGGTATTTGTACATTACTTTTTTCATCAGTTACATATATCTTTTCATTACGAAACATATCAGACTCAGTCCCCTTTTGGGTCAATTCCAACTTGATGTCTGGACACAATTGGTACTGTTTTTCTACCTTCATTAATTATTTCTTATTTTTTTATTTTTATTTTTTATTCCTCTTCCCTTGTTTTCTAGGATGGGGAATTTTCCCTCTCTACTGTAAATTGAATTTTTCGCATTTGAAGGCATATAAACGCGCATCTTCCATGCAAGGTTGGTTTGTTTCCTTCTTTTTTTTTTTTTTTTTTTTGCCACAGATGTTATATCTTCCTCACAGATGATGTGTGTATATATATATTTTTTCACAGATTCCACATCCCCCTCCCCCCTAGCGTCTTTTTTTGCTCGGGGTAATTTGGCGTCTCTCTTTGGATCTCAATATCTGGGGGCTCTTCTGCACGATTAAAGACTGTTACTGACTAGATGGGAGTTTTTGGAGCGATTAGCTGAGAATCCGCTGGGTCAATCATGATTCCTGTAAGCCTTTTTTACACATATTCTCTGTTTGTATTCTAAATATATATGTATGTATACTTATGTTACATTTGTGCCTTTCAGATAATGGCAAAAACTTATCCCTGAAGAAGAAATTAATCATTTTGAAACGCATTGGATTGTATGATTTTTTGCCACTTCTGTATTGTATCACATTCCTTTATTCTCCTTAATTGTATATTGTCATGTGTATAATTATCTTTAAAAATTTTTGTATAAATAAAATTCATCTAAATTTTAAATATTCCCATTTTTTGTTGCCCTAAAAATCCCAATCATATGAGGTTCCTATTTACGCCATTCACAACTCTGCCCCGAGCCACATCACCAATGTTGTCTCCAAATGTCACCCAGATCGACCTCTCCGCTCTTCTCAAGACCTCCTGCTCTCAAGCTCTCTCATCTCCTCCTCCCATGCTCGTCTCCAGGATTTCTCCAGAGCCACTCCCAACCTCTGGAACTCGCTACCTCCATCTATCCAGCTATCCCCTACTCTTGCTACCTTCAGGCGATCCCTGAAAACTCATCTCTTCAGGAAAGCCTATCACGTCTCCAACTAATCTCCTACCACTTCCAACAGCTCATTCCCCACAGTTACAACCTTTTGTACCACCTGCCCCACCCTAATAGATTGTAAGCTCTTCTGAGCAGGGCCCTCTTAATCCTCTTGTATTTTATTGTATTATAACACCAGCAAAACTCCACTCTATTTTTCCATCAGTTCCCCATACATGCTTTAGAGATTGCATTCCCATTCCATTGGATCATTCTCTCACATTTTTTGGGAATGTGAAAAGGTATCTCAGATATGGAGACAATTTGAATTTTTTTTTTCCAGAATTTCAGATAAAAACATTAAACTTACTCTCCCCAATTGTCTATTATTCACCACAATTATAGGATTATCCACTCATCACTTAAGATTAGTACATACAATTTGTGTTTCCATTCACTGGCTCATAGCTTACAACCGGAAATCCTCTTTATTACCAATGATGCAACTGAAAACTAGGATTAATAATACTTACCTCATGGAAAAAAATTTCCACATACAATACCACACATTTACTTGAAAAGAAATGGAACCCTTGGTTTACACACTCAGATCACTTCTTTAACCTTGGATAAGTATCCTCTCTTTAACCAAAGCATTTATGAAAATAAATAAAACCACATTCTGAATTAGTGCATAATTATTGATTCACCACTTGTATTAATTATAAGAAATAATCTGTTCACCCAATGTATTATTATTCCGAGAACATCAATAACGTTGACTTGCATATATTGTATTTCTCTAAATCCATGATCTAATGTTTTGTACCATCATTTTGTACCCAATAAAAAAGATTCTAAACAAAAAATGCTCTAGGTGGTAGCAGAGGAACTGGGGGGGGGGGGGGGAGGGGTGAGCTCTAAACTGGGGAAAAGAGCTTTGTACTTGGGGGGGAGATGTATATAGTGACCCCTCAACCCTGCACTCCCTACACGCCGCACCCCTCAACCCTGCACTCTGTACACAGTGCACCCCTCAACCCTGCACTCCCTACACACCGCACCCCTCAACACTGCACTCCGTACACAGTGCACCCCTCAACCCTTCACTCCCTACACAGTGCACCCCTCAACCCTGCACTCCGTATACAGCGCACCCCTCAACCCTGCACTCCATACACATCGCACCCCTCAGAACTGCACTCCATACACAGCGCACCCCTCAGTCCTGCACTCCGTACACATCGCACCCCTCAGAACTGTACTCCATACACAGTGAACCCCTCAGTCCCGCACTCCGTACACAGCGCACCCCTCAACCCTGCACTCTGTACACAGCGCACCCCTCAGTCCTGCACTCCATACACAGCGCACCCCTCAACCCTGCACTCCATACACAGTGCACCCCTCAGTCCTGCACTCCATACACAGCACACCCCTCAGTCCTGCACTCCGTACACAGTGCACCCCTCAGTCCTGCACTCCGTACACAGTGCACCCCTCAGTTCTGCACACCGTACACAGCGCACCCCTCAGTCCTGCACTCTATACACAGCGCACCCCTCAACCCCGCACTCTGTACACAGCGCACCCCTCAGTCCTGCACTCCTTACACAGCGCACCCCTCAGTCCTGCACTCCGTACACAGCGCACCCCTCAGTCCTGCACTCCGTACACAGTGCACCCCTCAGTCCTGCACTCCGTACACAGCGCACCCCTCAACCCTGCACTCCATACACAGTGCACCCCTCAGTTCTGCACTCCGTACACAGCGCCCCCCTTAGTCCTGCACTCCGTACACAGCGCACCCCTCAACCCTGCACTCTGTACACAGCACATCCTCTATAACACCAGACATTTAAGGGCTTTAACATCTTGCAGACCGTCCCATGCACATATACGGCAATGGGGTGGCCACTCGTGTACATGTACGTGATCCGGCATTTCCAGATAGGTGGCATGCATGTGCACCTGCCGCCCCATCTGTACTGTGATTGGGTACAGCACAAGTTGGTCAGCAGGTCCTGGCCAATGATTTATGGTCAGGACCTACTGATCGGCTTAACGAATCACAGTACGGAGCCCTGCGTTTACTAACAACACTGGGCTCTGTACAGGGAGAGGTGATGTGGCTGTTGTTAAGCATACAACTGACCCTTTGGTGCCCCTAGATTTTAACCCCTTCGTAGCCAGTGTCATTAGTACAGTGTAATTGTATAGTATTAGCACTGTTCACTGTTTTAGTGTTACTGGTGATGTCAGTGTCAGTCAGTTTCCCCCCAGTGTCAGTTAGTGTCAGATTGTCCACTGCACTGTCACGACTTTACTATAAGTAGATAATCACTGCCATTACTATCATTAAAATAAATAAATAAAGATTCCAGTATATATATTATCATTTGTAAATGCTATAACTTTCACGCAAACCACTCAATGAACACTTAATGGGATTTTTTTTACCAAAGACATTTTGGTCTCAATTTATGTAGAAATGGGATTTTTTTTATTGGATATGTTTAATAGCAGAACTTAAATGCCACCAAAAGAAAGCTCTATTTGTGTAATAAAATTATATAAATTTAATTTGGGTACAGGGCCAGATTTCCGACAAGGCCACCGAGGCCAGGCCTCAGGGCGGCAGTAGTGCAGGGGTGGCGCCAAAGCCGCCCCCCCACCACATGAAACCCCACCATCTGTCCCCACGAGTCCCGGCTCCCATGGCTGCCTCCCTGCACAAATATAGACCCCGGCGCCGCGGCCTGTAGGTAGCGTGCACTTGCTAATCTAAGAACAGGGTGGACTTGGCCAGGGGAGGGAACAAATGACGCCCCCATTAAACGCCCGGCGGTGACTGGCCAGACCGGGTGCATGTAATTCCAGTGACAGAGGCAGAGGCGGAGCCTAATGCTCCGCCTACCCTCCTCCGCACGGCACATCCCTATGCATGTTCTCCTTGTCCCGGGGCCCAGTGTTGCATGAAGGGGGTAAAACCTTCCAGAGGGCAAGTTGTTAATGTTCACTTGAGTGCTAGCATAAGCTCACTGGCAACTTTGACCGTTATCACTAGACATGTGCAATTCGTTTCTATCCAAATTTGTTTTTTTTTTTAAATTACGACAAATTCGTTAACTTGGAAAAACCTGAATTAAAAGAAAACCTGTTTAGCAAACTTTTCCGAATATTTGTAAATTTGAATATTCCAAAATTCGTAAATTCGAAAATTCGAAATCTGAAAACCCAACAATTTTAAAATCTGAAATAACGAATTTATGAATCTTTGAATTTATGAATTGCGATCATAAAGAATGACCTGAAAAATGAAAAAACAAACAAATGAAACGAAAACTAATTAATTTTTCGGCAGTGCACATGTCTAGTTATCACCAACAGCATGCCTTGAATGTAACTCTTATGCCGCGTACACACGGTCGGAATTTCCGACAGAAAAAGTCTGATTTGAGCTTTTCATTGTATATTCTGACCGTGTGTATGCCCCATCGGACTTTTTCCGTCGAAAATTCAGACGAACTTAGATAGAGAACATGTTCTATATTTTTTCGAGGAAAAAATTACTATCGTAAAAACCGCTCGTCTGTACTGTATGCTGTTCCAACGCACCGAAAACGACGCATGCTCTGAAGCATATATATATCTATATATATATATATATATATATATATATATATATATATATATATATATATATATATATATAGATATATATATAAATGAGGCATAAGAGCAAAAATGCAACAAAGTGAAAATGTATATATGTTATGATACTTGTAGAGAACCCTAAAAGTCATATGTCAAGAGTTAAAGGATAATGATCATAATCACCCTTGTTTTATCCTCCCATGGACACAGTGCACCACATGGACTTTTCTGTCCATACAGATGGCTATGCTGACATAATTTACATATGGGAGCTAATTACTGGGGACTGCTGGCCTAAGCTGCCCAATTCCATCCAGTTGCCGTGGGATATGCTACCTCAGCTCCCGTGGGTGATGACCCTTCCGACTGGCCTCCGGCCTCCCCTGCTTGCACCCAGATCCACTGCTGGTCTGTAGACTCCTGCCTCTCTTCTGCTCCTGATTAGTGGCGTTCAGCCATGAAACGCGTTAGATGCCCTTCTCAATACAATCCAAGATTACCATCTTATTATTATTATTACATATGTGAGGCTTATTGGAGTGTACTGATTCAGAGCTATCAGATGCCTTTCTTAATACAATTTAATATTACCATTTTATCAATATTACTTATGCTAGGCTTATTGAAGTGTACCAGTTAAATTAATACCTTACTATTTTTTATTATGAAGATACATGTCAATGAGTTTGGTTTTTATCCTTGCCTACATTATGAATGTATATGTTACCATGCTATGCTATGACCATGTTACTAATCTATATGGAACAAATTCTATTTTATTTGTATAATTTTCTGCAGCTTGCTATTATGTAACATACGTGGTTCTTATTCATTTTGTATTACCCACCAGACACACCCTGCCATGTTATCTCCTTGGCTGCATGATTCATATAAAGTCCCTCATTCTCCCCACTTTCATCATAGTTTAATAATCATAATCAACATAATCATATTGGGTAATAGCAACTGATGAAACTCAAATTAAAACAGAAATGAAAATAGAAGAAAGATAATAAAAAATATAGATAAAATCGTCAACGTACGTCAGATCCTAGGTTGTACACATATCTTTTTCTAGGTTTTATTTAAAGGACTTATTTTTTTGTGTTAACACCTATAGGAATAATTGGGAATAGAGTGGATGGTATTGGATAATTGCAACTACATACCTCCCAACTTAGCAAAATAATGTAGGCATAGGACACACCTCTTGCCCTGCCCCCATAAAGGAGATTTATACAAAAAAAAAATTAGTTAAACCCACAAGGGCTTTTTTTACCACTACTATTCCTTTATAATGGGTTTTGAAATTTACAAATGCAGCAATTTAGAAATTGGATAAAAGGTTTAGCACTGGGAAACACTTTTTGAAAGATGAATAGTACATTTTATATACAACTATATAGATCAGACCAAAATGAAAGACAAATGAGGAGGAAAGAGGGACGGAGGGACATTGTTCCAAATCAGGGACAGTCCCTCAAAATCAGGGACAGCTGGGAGCTATGCAACTATGCATGGATGAAAGGCAATAATAGATATAGACTGACCTGTCGGTGATTGACTGGGGAGAATTAATATTCACAATTCTGTTATTGGTTCTTCTCACTCTGACTACTGGAACCTCCACAACAGTATCAAGTAGAAGCAACGAATGAGATTGAGAACTCCAACAGAACACAGAAAAATGTAAAAAAAACCTTAGGCTTGATACAGCTTAGCTGTATCCAGCAAACACAAAAAGAATACATTAAAGTAGTAATAAACCCTCAGAGTATTTCAGTTTAACATACTGAGCACAATAAACCATTTCTTAGAATTCTTACTACTTTCAATGCTGCCTGAAAGGAATGAAGGATGGAAGCACACACCAAAAGCTGCCCAGTTCCAAATATGACAGAGAGCCTTCAGCTCTGCCTTCTCCAGAGTCACTCCGTCTAATGCATTTCACCCGCTCATGGGCTTAATCCTCTATAATTAAGTCAATAAGTGGGTGAAACCTGTTAGTGGGCGTGATCTGGGAAGAGGCAGAGCTGAAGCCTTTTCAAGTGGTGATCAGGTAAGACGAGCCCTTGGGGAACTGCACCTGCAGGGGGGAGTGAATCACTGGGTTAACCTTAGAGTGGAGCTTTTAGTGGTGCTCATGTATGGCTTTTAATGCTCTTAGCTCCAGCTTTCTTGGTGCTGCTTTCCTGAACTTCCTGAAAGAGCTAACAATGGACTGCAGTCTGGAGTCAGTCTGTTATTTTACAGCAGTGGTCTCCAAACTGTGGCCCTTTACTTGCTTTTATTAAACCTTTGGGGTACTATTCTATCCATTGGCACCAACAATGGGGCAAAATTCCTCCCACGGACACCATCAAAAGGGCAAAATTCCTTCCATTTTACCCCAATGATGGGGCACAATTCCTTCTATTGACACCAACGATTCTCCACTATTCCTCCCTCTGACACCAATGATGGGCCATTGTTTACTCCCACTGGCCCCAGTCCGGCCCTACTAAAGTCTGAAAGACAGTAAACTGGCCCTTTGTTTAGAAAGTTTGGAGACCCCTGGTGTAGAGAATGGAGAGGGGAGGAGAAGCAGGGGAGTGCTATGCCATGTTAGGCTACAGAGCTGCATTTCTATTGATGTAACAGTGTAGAGAGATACATCTCTAGTTCCTGCATGCAATGGTGACTCCATAGGATGCTGCAAGAGAAACGGGAAACCTGGGGCAGTGATCATGGCACCAACTGGAATGAAGGCATATATTAAAAGTTAAAGAGGCTACCTCCTCAGTAAATGATTAAATCAGGTGCAGAAAGTGCCTAGAAAACTGAGGGTTTAATGTCACTTTAAGGCAAGGTCCCTACATTTACATAACACTGCATTTATACACATGCGTATAATATTATTATTATAATTATTGGAACTTTTGAGAAGATAATTCTGTAGAACATTAATTTTTTTGTTTTTGTTTCATATGTTTTAACATTACATAATTTCTCAGTGAGGCTAGCATCTATTGTAACCACAGGGGATGTAGTCCAAGAATAGTAAAGAGCAAGCGTTCTCACTTCTAGTCAAGGCGTAAAAGGCAGCCCATGCTTGGGTACGAGATGCGTGTTATATTACAGAAAAGAAAGATGCCAACCACTTGCTAGCCAGGATTTGTCATACATGAAGAATTGGAGGTAAGAACTGACAGGAAGGTTAAAGCGGATCTAAACTCTAAAAAAAAAAAAACTTACTAGCAGAGTGCTATGTCTTTGCTGCAATATAATAAAACTACCTGCAATTTTGCAGTGCTGTGCAAAATGTACGCTGAGCTGGGCACCTGCAGCTCAGTTTACATTTTTGGCATGGTGCCAATGTAGCATGATGGGTAAGAGTTACATCATCCTGCACTGGCCAATCAAGACGGCAACACGTAAGAAGTTGGGTAGAAGATGCTGATACTGGTGAGGGACTTTCCAGGCATCAGACCCTTTGAGCAGAGGTAAGTAAAAGTTAAACCCTGATATCAGACACAGTAGCATCACAGAGACGACAGAATATATCCTAAGAGATTACTGCTCAGGTACTATCTCAGTCTTCTGAGTTTCTTTTTACTAAGATATGACACTAAACCTGACCCATGACTCGGAATCATACACACTCATGGTCTACTAGTCAGTGGGCTAAAACTTTATTCACAACTAAGTTGTAAGTGGCTCATATCCTGTGGTTCCATGTCAGGTGCTTTGGAGGCCATGCCAGGAATCCAGTCTAAATACACACAGGACATGGGTTTTCCCAGCATATGGTCCAGACAGAAGACCCACTGCCACCACTAGACTGCCAAGCCCACCTTCGCACAACCACCACCAGTCCCCAAACTGAGTCTTTACACTTACCTGTTGTTCCCCTTGTATAGGGCACCGTGCACCATGGGTATAAAAAGACCCAGGAGCCTTCTCCTAGAACTTCTCTTTTACTGGTATGACAGGCAACATAACTGTTCATTTCAATATGGCGGCAAATTTTGCATTCCAACATTAAGCAAATCAGTCCACTCTGTTCTGCTCCATATGTATTGTAAGTCCCATTCAGTTCTATGTCCACTCTCAAGATGTAATGTTACAAGGAGCTCAGGCTTCCTGGTGGACCCACTAAGGAAAAAGGAACAAATGCCATTCTGCTAGATCAAAGCCCATCAAAAGGTGACTCTTCATTATTAGTCAGGTGCAGGACCAGGAACCCCCACAAGGGCCCAACCACTCTTTCTTAATGCCTTCTACTCCCTCTTATAACCAACTCTACTCCCATGAGCTCCACCCATACCCCTCCCCCTTCCCTGCTATATCTATGCCTAAGAAGGTAATGGAGACCCCTAGAGGGGGAACCTAAAAATGCACCTCTAACCCAGAATAGCCAACAAAGGGGCCCTATATGCATGTCTGACTCAGACTTTCTCCTCTCTGACAAAATGAATATGAGGAGAAGCCACTTACATGAAAACAGTGGATATATTATACCTGGCAGCTGGAAACATGAAAACACCATAAAGATTTTTTCTTTGCTTCCCAAATAATATGCCATCTAAGGATAATATAGGTATTTGTATTAGTAAGCTCTGACTACTAACCTCAGCTTAGTGCAGCCCAAAACTAAAAAAAAAAAAAAAGGCTGCATTTAACAAGTTAAATAAAAAAAAGTACAGCAGATACTGTAGGTAGATTGAATTGAAAGAAATTAAAGTATGCATTTAAAAGAATCCCTCTGCCTTATAAACTTTCCCAAAGCTAAAAAAAAAACAAAAAAAAACATAAGCTCCGCCTTTTAAACAGTCAACTCCTGTTTGCAACACACCACCTACAACAGAACCACATAAATCTTCATTATTGTGATTGAATGCATCCTTCTAACGAGACAGATGTTTTATAGCGCAAATGTCAAAACAAATTACTAACATATCAAGGGTGACATCTAGTGGAGACTTTAAGAATTAAAGAGTGATTTCACCTCTATAGTTCCCCTCTCTCGTTGTTTTCATAAACTGTTTCCCCAGCATGCAGCTCAGAAATCTTCACTATGTGGGCAGAATGACATGACATAATAACTCTTCTTTCTTCTTCTTACCTGCTCAATACTGCATGCATGGCTTTAACTCTATTCACTTCACTTGCACAGAAAAAATATCCTTTTGAGCTAGGGTGACCACATTTCCAAACTGCCATTCAGGGACACCCCCCCCCCCCTAAAAAAAGATGATTTTTGACATCTTTTTTTGCCGATTTTTGGGGCAGGAGCGTATCATGAAATCAGCGGGCCCGTGTGCAAAATCAAAAGTGGGCCCTAGGCATCAAGAAGAACAACAATATGGCGCGCAAAGCGCGTCATGGTAAACAGTGGACATGTCTTAAATTGCGCTAAATATTTGCTTAAAGGGGGTGTTGTTAAAGAGAGTCTGAGATGACTTATATAGTGCAGAATGTGGTAATGTTAAATTGGAAATGCAGAGTGTATGGAGGTGGGTAATATGTACAGGAGAGGAGTGCGGAGTGTATGGCGGTGGGTAATATGTACAGGAGAGGAGTGCGGAGTGTATGGCGGTGGGTAATATGTACAGGAGAGGAGTGCGGAGTGTATGGCGGTGGGTAATATGTACAGGAGAGGAGTGCGGAGTGTATGGCGGTGGGTAATATGTACAGGAGAGGAGTGCGGAATGTATGGCGGTGAGTAATATGTACAGGAGAGGAGTGCGGAGTGTATGGCGGTGGGTAATATGTACAGGAGAGGAGTGCAGAGTGTATGGCGGTGGGTAATATGTACAGGAGAGGAGTGCGGAGTGTATGGCGGTGGGTAATATGTACAGGAGAGGAGTGCGGAGTGTATGGCGGTGGGTAATATGTACAGGAGAGGAGTGCGGAGTGTATGGCGGTGGGTAATATGTACAGGAGAGGAGTGTGGAGTGTATGGCGGTGGGTAATCTGTACAGGAGAGGAGTGCGGAGTGTATGGCGGTGGGTAATATGTACAGGAGAGGAGTGCGGAGTGTATGGCGGTGGGTAATATGTACAGGAGAGGAGTGTGGAGTGTATGGCGGTGGGTAATCTGTACAGGAGAGGAGTGCGGAGTGTATGGCGGTGGGTAATATATACAGGAGAGGAGTGCAATACCACCTTCTGATAGTCTGTCAGCCACTGCTATAGCACCTTGGTGGTGGGGCACTCCGAAGGATGTCAGGGGGCACTCTGGAGGAAGTAAAGGGGCACTCTGGAGGCACTAAGGGGGCACCCTGGAGGTTGTAAGGGGGGATGTAAGATGGCACTCTGGCGGTACTAACTTAGTCAGAGCCCCCTTACATCCCCCGGGGTGCCCCCTTAGTGTCTCCTTACATCCTCTGGAGTGTGCCTTACATCCTCCTCCAGAGTGCCCCCTTACATCCTCCTCCAGAGTGCCCCCTTACATCTCCCTTCAGAGTGCCCCCTTACATCCCCCTTCAGAGTGCCCCCTTAGTACTGCTGTACTAAGGGGCACTCTGGAGAAAGTAAAGGGGCACTCTGGAGAAAGTAAGGGGGCACTCTGGAGAAAGTAAGGGGGGGGAAGTAAGGGAGCACTCTGGAAGAAGTTAGGGAGCACTCTGGAGGAAGTAAGGGGGCACTCTGGAGAAAGTAAGGGGGGGGGGAAGTAAGGGAGCACTCTGGAAGAAGTTAGGGAGCACTCTGGAGGAAGTAAGGGGGCACTCTGGAGGCACACAGATAGTACTTCCAGAGTGCCCTCTGCAGAGAGTCCTGAGGAGTGATGGCCATGTCAATGTTAGGAGAAGCAGAGCACACCCCTCACCTCATGGCCACCCTATTCAAGTCCTGCTTGCTCTCTCCCTGTCACAGCCCTGACATAAGCCCGGTCCAGCCTATGGTGTAGTATGTCCCCATGTACCTGAATTACTGCATATCCTTGTAGTAGGTGTCAATCACTTCCTGCAGCACATGTCCTCGGTCTTTGTGGTGAAGTGCAGGGAGGACGGGGAGGAGAAGATCCAGGACTGGAGTCTGGACACTGCATGTTCCTCTTCAGTCAGCCTGACAGCTTCAGCCACTTCTGCCTTCTTCTCATGTCATCACCGGACCCTCCGCCTGCCACTTAAGCAGTAGCAGCAGTCGGGCACATCCATTCCTAGCTGACAGCGGGCGGGCTGACACTGGAGAGCAAAGGTCATACCAGACCAGTCCCTGCTAAATGCCGCTGGGCGCCGGAGGAGGAGGGGCGGGTCCGGGGGGGTGCCGAGATGGGTGCAGACTGCAGAGAGTTATGCAGTACTAAGCGCAGGCTTCGCTCCCGGCCTGTCTGATTCTGATTGTCTGTGACATCACTGGTGGGCACAGGGCAGGCTAGTAAGTGTGGCAGGCTGGCGGCTGCTCTCTCTCTCGGAGGCGCGCTGGCGCTGCTCAGCCGTAGCGTGTACCCACTTCACTGACTCCCACGTGACGGACGGTGCCAGCTGACGTCACTGGTTGCTAGACGCGGGGCGGGCGGCCCTAGCCTAGCAACCAGTTAAGCTGCGCATATGATGTGTGTGTTACTGTATAATGATTATAAGGGTGGCGGACTCGGAGACGGAGTCGGACTGGTGCCAGCCGGCGGTGTGGTTTTTTTTTCATTCCGGGACACTGTATTGTCCCGGAATGGAGGTACCCGGGACACGGGACAAAAATCTGAAATAAGGGACAATCCCGGGCAATCCGGGACACGTGGCCACCCTATTTTGAGCCCCATCTTTGTCAGTACCTGTAGCGAAGGGCAGAATTTAAAAAAAAAATTTTTTGGGGTGAAATCAACCCCCTCTAATGCCCCGTACACACGATTGGACATTCCGACAACAAAATCCAGGGATTTCTTCCGACGGATGTTGGCACAAACTTGTCTTGCATATACACGGTCACACAAATCTTGTCGGAAATTCCGAACGTCAAGAACGCGGTGACGTACAACACATACGACGAGCCAAGAAAAATGAAGTTCAATAGCCAGTGCGGCTCTTTTGCTTGATTCCGAGCATGTGTGGAACTTTGTGCGTCTGAATTGTGTACACACGATTGGAATTTACGACAACAGATTTTGTTGTCGGAAAAGTTGAGATCCAGATCTCAGATTTTGTGTGGCGGAAATTCTGATAGAAAATGTCCGATGGAGCCTACACACGATCGGAATTTCTGACAACAAGCTCCCATCGAACATTTTCCGTCGGAAAATCCGACCGTGTGTACGGGGCATAACAGTGTGTAAAGCAGTCAGCTTACTTGCATAATTGATCCATGAGTTCCTGTGCTCCATAGGGGGTAGGTGATTGTGCTGATTCTTGGCAGGTAGTGCAGACAGCATTGTATCCTGGATAAAGCCTCAGCACTGGCCATTTGGTGCTTAGGTCTTGGCTGAAACTAAAGAACATTATAATATACCCATGCTGGCAGAAAATTGTCAGACTTTTCCGAGCTTCCCCCAATAATGGGCACAGGGGTACTTATGTCTGGAAGGAGGCGAGAAGGTGTTTAGGATTGCTGCCAGCATGGGCTGTGTGCTACTATCTGGATATTGGGCCTGCTGGGGCTTGAGGTTCTGTATTAGCTGTGCTTACTGCCTTGTGGACTATTTCTCCTTGCCATGCCTCTACTACCCTCACAACTGCTACCTTTGTGGTCCTGAAGCCACGACCAGGACACCCAGCCCTCTGAGGACCCACGATTAGCCTGTGAAGGACCTTTGCCCTCTGTCCTCTGGGCCTCCTCTCTCTGCCACTCTACCTGAATCCCCTGAGCTGCAAAGCTGCTGTCTGCTGGTGAGTCATTTGACCCCTGCTGTGCCAAACCCTGTTCTGCCCAGATCTCTGCCCTGTGTGCTGGACACTTAATCCTTGCTGTGCCCTATTTCTGCTCAGAGGGTCCCTGCCACTTGCTGTGCCTGCTGTTGCCCTGTGGACTGTTCCCTGTTGCTGTACCATATTTCCTCTCCATGGACGCTTAATCCTTGCTGTGCCCTGTTACCGCCCGGAGGATCCCTGCCCCTTGCCCTTTATATTGTTGCCCTGTGGACTGTTCCCTGTTGCTGTACCATATTCCCTCCCCATGGACGCTTAACCCTTGCTGTGCACTTCAGTCTTATGGATGGTGTGTACTTGGTGACCACCTCCTTTACTCTTAAATCCATTATCACCAGCGGGGAAGTCCCAGAATAAAAAACAATAGCGTGATAATCGTGCAATATGTTTATTTTAAAATATCCCTATTAAAAACATATGCCAATGCACTTTATGTGCCATAAGGCGGCACCAGCTGTAATCGCCTGTAAAGTTACCAACCTCACTGCTTGCCTCTATGAGCCGGCGTGCGTTCCACCTGAGTTGGACGTGACGTCAGCAAGACCCGAAAGTTCTGCCACTGCTAAGACCTCAATGCATTTCACCGGAAAGGCGTCATCAGGACTTGCTGATGGCATTAAAAAGTTGGTATAGCACTGGGAAAAATGTATCGCAAAGGAACTTTACTATGTAGAACAGGGATGTATATACATAGTCACATTAGTTCAAGCTGGACCAATTTAACCATGTAAAAATATCCAAACCTGGAATTCTTTAATGTACAGGTCACATAAACAAATACAGAAAATAAATGGGAGAGAGTTATGTCCACCTGATGTACCACACAGCATATAGAGTGCAATGGGCAGGAGAAGATAACATAGGGTCCCTTCCATCTGAGGTCAGTAGGAAGAAAAAACGCCTGGTGTCAAAGTGGGTGTGAGGTAAAGGGAAGGTAGGATGTTGGAGAGTCTTCTGCCAATGGTCCATGAGGGGAAATGCGCTGGAGTCAATGGTCCCTTGGAAGAAAAAAAATGCCCAACATTTTTGGGTAAAAAAAAATGGCCCAACATCATGTTAAGTGAGAGGTAAAAATGGCCAGCATCAGCAGCTAGAAGAAGGGTGTTGGTGGTCAGTGCAAATAAAAAAAAAACATGATGTAACAGGCTGGGTTGGGGAGAATGATGTTGTTATTATCAGGTAAAAGTCCCCTTTAAAGTCGGAAAAAAATTAAATCTAAGCCAGCCTGTAAAGGAGAAGCTTTATTCTTACCTTTCCATTGGCCAGTGTGTTAAATCTTCTCTCTCGCGAAGAGCTCCAGGCACAACTCCTCAGTAACACTCCAAAGTATGTCAGATAATTGTCTCTGCTGGGCGGTTTAGTTCCTCCAGCCAACCCTGTATATCAATAGAGGACAGCAGGCTGGCTTATTTGTTATGACTAAAAAAATATATATTTATTATAATAGATATATTACACTCCCTAAAACAGAGCAAAGGATCATAGTAACTTACATTGCAAACAGTCTCTACCCTGTAAACCTACAAGCACTGTATGGCACCTGGTGTAATAAGCTGCCCCATAACAGGACAACCTGCTATTCCTCTTCACAGAATACACCTTGTACATAAAAAGGCGATTCCCCCAATTCCCTCCAGACATGCACACTAGGGATGAGCCGAACACCCCCCTGTTCGGTTCGCACCAGAACATGCGAACAGGAAAAAAGTTCGCTCGAACACGCGAACACCGTTAAAGTCTATGGGACACGAACATGAATAATCAAAAGTGCTAACTTTAAAGGCATGGTATTGTCATAAAAAGTGTTTGGGGACCCGGGTCCTGCCCCAGGGGACATGGATCAGTGCAAAAAAAAGTTTTTAAAACGGCCGTTTTTTCAGGAGCAGTGATTTTAATAATGCTTAAAGTCAAGCAATAAAAGTGTAATATCCCTTTAAATTTCATACCTGGGGGGTGTCTATAGTATGCCTGTAAAGGGGCGCATGTTTCCCGTGTTTAGAACAGTCTGACAGCAAAATGACATTTTGAAGGAAAAATTTCATTTAAAACTACCCGCGGCTATTGCATTGCCGACAATACACATAGAAGTTCATTGATAAAAATGGCATGTAAATTTAACACAGGGAAACCCCGAACCAGGTCTGGTATGGATATTAAGGGGAACCCCGGCCAAAATTTTTTTAAAAAAATGACGTGGGGTTCCCCCTAAATTCCATACCAGACCTGGAACCCCGCGCCAAAAAAAAAAAAAAAAAAACGGCATGGGGTCCCCCCAAAAATCCATACCAGACCCTTATCCGAGCACGCAACCTGGCAAGCCGCAGGAAAGGAGGAGGGACGAGAGTGCGGCCCCCCCCTCCTGAACCGTACCAGGTCACATGCCCTCAACATTGGGAGGGTGCTTTGGGGTAGCCCCCCAAAACACCTTGTCCCCATGTTGATGAGGACAAGGGCCTCATCCCCACAACCCTGGCCGGTGGTTGTGGGGGTCTGCGGGCAGGGGGCTTATCGGAATCTGGAAGCCCCCTTTAACAAGTGGACCCCCAGATCCCGGCCCCCCCCTGTGTGAAATGGTAAGGGGGTACTTACCCCTACCATTTCACTAAAAAACTGTCAAAAATGTTAAAAATGACAAGAGACAGTTTTTGACGATTCCTTTATTTAAATGCTTCTTCTTTCTTCTATCTTCCTTCATCTTCTTCTTCTTCTCCTCGGGCCGCTCCGCACCCATGGCATGGGGGGAGGCTCCCGCTCTTCTCTTCATCTTCTTCTTCATCCTCTTCTCTTCTTCCTTCTTCTCTTCATTTTCTTCTCCGGGCCGCTCCGCGGTGACGTCACGGGGAATACCACAGGGAAGTCCCGTCATGTCCCGTGCGTCAGAGGGGCCATTATTTAAGAACCGTCAGCCGAGGAGACGCCATCATACAGTGGGAGCCTCCCTCCATGCCAGCATGGATGCGGAGCGGCCCGGAGAACAAAATGAAGAGAAGAAGAGAAGAAGGAAGAAGAGAAGAGGATGAAAAAGAAGATGAAGAGAAGAGCGGGAGCCTCCCCCCATGCCATGGGTGCGGAGCGGCCCGAGGAGAAGAAGATAGAAGATGCCGCGGAGGAGATGCTGGACGAGAACGCCGGAGGAAGAACCAGAAGAGCCAGAAGAACCAGAAGAAGATGAAGGAAGATAGAAGAAAGAAGAAGCATTTAAATAAAGGAATTGTCAAAAACTGTCTCTTGTCATTTTTAACATTTTTGACAGTTTTTTAGTGAAATGGTAGGGGTAAGTACCCCCTTACCATTTCACACAGGGGGGTGGGATCTGGGGGTTCCCTTGTTAAAGGGGGCTTCCAGATTCCGATAAGCCCCCCGCCCGCAGACCCCCACAACCACCGGCCAGGGTTGTGGGGATGAGGCCCTTGTCCTCATCAACATGGGGACAAGGTGTTTTGGGGGGCTACCCCAAAGCACCCTCCCAATGTTGAGGGCATGTGGCCTGGTACGGTTCAGGAGGGGGGGCCGCACTCTCGTCCCCCCCTCTTTTCCTGCAGCCTGCCAGGTTGCGTGCTCGGATAAGGGTCTGGTATGGATTTTTGGGGGGACCCCATGCCGTTTATTTTTTTTGGCGCGGGGTTCCCCTTAAAATCCATACCAGACCTGAAGGGTCTGTTATGGAATTTAGGGGGAACCCCACATCATTTTTTTTTTTTAATTTTGGCCGGGGTTCCCCTTAAAATCCATACCAGACCTGAAGGGCCTAGTATGGAATTTAGGGGGACTCCCACGTCATTTTTTTTTTTTTAATTTTGGTTCGGGGTTTCCCTGTGTTGAATTCCCTTGCCGTTTTTATCAATGAACTTCTATGTGTATTGTCGGCAATGCAATAGCCGCGGGTAGTTTTAAATGAAATTTTTGCTTCGAAATGTTATTTTGCTGTTAGACTGTTCTAAACACGGGAAACATGCGCCCCTTTACAGGCATACTATAGACACCCCCCAGGTACGAAATTTAAAGGGATATTACACTTTTATTGTTTGACTTTAAGCATTATTAAAATCACTGCTCCTGAAAAAACGTCCGTTTTTAAAACTTTTTTTTGCATTGATACATGTCCCCTGGGGCAGGACCCAGGTCCCCAAACACTTTTTATGACAATAACTTGCATATAAGCCTTTAAAATTAGCACTTTTGATTTCTCCCATAGACTTTTAAAGGGTGTTCTGCGGCATTCGAATTTGCTGCGAACACCCCAAATTGTTCGCTGTTCGGCGAACTTGCGAACAGCCAATGTTCAAGTCGAACATGTGTTCAACTCGAACTCGAAGCTCATCCCTAATGCACACACCAACAGAATGTCTTATATGTTGTACAATACTGCCTTAACTTCATTCACTTCACTGGGATAGCCTATTAACAGCCTAATGCCCTGTACACATCACCGGACTTTCAAGCAGACTAGGTCCGACGGTCTTCCCGACAGACTTTCGGCGAACTTCCAACTAGATTTTCCAAACGAACGGACTCGCGCACACACGACCAGACTTTCCGGCAGAATAGATCCGATGGTCTTCCCAAAGGACTTTCGACGGACTTCCAAACGAACGGACTTGCTCACACACGGACTAAAGTCCGTTCATTTTGAATGTGATGAGGTACGACGGGACTTAAAAAAGGAAGTCAATCTTGCCGCTTTTATCGACTAGATTAACACCTTGTGAGCCCCGTCGCAGAGCATACCAGGCCCTCAGGTCTGGTATGGATTTTAAGGGGAACCCCCTATGGCGAAAAAACAGCGTGGGGTCCCCCAAAATCCATACCAGACCCTTATCTGCACGCAGCCTGGCCGGTCAGGAAAGGGGGTGGGGACAAGCGAGCGCCCCCACTTCCCTCCTGAGCCGTTCCAGGCCACATGCTCTCAACATGGGGGGATGGGTGCTTTGGGGAAGGGGGGGCGCCCTGCGGCCCCCCACCCCAAAGCACCTTGTCCCCATGTTGATGAGGACAAGAGCCTCTTCCTGACAACCCTGGCCGTTGGTTGTCGGGGTCTGCGGGCGGGGGGCTTATTGGAATCCGGGAGCCCCCTTTAAAAAGGGGCCCCCCAGATTCCGGCCCCCCCGCTCTATGTGAATGAGTATGGGGTACATCGTACCCCTACCCATTCACCTGGGGAAAAAAGTGTCAATAAAAAAAACACACTAGACAGGTTTTTAAAGTAATTTATTAGGCAGCTCCGGGGGTCTTCTTCCGACTCTGGGGGTCTCTTCCGACTTCTCCGCTCTCTCCGGCCTCTTCTCCCGGGGTCCAGTTCTTCTCCCGCTCTCCGGCCTCTTCTCCGCTCTCAAGTTCTTCTCCCGCACTCCGGTTCTTCTGCCGGGCTCCTCCGCTATCTTCTGCCGCTCTCTTGCTAGTGGTGGCCCGGTCTTCTCCATTGTCTTCTTCCCTCTTCTCTTCTTCCGATGTTGACACGACGCTCTCTCCTACTGTAATGCTGTGTTCACGGTGCACAACGACTTATATAGGTGTGGGGCGTGGTCATTGGGTGGTGACCCCGCCTCTTATGACGGCACAGTCCAAGCATGCCCCGGGAGAGTAATCTACAGATATTCATTATACACCTGCCATGCAACTGGATGTGAAGTCAACAGCTGGCACGGTCACTCTGCCTGAAGAACAATTAATTAATTTGCTAATCGCCCATGTACATGGCCAATTAACCGAATGACAGTGATTTGAACTAAGTGGCTTTTTTGAAGCAAATTTAAGGTATCAGCATCCAGATTTAGGATCAATACAATGTCCATACATTGC
Source organism: Lithobates clamitans (assembly GCA_037952925.1). NCBI lineage: Eukaryota > Metazoa > Chordata > Amphibia > Anura > Ranidae > Lithobates > Lithobates clamitans. The sequence continues at coordinate 71,069 of JBBGZY010000480.1, read as the reverse complement.
CACAAGGTCCACTAAGAATTTAATTTGGACCCCAGGTGTCATTGATACCATGAACTGACTTGGCTATTCAGGAATGTTTACATAGGAGTCATAATCTAATTGACTATGATTACATCAGAAGATAAAAATCCACATCTCCACGGTATTGCCAATTGTGGACAGATCTCCTATAGAACTTGCCTCTCTATGCCCCCTCCTCTCCCCATCCACAGTCCTTAGGCTCGAGCACCCAGGGACCTCTGTACACATGGACAATCCTCTATACTCTTAAGAAAATTATTTTTCCTTACCTGTATTCATTAGCCGTGGATTGACTGGGTGTACATTGACCATCTGGCGTCTGGACGATTGTATGTTTTTGTTATGTGTTTAGTGTCACAAATTGTTTGTGTTTTTTGTTCGTTGATTGTACTTGGTCATGATGGCTACATAATAGGGTCCCTTGTAGGGCCCATTTTTAAATGCATCCAGGTTGTTCTATATTAGTTATTCCCCATTGGGGTAGATTATTTCAATCATTTTAATGAACTATTAAAGTTAGAAATTTGTAAACCGCAACACTGCATTTTGTGTCACTCATTTGGCTGTCTTGTTCTCCACTGTCACACAGTGGGGATGCTTTCTTTCTGACATATGCCTAATTGAGGTCAGAGTGACACTACCATACATGGTAAACAGTGTTGACACTAGGTATTATATACATGCTTAAAAGCTATCTCTCAACTGTTGTGTTTTGTTCCTGTGTATACCTGGCCTGTTTGACTGTGCTCCTTCCTGATACCTTATTGCTGACCCAGCTTGTGACCTGACTCTGCCTTTTGCCTACCATTCTGGTGCCTTCTCTGCTCGCCTGGTACCGACCCTGGTTTACCCCTGACTCTGCTTTGGATTTTGACCCGGATTCTGTACCTCTGCTGCTTGGCTGTTACTGACTTCTGCCTGCCTGACCACCCGAGATCTTGCATCCACCTGCTCTCCAACTTGGTTGCTGCCCCCGCTGTTCTGCACCTGTTGCTGTCTACCTGCGCCTGCCAGTCCACCAGTCTGCCTGCTGCCCTGCACCTGTTGGCGTGTATCTGCATCTGCCAGTTCACGAGTCTGCCTGCTGCTTGGTACCTGCTGCAAGTACCTTCTGGCCAAGATCTCCAACCTGGTACCCGTGCCACTCCGTGCCCTGTTATATCCTGTCACTACCTTCAGGAGAGTGTAAGGGAAAGCCCTCCTATCAGCGCAGCCTCATCCAGGTACGTGACAGTTGACATCTCCCCTGGCTTCTACCAGGTCCCTTTAGATTTTCCTGGCCGGGATATCTTTACTCCCACACATGCATAGGAGTTCATTCATTTTGGCAGAAATTGTACACTGTTCTGTGTGTGCACAGCACAATGCATAAAGTTACTTCTCCACAGCCACCAGTCAGCATCACACTTGCCCCAGGCCTAATTAAAAGAAACCACAGAGCACACTGGCCTTGCGAAATATGTAATATTTATTGAGGCTAAAAATGGGAATGATACTCACAAACATAAAAGATAAATGGGCATATTACAATGATCATTATACCACATCAATGGGAAGGATTAACCACCTTCCAAAACCACTAGCATCCAAGAGAATGACTGTTACAGCTGATGCTAAAAAATGTCTGATGCATTTTTAGTTCCCCACCTGCTTTGATCAGAACCTCCCCAACTCCCACTTACCATTGTTTACACCATGGCCCTATGTGAGGCCATAGCCAATCCTTCATTTAGGTGTGCTGTACTTTGTCATTGTGTAAGTTTGGGCAATGAACTGGCTACCATAACAACAGATACATAAACAAAAGTGATGTCCATTTGCCAATCATCAGTTGCATTGGGTCTCTTATGAGACCTATACTCAGGAGAAGACCCGGGTCAGCCAGAGAGAGCCGGCAGGTGTTCCTGCCGTTGCTCAGCCGCCGTCCGTGGCCAGTTGGATTCGACCGGGTCTTTGGTTGGACCCCTGCCCCTGGACCTTTCCTTGGGTCGTGACAGCCCAGCAGAATGCGGCCTCGCGGGTCTTCAGAGTGCAGGCCGACACCGTCTACAGCCTTCCAGAGTCGTTTCGGAATCGGATTCGCTGCCGGGCCCGGCGGCTGGTCGTCCATCACCGGTGTTGCCTCCGCGACTAATTGAGTATGACTGCGAGTTAATTTGGGGTAGATCAGCTGACGCTTCTGTATCGGGCCCGGAGGACCGCATAGCGTCGGTCGTAAAGTCGGTTCTTTCCAGTATGGGAGTTTTGGGCTCGCCCAGCCCCACCTCCGCTTACGGGGGTGCGTTGTGGGCGGTGGCGCCGACTGGCACCCACCTGACGGAAGAGACAAAAGAGAAGATATGGCGACGTGAATTCATCGATTTTCTCACCCTCATCCCACCGGATAGGGAGACTATCAACAAATCCCGACGGGTTGAAGTATCGGCTCAGGGTGACAAACCAAAACAGCTTCCTAGGACGTTCGGGAACTGGCTGCAAGGGTTTTGCGCCTACGCGGGAGTGCTCAGTGAGCGGTTCCCGGAGTTGGCAACTTCGTTGTTTTGTTATTTAGATCTTATTTGGGGCGCATACAAGGTTTATGGGGGTCAGTGCTGGTTCCATTATGACACCCAATTTCGACAAAAAATGGTGGCACGTCGGGAATTTCGTTTTGATTGTCAGGACGGTAGCCTGTGGTTTCTGCTTATGTGCCCCCACAGGCCTTCGTCCTTTCAGTCCGCGGTCGGCGCTCCTCAGTCCGGAGCGTCGGCCGCTCCAAAAAAGGGTGTTTGCTGGCTTTTCAACGAAAGCCACTGTAAGTTGTACTCCGCCTGTTGTTTCAGGCATGAGTGCTCCAGTTGTGGGGGGGCGCACCCCGCCAGTAGGTGTTTCCGGAAAGGCAAGCAATCACTTCCCAGAACCAGAGCCAAGACTGACCTTCCTAAGCCGGTGAACGACGGCATCGACAGGGAGGAATCCAGAGTACACTATGCGTCCTTTGACAGGGCGCCTCAGCTGGTTTGGGCAGCGGGGCAGTCTGCCCTTCTGGCGAAGGCGGACATCGAGTCCGCTTTCCGCCTCCTCCCGGTCCACCCGGACTGTTTCCATCTCCTGGGTTGCTATTTCCAAGGTAGCTATTTTTTCGACATGTGCCTTCCTATGGGTTGTGCCATCTCGTGTTATTTCTTTGAACTTTTTAGCAGCTTCCTTGAGTGGGTGGTTGCCCAGGAGGCTGGTATTAAGTCCGTGTTGCATTATCTCGATGATTTCCTCTTCGTAGGTCCAGCGGGCAGTGGGCAGTGTCTACGCCTACTCTCTGTTTTTCAAGATACGTGTCGGCTTTTCGCCGTTCCACTGTCTGCTGACAAGACTGAAGGCCCCGTCACAGTGCTGTCATTTCTAGGTATTGAGATAGACACAGTGGCGATGGTTTTTCGGTTGCCTAGTGACAAGTTGTCCAGGCTGCTCTCATTGGTTCGCTTGGCGAAAGGGGCGAAAAAATTACAGTTGAAACAGCTACAATCTTTGCTGGGTCATCTGGTTTTCGCCTGTAGGGTCATTCGAATGCGGAGAGCCTTCTGTAGGTGCCTGTCGTGGGCCACGAAGGGCATGACGGCCCCTCACCTTTATGTCAGGATCACCAAGCCCATGCGGGATGACTTGGGGATGTGGCTATCCTTCTTACAGACTTACAATGGGCAGTTGTGCTAGTTGCGGAAGTGCCGAACCCACAGCTGGAGTTATATACCGATGCAGCAGGCTCCTGTGGGTTCGGCGCTTTCTTTCAAGGGGAATGGGCTGCTGAATGCTGGCCGGCCTCATGAGCCCAAATGGATTTGTTGCGCAACCTCACCCTGCTGGAGCTGTTTCCGATTATTGTTGCCATTGAGCTCTGGGGTGAATGGTTGCGCAATCACCAGGTGGTCTTCTGGTCGGATAATATGAGTGTGGTACATGTAGTGAACAAACAGTCAGCCAGTTCTCCTCCGGTCGTTTTGCTGCTATGGTTTTTAGTTTTAAAATGTTTACATTTCAAGATTTGTGTTAGGGCTAGGCATGTTCCGGGTGCCTCTAATGACATTGCCGATGCTCTTTCTCGTCAACAGTTCAGCCGTTTTCGAACCCTGGCTCCGCTGGCTTCTTTGGAGGGCCTCCCCTGTCCGGCCCACTTATGGAACCTCGTTTCCGGTGTTTGACAAAGCTCCTTCGGTCGTCGTTTTCTCCGCGGACGTTGGCGTCGTACTGCCGGGTTTGGCATGAGTGGGTCCAAGCGTCGGGCGGTGAGTTTAACATTTATTCCCCTGATGATAGGTGTTTGACTCTATTTGCCTATCTAGTCTACTTGTTGGAGAAAGGTGTCTCGGGCTCTACGGTTTCATCTGCTTTGTCTGCATTGTCATTCTGGTTTCAGCTCCTGGGGTGGGAGGATGTCACTAAAGCTTTCCCAGTCCGGCGGGTGGTTCGGGGTTGGAAGCGGGTCACTCATTTACCTGATACCAGGCGTCCTATTTCTATCCAGATTCTTTCGGGCATTTTGTCTCTGCTGCCGGACGTGTGCTCATCGGGGTTTGAGACTCTTCTTTTCCGGGTAGCTTTTTTGTGGGCTTTCTTTGGTGCCTTTCGCATTGGCGAACTGGTGTCCAAATCTAAGTCGTCTCCGGGGGGCACACAATGGGAGGACGTGTCGTTATCGGATCGCAGCGTCACGGTTTTGTTGCGTACACCCAAGACTGATTGTTTTGGTAGGGGTCGCCGGGTAGTCCTGCATTATTGCGGCGGCCCGTTTTGTCCGGTGTCCCTGGCCCTCCCATTCGTGTCTGCGCGCCCCCTGTCCCCTACATTTTTTGTTCATGCTGATTCATCTTCTCTACATCATTTCCAATTTTTACGTGTTTTTCGTTGTTGCTTGGAGGCTTTGGGCCTTCCTGCGAGGGAATTTTCCACCCACTCGTTTCGCATTGGTGCTGCGACCGCCGCTTCTGGTTCGGGGTTCTCCGATACGGAACTTCAGCGTTTAGGTAGATGGGAGTCATCTCGTTTCTCTTTGTATGTTCGTCCACATCTGTTGTGTTGATTTACAGGCTCCTTCCCGGCTCAGATTTGGATACTCGGTGACTCTTTCATATACTGGGCCGCTCGTCGTGCAGAGATCCGCACCTGTGGCAGAAACTTGGGCTTCTCATACAATGTGGCAAGAGTCGGCTGGATCGGGTTACGTGCGTTGCGTTGGCCTCAGGTCCTTCCGGAATGTCAGCGACTTCGTGTCCACGTTTCTGGTCCCATCATCCTGGTTATACATGCTGGTGGGAATGATGTTGGCTACACGCGTGACATTGCCCAATGTTATGCTTCATTTACAAACTTGACCTTTGTTTGGTCGGAAATTGTGCCTCGCTCTGTATGGGCGCGAGATGTCCCTGGCCCCCGTTTGGAACACTTTTGTCGGAAAGTCAATGCTCAAGTGGCTAAGTTTGTGCGTCAGATCGGGGGTATCGTGGTCCGCCACAAAGACCTTGAGGGTGACAATACCGATTTGCTAATCTGGGTCTCCAGAGGGGCGTGGAACAGGCGCTGGCTGCGGTGGGGTGCCCGTCAGTAGCTTACTGACAGTGGGGTGGCGGTTTTTGGTGACCTTGCCAGCAAAACATGGCGGTAAGAGGTACGCCCTTCATGTTAATCTTCTTCTCATTATCAGAAAATTGATCAGTCCTGATGTACTGACGGCCTTTCTCATTTCTTGAGGCCAGAAAATGATCCCTTTTTGGAAAGTAGACAGTCCAAGGTATTTAGTAAAAGGCATGGCGAGTTTTTTTGAAGTTGTCATTTTTTGTCACAATTATTTAGAAAATGAAGTTAAAAATTCACATTTTTTTTTAAATACTGTCACCAGTGCAGTACAGCGTCATCATATAACTGGTATGGCGGTGATCAGGGACACCGACTGGTGACAGTATAAAAAATAATAATACGTTTTTTTTTTAATTAATTTTTTTTCCAGGATTTTTTTTTATTTTGCTAACATACTGTGACCAGAGCAATAAAGTGCTACCATAATAACACTGCTACTCTGAGGAAGTGATCAGGATTTTTTTTACAAATTATTAGTGCATATACCAATGAATTAAATTAATTTAAGCAACCATTTTTACTGAATGAAGCTAGTTCATTCAGTGTCTTTTGTTGTGATTAGCTGTGATTGGTCAAAGCTAATCACATGGTACAGATGGGTTGTGATTTGCCTGCCTGTGCCATGTGTTCACTGTGACCAATCACAGTTAGCAATACAATTGTATACAATGGATGGCATGAAAGGAAGCCATCCATTGTTTACAACTATCATGTGATCTGCTGTGATTGGTCACAGTGATCACATGACACTGGCAGCAGGCAGGTGCGGTGATCAATCATCGAACACAGTCGGTGACAGAGCGGGCCGCTGCGTGGCGCATTCTCAGGAAGATGTCATATGACGTCCTCCGAGAACTACAGTGCTCTCGCCCGGCCCTCACTTTGCTATAGGCGGAGTGGGAAGGTGTACAGTAGAAGGCCCCTGTAGATAAAAACCAATAGTGCAGCTATGGTCAAATATGAACATTGCCATTGCTATGATTGTAGTCTATTTACGTACCCCCTGAAGCCTGACTGAACAACTCCAAGAAATGGCATCATCCTTTCCTGTCTTGTTGCTACGACGTTGCTAAGAGAATCCAAACCCTTACTGTTCACCTCCATCATCACAGGAGTGAGATCTTCATATCATTCAAACCCCTTCATATGCTCTTTGTCTCCCCTAATGTAGTAACTCTGAGCTCAGCATTTGGGAGCTCGCTCCTGTGATGGTTGAAGTGAACAATAACAACTGGGGGGATATCTCCTTTTTTCAGAGGTTGAATGTGAAGGACATTAGTTTAGGGTGTAAGTCAGGTCCCCATATCATTGTTCTAATAGGTTGATTGAGATACCTTATGTAGCACTGGTAGATTTTCCAATCTACCGCTTATATGTAAATTTAGTGGGTCATCTGTTCTGTATATAGTTCAGATTCAATTTACTGTTTGATTGGCCTCTGTTCCAGTTTGGCTGTGTTGCGTGCAGTTCCACATTCTGCCTGTGGGTGTCGTTGTCACCATGGGTCGGTGTTGGAAAGCAACAAGCTGAAGTATATGAGTGCTCTTCTGTCCCGTAAACAACTCGGCAGAGGTGGTCCTCCGGGTTGCATTCTGGGAGAGAGTATTTATGGGACAGACGCCATGCTTTTAGGAGCTTTACCTCTAGGCCCGGAGGGCCACAAGGTATGTGTTAGTGAGTTCTACCTCGCGGTCCTCCGGCCTGGAGGGTTGCGTTGCGGCAGCCGTGTGGGTAGGCCCAGAAGCCTATCTGGTACCTGCTATCGCTGGGATGGTCCTGTGCTGTCTGTCCTGCGGGAAGAAGCCAGACAATCGACAAGATCCAGGGGAGGACCCACCTTGGAAGGGACCATGCAAGGCTGGTCTTAAGAAGGGCCTGGTGACTCGATTGGAGGACGCATCTTAAACTAATTTACCGCACAAGTACTGCCGGGGTCGGCTTAAAGGTTCTGGTACTGTGTTTGCTGTTCATCGAAAACTACTACATCCTGTGGCAGAGGATCGTACAGTTTTGTTTCACTCAAGTCTGTGGCAGAGACTTTTTGTTCGTGCTGTGCTCCGGCTGCTAGGTTAGTGAGAGAGAACTATCCGGGCGAGCAAAGATTTAATCCTGAACGGAGAATATATTCACCCCTGAGACTTCAATTCATTAGTGCTACACCAAGAAAAGGTATTTGAACTTCCCTGCAACTCTTCTTCTACCTCTTTCCTGCTACTTCTTCCAGTTATCTCCCATTAAAGCATTGGAAAAGTACTCAAGTGACTGGTGCCTACATTGTTTGATGATAAGCTCAACGGGACCTTAGACCCGGTACTGGTGAAACTTTAGGTAAAAAGGTGACGGTAACAGCCCGCTTTAAATCAGCAGCTCCACCGTGAGTTAGTGCTACACTTAAAAATGCACCACTAATAAACCCTTGAATTTTATTTTATTTAGCACTCCCTTGTCACCCCCATGATTTGCCAGGCTGTAATAAAAAACCTTAAGTGCTATTTAGCACATCTTTATTATCCCCATATTTTGCCAAAGAGCATTATGCAATGCAGCAAGCAATGTATATTTGATTAATTTTTTTTTACCAACATGATTACATAAAAAAATATTCAGATAAACAAAATCTTGACTCCATTTTATTTGGCCTTTATGAGTTTTCAATTATTGTTATGATTACTACTGAAAATACTTTTGACATATAGAAGTATTTGGGGTGTTACTATATAATCCGGTTCGGGTGTCACCTAAACTAGATATACCTCACGGTCAGATTTGGGTGACTCCTGGAGACAAACAGTAATTGTAACATTTCTGTACGCAATGCTCAACATTAATTCTAAATCTTACATTGAAGCAAACTGGCTCCACATTACATTCTGGAGAGAATTAATTACCAAGATGCAGAGAAAAACTTATTTCTAATACAATAATGGAAATTCCCTCCCAACGTTCTTTAGGCTCCTAAGCAGAACATGGGCTCAGTCTGTTAGGTGAATTGTCCTCTTAGGGACACTATGAGTTTCTCAGCTGTCTGGTTGGACGCTGCAACCTCTTGTGAGCTCTGGTAGCCATCAGGGTTGTGGAACCTTATATAATAAGGTACCTGCACCATTTGGGTGTTCATGGACAAGTGGTAGGTCAGGGACAGAGACCCTACTGGTGACAGAAAGTGCATAGTGTTGGGGAAGGTTTCTGGTCAGTAGGGTCAGCTCAGAGACAACGCCTGTCTTAAAAAAAAAATATTAACAACAACGTTATCAGTGCACATCAATGCAGCTTCACCTGTGTCCATCAATGCACCCTACCTGTGTCCACCAATGCACCCTACCTGTGTCCACCAATGCACCCTACCTGTGTCCACCAATGTAGCCTGTCTGTGCCCACCAATGCAGCCTGCCTGTGTCCACCAATGCAGCCTGCCTGTGTCCACCAATGCAGCCTGTCTGTGCCCACCAATGCAGCCTGTCTGTGCCCACCAATGCAGCCTGTCTGTGCCCACCAATGCAGCCTGTCTGTGCCCACCAATGCAGCCTGTCTGTGCCCACCAATGCAGCCTGCCTGTGCCCACCAATGCAACCTACCTGTGTCCACCAATGCAACCTACCTGTGTCCACCAATGCAGCCTGCCTGTGTCCACCAATGCAACCTACCTGTGTCCACCAATGCAGCCTGCCTGTGTCCACCAATGCAGCCTGCCTGTGTCCACCAATGCAGCCTGCCTGTGTCCACCAATGCAGCCTGCCTGTGTCCACCAATGCAGCCTGCCTGTGTCCATCAATGCAGCCTGCCCTGTGTCCACTAATGCAGCCTGCCTGTGTCCACCAATGCAGCCTTTATTATAACAGGTGACCCTGCGCTACGGTATCTATCAAGCAGATGTGTGTGGTGATAATGGGGTCAAGGTGGACAATAGTGCCAATAGCCAAAAAAATATATAAATATGAAAAAGTAAAGAGAAGTTGGAATTGCTGCCTCTATATACAGTATTGCTACCACCTAAGTGGAGCAAAGAATGAGGTTAGAAAAAGTAGAAGTGGCGCTATTCCTCTCTAATTTCAGTATAGTGGAAAGAAATTGCCTTGCAGTTTATAAAACCTTTAGTCTATCCCAAGTCAAACCAAAAAAACGAAGAGAAGTGACTAAAAAGCTATAAAAAAACGGTTTTATACCCTCTGCCTTTTTTATCAGGTTGTTGGATCAAAACCATAAACATATGGGATGGTTTGGTCTTCCTTAGAAGATGTTGTGGGCCCCAAATCCCAAAAAGCCTTATGGTATCAAAAATGCCACAGAAGTGTTAGACCCCCTGTATGTCTCAGAGAGGGTGAGGGTATTGGATATTCACAGTAGTATGGACATTAAGCAATACTTAATGCAAGACCCCACAGGATAAATGAGGTGTGTAACACCCTCTGGTGGGTGTTTGAGATGATTAGTGTATAACAAGCCTAAAGATGTAAATCTAAAATGAAATAACAAAAAATCACAAATGTGAATGAAGCAAGGTGAACTAGCGTGTTACCACCTCTGGGATAGGAAGTGTTAAATATACACCTTATTATGTTCAAGAAAAAAAATAGAAATAACAATAAAAATAAATTGAAAAATATGTGTTTGACCCTCTGTATCAGAGTTCAGACTTCAGAGTGATGTGCCTTATTAAATAAATATATTTAGTATTATAACTGCTGTGGAAAGCAATGAAGGTGAAGATAAAAATAAAATTAAAATAAGAACTTATGTGTTCGACCCTCTGTGTCAGAGCCCAAACCTCAGAGTGATATGCATTCAATTATGAAATAAATATATTTAAATATTATGTAGTGTGTCTGTTGTGAAAAGTAGCAAAGGTGGAAATGGTGTGTTACACCCTCAGGTGATTGTGAAAATAATTTGTGTCAAGAGCCAAACTAGTTGGATGAAAATTAAATATATATGAGGCAAGATGAGCTAGTGTGTTATACCCTTTGTGATGGAGGGTATTAAATATATAGAACTTAATGCAAAAATATGCATTATATCGAAATGAAAAATAGAAGTGACATAAGTGTTTGATCCTCTGTGTCAGAGCGCAACCTCAAACGGGTATACCTGGATATAAATGCTGGATATAAATGCTGGTATACCTGAATATAAATGCTACGCAAACACCAAATGACAAAACAGAATTGAAATAGTACGTAAATACAAAATTAAATAAATAAGCACAATTCCAAATGAATAAAATTAAAAAGTCCAACAATTTTAGGTGATAAATGATAGAAAGTGACTTTGTGCTTTAGACCAGTGTTCGGTGACTGTTCGTGATTTATTCTGATTTTTCTCTCAGGTGCCAATGGTGCCAGGTAACTTTTATCCTTGCTGATGATAAATTGCACTCACCAGATAGCATTACCCTCCGGGGGCATTAGGCATTCACAGTATTAGCCACTGTGTAGCTCTGGAGCCTGCCGGACGGTCTGCAAGTCAAATACTGGCTCTCCCCCAGGTTGTCACATGCAGGAGAGAAGAACGCCCATAGCGTGATATTGTTTTTAAAAAACTTTATTTAAGATAAAAAAATATGGGTATATACTCACATTGAGTCAACATACTGTACAATATGCAGCACGAATGTAGTAAAATGGATGGAGCTGGCGTTGTGTACAAACAATCGCCACTAAGACCGGAAGTGATGCAAAGACATATGGTACCCCCTACGCGTTTCGTCATCAAGACGTCATCGATGAGGTTCTGCCCCGCTCCCAGGCAGCCCACCCCTCACCAGCCCTCATTTTCCACTGGCAAAATGCGAGTAGGCGAGTGGAAAATTTGAGGGCTAGAACATCCTGTGTCTGTGTTTACAAACAAGACAGAGGATTGTTATGTGATTGACTACAGCCGATCAGCAGGTCCCAGCCATAACTTATTGGCCAGGTCCTGCTGACAAACTTTTGCTGTAGCCAATGATAGCACGGGTCAACATGATGGTCATCTGTGCAAGCTATTCTTGAGAGTATAAACATCAGAAGGGATACTGAGAATGCATTTTTTTAAATAGGTCTATGTGCAGAAGGCCCTGTGCTTGTAGATTGTTATTTTCTATTTAACTGGCAAAACCCGTTAGATTAGAGTTAGGGGCCACACACTATACAGAGGGGCCTTGATGAGGCACTGTGGCTTCCACTTGTATATTTGCAAATTTTTGCAACTAAAATATCTAATATATGTTTTTAATAGAAGTGGATTTCCTTTGCAACCTGGATCTATTTAGAGCTGAAATATGTTGGAAGTGCACTTAGAGATTAAGACCCATCACCAGGAAAAGTCTTATGCCGCGTACACACGGTCGGACTTTACGGCAGACTTTGCCCGGCGGACGGGGTTTCGTCGGACAATTCGATCGTGTGTGGGCTCCAGCGGACTTTGTTTTCTCAAAAGTTGGAGGGACCTAGAAATTAAACATGTTTCAAATCTATCCGACGGACTCGAGTCTGGTCGAAAAGTCAGCTCGTCTGTATGCTAGTTCGATGGACAAAAAGCCACGCTAGGGCAGCTATTGGCTATGAACTTCCTTGTTTTAGTCCGGTTGTACAATATCATGTAAGAATTCGACGGACTTTGTTTGATTGTGTGTAGGCAAGTCCTTCTATAACAGGGGTGTCAAACTCAAATTCATCGGGGGGCCGAATCGGCAGGAAGGTTGCCCTCAAAGGGCCGGTTGTATCTGTAGGGCAGGGGTCAGGATTGCGCTACATACAGAGTGCAGGGGTCAGGATTGCGCTACATACAGAGTGCAGGGGTCAGGATTGCGCTACATACAGAGTGCAGGGGTCAGGATTGCGCTACATACAGAGTGCAGGGGTCAGGATTGCGCTACATACAGAGTGCAGGGGTCAGGATTGCGCTACATACAGAGTGCAGAGGTCAGGATTGCACTACGTACAGAGTGCAGGGGTCAGGATTGCGCTACGTACAGAGTGCAGGGGTCAGGATTGCGCTACGTACAGAATGTAGGGGTCAGGATTGCGCTACATACAGAGTGCAGGGGTCAGGATTGCGCTACGTAGAGTGCAGGGGTCAGGATTGCGCTACGTACAGAGTGCAGGGGTCAGGATTGCGCTACGTACAGAGTGCAGGGGTCAGGAGTGCACTACGTACAGTGTGCAGGAGTCAGGATTGCACTATGTACAGAGTGCAGGGGTCAGGACTGCACTACGTAGAGTGCAGGGGTCAGGATTGCGCTACGTACAGAGTGCAGAGGTCAGGATTGCACTACGTACAGAGTGCAGGGGTTAGGAGTGCACTACGTACAGAGTGCAGAGGTCAGGAGTGTGCTATGTAGAGTGCAGGGGTCAGGAGTGTGCTACGCAGAGTGCAGGGGTCAGGAGTGTGCTACGTAGAATGCAGGGGTCAGGAGTGTGCTACGCAGAGTGCAGGGGTCAGGACTGCACTACGTAGAGTGCAGGGGTCAGGAGTGCGCCACATAGAGTGCAGAGGTCAGGATTGCACTACGTACAGAGTGCAGGGGTCAGGAGTGCGCTACGTAGAGTGCAGGGTCAGGAGTGTGCTACGTAGAGTGCAGGGGTCAGGATTGCGCCACGTAGAGTGCAGGGGTCAGGATTGCGCTATGTACAGAGTGCAGGGGTCAGGATTGCGCTACGTACAGAGTGCAGCGGTCAGGATTGCGCTACGTACAGAGTGCAGCGGTCAGGATTGCGCTACGTACAGAGTGCAGCGGTCAGGATTGCGCTACGTACAGAGTGCAGGGGTCAGGATTGCGCTACGTACAGAGTGCAGGGGTCAGGATTGCGCTACCTAGAGTGCAGGGGTCAGGACTGCGCTACGTACAGAGTGCAGGGGTCAGGACTGCCCTGCGTAGAGTGCAGAGGTCAGGATTGCGCTACGTACAGAGTGCAGGGGTCAGGATTGCGCTACCTAGAGTGCAGGGGTCAGGATTGCGCTACGTACAGAGTGCAGGGGTCAGGATTGCGCTACGTAGAGTGCAGGGGTCAGGATTGTGCTACGTAGAGTGCAGGGGTCAGGATTGTGCCACGTAGAGTGCAGGGGTCAGGATTGCGCTACATACAGAGTGCAGCGGTCAGGATTGCGCTACGTACAGAGTGCAGGGGTCAGGATTGCGCTACGTACAGAGTGTAGGGGTCAGGATTGCGCTACCTAGAGTGCAGGGGTCAGGAGTGCACTACGTACAGAGTGTAGGGGTCAGGATTGCGCTACCTAGAGTGCAGGAGTCAGGATTGCACTACGTACAGAGTGCAGGGGTCAGGACTGCACTACGTAGAGTGCAGGGGTCAGGATTGCGCTACGAGTGCAGGGGTCAGGAGTGCCCTACGTAGAGTGTGGACAAGGAAAGATTACTCCTGCGCTTGTGAGGGTCTGATTGGGTTTGAGAAGAGTAGTATTGTAAACTGTAGCAAAGCTAGAAGAGATGGTATTGCATGTCCCGCTGCCCAGAGATTGACCCCGGGGTGGTCAGGTAAGGCTATATGAAGAGTGATGGATGAAGGGCGCGTGATCAAGCTTACATCAAAACATATAAAATTTATTTCAGAGGAAATAAAGAGCAAATAAAAGCAATTGAATAATACCAATACTACGTATCATGCAAACAGGTGACAAAATGTAAAAGACATGAAAAATTAAAAATGGGTTAAAAATATATATCATGAGCCCATGTTAAGGCGGGCATTTAGAGTTGGCTAACGCGTTTCGAGGATAACCTCTTCATCAGAGCCTATTGAGAACCAGGGTGCAGTCTCTATATGCCAGTAGGCCAAAATATGTACATCAACATGATGGCTAGTTGGAAAAAACGGTCTGAAATGGAAGATGCGATTTTCTGTGTTCCATACCAGTCCACGTTCAAGCGTTCTAGGTGGAACAGAGATCAGAAAAGAAATATATATATATATATACATACATGTGTACAAATTATAGACGCGTGTGCACCTGTGTGCACATGCACAGGCACACACGTATACACAAACAATATAAAAACATTTATATATGTGTACATATACATACACACACATAGAGAAACAGGATATCAGCTAAAGATGCAGTATGGAGCACATGGCAAGAATATGCAACAAGAAATCAAACCAACGAACAAAAACTACGTAGAGTGCAGAGGTCAGGATTGCACTACGTACAGAGTGCAGGGGTCAGGATTGCGCTACGTACAGAGTGCAGGGGTCAGGAGTGCACTACGTACAGAGTGCAGGGGTCAGGAGTGCACTACGTACAGAGTGCAGGGGTCAGGAGTGCACTACGTACAGAGTGCAGGAGTCAGGATTGCACTACGTACAGAGTGCAGGGGTCAGGACTGCGCTACGTACAGAGTGCAGGGGTCAGGATTGCGCTACGTACAGAGTGCAGGGGTCAGGATTGCGCTACGTACAGAGTGCAGGGGTCAGGATTGCACTACGTACAGAGTGCAGGGGTCAGGATTGCGCTACGTAGAGTGCAGAGGTCAGGATTGTGCTACGTACAGAGTGCAGGGGTCAGGATTGCGCTACGTACAGAGTGCAGGGGTCAGGATTGCGCTACATACAGAGTGCAGGGGTCAGGATTGCGCTACGTACAGAGTGCAGGGGTTAGGATTGCGCTTTGTAGAGTGCAGGGGTCAGGAGTGCACTACGTACAGAGTGCAGGAGTCAGGATTGCACTACGTACAGAGTGCAGGAGTCAGGATTGCACTACGTACAGAGTGCAGGGGTCAGGAGTGCCCTACGTACAGAGTGCAGAGGTCAGGATTGCACTACGTACAGAGTGCAGGGGTCAGGATTGCGCTACGTACAGAGTGCAGGGGTCAGGAGTGCACTACGTACAGAGTGCAGGAGTCAGGATTGCACTACGTACAGAGTGCAGGGGTCAGGACTGCACTACGTACAGAGTGCAGGGGTCAGGATTGCGCTACGTACAGAGTGCAGGGGTCAGGATTGCGCTACGTAGAGTGCAGAGGTCAGGATTGCACTACGTACAGAGTGCAGGGGTCAGGAGTGTGCTACGTAGAGTGCAGGGGTCAGGATTGCACTACGTACAGAGTGCAGGGGTCAGGATTGCGCTACGTACAGAGTGCAGGGGTCAGGATTGCGCTACGTACAGAGTGCAGGGGTCAGGAGTGTGCTACGTAGAGTGCAGGGGTCAGGATTGCACTACGTACAGAGCGCAGGGGTCAGGCGTGTGCTACGTAGAGTGCAGAGGTCAGGATTGCGCTACGTACAGAGTGCAGGGGTCAAGATTGCACCACGTAAAGTGCAGGGGTCAGGATTGCGCTACGTACAGAGTGGAGGGGTCAGGAGTGTACTATGTAGTGTGCAACATTTCATTTCCACCCCTCCTCCTTGGTTCTGACCTCTGCACCCATCACTCTCCTCCCATCCCCCCACCTCTGCACACACCTGCCTCCACATGGCCCCCCCCCCCCCAAGTTTCCTCACACCTGCACTCTCTCCTACCTTCCTACCTGGCCCAGCTCTGGTACAACACAAGTGCTTAAACAGCCCGCCCTCAGGACGCAGCCCGCTGGATGGAAAAAAAAACAAAAAACCGACCTGTCAGCAATCACTCGCTGGAGGGACTGGGGAGGCGAGAGAGCGGAGGCGGAGACAGAGCGGCGGTGGAGGCGGAGACAGAGTGGCATCGGAGGCGGAGACAGAGCGATGACGGACGCAAAGCTGAGGCAGGGGTGGAGACAGGGTGGAGGCGGAGACAGAGCGGAGATGTTTACTCTTATGCCCCGTACACACGGTCGGACTTTGTTCGGAGATTCCGACAACAAAATCCTAGGATTTTTTCCGACGGATGTTGGCTCAAACTTGTCTTGCATACACACGGTCACACAAAGTTGTCGGAAAATCCGATCGTTCTGAACGCGGTGACGTAAAACACGTACGTCGGGACTATAAACGGGGCAGTGGCCAATAGCTTTCATCTCTTTATTTATTCTGAGCATGCGTGGCACTTTGTCCGTCGGATTTGTGTACACACGATAGGAATTTCCGACAATGGATTTTGTTGTCGGAAAATTTTATATCCTGCTCTCAAACTTTGTGTGTCGGAAAATCCGATGGAAAATGTGTGATGGAGCCTACACATGGTCGGAATTTCCGACAACAGGGTCCTATCACACATTTTCCGTCGGAAAATCCGACCGTGTGTACGGGGCATTATTGTCATGGAGACTGGCCGCGCATGCGCTAATACAAAGCCGCACCGCTCGCGGGACTGAGGAGGATGTTTTCCCTTGTTGCCTTGGATACCTGCAGAGAAAAAGAGGTAGCGGCCGGAGGCTGTTGTGCGGGCCATATGACAAGGCCTGGCGGGCCTTGTGTTTGCCACCTGTGTTCTAGAAGAACAACCATCTCTTAAGCACTCCACCAATCAGGCCTGTATGATAGAGTGGCCAAACGGAAGCCTGCCTGGAATTTGCCAAAAGGCACCTGAAGGACTCTTAGACCATGAGAAACAAAATTCTCTGGTCTGATGAAACAAAGATTGAACTCTTTGGCCTGAATGGCAAGCGTCATGTTTGGAGTAAACCAGGCACCGCTTATCACCTGGCTAATACCATCCTTACAGGGAAGCATGGTGGTGGCAGCATCATGCTGTGGGGCTGTTTTTCAGTGGCAGGAACTTGAAGACTAGTCAGGATCGAGGGAAAGATGAATGCAGTAATGTACAGAGACATCCTTGCTGAAAACCTGCTCCAGAGCGTTCTGGACCTCAGACTGGGGTGAAGGTTCATCTTCCCACAGGACAACGACCCTAAGCACGCAGCCAAGATAACAAAGGAGTGGCTACAAGACAACTGTGAATGTCCTTGAGTGGCCCAGCCAGAGCCCAGACTGGAGAGATCTGAAAATGTCTGTGCACCGACGCTCCCCATCCAACCTGATAGAGCTTGAGAGGTCCGGCGAAGAAGAATGGAAGAAACTGACCAAAAATTGGTGTGCCGAGCTTGTAGCATCATACTCAAAAATACTTGAGGCTGTAATTGGTGCCAAAGGTGCTTTAACAAAGTATTGAGCAAAGGCTGTGAATACTTATGTACATGGGGTTTATTTTATTTTTAATTTTTAATGCATTTGCAAAGGTCTCAAACAAACTTCTTTCACATTGTCATTAAAGGGTATCATTTGTAGAATTTTGAGGAAAATAATGAATGTAATCAATTTTGGAATAAGTCTGCAACATAACAAAATGTGGAAAAAAGTGAAGATCTTTGAATTCTTTCCGGATTCACTGTACCTTAAAACTAAGCCCTTCCAGTGGTGCCCGCCCACCGCTGAGAGGCTGACAACTTCACCCAGCCTTTCTTCTGGGTTTGCAGGCTGCGGCGCTGTGAGTGGCCGGAGTCACAATGACATCACTCCTACGCATATGCGGTATACTGGACCTTCAGAACGCATGTGCCGGTGACGTCAGTGGCTGCATGCAGGGTGAATATTTCCTACACGGTGCACCTTTAAGAGATCTTAATTTTATCTATAGGTAAGCCTTGTTATAGGCTTACCTGTAGGTAAAAATAACAAAGCAGGCTTTATTACCGCTTTAATTGATTGACAACAGAATCCCACAAGTCCTGTGGCTTGTGGCTGACCTGCGGCATATGTTGTAGTAGCCTTGTTTTTGTCAATGTGTAGTCTTTTTTGGACATGGCCAATTCTTTCAGTATTTCTTCTGCAATTTTCTATTATGTAACTTAAACAAAAAATCCACCAGGGGGAGTGAGACCACTGTTTAATTTATGGAAGGTGGACCGAACAGGGAACCTAATTGCAGAGATCTTGCCTCTATAATCTCCAAGGTAAGTAAAGGTGTCAACTGTAAAGATAAAAAATACTGCAGCACTCCTCACAAAAATGTTTTTTCAGTAAATAACATACAGTCCTTCTAACATATTGTAGCGCACCTCCTAAGGAGCCACAAGTAACTGGGATCCCCCACCCTGCACAGCCAGGCACACTGAATTTCCACAGGCACTCAGAGTCAGAGAACAGTCCGTGACTCTGTTTTTTTTTTTTTGGGGATAACTTGGATGGGGATGGGAGATTATGGGATGTTCACTTGACTTCTGAACAAACTTCAGGGACAATGCCTATATTCAGTCTCTATATCCAGCACACACTTGCTTGCAGAACCCAGCTATGTCACCCTGTATTGGTTTTGTAGCAAAGGCCAATTACAGGCATGGGCTCACAGCCCCTATACTTGAAGAACAGATAGGCCCTAGGGTGACACAGCTCACACTTTCCCAGCACTTTCTCTGTGTGGTCACTGATCCCAGCACCACCTCTTCAGGCACTGACAACGCACCTGGCTGCAGCTGCTCCTTTCCTAGCCCTCTGGGCTAACATCTCCACAGTCCTTCCAGACTGACACTCACCAGTAGGGATGGGCTGTCTGTTCGGGTGGAACATGAGTTTGACTCGAACATTGGCTGTTCGCCCGTTCGCCGAATAGCATACAATTTGGGGTGTTCGCGGCAAATTCGACGGTTTTTGACAATTCCTTTATTAATCTCTTCTTCTTTCCCCGCTTCTTCTGTTCTTCATTCGGTTTTCTTCCTCCATCTTGTTCTTCCCCCGCTTCTTCCTCCGCATTCTCTGCTTCTTCCTTCGGCCTTCTTGTCCGCATCTTCCCCTGGCTTCTTCTTCCCCGCTTTGTTCTTCGGACAATCCGCATCCATGGGAGGTTCCCGCTGTGTGACGCTTCTGTTCTTCTGACACTTCTTATATAACTGAGGGCGGGGCCACCCGGTGACCCCGCCCCCCTCTGACGCATGGGGACTTCACGGGGACTTCCCTATAGGTTTCCCCGTGACGTCAGAGGGGAGCGGGTCTGGTAATGGACTGGGGGGGAATCCCAGGCCATTTTTTTCAATGACTTTTATGTGTATTGCAGAGACCCGGCAATTCATTAATAGCCGGCGCTAGCGCAAGTACTAGTTTTAAATGACTTTTTTTTCCTTTAGAAATGTCACCAGATCTTTAAAAGTCTATGGGAGAAATCAAAAGTGCTAATTTTATAGGTTAATATGCAAGCTATTGTCATAAATGTGTTTGGGGACCTGCGTCCTGCCCCAGGGGACATGTATCAATGCAAAAGAAAAGTTTCAAAAAAGGCCATTTTTCGGGAGCAGTGATTTTAATAATGCTTAAAGTGAAACAATAAAAGTGAAATATTCCTTTAAATTTCGTACCTGGGCGGTGTCTATAGTATGCCTGTAAAGTAGCGCATGTTTCCCGTGTTTACAACAGTCCGAGAGCAAAATGACATTTCTAAAGGAAAAAAAAGTCATTTAAAACTAGTGCTAGCGCTAGCGCCGGCTATTAATGAATGGTCGGGTCTCTGCAATACACATAAAAGTCATTGAAAAAAATGGCCTGGGATTCCCCCCAGTCCATTACCAGGCCCTTTGGGTCTGGTATGAATATTAAGGGGAACCCCGAACCAAAATTTAAAAATAAAATGCGTGAGGTTCCCTCAAATTCCATACCAGGCCCTTCAGGTCTGGTGTGGATTTTAAGGGGAACCCCGCGCCAAAATAAAAATAAAATGGCGTGGGGGCCCCCCTAAAAATCCATACCAGACCCTTATCAGAACATGCAACCTGGCAGGCTGCAGGAAAAGAGGGGGGGACGAGAGAGCGCCCCCTCTCCTGAACCATACCAGGCCACATGCCCTCAACATGGGGAGGATGTCCCCATGTTGATGGGAACAAGGGCCTCATCCCCACATCCCTTGCCCGGTGGTTGTGGGGGGTCTGCGGGCAGGGGGCTAACCAGGATCTGGAAGCCCCCTTTAACAAGGGGACCCCCAGATCCCGGCCCCCCCTGTGTGAAATGGTAATGGGGTACAAATGTACCCCTACCATTTCACAAAAAAAGTGTCAAAAATGTTAAAAATGACAAGAGACGGTTTTTGACAATTCCTTTATTAAACTCTTCTTCTTTCCCCGCTTCTTCTGTTCTTCATTCGGTTTTCTTCCTCCATCTTGTTCTTCCCCCGCTTCTTCCTCTGCTTCTTCCTTCGGCCTTCTCGTCCACATCTTCCTCCGGCTTCTTCTTCCCCGCTGCGTTCTTCGGTTGATCCGCATCCATGGGAGGTTCCCGCTGTGTGACGCTTCTGTTCTTCTGACACTTCTTATATAACTGAGGGCGGGGCAACCTGATGACCCCGCCCCCTCTGACGCCATGGGGAAACCTATAGGGAAGTCCCCGTGAAGTCCCCATGCGTCAAAGGGGGGCGGGGTCACCGGGTGGCCCCGCCCTCAGTTATATAAGAAGTGTCAGAAGAACACAAGCGTCACACAGTGGGAACCTCCCATGGATGTGGATTGTCCGAAGAATGAAGCAGGGAAGAAGAAGCCGGAGGAAGATACGGTCGAGAAGGCTGAAGGAAGAAGCGGGGGAAGAACAAGATGGAGGAAGAAAACCGAATGAAGAACAGAAGAAGTGGGGAAATAAGAGGAGGTTAATAAAGGAATTGTCAAAAACCGTCTCTTGTCATTTTTAACATTTTTGACACTTTTTTTGTGAAATGGTAGGGGTACATTTGTACCCCATTACCATTTCACACGGGGGCCGGGATCTGCGGGTCCCCTTGTTAAAGGGGGCTTCCAGATTCCAATAAGCCCCCTGCCTGTAGACCCCCACAACCACCGGGCAAGGGTTGTGGGGATGAGGCCCTTGAGGCCCTTGTCGCCATCAACATGGGGACTTCCTCCCCATGTTGAGGGCATGTGGCCTGGTACGGTTCAGGAGGGGGGGCGCTCTCTCGTCCCCCCTCTTTATCTGCGGCCTGCCAGGTTGCGTGCTCGGATAAGGGTCTGGTATGGATTTTTAGGGGGACCCCCACGCCATTTTTTTTTTATTTTGGCGCTGGGTTCCCCTAAAATCCATACCAGACCTGAAGGGCCTGGTATGGAATTTGGTGGGAACCCCACGCATGTTTTTTTTTTTTAATTTTGGTTTGGGGTCCCCCTTAATATTCATACCAGACCCAAAGGGCCTAGTAATGCAATGTGGGAGAATCCCTGGCCGTTTTTTTTAATGACTTTTATGTGTATTGCAGAGACCCGACAATTCATTAATAGCCGGCACTAGCGCTAGTACTAGTTTTAAATGACTTTTTTTTCCTTTAGAAATGTCATTTTGCTCTGGACTGTTATAAACATGGGAAACATGCGCCCCTTTACAGGCATACTATAGACACCTCCTAGGTACGAAATTTAAAGGAATATTTTACTTTTATTGTTTCACTTTAAGCATTATTAAAATCACTGCTCCCGAAAAAACGTCAGTTTTTAAAACTTTTTTTGCATTGATCCATGTCCCCTGGGGCAGGACCCGGGTCCCCAAACACTTTTTAAGACAATACCATGCATATTAGCCTTTAAAATTAGCACTCTTGATTTTTCACGTTCGAGTCATAGACTTTAACGATGTTCGCGTGTTCGAACAAATTTTTTGCCTGTTCACATGTTCTGGATGCGAACCGAACTGGGGGTGTTCGGCCCATCCCTACTCACCAGCCCACCCGCCTGACTCTCAGGAGATCTCCCAGAAGTGCTGAACTGCTCCTGCTGTCCTCTCACTTGCTCCCGTGCCTCCAGGAAGGGTTCCCTCCGTGTGTTGTAGGGGTAATTTTCCAGCACCTGAGCACCAGAGATCAACCCCCTCCCCCAGACTAGGGGGCTTCCTGCAAGGTCCTCCGACAGCCTCCTCAGTACTCCATCTCCATCTTCCACCTGGCTGCCCCTGCTGGCATGACTCATGTCTATTTATGAGATGGCCCCCGGCCCCCTTTTGTTGGGGGTTGATCGAGAACCTCATAAATATGTATGACAGCCCCTCCTAGCTTCCACCCACTACATCTGGAAAATTATCCAATGTTCCAGAAAACAGGAGGAGGCATTAGAAGAACTGCCAGGATGAGTCTTCCAGCCTCCCTGAGTCACTAAATCCTGACCAAGATTCACACCCAGGCCTAGCTCTCAGCCAAGCCAATTTACCTACTCTGACAACAAACTTATTTACATCTAGCACACTAGAGGGTGCTACACTATGTATCCAAATGAAATAGTGCAAAAAATAAAAAATCAAGTGATAAGGTGTATATAAGGTGGTATCAAAATGTTTCAAAACTAGTATTGTAACACTCCAGCAGATGGCAGCAGAAGGCTGCAAGCATAATCACAGGGAGCACCGACCTTCATAAGTCAGTGTGCCAAAAAGACATCGTCCTGTGTACATCGGGAGCTGTGCAACTGGTGCTATTCTGACCACGTGCTTTACTACCTTTGCTATTTCCTCATGGACAGCAAGTTAGGACAAGGAGCAAATGTGAAATTCTGCGTGAAACTGGCCAAATCTGCTACAGAGACATTTGACATGATTCGGCAAGTTTACGGCGATGCTGCAATGAGTTGAAGATTCACCTCAAAGGTCACCATTTTGACACCATTGTGGAAATCCAGCGCGAATAGCAGAAGGTGTTTGATGCGCTTCAAAAAAAGGCTTCCAGGACACATTCCAGAAGTGGCAAGAATGCTGGTAGCTCTTCATTGCTGTAAATAAAGTACTTTCTTGTAAACAAAGCTAGTCTCCAAACTTTTTGATTCCACCTCATAATACTGTGTATACAGATAAAATGAGATAAAGTACTTTAGAATATCAATAAACCCCATACAGACGTACTAACACCTGTATAATAAAAGAATAGCAACAGTGATGAATACTAAAGTGAGATCAAACTAACCACATATAAAAAAGTCAATATAGTGCAAAGAAATCTTCAACAAACACCCCGCTGCCCCACTAGTACATACATGTAGCTAACGAGTGAAAATAAGGGCAAATGAGAAAAAAAAACTCAGTTTATCAGAATACTTCATGAAGTGAATCCAAAGATAAATATATAGTCCCTGGACTTCAAGTGGTTATACCGGGATGATGCCTGCAGCTAGAGGCATCATCCTGGTATAACCACTTGAAGTCCAGCGACGTACGAGTACATCGTTGGTCGGCGGCGTGGGTAAGATCTGTTCTTTATTTATACCTACAGGTAAGCCGATAGTAATACTTACCGTATCTGTGTGTACAATAAATATCTCCTAAACCTGCACCGTTTAGCATATATTTACTTTAGTAGCAGCCGTTGATATCACTGGCACATGCGCACTTTGCCCACAATGGACGCGCCATGGCTGAGAGCCCGCAAACCCGGAAGAAAGACCAGGTGAAGATGAAAGCCCTGTACAACCACTTTTACCTACAGGTAAGCCTATATTAAGGCTTACCTGTAGGTGCTTGAAATATCTCCTAAACCTCCACAGTTTAGGAGATATTTACAAAAAAGCCAAGCGCCGATAAATACGGCGCATGCACTTTAGAAAGGGCACATCGTGCCGTTTCTAATAGGGGTCATGCCGTGACTGGCGGCTCCCACGCGCATGCACGAGAGTGACGTCACGCGACTCCGGACAGTCACAGAGCCGGAGTTCGCGAACCCGGAAGGAAGAGGGGTGAAGATGGACGCTCGCTGCTAGTGGGGACAGCGGTGACATCGCAGGCTTCGGTTTCAGGTAAGTGACACATAATGGGCTACGGTGCATATGCTTTACCTTTGCAGGGAAATAAAGAGGAAGTAAAACCCACCAGAGTTTACTTCTTCTTTAGTTTACAGGGGGAAGATTTTTTTTTTTTTTTTTCTGCGGTTCACCTCTTTAAGACAGAATACATTCTCAACTTACCCTAATAACCTTGTAAAAATATACCATATATAACATTTAAAAAAAAACCTGTTGACATGTTACCTATAGAAAACAGCAAAATGCTCTGCAGTTATATCCAATCTCGAAGAGTGACACATAATATTGTTTTTAAATTGGTAACTAACCGGAGACATTTGTATGAGCTGTACTTTGCTCGATTTCCTGCTAAATGCTCAACCTATTTTTTTTTAATCAAATTGACCACAGCAAACACGCCTAGACACGCACTGTCTGAACTTTACATAAAGGGATTCAAAAAAGAAAATCATTTTAAGTACCCATGTGACTGTGTCTCCTCTCTCCTCAATAAAATTTAAAGCAAGTTCAAAAAGACTCAGCACTTTTTGTGGATAAAATGGCGGTGACCTTTTATTGGAATTTATTATATACAATTATAAATGGGTAATATTCAATTAAACTATAACTTTAAAGGCAAACTATTTTTTTTTTTTTAAATAATATAGCATATGAATTGCTACACAAGCCATTTTGTAATTTAATGTTATTGGAAGTTCTATTTCCATTATAATGTTCAGCTGCTGTATTTTTCTAAAACTGTCAAGAAATCCAATGCATTATGACCTACAGGCATTCTGAACACCAATTTGTACTAAATGCCCCCAGAAATGTAATTTCCTGTCCTACAATTTATTTCAAAAGTCTGCACTAAGATACAAGTAAAATTTGTGGCTAACAGATCCCTGATGTCTCCTTAAAGAGAACCTGTCACCTGCTCTATACCAGGGGTCTACAAACCTTCTAAACAAAGGGCCAGTTTACTGTCCTTCATACTTCAGGGGGGCCAGACTGTGGCCATTGGTAGTATAAATTGTCCTGATGTCAATGGGAGTAAGCATTGCATCTTTGGCATTAGGAGGAGGAATAGTGCCCCATTGTTGGTGTCAGTGTGAGAAATAGTGCCCCATTGTTGGTGTCAGTGGGAAGAATAGTGCTCCATCGTTGGTGTCAGTGGGAGGAATAGTGCTCCATCTTTGGTGTCAGTGGGAGGAATAGTGCCCCATCGCTGGTATCAGTGGGAGGAATAGTGCCCCATCACTGGTGTCAGTAACAGGAATTATGCCCCATTGTTGGTGTCAGTGGGAGGTATAGTGCCCCATTGTTGGTGTCAGTGGGAGGAATAGTGCCTTGCATCAGTGGAAGGAATAGTGCCCTAGGCCCTGGATAAAGGCAAGCAAAGGGCCACATCCGGCCCACAGGCCACAGTTTGGAGACCACTGCTCTATGCTATTACATAGGGAGTTTGTCAGCCCCATTGTGATAGCTGCTTGTCCTCACTATATATGTACTGATTATTACTTCTACATTGTCTCTGAAAGTAATGTGTCCTGATTGTCCTTAGGAACCAGACTCTAGAAAAATAAAGTCTGATTCATTGTCTGTGAAAGATCTCATTTATCCAAGTCATGGTCTATCTAGTAGTTCCTACTCAAATTCACCTGCAGCAGATGTTACTGCCTAATCAACAAGATAGGAGGTATGGAAACTGTGGAACAAACCTGACCTAGTAACTATTCTTTTTGTCAAAGGAGGCTTCTTAAAGCTGAACTCCAGCTTTTGATACACTTTACAGCTTGGCCCAAAAAACTATGTCCCTCACTATCATGTGAGGCCGATGGATGTGTGGTATAAACGGTATGTAGCTGAGGCTACATACAGTCTACCACACTGTGTTCCGGGTTTGAGTCGAGACTTCCTGTCTCATAGCCGGAACACAGGAGAGTTTATCTGATTGGCACTCAGCCATTCAAAGAAAGCGATGTATGCTAGCAATAAATACAAAGCTTCCTCTGATTGGCTAAATCAGAGAGGCAGACTGATGATGTCACAACCTCTGCCAATCATAAGAAGTTTTGTATTCATTAATAGAATACATTGCTTTCTCTAAATGGCTGAGCGCCAACCAGATAGATTCTACTGTGTTCTAGGTATAAGACAGGAAGTCTTGGCTCGAACCTGGAACACAGTATGGTATGCTGCATGTAGCCTCAGCTACATACAGTTTATACCAGACATCCAGCAGCCTCACATGTTAATGAGGGACATAGTTTGTTTGGGCCAAGCCATAAACACAGTGTACATAAACATTAAGTTTACAATGGAAGAATAATAACAAATTATACTTTTTAGATTCTGAGTAGCACGCCAAGGAATGGGACGACTTTGACATTGAGGTGTACAATAAACCCATACACACAGACCAGTATCTGCTTTTTTACTCCCACCACCCACTGAAACACAAACTAGGGGTTATCAGAACTCTGCATCATTGAGCTCAGATAGTAACAACAAACACAAAGTCTAAAGACAAGGAACACGTCTCAGAAGTGCTTTGAGATATTGTCACGCTTTCCCATAAGGCAACCAGGCCTACCGGTACTTGGTGGCCCAGACAATGCTATATTGCCTGGCTACCACGCCAGGGCATGCCCAAACTGAGAAAAGCAAACAGGTACTTGCGGATGGCAGACAGGCAAGGTTCAGGATAGTCACGGTCAAAGTCCGAAGTCAAAAGGCAGCAGAGTTCAGAGATTAGTCAATATCCGATCTGCGGATCTTAACTAGGTATTACACACTATATCACAAGCATGAGACTGCAAGCTTGGCTGGCTTATATCAGGTTTGGTCTCCACCCAGAGTCTGGCCACATCAATCACCTTGCAGGTGGATGGACGGACAGACAAGGAGAATGCCATAGCTAAAACCAGGATGCTGGAATGAGGAGCAGAAGCACTAGACACTCCAGACAGGTATGCAAGAGGCTATCTAAGTCACAGTGGAACAACTATTACTGAACAGTGGAAGACTTCAATACCACCTGCCTTTCACACATAATTACATTTTAACATCTTTAGCCTGATATTTTGCCAACAAGTCACACCTTCAGCCATGTAAATTGAAGGAGTAACATCTATAAAGACTTCCTGAAACCAAGGATGGAATTATGTCCCTACAACAGGGCAGTTCCAAAATTTTCACATCTCTCACTCTGTTCTTGGGAAATATTTGCCTATTCATGGTGATTGTATTGTCTTGGTGCTACCTGTGTGAATATAAATGCTGGAGTATTTTCCTAACATCCATTAGAACTGAAGACGTGGCATTAATATCCTACAAAATGTCTTCAACAGAACAAGTCTAGTTGAATGTAACTAACTACTACTAAATAGTCTGATTGGTTAGTATTTTTTCACTCATACATTTGTTCCTTGTGACCCTTTGTGATTGATATCTAGAGGAAATTGATACACTTGCTTTAATAAACTGTTTATTTGTCCACATTTTTTTTTTTTTTTTTTTTAATTTAATAATTTTTATTCATGATTATACACAATACATCACATTACTCAGTATACAAAATTCCAAACAATAATAAAAATCCTAATACCCAATGTGATGTATAAATCCATACTATAAAAAGTGCATTTCTACTTTTCTCCCCTTTCTTCCTTTTTTCCCCCCCTGTTACCCCGATATATACACCTTGTACCGCTCTCTCTTTATGAAACAATTTGTGCGTACATACTACTACACCTATCTTCGGACCTACAACTTCCTTATCTTCTTCTTACTCTGTTCACACTGTAGGGTGGGCCGTCCACATTGTCCACATTTTGAGTGATATATAGGTTTCTGACAATTTCTTTTGCATGCTGTGGTTGTGGTTTGTCAGATGTGCATATAAAATAAACCTATTATTGTTCTATGTGCCTCTTAAAAGGCCAAATGACTGATATCTGACCACCAGTTAACATCTTTCCAAGATATCTCTGAGTCTGTGTGTGGAAGGGGCGGAGGTGTAATCTCATTACAGAGTGATATTTCCACAGCAAAGTCAAGAGTTTGCTGTTTTCTAAGGTTTTCTTTTCTGCAGCTCCTATGCTATTTAGCATGACACTCGTGTACTTACTGCTGATGTCTGAAGGTAAGGCAAAATAAAAAAAAAATCAAGATTTTTTTAAATACATATAATTAGTACTGTATATAATAAGTTTGCTTCAGTTTTAGGTAGATGTTGGTGGTCTCCGTCACTTTGTATATCTCAAAGACTATGTTCTGCTCACTTTCATGTATTTTTCTGTGTTGTATTAAAGGGGTTGTAAAGGTTCGTGTTTTTTCACCCTAATGCATCCTATGCATTAAGGTAAAAAAACACCTGTCAGTGACCGGCCCCCCACCCCCCCTATTTACTTACCTGAACCCTTGAATTTGACCCACAGGGACGCGCTCTCTCTCTGCCCAGAGTTCTCGGGTCTTGATTGGATAGATTGATAGCAGCGCACGAGAGGACGAACGGGGAGATGCTGATGTAAACAAGCATCCCCCGTTCTGCCTAGTGACAGTCTCACTGATCTCTGCTGCCTGTCATCGGGAGCAGAGATCAGTGACGTGTCACAGCTAGCCCATCCCCCCTACAGTTAGAAAACACTCCCTAGTACCCCTCCCTGCCCCCTAGTGGTTAACCTCTTCACTGCCAATGTCATTTACACAGGAATCAGTGCATTTTTATAGCATTGATTGCTGTATAAATGACAATGGTCCCAAAAATGTGTCAAAAATGTCTGATGTGTCCGCCATAATGTTGCAGTCACAATAAAAAAATCGCTGATCGCTGCCATTACTAGTAAAAAAAAAATTATTAATAAAAATGCCATAAAAAACTATCCCCTTTTTTGTAAACGCTATAACTTTTGTGCAAACCAATCAATAATCGCTTATTGCGATTTTTTTTTACCAAAAATATGTAGAAGAAGAATATGTATCGGCCTAAACTGAGGAAAAAAAATGTATTTTTAATTATTTTTAGGGGATATTTATTATAGCAAAAAGTAAAAAATAATGCGTTTTTTTTTTCAAAATTGTTGCTATTTTTTTGTTTATAGCGCAAAAAATAAAAACCGCAGAGGTGATCAAATACCACCAAAAGAAAGCTCTATTTGTGGGAAAAAAGGGATGTCAATTTTGTTTGGGAGCCACGACGCACGACCGCGCAATTGTCAGTTAAACGACGCAGTGCCGAATCGCAAAAAGTGCTCCGGTCAGGAAGAGGGTAAATTCTTCCGGGGCTGAATCGGTTAAACTCCATGATATTGTCATTTTTCTGTAGTATGCCGACATCTAGTGACCATCTCCAGCCACTACAACATGTTTTCTAATGTGATTTTGGTATCTTCCTCTGTTTTCTTCTCCTATTTAGAGCTAGTTAGTTTTTCCTAATGAAACCCTTTATTCTTGCATGTTTCCTTAGTCAGTGTTATTAAGTCGCATAGACAAGGCTTAGGGAAGTCATTATCTCTTTTCACTTCAAAAGACTGAAAAAAAAACATCCTCTGCAATTAGCTGAAGTGAAATTGCATTGGATTAACATTCTGTGTCTTATTGAAGAGTTATGCTGCCTGTGGATAGTGACCATGCTGTCTGGACAGACTGGTTCTAAGGAGGTATGTCAATGCATAAACCAGCATTTGAAACAGAACAAATAACTGTCTCATCTCACCCAGAATTTTTAGCGCGGATTAAAATTGAACTATAGGCAAAACTTCTTTTTCACTTTGGATAAAACAAGGAAGAGTTATAACCGTTGTCAGTTTGTTTTTTGCCATCTGTGTCCCATTGGGGAGATTTCCCTTCACTTTCTCATAGCCAAACAGTAGAGGAAATCCAAATTAAAGGAATCCTTTGGGGACCCCCAGGTCACCAGGATTAGTGTGCTCATTAGAAGATTTCCCCTCTATTACTTTTTTGGGGACAACCCAAAATGTGGGCTTTTCTTTACTTTTACTTTCAATGATAATGATAAACAGGACTAAAGAGAGGGTGAATCTCCCTAACGGAGGCACAGACAGCAATAAAACCCCCATAGGTGTTCTAATGTTGCCTTCAACATCTGTTGCCCTTTGTGCATTATCATGATGTTTTTGTTGCTCTGTAGTATCTTACCTTAGTTCTTCTATGTGCTGATTAGGGATGAGCTTCGTGTTCCAGTCGAACCCATGTTCGACTTGAACATCGTCTGTTTGCCGAATTGCGAACGATAGGGGCCGTTCGCGCCAAATTCGTGTGGCGCGTCACGGCCCATAATTCACTGCGGCATCGCAGTGCATTGCTGGCTGATGATTGGCCAAGCATGCACTATGACCCGCATGCTTGGCCAATCACAGCGCCGTCTGAACAGAGAGCCGTAATTGGCCAAAGCCAAGGAGGCTTTGGCCAATTATGGCTCAGGGGATTTAGTACACGCCCCACACTATATAAGGCCGCCTGCACGGCGTCCCTGTGTAGTGTGTGTTACGGCGTTGAGATACAGAGACAGAGAGACAGTGTCATTTGATTTAAGTTAGATAGATTAGGCAGGACAGTCAGTTAGCTGCACTTACAGTGTATTGTGTATATATATGCATCCCAGGTGTTGCATATATATATATATATACACTGTATTCAGTTTAGCTAGATCCGTTCCTGTTATCTTCTTACTGACAGGCAGGCTTGTCTTGTTACAGTATTTACAGCTACCTGAAGAAAATTGCTGGTGTTCTTTTGATCCTATTAGTACCACAGTCAGGCAGCTAGACTATTTACAGTTAGTGGGGTGCGTCCTGCTCACAGTGTTCAGCTAAACCTACAAGTTAGTGTGGTGCGTCCACCTCACAGTGTTCAGCTAAACCTACAAGTGAGTGCGGTGCGTCCTGCTCACAGTGTTCAGCTAAAACTTCAAGTTAGTGCTGTGCGTCCTGCTCACAGTGTTCAGCTAAACCTACAGGTTAGTGTAGTGAGACCTCTGCACAGTGTTCATCTAAAGCTACAAGTTAGTGCAGTGCGTCCTGCTCACAGTGTTCAGCTAGATCCATTCCTATTATCTTCTTACTGACAGGCAGGCTTGTCTTGTTACAGTATTTACAGCTACCTGAAGAAAATTGCTGGTGTTCTTTTGATCCTATTAGTACCACAGTCAGGCAGCTAGACTATTTACAGTTAGTGCAGTGCGTCCTGCTCACAGTGTTCAGCTAAACCTACAAGTTAGTAGGATGCGTCCTGCTCACAGTGTTCAGCTAAACCTACAAGTTAGTGGGGTGCGTCCTGCTCACAGTGTTCGGCTAAACCTACAAGTTAGTGTGGTGCGTCCTGCTCCCAGTGTTCAGCTAAAACTACAAGTTGGTGCGTCCACCTCACAGTGTTCAGCTAAACCTAGAAGTTAGTGCGGTGCGTCCTGCTCACAGTGTTCAGCTAAAACTACAAGTTAGTGCTGTGCGTCCTACTCACAGTGTTCAGCTAAACCTACAAGTTAGTGTAGTGAGACCTCTGCACAGTGTTCATCTAAAGCTACAAGTTAGTGCAGTGCGTCCTGCTCACAGTGTTCAGCTAGATCCGTTCCTGTTATCTTTTTACTGACAGGCAGGCTTGTCTTGTTACAGTATTTACAGCTACCTGAAGAAAATTGCTGGTGTTCTTTTGATCCTATTAGTACCACAGTCAGGCAGCTAGACTATTTACAGTTAGTGCAGTGCGTCCTGCTCACAGTGTTCAGCTAAACCTACAAGTTAGTGGGGTGCCTCCTGCTCACAGTGTTCAGCTAAAACTACAAGTTAGTGTGGTGCGTCCTCCTCACAGTGTCCAGGTAAACCTACAAGTTATTTTTTTGCGAGCTCTGCACAGTGTTCAGCTAAAGCTACCTGTAGAAGGTTGGTGGTGTTTTCCTGATCCTATCACTACTGCAGGCAGCTAAAAAAGCTACAAGTTAGTTTTTTGCGAGCTCTGCACAGTGTTCAGCTAAAGCTACCTGTAGAAGGTTGGTGGTGTTCGCATACTACAGGCAGGCAGTTGATTTTGCTAGCTACAGTATCAGTATATATATATATATATATATATATATATATATATATCCCAGCTTAGTGCAGCTACAGGCCATTAGTATGTCTGGAAGGCCAAGAAGGAGAGGCAGACAGTCACAAGCCAATAAGAGAGGGCAAGCAGGCTCTGTGTCTAGTGCTGGTCGTGGAGACGGTGCATCCTCATCAGCACGTAGCCGTGGGACACGCTTGGCCTTTTTTTCGGCAGCTGGCCGTGTTGAGCCGCAACATGCGGAAGACTTGGTCGAGTGGATGACCAAGCCGTCCTCATCATCCTCTCTCACCCATGCCCAGGGTACTTTGTCTGGCAAAGCAGCGGCCTCTTCCCTTGGCTCAATGTCATCAGTGACTCCTTCCCTAGCCCCACCATGTCCTCCTGAGGAGTCCCTCGAACTGTTTGACCACAGTGTTGAGTACATGCTCCAGGAGGATGCCCAGCATTTGGAAGGCTCTGATGATGATACTCAGCTCGATGAAGGCAGTAACGTGAGCACGGACAGAGGGGGTGCCCAAGAAGGACAGCAATCATGCAGTCATGCTCCCCCTGCTGCAGCATACTGACAGGTTTGCTCCAGTGATGAGGAGGGAGGGGATGATGAGGTCACTGACTCAACGTGGGTGCCTGATAGGAGAGAGGAGGAGGAGGAGGAGGCGGCACATCACCAACGAGGCAGGATGCCCTCCAGGGGCCAGCCTAAGGGCAGCACATTGACTGCATCACACCCCAAAGCTCCACATGTGCAGGGCGCTGCAGTGTCTGCGCGTTATTCAAAAAGTTCTTTGGTGTGGGCCTTTTTTGAGACGAGTGCATCAGATCGCACCACTGCTATTTGCAACATATGTCTCAAGCGTATAAAGAGAAGAAGAGGGGGGGGGAAGGAGAAAAAGGGCAAACCCCCTCCTCAAATTGATGGGACTTTAGAGGAAAAGACTGAGTCTCGTAGGTGAGAATCAAACAAGCTTAATAAAATTTAACAATATTTATTGAAATATAATAAAAAATATATATAGTGTAGTCAATACATATACAAACATATGACCATCCAGTAGTAGAATCTAAAATTCGTACGTGACTAAAGCCAACATGTTTCGCAAAAGAATTTTCGCTTCATCAGGGCTAGACACGATGCAATTTATTCATTTAAACTGTGTAAATAATTAACAGTCTCAGATTATACAGTGGTCATACAAAACATCAGATCATAACAATCAACGAACATCAATTATATGAAATTATTGCTCACCTACTGTTAAAATTTCAAAGGAATAAGGCTATTACCACCATTCACTAGACATCGACCGCTGAACCAACCAGCACGGACTGTCTCTGGGTGCCAGATCCCAGGCAGACAATACCAGTAGGAGGCCTGGACCACACACTTAGGGCACTATAGGCTGATAACCCGTACTGAAAACAAAGACAGGAAACCCATAAATTACACTAGTTGAAAATCAATGGTAAATAATACTACAGTGACCATTAATGGTCAGACACATAGGAAAGTTTCATATGACGCCCACAAGGATACATTGTTCATAGAGTATATTGAACCATGTATAATATTTTAGAAAGTCTACCAGGTATGTGATTAATTAAACTGCGGGACAGATCCCACCGATGAGTTGCTTGGAATATGTAAATCTTTATTCTAGAGGGAACATTTGTTTCGTTTGTAATAAAAGGCCAGTGAAGATGTTAAACCCTTTTGTAATAAAAGGCCAATGAACATTGTTAATAAGGGGCCAATGAGGAAGTCATACCTGTATCCATAATAGACCGGTATAACTGTGCCTATAATGCTGGTAGTGCAAGGACCCTGTGAAATAACCCCTTAAGTTACGACAGGGGGTCCCCCAGTAAAAAACATATCCAAACACAGCAAGACAAGTGCGTCCAAATTAATCTTGACTTACCCCTAAGAGTAGAAAACAGAGGGAGAGGAGCTGTAATGGCTCCTAATCACAGGATCGGGCGTCCGCCCGTTTACGATGGATGGCCGCAGGATGCGTCTAACAGACAGCACCGGCGCCTCCATCTTTTAAGTGATGTGGTCCCACCGGAAGCAATCAGGTCAGAATTGACCTCCGGCATTGCTTCCGGTCCGGACGTCCCTGTCAGTATGTGCGCGCACCAGGGGAGCGAACGCAGCCGCGTTCCACCCCCAACGATGCGCGCACATTGCCCATACTTCGCCAATGGCGTGACGGGCAACTGGGGGCGGAAAGGAAAAAGGCTCCGCCCCCTAGGCAGGGACATCCGAGTCCCCCTACCACAGCAGGCTACCGTTGCTAGCAGGCAGCGGAGGTAATCCAGGGGAATGGCAGAGAGCATACAAACAGGTCCAACATGGACCAGATACCTTAAGTTTAGTACAGAAACATTTATAAAACAACAACAGAATATAATATAGAAATCATTTATGCATGGTTCCCTAAATGATCTTCCAATCAAATCCATCATAATTCAGGTGAAGCACAAAGGAACAAAAGGAAGGAAAATAATAAGGAGGAAAAAGTAAAAAGAAAATAAATAAAAATAGAAATGGATATAATATGAAAAAAAAAGGGGGGAAAGAGGGGGGGGGGAGGGGGAGAGGAGGGGAAGGGGTTTGTTTGTTCAATCAGCCTATATTTCCATCAACACAACATAATTGGGGAATAGCACCATCTAGTGGATGTTAGTGATATTATGCCACTAAAGGTGGGTGGGAGCCTGCCTGCAGTATCATATAAATAACATATATGGCAAATATGTAATCGATTAAACCTGTAATTTCAGTTGTTTATAAGTAACATAACCCTTTGCTACAGGATAAATCATATATGAGGAATAACTCCATCTAGTGAATGTTAATAGTATTATACATCTGAAAATAGGTGAAGGTCTGCCTGTAGTATCAAATGGCAGATATAGATATGTAATAGATTCCACCTATAATTTCAGTTGTTAATTAATAACATAGACGTTTGTTGCAGGGGAAACAGCATCACAGAAAGGGGTTAAATGAGAGTGCAGTGTTGAGGCCAGGCAGACTAGTCGCCCGCTGGTTATATATCCACCTGGCCTCACGTTGCAAAATTATTTTATCCACATTCCCACCCCTCTCCAGGTCAGGTATAACCTCCAGGGCAAAGAAGGACACAAAGTTGGGGTCGTAGCTATGTCGTAGACCAATATGTTTAAACATGGGGGTGTAGAGTAACCCTGCGTCTAAGTAATATAAATGGTCCTGAATTCTTCTAGCAAACGGACGCTTAGTTTTGCCTATATAAAATGCACCACAACGGCACATGGCTAAATACACAATGCCCGTTGTGGTGCAATCGGCATGTCCACATTTGAAGGTGCCATTCCCGCCCTCTGCCCCTGCTAGAGATGTTGGGGGTTGCAGGTGACTATGAACTAGGGCATCTCTAATAGACCGTGATTTCCTGTAAGTAATTTGTGGCACATTGGCCACATATTTTGAGATGACTGGATCCTCAGATAGAAAGTGCCAATTGTTACTGATCAGATTTCGAATTTCCTGTTGATGCGCTGTGAATGTTGTGATTAATTTTGTAGTGGGATGTGGGTCCCGTACTTTATGTTTGAAAATGAGAGTATCACGTAAATTTTGTTTGGCGCGCTGGTAGGCCCTCTTTAAGACTCTTTTACTGTAACCTCGTTTGAGCAGTCGGTCATAGAGTGCTCTCGCTTCTCTTTCGAAATCCTCATCTCTAGCGCAGTTCCGTCGTAGTCGGAGGTACTGACTATAGGGTATACTATGTATTAGTGTACAGGGATGGGAGCTGGTAAAATGCAGGATAGTATTACCAGCTGTCTCCTTTCTGTACAATGTACTGAAAATTGAGCCATCCTCTTTAAGGACAAGTCATAAATCCAAGAACGAGATAGTCGTTGTATCGAATTGAATGGTAAACTTGAGATTGAATTTGTTGTGAGAGAGAAGTTCCATGAAACTATTAAGTAGCTCAGCTGACCCCGTCCAGATGAGGAGGACATCGTCGATGTACCTCCACCACAAGAGAATATGGCGGAGGTACATCGCGGCCTCCTCACTCGAGAAAAGATTGCGTTCCCATCCCCCCAGGTACAGGTTGGCGTACGATGGGGCACAAGATGTCCCCATCGCTACCCCCTGTACCTGGAGGTAGGTAACGCCATTAAAAAGAAACATATTAGTGGTAAGAATATGTTCCAATAAGACTGTAATGAATTGGCACAGCTCCCAGCTGTCGGTGTCTCTTTCTCTCAGGAACTCCGCAATCGTTGCCACACCTTGCTTGTGTGGTATACTTGAATAAAGGGCCTCTATGTCAATGGCCGCCAGGATCGTTCCTGGAGGCACAGTGAGTCCTTCAAGGATTTTAAGTAATTCCAACGTATCCTTGAGGTAAGATGACAAGCTTGTAACGTGTGGGCGCAGGTAGCCATCCACAAACTGACTAGCAGTCTGGGTATGGCTACCTATTCCCGAAACAATTGGGCGTCCCGGAGGCTTGGAGATGTTCTTGTGGACTTTGGGTAGCGAGTAGAAGGTCGGTGTTACCGGCCACTTCACCTCAAGGAACTCACGGGTATCTCCATCGATCAGGCCTTGAGAGTGTGCCCGATCGATAATGGACACATAGCATGATCTTGCTTCAGTGAGTTTCTGAGGTGGGACCTGCTGATACCATTCATGGTTGTTGAGAATGTTTAAACACATTTCGATGTAATTATCCTTATTCTGTATCACCACCACATTTCCTCCTTTATCCGATGGTTTTATTACCAATTCATCCCTCCTCATCAGATTTTCCAGAGCCGACCGTTGTACTGATGACAAATTCTTTATGTTATATTTTGGAAATTGTATGGCTTCTATTTGCTTCATAGTTTGTTTCAGGAAGGCCCATACAGCTGGGCATGTCTGAAGGTTCGGGAACTTCTGAGATTTGTTTTTAAATTTTAAGGGCATTAGAGGTAAACTTGGACCTACTTCTTCTTCTTCAGACGAGGAACTTTCCGAATTTCCATAGCCTTCGTTTTCGTCCAAGAGTTGAATTAAGGTTTTAAGTGCCCTAAAATCTTGTACCTTAAATTCCTTATAGGGGTCTTCATCTCTGTTCAACGTTTTGCCCTTGTCAGTATCAAATATGTATTTATATGTAAGGTTCCTTGCGAACATATGTAGATCCTTCACAAGGGTGAATTTATCCACTTGCTGTGAGGGACAAAAACTAAGTCCCAGCCTCAGGACCTCCAGTTCAGTTGGTGTAAGTTGATATGATGATAGGTTAATCACGTCTAATCCCGACCCAGTGTTGGCTGTTTGATCACAAACGGGTCCATCTTTCCAGTGCGCTGTATCATTGGGGTAGTCGGGGGGTTGGGGGTATTGCCTAAAGGGGCTAGGCCCGGTTTGGAGTTACGACCTTGGATCGTTTTGGGTACGGCACCCAGTTCCCGTTGGGATCCTGCTCCCGTATCTTCAAACATAGGTAATGGTATACTGGTTCCTGGGAGGGGAGCACCCGAGGCCCCCTCCGCTTGATCTAAGTGTGGATTACTGGGAGGGTATTTATGGGGGGACATCATACGTTTTTTGTTTGACCCTCCATTACCTTGATGTTCATTACTGTTTCCTCGTTTTGGTAATCGTCCCCTTCCATGTGACCCCCGTGTTGTTTTAGATGGTGGTTTATAGGATGAAACTGACGATGATGATACTGAAACATCACAATCAGATTTATATGATGTTGTCATGTTCTTGTTTGTTCGGGGGTATCTTCCTTGTCTCTTATTTTGGCCCCTGGGCCAGCGATAGGCATAGCCTCCCGAGAAAGCAAGTTTATCTTTATAGAATTTGTTTTCTTTTTTCATGACTATATCTTTATTATAGTTTTCCAAGTACTGCGTTAACTCATTTTCTCTTCTTTGAAAATCAATATTCGAGGCAAGTTGATGTCCATTTGTTTTCAGTAACTCAATCTCTTTATCCAGATCACTCAATTCCATACTGTATTTATTTTTCAACATTTTAATTAGGTCTGCGGAACAGCTGTTTAAATTCTGTTCCCATTCCTCTTTGAATTTGGAATCAGTCACCTCAAAAGAAGGAAATATCTGGATTCTAAGTCCCTGGGGGCTATTTCTGTCCCTTAAATATCGGTCAAAGAAACGAATGTGCCAGCCCAGGTTAGATTTTTTCTCCATAAGTCTTTTCAATTTTAGGAAAAAGACATCTAAACTGACCTCTATTTGTGTGCGGGAGGTACATGTGCTCTGTATGTTATCCAGGAATTGGTTCCAGTTAGTTCCTAGAAATTGGGACATCGTGAAAATGAATGCCCTATTTGAGAACAGGACTAAGGTATTCTACTTGGAAACCAAAAATGAAATGGAAAAAAAGGGGAATAAGGGGCCCCACCTAAAGTGATCAGGAGAGGAAAAAGGTACCATGCAATCCAGGATTTTGTGTAGTTACTCAAGGATCACAAATAAATAAAATAAATAAAAATGAAAAATGTCCTGTAATAGTCCCCAACCAGCAAAAACAGGTTCTACACCCAATTAGAATATATGTAAAAAGAGAGATGGTTGGACTATATCAGGAAGACAACTCAAGCAATTTTTCCATCCCTGATTAGAATATAACTTATAAAGAGAAGAAGAGGGGGGGGAGGAGAAAAAGGGCAAACCCCCTCCTCAAATTGATGGGACTTTAGGTGAGAATCAAACAAGCTTAATAAAATTTAACAATATTTATTGAAATATAATAAAAAATATATATAGTATAGTCAATACATATACAAACATCTAACCATCCAGTAGTAGAATCCAAAATTCGTACGTGACTAAAGCCAACATATTTCGCAAAAGAATTTTCGCTTCATCAGGGCTAGACACGATGCAATTGATTCATTTAAACTGTGTAAATAATTAACAGTCTCAGATTATACAGTGGTCATACAAAACATCAGGTCATACGAACATCAATTATATGAAATTATTGCTCACCTACTGTTAAAATTTCAAAGGAATAAGGCTATTACCACCATTCACTAGACATTGACCGCTGAACCAACCAGCACGGACTGTCTCTGGGTGCCAGATCCCAGGCAGACAATACCAGTAGGAGGCCTGGACCACACACTTAGGGCACTATAGGCTGATAACCCGTATTGAAAACAAAGACAGGAAACCCATAAATTACACTAGTTGAAAATCAATCGTAAATAATACTACAGTGACCATTAATGGTCAGACACATAGGAAAGTTTCATATGACGCCCACAAGGATACATTGTTCATAGAGTATATTGAACCATGTATAATATTTTAGAAAGTCTACCAGGTATGTGATTAATTAAACTGCGGGACAGATCCCACCGATGAGTTGCTTGGGATATGTAAATCTTTATTCTAGAGGGAACATTTGTTTCGTTTGTAATAAAAGGCCAGTGAAGATGTTAAACCCTTTTGTAATAAAAGGCCAATGAACATTGTTAATAAGGGGCCAATGAGGAAGTCATACCTGTATCCATAATAGACCGGTATAACTGTGCCTATAATGCTGGTAGTGCAAGGACCCTGTGAAATAACCCCTTAAGTTACGACAGGGGGTCCCCCAGTAAAAAACATATCCAAACACAGCAAGACAAGTGCATCCAAATTAATCTTGACTTACCCCTAAGAGTAGAAAACAGAGGGAGAGGAGCTGTAATGGCTCCTAATCACAGGATTGGGCGTCCGCCCGTTTACGATGGATGGCCGCAGGATGCGTCTAACAGACAGCACCGGCGCCTCCATCTTTTAAGTGATGTGGTCCCACCGGAAGCAGTCAGGTCAGAATTGACCTCTGGCATTGCTTCCGGTCCGGACGTCCCTGTCAGTATGCGCGCGCACCAGGGGAGCGAACGCAGCCACGTTCCACCCCCAACGATGTGCGCACATTGCCCATACTTCGCCAATGGCGTGACGGGCTCAATATGTCTCAAGCGTATCCCGCGTGGCCAAAACATCTCCCGCTTGGGTACCACATGCTTGACCAGACATATGTTGACCTGCCATGCAGTTCGTTGGCAAATGTATCTAAAAGACCCACACCAAAGAACAAAGAGGACCTCTCCTTGCTCCTCATCAGCTGAGATCTCCAACCCCACTATACCTTCAGTCCTCTCTGAGACCTGCACTGAGAGGAATGAAGGTGTAGAATTAGGTGTGTCACAGCCAAGTACTTGTGGGCAATCTGCTTTTGGTACACCGACGTCAGATTGTACCAGGCAAATTTCCCTGTCCCAGCTGCTGCACCGCTGAAATAAGTTTGCTCCCAGCCATCCACATGCCCAGCAGTTGAATGCTAGCTTGGCAAAATTGCTAGCACTTCAACTGCTGCCTTTTCAGTTGGTAGACTCTGCCCCCTTCTGTGAGTTTGTGGAATGTGCGGTTCCTCAGTGGCCGGTACCCAAACGCCACTTTTTCTCACGGAAGGCGATTCCGGCTCTCTACCGGCATGTGGAAGGCAATGTCCATGCCTCACTGGACAGGGCAGTCAGCAGTAAGGTGCATACTACCGCTGACTCATGGTCCAGCAGGCACGGACAGGGACTTTACCTAAGTTTCACGGCGCATTGGGTGACTCTGCTGGCAGCTGGGAAGGATGCAGGACAAGGTGCAGTAGTGTTGGAGGTTGTTCCGCCACCACGCCTCCAAAATGCTAATGATTGTGACACACCTCTCTCCTCCACCCCCTCCTTTTCTTCTTCCTCTATGGCCTCTTCCTGTGCTTTGGCCTCGGAACCAGCGGTGCTCCATAGCCGTTCAAGGGGCTACGCAAGTACGCAGACCAAAAGATGCCATGCGGTGCTTGAGCTGGTGTGCTTGGGGGACAGGAGTCACACTGGGGCAGAGGTTCTGTCAGCTCTGCAGGGGCAGGTTCAGAGGTGGTTGACGCCACACCAACTTAAGGCATGAATGGTGGTTTGCGACAACGGCACCAACCTCCTCTCTGCTCTCCGACAGGGACAAATGACCCATGTGCCCTGTTTGGCTCACGTCCTTAACTTGGTGGTGCAGCGGTTCTTGGACAGGTACCCGGGCTTACAGGATGTCCTGAGGCAGGCCAGGAAAGTCTGTGTGCATTTCTGCCGGCCATATAATGCCAGTGCTTGGCTGGCGGACCTCCAAAAGGAGTTTAACCTGCCCAAGAACCGCCTAATCTGTGACATGCCCACCAGGTGGAACTCAATTTTGGCCATGCTGCAGCGGCTGCACA
Source organism: Lithobates clamitans (assembly GCA_037952925.1). Classification (NCBI taxonomy): domain Eukaryota; kingdom Metazoa; phylum Chordata; class Amphibia; order Anura; family Ranidae; genus Lithobates; species Lithobates clamitans. The sequence continues at coordinate 29,538 of JBBGZY010000480.1, read as the reverse complement.
TGCAGCAGAGGGCCATCAATGAGTACCTGTGCGACTATGGCACCAGGACAGGGTCAGGGGAGCTTGTTTTTTTTCCCCACGCCAGTGGGCCATGATCAGGGATGCATGCACTGTCCTGTCACCATTTGAGGAGGCCACGAGGATGGCGAGCAGTGACAGTGCATGCATCAGTGACACTGTCCCCCTTGTCCAACTGTTGAAGCACACGCTGCATGGAATAATGGACAGGGCACTTGAGGCAGAACAGAGGCAGGAAGAGGAGGACTTCCTTAGCTCTCAAGGTCCCCTTTATCCAGACAGTGTTCCTGCGTGCCCGCCGATCACACAGGAAGAGGACGAGGAGGAGGAGGAAGATTGTGTCAGTATGGAGGTGGAGCCTGGCACTCAGCATCAGCAGCACTCTTTAAGGGATCAGTCCCAAGAAACACATGGACTTGTACATGGCTGGGAGGAGGTGGTTTCGGACCATGTCATCCTTAGTGACCCAGAGGACTCCGGACCGAATGCCTCAGCAAACCTACGCTGCATGGCCTCCCTGATCCTGCAAAGCCTGCGTAAGGATCCTCGTATTCGTGGTATCAAGGAGAAGGACCAATACTGGCTGGCAACCCTCCTTGATCCACGTTACAAGGGTAAGGTTGCGGACCTTATCTTGCCATCGCAGAGGAAGCAGAGGATGAAACATCTTCGGGAGGCCTTGCAGAAAGGTCTGTGCAATGCTTTCCCAAATACTGGGAGGTTACAAACTCCTGTTTCTGGACAACGTGTTGCTGAGGCTTCGGTCAGTCAAAGAAGGAGCGGTGGAGAAGGTGGCCGTCTGACCGATGCGTTCAGACAATTTTTTGGTCCGCAGCCCCAAGGTATGATCGGTTCCAGCAACCATCGCCAGCGTCTGTTTTACATGGTGCAGGAATACCTAGGGGCAAGATCTGACTTGGACACCTCTCCACCGAAAATCCTCTGGGTTACTGGGTCTTGAGGATGGATCACTGGCCAGAGCTTGCACAGTATGCAATTGAGTTACTGGCCTGTCCTGCATCCAGCGTTCTTTCGGACACACATTCAGTGCTGCTGGAGGCTTTGTAACCGATCACAGGGTGCGTTGTCCACCGACTCAGTCGATCGACTGACCTTCATAAAAATGAATCAGTCTTGGATCACCACCAGCTACCAAGCACCTGATGCTGATGTAACCGAATAATTTTTTTTGAAATCTCAGATCCCTTCAAAGACTGCCTATGCTGATGCTGAGTGACTATCCCTGAGTAATTATCCTCTTCCTCCTCAATCATCACGCTGATAGCTTGTAAGAACATTTTTGGTTCTGGGCGCCACCACCAGTGCCTAAGGCCCAATTTTTCAGCCCCTGTTTAACAGGGGCGTGTAATTACAATTTTTGATGCAATACTTAGCAGGGCTCGTTTCTGCGTTACAACTAGAGTATCTGTGAGGGGTTGCAGTGTTGTGGCACCAGCACCAGTGCCTAAGGCCTAATTTTTCAGCCCCTGTTCAACAGGGGCATGTAATTACAATTCTTGATCTAATATTTCACAGCAGGGCCCATTTCTGCACCCACCAAGAGCGAGTGAGGACTTACAGTGTTGTGGCACCAGCACCACCACCACCAAAGGCCCAATTTTTCTGCCCTTGTTCAACAGGGGCATGTAATTACAATTCTTGATCTAATATTTCACAGCAGGGCCCTGTGAGGGCTTACAGTGTTGTGGCCACAACAACACCTAAGGCCCAAATTTCTGCTGAGTATATAGGGTAAGCCACTACTTTCAAATATCTAACTTACAAACGACTCCTACTTGCAAACGGAAGGAGACAACAGGAAGTGAGATGAAATCTACCCCTAGGAAGGGAAATTCTCTCCTGTAAGAGTTAATATGGGAAAAACATTTCTCCTTTCCACTGATGCTTTCCAATCCTCTTTCCACAAAAAACCCCAAATTTTCAAAAAACATTTGTCATTGGGACAAAAAGTGAGGTGAAATCTTCTGAAGAGGAGGAAAGACAGCAAAACAAATGTCACAGGGGTGATAACCCTTCTCTATGTTTTCCAAAAAGCTTAAAAAAGATTTTTTGGCTGGAGCTAAACACGTTAAAAATGTACCCGTTCAAAATTATAAAGAGATTCTACTTAACAACAAACCTACAGTCCCTGTCTTGTTTACTGCTGTTCAGAGTATATAGGGCCTGGTGGTCCCACACCTTTCCTTATTTTAATTTGGGTGCGGGGTTCCCCTTAATATCCATACAAGACCCAAAGGGCCTGGTAATGGACTGGGGGGGTACCCATGCCGTTTGTCTCACTGATTTTCATCCATATTGCCAGGACCCGACATTACATTAAACCCGCAAGCAGTTTTAAATGAGATTTTTCCTTTAAAAATGACATTTTGTGCAGGAACTGTTCTAAACACGGGAAACACGCGTCACTTTACAGGCATACTATAGACACCCCCCAGGTTCGATATTTAAAGGAATATTTCACTTTTTTTTTTTTTTACTTTAAGCATCATTAAAATCACTGCTCCCGAAAAAACAGCCATTTTTAAAAGTTTTTTTTGCATTGATACATGTCCCCTGGGGTAGGACCCGGGTCCCCAAACCCTTTTTAGGACAATACCATGCAAATTAGCCTTTAAAATGAGCACTTTTGATTTCGAACGTTCGAGTCCCATAGACGTCAATGGGGTTCTAACGTTCGTGCGAATTTTCGGTCCGTTCGCAGGTTCTGGTGCGAACCGAACCGGGGGGTGTTCGGCTCATCCCTAGTGCTGATCTTATCTTTACAATTCTGGTCTCTTGTTAGTCTGACTTTAGAAGTGAAAGGTACGCTTTCATTGTTATGCATCCTTATATCAACTCATGATTAATTACCAAACATCCACCCCCACCCTTAAAAGTATAAAGCTAGAGCACCCTTATGGGGTCAGCACGTTGCTGGGGGAGAACGTTGCGGGGCTTATTTCCTTAGTGCTTTTTTGTTTAAGTGATGCTTTATACAAGTGTAGCGGTATCCCTGGAGGAGCTGTTTGGATATTTGTAACCAGGTCTCCCACTGATGAATCCACAGTTACGCAGTATTTTCACACAGCTATGTGCACACACTCTTCCGCTCGTTGTCTTCAATGAATAGTCTAGGGGATGTGTTTTTATGAACAAGAATAAAAGTGTAGTGCTATGTGCTTAAATAGGATAAATAATATTAATGGATTGTCATGGTAAAGTGACATATATAATCATATATAACATATCAGTGAGTATATCAATAAACTCCACAAATGGGTATAAACTAATATGCATGTGAAAATAGACCCCACAAACAAATGTGAAAGTACCAGTACTATTAGAATTCACTCAATGAAAAAAGGTATATTTAAATTAGTATGTGCATATGAGCGCCGATTTAAACCAGATATGTCAAAATAAATAAAATATCAAAGTGATTGTGGTGAAAAAGATTATTATATTAGTTCAAAAAATAAGTCCCAAAAGAGAATCCATCAGTGGGAATGTGTTTCCATGATGAGAGGAGAAGATCCCTTATCCAGTGAAAAACGGAACACCCAAGGTGAATAAATTGGCTCCTTAACGAATAGAAAGACCAATACGTTGGTCTCACCAGGCCCAGGGAATTAAGGTCTCCCAAAGGACCGTATGGATGGATGGAAGATGGGGCTTCTATATTGCCAGGACTCTATCAAACAGGCCAGAGCTCATCTGTCTTAAGTTAGGTGGTATCACTCAAAAAAAGTAAAAAGAGCTCCCATAGTGCAGTATGTATATATATTTATTGAAAACAAAGGAAGATTGCATTTACAAGAGTGTAGCTGAATCGAAGCAATCAAGAACCGGCATAATAGCAAGGTCAAAGCTCCAAACAGTGGCTTCTCAAGAGGCTTCCTTTGCACGTGAACCGCTGTAAGACCATTGTCACGGCCACAGCGGTGTACTGGAACCACTGCTGGGGCTTAGATCCAAGGTAAGTACTGTATTTCGTGCTATGCATACTAGCTCATTATGTCTTTGTCTTGCAGGGTTTTTTTTTTCTTCCCGTGGGTTTACAAGCGCTTTAGGAAGCACCTTGCAGATATCGCTGGAGTGCATGCACACAGGCTGCAAAGAGTTACAAAAGATTATCAGCACTGAGGCTGGGTTCACACCTATGCGAATTGGATGCGCATAGCAGGAGAATGCAGGAGAATGTGACCGACGCTCTATGGAGCCAACATCCATGCAGTCTTCCACTCTAAATCACAGCTGTTGGATAAAATTGGATTTTGTGTAATGGCTAGTTTGTCCAGAGCACACTATATAAAGACTTAATTTCCTGCTATATGATCAATCATTTTTTCTGAGATTTTCCCTTTCTTCTGATACTATTTATTCTTATTATTATAAAGGATTTATATAGCGCCGACAGTTTACTCAGCGCTTTACAGCATAAAGGCAGACAGTACAATTACAATTTAACCCAGTAGAAAACAGAGAGCCCTGCTCGTTAGCATTGCTTAATTGTTATTTATTCTACATCTACTTCTTATAGCTAAAAGTAATATATGCAGTAGATTTTGTTTTCATTTAATGAATTTATTTAAATGTTTATTATAGTGTTGACCTTTTTCTGTATTGCTTTCCAAAAAAAATTTCAATCTGAAAACCAGGCAGATACAAAAGACACAGATTACTGTATTGCAAATCTGAAGTCATATAAATATCGTTTTTGAAATGTAAAAAGTATAAGCCCCTGAATTATACCTGGTGGCAGCCTCTTGCAGTTCCCTGTACAGCAGAGCTCAGACTGGGGGAGAAAGCCAATCAGTTCTGCTGCAGTTCAAGAAACATGCTGACAGAAGGAAATAACAGATTGATCAAGAGATGAGCTTATCATCCTACTGCTTCTCCTTTCACTGCCCACGGGGGTGGGAGAGAGACAGAAAGTATTACATAGAGAGGAGAGAGAAGCGCCAAGCCAGTCCTTAAGCAGTAAACAATTTATTCAGCATATCCAGTTAAAAACAATCAAACTTGCGTGAACAATATGGGGGGCACTTACAGAGTGCTAGACTGGGTAGGAGCTTCCATAGGCAGCATCACAGGAGAACCACCGAGAAATCTCTATGGAATCTTTATGAACTGGGGAGCCGCCTACCGCTGTGTCTTGGCCAATCAGAATGCGTTTCGAAGGCACGGCCACGCCTTCCTAAAATAGCAACGCAACGTGTACAGGAATGAAGTGAGCGCTAAAACCAACCCAATGTAACCACTGATCTACTATGCTCACAGTAGAAAAACTAAAACACAGAGTGGCGACTGCAATGGTGAAATATACTAAAAAATGATAAAGCAATGGCTTGTGGAAAAGTCCATGTACATTGTAAGAAGATAGCAGCTTTGGAAGGCAGCCCCGTTGAAAGATAAGAAGTAATCTTCTGGAGACTCTGGAGATAAAACAAAGGGGGAGAAGGGGGGGGGGAGGGGGGGGAGAGGCACGTTGTACTGGTGGATACAAACCGCTACACCTCCATTAGGGCTGATGGATGGGGTGATAATTATGAATGGGAAATGGAAAAATTGATTAATTAATAAAAACTGTATGTGCATATATAAAAAATTGTATATATATATTTGTGTGTATAAAAAGATTGTAAAAATGTATGTGAAGGAAGGAGGGGGAAAGGGGGGGAAGGGGGAAAAAACCAATGGAATGAGTTGGACAAACTGCTGGTGGGGGAATGATGGAAAACCATCGGGGAAAATTATAATTAGAAGAAGAAGGGGGGGGGGGGTTAATTTATTTTTTATTACATATATATATATATATATATATATATATATATATATATAGATAGATAGATACTGTATATACTTGAGTATAAGTCGTTCCGAGTATAAGTCGAGGCCCTAATTTACCACAAAAAAATGGGAAAAACTTATTGACCCGAGTATAAGACAAGGGTGAGAAATGCACAGCTACTGTAAGTGGAAAAGAGGGTCAACAATGCCCATTTGCAGCATCACTGTGCCCATTTGCATGCCTCACTGTGCCCATTTGCAGCCATAGGTCCCCTGAACTTCAAACTCGGTAGTTAAGGGTTCCTAGATGCCCCCTAGCTGCAGCCAAAATTTGGGGTGTCTGAACCCAAAGGGTCCCGAAATGACATTGCTGCAGATAGACACAGTTGACCGAATTTGGGGCCCCGTATCTCGGGGCCACTTAGTGCTAAGAACTACAAATTTGGTGTGCAAACCCAGTGGAACTAGCACCATAAAATTTCCAAAGCTGGGGTTTCTAGCACCAAGTGGCCCCGAGATACAGGGTCCCAAAAATCAGTTCAGAAAATGTCAAGCACTTTTCTGCAGCAGAGAATGACATTTTCCGAACCAGATTTGGGGCCCCGTATCTCAGGGCCACTTGGTGCTAGGAACCCCAGCTTTGGATATGTTATGGTACCAGTTCCACTGGGTTTGCACACCAAATTTAGGGTTCCTAGCACCAAGTGGCCCTGAGATATGGGGCCCCAAAGTCGGTACAGAAAATGTCAAGCACTTTTCTGCAGCAGAGAATGACATTTTCCGAACCGATTTTGGGGCCCCGTATCTCGGGGCCACTTGGTGCTAGGAACTTCAGCTTTGGATATGTTGTGGCACCAGGTCCACTGGGTTTGCATACCACATTTGGGGTTTCTAGCACCAAGTGGCCCTGAGATACGGGGCCCCAAAGTTTGTTCGGGAAATGAAATTTTTTGCTGCAGAAAAGTGCTTGACTCGAGTATAAGTCGAGGGGGGCACTTTCAGCACAAAAAAATGTGCTGAAAAATTCGACTTATACTCGAGTATATATGGTATATAGATATATCTATAGATATATAGATCTATCTATCTATCTATCTATCTATCTATCTATCTATCTATCTATCTATCTATGTATATATATATATATATCTATTTTTTTATTTGTATTTTCATTTTTAATTTTTTCTTTTATTTTATTTTATATTTATGTTTATTTTTATTTTCATTATTTTTATTTTTATCTATTTTTATTTTTATTTATTTTTTCATTTTCACATTGAATTCAATTACATTTAATTTAATTTAATTACACTCACCCATAATTCATTTAACCCCAATGGTTGTTTCTTGTGTTGCCACCATTTTTTTGCAATGTCATCTGCAATCATCATGTGTACAATTATTATGTGTACCACATAGTTTTGTCCAGTAATTTTTAACAGTTTGAACCCCCCCCCCCCTTCTTTTTCTAATTATAATTTTTTCCGATGGTTTTCCATCACTCCCCCATCAGCAATTTGTCTAACTCATTCCATTGTTTTTTTTCTCCTCCCCCCCTTTTCCCCCACCTTGTTTCACATACATTTTTACATTCTTTTTATACACACAAATATATATATACAATTTTTTATGATTTTTATATATGCACATACAGTTTTTATTAGTTAATCAATTTTTCCATTTCCCATACATAATTATTACCCCATCCATCAGCCCTAATGGTGGTGTAGTGGTTCGTATCCACCGTTACAACGTGCCTCCTCCTCCCCCCCTTTCTCCCCCCCCCCCTTTTCCCTTCCCCCCCCTTCCATCCTCCTCACTGGTCTACATATGACCCCCTTGCACAGATTGCACCAAATATCAAAAGACCCTCCTAGTGGTCTCAATCTGTTTTATAATTAATCAGTTTTTAATCAATCAGTTTCATTTATTTTACAATTTGATACTTGATGTATGCGTATCAGTCATTGCTTTTACATGTCAATGCTCTGTCACAAGTGCTATTAGTGACCGCTCTGCTGCCCAATCAGCTGAATGTCAGGGTCACCTATCAGCGCTATTCACCGGCGTCATAAGCCTATCCCAATTACAGCCTCCGTTAGGCCTGAAGAAGGAGCATAGCTCCGCAAACGCGTCGCCTACCGGCTCTCATTACCGGAAGTGACCTCTTCCCCCTGGTTGTCGGCATGCGCTCCAACCACAGGAAGTGCCAGCAGTGTCAGTCAGCCGGAAGTGTCCACAGCCATCAACACAGTCTGCTTTCCGTACACAGCCGCCGTCCAGCACCATGGATTCGTTTGACTTCATTGATACCTGGCAGTTCATGCCTCTGCCTGTGACCAGTGTACCTTTGTGAGTGTTTTCAGCTTTTATTAAAGATTGTGTGATTTACTGCACTTAGAGTGGCGCCTTTGTTTTATCTCCACGGCCACGCCTTCTTCATCAGCTGCTCCCCAGTTTGACAGTTCTGGATCACTCCCACACAGAGACACACAGCCGGCATCCCTCCGAGGCTTATCGAGGCTCCAGCTGCTGCTGACACACTGTGCTCATGGACTCCTCCTTGGCGATTTCTTGGCGGTTCTCCTGTGATGTTGCATATGGAAGATCCTACCCAGTCTAGCACTCTGTAAGTGCACCCCATATTGTTCACGCAAGTTTGATTGTTTTTAACTGGATATACTGAATAAACTATATGCTGCTTAAGGACTGGCTTGGCGCTTCTCTCTCCTCTCTTTGCTTTTCTTTTTTCCCACAGTGATCGGGTCCCCCAGCCTACGCCTGAAGCAGCCCCCCCCCCGCAGCACCCATCCAGAGACTTTTCTTAGAAACTACAATTATAGGGGTTATCCCACAGAACTTTTTTATTTTACCCCATTTTCATTTATTTACATCATATATACAGTGCCTTGCAAAAGTATTCACGCCCTTGGCATTTTTCGTGTTTAGCTGCCTCACAACCTGGAATTAACATGAATTGTTTGAGGATTTGCATCATTTAATTTACAGAACATGCCCACAACTGTGAAGATGTTTTTTTTTTTTATTGTGAAGTAAACAACAAATAGGACAAAAAGTCAATGTGCATAACTATTCAACCCCCTAAAGTCAATACTTTGTAGAGCCACCTTTTGCAGCTATCACAGCTCCAAGTTGCTTTGGATAAGTCTCTATAAGCTTGCCACATCTTACCACTGGGATTTTTGCCCATTCCTCCTTGCAAAACTGCTCCAGCTCCTTCAAGTTGGATGGTTTGCACTTGTGAACAGCAATCTTTAAGTCTGACCACAGATTTTCTATTGGATTGAGGTCTGGGCTTTCACTAGGCCATGCCAACACATTTACATGTTTCCCCTTAAACCACTCAAGTGTTGCTTTAGCAGTGTGTTTGGGGTCATTGTCCTGCTGGAAGGTGAACCTCCATCCTAGCCTCAAATCACACACAGAGTGGTACAAGTTTTTCTCAAGAATATCCCTGTATTTAGCACCATCCATCTTTCCCTCAACCCTGACTAGTTTCCCAGTCCTGACTGCTGAAAAACATCCCCACAGCATGATGCTGCCACCACCATGTTTCACTGTGGGGATGGTGTTCTTTGGGTGATGTGATGTGTTGGGTTTGCTCCAGACATAGCGTTTTCTTTGATGGCCAAAAAGTTCAATTTTAGTCTCATAAGACCAGAGCGCCTTCTTCCATACATTTTGGGAGTCTTCCACATGCCTTTTTGCATACTCAAAACCTCCCATTTTGTTTTTTGCTGAAAGTAATGGCTTTCTTCTGGCCACTCTGCCATAAAGCCCAACTCTATGGAGCGTGCGGCTTATTGTCATCCTATGTACAGATACTCCAGTCTCTGCTGTGGAACTCTGCAGCTCTTCCAGGGTTACCTTAGGTCTCTGTGGTGCCTCTCTGATTAATTCCCCTTCTTGCCCGGTCTGTGAGTTTTGTTGTGCGGCCGTTTCTTGGGAGGTTTGCTGTTGTGCCATGTTCTTTCCACTTAGTTATGATAGATTTGATGGTGCTCCTAGGGATCATCAAAGATTTGGATATTTTTTTATAACCTAACCCTGACTTGTACTTCTCATCAACATTGTCCCTTACTTGTTTGGAGGGTTTCTTGGTCTTCATGGCAGTGTGTGGTTAGTGGTGCCTCTTGCTTAGGTGTTGCAGCCTCTGGGGCCTTTCAAAAAGGTGTGTATATGTAATGACAGATCATGTGACACTTAGATTGCATATAGGTGGATATTATTTCACTAATTATGTGACTTCTGAAGGTAATTGGTTGCACCAGAGCTTATTATGGGCTTCATAACAAAACACACGCACATGGCAATTATCATTTTTTTATTTCTGAAAAATAGATTTATGTACGGTATATATTTTTCTAATTTTACTTCACCAACTTAGACTATTGTGTTCTGATCCATCACATAAATTCAGATTAAAAAAACATTGAAATAAGGCCGTAATGTATTAAAATGGGTAAAAAGCCAAGGGGGGGGGGGGGGGGAATACTTTTGCAAGGCACTGTATTTTTTATTATTTTTCATATTATTTTTTCACATTTTATTTTCCATTTTTTATTTTTATTTTTTATTTATTTATTTATTTTTTATTGAAAACTTTTTCATGGTTGCACCTTCATGGACTAGCATGCAGGTGCATGCCTTTTTATTTAATCTTAATCATCAGATGGTTTAGCGCTGAACATTACACCAATCTTGTGTATGTGTTTCCTCTAATGCCCCGTACACATGATAGGATTTTCCAACGGAAAATGTTCTATGGGAGCTTGTTGTCAGAAATTCTGACCGTGTGTAGGGTCCATCGGACATTTTCCATCAGAATTTCCGTCACACAAAATTTGAGAGCTGGTTCTCAAATTTTCCGACAACAAAATCAGCTGTCGTAAATTCTGATCATGTGTACACAATTCCGTCGCACAAAGTTCCACGCATGCTCGGAATCAAGCAGAATAGCCGCACTGGCTATTGAACTTCACCGCGTTCTTGACGTTCAGAATTTCCGTCAAGATTTGTGTGACCGTGTGTATGCAAGACAAGTTTGAGCCAACATCTGTCGGAAAAAAACATGGATTTTGTTGTCGGAAAATCCTATTGTGTGTACAGGGCATTTGACAGTATTACATGACTGCAGCAAAAAAAAAGAAAAAAATCATGTCACCTGTCCTATTGAACAGTTCTATGTTGTGCAGCCAAACTAAGTAAATTTCAGAACTGAATGGACAGAAATATGAATTCATTGACATGTAAAACTGTTCCCTTATATGTATCTGTGTATTTGGTTATTTGCCAATTATGGAAGAGCCCTGGGGCCATCATAAAAAAAAAAAAAATACAGAATTATGAGTTTGAAAAAGAATTTTTTTTTTTACAGAATTCTGAGTTTGAAAGTCAGAATTCTGAGTTTCAAAGTCAGAATTCTGAGATTCAAAGTCAGAATTCTGAGTTTATAAATATAGTAGTCTCTATTAGGAACATTTTAGGACCAATGAGCAATAAGGTAGTAACACGAACAGATCATCATTCTGCAGACATACATGTCTTCTGCTCTGTATATGGATATGTAAATCTATCTTAGTTACAGCACACAGTATAGGGAAGCAGGCAGTGCTGGGTTCTCTGGTTCCTCTACTGTATTAATTAGTTCCTCGGTTTGCTGTCTTATCCTTCTTCTCTGTCATCTGCTCCAAAATAAAGAGCCATGCTGAAAACATGTGTGCAGCATTGTGTGTGAGTGTGTGAGTGTGTGAGTGTGGGGGGGGGACGGGGACACAGCTTCCATAGATAGCAGAACACAATGGCCAGCACAGCTCTGCACCCCAACTTGTAGGACACATTGCACTATTGTCCCTACATGAGGGAATTGTGAATAGCTAGAAGGCAGCAGGACAATGTGTGTCTATGGTCATAACAGATTAATCATAGCAATTAATTGTATGGGCTGATAAGGTGTTTCACACATCATATATCTCATATTTAACATAAAAAGCAATAGTTAAGAGTCCCTAAGTGATAGCCTGGTAGTTAGAGTAACAGGCTTATAGAGTTGAATGGTTGTGGGTTCTAATCCAGTTCAGAGCACAATCATTTGTTATATATAAATTGTATTTTATTGATATATCCAAATTGATTTCAAGGCATATTAACAAAGACATATTGATAAAATTGTTGTATATGCTGACTACTATAAATTAGAGAGTAGGGATTTTTTTTTACAAATCTGTGTATATATTGGGATGATTTTGGTGACATGGGACCAGTTCTCAATTTCAGCAGATTGTCCCTGGAAGCTGCATGATAACCATCATGTCTCACAACAAGCCCTGAGCTCTGCACTATAATGTAATCTGTGTGTACTACAATGTACACGCCCATATCTCCCCTTCACTGATTGGCTGCACTTTATCCCCACTGACACGGATGCAGCGCCATTTTCCTCTTAGCTACACCATTGACACAGAAATTTTTTCCAGCTAATGACACCAACGATGCAGGGTCATTTTTTCCATCCAGTGACACCACCGATGCAGGGTAGCTGGGGTTTCTAGCACCAAGTGGCCCCGAGATACAGGGTCCCAAAAATCAGTTCAGAAAATGTCAAGCACTTTTCTGCAGCAGAGAATGACATTTTCCGAACCAGATTTGGGGCCCCGTATCTCAGGGCCACTTGGTGCTAGGAACCCCAGCTTTGGATATGTTATGGTACCAGTTCCACTGGGTTTGCACACCAAATTTAGGGTTCCTAGCACCAAGTGGCCCTGAGATATGGGGCCCCAAAGTCGGTACAGAAAATGTCAAGCACTTTTCTGCAGCAGAGAATGACATTTTCCGAACCGATTTTGGGGCCCCGTATCTCGGGGCCACTTGGTGCTAGGAACTTCAGCTTTGGATATGTTGTGGCACCAGGTCCACTGGGTTTGCATGCCACATTTGGGGTTTCTAGCACCAAGTGGCCCTGAGATACGGGGCCCCAAAATTTGTTCAGGAAATGAAATTTTTTGCTGCAGAAAAGTGCTTGACTCGAGTATAAGTCGAGGGGGGCACTTTCAGCACAAAAAAATGTGCTGAAAAATTCGACTTATACTCGAGTATATATGGTATATAGATATATCTATAGATATATAGATCTATCTATCTATCTATCTATCTATCTATCTATCTATCTATCTATCTATCTATCTATCTATGTATATATATATATATATCTATTTTTTTATTTGTATTTTCATTTTTAATTTTTTCTTTTATTTTATTTTATATTTATGTTTATTTTTATTTTCATTATTTTTATTTTTATCTATTTTTATTTTTATTTATTTTTTCATTTTCACATTGAATTCAATTACATTTAATTTAATTTAATTACACTCACCCATAATTCATTTAACCCCAATGGTTGTTTCTTGTGTTGCCACCATTTTTTTGCAATGTCATCTGCAATCATCATGTGTACAATTATTATGTGTACCACATAGTTTTGTCCAGTAATTTTTAACAGTTTGAACCCCCCCCCCCTTCTTTTTCTAATTATAATTTTTTCCGATGGTTTTCCATCACTCCCCCATCAGCAATTTGTCTAACTCATTCCATTGGTTTTTTTCCCCTCCCCCCCTTTTCCCCCACCTTGTTTCACATACATTTTTACATTCTTTTTATACACACAAATATATATATACAATTTTTTATATTTTTTATATATGCACATACAGTTTTTATTAGTTAATCAATTTTTCCATTTCCCATACATAATTATTACCCCATCCATCAGCCCTAATGGTGGTGTAGTGGTTCGTATCCACCGTTACAACGTGCCTCCTCCTCCCCCCCTTTCTCCCCCCCCCCCTTTTCCCTTCCCCCCCCTTCCATCCTCCTCACTGGTCTACATATGACCCCCTTGCACAGATTGCACCAAATATCAAAAGACCCTCCTAGTGGTCTCAATCTGTTTTATAATTAATCAGTTTTTAATCAATCAGTTTCATTTATTTTACAATTTGATACTTGATGTATGCGTATCAGTCATTGCTTTTACATGTCAATGCTCTGTCACAAGTGCTATTAGTGACCGCTCTGCTGCCCAATCAGCTGAATGTCAGGGTCACCTATCAGCGCTATTCACCGGCGTCATAAGCCTATCCCAATTACAGCCTCCGTTAGGCCTGAAGAAGGAGCATAGCTCCGCAAACGCGTCGCCTACCGGCTCTCATTACCGGAAGTGACCTCTTCCCCCTGGTTGTCGGCATGCGCTCCAACCACAGGAAGTGCCAGCAGTGTCAGTCAGCCGGAAGTGTCCACAGCCATCAACACAGTCTGCTTTCCGTACACAGCCGCCGTCCAGCACCATGGATTCGTTTGACTTCATTGATACCTGGCAGTTCATGCCTCTGCCTGTGACCAGTGTACCTTTGTGAGTGTTTTCAGCTTTTATTAAAGATTGTGTGATTTACTGCACTTAGAGTGGCGCCTTTGTTTTATCTCCACGGCCACGCCTTCTTCATCAGCTGCTCCCCAGTTTGACAGTTCTGGATCACTCCCACACAGAGACACACAGCCGGCATCCCTCCGAGGCTTATCGAGGCTCCAGCTGCTGCTGACACACTGTGCTCATGGACTCCTCCTTGGCGATTTCTTGGCGGTTCTCCTGTGATGTTGCATATGGAAGATCCTACCCAGTCTAGCACTCTGTAAGTGCACCCCATATTGTTCACGCAAGTTTGATTGTTTTTAACTGGATATACTGAATAAACTATATGCTGCTTAAGGACTGGCTTGGCGCTTCTCTCTCCTCTCTTTGCTTTTCTTTTTTCCCACAGTGATCGGGTCCCCCAGCCTACGCCTGAAGCAGCCCCCCCCCCCCCCCCGCAGCACCCATCCAGAGACTTTTCTTAGAAACTACAATTATAGGGGTTATCCCACAGAACTTTTTTATTTTACCCCATTTTCATTTATTTACATCATATATACAGTGCCTTGCAAAAGTATTCACCCCCTTGGCATTTTTCGTGTTTAGCTGCCTCACAACCTGGAATTAACATGAATTGTTTGAGGATTTGCATCATTTAATTTACAGAACATGCCCACAACTGTGAAGATGTTTTTTTTTTTTATTGTGAAGTAAACAACAAATAGGACAAAAAGTCAATGTGCATAACTATTCAACCCCCTAAAGTCAATACTTTGTAGAGCCACCTTTTGCAGCTATCACAGCTCCAAGTTGCTTTGGATAAGTCTCTATAAGCTTGCCACATCTTACCACTGGGATTTTTGCCCATTCCTCCTTGCAAAACTGCTCCAGCTCCTTCAAGTTGGATGGTTTGCACTTGTGAACAGCAATCTTTAAGTCTGACCACAGATTTTCTATTGGATTGAGGTCTGGGCTTTCACTAGGCCATGCCAACACATTTACATGTTTCCCCTTAAACCACTCAAGTGTTGCTTTAGCAGTGTGTTTGGGGTCATTGTCCTGCTGGAAGGTGAACCTCCATCCTAGCCTCAAATCACACACAGAGTGGTACAAGTTTTTCTCAAGAATATCCCTGTATTTAGCACCATCCATCTTTCCCTCAACCCTGACTAGTTTCCCAGTCCTGACTGCTGAAAAACATCCCCACAGCATGATGCTGCCACCACCATGTTTCACTGTGGGGATGGTGTTCTTTGGGTGATGTGATGTGTTGGGTTTGCTCCAGACATAGCGTTTTCTTTGATGGCCAAAAAGTTCAATTTTAGTCTCATAAGACCAGAGCACCTTCTTCCATACATTTTGGGAGTCTTCCACATGCCTTTTTGCAAACTCAAAACCTCCCATTTTGTTTTTTGCTGAAAGTAATGGCTTTCTTCTGGCCACTCTGCCATAAAGCCCAACTCTATGGAGCGTGCGGCTTATTGTCATCCTATGTACAGATACTCCAGTCTCTGCTGTGGAACTCTGCAGCTCTTCCAGGGTTACCTTAGGTCTCTGTGGTGCCTCTCTGATTAATTCCCCTTCTTGCCCGGTCTGTGAGTTTTGGTGTGCGGCCGTTTCTTGGGAGGTTTGCTGTTGTGCCATGTTCTTTCCACTTAGTTATGATAGATTTGATGGTGCTCCTAGGGATCATCAAAGATTTGGATATTTTTTTATAACCTAACCCTGACTTGTACTTCTCATCAACATTGTCCCTTACTTGTTTGGAGGGTTTCTTGGTCTTCATGGCAGTGTGTGATTAGTGGTGCCTCTTGCTTAGGTGTTGCAGCCTCTGGGGCCTTTCAAAAAGGTGTGTATATGTAATGACAGATCATGTGACACTTAGATTGCATATAGGTGGATATTATTTCACTAATTATGTGACTTCTGAAGGTAATTGGTTGCACCAGAGCTTATTATGGGCTTCATAACAAAACACACGCACATGGCAATTATCATTTTTTTATTTCTGAAAAATAGATTTATGTACGGTATATATTTTTCTAATTTTACTTCATCAACTTAGACTATTGTGTTCTGATCCATCACATAAATTCAGATTAAAAAAACATTGAAATAAGGCCGTAATGTAATAAAATGGGTAAAAAGCCAAGGGGGGGGGGGGGGGAATACTTTTGCAAGGCACTGTATTTTTTATTATTTTTCATATTATTTTTTCACATTTTATTTTCCATTTTTTATTTTTATTTTTTATTTATTTATTTATTTTTTATTGAAAACTTTTTCATGGTTGCACCTTCATGGACTAGCATGCAGGTGCATGCCTTTTTATTTAATCTTAATCATCAGATGGTTTAGCGCTGAACATTACACCAATCTTGTGTATGTGTTTCCTCTAATGCCCCGTACACATGATAGGATTTTCCAACGGAAAATGTTCTATGGGAGCTTGTTGTCAGAAATTCTGACCGTGTGTAGGGTCCATCGGACATTTTCCATCAGAATTTCCGTCACACAAAATTTGAGAGCTGGTTCTCAAATTTTCCGACAACAAAATCAGCTGTCGTAAATTCTGATCATGTGTACACAATTCCGTCGCACAAAGTTCCACGCATGCTCGGAATCAAGCAGAATAGCCGCACTGGCTATTGAACTTCACCGCGTTCTTGACGTTCAGAATTTCCGTCAAGATTTGTGTGACCGTGTGTATGCAAGACAAGTTTGAGCCAACATCTGTCGGAAAAAAACATGGATTTTGTTGTCGGAAAATCCTATTGTGTGTACAGGGCATTTGACAGTATTACATGACTGCAGCAAAAAAAAAGAAAAAAATCATGTCACCTGTCCTATTGAACAGTTCTATGTTGTGCAGCCAAACTAAGTAAATTTCAGAACTGAATGGACAGAAATATGAATTCATTGGCATGTAAAACTGTTCCCTTATATGTATCTGTGTATTTGGTTATTTGCCAATTATGGAAGAGCCCTGGGGCCATCATAAAAAAAAAAAAAATACAGAATTATGAGTTTGAAAAAGAATTTTTTTTTTTACAGAATTCTGAGTTTGAAAGTCAGAATTCTGAGTTTGAAAGTCAGAATTCTGAGATTCACAGTCAGAATTCTGAGATTCAAAGTCAGAATCGTGAGTTTAAAAAAAAAAAATCTACAGAATTCTGAGATTAAAAGTCAGAATTCTGAGATTTAAAGTCAGAATTCTGAGTTTCAAAGTCAGAATTCTGAGTTTCAAAGTCAGAATTCTGAGTTTCAAAGTCAGATTTCTGAGATTAAAAATCAGAATTCTGAGTTTATAAATATAGTAGTCTCTATTAGGAACATTTTAGGACCAATGAGCAATAAGGTAGTAACACGAACAGATCATCATTCTGCAGACATACATGTCTTCTGCTCTGTATATGGATATGTAAATCTATCTTAGTTACAGCACACAGTATAGGGAAGCAGGCAGTGCTGGGTTCTCTGGTTCCTCTACTGTATTAATTAGTTCCTCGGTTTTCTGTCTTATCCTTCTTCTCTGTCATCTGCTCCAAAATAAAGAGCCATGCTGAAAACATGTGTGCAGCATTGTGTGTGAGTGTGTGAGTGTGTGAGTGTGGGGGGGGACGGGGACACAGCTTCCATAGATAGCAGAACACAATGGCCAGCACAGCTCTGCACCCCAACTTGTAGGACACATTGCACTATTGTCCCTACATGAGGGAATTGTGAATAGCTAGAAGGCAGCAGGACAATGTGTGTCTATGGTCATAACAGATTAATCATAGCAATTAATTGTATGGGCTGATAAGGTGTTTCACACATCATATATCTCATATTTAACATAAAAAGCAATAGTTAAGGGTCCCTAAGTGATAGCCTGGTAGTTAGAGTAACAGGCTTATAGAGTTGAATGGTTGTGGGTTCTAATCCAGTTCAGAGCACAATCATTTGTTATATATAAATTGTATTTTATTGATATATCCAAATTGATTTCAAGGCATATTAACAAAGACATATTGATAAAATTGTTGTATATGCTGACTACTATAAATTAGAGAGTAGGGATTTTTTTTTACAAATCTGTGTATATATTGGGATGATTTTGGTGACATGGGACCAGTTCTCAATTTCAGCAGATTGTCCCTGGAAGCTGCATGATAACCATCATGTCTCACAACAAGCCCTGAGCTCTGCACTATAATGTAATCTGTGTGTACTACAATGTACACGCCCATATCTCCCCTTCACTGATTGGCTGCACTTTATCCCCACTGACACGGATGCAGCGCCATTTTCCTCTTAGCTACACCATTGACACAGAAATTTTTTCCAGCTAATGACACCAACGATGCAGGGTCATTTTTTCCATCCAGTGACACCACCGATGCAGGGTCATTTTTTCCATCCAGTGACACCAGCGCCCGCCCTCCACCAGTACCCAGGGTGAAGTTTACAAACTGTATCTGCTCCCCCCTCTCAGGTGGGGATTTTGGGAAAATAGTGGCATGCAGAGCAAAATACTATAACTGTATATATATTTGTAGTATGTAAGAGTTTAAAACTGGTGCACACATAAGGGGCTAACAGTAGTGAAAAAGAAAAATTACCCTGCATCGGTGGTGTCACTGGATGGAAACAAAATGACCCTGCATCGGTGGTGTCACTAGATGGAAAAAAAATTACCCTGCATCGGTGGTGTCACTGGATGGAAAAAATGACCCTGCCACGGTGGTGTCACTGGATGAAAAAAATTACCCTGCATCGGTGGTGTCACTGGATGGAAAAAATGACCCTGCATCGGTGGTGCCACTGGATGGAAAAAATGGCCCTGCATCGGTGGTGTCACTGGATGGAAAAAATGACCCTGCATCAGTGGTGCCACTGGATGGAAAAAATGGCCCTGCATCGGTGGTGTCACTAGATGGAAAAATGACCCTGCATCGGTGGTTGAGTTGTGAGACATCATGATGGTTATCATGCAGCTTCCAGAGACAATATCCTGAAATTGAGAACTGGTCCCATATCACCAAAATCATCCCAATATATACACAGATTTGTAAAAAAAAAATCCCTACTCTCTAATTTATAGTAGTCAGCATATACAACAATTTTATCAATATGTCTTTGTTAATATGCCTTGAAATCAATTTGGATATATCAATAAAATACAATTTAAGTCCTCACTAAATTATAGTTTAAAATATGTTTAATATAAAATCAATATATTGAAAATATATATATATATAATTAAAAAACATCTCTGAACTGGGTAAGAACCAGAACTTTCAACACTATAAGCTTGTTATTCTAACCACTATACTATCACTTAAGTGTTCTCAATAGTTCCTTTCTATGTTCAATATGAGTTTAATTCTCTGTGAAACAACTGTATTAATCTAGACAAGTGATTTATGATCGATTCTTTATGACCAGTCTCCTGAAATTGTGAACTGCCCCCCAGGGAAACTGTAGATGACACCCTAATGATCCCATCTGATCACCCTAATGATATATACACAGTTTTTTCTTTGAAATCTCTACTCTCTAATTTATAGTAGGCAGCATATACTACAACTTTGTGTGCTCAATATATCAGTGTGTCTTTGTTAATATGCTTTGAAATCAATTTTGGATATATTGATAAAATACAATTTAAGCCCTCACTATCTCATATTTTAAAATATATATATAAAAAATTCCCTCATCTGGATTAGAACCCACAACTTCACAAGTCTGCTGCTCTATCCACTATGCTATCTCTCAGTAGTGTATTTTATTTGCTTTTATGTTTAATATGAGGTTAATTGTATGTGAAACACCTCTATTAGTCCAGGCAAGTAATTACTATGATCAATCCGTTGTGACCATAGACACACATTGTCCTGCTGCTTTCTAGCCATTCACAATTCCCTCATGTAGGGGCAAAAGTGCAATGTTTCCTACAAGTTGGGGTGCAGAGCTGTGCTGTTCTGGCCATTGTGTTCTGTCATCTATGAAAGCTGTGTCCCCCCCCTCCCACTCACACACAATACACATGTTTTCAGCATGGCTCTTTATGTTGGAGCAGATGACAGAGAAGGATAAGACAGCAGAGGAACCAGAGAACCCAGCACTGCCTGCTTCCCTATACTGTGTGCTGTAACTAAAATAGATTTACATATCCATATACAGAGCAGAAGACATGTATGTCTGCAGAATGATGGTCTGTGGGTGTTACTACATTACTGCTCATTGGTCCTAAAATCTTCCTAATAGAGACTACTATATTTATAAACTCAGAATTTTGACTTTGAATCTCAGAATTCTGACTTTGAATTTCAGAATTCTGACTTTTAATCTCAGAATTCTGACTTTTAATCTCAGAATTCTGACTTTGAATCTCAGAATTCTGACTTTTAATCTCAGAATTCTGACTTTGAATCTCAGAATTCTGACTTTGAAACTCAGAATTCTGACAGAATGCTGACTTTTAATCACAGAATTCTGACCTTTAATCGCAGAATTCTGTAGAATTTTTTTTTTTAAACTTACAATTCTGAATTTCAATCTCAGAATTCTGAGTTTCAAAGTCAGAATTCTGTTTTTTTTTATGATGGCCCCAGGGCTCTTCCATACTTCCATACCAATGAGCTTTAATCACTGACAAATTTTATTAATTTATTCATTCATTCATTTTTCTGTTTCAATACATTTTTATTGGTTTTGTGTGGATTTGCAATATAGTCCATAATATTATGAAATGACTACAAATAATATTTATATGCTCGGAGCAAATAGGCAACACTTGTGGTTGAGGGAAGGTAAAACAGGCAGTTGAGATTGAGCATTTTTTACAGTTCCCTACCTTGAGTTTTCACTACCCCCTTAAGTTGCAAAGGCAGAACAGGGTTGCGGCACAGCAAAAGTTATCCCCCGGGGAAGCGGTATTCTTGAAAAAGCCCATTCAAAAAAAAAGCGAACAGCAAGTTAGAAGAATGGATAGCTTTTAAAGGAGCTAAACAGATGTAAACAAGCCATTAGAAAGTCATAAAACCACAGCATTTTGCTGCTGAGCTAGAAAAAAAAAAAATTTAATAAAAATATAGACTAAAGAGTGTAGTCTGAGTGGCTCTATGATGTCATGCACCTCATCACGGTATACGAAAATGTAAATATAGAGGAGTGGGATCATAACGGTGCCATCAACAACTGAATCAAGTCAGTAAAAATATAATTTCTTTTTATTAATACAAATTAGTACAAAAAACATAAAAGTATTGATTCCCAACATGAAAAAAAAAATTATGTTAGAGCTGGATTACTATTGTAATGGTCTCACATTATCCCCCAAGGAAGCCATCACTGGCAAAATATGTTTTGTATTTTTGTATTAATAAAAATAAATTATATTTTTACTTAATATGTTGTAATTTAGTTGTTGACAGCACCGTTATAATTCAACTCCTCCATATTTACATTAAATAAAAATGTGTATAAGCAGATAATGGTTGAATATAGCTTGAAGAAAATAATTTGTCATAACTTGTCAAATGTGAAGCAACTATGTATCAAAAAAATGTCCATTGCACAGCTACACAATGTGGGGTTGATTTACTAAAATTGGTGCACACAGAATCTGGTGCAGCTCTGCATAGAAACCAATCAGCTTCCATGTTTAAGCCCTGGTTCACACTGAATGCAACTTTGAAATTGTGCAAATTCACTTGAAATTGTGCGATTTTAAAGCTGCATGTCAGTGCTACTTCAGGTGCAACTTGGCTGACATCTGTACGACTTAATGCACAGATGTCTAACCGGTCTGAACAGTTCCATTGCCAGCAAGTTAGAAGCTGATTGGTTACCATGCACAGCTGCACCAGATTCTGTGTGCTCCAATTTTAGTCAATCTCCTCCTTTATGTTACATTTAAAAATGCGGAATATTAAAAATAATGAATATTTGTGTTTGTGCTCCATCTTCACTGTCCTGGAAAAGTAGCTCTACCTACAAAATAAGAACAGTTGGTAGGTTTCATTTTATAGAATATGAGAGATGAGTGATTGTGTGCAACATATACTGAGCCAAAGGTTCTCATTGTTATTACAGCTGTTGGGATCGTTCTGTATCAGCCCCAGGACATCATCTTTGTACCAGCCGGTGGTTCTGTGGATATCTTCTGCACCTCTAACACTACAGATTTATTAAATGACATAGGAAGAATTTTCTGGTATCGGAAGACGTGGAAAGATGGTAATATGCTAACAAGAGTTGCATGGTGTGCGACTACCGATATGAGCCCACAAACCTATTCCTGTGAGGTGAACACAAATGGCCATACTATAACATTATTCAACATTCAGCCTGAGGACTCTGGAATGTATTACTGTTCATATCTTCATTTAAGATCATTGGTCTTTACTAATGGAATAATGTTAATCGCTGGAGGTAAACCGTGCTCTATTTCATTAAAATGTAATATTATGTAAGACATCTAAGGCTATTCATATATTACTATCCTATTCTTTGTTTATTTTCAGCTATGTTTTTGTACAAGCTTGGGTGGGAGGCAGGAGAAGGATGGATAGAAGAGTAGGATAGGGGCTTAAATAGGGAGTTTTGCATGTTACTATCAACTCTTATCTTCCCAGGCTCTAAATTAACAAATAAGTCCAAAACCAAAAGTGATTACACCCAGAAAGGTTCTATAGGAGGGAAAAGCTATGAATTCCAATGGACTGATAGTGGCGATGGGTGATGCAACCTATTTTATTTTGTGTTCATTGATCCTTTAATGTGTAACTATATCCTAAACTTTTTTTGTTTAAATTATTGATGGTGTAGGGAATGATTTCTCTCCTGGAGGCACAATTGAAAGTGAGAGAAAATCTCTCCAAACTGTTTTGGTGCCAACCCCCAACAGTCTGCATTTTCCATCACATTCTGTCTCAGAGACAATGGTCACCAGGACCATCAAGGAAGGCAAATCTCCAATGCAGGTCCTGCGCTACCACTAGGCGAACTAGGCAGTTGTCTAGGGCGCACTGCCACCTAGGGTGCAGCCACGACAGCTAGAGCCCGGCAGGAGGAAGGGGTGCCGGGAGCTTGTCAGTGCCTCTTTCTCCATAGTCTGGGGTATGGAGGGTGTGCACAGAACAGGACCACTGCCAGCCTCCTCAGCTCTGCTCACACACAGAGCAGCATGTTTGTGAGCGTTCTGCTCCGTTACCAGTCTGCCTTCACTTCCTGGGCCATTTGTCCGAGTTTATTGATGGGGAGGAGTAAAGAAGTGTGGGAATCCCTTCCTCATAATGGTGGGAGGCCTTCCCGCTCACTCCCCCAGCCCCCGGGCAGAAAACACTTGACAGGTGATCATACTCCTTGCACACATCCTCCTGCCTCTACTCGGCACTTACTGAGCCTCGCGACAGCACAACACAAAGGCAGCCATTGGCCCCGCCCACCACCACACGGAACGCCCACCCCTGCTATCAGTTGGCCACGGGACAACAAGCACACGACTCAGTGATTGGCTGCTCTAACAGACCGCTTATTGTATTCTCCTGTGATAGAATTCTGTCACACTGCCCCCCCACCTGTTACACCTGTTAGACTGGCCCCCCACCTGTCACACTGCCCCCCCCACCTGTCACACTGCCCCCCCCCCTTTCACACTGCCCCCCCACCTGTCACTCTACCCCCACCTGTTAAACTGCCCCCCCACCTGTCACACTGCCCCCCACCTGTCACACTGCCCCCCACCTGTCACACTGCCCCCCACCTGTCACACTTTGCTATATGGGGCTGTCTCTTTGCTGGATTGGGCTGTCTCTTTGCTGGATTGGGCTGTCTCTTTGCTGGATTGGGCTGTCTCTTTGCTGGATTTGGCTGTCTTTTTGCTGGATTTATATGTCTCTTTGCTGGATGGGGATGTTTATTTGTTAGATTTGGCTGTCCCTTTGTTCTATCTCTTTGATGGATTGGGCTGTCTCTTTGGATTCGGCTGTCTCTTTGGATTCGGCTGTCTCTTTGCTGGATTTGACTGTCTCTTTGCTATATGGAAATGTCTCTTTACCATATGTGGATGGTTCTTTGCTGGATTGGGCTGTTTTTTTTTTTTGTTTGCTTTCTTTTTTTGCTGGTTTTGGGCTGTCTATTTGGCATCTTATGGCATGTATTTTGCAAATTAAAAGAAATGTAGCAGTTTCATGTTTAGATCTTAATATTTTCTAGGTTTTAAAAAAGTTAGAAGTTTAGAGAAGAAGTTTAGTTTTTTGGGGGGGGGGGTGCATAGCTGGTCTTTCCTAGGGCAATAAATGGTCTTGCCTAGGGCACAATCTAGCACCGGCCCTGCTCCAATGACAGCAGGTTCTGTGCAAACCCCTTTAGTTGGCTTGCCTATCTGATAGACCTGAAAGGCAATGAAAGGCTGCTGCTTACCTGCTCTAGCCAAAGCAAAACAGAATGTGTTAATTGGTTGGACTTTACTTTTAACATTCATACTATAACATTTAAATGACCTAATACATTTATAGTTTCAACAGATCATTCAGTAACTGTATATTTATGATCTCACATTTTCAGATGATTCCGATGCCAACAATATTGGTTATCTCCTGATTACTCCGCAGCAAGCTACTCCTAACATTTCTATCCAGCTGGCCTGTGTAGTGAAAGTGCCTCTTCATCCAGTGTATGTGACCTGGAACATCTCTGGAACGCATCACATGGGCAGAAGAACCTCTATGAAGCTCCAAGATGGTACATGGATGTTACTGAACCTCCTCTCCCTTCCCAGAGACACCTGGGGTTATGGAGACCATGTGACCTGTGAAGTCTGGTTCAGCTCTTCTCCTGTCAAGATCCATAGGACAATACCACATAGAGGTAATAAGGGCCCTTGTCTTTTTCAGCATAACCAATTTAATTTAAGAGAAATGCATTTCTAGACAGTATCTTTAGTCCTTTGACTATCCTAAGCTTGCCATAGATGGTTCAAATCTTGGTCGGTTCACCAGGGACTGGCCGAGGACTCGAACCATGTATGGGCAATCTGATTGTACCCAAGTTGATTTATTGATAAACTTGGGTATAACCAGCCTGTCGGATTCTTCATGCGTTTATTACCAGCGGCTTTAGCCGCTAGTAATGATCACTGTGTTCTCCCAGCAGGGACAGCTTTGCAGGAGCTATTGACTGTGTTGATGGGGGAATTGCGTTCGGAGCATGCATGCTGCTTCGTCAGGCATTAGCCTGACAAAGCAGCATGCATGCTCCGAACGCAAGCTCGACCATGCCTCCTATCCATCATTGCTGACGTGCTTGCCGTGTGACTGTCTTCAGCCTCGGGAACCACCGGAGCCGCCGGGACTGCTGGCCACCACCACTGCCCAGCTGGACCACAGAAGCCTAAGCCTTTTACCCATGCTATGCTTGTCTTTCTCCACTCAAATATGAATTAAAATAATGCTTATTAAAACTGGGATTTTAACTAACTTACTGCACTCAGAGTGGCACCGCTCTCTCTCTTCTCTCTCTCTCTCTCTCTCTCTCTCTCTCTCTCTTTCTTTACCCATGCATATAGAGTCGTTTCTGCTCTTTACAGCTGACTGCCTACACTGACACAGACCAGAACCTTTAACACAGGTCTGCTTCCAGCAGCACGTGAACTTTGCCTTAGGGCACCTCTGAACCTTTGGAACTGTTTTCAGATTGCACTAGTTGCTGTTCTAGCACTCCATTTTTTACCTTATTTTCTGCACAGCGGTGGTTGAAGCACATCAGATTAGATCACCAAGGTCTATAAGAAAAAACGCCTAGATTGAAAGAGTTTAATTACCAGATAAAAGTACCATCATCCCAAATGTCTAGTACAAAAGGAGGCAGGGGGTAGGGAACGGCCGCAGTTGGCTTCTTCTGTCGGCCAGTGTCTCAACACCCCACGCAGGGGAAAAAAGGGGGGACTATTGCGGTACTGGATATAACTGAGTATTTGGTAAGAAAAGGTAAAGGGGAAAATAGTAGTTTGATAAAATTCAATTTTAATAGAAAACAATGTTAAAAAATTAGTGTCACATACAGTTGTAGTTCAGAGCAAAAGCAGTAAATACAACCATATGGAATACACCCAATAGTGATGGTGGATACAAATATAGCTTGAATTCTCAATTCTCGACCGGTTTCGCGGTTTTCACCACTACCTCAGGAGAGCAATATCTGTAGTACAACATACAATAAATTGTAATCAATACACACAAATCAGCAAGTGCATGGGAAAGTTATTGTTGCAGCAAAGTCATTAAATAATACATTAAACAGTTACATACAACTTATATACAATAAGGATGAGCTCACCCGTTCAGGAATTCTCTGTGGGTATGTAAAGCCCCATGTAGTTCCCCCTGCGGTGAACACAGGGGATAGCAAACAGCCTCTGGTGAATAAATTTTGAATGATTGAATTATATAAGTCACTGAACTCAATGATCAGAAAAAAGGGGTGGAATAAGGGGGTGCCAGTGATGTAGCTCTAAAATTTAGAAAACCAGTGTGTGGGAAAGAACAGAAAAAGTTGAGTAGTGATAGACAGGTCATGCGGAAAAATGGGGAGGGGGAGGTAAGGAAGTGGGGAGGGGGAGGGGGGGGGAGAAGGAGGGGAAAAGCGGGTGGAGGAAGGGGAAGGGGGAGAAAGGGGGGGGAAAGGGGGAGGGGGAGTAAGGGGAGGAAAATAGCAAGGGGGGGGAGAAGGGGAGGGAGGGGGGGAAGGGAGGGAGAAGGGAGGGAAGGGCAAGGGGGAGGGGAAGAGGGGGGGAAGGAGGGAAGAGGGGGGGGGGGGGAAGGGGGGGGGGAGGGGGGGGGGAGAGAGAAAAGGGGACCAATAAGAGGTCAGTGAAAGAGAAAAAGAGAAACCCGCTAATTCCATCTGTGTAGGACAGGTCAGAGCTGAAAACTGCACACAGGTATATAGAGCTGGCACTCACCACTAAAGCATTAATATGTTGAAAGGCGCATGAGCTGGGATAAATGAGGACAACATAACAGGGGATCATATAGCAAGAAAATTGGAATCGCCAACCGCTGTTAGATTAGCAATGAGAGCCCCCCAGGGCTGGAGCCATTAATATATGCAGAAGGAGGTCACAGCAGCAACTGCAATCAAAGTTTATAATAGAATTACCAACCACAAAATTATATAGGGGGTTTACCCACAGATAAAGAGCAATAGAAGCAACAAACTGAGATTAGAGTTGGCAAGATTGTAAATAATGTGGATTGGCAATAGGTACAGAACCATACCGGGTTGGGAGGTATTGATCCTCAATAGAGGGGAAACACTCTGATATGGCAGTAAACAGGCATGTATTAACGCTACAGGTGGCGTTAACTGGAGAGGCCGTATAATGAGCTTGGTGCTGAACGAGGGTACAGGATAAGGGAAGGATCTGGCTGAGAACTGGGAGAATGAGGGGAAGCAGAACTTACCCAGAAGGTGATCCTCAGCTAGCGCGGCGTCAGGAGGCTGAAGGCTCGTATAGCAGCCATGGCCGGCCGCTATAAGAGCACCCCAACCCGGAAGTCAGGGACGGCGTGACAGGGGCGGTCCCTGACGTCACCGGGTCTGTTCACCCGCACTGCGCAGGTGCACACTAGGTGCTACTGCGCAAGCGCGCGCTCCTGTCAAAGGGAATCGAATTCCCAGACATGGAGACACAAGCAGCCCTGAGGCTGCCAGGGCGAGCATGTGTCCACCACAGGGAGAAGAATCGAGGCAAAACGAAACCACCAGAGTCTGATAACGGGGAGGAGGTCATCCTTGCACAGCAATACAAATGAAAACATAATACAACATAATCAAGTGGAGAAAAAGAACAGTACATTAATTCTGTATATAAGCATCAGGATGTCAACAACAACAGCATTCAGGAGTAAACCTAAAGCAGACAGGCATCATATATAGTATTAGAACCCAATGGTAACAGAGGAGGGGAAAGGGGGGGGGGGGAGGGGGGGGGGAAATAGGCAATGAACCCGGTAATGGATAGAGGGGGAGGGAAAGGGGGGAGGGGGGAGAAAGGGGGGGGAGAAGGGGGGAAGGAGAGAGGGAAAAGGGGGGGGAGGGGGTTGAAAGGGAGGGGGAGGGAGGGAGGGGAAAGGACCGAGCTAGGAAAGGGAAAGGGAGAATAATAGAGGAGGGGGAGGGGGGGGAAGGGGAGAGGGGAAAGGAAGGGATAAGGGACAAGGCCTCATAAGAAGGCCCTGTAGGACACTGACTCATTTAAGCCGGGAGGTATGGTGGCATTGAGTCGCTCGATCCAAAGGGATTCCCCCCGCCCCCCTCCCCCCCCCCTTCCCCTCCTCTGTTACCATTGGGTTCTAATACTATATATAATGCCTGTCTGCTTTAGGTTTACTCCCGAATGCTGTTGTTGTTGACATCCTGATGCTTATATACAGAATTAATGTACTGTTCTTTTTCTCCACTTGATTATGTTTTGTTATGTTTTCATTTGTATTGCTGTGCAAGGATGACCTCCTCCCCGTTATCAGACTCTGGTGGTTTCATTTTGCCTTGATTCTTCTCCCTGTGGTGGACACATGCTCGCCCTGGCAGCCTCAGGGCTGCTTGTGTCTCCATGTCTGGGAACTCGATTCCCTTTGACAGGAGCGCGCGCTTGCGCAGTAGCACCTAGTGTGCACCTGCGCAGTGCGGGTGAACAGACCCGGTGACGTCAGGGACCGCCCCTGTCACGCCGTCCCTGACTTCCGGGTTTGGGGTGCTTTTATAGCGGCCGGCCATGGCTGCTATACGAGCCTTCAGCCTCCTGATGCCGCGCTAGCTGAGGATCACCTTCTGGGTAAGTTCTGCTTCCCCTCATTCTCCCAGTTCTCAGCCAGATCCTTCCCTTATCCTGTACCCTCGTTCAGCACCAAGCTCAATTATACGGCCTCTCCAGTTAACGCCACCTGTAGCGTTAATACATGCTGTTTACTGCCATAACAGAGTGTTTCCCCTCTATTGAGGATCAATACCTCCCAACCCGGTATGGTTCTGTACCTATTGCCAATCCACATTATTTACAATCTTGCCAACTCTAATCTCAGTTTGTTGCTCTTTATCTGTGGGTAAACCCCCTATATAATTTTGTGGTTGGTAATTCTATTATAAACTTTGATTGCAGTTGCTGCTGTGACCTCCTTCTGCATATATTAATGGCTCCAGCCCTGGGGGGCTCTCATTGCTAATCTAACAGCGGTTGGCGATTCCAATTTTCTTGCTATATGATCCCCTGTTATGTTGTCCTCATTTATCCCAGCTCATGCGCCTTTCAA